>OX376194.1:2400000-3771000 GCA_947363905.1 Lithophane semibrunnea | reverse complement strand
TTCAACTTTGAAGCTTTTGCATTTTAATTTAAAGTTCTGTGTACTACTCCTCCTCTAGTTAATTTCCAATAGTACAATAAAAATAACCTTTATTATTTTAGTCAATATTTTCTGTATGTATTTTCATTTGGATTTAATAAATGTTCTATTGAAAACAACATCACAAAAAGTTCATGTACCTAATATCATCTACTCATCCCTCATACACCCAATATGTCTTCAATAAAATCTAGCAGAACATTTTATTTCGAAATAGAAATAATTTCACACAATACTGAGCCGGATTTCCTTACAAAATTAATTTTGGTAAAACTGATATCTTCTTATTTATACGGTAACGTTAGCATACCGGTATACAGCAATGGATTTAAGGGATTCCCTTTGTTCTGGGTTAACCCACAAAATATTACGTATACAGAGTACATTGAGAACATTGTACGAGCGTATTGAATTGGAAAACATATTCCTGTGTACCGAGGGTGAGCAGCGGTGGCGCTGTGGCAACAGAGATAAATAAATATTTTTATATGGAAGTTAGTATGATAACAAAGTTTTATAATAAATGTATTTCTGATATAGATTTGTTTTTTGAATAATGTACCATAAAAATTAGAGAAAAATCCCTTTAATCCCACTGGTACCACCGAACTGTACCACCGGTGGTACTCGCTGGAAATTTCGTTCTCTATAGTACCACCATTTACTTAATGGTACTAGTATGTGGGCCGTTTGAAAATAAAATCATTTAATAAAATTAGTTATGTAGCAAAAACAGGCTCTAACTTTTATACTATCTGACGAAAAGACATTTAATTTTTTTTGATCCTCTTCCGAGAAGCTCTTGGCCTGCATCTCACCTGATGGTAAGTGATGATCAGGCCGAAGGTGGAAGCAAGCTTCTCCCAGAATCCTCAACCACAGAGGAACAGGCTATCTTATTTCTAACTACCGAAACACAACAATGCTGTTTACTACCAAATAGATTGCCCGTTATACCTAACAATCCTTTTCCTTTCATTTTTATTTTATTATAACTAAAGCTTTGGTTTCATAAGAAAGCGGCGAACGATCACAAAATAATGGCTGTACTAGAAAATACAGGGGGCCTAAACCGGCCACATTAGCAATTCCTCTAATTTGACATAAAAGCAATTCATAACTTGTGGACTATTTTACGAATCTCCATAGAAAGCTGTCAAACAGATGAATTATTTCGTAATATGAATCGCACGAAGATCATAATTATGAATTGTCAGTTTGTGACATTTTACAATGATTCATAGCCCACAGAGCGTTTTACTTACGTAACGTGTTTACTACAAAATAATTTTAAAAATAAATCCTATTTCTTCTCACACGTCGCAATGCCACCCTACAACACATAAGCTCACGCGAAGCTATCGCAACCGGCGTATTGGAAACGATATTGTTTGTTATTGCCTCAGAGACTTCCAGAATTTATCGACACAAATTGGACCTGTTTCGCCCCGTTTCGACCTGTTTCGTCCCGTTTCAACCTGTTTTGTTTTAATACTTGATTAACTTATCTTTACGTTTCTACAAAGGTAAGGCATCAAATGAAAAGGAAACGTAGCCTGATGTGGCGTGAAAATTATTGATAAGGGTGATAGATAGAGGCTAGGTTTATGGAGTTAAGTCGTGAAATAAGTCTAGTATGAAATATTTTGAAGGATTTCAGCTGGAAGTAAAGATATTGTAGGTACATTTTGTTGCTTATCGCTAGGATAAAAACTGGTGTAAACATAAATAAAATGGTTACCTATTTAAAGAGGGTGAAATTTTATTCCTATTAAGGGGTCACTGTACTCATACTATGGGATCAACACTCGACCAAATCACGAAAAAAGCTGTTCCCTACATTTATGTTCGCATAACTCACGGAAAACCCTGAAATCACGAAAAAAATCAGGGTGTTCGCTACTGTAGATTTTTTTTTTCGCGATTTCATGTTTAGTCTTATAGTAAAAGTTGTTCATAATGATGAGAGTACAATGACCTAATAAGAGGATTAAGACGAATAAAAATGCCTGTATATTTGCATATCAGCAACGTCTGAACGAACTTGCAATTGGTTTATCACGCTTTTTTTTTTTTTTTTGTGAGTGGGAAATCATCAAATGACTTCTCCCGCTCTGGGTGGAGCGGAAGGGCGTGTCAGACTCTTACTGACTAAAACCCACCCGTGTTCCTTCAGTTGCCAATTGCCAGGGTCCCGGTATCCCTTTCGGACTATTCCGCAACCCTGGCAGGTGGTTTATCACCCTAGGGTTGAAAGTTAATAAAATTGCACGTCCTTAAATAATAAGTTCTACATAACGACATACCTGTACCTTAGTCTCGCATGATGATAAAAGCGATGGATGAGGTTCACTCTTGCATTGAAGGTTGACGGGTTATATCATGAGGGAGCTCGTGGCTAAGTAATAACAGCCCCACGGGTCGATCTATCAGGTTAAGCTACGCTTGCCGGGGTTGGTCCGTGGATGGGTGACCATCTTTACATACCGAGACTCCTCCGTGCCTCGGAAAGCACGTTAAGCCGTTGGCCCCGGCTGTCATTTGTCGATCGTTGACAGTCGTTACAGGTCGTCAGAAGCTCAAAAGTCTGACAACCAGTCTTACCAAGAGGTATCGTATTACCCAGTTACTGGGTTGTGGAGGTCAGATAGGCAGTTGCTCCATGTAAAATACTGGTATTCAGCTGCATCCGGTTAGACTGGAAGCCGACCCCAATATAGTTGGGAAAAGGCTAGGCAGATGATGAGTTATGTTATGAGGAAGGGAACACAGATGCTGGCAAAGAGTTGCACACTTTGACTGTGCGCATAATAAATGTGGAGGAGAAGCGGTGAGTACGACTGTTTACTTGTAAGTACGAATTACGTCTTTTTTTTTTCTATATTTTGAGACTCGGAAATCATCAAATGACTTCTCCCGCTCCGGGTGTGGAGGGCGTGTCAGTCTTTTACCGACTAAACCCACCCGTGTTCCTTCAGTTGCCTGTTGCCAAGGGTCACGCGGTATCCTTTCGGACTTTCCCGCAACCCTGGCAGGGAGTACGAGTTAAGTCTAAGAAATAAACTTCATCGTCATTTCGCTTACTTATTGCAAGCTTTTTATACTGCAGGGGACAGGCTTTCCCCCTTTTGGATTAATGTGACGAGACCTGCTAGTTCTTAGACACATTTTTTTAAATTAATATCGCAAAAATAAAACTATCTATAGGTACAACATTATTTTTTGTTTATGCTAAACCCGAAAAGGGGTCATTGTACTTTTTCTATGGGACCAACTTTGGTTTGGCGAAGAGTTTGGTCCCATAGAAAAAGTTGTTCAAAATGATGAGTACAATGACCCCTTTTCGGGTTTAGCATAAAAATAAAAATAATTCACACAATGTCGACTATAAAATGTCAGTTCCAGAAAATCTTCAATCTCCATCGCGTGTGCTCACGAATCTTTTACGACTTACGATTTGATTAAGCGATCTCAAATTCTTCAGGCAGTATTTTTGCTTTTTATCAAAACTAGCGAATAAGTTACATCTCATTTTGTGATTGGGATCTTGAAGAGAACGGTGGGCGGTCACGCGAGGCTTGCACTAGTTACTTTGTACTGTTTAATTCTGTTAATTTTGATGGCGCATTATCTGTTAGATAAGATAATACTTTTTGATGGGTAAATGGAGTTAGTTACTCATAAACTGAATATCAACTACGGTAGTGCCAATACTAGTGAAGGAAAACACTAACTTCAATCGGTCGTAAATATTTTTTTTCAACCCTTAAATGGTTTTATGCTAATTCACGGTAACCAGAAATTGAATTGAATTGATATAAGTAATTCATCATCTGGCTAGCCTTTTCCCAACTATGTTGGGGTCAGCTTCCAGTCTTACCGGATGCAGCTGAATACCAGTATTTTACATGGAGCGACTGCCTATCTGACCTCTACAACCCAGTAACTGGGTAATACGATACCCCTTGGTAAGACTGGTTGTCAGACTTTCGAGCTTCTCACAACCCGTAACGACTGTCAAAGATCCATAAATGACAGCCAGGACCAACGGCGGAATTTATATAAGTAATTAAAAAACTATAAAACTTGCAGAATAATCGACGAATAAAATATTGATTCATTGCTTTTTTTTTTGAGAAGGCACTTAATGTTTCATTACTTACAAGATTCAATAATATACATTATTTTACATCTAACACTACAATAAAATACTAATAATATGTACAAATATGTAAAAAGGGGGAGGAAATTTAATAATTATTAAAGTGCATCAAAAAATTCGTCCGCATCGCTGTCAGCAGGATAAGTGCCCAAAAGGCTGGCAGCATTGCCACGTTGTATGGCAATGCTGATTCTTTGGCCGAAGAATAGGCCAGCCCTCTGGTCACGTGAAGAGTCGATCAACCGCTTGGCGATGTCTTGATATTATAAGTGAGCACTCGGGCCCCATGGCCCCAGGGTTTCAACCCCAAACGGCTCGAGCATATAAGACCCAATGAGATTGGAGTATTTGCGCCGTTTCAGGTTTTCCGCACCTGCAGCAGCAGCCCCAGCACAGCCCGCCGTGCTAGGAAGATGGGATGGCGCAAGGGTGTCGACACACGTTGCATCCCACACCAAAGGCCTACCTACCTTCCAAGGCATTATGGTCATGGTCACGTGCCAAGCCATTGGGTTCTAAAACAGCTGGCACCCCGACGGTTACAAGAGTACGACGGATGATGTCATTGATGCTGGCGTGTCGTGCTATCCGGCCTGCGCTTCTACTGCAGGATAGGCCATGGTGACCGAGGCAGTCGACACCTTCCCCGCATTGGCAGCGATGCGGAGCCACACAAGGAGCGCCCAGACGCAGCCAAGTAGCGAGCCGAAAGGTGGTGCCACCCAGCATAGTGCCTATGTTGGGTGACGGTAGTGCCTGAAGCCAGAGGCCCGACTCCCATTTACCCAGCCAGTAGGCGGGCACGCTCGGCAGTATTGGTGGACGTATTAATAAGATTATTCCGTACCAACCTGCAGAGCGGCTCATCCCACTGCCTCTCAAAGAAAAAATGGACTCACGGGCCGATCTGTACCTGGCGAGCTACTTTCCAGGCGTTCTCTGCATTGGTCAAGCACGGCACTTCTGGGTTAACCAGACAGGGGGCTAAAATTTTCCCGGTCAACTTTTCAGTGCTGTGGACAGAGGACAGGAACGGTAAGCTAATACTAGACATTTTGCATTCATTGCTTAACTCTTCTAAACATAGTAAGTAGGTATAAATTACGTTTTATGCTAAATTATATGAAATATCACTGTGCTTTTAGTAAGAAAAAATAACTAGTAAAGCTCACATTATTTTATTACATTTACCCTATTTTATACCTTCTCCAGAAATTATATGGTTCACTATTATTTAGACGCAACCGTCAAGATCTTATCAAATATGATCGATTGTGCGATGAAAGAAATAAACTGCTATGTAAAAAAAACCGGCCAAGTGCGTGTCTGACCACGCACAATGGAGGGTTCCGTAGTTGGGATGAATAATCCCAAGTACAAACTTAACTTTAATAAAATGTATTCCAATACATCAAAATACGTCACGGTCAATCCTCAAACAGTAAAATGTAAGGTTGTAATAAAAAAAATCGTCCTTATTCACTTCCTCGAAGGTTGAAAATGCTTTTGAAAAATTCTTTTTAGGGTTCCGTACCTAAACCTTGAAACGAAAAAACGTTACCTCTGTAGTGCGGCCTACTTTCTCTAAACCTCGTGTAACTATCAAACGTCAAATACTACCACTGAACTTGTCGCAGTCTTACATAAAGCAGGATTTATCCACAGTTCAGCAGTTTGTTTATTAACTAAACAAACTGCCTCGTTAGTCTAGTGGTCTAGTGGTTAGATTCCCGGGTCGGACAAAGTGTAATTGGATTTTTCTATCTGAAAATTCTCAGTGGCAGCCCGGAGCCTATATTTGTGCCTGGTTGATGGCAATAGGCTCGCCCCTTATTACATGGGACTTAAATATAACTGACAAAATAAGGGTGTACTAATAGGTACATCTCTGCCTAACCCTTCGGGGAATAGACGCGCGATGTTCTGTTAATAAACAAAAGAATATTTAATAAGTCTGTTAGCTGTTTTTGTATCACAGTTAGTGGCACGCCGGTGCAGCGGTGATACGACAGAAGTACACTGTTCAAGTGAAAGGCTACGTATGAAAAACCAGTAGTGTGACGCCTTTCGCTAGTATTTTCCTTTCAGTTAATAATAACCTACTATAATCGTAACTACTTTATCCTTCCCTATTTAACTGAATCCATTTAAAAAATAGACCTAGAAGGACTGGTTCTAATTATTCCTTCACACGGGCTGTTATTAAGTCGTTAATATGTTCATAATTGCCACACCGGCGTGCCTCTTACTATGATACAGAAATAGGTAACGGGCTTATTAAAATATTCTTTGTTTATTGACTTGTGGAGTTACTCCTGCTTTGTGTAATTACATATACTAATCACCATGCTCCGACTAACGAAACAATAGCTGCGTACTGTTACAGCAGCTATAACTGGCCATGGGAGTTTTAATAAACACCTCTTTGTCATAGGAGTCACAGACAGTCCGCTGTGCAGGGCCTGCATAGAGGACGACGGGACAGTAGCTCATGTGCTACTATACTACCCGGTGGTTGCCACATACAGGGCAAAGTACTTCGGTAACCCAACCCTACGTGAGATTGTTACAAGGCGTTGCTGGCCTTCTTGGAGGAGCTGGGGTGGATCGAATAATTAATTTCCCACCCGTACGCAAAATACGCGCTTTGACGTGGAGTTGCGGATACCAGCCCGTATTACCTATGTACCAATATGGCAAATGGCAAAAATACGTACAATTTCATGATCGCATTCGTTATCCCAGCGTTATCCCGTTATCATACTCAAATATCAGGTCATGTCATCGTACAGATGAGAGATATTTTAATAAGCTCGTCAGCTATTTCTGTATCATAGTTAGAGGTACGCTGGCGCGATCAAACAATGTATTTCTAGCAAATAAACGTTAAAATATATAATTTGATTTACTCCACAATTCTTTTAACTTAAATTATTTTTTTATGTTATTTACAGTTTTCTGTCTAACAATTCTTTATTTATTTATTTAATGTTTAACATAAGTTGTCCCACTGCAGGGAAAAGGCACACTTGTTCTTTCCAGTCCTTTCCGTCTTGAGCGTCCGAGCTTGATGTGGACCAATAGGGAATATGCATGTGATTCAAATATGGGTCAAATATTTTTTTTTATAAACTATTTTACTTCAGAATTATGCCTCCATTAATATTTTTGAATAAAATTTATTTTTGAGCGAGAAATGAATTTTGTAGGGCGAATGAAATAAAATAAAGTTATTTTATCACTGAATGTTATAATCATTTACCGATACAAAATATAGTAATACTTAAAAGTTAAAATATAGTAATATTCGAGTGACACCGAGACGAGACAGTACAAAAATCGTGCCGTTTGCGGGCGTGATGCGAGCCGGACTGCCGGGCGCGGAGCGGGTGCGGACGACCGCGAGGCGCGGGGCGCGGGGCGCGGGAGGCGCGGGCGCGTATATGCGTGTGTGTTTGCATGTGACATGCCTAATCTTCCTACATACTCCCCCTTTTGACCAACCGAGTGCCCCCACAGGTGGTCAAACATCAACTATGACACGTTGCTTACGCGGCCTACCACGGGAACGTTTAGGAGCAACAGGCCGCAGAACCTCAGGGCATTCACCATCTCGAGAATGATACCTCCTTAAGTCGCAAATGTGGTATTTACCGATGACTTCATCCGGTGAACCAGGGAACGTTAAGAGGTAAGTAGTTGGACTAACCTTCTTCTGTACCAGGTAAGGGCCATCCCTCTTAGGCATGAGCTTGGAGCTGATACCTTGAGCAGCATTACTGAGGACGTGCGACTTCATCAGGACAAGATCAGTGACAGCCAGTTTGTCAGCCTTTCGAATCTGGTCTTTCACAGCTTTACGAAGGTCCTGCTGACGTTCGATGCACTCCTTACTGTTGCTGAGTGTCTCCGCAGGCTTCAGCAGATACGGCGTAATCTGTGGAACATAGTTTTCAGCCTCTATGGCAGCACGAAGATCGATCTGTACTGTAATAGGTGAGTGGAGTTCACAAGCAAATGTTAAGTTAGCAGGAGTCTGTAACAGTTCTGCAGGTTTCTCGTTAGAAGCGTAGCGCTGGCATTCAATGCAGGTTTTCAGGTATTCTGCTACGTAACGTCGCATACCGGGAAAATAAAATCTCTGACGTATACGGTGCAGGGTTCTGTCTAAACCGCCGTGACCTGAAGTAGCAGAGTCGTGACATTCAACCAGTACCTGTTTTCGTCGGTTTTCAGGAATGACGAGCTGCGGTTCTTCTGTCTCTGCCTCAGTGTATCGGTATAGTACACCTCTACACGTATGATATCCTCTCTCCGTCCAACGGGTAAGTTCTAATTCGTCCTTGCCTTCCAGAGCCTTGAGGATCTTCGCCACTTCGGGGTCTGCGAGCTGGTCTTCACGAAGAGTAGCAGCATCCCAGTGCGGCGGGTCGACAAGCACCGTGCTGACTCCACAGGAATCGCGAGCCTCCTCCTCACACGGCGGACGACTGAGCGAATCAGCAACGACATTCGTTTTCCCGGGAGTGTAGTCGACTTGCAGATCAAAGGACTGGAGTTTCATAGCCCATCGTACGAGACGACCGGCAGGCGACTTCAAGGTGAGTAGCCACTTCAGGGGCTGGTGGTCGCTGCCGACACGTACAGGATGGCCATCGATGTACCCACGATACTTCTCGACTGCCCAGACAACTGCCAACGCCTCGCGTTCGGTGGTAGAGTAGTTCCGCTCCGCCGAGGTAAGCAGGCGACTGGCGTACGCGATGGGTTTCTCTTCGCGCGGCGACTCCCCCTGGAGTAGAGCCGCACCCAGTGCGTAATTGCTGGCATCAGTCCTGAGAATGAATGGCACATTATAGTCTGGCTGAATAAGAATCGGAGGTGAGGTAAGTAATCCTTTTAGTTCTGTAAATGCCTTAGTCTGTTCTTCACCCCACAACCAGGACTGATCCTTGCGCGTCAGCATAGTCAGTGGTTGCGCAACTTGGGAGAAGTTCGGCATAAATTTCCGGAACCACGAGCAACTCTGCAGAAAGGATTTTAGATGCTTTACATTAGCTGGTTCTTTCATATCTAATATCGCAGCAACCTTATCCGGGTCCGGGGTCACTCCTTCAGAGGTGATAATATGCCCCAGGTACTTCACACTCTCTCGAGCAAATGTGCACTTATCGCGATTTGCGTGGAGGTTAAAGACACGTAAGCGGTCAAATACCGCATGTAAATCCTGAATATGCTGGTGAAATGATCCGGATATCAATATCAAATCATCAATGTACCCGAGGAGAGTCACCCCCTTAAGCGATGATGCAGATCGAAATCGGTCTATCAAACGTTGAAAGGTTGCGGGCGCATTCCTCAGACGAAACGGCATGCGCGTAAATTTATGCAGCCCAAACGGAGAAACAAAGGCAGTCTTATCCTGGTCTTCAGGTCTTACTCTGACCTGCCAGTAACCAGATCGAAGGTCAATAGTGCTCATAAAACAGCTCTTACCAGTGTACTGCAGGAGGTCATCGATCACCGGAAGCGGGTACGAGTCACTCTTAGTGACGGCGTTCAACTTGCGATAGTCCACGCAGAACCGGTAAGTACCATCCTTCTTCGGTACCAGAAGAGCTGGTGCTGCCCACGGAGATTCACACTCCGTGATGATACCTTCGCGCAGCATCTTCTCTATCTCCGCCTCCATGATGGCTTTCTTAGCGGGCGTGAGTCGATACGGCGGCACTGCAATCGGCGGGTGATCACCGCAATCGATGCGATGCTCAGCAAACGATGTTGGTTCTCCCCCTTCTGCGAAGATATCTCCATACTCCTGAAGCAGCTGAGCGAGACAATTCTTCTCTGAAATTGACAGCATCGAACCCTCATTATTACGTAAGACATCCGCGGAAGCGCACCCTACGACGTCACGTGAGGTCTCACACCGCAAGGGGTGAATGACCTGAGGCCGATCAGCTGTGAACCAAGTATTGTTCGACATATTTATAACAATACCGACTTTACGTAAGAAATCAATACCGAGCAACGTGTCATTATTTACTGAATCCGGAAAAATAACAAAAGTGATGGGTACTGCCGACCCCCTAAATAATACGTCAACATCCACGAGTAAAACTTTAAGGTCCCGCACTATACCGTCGGCTAATTTTACGGTCATAAAACAACTACGAAACGAATAGTTTTGTTTAAGAAGTAGTGCATAAAGTTTCGAACCGGCTACACTACGTTTGGCAGCCGTATCAACTAACCCCGTACCACGATAACCGCCTATCTCAATATCGAGTATCGGGCGACCGTCGGTACATAAGTTCGACGCGGACAGGTTACCTATTCGACTCGGCAATGCATCACATTCGCTAACACACTTACAATTACATAAATAATCAGATTGAGACACGTTACATAAATTGTTTACAACAGATTTGTGTGAAACAACATTACGGCTATCAGTATTATGAAAATTCTTATCAGAGTCTAACATGTTAATATCTAGTACAGAAAATGATTCCTTAGTACTATTTACGGAACATTTAGGGCAATTAGATCGTATTACACCGTTAGCTCCACAACCATAACACTTCACTGAACCTTTATCGGTTTTATCACTTTTATCTTTAATATTTTTACAGGAGTCTCGAGTGTGTCCGACTTTACGGCAATAAACACAAAATAGTCGTTTACCTTTTTCAGACGAATTTTTATTGTTTACCACAGTCGGCGGGGGCGAAGCACTACTCGTAGCGCTCGACGAACCAGTAGGTATGTCCCCCGGTGAACACGTCGCGGAGGCTGCCGGGGCGCGCGCGAGCGGCGCGGGTGGCGCGGGCGGCGCAGGCCGGGGCTGCGGTGACGGCGCGTGCGGCGCATGCGCGCTAGCGGCGCGGCCGCGCGCGTCGTTCGACACTTCGGACAGCGACTCCTCGATGTTTCGCGCCTTCTCAACCAACGTATCTAGGTTGGAGACGGTTTCACGGGTTAAACGTTTCCTTATACGTCTATGTAGTAACCCGTAAATCATGTCGACTTCCATATCATTTTCCACGATGTATGGAAGTTTGGCGATATGCGCGCGGAGGCGAGCAACGAAGACCTCCGTGCGTTCTTCTTCTGTTTGTTCCGCGGCAAATATATCGCGGAATAGCTTGTGTGGTGGTCGGGATACACCGTACATAGCGCGTAACCTTTGCAGCGCGTCTTCCCATGACGTCACTGATGATTTAACACCACGGAACCACACAGCAGCCTCCCCTTCCAGGAGCATGGGTAGACCGCGAAGCGCATGTTCGTCGCTGATCGATGTACACTCCTTGTATATCACGATAGAGTCGACGAATGCTTCGAAGGCCTCTGAGTCCTGGCGTGATCCATTAAATCTCGCCGTACAGCGCGCGAAGTTTCCGTGTTTCGTTGGTGCAGGCGATGGAGACGGTGATGCTGCGACGTTGACGGACGACGTAGCCAGCAGGCTCTGAACCAGTTGTCGGTTCGATTCCGATTGAGCCTTGGCGAACGCCTCCAGAAACGACGTAAGCGTCCCTTCCGATAGCGGCGCGGGCGTCGGGGACGCCGGCGCGCCACTCATGGTGTCGTCATCGTTACCTCTACTTTTGCGGCGAGGCATTATTACACAATTATAGTCAGCTTAACACGAGGAAACACTATTTATAACGTTACGATGTGCACTGAGTTCGTAGCGTCCACTGAGAAAACCGTTACTTTGTAAGTATGAATTTGAGTTCGCGTCGCGTCGGTTACGTACGCGTGCCGCGTTGGAGCGCCAGTTTGTAGGGCGAATGAAATAAAATAAAGTTATTTTATCACTGAATGTTATAATCATTTACCGATACAAAATATAGTAATACTTAAAAGTTAAAATATAGTAATATTCGAGTGACACCGAGACGAGACAGTACAAAAATCGTGCCGTTTGCGGGCGTGATGCGAGCCGGACTGCCGGGCGCGGAGCGGGTGCGGACGACCGCGAGGCGCGGGGCGCGGGGCGCGGGAGGCGCGGGCGCGTATATGCGTGTGTGTTTGCATGTGACATGCCTAATCTTCCTACAATTTTTTAAAAGTCCCAACCTGTAGGTAATTCAAATACTTGAAAAGCTAAGAGGGGATGTGACGTAACAATCAAAATGTCAATGTCAAGTCAATCAACAACTGTCAAGTCAATGTCAAACGCTCATAGAAAAAGGAGTGTTTGAAGTTGACTTGCCATTTGCTTGTCTGTTTTCACGGACGGTGACGTCACCACACCAAGCGCGCCAAATGGAGGGCGTTTAAATAGCCCGGATCGGATGGATAATAAAAAATAAAAAATTAAGTACTTTAAATTGCTTTTTTGCCGTCGATTTTTTTAAAACTATTATTTGACGATGTAAACTATCGAATAAAAATATTAAAAAAATACATGCATATTCCCTATTATGTCTGTAGGCGTCAAGCTCGTCCCGCTATCTCCTGGGTCTATCTCAATGTCGCCAGATGTTTACTGGGACCCACATAGTATCAAGCAATAAACGAATAAAAAATATAAACAACAAACTACCTACCTAGCAGGGCCGCAGCTACCGTACAACTCGATTCCTATCGGCTTCCCTTCTGGAATTCGAAACAAAACCACTCTATCGTCATTGAAAAATGACACAGTCAGTAGTGTTTAAAATGCCTTTTAAGTAATCACACTATAGGTATTTAATACACCATATAATTAAAACTATACAAAACGCCTACATTCAATGTTTTGTCTTTGTTGTCTCCCAACAGCAAAAAAAAATTCTCTAAAATAACTCGGCGGCGCGGCTGGCTTATCGCTCCTTCAAAAATCAAGGCGTCATGACGTCACTTCGGTCACGTGACACCCCGGTTTTATACGCTTCGAGCAAGCCGGTCAAATACGAGTTATTGTACCTAAAGCGATCGCGTGAACGAGATGCCGCGATATCGGTTCGGTAGTTTTCGTTGAATTTCGTAATGCGTTCGGCTCGGAGTTCGGACAGGACGCTATTGTGTGGTTGCTGTTTGACGTAATCGCATTATAATTTGTTTACACTTGCAGTTAATTTGCATTTTGTTCGTATTATTTATTGAATACATTAGTTTATCAGTTCGAGAATCGTAGTAGTAGTATTAGTTTGTTGGTATAAAACAGTGATTAAAGTGTTTTGACTTTAGTGAAAGTGTACGTTGTAATTATGTATTTGGGGTAAGTAGGTAGATAGTTAATAAGTTGAAATTTCTTAATAGATTTGAAAAGTTATTAGTACTATCAGTAGGATTAGGATGGCGGCAATAATTCGTCAAGGACTTTCTAATTAACTACAATGTCTTTTGGCCCGCGTGCGGCCCGTCTGGTAGCTTTCTTTGTGAGGAAACATGCTTTCCAAGGTTAAGTTTTGAAATTAAGAAACCAATTACGTTAGGCCGTGCTCGCTCAGATATAAGTATAAATTACAAACGACGTGATAGTTTTTTCAAACATTCTAATGTTTCCCTTTACGATAAATATGAATAGCTGACTGGCAGTTGTAAATAAAATAAAATGTATTGTTTCCCTTGTTTACTTTTCTCAGATTCTAGTAGTTTATGTAATAAAGGGGTTTTTACATTCATAATCTGACGATTTTTCGCTAATTCGTTTGAAGCTCTACACCCGCGCGGCCAATTCCCTCTAGTGGCGTGAGCGAAAACTCTGAATTGTAAAATGCCACTCCCTAAAAATTTCTCGTTAAACGCGCCCTCTGTTTAATTATTTGTGAATTTTTTGAATGGAGATATCTCGTTCTTGTACTGACAAAATGCATTGCTTTTCTGATATTTTCGTTAGATGGCGTTGCGCTATTAGGAGCGTAATCACTTGTTGAACTGTGTGAGTGTGCGTGGTTTGTGAAAGCGGGCTTTTTGAATGTGAGTTTATAAATAAGTTTGAGAAAAGTAAATCAAAATAGGAATTTAATGAAACGGTTTATTGATACCGTTCTTTTGTTAGGTAAACAAACAAGAAGTAGGTTTTCGCGGCCACAAGGAAGGTCCGAAGTGACATCATAACAAGTATTATTAACCGACTTCTTCAAAAAGGAGGAGGTTCTCAATTCGTCAGAATGTTTTTTTTTTTTTTTTTTTTTTTTTTCTATTTTTTTTGCTCCGGGTTCCCACCCCCGAAAACTCACCCTTCGCCACTGCTACCTAGCATAATAAAACTCGAAAGTCTTTATCAGAAAATTACCCCCAGAATTGGAGTTTCATAAACTACCTACAGGGAAATAAGGAAAAACAAAATAAATCACATGATAAAGAGGCTTCATAATTGGGGTGTAATTGAAAATCGATACACTGTGTTTACTACCTTAAGGGGGCGCGTTATGACAGCAAAAATTCATATTTCACCCGCGCAACCCTTACCTACCCCTCTCATTAAACATGACGAAAACAAAACACAATGCCTTCCCGCCAGCAGAAACTTTTCGCCTGGCGTTTATAGAATTCGAATTTCAATCTTCTGTAGTTTATTTTGCTTATACGATACGCAAAGCTTGAATTCAGAACTGTAGATCATGTTCATGTTTTGGAACTAGAAACTCAATGTTGACGTGAAAAAGTTCAAATTTAAATGTTACCAAATTTAATTTGGACCTTGTACAATTTGTACCTAATGACGTCTTTGTGGAAAACTTTGTTACCAAGTAATAAATATAATGCTATATCGTTGATTTCGCTTTGGAGGATCGTGGAAAGTGATACCCAAGTAAAAAATAATATTCGTATAATGGATTTTGCACTGTATTGTGCAACGACAAATGGCATGTGTCATAAAAACCTTTCCTGCGACAAACGCGAACAATCCCCTTCGAAAACATTTGAAACATGTGAAAAAGAGGCTGAGTTCTGTACAAAAGAAATAAATGTAGGATTGTCGGCTTCACCACTAAAGGAATTGACATCTATTCATCTATGTAAATGGGTGCCAAAGTACCAAAGGAACTTATTAAAACAAGGGCCCGAGGTGCGCACTCAGTACCTGCGCTGGGTTTTGGGCGCGCGCCAGGCACGTTTTGGACGCTCGTCAAACGCAACAAGATTTCCACATTTTGTTGTAACTTTTTAACCATGTTTCTTTTAAGTTTATTACTAATGCGGAGAAAATGACAAGGAAAAATAGTGAAAAAGGAACTCGCGTCCAAGCGTCAAGGGCACGGTTAGGCTTCATTTACAGAGACGCGAGGAGTCGCGCGTGGCTTTGGGCGGCGCGGCCCGCACTGAATTCAAACATATGGCGTTGTATGAGTGCGTTTACGGAGACGCGATTTTACACGCGTTTGTTTGAAATGGAGCGTTTTTTGCGGCGTTTTATCACGGCGGCGCACGCAGGAGCAATTGTCGATGAAGCGATGCCCGCGACATACCTTCTCCCAGTCTTATTTGTAAATCGTACAACGGAGATGCAAGTTGAGAGTGGCAAGTTGCGACATCTGCAGGCCTAACGGCGCCCGGCATGGGCGCTCGCTTGGACTGCAGCGCTTGATATAATTCGTTACATAGGAATTCATACAATTTTGTTGAGCGCCCGAAACGCGCGTCTCGGGCGCTTGTTATAACTAGCCCCTTAGTAGAAAGTTTAGTATGGTAGTAACTGTTTGAATTATAGCTTTGAAAACATGCCAAGTTGCATTATAACTTTAGGCCTCATTTACGGAAACGCGGGGCGTGGCGCGTCGCGTGCAGTGTGGCGTCTCGCGGCGCGTCAGATGTTTTTTCTGTTTACGGTGCGGCGGCGCGTGAAGCGGCACTTATCATCCCACGCGTTAACATAAACATATGGCAATATACGTCTTGATTGTCGCTGCTTTTTTTTGGGGTTATAATATATATTTTTGAAATGTGCTAATTAAAACCTTTCATTTCATACCCAACATGGTACGATTAAAAAATATTTTTTGTTGTTCATGATATCTCACCTAGAGGGCGCCATTTTCAATTTAATGTGTCGTCATATAGCCTATGACCAGCGGACGATCAAGAAGCTTCCAACGATACTTCATTTGTCAAATTGTGATGAGTCTTTTAGAAGATATGAGGGAACAGACATAGATAAATACATAGAAACCGGTCAAAATCATAACCCTCCTTTTTGCTTCGCCGTAGTCAGGTAAAAACTAAAACCCAACTACGACAAAAAAGTCAACTAAAGAGATATAAACAAGACATGACGGGCAGACAAATTAAAAATCCGGAGTCATACGGAATCTGTTCGAGTTCGTTCGTTATACCAATAACCTACCTTTATTCTACACAAGTTTTATTTAGGGGCGGTCAAAAATCGCTCGAAATGTTCGTCTACGGGTCACCTTACAAGAAGTCTGCCAAAAAAGTGGGAGTAAACGAATTTGAATCCTGAGTAAATCGCAATAAGATTTAATCTCCAGTGCGAAATTTTGCTCGCTGGCTATGTTGTAAATTATCTCCGCAAGAAAATTCACCGCAATACAGAGCAATGGCGCTAGTTGTACCTACTTCTTTATATACTCCCGTGCTACTATACCAGTCAAAAATATGTCAAATAAAATGTATGTCGTCTTGAGTTTTCAAATATCAACATTGAATTTTATATGTTTATTTAGCCTCGGTAGTTATTTATTTATCAATCAATAACACATGTAATATTCGTTTTGGAAGTGGTTTTAGTGTGAAGATGGCTTCTTCCACGAACTAAGAACGTCGTAAGTCCTACAAGCTTTGATTCGTAATAAAACCAAAAATAAAAGGAATAAAAAAAAAGCCTACACAATTTTTTTCGCCTTGTTTTAATACATATAATCATCTAATTTTTATCATAATAGGCATTAGCATATTAAGTACAAATCGAAAATACTACATATTAAGTATAAATTAGAGGAAACTTCGTGATATTTTTATCGAGAAAATTTTAATATTTTGTGTTTCTGTTCCACAAAAAGTTTGGAAATATCATGTAGTTACTCATACTATTTTTATTTTATATCTAAGACTTAGAAAGATGAAGTCAGTAGACAGTTAAGTAGATAGTTCAGTTTCAAACGCGGTAGCATCAGAACATTCCGGCATAGAAACACGTTACACCATACAAACTTATCCTAATTATTGTATTACCGTCTTTACTCAATACACCGAACTTGTGAGCGTCATTGGCAGAAAGTTTTGCAACTAACTTAGTACACAATTTTGTTGTGAATACACAACTTACTTTGATGTTCAAGTTATATTTTGAATCTTGAATGTATCTATGTTGGAGTCGAGTATAGATATAATTATTTGATTTGTAGGCTTGAGGTTATTTGTCGTATTGCGGGTTTATTTTCTGAAAAGCAGTTGATTTACACGGAGTGGAAATAAATAAAATCTCTTTAGGATGCGCTAGGGTAAGCCCGCGAAATTCAAATTTTCTAACTCTCTAAGTTCATGTAAGTGCATGGAATGAAAATTTCAGGAAATCTTCATTCAATGCCCTTACAAGAACTTAGAGAGTTGTATTGCTGATTCTAATATTGATAATTCTGTAAATCCATATTTGTTACGAGCGCTAATAATAGTTAATTGATTCAGGCGTGACTTTGCGGAAATCCATTATAAAATACAATAGACGCTGATATATTTAGTAACCTATTCCGCTTGACTATTCTTCAAGAGTCATAAAAACCCTGTAAGAAATCATTCTGATTGATTCATGATTTCTTACAGGGTTTTTATGACTCTTGAAGAATAGTTAAGCGAAATAGGTTACTAAATATATCAGCGTCTATTGTATTTTACCGCTAATAATATTTAGATCAACATACAACCCGATACTGACTTGCAAATTGCAAAAAACGTAAGAAAATTTGAATTTCGCGGGCTACCCTAGCGCATCCACCTTAAACAAACAATATATAGTTATTTTTTTGCATCGTCAATTCCTTTTGTGATATATACCTGCATCATGGATCACCAGAAATAAAATTGTGCTATTAAATTGCCGATTTCGACTTGCTGGTTATTTTTGTTGTGAAACTTAGGCTTTGATTGTGTGCCTTCGAAAACAAAGGTTACAAATAAACGCTATCAAGAACCTCAATTTCTCACTAATCTACAATATTCAGCTAAATCTTCGAGGTAAACCGACGTTCTCAAGTCTACATCACGCAACGATTGCGTGACACACACAAAATTGTTATTGATTTAAAATAATTACAGTGTTGGCAAGCAAACAGCGCTGTACCTCACTGTACCTACGTTCTGCTCAACACGAATGTTCGATTTCACTATCATTATTGTACAGTCGCGACGATTATCCTTTGTGTATTTTCTTGATGCCAGATGCCTTGATGTCTTGTGAAATTGGAGGTCGGGCATAATCAGTTTGTATCGATTTTGTTAAAAGCATGTTTGGCTACAAAGTAAGATCTTTAGTGATAAAACGTAGACTAAGTAACTATGCATGTTTTAGTAAGTAGTTGTTATGTAGCAACTTATTATTTTCATCGTAAATGATTTACCATGAAAATAAAATACTAATGAACATTATAATATTTAAAGTGCAATCACAAAGGTTTCTGAGTAGCATCTGTCACCATTCGGATTCATGTGCCTCCTAATACTAACTAGTATTGGGTGCCCAACTATGAAATTGGCGTTTTTTTCTCACAAATAGAAAACCTCGTCACTTCTATGATTTAAGATATTCTTCAATTGCTTGGTATTATATCGAATAATGAAATCGAATCATAGACAACTACCAATAGTAAAAAAACTTTATTACTTATAGTTTTCTATACATAAAAAAACCTTAAAAATGACTCCTCATTTTGTTAGCAGAAATGACTACTATTTTTTTTTAACTTAGCCAAAACTTATTTTTTCGCGTAATCTAAGTGGCATATTAAGTTATATTAGTTTAAACATTAGTGTATAATTAACGTTGTAAAACATTAGTGTTCATGCTTGGTATATAATTTTAATGTTAGTATAAAAATGCAACTTCTTTAAAATTCCCCATATTGTATAACTATCAATTGTTTCAATAACGGTGAAGGAAAACATCGTGAGGAAACCTGAGCATGCCTGAGAGATATTTCTCCCCGGCATGTGAAGCCAAGTCATGGCATAAAACTCTGTCACCAGATTAGTCACTAAACACACGAAAAATAAAGAAAAAAAGATCATTCTAACATCGTTGTAATTAACAGCAGGGATATAAATGTCCAGCAGTGGACATCTTTCGGCTGAAATTTTGATGATGATATTAATGTAAAAAAAAATTGTTGTTATTTAGGTATACATAAAGCCTAAGACACTACACCGTATAAAGCCAGCACAATACCCGCTTAAACTCACAACAAAAACGAAAAACGAATGTTAATTCTCAAGAAATCAGACACTGAAAAACTGGATTCAGAAAATTGTAGACACAGCAATTTGTTCGGACAGTTAAACTGGTAACGGAGGATTTATGTGAAGACAACCTTAAAACAAGCTGGCTGCTTCTCCGGCTATCTCTTGTAATATATTATTTACAAAGGAAAAAAATATTGCCGTCCGTCTCGTCACGATGCGAATTCGCGCGTTTTTTTAACCGACTTCTTCAAAAAGGAGGTTCTCAATTCAATTGTTTTTTTTTTTTTTGTTACGCGATTACTCCGCCAATTATGAATCGATTTTGATCATTATTTTTTTGCCTGGTAGGTCATGCTTACCTTCCATAACCTAACCTAATAAATTAAAAATAAGAAATCCTAATCACAAATAAATATGTCAAGTAAAAAAAACGAAATCCCAGAAAAATACAAAAAAGTGAAAAATAACTTTAATTTCGGAAGTCGGTGGCAAAAAACGAGAATTGAAAAGCAAATACACTTTCACATTATTAAGTTGTTGCGGGAAATTAGCTTTCTATATTTTGCTAGACAATATCAGTTACATTGTTTCAGAACGCCTCACGCTGTCCCGTCCTGAAATAATTTTAACAGTTTTCATTTTACAAAATGTAGCTATATTCCTGTATTCACACAGCAACATTCAAATTTCTACGCGCCAACTGTGAGGTAAAAAATAAAACATTAACATACATCTGGCAACAGTGCACTGTTAATTGCATTAACATTTTCAATTGAATTATAATTTTACCAGCATCAGACGCGTACAAAATACATTTTTGAAATATATGAGCTACTACTATTCTCATGATGTATGTTTATATTTAATTTGTGAATTGTTTTTGATTTATGTGTTCTGTTTCTCTTCTACTCTTACACACGTTGTCTACATCTCTTTTATCTACTTTCCTATCGCAGGTATGCTGGAAGAGATTCCTTTAGAAATAAGCATTGCCTTTGTACGTATTTTTCTGTTCCTTTCTTCTTATCTGTATTTATATGTGTGTGCATAAATGGTTAAATAACTATATACTTTTAAATGAAAATAAAACATGCGTGTCGGGGAGGACATTAAGTAGATTTAAATGTAATTATTCCACCACTTTTAAAATAAAACCGAGTGTTTCTTTGAAGAGTTTATTTTTATTATTGAATTAAAAACAGTTTTGGACCGCTTGGAAATTCAGTGTTGTCATTTTTCCAACGTGCGTACTGTAATATCGATCATAAAGTCTTCTCTCGTTTCATGAACAGGCAGGAATGCTTTGTGGATAGCGCCTTTTAAAGTACCTATATTATATATACAGCTTGTATAAAATCTAGGCAAATGAAGACACATTTCTCTGTTTAAGGTCTTTTTTTTGTGATTTTGTTTTGCAGCATATTTTGTGTGCCTTATAATAAATGAAATAAAAATAAAAAAGCCATTTATTCTACTACTCAAATTACACTTTTTTACATAAGTTTGTAGCATGCGTTTAAATAACCCTCGACTGACAGCTGTCAAAATAGTCTAGAAAATTGATTGCTGAATTTCGGCCTATTTCTCGGCTCTGTCTTTTGTGCTCACTACACCACAAGAATGAAAGAGATAGGGCGCTTAGTTTCACAGTTATTTGCAAAAAAGTTGAACCATAGTTGAACTGCCGTGGTACGAAAAGCATCAGTCAACAATGTTTTGACAGCTGCCGTAGTACACCGAACGTCATTGGAAGGGCATTTATCTTCATAAATTCTTAGCATGCGACATAATATTTTTTAATTATTCAAGATTTTAATATTTAAATTGAATTCTAATTGTAATTGTATTAATTATTATGATAAAATAATTTATTTCTGAACTGCGTTTTAGTCTGTGCTAAATAATAATGTATTTTCTTTCTTTCTAATACCTACCCACGGGAACTTATACATCACAATGTAACACCATCCGATGAGACATCAGGCTTGTAAAAGCATTGCAATTTATAATTTACAGCACAGGAACATCGATCAGCCGTCTGACTAGCACAATACGTTGCGACTGCACCATTAGACATATGAAATATTATACGTTCAACGCAGCGGTAGAACGTGGCCTTAATTTATAAGTTTCAAACACAGTTTCATGTTATTTATTGGTTTTGTTAAGTACCAATTTTGATACGGTGAAGGCAAAAAATTAAAGATATTATAAAAAGTAAAAAAAAATAACCGAAAAATAATTCTCTTTTGTATTTTAAGGTGTGTCCAAACGTTGCGCGGCAATCGTGCGCCGCAGCCGCACGCGTCGTCGTCGTGCCGCGCTGTGTTCGGTGTCTGTGTTTGGACTACTGCCGCGCGCGAACGCTTCAGTCTACCTGCCGCGCACAAACATTTCTAGCAAACATTCGCCAGTAATTTCCTTTGGATAAATTAAACAGAGCTACGACACACGCAACCGCTTTCATGCCACTTGAAGTGCGCGGCATTTCTCGGATATGTCGCGCAGTACTGCCGAGCTAAAATTCGTCAGTTTAGTCCACACTAGAGCGCGGCCGAAATATGTCCTGTAAAGCCGCGTGTTGCTGCCGCGCTCTTGCCGCGCAATGTTTAGACACACCTTTACGTTTTTTCAACTGAACTCGATTATTACAGTTTGTCCAAAAGTGGTAGGACAGATAATACTTAAATTTTCTTAGCGTAAAAATGGAATGACGCTGCTTTACCCTAGGATCGAACTCAGTCTCTGTCTCAACTCTATGTAAAAATCTCTCTGTATTTCTATTTACAAATATCAGGCTACATAAACTTACTGCAAATCCAAATCTTAAGCTTAGAGCAACAAATAAGTATTTCAAAATTGAGTACCTAACCTACTATGAACCTATATACAAATAATAATAATACTTTCAACAACACGAAACGAGCGTGTAGGTACATACGAGCCGTCGAACGCTTTAGGGATGTCACAAACGATTATCACGTTGAACACAATGCGTGGCAGAGCTTATCTCTTAATACCCGATGATAGAAAGGCGCCCGAGGCACCGGGGTTAATAATGTTTAGGTGGAAACCCTTATTCAGTTTGCGGGAATGAAAATATGTTTTATTATTTCTGTCGAGGGTAGATTAGTGTGTTGCTAAGTGGGAAATCGGAATAAAACGGTAACGATATTGTGGTTTTGTACACATTGTGTAGGTGCTAAGTGCTTTGCTAAGTTGACTTTTAACCTTTAAGTATAAGCACAATTTTTGACCAAGCTGCACTGATTACCATAATCAGTGCAACTTGGGTCAAAAATGGGAAAAAAAAAATTGTAACGCATGACCGACCTCGGCGTAACATTATTTCAGAAAGCCTTATATTGAGCTTGAATTCATCCATTTCCAATGAAGAAGAGCTCCTAGTGCATGTCCAGTGATGGATCGCTGACGCACGTCTACCGTGCACGCTGTGAGCTGTTTCCTTTAATTAACTGTGCCTCGCGTGAGCACGTAACTTCAGGAACACAATAGTTATAAGAACATTACTTATTTGAGACACGCTGAATGGTGTTCTTTTTATAAATAAATTTATGTTGTTTCAACGAATTCTCTAACTTCAAAATGACGTGAAAAACAAGTGACTCTCGGCTTTGTTAAGCGTCTTTTACACCCGTTTTTTTTGTCAAAAATACCAGCCAGTTGTTTCCTGTGTGGCGAATACTTCTTCTCAGTATAAGAAGACACAAGAATATCACTGATTTTGTGTTGGGAATTTTAACCTTTTTTCAGTCCAGAGGGCCTAGACAAGTGGCCATCGCTTTCGAAGCGTTTCGTTTCTACAAGAACTTTCAATAGGATTGACAGAAGATTTTCGGTAGCTTATATGAAGCCATTGAACCAACTGGATCCAATGTATCCAGTAGACCGATGACCTGGTGAAGGCCGCAAGAATCCACTGGATGCGATAAGCACAGAACCGGTCGAAGTGGTATTTGGGGGAGGCCTATGTAAATCTCTCTCGAGTTCGTATTGCAATTTAATCAATGCTCTTTTACAAGTCTAAACAAAAAAATGACCCTCTGGATACGTGCCAAACGTGTTATCAATTTCCTGGAATCTAGTGCCAATTGACTAATTGATACCTGTAACATTGTTTAACTTATAAATATGCCACCTACTATATGTATTGTATACAAGTGAATTTTTCCTGGAATGACATTGAATGAATTTTGTAGAAGCAAAATTCGAAACTCAACAAAAAAATTCAAAAGGAAAAGTTTTGGGTAAATAATGAAGATGGCTATATGAGTAGAGGAATACCAAATAAACAATGGATGGAATTCACACTCAGTTCACGAATTCGTCCCCGACCACACACGTTGTTTGTTCATTGACATGCCCATTTTAGAAATCTAGACCTGTTAATGAAATTCCATTCAACAAAAGCTGCAACTCAATCAAGCGAGCTCCCGAATATTGTCAAACTACACACTCAGTAATTGACACACAATGGGGCGTGACTCGCAAAATATTCCAAGTTCTCAAAGCCATTAATACGTCACTTAATTTTGTTTAAAGTTCATGATATTAGGCACGTTAGGCACAAAAGGTTGCGATGTCGTGACTTGGTTATAATGCACAGAGATATTGGTAGGCATCGAAGGGAATTGTGAATAGAAGGCAAGGTCGGCACGCGACTTGGCTAGTGTGGATGTGTTTTGAGGATTATTTGGGACATATATTTGCTGCAGGCTGAGTAAGAATTGTGAACGGACAAAAAAGTCGCGGGCAATAGTATCCGGATAATTTTTAATATAATTATTGGACTTTTTGGCCATTCTTTATAGACAAGCTGGGTTAGAAACAGAGACATAAACTAATAGAAACTACATTTTTATTTTTCTATACCACAGCCGCTAAATAAGATTGTCTGCTTAATCAAATAAAGCGCTACAAGGTTATTTTGACGCGTGACGTTTTGAATACCTACATATCAAGTCACATTTTGACAACGTCATTCGAGTGACAAAATATCCATGAAAATTTCACGAAAATTCACGCCACCAGCTCGCGCCACGTTGACAAGAGATCTTCCGTTTCTACAATGAATATCCAATATAATGACGTTCATCATTCAGTCACGACTAAAGAAAATATAGGCGCTTTGACACTTTTGACAGTTGCCCGGACCTGACGTCTCAGAGCTGCCATCTGGTAAAAATAATTTCAGAAACCCTCACTGGGCTGACCCTTAAAACTACCATGCGGCATGAAACAACAAAATAAACAAACTACTAGCCTACTCTATTGATCTAATGCATACTTTTTCCAACCGACCTACATCGTTAAAAACTTTTTCTTGCCTTTTTTCTTCAACGCAAACACATGAAGTGGAACGTTCAGACACGCAACGATAACTAAAAGCTAGTGTACACTGTAATCAAAAAATCTTAGTCGTTTAGAAGGTACATGTATCGCATGACCAGGACTCACAGGCACCTTGATGCAATTATGTAATTAAAGCGGAGATTGTTTAAAATTATTAAAGTTTATAACGGGTTAGAAAAAGCGGAGGAAAGTTTTATAGTTGAACTATTTTACAGTGAAATCAATTTCTCTTTAACTTAAACAACAGAATCTTCAGCATTTTATTTTCTCTTCCTTCTACTTTATTAACCGACTACAAAAGGAGGAGGTTATCAATTCGTTTGTATTTTTTTTTATCAACATTTAATTCAGTTTAAATGCTAAATCCTAAATAATTTTAATTAATATTATAAATGCGAATGAGTTTGTTTCTTTGTTGCGCTTTCACGCTAAAATGGCTGCACAGATCACCATGACCTGGATTAGGGCATAGGATATTTCGATAGGATTGGGATACTTTTTATCCCGATATTCCCACGGGATCTAGAATTAAGCGGGTAAAACCGATGTGAGCTAGTAAAAAATAAAGTTATCTTTGTTTCTATTATTGACAAATTTTCTTGAAAACTAACCGATATTTTTACCTACTAGTTTTGAGAACAATTACGATCTCTATTAGCCTCACCTGGGAATCAAAATTAAAACCCACGTTCATTAAAAATATCATCAGAAAATAAACTTTACATCGCTAGGGCAAATATTTCGCATGACATACGTTTTATATTCGCGTTTACAATTGTTAGCGGTTTGTTCCAATCATTGTTATTTGTATTCTAAATCAATATCATCCACAGTTTGTACAATACACTGGATAATGGGATATGGTTTCATTATAAATTATATATTATTATTGCGATCGGTGATTTTACGACCGCTTGTAATAATGAATTTTATTGTGTACTTTAAATGTTTATTCAATATTTGTGAACGTTGTTTGGTATTTGTTTGTTAAATAGGCCACAAACTAAACTTTGAGTATTCAATTTAATCATACTAACCTTTTTTTTTTTTTTTTTTTGTCGCTGAATTATGCATTTCGCATCCCCGCTCGTGGGGGACGAGTCTGGGGTATGTGGGACTCCTGTCGCTAACGACAGTATACCCACTAAAACTCAGCGGTGTTCCCACATCGCCGTAATGGGAGGGCCATGGGAAACCGGGTCAGCCTTTACATCCACAACCCTCCCGGCGCATGCCCGCCTAGCTGGCGGGCCCCGCACGCCCCCCAGGTTGGGGAGCTACGGGAATGGCCGGGAACACCTGGCCATTCCCGTCCGACACTGGT
Source organism: Lithophane semibrunnea (assembly GCA_947363905.1). NCBI lineage: Eukaryota > Metazoa > Arthropoda > Insecta > Lepidoptera > Noctuidae > Lithophane > Lithophane semibrunnea. The sequence goes on along the minus strand of OX376194.1, from coordinate 3,744,748 downwards.
GGAGACCTTTGTAATACAGGCAAGGGCACCCATTGCCTGCTGGCCTCCACCTGGGAGGAGTCGGAGATGACTATCGTACGTGACGTCTTTTTCGACCCCTCCTCCGCCTTCGGAGCGGCGCCGCGTCAGGATCGTCCTCCCGCGCGCTCTCCGCCGCCTCCTTCTGGGACATGACGTGTTCGCAGAAGGAGGCGACTGCCGCCCAGGACCTCTCATCCCTCAGCATGGCGTTAACCAAGCCGGGGAGCGAGAGGTCCGGTCCGATCACCGCGATGAGACTGCGGCGCGGCTCGGACCACGACGGGCACACCTCGAGGGTGTGCTGCGCCGCGTCCTCCGCCGCACCACAGTCGAGGCACGACGGCGTCCTCTCCCGTCCGATTCGGCGCAGGTACGATCCGAAACAACCGTGTCCGGACAGCACCTGCACCAGACGGAAGGAGAGGAACCCATGCGACCGCTCGAGCCAGTCTCGCAGGACTGGCCCAATCGCGTCGAGGGTTCGGCGGCCGAAGGCTGCAGTGGTGAGGTCCCCCGTCCAATGGACGACGATGGCGTCTCTCGCCTCCCGCCGGACGGCCTCCCGCTCTTCCGGGGCTGAGCGTTGTCCTCTCACCCTCCGCCCCGCCATCCATTCATATACTCTGGCGAGCACCCACGCCTCGAGTTCCCAAGGTGCCGGCCAGAGCACATGCTGCCCCAAAACTCACCGTGCGGTAAGCCCGCGCCGCTCACTGGGCTATGGCCCTCTGAGGTGCCCGCAGGGCGGCGGCGTTCTCCCTCCTTTGGAGGGAGTCCTCCCAGATAAGAGCCCCGTAGAGGGCCATACTCCTCAAGATGCCGGCGTAAAGTTGCCGGCATCGCGCGCTGGGCCCCCCCAAGTTGGGAAGCAGCCAAGAGAGCGCGCCCGCGGTTTTCAGCAGGCGCGACGACAGCCCGCTAAAATGCGGACCAAAGCGCCACCTGCTGTCGAGTACAAGGCCCAGATATTTCATCTGGGCCTTCACCTCAATTCTGACGCCCTCCACGAAGATGTGGGCGTCAGGTGGAGGGGGGCGCTGCCGAGGGCCGTGAAAGAATACGGCCTCGGTCTTGTGCAGCGCCACCGTTAAACCTAGGCGGCGGTTCCTCCCCGCGACCAAGGATCCGCCCGCCGAGGCCAAGTTGGCCGCCTCCCTGAAACTCCCCCCCCGGGCGGTAAGGAGAGTGTCATCCGCATAGCAGACGACACTTGTGCCTCGGAGGAGAGTTCCCCGCAGGAGCCAATCATAGCCGACGTTCCAGAGGAGAGGTCCTAAGACTGACCCCTGTGGAACGCCGGCCTCAACGGCGTACCGCCGGACTTGGCTAGACCTATTTACCAGGAGGATCGCCCGATCGTCCAGGTAGCTGGCCAGCAACCTGCGCATGTATCGAGGCATTCCGTGAAATCGGAGCGCCTCTAGGATAGTGGAGTGGGGAACGGAGTTGAAGGCGTTGGCTATGTCGAATGACACCGCCAACAGTCCGTCCCCCGCCTCCATAGCCTCCTTCACCTGGCCCTTAAGGCAGGCCAGCGCGTCCACCGTCGAACGCTCAGCCCGAAAACCGAACTGAGCGTCCGACAAGTCCGGCCCGATAGTGCCCAGATGGCACTTTAGGCGGGCAGCGATTATCCCCTCGAACATTTTGCCGACCTCATCGAGCAGAACGATGGGCCGGTATGCCGAGGGGGAGTCTGCTGGGCGGCCCTCCTTGCGAAGGAGGCACAGCTGCCCCTCCTTCCACGGTTTCGGGAACCTTCCAGACGCAAGGCATGCGCTGAAAAGGTCCCGAAACCTCTCCTCCATTTGAGTGGCAGCGATTGCCCCCACTCTTGCCGGAACACCGTCGGGGCCCGGAGCTGTCTTCTTGGCGCAGATATGGAGAATGGCCGCGCCAAGTTCCGACTCCGTGACAGGCGGGGCCTCCTCTTCTTCCTCAGCTGGCGGAGCTGTCTGCGGTGGATCCATCACTGGTGGGGTGAAGTTGTCCCTACACGGGAACAGGGACTGAACCACCCCATCAAGAAATGACGGCTCCAGGGTCTCGGCCACCGGGGGACCAAACGGGCGCAGTTTGTTGCGCGCCGTCTTATATGGTCTCCCGTAGGGGTCGTTGTCGAGACCCTCCAGCATCTCAGCTCTCCCCGAGTCTCTGGCGACGGCGATGGCTCGATCGAGGACCATTTTTGTCTCCACGTATACCTCATAGAGGTGGTCCCCGACGGCCTGGTCCCTTCGACGCCGCCGCCGACTCCGCGCATAGGCCCTCCTTGCCTCCACACAAGCTGCTCGGAGCCCCGCCAGCTCCGCCGACCACCAGTACACAGCGCGTCTGGGCAGTGGTCGGCGAGACCGAGGCATGCTGGAGTTGCATACCTCGGTCAATCATACTAACCTAACCTAACATAATCAACGATCATAGATGCGATATTCGCAAAATAAATATATTTTTGTCTTAATAAAAAAAGTAATAAAAAAGTACTTACTAGCCCACCGCAGGGCAAAGGTCTCCCCGGGTGTCACCACTGTGTGGATCGCCCGGAGGACACGGTGGAGCATACGGTGGAGGTCTGCCCTGCTTGGGCGGAGCCCCGCCGTGTCCTCTTGGAGGCGATTGGCGGCGGTGATCTCTCGCGTCCGGCTCTGGTCCAGGCCATGGTACGGAGCGAGAGGGCATGGCAAGCAGTCACCTCCTTCTGCGAAGCAGTAATGCTCGCGAAGGAGGAGGCGGAACGCGTGAGGGAGAGGCAAAGAACACGGGTGGGTTTTAGTCAGTAAAAGTCTGACAGGCCCTTCCGCTCCGCCCAGAGCGGGAGAAGTCATTGGATGATTTCTCACGCTCAAAAAAAAAAAAAGATCAAAGGCCTCTTCAGATTAAATTCAAAGTCAACGTCAAAGTCAAAAAAAAAATTTCAATTAGGCACATAAAAGGCACTTTTGAACGTCAATATTCAAGATTCAGAGGAGGCACGAGAATTGATCACCAAGCTCAAAACGCGTTGGCGATTTCAATAATGAGTTAAAAAGTCACATACTTGCCCTGATTTGAACCCACAACCTCGGCTGCGACAAAGAACGTTACTTTATTATTTTTAACGTCACAGAAGTTGTAGATAGAAGCCATATTTTTTCCTCTGACAACATTGACGTTAAATAAAGCAGATACAACAAGATTAAAAAAAACAGGAAGATTTCTAAGAAATCCAAATACACGGGCATCCCACTCTCCCCTCGCTACATAGCTTGATTGATTGAGATGATTCAGCGCAAACGAATTTCCCGAGTGAAATAACAATTACGTACGCAGTACCTACGCATTAATAATTATGTAATCTACAATGACAACGCTACGTATTGTTAGAAGATCGTATCTTTGAGTTCCAAATTGACAGTCAAAACGTGATAGAAATAAATGGCAAATATCTTTTTAAATCTGAAAAATAAATCAACTTACCCATTTATTTATAAACGTCGCTTAAAGTTAAGTAATTGGTAAGCAACTGTTTAACCTTACATTTTTGACGTTTAACCGTCTCTTTACTTTAAGCAAAGTTTATAAATAAACACCTAAATGTTTAAGTTCTAGTCAAACAAGGCAAATTTTGTGCAGAATGTGGGATGAAATTCGCCCAGACTAGCTCAACTATTTGAGTGATTTCCTAATTATTAAAACAACCGATTGTTTTTTTTAACCGACTTCTTCAAAAAGGAAGAGGTTCTCAATTCGTCTGTATGTTTTTTTGTATGTATGTTACGCGATTACTCTGCCAAATATGAATCGATTTTTATAATTTTTTTTTTTGTTTGGTTCGTATCATGCTTCAAAGGTGGTCCCATAAAATTTTTATGTACTTGGCTTGCGTAGTTTTTGAGTTCGCTTCAATATTACGTATTTTTCCCATTTGGTCTACCTAGACGATGTTCTATGTAACTCCGTCACTGTTATTTGCATAGCAGGTAGTGGTATTCGAATTTGTATAGGGTAGGTACCACAACTAAAATGTGAAAAATAAAAGAAAATTACGATTGTTTTTATTTGATTAAATAATTATGAAGTTTTCATTGTAAAATTATAAAGTATACTTTAAGCACAAATTGCCATAAGTCTAGACTAGCGGGGGCGTGTGTGGGCCGATTAAAAAAATTTAGAAATATTACTTGACAGACCAAACTAAAGGTCAAGCGAAAATTCTTAATGTACTCGTAACAAAAACTTTACACTTACTTCGTTATTTCTGAATGAGACTGCAAGGACTAGATGTTTGATAAATAAATCTTCATTTAAGTAATCTTCTATTCATTAATTGTTTTGTAAATTGTCAGTTCTTACTAACATAGTTGTAAGTCTTACTAACCATTTTTGAGTCATGATACTCTAATAAAGAAACATTCTATTCTATTCTATTCTATTAATTATACCTAAGATAAAAGTTTATTTATTTTAATAGGCTTGCCTTGAAATAAACCATCAAATATTCGTCGCTAGCTTAGAAGTAAATTATTTACGACGACGACGCTTAGGTTTTTGACTAAATCTTCAAACAAACTTAACAGTGACGTTTATCTTTATTTCAAGAACTTAATTATAAACTATGTTTAACACTAAACCTACAACAAAGAAACACAATGTTAACTATCATCTTTTATGAAGTAGGTACACTACTAAAATTCAACGCAGATAACGTAACAAAAGATGTTAAAGAAACCATCAAAAATAATATAGTACAGCTATAAACAGAGTTCATTTTCTCGGTGAAAAACCTCTTGTTTACTATGGGCGAATTTTACCAATACAACTGAACGCGTTCAGCACATCTGGTTTTGCTGAACGCGTTCAAGAGCTGTCAGTGTCAAAAAATTTACGGAATATTGATACTGACAGCTGTCGAACGAGGTTTAGAATTTTTGATTGCGTTCAATTTCATTTGTGAAATCCGCAATCATATAACAATGTGTTGGAGTAGTCGACCTCACATTTGCCTTACTACCTATGGATAAATGTCATTTCCATGTCATAAAACGACAAGATCCATTTGTCTATTTGACAGTTAAGTAATTTCAACCTTAGTGAAGCTTCAATTGATAGGAATTGTTGCCAAAAGTGACTGCCTCGTTGCTCTAGTGGTCGCAAGCGCTATGCTGTGGTCCTGAGTTCAATTTCCAGGTTGGGTAGTGTTTTTGAGGTTTTGCGTCTGGATTTGTGCCCGGTTGATAGCAATAAAATCGCCCCGTGTTACATGGGACTTTAACATAACTGGCGAAATGTGGGTGTACTATAGGTACACCTCTGCCAAACCTTTCACTGAATACAGTCGTGATGTTATGTTCTCTGACCAAATGTTGTCAAAAGTGGTACGAGTAAAGAAATTACGAGCTCGACTTTACCATCGCATAGTCATTTACTTTAATCCTTCTTTTATGGTGCAAAACAACGCTTTATTTCTTCATTTACTCAAATGGGTTTAAGGGGGATGCGCTAGGGTGGCCCGCGAAATTCAAATTTTCTTACGTTTTTTGCAATTTGCAGTTCAGTATCAGGTTGTATGTTGATCTAAATATTATTAACGCTCGTAACAAATATGGATTTACAGACTTATAAAGATTAAAATCAGCAATACAACTCTCTAAGGTTATGAAAATGTATTGAATGACTATTTCATGAAATCATGACATTTGGCACTTTCATGAACTTAGAGAGTTGTATTGCTGATTCTAATGTTTATAATTCAGTAAATCCATATTTGTTACGAGCGCTAATAATATTTAGATCAACATACAACCTGATACTGACCTGCAAATTGCAAAAAACGTAAGAAAGTTTGAATTTCGCGGGCCACCCTAGCGCATCCCCCTTAAAGAACATCGTAATTTACTTAAATGGATTTAATAATGAACATTATTATTAAAATAGGTATACTTACCAAGGAGTATTGTATTACCCCGTTGCGGGCGTGAGATAGGCAGTCGCTCCATGTAAAATACTGAGGTATTTAGCTGCATCCGGTTAGACTCGAAGCTGACCCCAACATAGTTGGTAAAAGGGTAGGCAGATGATGATAATTATTATTATTAAAATAGGTGAAGACAAATATCAGAAATGAGCAAATGTTCTATACTGTAACCAAATATTTGAAGACACTTACGGGGTAAGAGGAACAGGGCGTAAAGTTCACTCATCCACCATAGAAAAAGGAGGATCCTCCGACCAGACGGGTGTTGTCTGGCGGGCAACTGCCCAACGATTGATGTTGGATTCTTGTATATTTATGTCCATTGCGTGGTAAACTCTAATTGCGCGATGCAGAATTTATGTGACGTCAGGATTTTTTTGTGTGACGTCAGGTCTTTGATGCGTAGTTCGCATGTGGCGATGAAGATACCGCCACAACTCCAACCCACACAGGGATAACGGCCATCGGCCCGCTTGGTGGATGACGGCCATCTCACACAGAAGCGGCCTGAGTCCCAGCAGTGGGAGCATTATAGGCTAATCATATTTAGTCTGAAAAAGTTGTGATAAACTTCCGGTCTAACTAGATATCTGGCTCACAAACTGTTACTGAAATATCGAACTAAATAATAAATTTTATGGAACCTTTAGTCTTGCTTACTTACATGTAGAACTAACGGTAGATTGGTGCTCTCCATCTATACTAAATGGTCACCCATCCCTGGTCTGACCGCAGCAATCTGCTTAACCTCACAAATTCACACTGCGCACTTTTATTACTAAGCTAAGACCCCATCATTTAAAATCTAAGCATTAAACGTAAATTCTCTCCAATATAACCATGACGTCGCAATCATTTTGGCCTCACGCAATATTTTTTCTGGCAATAATTTCTATACAGCGTTTATAACCAGTCCTTAATTTGTATTGCGCTTTATTAGTTGGGCGATAAAGGTGAGAATTGATCGGCAAGCTATCAATGGCGTTTAAGCGCTGTTTCATCGGTCAGTTTTCACGTAACGTTTGATAGCCGTGCGTGATATTGAATACACATTGTTGTGGGGATCGGATAGCTGGTCCCTTGCTTGTGGCTTTGTTGGGTAATATTTTACTGCGTTCACATGTCTGGTGAATATTTTATCGCGTTTGAAAGCATTGAACGGATTTATAGCAAAGAAACTCGCTTTACTTATGGCAATCTTTATGGATTTTACCTTTCATTCGAATTATCCAAGGAAGTCTGGGTCTTAGTATACTCTAAGAGCGGATTTCGATCAACAAATCTAAACCACGTTCAAAAGCTGTCAGTGTCATCATTTTTATGGAATAGGTACTAGTAGCGCCCCGCGGTTTCATTCGCGTAAGTCTCGATCCCGTGGGAATATCGGAATAATATCCTATGTGTTAATCCAGGTTATAAACTATCTGTTTGCCAAATTTCATCCAAATCCATTCCGGCGTTTTTGCATGATTGAGTAACAAATATCCAAACACACAAACTTTCACATTTATAACATTAGTGGGATAGTGGGATTGACAGCTCTTGAACGCAGTTTCGTTGTACTGATTGCGTTTAGTTTCATTGGTGAAATTGGCACTAAATAGTGTACCAAATTCTAGTGAATGCTAACATTTGTGATAGTAAACTTTTTACTTTACTTACCATTCTTAGCTAATAGAAGGCTTTGAAACCTCCAGTGGAACACATCTGTGTCCTGGGCTGCTTTTGCCATATCTCGAGGGAAACAAAGATATCCTCACTCTCCCCCCCCTCCCACCAACACTCTGGCACTGCACGACAGCTTGCACGTGACCACTATGTGCTTCCGACCTCCCAAGAGTCTTCAATAAATAAAGTGAATTCCAAACTAAAAGATCTTGCTTTATTTTATAAAACAGGTTTAGTTGTCTTTATTCGACGCAAAATCATTGAAGAAGTATTAGATTACTGCCTTTCATAAAAAAAAAATCTAGAAATCTACGTCCTACCTTTAGAGGTATGAGGAACAGGGTGTAAAGTTTACGAAAGAAAATGGAGGATCCACCAACCAGACGGGTGTTGTGTCTGTAGGGCTACTGCCCGACGATTGATGTTAGGACATTGTCTAGATGCAAGTCGCGTGGTAAAATCTACTTGTGCGATGCAAGATTTTAGCACATGGGTAGACCATGACCTGGAGAAGAACATAGGATATCTTTTATCCCGATATTCCTACGGGATCGAGACATGCAGGGGAAACCGCGAGGCGCAGCTAGTAGGAATTTATGGTGTCAAAGGCTGAGCCTATCACAGAATATCTATCTAATCGTGATCGTTTTCGACATTATCCGTGTGTCACGAGACTTATTGCAATAACCTCAGCGTAATGTGCTTTGATATTAAAGCTTTCACCGTTTTAATAGCTCTGACAGATGCTGGTTCTTTTTTGATTAAATCCTTTACTAGACGCGGATGTTATAAATCAGAGTTATCGTCTGGTTTGTGGGTTTCGGTTTAATATTTGAGTGTACTCGTATGAATGATTAATGTACTGTACATTTACCTCTTGTTTAGAGGTTTTTGAGGCATCGAAAGTATTTTATTGGTGTCGAGCTTTTTTGTCTTTTGAAGAGCATTGTGTAAAGAGGAGTTAGGGCTTGTACATGCTTGTCAGGGTTGCGGGAAAGTCCGAAAGGGGGGGGATATCGGGACCTTGGCAACAGGTAACTGAAGGAACACGGGTGGGTTTTAGCCAGTAAAAGTCTGACACGGCCTTCCGCTCCGCCCAGAGCGGGAGAAGTCATTGGATGACCTCCCAAACACAAAAAAAATAATGAGCTTGTACACAAAACTGCGAATTGGCGCGATGCGAATTCGCAACGCAGAAGCTTTCTTAAGAAAATCTTAGGGTAACGTCGATCATTTTTGCGATGCAACGTCGCAACGCAGTTTTATGTACAAGCCCTTAGACAGTTAGTATAGTGGTCGCAAGCGCTATAGCTGAGCATGAGTTCTCGGTTCGATTCCGAGGTCGGGCAAATTGTGATTGGGTTTTCCATCTAGAATTACTCAGTAGTAGCTTGGAGTTTGGATCTGTGCCCGGCTGATAGGAATGCTCGCCCCCATTACATGGAACTTCAAATATAACTGGCGAAATGTGATGACACTTCTGCCCAACCCTTCGGGGAAATAAGGCATCATGTTATGTTAAGTTTAGACCACCTCATAATAATTAGGTTATGTGTAAAATGATCAAAAGCGAATTATGGTAACTATCAGTAGGTAATTACTAATGTAATGAATTGGGTTGATGGCTGTTAATCCAGTAAATGCAAACTGTATTAGTTGAGTCTGAACTGAATAGGCTGAACTACACACAGGTACACTAAAATATCTATTGCAATTCAATGGAGTTGAATTCGCACGAGAAGTTAGACATGTCCATTAGCGAATCATTAGCTGATTGGTCCAAATATGTTTATTTGCCTTTCGTTCTTGCGTGGCAAACAAAAATATATATATTAAATTATCATTCCTATAGGGCTGATAGTTACTGCCTACGTTTCACTGCCATCTATAAGTATTTTTATGTCATTGACTGGCAATTGGCAATTTTATGTCATTGACTGGCAATTGGCAATAAGACTGGTTACCGACGCCTATTGCTATACATCTGCAATACCAAAAACATCGCAACTACATTTCCATCATACGATGCCATTCTAAAAACAAAGCTGAAATGTCTTACGTTGACTTTTTCACTGGCAACCATACCCTGAAATACACTGGAACACAGCAGCAATACACTACTAAGCGCCAGATATAGGCAAATATGGCAAGAATTATCAATTTCATCACACGTCCCAAATAACGCACTCCAAAAAATGTACAGTACCAAAACGAATATTAAGCATAGCACACATGAAACTCTGTATAATTAAGTGGCAGAATATAGTCGTAACTCGCACACTCGTTTATCAGCGCCTCGGGGTTAACGCCGACTGACGGCGACATCTCGCACTCGACTCGCGAGCTTATATTACATTCGTTTATTAACTTTTATTCAACTTTTCTGTGAGTAACGCGCTTTATTTTATAGCGTAGCATATAACTCTCGCGAGAAAATGACTTTGATGGCTCATTTACATTAGAAAATGTCGTGGTCATAAAAATAATATTCATATTGTATGTTTTTCATAATAATAATACTTTATACGTGCTAAAACACGCATAACCCGTTATGGGCTATATTCTTAGGTCTTAAAAATATGAAGTGGGATAGGAAGAGTCACACAATTCCTATTAGTGATATATTATGTATATATCAGGGGGCTAAAAACGGGCACGGAATCATATTATGAAAATATTATGAATCATCGTTAAATGTCACAAACTGACAATTCATACTATGATCTGCGTGTAATTCATATTACGAAATAATTCATCTGTTTGACAGTTATCTATGGAGATCCTTATAATGGTCCACAAATGATGAATTGCTTTTATGTCAAATTAGAGGAATTATCTACTAATGACAGCTGGAATTCAGGAAATGAAATGCTTTTAGAGGAATTGCTAATGTGGCCAGTTTAGGCCCTCAGGACAGTTTTGGCCACACTTTTCAAAGTGCGGGTGCTTGAAGTCGAAAGTCGAATTTTAATCACGTCAGGGCTAGGCCAATAATTTACTTGGTGGTGACTATTGTGATTAATTGAACAGAAAGTGGAATGAAAAACCAAGAGGTTCATTGAATCTTTTTAACAGTCTGTAAAAAACCGACGGCCTAGGTAGTAGGTACCATCTAGGTTCACTTGTAACTTGTTCTCAACCTCGTAATTTCACACAGCTTCAACCGATCAGCTTGAGAAAAATATTGACTTGGTTTTACATTTCAAATAAAATAAAGATTGTACATTTCAAATAAAATTCAGATTATGAATTAACCAACTTCCGTAGTTTTTTTGGCTAAAAATAGTAACGTATATGTACCATTATATTTAGTAACTCAAACACAAACACGAAGAGGAAATGATAACGCAAGCAGCGACACAAGAATCCAAGATGGCGGACCATTAATCACGTGACCTAGTGAGGGGATGACGCGGCAGTCTCGCAGATTGACTGACAAGCACTGCTGTAGTTAATTTGATGATACAATAGATGCTAAGAGATTATAGTCGCAATATAATCTAGTCTTAACAGCCCAGTGTTAGCGGCCGCGACTTGCGATTTGTAGGTTGTAGGATCGAAACCAGACAGTAACTACTACTAACTACTTTGTGTAAATTATTTCATCACCACTGCTCTCAAACCGGTGAAGGAAAACATCGTGAGGAATCGGCATGTCCTAGAACCAAAAGTTCGAAGACATGTGGCATTTACTAACCCGCACTGGGCCCGCGTGGTGGCCCACTCCTTTTCACCGAGAACGTTATAGGTTGATTATGCTTTACAGAAATTGAACATTGATCACCTAAATGGCCTTTCTCGCATAAAGGCGAAGACTGGACTTGTAACATTTGTTTGTAATGTTTCATTCGAGGCCAGCTTGGTTACAAGACCAACAACGGAAACCTTCATTGTGTGTGGTCTGACACGCACTTAACCGGTTTTTATATTATACTAGCTGATGCCCACATGGATATCGGTTATTATATACTAAAACCTTCCTCGAGAACCACTCTATCCATTGGTGAAAACAGCATGAAAATCGGTGCAGCAGTTTCTGAGTTTATCGCGAACAGGACGACAGACGGACGCGGCAGAGGACTTTGTTTTATAATATGTAAGGAAGTCCGCGGTATTTATAAACGTCTGACCTGAAGGTAAAGAGGCTGCCTCACGGTGCCAAAACGATGGACTAAATTGCGAATTTTCATAATAAACTATATCAAGTCTAATTTAGTATTATCAGTGGAGGCCACTCGTAGAAACTATTACTAAATTAAACCAGTTCTTTCTGGAAGGTTGCATCTTTAATTAAACTTTAAGCCGACAGATCCCAAAGGAATCTATTGGAGGCGGATACTCAGAGCTAGATTTTATGGATGTGGTATATTATCTTTAATTATTTCTTTTTTTTATCGCTTTTATTATGAACTAACTGTTTTCCGCGACTTTGTTTGTCATATCTTTGCGATTCAGGATGAAAAGTAGCCTATGTCCTTTTCCAGGATACGGTCTACTCATGTGCCAAATTTCATACATATCCGTTCAGCCATTTTAGCGTGAAAGTGAAACAAATAAACTCTCATACGCATTTATAATACTAGCTTCCGCCCGCGGCTTCGCTCGCGTGGTATGGCGATAAAAGTAGCCTATGTCCTTCCCCGGAATGCCATCTATTTCCTTGCCAAATTTTATCGAAATCCGTAACATAAAAACAAACAGAACGACTTATCCGTAGAACAGAGTCCGATGTGATCATGAAGCAAAAATGAGTTAAATAGCTAGACGAGATAAGGAATACGAACTCTACAAACGTACGTTTTTAGAATTTTCGTATCTTATTTAGTTTCGGAAATATAGAATCGAATAACGTTCAATCTGACATTAGCTCCGCATTAAAACGCACGAAGTGATCAAGGGACGGCGCGCGGGAGGTGAGGTCGGCGCGAGCGTCCCGTCCGTTCGTCAGTCCGGCCGTTGTTTGTTGGAGCCAGGGAATTTTTGTGTCTTGCGCATAGCTTTTCTGGGTTTGATGAAAAAAAAAAAATATCAAGTGTTTTGCATAAATAAACATGTTTTTAGAGATGTCACGATCACGGAAAATGTTGGATATACTTAAAGATGACTCAGAAAGGCCTGGGTTTAGTTCATCATTTTCAAATGTTGCTGCTGTTTATATGAAGAAAGGTGTAAATGCTGGTAAGTCGACGATTTCAGTTGCATTATTTCGTGATACACACTATTAAGTTTTAAAATTAATGAACATTATGTCTTTATTGCTTTTTTGTTTCAGTAAACAGTTGGGTGCGATCGATTTTTATAAAGGACGTTTTTTGACGGAGAGGTATAGAAACGCATTTTTTGTATGAAAATACGATTGGTGTAATGCATATGCACAGGGTTATCATTATTTCTGTAATAATAAACAGTAAAAAGTAGGAGTCTTATGAAATATTAGGACGATTTTATACGAACATTATTGAATTTCTAAGCGTTTCATGTGAATATAGTACGTTTTTCTACGGAATCTGTCATACGATTTGCTGGTTCGATATTAAGATGGGACGTTGTTACTGGGATAATGCAATCAGATAAGACGTTGTTCATTTAAAAACATCGTTAAATATAAAGATTTTAATTTAAGATTTGTTTAATTAATTGCTAGGTACATTTGTCTTACATTATACATTAGTATTTTATGAATACCTATAATAATATACCGTTATTTTTTATTATTTCAGTTGTGAATGTTAATTACAACAGCATGACACAACAAACGTCACCTTTGCCTCCTGGTGCAGAAGAAATCAGTCAGGAACTAGCTGGTTTATGGGAAAAAGTTCTGTACTGGACCAAATAAATGACCTACGACAGCTTAATACCGAATGCCATGTCTGATCCGTCTATCGAGGATGTTCACAGCACCCAATCAATCTAGTAGTATCTTAAATTTTCTTTGGAAGCGCCTTCTCGTTTCGAAAATGTACCCTTCATACAGCTTGAATAGCTGTTAGAAGTTTCTCACAGCAGATCTACCCCGCTTAATTTGGACCTGTCAGTGCTAACTCCTATCCATTCGATCTGCGATAGCACATTCTGCCTTGATCATGTAGACAGTTTCTCTGTGATTTCTTCGTTATCATTTAGCACCACGAATTCGACTGCTACTTCGCACTCAAGCGATCGCACCGTGACTCCTGGACACGACAGAGGCGCCCAAAAGAATGGACAGACCTAAAACGCAAATGCCTTAAGAACTTACGTAAGAAATATGTAACGAAAAGGGGAAGAGCAGTAGATGAAAAAACGATTAGGCCATCATGAAATGCCGTTACAAATACCTCAAAAACAGCGGCTCAACTGCTTCACAAAAATTTGGCAACTGGGAGATCGAGCTATGCAGTGGAATTTCATCATCAAATATTCCAACAAAATGAAGAAGAAAATATGCCTGAATCAAGATACTCCTAATATCAGGAACCATACTTTTAAGTATTATCTGTCGGTGATCACAGGTTCTAGCGAATCTCACTGCGAGAAAACTGAAATACTAACTAGGGTATGTTTATTAAAACTCTTGCCGGTTCAACTCGTTGTCCTCCTCTAAAATACGATACGATACGGTCTTCAGTACGATAAAAGCTACTTTAGAGGAGGACAGACCCCGTCTGTTTGGCATACTTCAGTTTTCTCGCAGTGAGATTCGCTAGAAGCTGTGATCACTGACAGATAATACTTAAAAGTATGGTTCCTGTAGTAATATCTTGATTCAGGCATCTTTTCTTCTTCATTTTATCGGAATATTTGATGATGAAATTCCACAGCATAGCTCGATCTCCCAGTTGTGAAGCAGAAATTTTGTGAAGCAGTCCAGCCGCTGTTGTTATTTTATCAGGGCATTTGTAACGGCATTTGCATGATGGCCCCATCGTTTTTTCGTCTACGGAATTTCCCCTTTTCGTTACATATTTCTTACCTAAATGTTTAAGGTATTTGCGTTTAAGGTTTGTCCGTTCTTTTGGGCGCCTCTGTCATGTCAGGAGACACGGTGCGAGCGCTTGAGTGCGAAGTATCAGGCGAATTCGTGGTGCTAAATGACAACGAAGAAATCACAGAGAAACTGTCTACATGACATTTATAAGTTGCTAATTTAAGTCCATGCCGTAGTCGTGTAGGTTACCTAGTTACCATGCTGTGATACGATATGCCATTTAATTACTATTTTAAGTTTTAACTAATACGCTACCAAGGCAGCTTGAGGTACCTATATGTACAGTTTCATTGTTGTTAATTATAGAACCTCATCTAGGTCACAATGTTTCTAATTGGTAAAATTATAAATACTGAATACTATATTTTTTAAATACGATAATGTTGTTTTTATAACAAATGCGAAGTTTATATTTTTCTTCATGCGCGTCTCCTGCATTGTTCTAAGTTTTAGACTATGCTAATTTTAAGTCCATACCTAACTGTGATGTGATTGCTGTTCAAAGTAATGCCATCTAATGGTTTTGTTATCTGTTTAGAGTTTTTTTTAATTAATAAATGATTTTAAATAATAATTTCATTTTTTATTTAGTTGTATGGCAGTTTAGTCATAATATGGCTAAACTCCCATACATTAACCAACATTATATTTAAATAATTTAAGGTGGTTATTCACAAAGGACTAAAAAAGGGATGGGTAATTCCAACAAAAAATGACCCATGTTAATATAGAACGTCACTTAATTACAGACGTCTCCGTAAAACAACGTACAATGTTCACTATGGACCCCCGCTCTTCCGCCATAAAACGTCCTATGTTGATATAGAACTCACTATCTCGTGAAATAAAAGGATAAAAAATATACAATACATAGCATTTAACTAGGCTGGGGCGTTGTTACAACATACCCAAAAATCTAAATGTCAAGTCTCACCGTTTATGAGTTACACAAGTCAACAACTTCTCTAACCTCTACTGAAAACTACCAACCCTGCAGATCGGACTTTATTCTACGGATGAGTCGAGAAAGACTGAGTTACTTTCGAATTTATAATATTAGTATGGATAATAATACTTTGGATCAAATTCTACCAAAAGTCATGACGGCTGTTTTTTTCGTGGTTCAAGACTTAATTATGTATTACTGGTGAAACCAAAAATAAAATGGTGATCTGTTCCCCACAGAACTCTTCCACGATCGTTAGCTGCTTTGAACATCATTTCAGCAGAGACGTTCACAGATTTATTGCAACTATATTGGCTTTCCAATCTACTATGTTATACTAATAACAATATATTTTTAACTAAATAAATGCATGTCACATCCATTTTTCCTAGCTGTGCCTTCGAACAGTAGCACAGAGCTACCAGATAAAGTCAGCCTTCTAGACTCATTTAACTTGATGCAGTCGTGGCAGCCATTCATTCCGTTTGACTTTTCATTTTTATTTCATAGACTCATCATAAACCTTAGATTGATTTTTTAATTAAAACCACGTTGGTTTTAATTATTTATTTACTTTACTACTATACATATCGAGACTCCTCCGTGCCTCAGTACGCACGATAAGCCGTTGGTCCCGGCTGTCATTCGTGGATCTTTGACAGTCGTTACGGGTCGTCAGAAGCCCGAAAGTCTGACAACCAGTCTTACCAAGGGGTATCGTATTACCCAGTTACTGGGTTTTGGGGGTCAGATAGGCAGTCACTCCAAGTAAAATACTGGTATTCAGCTGCATCCGGTTAGACTGGAAGCCGACCCCAATATAGTTGGGAAAAGGCTAGGCAGATTGATTTACTTTACCACTATAAACACCTAGTACGTCAGGAAGATTTATGGATAAAATTAAACAAAACCTGCGTAGACAGATTGTTCTGTTAGGTTGAGCAGAGTTTGCCGCGGCCAGTCCCTGGATGGCTGACCATTATTTGCACATCAAATCCCTTCTGAGCCATGGAGAGCACGTTTAAGCCGGCATACAAAAATCCATAGCAGGCATAACCATTCACCATCATCATAAATTATAATATGGGGAGCAGTGATAGCCTAGGGGTGTGATCGTCAGTCTGCCAAGCCCTGTGACATTTCGGATTCATGTCCGTATGTATAATTATCACTGGCCTCAAAAACGGTGAAGGAAAACATCGTGAGGAAATCGACACGCCTGAGAGGCACGCACCTCTGACTTGTCTGATTCATGTGCGCATTGCATAATTATCACTTGCTTTAAAAACGGTAAAGGAAAACAGCGTGAGGAAACGTGAAGGATGAAGGCGTGAAGGATGCCTGAGAGATATTTCTTGACAGCATGTGAAGCCAAGTCAGAGACCCATCGGCGGCTTTCTAAACTCTGACACCAAGTTAGTCGCTTACTACGCAAAAAGAAGAAAAGTAACATAATTTTAGCTGAAAAAACGTCCATTGCTGCACATAGGCCAAGGGTCACTACATCGACAGGTCCTGTATTTCTTATCCAGTAGAGTCCACCAACCGTCACCAGGTCATCGCTCCATCTTCACAACCCGTAACCGTTGAGCGTAGGAATTTTAACTATTCGGTAGCCATCGTTGACCAATTTTATTAATCGTTTTTTGAGTTGTATGGTAAACATTTCAGTCGTCATGCGAATCCAATCCACTCCACATAATACTACCCCACTTCTCGAGGCTTAGTCACAGAAGTTAACAGGATTATTATTAATGCAACACGCAACGGTGCGGTCAACCTCCCGGCAACCAAGTTTAGTTATATTAATTTTTGTAATGTATACGTCTGTTTGTTTACGAAATGAACGAAGAGATTTATGTGATGCTTATAAGTTTATGTAAAAGTACAGTGCAGCAGTGTTGATTCAATACAAAGGGAAACGTAGAAAGGCGAACAAATATAAACATTTTTCTCTTCATTTTTGTTAATAACGATGTTCTACTCTACAGCTTAAATCAACTTTAGCTGCATTTCCAGCAATGCTAGCAAGAACAAAACACGTACTTATAAATTCAAACATGCGTTTAATAGTACATTACTGTCGCGGCCTGCAAATGGCTGGACTCACGTATGTGTGCCTCGGTTGCGCCTCAGCCCACATTTCCATGATCGTCCATCAATGCCTAGTCGCGGCCAAGGCTTGTATAGCACATTTATAATATAATATAATATTATATTATTTATTTTTTTATTTTAAAAATATATATTATTGCGAAAGCGAGTTTGTGAAACGGCTTAACGGATTTGGATGAAATTTGGCACATGGGTAACCCATGACCTGGAATAAGACAGGATCGAGACATTAATGCAGCTAATTTTTGAATAAGTCTATTTTTGTTTGCCTAAACTGAAGTAAATATACATTTCGCCATAAAGCAATATCAATCTCCCTAGCCTTTCCCCAACTATATCGAAGTGGAATTTCGGTCTTTAAGGATGCAGCTGATTACTAGTATTTTACATGGAGCGACTGCCTATCTGACCTCCACAACCCAGTTACTGGGTAACATGATACCCCTTGGTAAGACTGTTTGTCAGTTTTTGTCACTTTTGAGACTCCCCGTAACGACTCTCATAGATGTAAGAATCACAGCCGGGACCAACGGCTTAAGGTGCTTTTCAAGATTTTATTTAAATTTCAATTTAGCTTGCAAATAGCAATAGCAAATTTAAATTATGGCGCGTGAAAAATTATCCGTCATTGATAATTAATTTCCTCAGTTTGAATTTCCGCGCATTCTTTGAAAAAACTGCTATACAAGCCTTGGCCGCGACTAGGCATTGATGGACGATCATGGAAATGTGGGCTGAGGCGCAACCGAGGCACACATACGTGAGTCCAGCCATTTGCAGGCCGCGACAGTAATGTACTATTAAACGCATGTTTGAATTTATAAGTACGTGTTTTGTTCTTGCTAGCATTGCTGGAAATGCAGCTAAAGTTGATTTAAGCTGTAGAGTAGAACATCGTTATTAACAAAAATGAAGAGAAAAATGTTTATATTTGTTCGCCTTTCTACGTTTCCCTTTGTATTGAATCAACACTGCTGCACTGTACTTTTACATAAACTTATAAGCATCACATAAATCTCTTCGTTCATTTCGTAAACAAACAGACGTATACATTACAAAAATTAATATAAGTAAACTTGGTTGCCGGGAGGTTGACCGCACCGTTGCGTGTTGCATTAATAATAATCCTGTTAACTTCTGTGACTAAGCCTCGAGAAGTGGGGTAGTATTATGTGGAGTGGATTGGATTCGCATGACGACTGAAATGTTTACCATACAACTCAAAAAACGATTAATAAAATTGGTCAACGATGGCTACCGAATAGTTAAAATTCCTACGCTCAACGGTTACGGGTTGTGAAGATGGAGCGATGACCTGGTGACGGTTGGTGGACTCTACTGGATAAGAAATACAGGACCTGTCGATGTAGTGACCCTTGGCCTATGTGCAGCAATGGACGTTTTTTCAGCTAAAATTATGTTACTTTTCTTCTTTTTGCGTAGTAAGCGACTAACTTGGTGTCAGAGTTTAGAAAGCCGCCGATGGGTCTCTGACTTGGCTTCACATGCTGTCAAGAAATATCTCTCAGGCATCCTTCACGCCTTCATCCTTCACGTTTCCTCACGCTGTTTTCCTTTACCGTTTTTAAAGCAAGTGATAATTATGCAATGCGCACATGAATCAGACAAGTCAGAGGTGCGTGCCTCTCAGGCGTGTCGATTTCCTCACGATGTTTTCCTTCACCGTTTTTGAGGCCAGTGATAATTATACATACGGACATGAATCCGAAATGTCACAGGGCTTGGCAGACTGACGATCACACCCCTAGGCTATCACTGCTCCCCATATTATAATTTATGATGATGGTGAATGGTTATGCCTGCTATGGATTTTTGTATGCCGGCTTAAACGTGCTCTCCATGGCTCAGAAGGGATTTGATGTGCAAATAATGGTCAGCCATCCAGGGACTGGCCGCGGCAAACTCTGCTCAACCTAACAGAACAATCTGTCTACGCAGGTTTTGTTTAATAATATATATTTTTAAAATAAAAAAATAAATAATATAATACATTTATAATATAATATAATATTATATTATTTATTTTTAATATTTTCTCTTATTATGTCTTATTTATTATTCTATTCTCTTATTTATAGATATAAGTTAGGATAGTTAGGATGTTCAGCCGAATGGCGTGTCAAGAATCATAAGACCCATAAGAAGACTATACGACTGTAGGTATCATTATTCATTCATTCTCCTGCCCACAGGTCAATTTATTTGGGGTCGGCCATTTTCTTACAAACTTCTCTATTAGTCGTCATCTCGGTAGTCACCCCCTTTCTAGCTTTATCATCTTTAAGGCAGTCAATCCATCGTTTTTTTGGTTTTCGCCTAATCTTATAGCCATCACATACTCAAATAATTTCCTCGCGATATTTTCCTCATTCCTCCATATCAGATGTCTATACCATGACAACCAATATGACGATTACTTAGAAGATAATACGAACGTATCATCTTCATAAGCATGTTACTATTTATACTACCATATTATTATGCAACTCTGGTAATTGTCTTAGAATTGTTAATTGACATTATGGACCTCATTCTTGAGTTGAAATGAGAGCTATAACTCATGGAAGGACTGAAAGTCATAGGTCGAACCTTTGTTAATAATTTGCATTGTGTGATTTGATTGCGTCAATGTGGTAATAAGAGAATAATATTATAACTTAATTTCGAGCATTTTATTTCAAGAGGTCATTATCTGCCAAGTCTTTCCTCAACTAAATGTTGGGGTTGGCTTCCAGTCTTACCAGATGCGGTTGAATACTAGTATTTTACATGGAGCGACTGTCTATTTGACCTCCACAACCCAGTTACTGGGTAACACAGACTTTATTTATAAAAGTGCCCACGATTACAAGGGCAAAATCAGACCAAAACGTTTTTCTGTCTGTCAACTCTTAAAATGTCGACGAAATAAATAGTATTTTGCTTATCTGCGGCTTTTGTAATTAAATAAAACAAGGTGCTGAGCGATTTATAGTCCTCTGGAGGCTTGTAGTCTGAGTCTCGACACGCTAGTAAACCGAATGCTTTACTTTGTTCCCTATTATTTGCACAATACTTATCTGTGGGCGAGTTTATTTGTTGAAGATAAGAGGATTTTTACATCGATATTTTTCCACCGCACTATTAATTCAGTGGTACATAGTGTAGAATTATTAGCGGTGTGACTACTGAAAAAAAAAGAAAGACAGACGAATTGATAACTTCCTCCTTTTTTTGAAATCGGTTAAAATCCTGATAGTCACACTGATGTTACAACCTGGTGTGACCACGAGAACCTGTATTACTAGCTACTTATAAATATTTAGGTAGGTACTTACAACTTAATGTTAATTAATGACTTTTAATAGTGGGAGAGAGCGTAATTTCGCCAAAGCGTTTGTTTTGATAAGCGTCAGGTGCTCACAGAAATCATTAGTTACTTATTAACTTTTTCACATCTATTGTTTGTTATTTGAATGCTACGTTTGCCTGAGCCTTGCCAACCACTTAGGATAAATGCTCTTTTTCTGTGATGCTAATCAACAGGTTGCCACGCAATAGTTGAAGAGACAAACAACATCCTACCCAACATAATATGGAGAACCCGCAATGGTAGCCCGCGAAATTAATATTTTCTTACTTTTTTGTGCAATTTGCAGGTCATCCTTAAATGTAACCCGCGAAATTCAAATTTTCTTATATTTTTGTGCAATTTGGAGGTCAATGTCAGGTTGCATCATAATTATTTTCTTTCTTTCTTTCTTCTATTTGAATCATTAAAACATGTCTCTAAGTTAGATGTTACCATTGAATGAAATCTGAATCTCTAATTTGAAAACAAATCTAACTAAGGGAGATGTGTAATTATGTATTTGAATGATTATAATTTTGTAAATACATAATTTGTTATGGTCGCGAATCATATTCTGATCAAGATACAAATGACACTGACCTGTATTGCAAAAACGTAAGACAATTTGAATTTCGTGGGCTACCTATCCCGATCCTCCTTTACTTACTTAAGTAGGAAGTAAAGTATTAAACTTTTCAGAGTTATTTTCAAATCTTTAACTCAATTCGTGTCATATTTTAACCTCTCTATGAAAGTCAAGGTCAAATCAGAGTATAAAAACGTTATGACTAAATAAAGGCCAACCAATAAATAAAACCGTATTTTATAACCTCATTATGAACGCAAAATGCGAAAAAAACGCGCTGTAAAACGTTCACAATAAAGAAATGATTTATAAGAACGATTAAACTTAACAATGTACCCATCAGTGGAAGTATTTCACTTGGTAGTTTTTATGACAGAACTTGCGTTTTTATTAGTGTTTGTATAAATCCGATAAGCGGCGATGATAGTTACCGGGTTTTGTTTTATGGCATTACTTTCTTTAATGATTTGGCGTTTGTGGAAGCAATTGGTTGAAAGTTTTTGTGGCAATTTTTTTGCAAATTGTCTTGCGCAAGTACTTACCAACTCGCAACTATCTAAGAGCAGTGGTGGCCCAGTGGTAACACCCGTGACTTACAACTTAAAAGCCTTTCGAACTCAGACACGCGTTATACTTTTTGTAAATTACTTTATCGCCACTGCTCTCAAAACGGTGAAGGAAAATATCGCGAGGAAACCGGCCGCCAAAAATATCCCACACATTTTTGACTTAATCTACCGAAACGCTTTTATCAATCCTGCAACGAATTTGTTGTAGAAACACGAAACGCTTTGAAAGCGATTGTCACTTATCTTGGCCCGCTGGTAGTAACCCTGTATAAGTAATGGTGACAATACATTTATTTATATACCTGTGGGGTAATTTTGTAACACACATAAAATGATACCTTTAATTTTGACAATTCAACCACGTTCATTGCGTTCAGACAAATTTATCCAACCTATGAAGCAATGTGTTAGGAATTTCCTTCAAAACCCTAAAATTGAGATTTAAAATGTTACGCAATTATGTTACGCGCAAGCTCTTGCGAGTCTATATGCAGTGTCGAACACTTTCCACCAGTCTGACCGAGCGACGGTGATGACCTGCTTGCAAAACTAGCTATTAACAAAAACAAGTTTGTACAACAGCAACTTCTCATCCAAATCCCAGAAGAAATACTCAACTCTTCCACTATCTAAAGTCTTCTACACTCAAAAAGAACGAGCGAAACCGTCACGAGTACAAATTTACCTTTTAAAAGTGCAAAACAAACTTCTATAATATATTTGCAACACAAAAGTTAAATAGAAACATTTCGTCGGACGGCAAAGAAAGTCGACTTTAACTTTGTCCTTAACAAATCGTCCTTAATATCTGTAACTACAGCGCAACCTTTGCATTTTTGCTTCACCATTTTGCCTATAATTCATTTTATCTAGTAATAATGTTTGCTTGTGTCGGAGATTTATTTTTGTTTAAAATGTAAAATAGTTTTAAATTGTGTATAAAATGCGGTTTAGTTTCTTTTAAATGTAGGCAACAAATTCTTATTTATTTATTTAAAAATACATACAACCATCATCACAGGCTTACCGAATACAATAGTGTAGTTAATTATGACGAAAATTATATCTGTCATATTTTGACATATATTATCCCATTAAAGTTATATTTGTTAAGTTAGTTAGTTCCTGTCTGATTATTGTGACAAGTATCTTACAATATAAAATTAATTCGGAAAATCACTATAAATTCAGTCAAACAATATCTTGGCTTGATTTTAGGAAGGAATTTAGTAATTAGGAAATCTGAAAAAGCGAGCCGTATTTTTGAAACATATTTCGAGACTCTCTGAAAACATATTCAAATGAAGAATACTTCACTTACAGCTGATTTTACCAACCCATCCGAGGAATAATTTTGAATTTTAGGCAGTTTTCCACACATAACTTGAATTTTATTTCATGGATAAAAATATAATCTGACGATGGAAAAATCAGCCGCAAGTGACGAAGTCGCATATTAAGACGTCGTTTAAAAAATACCGTCACTGTGTAAGCAAAACCCTGTACTAACACTAGTATTCCCCAAGCTTCGGTGGAAGTTTCCGTCGGCAGCCAGGTGCTATTCGCAGACGCTGCCGTTAACTTGTTACACAACTTCCACTAGAAATTGTTCCCTTTTTTTGTGTCTTTATTCTTACTTTGTGCGGAAAGCAAATTTTCTGAACGGATTTTTGTAGTTTTTTTTCGGGGTTTTCGGCTGTGGCTGTGACGTGTTAAGTTTTGTGGTACACTGCTACTAGGATCTTTTGGCGCTCGAATAACGCTGACATGGCCGCTGTTGGTAAACATTTGTTCAATTGTATTGTTTTTTTTTTTAAACAATTCTGTTCATATCGATTTTAGCCATGCGGCAATATTTTTTATTTCGGCGCGTGGTAATTTTATTTTGATATTCGATCTTCATTGTAACCCACCTTATAGTCGTATGCCTGATCAACAACAACAAAAAAAAAATGGCGGTGTTCGTTACGATTTTAGCCACGCGCGAAAATAACCTTGTAGCGCTATTATATAGTCGTCGGTTTTATTTCGATATTCGATCTTCATTGTAACCCACCTTAAAGCTATAAGCTTGATCGACAACCAACTAGGTGTCTAGGAGTTTAAAGACATGTTGCGACAACTCCAAATATATTGAGTTTGGGCAAGAAAATGATGTTGATGAGCCAGTAACTAATTTTGATATAGTAACACCATCTAAAACACAAATACCTCCTTCATAACTTCACTATCCCCTAAGCAAGAGACGTTCACGACAATATGCAAACACTTATAAACTGCACGGATCTGCTTACTTAATACTGTGACTGCTAAACTTGCATACGCGATGGCGAAAGTTTTGGGCAAACGAAGCTGAAACACTCGGGCATTATAGCATAGCAAAGGTAACAGTGGGCAAACTTTAGATAAACATACAAAGTTAAATAGAATAATGCAGAATTATGAACTGGCTGTGCCGGCGATAGTTTTGTATGTATACATACAGGGTGAAATTTAATGCATGGGCATCCTCTTAAGAGGTCAATGTTCTCATCATTATGAGCAACTTTCATTAAGAGCGCTATTACAAAATCGAAGTGCAGATTTAGGTAAATTTGACGGGGCGCGGCAAAGATGCGCTCGTGTGAGTCTATTGAAGTACGCTAGGCACACATTCAAACCGGGCGTGATCAACTTGATCCTTTCCACTTTACTTTTGAAATAAATTAAGTTACAGTTATTTATAGTTCGTGTTACTGTTATTTTTAGCATTGCATACAACAATTGTTTAAAAATATTATTTTACTTTAAAAAAAGTTAATATTTTTTTTCAAGCAAGATTAGATAGTAGCCTATGTTATTAAATACTTTTTGTTAAAATTTGGAAAGTAAATTCATAGATAAAAAATAGAATTTCGGACGAAAAATTGTCAATAACTATCTGTGTTACGGAATTATTTTTGGTGTATTACTAAATGAAACATAAAAAAATTGACTTATACATTCCAAAGTTCAAGATACAGTTGTACCATGGACATTTTTATAAATGATTAAATTACTGTATCTTTGATGTAACAAAGCATCAAAAGACGCCCAAAAGTTAAATTTTATGAAACATCCTTTACAAAGACAAGTTTTTTACTGATTTGTGTAAACAAATTGAAATATTTATTTAAAACACTGTCAAGATATATAATGAGACTTCCTCGGACATATTTTTTTTTTAAGTTTGAGGCTATAACTTAATCATAATCACACATCAAAACTAGCGTCAAACGCTCAAATTTAAGAAAAATTAATAATAAAAAAAATAAATAATAAAATAAATTAGTAATAGCCCTCTTAAGGGACCATTTCCGAAATCGCAAAAAAAAAATCACCTGTTTTCTACATTTTGACGAGCTACGCGAACATAAATGTAGGGAGCAGCTGATTTTTTTTGTGTAATGTGCATTTAATGACACCCTTAAGAGTATGCACATGGATTAAAATTCACCTAGTATTATAATATCTGTGACCACATAGTATTATAATATCTGTGACCTTGTTTATTTAGAGAAACACAAAACATTTTAGCTTTGATCTGAAGGTAGCAACCGCGCTACAATGCGCCAAAAAGCCCGTTCCCGTATTTTAAAAACGTTCAAAATTTGTCGCAATCTCGTCTAAACGTCAATCAACGTCAAAAGATGAAGTTAAATTAAAGGCGTTTTTTGACAGACGTTCTTAAAAATACGGAAATTGCCCTCTGGTATAGCAGATGTTCATAAGCAGCGATGACATCTTATCTTGATGATGGCTTATCGAGTAGGCTGCCTGATCGCTAAAAATACAGAGTTTGTATTTTTCTACTGGTACCAAGATATGGTTTTACGTATGTCAAATTATGATAGGTGGTTGAGGTATACACGGCTACACATCAAGCTATAATGTCCAGTATAAGCTTACCTCGCATTGTAAAGGATTTCCGTACAATGCGGGGTCAGCTTATACTGGAAATGTATAGCTTGATGTGTAGCCGTGTGTACTTATCTTACTTAAGTAGTAGTTGGAATCCAATCTATACATACTTTGTCTTTCATTGCAAAGTCAGACACCAAAGGATGACGACCATTTTTTTAAACCACTATGTTCTATTATCTAAAAATTGTTTAAGGAATAACTCAACAAAATAGCTGAAAAGATACAAAACAAACAATTTACTTTTTAAATCAAACCGCTTAACAATTCGCACTTGTTAGCATTTTCCGAATTTCAAAATATTTCCAACAGCGCTCGAGGGCCGGACTTTATCAACTTTTTTATTAAACTGAACAAATTTTTTATGATATTTCACGTCAGAAAAATAAATTCAGATGGGTGTTTTGACTTAAATTATAGGATATTTTCAGTCTCAGCTGTGTAGGTAGTATCAATTCAGTTGACGACTAAAGATTCAAACTGATTACTGCCTTTTACCATTGCTGATACTAACCAACACATAAATATTCCAGTCGATCTGTGAAAAAAAATGTCTCCGTCTAGTAGATTGCGTATCTATCAGAGGCCCTAGACAAAGTGACATTCTAACAGCGATAACGATGATGGAAAAGGCAAAAATGTATAGGACTGACATAAACTATCGAAAAGCTTATGTCAATCCTGTTGAAAGTCGATGTAGAAATACGAAACGCTTTCGAAGCGATTGTCACTGGTCTAGGCCCTCAGGCCTCGTTCACGACCTCGTGTGATGCGACTTGCGACAACAAAAAGCGACACCCGCGTGAGTCACCTGTTTCCGTCCATCATACTCCTTTCATTTATTTTTCCCGCTGTCGCTCACGCGTGACGCGTGACGCGTAATAAAGATCGTGGCTACGGGGACAAGCAGCAGTGTTGATAAAACTTTCATGTCACAGCGTACTAAATTGCAGGTGACTTTCACCCGGTTTCTGAATTGAGAATTTTAATTTGAGAATGTCCTAATCTGTACTTAAGTATAACTTAAACATTTTTTTCTCTTCTGAATTAAGTTTTTTTAAACTTTAATCAAGATTTGAGTAATATATCATGATTTACTCAAATTTGACAGAAAGTATGCTTAAAAGTCGTCAGTTGCGTTTCTGAAATTTGATTTTGACTAGTGAAACGCAAAAATCTTAAGCGCATCCTTATGTATTTGAGAATAATCAGTTGAGAATTGCTACTTTTCTCAAATCAGAAACCGGGTGTTAGTCTTTTGAATAATTCTGTCTCCGTAATCCCCCCAAAAATCTTCCCAATCGCAAAGAAAAATGTCAAAACACAGTTTAAGAAGTCGTTGCCAAGATAACTCCAATTTGTGTTTACCGCTCGCAATCCTAAACAGTTGTACCGCCCCCGATCAGGCATCTAAATTAGTTTTTTGCAAGGAAGCGTAAAACATCTCAAACACTTCTTTCACTTTATCACGACAGGGTCTTAATTAAAAAGTTGAAAGCAATCAAAACGATATTTCAAGAAGATGGGTTCCGTTCGCGTCGTCATCAAGTCGTATCGAGTTATTAAAGTCACCCCGGAATAAGGCGGCAGATAATAAAATTTCGATAAAATTCAGATAATACTTTAGGAACGTCTGTTATGGGTTTTTAAATCCACATTAATTTGGTTCAATCTAAGAGGGATTAGGGGGTTGATTCACATTGAGAGTTAGTTTCTAAGAGATTGTGAGTCCCGGATGAGTTTGGATTAACATTGCGATTCAGAGCGAAGTGTTTTCAAATTTAATTAATTTCTAGATGCTATCGAGTTTTTTCCCGGTATCTGATGGACGTCTTTAGGAATTAGCTTGAGTACATGTCTTTTCTGGATTAAGTGCTGCTGGGAATTAAGTTTGTCTTCCAAGAATTTGGAGAGGGTCGCCATTTAAGTGGTTTTTTTTACTAAAGTGTCCTGAGACTTTTATCTGTTTGCCTAGTAATTTTACATACGTACATAAAATTTTGCGCAAAAACCTAATTTGTAATTTAACTATAAAAATATCTCTGAACTACTTTATCATACAAAAAAACTAACCAAAATCAATCTGGCTAGTCTTTTTCCCAACTGTGTTGAAGTCAGCTTCCAGTCTAACCGCATGCAGCTGCATACAACTATTTTACATGAACCAACTGCCTACCTGACCTCCACAACCCAGTTACTGGGTAACACGATACGATACTTACCCTTGGTAAGACTAGTTGTCAGACTATATTGGGCTTCTGACTACCCGTAGCGACTGTCGAAGATCAACGAATGATAGGCGGAACCAAAGGCTCAAGGGGTTTCTATACTAATAGATGGTCACCTATCCACGAACCGACCGCGGCAAGGGTAGCTTACCCTTCGATTGACCCGTGCAGCTGTTATTATTTAGCCACGACCCCCTCAAATAAAAACTAACTAATAAACATCAACCAAAAAATATTTCATAAAATAAGGTTAAGTTCCAAACAGCATTTTTTACGCCGTTTGGCACAGTTGCAACGGCAATAGTTCGAGTGCACTTATTGCAACCGTAAAGCAGATTTTAACGTTGCAAGTTCAGCACTACGTTTCTTCAGACAGACTTATTGGAGAGTACGGGTATAGGAACTGACTTTATTTGGCCCGTGGCTTATAAACTGTTTGGTATTTTTACATAATTCTCGAAAATATCCTTTTTGCTGCTACGGCGTAGCACATGCGCCTACGACAGCTACGGCGTAGCAAACGCGCTTATGGAAGCTGCGGCGTAGCTGAAGAGCCTACAGCAGCTTTGGCTTTGCAAATTCAGCATTTTTTAATTATTATACTTCGTCAATTTAGCGTTTTTGTTTTAAAGATTAATGATTGAGAAACATTATAATATTTGAATCCATCGTTGAATTAACATCAGGTTTATAATTAAGTAAGAATAAGTAAATTATAATGTCAACATTTAACTTTTCATGTAAATTGTAACAACATGTAAATTTCAATATGAGTAATAAGTAACTGAACTTAAATTGCTTCTCAATCCCCATAGTTCCTAACTTCAATAAACCTCAAAAATACATCATTATTTAGATACCAAATCGTCTCGGATCCCACGAACTCGTCTATCACTATTTCAGTGAAATGCCGTTGTCGCATTTTTCTTTGTGTAAAACTTTGTCTCCCCTACCATTTGAGTGAGTGATTTTTCATGTAGTCTACCGATAGCTTTGATAAGTTCACTGCCTCACGTGCGACCAAGGGCACGGACACACTTGTTTGGGTTGGCTTAGTTCGGCACAGCTGGACAGCAAAAGCGAATACCTATTTATTTTTATTTTTATTTTTGTTTTTATTAAGTATTATTTTTTATTGTTTTATTTATTTATTTTGTAATCTCCTAGTGGGATTTATATTATTTCCGTATTTATTTTTTAAATATCGTAGCATTAAGATGAGATAGGAGCATTTTTGGCCTCGCACAGGTCGTTAGGTATTTTGTCAGTTTTAAATAAATTGTTCTTTTTATTTAATTAAGTACTTACTTTTTATTACGGTTTGTTTTCCTGTGCGTGTCCCAAATAAAATATTTTTCTTTCTTTCTATTTAAATATATAAATATTATGTATATACATCAGGTGTAAAAGGATGCTTAACGAAGCCGAGAGAGCAAGAGCTTCCCATCATTGTGATATTTAACCGGACCTGGAACCTTCTAGTAATGGAGATATTGAAGGTTAAATGACCAACGTTTTTTTTTTACTTTTTTAAATTGAAATTTTCCAGCAATAATTATTACAAAATGTTCGTAGCAACAATTATTACAAAATGAATCCGTAGATATCGGCGATGTGATGGGTGTTGTTACACCCTGTATGTTCGGGAATAAACCGCTCGGTGCAGCTCGAATTGCGCTGAGCCGACCCGCAATCATTTACCGAGAGTAGATTTCGAATTCAGTTTGCCGATCGGCACGAGCCGAATATGGGTAGTAAGTGCTTCGGATTGCCTATGTTGTGTAAGTGTGTAGCACCCCTAACTCAGAACATAATTATTGTTCTGTTTTTAAAACTATAACATTGTTTTTTATTATTTTAAGGCCCAGTGGATTCGATTTGAAACTGATATGGATATTAATGTCAAATATAAGTAGTTATAAGTTGGTATTGTGTAACGTGAATAGTTGTGTATAATATTTTTCTACACACTTGCTCGTAAAGTGGCTCTTATTGAACCGCTTTTAGGTTCATAATGCAGTGTATTATGGAAGCGTGCTTTTTACACCACAGATAACTATTTACTAGTCGGAGTAATGACATGGCAGTATGGAATTAGTAAGTACTATCATGGCAGCATGGAATTTGTATCCAATAGAAATTGGTTTTGGTGAAATTTTTTATCAAAGACAAGCGCTCAAAAGCAAGTTTTTATTAAAAAAAAAAGAACCATAAGCAAACCAGTGGCGTTTAGTTATGGTAAAAAAAAATCCCATGCTTACCCATGGGATTTTTTTACCATAACTAAACGTCAGTGGGATATTTACTTTACATTAATTAGTATGAACTATCCTACTAATAAATGAGCATTCTCTATTTACACCCGAGCAGAGACTTGCGCTTTTTTCCGGTAAGACCGAGGGTGGCACGCGCGTTAGCCACTTGACCCGCCTACACGAATCACGCTGGCTTGCCCGTGTGCCACCGCATTCGCGCGGAATAAAACTTTATCTGTACTATTAAATAAGGGTTTATATCGTCTGTCGCAATTTCAGTCTATATTGTTCACTACCCTAACCCCATTTGCGTATTATGTATTATTAAAATTATTATATTTTTATATAGGCTGTTCAGCGGTATTACCAGTGTCTTTATTAACACCCGCGCGCGCATCGCTAGCGGAAAAAACAAAACCAGCCGCCAAATATTAATAAATTATAATAAATATTTGTTAACATATTTGTAATCATTATTAAAAATGACGATTTCACGTAGGGGAGAAGAGCGTAAATAATAATAAATAGATTTGACTCCACCATGGTACGTTTAGTGATAATTATATTTTTTTTGCTTAATCAAATCATTTTTTTTTGTATAGGCTGTCTAACGGTTTTGCCAGTGCCTTTATTTATACCTATGGAAAAACAAAACCAGCCAGCGGCCAGCGCGCCATTTTCTATAAATCAAGGTAGGTAAAATACAAAATCTAAAGTATTGCCACCAACCGACAAAGAAGTTTTTAAAAGAAACTCCGGATAGTCAGTACCTGGCAACAAAGGTCAGTTAAAATTTATAAATCTATCATCTCTATAGTTAGGTACGTTATTGTATTATTTGACTTTGACTTTTCAAGTGTGTTGAAAAACGTCGTATGAAACGCGTGTGCATTGTTTATTACACTCTCGGCTACCTTATCGCGTTCACCTGCGGCTCACGCGAAAATACCGCCTCGACTGTAATATCCAAAAGAGCACACTCGTATCACAATGTACTAATGTCGACGTGTATTCTATTTTCTATAAAATTTCAGAGAAATGAATTACTTATTAAGACTTTTTGCACACTAAAAGCTAACCGATAATAATTATGTTGGTACTTTAAAGTGTTTCCAGAAGTATTTGAGAGATTGCTTGGACCCTTCCAAGCAATCGGCAATATTTATTCTAAAACATTTTTTACAAAAAAAATAGATTTTCTGAAAATATGCTGATTTGAGAAGCTGGTAGGACTCGAAGAAATTAAAAAAAATGTCATTTAATTCAACTTTTTATTCCGTCTTTTAACAGATTATCAGTAAATAAAACTATGTAGATATTTACCTACTTATTTATATACATTTTTTTGTTTTTTAATACAGATATTTCATGTTCTCACAAAAGATGAAATTGATGTTCAAAAAAGGAATGTCTTGTTATGTTACAATTCACAACTGACAGAGCGCTTCGGCGCGCACTGGACCGCATCGGAACGGATACGTGGGTGTCAGACCGCATTCGCCAGAACGTACAGTAATGCAAATTTGAACTTTAAGTATTGAATAATGTACGATTGACACCTGACGTAGTGCATCAGCGTGCATTGGAACGCAGCGAAACAGACTCGATGAACGGATATTACATGCAAATATGAACTTTAATTATTAAATGGACAATTGGCTCGTCACGTGTGCATCGTACTTTAAATAGATAAATAGTCTCAATTTGTTTTTTACTGGTAATTTTTTTTTCTTGCATTTTTCATTGATGTGCCTGTTAATGGTTAAAAAGACAGATTTTTCATAAATATGTTTGTTTACAAAATCAATTGATTTACCAAAATAACTTAATTGACGCATGGCTGGTGGCCGTGTACTGACCGGCGGTATTACGGGGCGTTATGTACCATTCCCAGCGAGCATATTACGTTACGCCGTGTTCTAAACTCCGTGTAACATGCGCTCGTTGCTCGCGTGTTCGTGCTCGTTCCACGTACTGACTGCACGAATGCTTACTTTGTTACATTACACCCCGTAACACCGTCAGTACACGGCTTTAAGGTGCGAACAGACAGTGCGCAGTATGCGCTGCAAAAAAATAAACGTAAGGTATGCCTCACATGTGTGACTTACCAGTTGAAACGCATGCCTCGGAATGTCTGGACGCACCTTTATATTTACAGATCAACTACTGCACAGGAAAGGTTATAAAAATCTAATAAATATAAAATGTACATAATCATATAAATATAACGGTCCCGATTACACATATCTCAAATGAATATTATTTATACAAATAAAAATAAATTAGTCACACGCACATAAGTTGAATTCCCTCTACCACTCATAATACAGTGTATTAGCACTGTTTAATAAATATAATGTCGTGTCCTGTGTGTCCCGTCAGCTGCACGTTACAGGAACTGATGGACGCTAGTGATGGCGCCAAACACGTGGCCGAATTCTGGGCCTAGACAAGTGACAATCGCTTCCAAAGCGTTTCGTATTTCTACAACGATTTTCAACAGAATAGAGATAAGCTTTTCGATAGTATATTATGTCAGTCCTATACATTTTTGCCTTTTACATCATCGTTATCGTTGATAGAATGTCACTTTGTCTATAGCCTCTAGGCCAAGTCAATTTAGATTGCCATCGAAACGCTAAGAATAAATATAATCGTTTTTGTTCAGATAATTTTAATGTACGTTTACTTACTTAAAATTTACAATTTTCTTGCCACTACTTAGGCCCAATTGCACCACAAATCACTAAACGCTTTTAGCGTTAAACGAATTTAAAACATCATTCTGTCTCTGTCATCTTCAAACGATTAACAGAAATATAACTAAATTTTAAATTCGTTAAGGTATAAAAGAATTTAGTGATGTGTGGTCCAATTAATCTTAAATAAAACATTCGTCACACAGAAAGTAGAGCAAAGTATATTTACCGCTTTAAAATGTCATGTCATAAAAGATTATCACTACGAAGCCAAGACGTTTTCAAAAATAATAATTTGTAAAATTGTTTTTTGTTCCGTTTTTTACACCCACTTGCTGTGTGAAAAAGAAATAGTCCTAGTCACCAACACTAAGATTCTTACATGCAGATTTCTTAAACATAAACATAAAGATTTTAGAAAATATTGCAACAGGAACAGGCCCGCTTGCCATAAATCACTGAATACGTTTAGCGCTAAACGAATCTAAAACATCGTTCTGTTTCTGTCAATCGTTTGAAGATGACAGAGACAGAATTATGTTTTTAAAGGGTCCCCGAAACGATCAATTGCAATCGTAGTATTTTGCCAATCGGTTAATTTTTTTGCAATTGGGAAACGATCATTTTGCGAATCAATGTGTATCCATCATATAATAATTGACAATTGCAATTTATCTGTTTAGCGCTAAACGCATTTAGTGTTTTTTGGTGCACGCGGCCCTAAAATGCCTACATTTTTGTTGTCATACATAATGTAGTGCTCAGAGAATCAATATTTATTGCAAAACTTTGACCGCCTTATTAATAAACCGGGAGGAAAATTACCCCAATTATTAACTTCGGTTTAACCAGACCTTTTTCGAGGATTAAGTTTGACGTTACTTTATTACTAATTTATTTAAAAGAGGGCTATTGTTCAGCGGACAATAAAGGCTAGATTAATCACTATTTGTAGTAGCATAGTCGAGTACAATACAAAGTCTTTTGTTCTAAATACACAAAAGTGCATCATACACCGCCTTAGCTAAGCATTAGGACTAAGAAATTAACCTTAAGAATCTTATTTTAAAATTGTATGGACTGTGTAATTGTAAGAGATCACAGCTTTGCTTATATCCATGATTGATAATTTGTACAAATAGAGTGCTACAAGGATCTTTTGGCGCCCGAATGACATTGACAGGGGGTTATTGGTAAACATTTGTGAAATTGTCACAGAAATTGTATTGAGAAATCAAGATGGCTGCGTTAGTTCCGATTTTGGACACGCA
Source organism: Lithophane semibrunnea (assembly GCA_947363905.1). Lineage (NCBI taxonomy): Eukaryota > Metazoa > Arthropoda > Insecta > Lepidoptera > Noctuidae > Lithophane > Lithophane semibrunnea. The sequence goes on along the minus strand of OX376194.1, from coordinate 3,710,173 downwards.
CCAAAATAACCTTGTAGCGTTGTTTATGCCACTAATAATTATGTAATAATTGAAACTACATAACACGAATAAGAAGAATAACATAGTATTTGATACGAACAAACTGTGTGTCACTAATTCCATATGATGAAAACAATTGTTTTTTTTTAATTGCGGGGTAATGGCGTAACACACTTACAATGGCAATGCCTTTCATTTTGACAGTTCAACAACATTCATCGCGTTATTTACGTAGTTCAGCAGACGATTTTTTCAAACATAAATGAAGCAATGTCTATGCAATATCCTTAAAAATCTTTTATATTGTGTTTGAAACTGTGTTACGCAATAAAGATGCAGGTTGCAACTCCCAAATCAATGAAGGATCGCAGTTAAAGGGTAAGAAAGTTCATCAGGGCTAGTTATTGTACTATACAGTTCTATTTGCAAATCCTAAATAAATAAATCGTAATAGGTATAACTACAATTCCCAATTTCCTAAATCAGAACCTTGCGATAAATAATATTTTCTGTGTCGCTTCCGCGGTGTGTTTCGAACCTAATGATAGCGTTTTGAGTTTGGTCGCTTAGAACCAAAATCACTTGACTAGATACTCGTAATAGTGTTTTATTATCACGATATGATCACATTATGTAGCCCATATTGTCGTATGGCCCCTGGTGTGCCGAGTCGTCAGTAGTTACTATTGAGTCGGACCTCGGTGCTATTAACGATTTTTTTGCTGGTTTCCAAGCTTCCGTAGGTGTGAATAGTTCTTTTCCACGCTGTGAAAGGAATATTTAAATAAATCAATTTAACTATTAAATAGTTGTGCATGTAAATTCTTTTTTTTTTTAATAATTGCTCACTAAATTTTTCTAAATCATGACAATATAGGTACGGTCGACTTATGTACATACTAGTTGTTGCCCGCGACTTCGTCTGCGATCCAGAATAAAAAGTTTATTACGCTTTCACGCTAAATCGGCTAAACGGATTTAGATAAAATTTAGCACGTAGTTAGACCTTGACCTGGAAAAGGACATAGGATACTTTTTATCCCAATATTCCCACGGTATCCATCGGCTTACGCGGCTGAAACCGCGGGGCGCAACTAGTGAAAAATATGACGTGGTGAATAATATAAGTACTCACATATCCATGATAAAATGCCCATGCTACCCCCACTGGGAAGAAGACTAACGTTGAAAGGCCCACAGCCCAGCCCATTAGGTCGGCGAATAGGGGAAATACGTAGTCCTGATAACTCGGAGTCTCCCATCCATATAATATGAAGGCCAGGATACCCTGCAAAAAACATTATTGTTACTTCATAGCGTCCTGCCCTTGTCACAATATATTTAGCGTCGTCGTCGGCGCCGACGCAGCGTATCTTCTTATATCTCTATTAGCCGTTATGATCCACCCCTCACACCCTGTCTAGTCTTCCACACAATCCATCCTTCGTTTCTTTTTAACCGCCGACAAAAAAGGGGTGGTATACGATTAACATGTGTATCTTTAGGGGTATGAAGAACAGGGTGTAAAGTTCACTCATCCCCCATAGAAAAGGGAGGATCCTCCTAACAGACGGGTGTTGTGTCTGGCGGGCAACTGCCCAATGATTGATATTGGGTTTTTGTATATATGTTCACTGCACGGTAAACTCTAATTGCGCGATGCAGGATTTATGTGACGTCATATCTGTGTGTCTGTCTACACCATCGTAGCTGCAAATCGGCTGAACCGATTTTGTTTTTTTCTTCTCCTTCATATAAAGTGAACGCTATTTATAAAACTAATGATGAATTTAATTATCAAGTACTTATTAATAATTTTATTTTTTATGACTAAATATACTGGTGCGTAAACAAATATTAATAGTGCAACTGTCTGTCGTCAATCGGCCGATTGATTTTTGTGCAATCATTTATTAACATTTTAAGTAACAATTTTGGTACCTACTTAAGGCAGTTAACACCACAAGACATCGTCTACCAGCCAAAATTTGAGTTAAAAAAGGCATGACAATTTCCAAATATTCGATACACATTTACACAAGCAAGATTCGATGTAACACAAGATAAATTAAATTACGTAGTTGGCTTAGTACAAGATAATTCTCACACACGCAAGCTATTAATCAATTACATCAATTATAGATAATTGTTGCCATGATGTTATCAATCGATTAACTTGTAGGAATACGTGGCAAATGGATTCCTCATTACCGAGTTGACTTAATGACTTAGTTGAGCACTTCATGTCTAATTAGAAAATTTAATCACATCTACCAACCCACACTGGGCCCGCATGGTGGATTACGGCCCACTCCCTCTCACAGAGGAGGCCTGTGTCTCAGCAGTGGGAACATTATAGGAGGGACTATGGTAAGACATACAGTATGGCGTATTTTTTATCGAATTATTATTGTAAATCGTTTATGTAATTTAATAATTGTAAATTTTAATAGTAAATTGGTGATTTATGAAATTAAAACGTAATCTAGTTTAGTGTATTAATACTGTTATTGTATTCAAATGCAATCACTAGGTCATAGATAAGAAGTTGTACTCTCAATATTTTGACATTGAATTTGACAGTATACCTGCTATTAATTTGACAGTATATTTAATTGTTGACATATTTTAAATTAATTGTACTCTCTGACTCTCTATTGTTTCTATGTGATAACTTTATTTAATTTGTAATGTTCAACACAATGTAAATTGTTAAGAATGAATAAATGAAATATGGATTTTTAGGAACGAATGGCTTTCTAGAGTGACTTCTCTGCCGCTCATTGACTCTCATTCATTGAACATCATCACTCATTGAACATTATCTGCCTGCCATTTGCAAAACCGTTTGCAGCTGAATACTGTATTTTACAAGGAGCGACTGCTTATCTGATCTCCACAACCCAGTTACTGGGAAGTACGATAGTCTACTTCAAAAATTCTATGTGGTCATACGACCGCATTTGTATTAGTTACTCGTATCGACTGATGATAGTAAATGCAATGGTAATATTGTATATAACTTGGGGTATATTGATTATCTAGTTATGAAGGGTCCGAGTGCTCGATGGTTTGTTCAACGAAATCTCCAAACGGCTGGTTGACACTTCCCGTGACCCAAGGGTGGCTTATACCATGGCCAGAGTCTAAAGAAGAATGCAATGCCGCCAGTCTCTTGGGCACTTTACGAGACAACAGCGATACGGAGGAAACCTCAACTGCCTAGCCTTTTCCCGACTATGTTGGGGTCAGCTTTCAGTCACACCTGAATATCAGTATTTTATATAAAGCGACTACCTACCTGACGTCCACAACCCAGCTATTGGGTAACACGTAACCCCTTGGCTAGACACAAACATAATGTTATTGATAGAAACACAGTTACAATAAGACTAGTAATGCGCAAAATACTTACAATGCTACCGATAGGCACGATGATAGTCCAAACTGACATCCAATAGAATCGCAGCACTTTGTTATGCTTCATGCCCATAGTAGCGAGATCGCTCATAGCACGGTAGATGCCATAGCTCCAGGAAACTGCGGCACACTGGTGGAAAAAATATTTTTAATAATAGAATAAAAATACTTATTTCCAAAGGGCCTTTTGGCGCGTGGCCGTTATCGGAACTAACGGCGCCATCTTGTTCTTTCAAGACAATTTCACAAACGGTAACCAACAACGCCCCACTGTCAATGTCAGTCATGCGCCAAAAGATCCTCGTAGCACATCAGTAGGGATTGTCAATCACACATGAAAAACAATGGCAAAAGAAAGAGGAGAGGAAAGAAAAATCAAAGAAATACAGTAATCATGATCAATCATGATGTTGTATGGATACTTTTTTCAAGAAAGAAAGAATTAATTTTGGTATAAAAGAGAATACTGAGTAACTGGCATCATGTAGATGCCAATGTATTATCATGCTACCGAGAAATTGTTTAAGAGTTCGGAAGAAACATGTAAAATATTAACAGTATTTGTAAGGATTATATAAAATTAACAAGAAAACATAAGTAATAATGCAATTCAATTTGCTTAGCATGCATCTTGAATTGTATTATTCGTGTAATCATCAAGTGATAATAGTAATAACACTTTATGTAAAGCAGTAATGCATGTAACTGTATTACCTATCCATTATTTTTAACATAAATATTGATACATGGCTATATTTATTTATCAATATTTTCGTATAAAAATAGACTCTAACGCCTTCAGATAAAGTTTAAACTTACCTCAGCCATGCCAATCAGCAGAATTGCCCAAGAGGCCGTGTTCCAATCTAGAAGTTCAAACAAGTATACTCCGCCGCTGAAACACATTGGAATCCCCAGAATAAAACAGGTGAAACATGTGCATGCCGTAACCTGAAATAAAACAAACTCGATTTAAATAATATATAGAATAGAAATAAAATTCATGAAGTTAAGAAAACAAAAGAATATAAAAATAAAAATGTAAGAGTAAACAACAAACGTAAAAAAAAATACTAAAGCTTGAATGTTAGAAAATTAGGTTATAAAACAAACTTATGATAAGCCCCAGGCACCGTGTAAATCAGGGTTATCGGTAAAATAATTTCAGAAACTATTTTGCTTGTATAATAATAAGTACCATATCTGCACAGCATAGCAAACGACTTTAAATTATTTGGTTCTTACAACGAATTAATTATTAAAACTAAAATATTTACTTAACTAAAACTATTCACAAACTAAAATATGTGAATAGTTTTAGTTAAGTTAGTATAATTGTTATTTTTATTTATTAATTACTTATAATTTGTTATTTACCCATAGGTATATTTTTATCGTAATAATGGAAATAATTAAACTGTCATATTGGGTTCTATTGTAGGTTCGAAACAAAATATCTCACAATGATAAATCTCTTATTAAATAAAAAACAAGAGAATAATGTCACTCACCTTCCAATAATTCTTCCTAAGATGTGGCCACTTGTCAACAATAGCGGTGTTTATGGCTTCAATACCAGCGAACTGACTGCCCAAGCCCAAGATGAAGAGCATGAAGAAGAACAGTATTGACCACATCCTCGCGACTGGCATTTGCAGTAGCGCTTCAGGGTACGCCACAAAGGCCAAACCTGGACCTGACTCTGCTACATCTGCAAAAGAAATCGTTTGAGGGCTTAGTATAAGTGACAATCGCTTCCAAAGCGTTTCGTATTTCTACAACGACTTTCAACAGGATTGACATAAGCTTTTCGATAGCTTATGTCAGTCTTATACATTTTTGCCCTTTCCATCATCGTTATCGCTGATAGAATGACACTTTGTCTAGGCCCTTTAGAGGCCTAAAACGGTCACATTAGTTATTCCTCTAAAAGCAATTCATTTCCTGAATTCCCAGCTGTCATTATCAATTCCTCTAATTTGACACAAAAGCAATTCATAATTTGTGGACCATTTTACGAATCTCCATAGAAAACTGTCAAACAGATGAATTATTTCGTAATATGAATTGCACGCAGATCATTATTATGATTGTCAGTTTTTGACATTTTACGACGATTCATAATATTTTCCTATTATGATTCTGCCGAAGTGGCCGTTTTAAGCCCTGGTGAAGATCGTGGGAATAGGCTGGATGCGAGAAGCACAAAACCGGTTTTGAGGGTTATGTCCAGCAGTGGACATTTTGCGCCTGTGGATGATGATGAGGGCCTAACTGGTATTTCACTGAAAAGGTTGTGGCGGTATCTACATCGCCACATGCGAACTACGCATCGAAGACCTGACGTCACACAATAATCCTGACGTCACATAAATCCTGCATCGCGCAATTAGAGTTTACCGTGCAGTGAACATATATACAAAAACCCAATATCAATCATTGGGCAGTTGCCCGCCAGACACAACACCCGTCTGGTCGGAGGATCCTCCCTTTTCTATGGGGGATGAGTGAACTTTACACCCTGTTCCTCATACCCCTACAAGGTCATTAGTAGGTACTCGCAACCAGGGATGTTGCGGATATCCGCATCCGCATCCGCAACCGCGGAGCGTCCGCGTTGATTTGGACATCTGCACCCGCATCCGCATCCGCAATAATAAATGCGGATGTTCATGCGGATGCGGATGTAGCACAGGTCACGACAAGGAAAATAGGCGACTGGCGCGAGCCGTACGCACGTGCTCATTGACCAGTTTTTAGACCATAGATTTCGAGCAGCTTCGAGTGTTATTGTGAAATTGTGAATATGCAATGAGCATTATGTGCTAAGCGAGATTTCTGCAGCTGCATGCATGATAAAATATGAATGCTTTTGCCACACGTGGAAATAAATGGGTCTAAGATTATAGAATGCTTCGAAAACATACGTTACTATTTTAAATCTATGAATTTATCGGTTCACCAGTAAAATTGCTAAAATAAGGTACGCGTCATAAAAAACGTTTCTGATAATGGAGGTAATTATTATGACTAATGATAATAATATTTTCAGAAGATACATTCTTTAGATATAGTTATAATCACCAGGCATGTTGGTTGTTGATAATAGCATACTTGGTGTGATGATTTACATCTAAACCAGTAATTAGGTTTCTTAATCTGAAATTGATAACATATATTTTATAATATAACTAGTTGTGCAACGCGGTTTCACAAGCGTAAATCTCGATCCCATGGGAATATTGGAATAAAAAGTATCCTATATCCTATTCCAGGTCTGACCATGTGCCAAATTTCATCTAAATTCGTTCAGCCTAGTTAGGATAAAGCTGAAGAGTTTGTTTGTTTGAACGCGCTAATCAGTGGAACTACCAGTCGGATTTGAAAAAGGTATATAAAAAGGTTATTTAACTCGTTGCGAACGCTAAGCGAAAATAAAGTAATAGGGCGGGCAGGCGATGCGATGCGACGCAGTGGGTCGGGGTCTAAGGCAGTTCTATAAAAATGTGGTTGTTATTTTAGTATGGGTATCATTGTTTATCTTACGACATCTACGCCAACAAAGTCCTTGGCAGATGCAAGTTACTGATAAACTAAATATCAGTGGAACCCCATTCAACACGTGTGAAACACGTGAATATCCGAAATTAAATAACAAAACATGACCATGAGCGCCTAATATAACAAACACTAAAGACCAATATTATAATAATGTGTTATCATCTGATAAGAACCAGGTACATCGATGTTATGGTGTCACGTAAAGCAATATAAACTTTATCGATAGACAAAAAGTTATTAATAGATATAAGAGTGATTTGCAACAACAACATTTCGTGTTTGCACGAGGACGAATATCGCTATTAATTATGGCACTAACCTCGTGTATTTTGTAGCAACATGGTTGGGTTTTTTGACTGGCGAAACAAAGTTTTTTGAACCATTCCCGTTAGAGAATCTATTTTTTGAGCACCTATGCATTGATTACCAAAGGTAATTCAAATGGGAATACTCTATGCGTATGTGCTCAAAAAATAGGTGCACAAACGACAATACTCCAGTTTTTTGAAATGAAGCTATAAGTTCTTGCACAATACACGGTTAACACAGAACATAGATATTTTTAATTGAAAAACTGAGATACAACTACGTTGAGTCAAGAAGAATATTATTGTTATGAACAATATCAGATCTCATGATGTTTGATTTTTATCGACTCTATTATCTACTACACGTAGTTTTAGAATAACATTAAGTAAATTATATCACAAAATCTCAAAAAATATAATTATGGCTACAGATTTATCACAATTAATTCAACATTAACATTTTATTTTCTTTCAACATTTTATTTTAATTAGCTTTTTCGTAAAAAAAAAACAAAACCGCTCATGACTATAAATACTGATTTCAACCGGCAACCCCTTTCAGTTTTGCAAATCTTTCAAAGGTGTATTCTATCCGAAGTCAGAAAGAACCCTTTGTTTCAAATTTCCAATATAAAGCATACCGTCGGAGCCGCACAAAACACGAATACGTAGGTAACCAAAAACGTTCAGTGCGGCGGGATGAAATATTTAGAGTTTAATCAATCCATTATCTTGAAACGGAATACAAACAACGCTTGCATTCGTAACGGGGAAATCAACATGGGAACGGGGGTTCACGGCGGATTGAGAGGGCTTGATACAATACACCAGTGAGGTACACTGCGCCAGAGTTTGATTAAAAGATTTTTTTTCGTGCTCAGAGATTTGTACTAGTTTCAATGGAAAAGCGAATGCTTTTAGTAAAATTTGAAAGTGCATGTTGTATTATGTATTTATGATGGTTATATAACTGGACGTGTACCTATATATAATTTTTAACTTTCTAAGTATTGATAAAGAAAAGTAAAAAACTTAAAGATTTACCAGAAATACTTTTTATTCTAACTTTTGATCTAAAATGGAAGACTGATACTGACAAAAAATACCGGCCGTCGAACTCGCACACGAAGGGTTCCGTACAACCTGCAATGTTTAGAAAAAAACGCCGAAAGAACACGTTTCTTCCTTTAATTTTTAACTTTATTTTATTTTATTGTTTTTTGTTATAGCGGCAATAGAAATACACAATTTGTGAAAATTTTAACTGCCTATCTATTACGGTTCATGAGATACAACCCGCTGACAGATAGACGGACGGACGGACACCGGACGGTTAGTTCCGTTTGGCACCCTTCGGGTACCGAACTCTAAAAACTGTCTCAAATTTCTTCCATGTTGTTTCTAGTTGTTCTTGGAAACAAGCTTACATTATACCTTTCCCTGAAAAACGTAAAAGAAAGTATTCTCGGATTTCACGGCTTACGCAGGTAAATTCCCTAGACGAACACTCTCAGGAAATCAATTTATCAATATTACGTGTAAACCAATACGCGTCCTTAGTTATTTATGGCTATATGGCGTATTAATATTTACTGCTATTTCATAAATAAATATTTTTTTATCATAATACTTTTATTTGTCATTCTTCATATTATAAAACAAAGTCCTCCACCGCGTATGTCTGTCGTCTTATTCGCGATAAACTCAAAAACTACTACTACTGCACCGATTTTCATGCTGTTTTCACCAATGAATAGAATGCTTCTCGAGGAAGGATTTAGTATATAATAAAAAAATATGTGTATAATACATTCATATTAAACTTAGATATTGGGTGTGGAAACGCCAATTTCATAGGTACCTATGGAATTGGCGTTTTTTTCTCACAAATAGAGAACCTCGTCACTTCTATGATTTAAAATATTCATCAATTGCTTGGTATTATATCGAATAATGACCATCATAGACAACTACCAAAAGTAAAAACCTTATTACTTCTAGTTTTCTCAACATAAAATACCTTAACAATGACTCCTCATTTTGTTAGCAGAAATTACCACTATTTGTTTTAACTTTGCCAAAACTTATTTTTGTCGCTTATTCTAGTGGCATATTACGTTATCTTAGTTTTTAAACATTAGTACATAAAAGTTTTAACACAATAAGTGTTTATGGTTGATAAATAAATTAAGAAAATGTTGTATGAAAAATGCAACTCTTTAAAATTCTCCATACAAAACACTTATTTCATAGGTAGGGACCTAATATAATAAATAAATCTCTATATTTTTTCAAGTCTAAATAACCGTACGGAGCAAGGGTGGGTCGCTAGTTTCCAATAAATGTATCGTAAATGTACTGTTGACAATAGTTGTTGAATCATACGCCAATGCGCAGTGTCATGTTTGTTATGAGAAAACAATTTAATAATTATGTTCTTTTCTTTATCTTTATTCTGCAATTGTTTTAAATAGAAAACTGTATGAAATAGCAGCAATAAAGGTACCAATATTTTTGTTTTATGAAATGAATGCGGATTTCGATAAATTTTGTGTAACACCATGAAAAGGACGAAACTATTGCTATCGGTTTTTGTGTTTTTTTATTGTGAATTATTGTCCGAACAATCTCATAAATTCAGTAGCATTTGTACTGAAATTAGGTTGACATTGGAATTTAGTTCAAATATTTATTTTCATTGTATACCAGTTATGTTAAATCCACATGAAATCCCAAAAGTTATAATATTTTTCAATTACATCAAATCGAGATTATTTTATAAAGCGTTCTAATTTTGGTTTCCACATTTCCCATTTCAATATTTGACATACAAAGCAACGATATAGTAAATTAATCTAATAGCATTGCACAGTACAATTGAATATTTATGTCGGCTTCAGTGTACCACGCATTGTTTGCACTCAGCCCGTGTATGTTTGCCACCCCGCGGCATTGCAGTGCCCGGATTAATCAACTTGAGGTAATCGCAGAGGAAAACTTTTTAATTCGGATATTTTTTACTCACGAACGTTTGTTTTTAATCGTTGGTCGACCAGGGATTTGGCTTCAGTTGTATAGAGACTGTATTGTGGAAATGATTGAGTTAGCTACGGCTACTGAACGAAATATATTTTTTTTACAAATCTATGTCAGCAGGCGTAGCATGAGCACCGTTTTGTCGACGGAAGAGTAGACAAAAATGACGTTTCCTGTAGACAGTAGACAGTACGAGACGGCAGCAAAATAGAAAGAGTCAACTGCACTTTTTACGAAATTCACTCTTTTATATAATTCGACTCAGAATTCTTTGTTTTATCATAGGATTTATCGGTTGTCAGTGTGATTTTGACAGTAAGGATAGAAAACTTTCTTCCGAAATAGTCTACATATAAAAATACCTAGACAAAGATCGTTAGAAATGAAAGACAAAATGACAGATTGTAGAAAGATTTCTACGGTGGATGTCAAAAATGAAGAAACGAACTGTCACTTTGTATAGAAAAAGCTATGTCTATTCTTCGTAGAGATAGAAAGCGCCATGCTACGCCTGCAAGCTAGTGGAGGAGCTCGTGGCTAAGTAATAACAGCCGCACGGGTCGATCTATCAGGTTAAGGTACGCTCACCGGGGTTGATCCGTGGATGGGTGACCTTGACATACCGAGATTCCTCCGTGTCTCGGAAAGCACGTTAAGCCGTTGGTCCCGACTGTCATTTGTGGATCTTTGACAGTCATTACGGGTCGTCAGAAGCTCGAAAGTCTGACAACCAGTCCTGCCTGGCAGAGAGCTTACTACCTAAGATGTGAACATAACGATATTGTTACGTTGAAACATTTAGAAGTGCGCCGATTGAGGTGTCCTATGGAATTTAGTTACTGGGATACCTTCCAGTAACTAGATTACGACACCTAATAAGAACTAATAAAAATCAAGGATAATTAAAAGTAGTGGCACTTTAAAACTTGGCTAGTTAGCCAATCTAAACTCGAGTGTCGCATGCCCCGTGGCGAGCGCGCACAATAAAACGGTACACTAACGTACACGTTAGTGTACCGTTTTTGAAAATCGAATGTGGCCTAGTTAACCGAGCTACCTCATTTACTTAATATCTTTGGCAGGAATACAAAAATAAAAAGATAAACTTACCATCAACGTCAACTCCCATTTTTTGAGCCTGGAAGCCCAGTACGGAGAATATGGCAAACCCAGCGTATATAGACGTCAGGAAGTTGGTAAAGCTGACGAAGACGGCATCGAAGTGACAGTTGTTGGTAAACTTGTTGTACGATGCCAAGGTCACGAGGGACCCGCAGGCCACGCCGAACGAGTAGAAGATCTAGGGGCAGAGACAAGATGGGTTAGTTGAGAATGAAGGAGGTGATACTGCTGTGACTTACGAAGTAAAGTAATAAAAACAAGCAGCAGGCGTAGCATGAGCAACGTTTTGTCGACGGAAGAGTAGACAAAAATGACGTTTCCTGTAGACAATACGACGGCAGCAAAGTAGTAAGAGTCAACAGCACTTTTTACGAAATTCACTCTTTAACATAATTCGACTCGAATTCTTTGTTTTGTCATAGGATTTATCGGTTGTCAGTGTGATTTTGACAGTAAGGATAGAAAACTTTCTTCCGAAATAGTCTACCTACAAAAAGACCTAGACAAAGATCGTTAGAAATGAAAGACAAAATGGCAGATTGTAGAAGGATTTCTACGGTGCGATGTCAAAAATGAAGAAACGAACTGTCACTTTGTATAGAAAAAGCTATGTCTATTCTTCGTAGAGATAGAAAGCGCCACGCTACGCCTGCAGGATAATCAACGGTAATTTTAAAAGTATCATTTGTATCTTCTTATTAGAGAAATATTAACTACACATAATGTACAGTGCAATTGTTATGAAATTAATACTTTTTGAATAAAAAGTGTTTTACACGGAAGTCTCATAATCAGCTTATAATGTTCCCACTGCTGGGACACAGGCCTCCTCTCTGTGAGAGGGAGTTGGCCATAATCTACCAAGCAGGCCCAGTGCGGGATTGGCGGATGTTATATTTATGTCTTCGAATTTTTGGACTCGGTTACTTTCGAACCCACGACCTACACCTTGTAAGTCGCGGCCGTTACCACTGGGCTACCACTGTTCTTGTTGTGCACAACAAGTCTGCTCATATAAGCTTGTTTTCTACAGGTTAAAAGTATGTTAGAGGAAAATGTTTCCAGAAATCGTAATTCTGTTTTTGTTTTTTGAAGCAATATTTCTTTATTTTATCTCTACCTATTTTAACGTTTCCTTTATTAAAACAAGCATCATTTCTATAATTATTTACAAAACAAACAACCAATTATGCTAACAGAAATACAAAACAATGGCTGTAATATTTTCAAACAAACGCAGGTGATTTCTTTTTGTTTGTCAACTTTTGTGTTTCCCGAGAGTACTGAATTGAATTTACGTGTTTTAATTTTAACACTTTAGGTATTGTGTCGGCTTTTGTAATGCTTTTTGCTTTTCCTGAAAACCCGCAGTAGTACAATACCTACCTATTTACCTTTAGCAGAATTGGCTCGTTATAGGAATAATCATATTCTACACCCATGCTATAAATCCTCTCTGAAAGTTTCTGAAACAGTTAGCTTATAGACAACATTAAAACATCCAGTGTCATAGTAACCATAATATCATACAAACGGGTGTTATAATGTTGTACTGAATTTCATAATGCAACTCATTTTAAAAAAAATCATTTGTCAATCACGAGTGTTCCACTAACAAGGCATCGTAATTTAAAAACAAAAAACATTCGAATTCGAAAAATTCAAATTAACGTCGTACCGCGCCATTTTTGTTCGATATTGGTATTGCAAAGAAACTTTTATAGAAGATTCATATCATGGGCGTAGATAAAATCTTGTATGCAACTGTATATAATTAGGTATTAAAACACTCATGTGATACTATTATCACACGAGGTGAATTTAATACCCTTTATTATATAACAGTTGCATAAATAAATAACTATTATGTCAAAGCTGTCATCTTAACAATATTGTTCTAAGAAGGCTGTTTGTGACAAATTATTGAAGGTAGATTGTTTTTACACATTCGTGTATCTACTGTAAGCGAAGGGCGAGCTTACCTTACCGGAAACTGTATGGTGTAGGAGCTACATACGAAAATAAGAAGCAATAATGAATTTTCACTATTTATTTCTAAAGAACGTGCTCACTTTTAAGCGCCTATCACATCACAAATGAATTCTAAATTCGATTGAGTGATCTTATGCAACCAGAGTCATTCTCTACCAGCCTGCATCATGAGCAGACAACCTTTTCAGTACCAAGGGTATCTGAAAGGACTAATTTATAACGTTCAGGCATAAAGATAATAAATATTATAATTTTAATTTATTTTTAATTTTCTTTTCTGGCCTCTTATAAGTTTACAAACGAGTAAAATTCCATAAAGCAGTACGATTTATAAATAATTATAAGCACAGCAGCAAATTCCGGAGCGGTCTAAACTTTTTAATTAAGAAATTCGAAAGTCGGTGGCCTGGAAAAAAATATAGATTGCCGTTCTCCAACTTTTCCAGATAATTAGGCGACGCATTTATTTATTCAAGAAATAATGGCCACCATTACTGACAAAAATGTTTCCGATGGACCGATTCCTTCGACGGATTGATGTTTGTTACCGAAGTTTTGAAAATTTAATAGCAGTGGAAATAGCTTTTATATTATTTAGCAATCTCTTTGAACTAGGTATATTAAGTTTTTGGTGAGTTTTTCGATTAACTTTTTTGCTCAAAATACTTGCAGTAAGTAATTCAATTGTGAAGCCTTTTTTGATGTTTAACTCTTTTGATTAGCTGAAAAGTTTTTAACGGTTCTATTTGACTTTTTATTCATTTGATATTTTAGTGAAAGCGGTTTTTAACCGGCATCCAAAAAGGAGGAGGTTTTATGTTCGACTTTATGTATTAAATATATATATTATATATTAATAATAGCAAGCCTTAGTCATAACATGTCCTGGAATTAACGCACTACAAAAAACACAGCAATTATAATAATATTTAGTAATAATTAGTTATAATCATAACATATTATGTCAAAAGCTTATTTTTTAGTTAGTTATTTTAACTTTATTTATATACATTTCAGCTTTTTTGTTCTTATTTAGACTTAAGTCAAAGCTGTTTTGTTTATAATTCTGTTTTTCATTTTAATTACTTATACAGGGTGTTAGGGTAAACACCGTTATCCTTGCAACCAGTGGTTTGGTTTCATTTATAGAACGTAAAATCAATGGAAAATTACAACTTTTTTTTTCTTTTTTTTAAATCTACATTTTACCACAAGAGACGCAAGTTCGTTGTCCTATGCGCTAAGGCAACGAACTTGCGTCTCAACACGGGTGGGGGGTACGGGATGTGACCTGACCGGCCGCGAGCGCGACCCCTCCCTCAGTCAGTCAGCTGTTTCGCTAGAGAGCACGGTGTCGGATAGAAACTTTTAAAAATCTTTTAATGAAAATGACGTTTTTTTTTAGTTGTGTTCGGTCATTTATTTTTATAGTTAAGTCACCTACCCATGGTTTGAATGACAAGACTGTTTACCCTTACAGCCTGTATTTTAATTTTATATTTATATAATCTACAAAGGTTGCCGTGTTTAATATCAATACCGTGTACACCTGTAATTGGTATATACATATGAGCCCATACCTGTTAACTTTTAATATTTAATGTACAATGTATATGCTGTTGGCGTACCTATTTGAAATAATTACATAAATAACATAATATACTCGTACACTGAATTTTTACTATTATGTATAAAAAATTGTTTATTTATTAAATAAGGTTTACTGATTGTGGGAGAAAATTGTGGTCACATACAAATCTACGCGCACACGTATAAATAAGATTTTAGTGTAATAGGTATTTCGTCCATTTCGTCCGTTTAATTTGACTGTACAGTGGTGGTATGACTGTAATTTAAGTACTCTTAATTATTTTTTGGACAACACAAAAGGAAGAAAGGAAGACAGCGATGTAGATGGGAGGATGACGTTAGAAGAATAGCGGGTATACTTGGAGAAGTCAAGCACAGAACCACACAGTGTGACAAGCTCTAGAGGACGCCTATGCTTGAAAACAAGACAATCTTAACTGCTGTACAGGCTCGTAAACATTGGGATTAACCGAAGAAGTCGATAATGTAAGATAATTTTCAGTATGTAAAGTTGATTTCTAACGATGAGGGTGGCATAATCTGTCTAGATTAAAACCCTTTTTAAATAAATAAAGAAAAAAAATATCAGTGTCAGATAAATAAACTAAGATACAATAGACGCTGATATATTTAGTAACCTATTCCGCTTGACTATTCTTCAAGAGTCATAAAACCCCTCAAGAAATCGACACGTGTTTCACCTCTCAACGAGGCATCTTCAGGATGACGATTGACCAATTGCAGACCAGAACGCGACGTGTTACCACACCGAGCGCTGGACGCAGAGACCAGCGCTCGGTGTCTCGGTGCTCGGTGTCTCTTGAAGAATAGTCAAGCGGAATAGGTTACTAAATATATCAGCGTCTATTGTATTTTATAATGGATTTCCGCAAAGTCACGCCTGAATCAATTAACTAAATAAACTAAGATAAACTTGTGATAAATGTTGTGTTCATATAAGATTGTTAAATAAAGGCTTTTATGATTATGATTATGAATTATTTTTGGAATAAGAATGATCTATACTAAAAATGACAGAAATCTATACAATAAACGATTCTGAACAAACTACTATCATTAATTCAGTTACACATTGTCTACATAAGTAGTTACCTGAGAAGCTGCATCACCCCAAACGCTGGCTGTAGTCAAAGTTGACCAGTCTGGTGACAAGTAGAACAATATCCCATCAGCAGCTCCTTCCAGGGTCACTCCTCGGACGAGCAGAGCCGTCAACATGACGTAAGGGAACAAAGCAGTGAAGTACACCACTTTGCCTGCTGATTGGACACCCTGTGAAGAAACAATATTTTAGAACCTTTCAAGGATAGATGGATTGTGCGAGGGGATGATAAGAATGAAAGAGAAGAAAGTTAATGTGACAGCTAACAAGGATGAATGGTATAGAAAAACTTTTGCACCAATGCCAAGTAACATGGGATAGGAGCAGGCAGGTTTTCAGTAGACCTGCTATTAGTAAGGATTTGAAAATTGAGCAGCAGAAGGGATAAATGAGGGGCATGCAGCTGAACTCAAACTCAAACTGAAAGCGTTTATTTCAATTAAATCATTTAATGTCAAAGAGTCGGTCAGTTAGTCATAAAGTTGAAGCTAGTTACCCATTCCAAATCGTAGATCTCTATGGAGAAGAACGGGCAAGAAACTCCAAGGACACTCTTTTAAAAATGGATATAGATATTACAAAATCCTGGGTACAATATTCTTGGTGCTTCTATAGAAGAGAATTTTATGAGAGATTGTATACCGATTCACAAGGTGAGGACAATTCTATACGGGTAAGAAAAGCATAATTATTATAGATGATAAGTTGTATTGGAGTTACAAATGAAGGCAGAAAATAATATCAACATATGACACGATTTTGGAAAAAAAATACAGCTGGTACTTTTGCTTACCTTGATGACACAGAAGAAGGCTATGAGCCATGCTAACGCCAGGCACCCTACCAAATGCCACTGAATTTCGCCCCAGTTCTCCCAAGTAGCATCACCCCTGCCCAACACACGTTCACTGCAAGAAGAATAGCTAGGCTATAGAATCTATGTCAGGCAAAACAATTGATAATCATAATAAAATCATAAATCTTTATTTATCTCAACATCATACAGGCACTGGTTAATAAGATGCATAATCTTAAATAGAGGAAGGTGTCTGAGGTAGGAGGATCTTGAGGCTGCCATCAGATGGACTGCATTCTTGCAGTTTGAATGCAGTTTAGTATGACTGCAATACGAGTATTGCCGTCGTACTAAACTGCATGGAGTGCAGTTGAAATGCATGCAAAATGTATGAGGTACTATTCGGAGCAAATTGGTTTTATAAAAATAAAAAAAACTAGAAAATAGACGTGTAAATTTATATTTATGTGTATGTTTAATAAGCATAATAAAATTTATTCAAAAATAAAAATTGGTAAAATACAGTTGATAATATGTATAAATATATTTGTTTATTGTTTTTTATGGATCATGTCGTCTGCAATAATGATTTTTATTTCTTTACTCGCTGTTGCCCGCGACTGCGTCTGCAATCCAGAATATCAATTACAACTATAATTCTTTGACATGATTTATTGTATTGTTATGAATTTGGTATATAGTGAATTTCCCTGACCGTATTACGCATTTTGCTCTACAGATAGGATCCAATGATCGGATCGCATGATGTGAAGCCTTTAGCTAGAAATATAATATCGGATATTAGTAACATTACATCTTGATAACACTTACACACAAGCTATCAGTATTAATTGAAGAACCCGAGCTATCAGACATCTGACGGAAATCTCGCCGGATTTTACAATCAGTCGAATACGGCATTTATGTGGCAGACTCATCATAATCTGCCTAGCTGACCCCAACCACGTTGGGGTCGGCTTACAGTCTAACCGGATGCAGCTGAATACCAGTATTTTACATGGAGCGACTGCCTATCTGACCTCCACAACCCTAACTGGGTAATACGATACCCCTTGGTAAGACTGGTTGTCAGACTTTCGGGCGTCTAACGACTGTCAAAGATCCACAAATGACAGCCGGGACCAACGGCTTAACGTGCTTTCTAAGGCACGGAGGAGTCTCGGTATGTAAAGATGGTCACCCATCCACGGACCAACCCCGGAAAGCGTAGCTTAACCTGTTGGATCGACCCGTGCGCCTGTTATTACGTAGCCACGAGCCCCTCCTCTGTGGCGGACTCATACAAGATGTAATTGAATTGACTGAAAACGTCCATAAGGGGTCATTGTACTCATGATTAATAACAACTGTTACTATGGGAGCAACATTGAAATTGCAAATAAAAATCAGCTGCTCCATAAAATCATGTATGTTCGCATAGCTTGACGAAATTTAGGGAACAGCTGACTTTTAAGAGTCGAAGCTGGCAGTCAGTGTTCGTCACGACTGATAAAAACAATAAGCTAGTTCGTTACTAGCTTTAATTATTTTACAACCGTTACGACGAAAACGTGTAGAATACGAACGCTAATTATAAATTAAATACTCAGTACCTGAGCGACCGAGCTCTGCTCTGGAGAAATCAGAGAATGCTCATTTAATAGTATAGGATAGTTCATACTAATTTCATGTATAGTGCATACTAATTCCATGTTGCCATGTCATTATTCTAAGGTAGTCATCTTGTTCTAAACTTTAGGCGACCGAGCTTTGCTTGGGTGAAAATAGAGAAAACGAATTTTCCCAGCTATGAATCCTAGCTATATCGATTTTTCGCCACCGTAAACCACTATATTGCAACTTTCATCAAAATCTTTGGAGCCGTTTTTGGAGTAGGTACGTGATTAAAAATATATATACAAATATTTCTTGGTTACTAAATGATAAAGGAGATACTTAATACCGCCTCGGACCATTATTAACATCCCTACAATAAATTTTATTTACATCACATTAAATTAATCAAATGATTTCTTTATAAAACAAGAACCAACGTGGTCAAAATTTCATTATAAAATAAAAACTAACATCTGTCATTTTCCACGCCCACCTAATTTTGTCATTATCGACGTCAATTTCCAAGTCTGTAAATATTGTACATTATGAATGCTTACTTTATCAAGTAGTCGGGTTAGTATATACTGTGGTGGCGTTATCGAATACCTCCGATAAATATTTTTAGAACGTGTAGCTTTAAAACATTGACATTTTCGATAGTATTAGGAGCTATATCGCTTTCAAAGCGTTTCGAATGTCTACAACGACTTTTAACAGGATTGACATAAGTTTTTCGGTAGCCTAATATAATTATGTCAATCTAAAACATTTTAGACTTTTCCATCATCGTTATCGCTGTTAGAATGTCACTTTGTCACGGCCCTCAGATGGCCTAGATAAAGTGAAAATCGGCAATGAGACAAGTAGCAATCGGTTTCAAAGCGTTTCGTATGTCTACAACAACTTTCAACAGGATTGACATAATAATGCAGCATTGACTTATCTCTCTTTTCTGAATTTCACTTTGTCTAGGCCCTCATTACTACCATCGAATTGATCATCTTAACTTATTTGATAGCGCACAATTTATTTTTACAGAGCGATAATCTATATCAAAAAAGAGAAAATTTCTTACTCACAATAATTGTTTAGCAAAACACGAAGTTGGAGCCACAAAAAATATTTGAATTTAGAAATTGCCAAGTTTTTCAATGCAAATGATCATTAGACCGCGTTCACACCAAACGTATAGCTGGCCGCCGACACTGAGTGTCAAGTACAAAATATTATCTTCATAGCCTTTACCCGATTTATTTGGGTCGGCGCAACATGTCTTTTTTTTCCATACATCTCTATTAGTCGGCATAAGTTACCCCTTTTCTAGCTATAACAGTTCATTCATCGTTTCGATCCTCCCCTACTCATAATAGCCATCGGAATTCTAAACAAAATGTATCTATCAAAATACCTATAAGTCGGCGGCCGACTATACGTTTGTTGTGAACACGGCCTTAACGATTATTGTCTGACTCATTTAGTCTTTCATTAGTCGTCTACCCAACAACTGTGTTTATCTCTGGTATTTTATTATCGGAGAATGAAAGGATAAACGTAGGTTAAGCGAAACCTATTAGATATAGCAGTCGGGGCTTATAAACGCAGGGATTTTTTTCAGTTATTTAGGTAAGTAATTTCTTCTATTCTTCTGTTTTTCAAAAAAAGAAAAGTGAATTACGAATTTACTGAAAACTACGCAAGGAGTTCTACGCTTTGGCCTATGCTACACTTGACGGAAATTCCGACGCCGAACTTCCGTTGCGGTAAATCTGTTACAGACGCAGAGGGCGAGTGGTTCGCGACGCGGCGACGAAGCGACCGATATTCCGCGTAGTGTGCCGATTATTAGTCATTTATATGTAATAAAATGTATTGGCGTCTCGCCGCGGAAGATCCGCGACGGAATTTCCGTCAAGTGTAGCGTAGGCCTTTGGCTGTGCGTATGGAAAGGTAGCCAAGAATCGCTAACCGTGGAATGTAGCTTCTTGATGAAAGATAAAACAAATTATCATCCAAAACAATAAATCTATGAGTAGTTCTTCTAAAGCACACAACACGTATACAGTATACAAGGGTAAATACCGTTGTTACTCAAACCATGGGTAGTTGACTTAAATATAAAAATAAATGACCCAGTAACAACAAATAAAAAACCTTATTTTCATTAAAAGATTATAAAAAGTAAATATCCGTCACTGTCCCGATACTCATGGATACGCGTTCAAAAGAGCTGCGAAACATCTGACGGCCGGTCATGTAACGTCCCGCGCGCCCCGCCCGCCCCCGCCAACCGCCGGCCGCCGTGTTGAGACGCAAGTTCGTTGCCCTTGCGTGTAGGGTGAAATATTCTTGTGGAAAAAAGTAGATTTTCTTAAAAAAAAAAAAAGTTGTATTTTCCATTGGTTTTACGTTCTATAAATGAAACCAAACCACTGGTTTCAAGGATAACGGTGTTTACCCTAACACCCTGTGTTCCAGAAGGTCTATGTGTATAATTACGTTAATATTGGTGGCAAATGGACGAGGGTTACCGAGAACCGAGTTGTATGGCGTTCAAATGGAAAGGCCTATGTCCAGCAGTGGACTGCCGTAGGCTGATGATGATGATGATACCACTAATATTGAACTGTGCTATACAATGGTTTTATGTAGATTTTTTTTTTCTTTCACTAGATTCGGAAATATTTTGCATCGCTATCGCAATTAGTCCATTAACACTCGCTGTTAACACAAGTTGGTAAGTATATCTGAAATCTCGTTTCGTCACAATTTCACGAGCATTTATCGTTTTAATCAGATAAAACATAATTATAATTATCTATAGTGAACAGTGGCTGTTGGCTGATTATAGAAAGGTCAGAATACTTGATAAGTCAATAATTATTCAATGAACACTTAAAATCAAGTAGCGTGGATAAGTTTTTGAGTGTTGATATATGAGTATTTTGAGTATACTTCTCGTCTATGTAAACTCTTGACTTTACCTAGATATCAGTGACTGTCAGTAGCTTTCTACAGTTATTTGATTTTGTTTTAATCGAAAATCTAGGTACCAATAAATCAATGAATAAAATATGTTGGCATGGGTATTTTGTTCAAAATACCGGGTTATTTCAACTGTTAAATCTTGGTCTTCATGAAATTATGAAAACCCAAAAAATGATTAAAATAAACTAAAACAGACGTTAATAATTTTGTGATAATAATGTACTAGGGTGTTCAATAAATAGTGATAATGCGATACATTCTCCTTGGAAAGAAATTGCGATGGCTGCCATTCAAGAAGCTGGCTTCGAATTGATGGAACATCCTCCATATTTACCGGACCATGCTCCTAGTGTTTTTTACCTATTTCCGCGGTCAAAAGAACTTCTCAAGAGCCAGAAATTTGAAGATGATGACGCAGTAGTCGCCGCCGCACACGATTTTTTAAGGGATCAGGAAGAAGATTTTTTTTAGAAAAAAGGAATTTTAGGTTTAGACAAAAGATATACAAAGTGTATAAACCTGAAAGGTGACTACGTTGAAAAATAAAATAACAGATAATTGCGTCATACTCATTATCACTTTTTATTGAACAACCGTAGTAAATTATGACCAAAATCAATTATAAATCATTCCACACTTTTATCAAATCTTTTAAATAGAACTTGACAAGATGTAAGTAAACGTAATTTCGTTTGATAACATTCAGATATCATTTTAAATCAAATTCCAAAGTAAGTAGGTACTCGTACTTTGAAACAAAAAAATCTACTTATCAGTTTTTGCACCTATCTGAAAGTAATCATCCAATAAAAAAACGCAACTGTTTTCTTGTTTCTGGATTTTCTCAGTAGCAGCCCGGAGCCTGAATTTGTGCCCGATAGATGGCAATAGGCTTGCCTCCTACTACCTCTGCCTAACTCTTCAGGGCGTGATGTTATGTTATGTGAAGAAACGCATCATGCGCCCAAAGTAGCACATGTTCTTTAAAACAAAGTTAACATTATTTCTGAGTCCAAAGCAAAGATGGCCAAGCAATGGAGCTGCTTATCCTTTAAAATACAATGAAAATTCAGACTCCGAGCTGTTATTGGGAAGTTTCTAATGCGAAAAGCTAATAACCAATAGACCAACAAGAAAGAATAAACAATAATTATTATTTCTTTTCTTTATTTTCTTTCTTTTTTTCTTTTCTTTTCTTTCTTTTCTTTCTTTCTTTTTCTTTCTTTCTTTCTTTTTTCTTTCTTTCTTTTTTTCTTTTTCTTTCTTTCTTACTTTTTTCTTTCTTTCTTTCCTTTATTTCTAAATAATAAGTATAAATCAACTCACTTGTAATATTCTTCAGCTGCTAAAATCCTTGTAACATTTCTGTACCAGGGGATTTTTTCCTCTCCATCCAAGCAGTAAGACCCATCGTATGGCTGGAAGCCAACACTAGTGCAGATCTCCCCGATGCTCATACATTTCCGTTGAAAGTACGTCTCATCTGTTGCTGCTCCCGTATTGCCAATCCTACACTCTGCGTCATATTCACCACTGTAACAAGCTGATAAAAAAAAAATGCTAACTGATTTACTTTTAATTATGCATTTTAAAAATATTTTATTTTTCTGTTACAAAGAAATAGGGATTGCAACAATATCAAATTCGCATTCCTTTATTATACTGTAAGGTAGTTAGTTGTATCAAATTAAGAAACAATTTTCCATGTTAAAACTTTATTTTTTTCTTTATTTCATACAACTGTCAAAAAGTTAATGTTGTGATCTGAATAATTGCTGGAAATTTTAATTTTACCCGGTTGATGGTAATACGGCAATATGGCGTCCCCATATTACATGGAACTTAAACATAACCGGCGAAATAGGGATGTACCTACTATAGGTACACCTCTGCCTAACCATACAGGCGTGATTTTATGTTATGTTGTCAAGACGGTATTCAATTTGCTTAGCAATTAATCACCCTGAATTAACAAACAATCAATCTGCCTAGCCTTTTCCCAACTATCTTGGAGTCGGCTTCCAGTCTAACCAAATACAGCTGAATACCAATATGTTACATGGAGCGACTGCCTATCTGACCTCCACAATCCAGTAACTGGATAATACGATACATCTTGGTAAGACTGATTGTCGGACTTTTGACCCGTAACGACTGAATCCCTGAATTAACAAACATTGACATAAAATATTGTTCTATTAGGTACTTACCATCAGTATTGTAGGGATTGGTGCATGACCCCCAGTCCAGATGTCCGGCGATTGAGACAATGGTATAGAAGAGAGTCCAAGCAACGATAATCATGTAGTAAATAGATATAATTGAGATAACAACGAGGGTACAGTACCCCAGCCCACTGAAGAAGGGGGATATCGCACTAAATGCTTGTAATGGACCGATGCCTGTAAACTGGCCTATGTAGAGCTCGAGGTAGAAGATTGGAAGGCCAATGAAGATTAACATGATAAAGAATGGTATAAGGAATGCACCTGGAACAAAAAGGAAATATAAGTCATTGTGAAACTGTTTATAATAAGGTGTCATTTAGATAACTGAAAACCTGAGGGGCATTCCCGTGTTTTTGAGAAAGGTCGCAACATAATCACAGTCTCATTCTGTCAAAAAAAATCGTGTGCTGTCCGGGGACTCCCGTCATGAACGAAGTTCCATAAGCGATACTTGTACGTACGACATAAAGCTTTTGTTAAGTTATTGACATTGATTGTCGCTCAGATGAGATTGTAACTGAACTAATAAAATAAGTGATAGACATAATTTTAATACTAGAAATAAAGGTAAAATAGATCAACCATTTTTCAGATTAGCTAAAGTACAAACATCTTTTATGGGGTAATGCGTTAAATGCTATAACAAAATACCTTGTGATATATTGCAATTAAATGAAAGAAAATTTAAAACTCATATTAAAAGTACACTTTGTAAACAAGCTTATACAAATTAGAGGATTATATCCAAGATAAGAATGCTTGGAAACATGCTGGTCTTGCTCCATAGGACAAATTAGAGTCTAGACAAAATCAAACTGGTTGCTAATTTTGTTGTATAATTTATTACTTGTATGTCATAGATTTTTACACTCTGTGATTACTTGAACTCACACACTGACTTGTTAGTATTACTCGTAAAAAATTTAGGAATATTGTGATATCATTTAGTTTTACAATGTTTGTAAATATATGTGAGCACCATGTATCTATCAATTTATTTATTTGTCATTGCTCCATTTTTTAATTCTTTTTGCCTATTGTGGTACAGTAATCTTATTCTGGGTGCATCAATTACATATAATATGTAATTGATGTATACAAAATATTGTAAAACAATTTTTAAAAGAGTAACGGTGGAGTTTCTTGCCCATTCTTCTCCATACGAAAACTACCTTTTGGAAGGGGCAACTAGAATCAGTCCAATTTCTTTGTTTTTTTTGACGTTCAAAAGTGCCTTGTATGTGCCTATTTGAAATAAATTATTTGACTTTGACTTTGAACGTTTTTAATTACAGGAATTGGCCTTCTGAAAAGAGGCCATTGTACTCATCATTATGAGCAACTTTTACCATAGGATCAACACAGAAATTGCAAAAAAGAGCAACTGCTTCATTCCTCAATTTATGTTCGCATAACTGTACAATATGTAAAGAAAAGCTGTTTTTTTTTGTGCAATTTTCCCATAGTAAAAGTTAGTCATACTGACGAGTATAATAACCCGTTTTCAGGTTTTCAATTATTTCAATTACACTTACAAGATTTGAGTATGATAACTCCGATGGTATCTTTATTTTAGAAATATTTTGGTCTATGAAATTCAATTCAAAAATCCCATGGCAGACTCGTTTTCCTGACGGGAGGTCCTTATTGACCGATAGGGTTTCAATAAATAATTCATACTGATTCACAGCGATATGTTTTTTCTTCGGCTCTTCGGTTTTATCATTCTTTCTCCCTTCGTCGACACGATGTAGTGATATAGGAATTTATTGTTTATTTATTGCTTGGTAATTTATAACTTATCGTTAATCGTTTACATCGTAAAATTTACTTTTTGTGTCTAAAGATTTTTGTTGTATTTGATTGTGTCGTTACCTTTTTTGTAATCTTTCTTGTGACTCACTAAACAGCCAATGTTAGAGAAAATACTCGTATTGCTATAAACTTATCTTACAAAAATATGTAAACTATTGATTCTAATCTTAATTCAGATTTAATGAAATGTTAGTCGCTACAGATTAACAAACGAATTAAATTAAATCAAATTAATTAGTCCCATCAACCTTAGTGACAAGTAATTCGCGACCACCATGGTACACGAAGGGGCTGGAGAGATTGCTGCGTGAAAGGAATAACTTAAGAAGAAGGTATGGTACGTACAGAAACCCTATGGACAAAATATCCCTTCGTTGGTGTAGTAAGCGTTGTGATGGAATGGCAAGAGAATGTTACAACTCGTACATAAATAGCACAGAACAGAAAATTACAACGAATCCCAAGTTTTTCTGGTCCTTTATTAGGGCTAAGCGAGGTGTTGTTAATGCCTATCCAGCCTCAATGTCAAATGGCGTCAGCAAAACTTGTAATGGCAATGAGATGTGCAACATGTTCGGGACCTACTTTTCTTCCGTGTACAGTCCAGCTACCCAGGCCACCAATGTAGCTCAGACTTCGCCACTCTTTGAAAGCCTTCTTTGCAACTCTGACAGCTTTTCCTTGATACAGATTCCAAAGGATAAAATAGCCAAGCATCTCAAAAGCTTAGACATATCCAAAGGTTCAGGCAGCGATGAAATTTCCCCTAATTTTTTCGCAACTTGCGCTGACCAACTAGCAACCCCCCTATGTTTGATTTTTAATAAATCTCTCAGCGCTGGTATTTTCCCTAAACAATGGAAGCTGGCCAAGGTGGTACCGATTCATAAATCAGGCGCTGAAGAATTGGTAGAAAATTATCGTCCTATATCCATCCTCCCGACATTTGCCAAGGTTTTTGAAGCAATGGTATGCCCTTACATACAAAACTATTTCAGGAAATATCTGTCAGACCACCAGCATGGCTTTACTGCAGCAAGATCCACCTGCAGTAATCTAGTATCTTTCGTTGAGGTTATTGCAGCTTCACTTGACTCTAACCAGCAAGTCGACGCCATATACACCGATTTCAGCAAGGCTTTTGATAAAGTTTCCCATGAAGTGCTGATTCAAAAACTTGCTGCGTACGGCTTTGCTGGTTCACTTCTTAAGTGGCTGCACTCTTACCTGACGGATAGATCCTTTTATGTCGTGGCCAATGGCTATAAATCTGAAACCATGTTCATAACCTCCGGTGTTCCGCAGGGTTCTCACCTGGGCCCTGTAATATTTATCATCTTTGTAAACGACCTTCCCTATTGCTTCTTTAACTCCACGCCATTCTTATTCGCCGATGATTTGAAAATAGTCCGCGTTGTGGATTCTCTAGCCGATTCAACATTACTTCAGGATGACTTGAACAGACTCTTAAACTGGTGTATGGATAATAATATGC
Source organism: Lithophane semibrunnea (assembly GCA_947363905.1). Taxonomy (NCBI): domain Eukaryota; kingdom Metazoa; phylum Arthropoda; class Insecta; order Lepidoptera; family Noctuidae; genus Lithophane; species Lithophane semibrunnea. The sequence continues at coordinate 3,683,085 of OX376194.1, read as the reverse complement.
AACTTAATGTAGAAAAATGTTCCCAAATTACGTTTACTCGCAAGGCTAACTTTATTGATTTTAGTTACAGTATGAATGGTACGTACCTCAGTAAAGTTGATGTGATCAGAGATTTGGGAGTCCTTCTGGATCGTAAATTAACTTTTATTCCTCACATGGACAACATTGTTAAAAAAGCTTCAAAGGCACTCGGTTTTGTGTTACGTAATGCTAAATGTTTTCACAAGCCTAAAACTAAGATTTATCTTTTTAACTGTCTCGTTCGTACTGTTTTGGAATACTGCGCAGTTGTATGGCGTCCCACTATGCAACACATAGTCTTAGGTTAGAGAGGATCCAAAAAAGATTTTTATACCATCTTGCCTATTCTGTGGGATTAAGCAAAAAAATACGGAGCTATGACAAACGACTTCAAAAATTTAGCATGACTTCACTCGAAAAACGAAGAGATAATATAGATCTAATTTTTCTTTTTAAAATTCTTCAGAGTAAAATAGATTGCCCCCAGTTGTTAAGTAAGTTTAATTTTAACCTAACCCACAAGTATCCGCGTCACCCCATAAAGTTATTACGTCCCCCATTCCGCAAAACTGTGTCAGGATCCAACTCTCCCATCCCCAGAATTTGCAGGCTTCTTAATAATTGCGACGAATCAATAGATATTTTTTCCACAACACTTCATAAATTCAAGCGCCAAGTCAAACAAAACCAACCACCATATTAACTTTTTATCTTGTCATATTTGTATTTACTGTGTTTCTAAAGCTACCCACTGTTGTTGAAAGTGTTATTTCTGCACTATTAATGTAATTTTATTGCTGTTAAAACTTTTTTTTTGCATGCTGTGTCTATCGCATCATATTGTACACTATGCTTGTATCCTATGGCTTGTATTATTAAGATAAACAGTGTAACAATTGTAGATAGGCCAATAAATAAATAAATAAATAATTTAATTACTAAAAATTATAATGTTTTTTTTTATATTATCATTTTAATTTAAGAAATATTTAAAAATGTAATTATATAAGAAAAGAAATAAATAAACGGAAATAATAATATTATTTTTATTAATTAATTATAATTAATAATAAATATATAAGAAACAAAATAATAATATTACAATCCATAATTTATATGTATTGAAAATGAAATAAAGAAAATAATAATTATATTAAATTCTCAATCTAAATTCATTACCATCGGTAATTTAATTTAATTTTGACCGTTAGTAATTTTAAACTGCAAGGCATTTTTACTTACCACCGCCATTTCTGTAGCAGAGATAAGGGAACCTCCAAACATTTCCCAGACCTACGGCATATCCGAGGCAGGCTAAAATGAACTCTAAGGGTGAACCCCAAGACGCTCGCTCTGGAGTATCATCATCTGCTGCTTTATTTGCTAGCGTCCCATTTGGTTCTGGCTGCAACAAAACCATTCAAGGTTAATTATGCTGTAAAAATTAATGTATAATTGCCAATTTAATTAATAACATAATTGTAAACATTTTGTACGCTGAGTGAGACAAAACATGTTGGTCCGGTAAAATTATGTTTTCATCTTTAAGTGCATATTCATGAATCATGTTACACTGTTTGAACAAATAAAGGTATCTTTAAAAAATAAAATGAAAAATTTGAAGTAGTATTACAGTAATGACGTGTTTGCTATATAAGTAAATCTTGGTATGTACTCGTAAATAAATCCGCCATTGTTCAACAAACGTGGGACACTTAAATAATGTCGTGTCCAGTGTGTCCTGTTTTCTGCACTTTATAGGAACTGAACGCTAATATTGACGTGGCCTCAAATAGCCAAAACTGGGCTGACTTAATTTAGATTGTCATCGATACGCTTACAAGAATCGGCCATTGACAGTCTTGGGTAGAGCGTATTGAGAAATAGTAAAAAATACGTTGATGGTTAAATATTATGTTTAAAAAAGCTATCGCCACTGCATTTTTGTGACCAAAACCTTAGAGCCTCCATTAGAAAGATTCCTTCTTCCGAAGATGCATTTTTTTGTTTTTTCCGAAAAATACATATACACTATCACAATCGCTGACTCCAAAGTGATAAGAAACTGTAACCAAAAATTAATGAACAAGAAACAGCTTTGGAACAAATTCGATTAAGCGCCAATAGGTTCCCATTTATCCGCGGCGCAAGTTTCAACCTGTAAAATCGGTAATCCAATAATGCCTGCTGAACAGCTTTTCTTGTAAACTCCCGGTTAATGTATTCCAAAACTGGTGTCTTAGTTTTGTAATCACCAATAAAGTAATTACGCAAACTTTGTGCGGACGCGAAAATCGGGAAGTGTTCCAAAACTTAATCCCTTGAAACAACGGAATAATCGTTCTCATTAAAATGTAAATTCGTTGGATTGTGACGAGAGCTTGAATGGAGTCGCCCGAGTTTTCGTTCGATACGCTTTTCCGCTATTCAAATAATATTATGCAGGAGTTCGTATTATTCCCGGAACTAACGGCTAACTTCTTACCCACATATTTTATGTTTATTACATGGAACAGAGAATGCTTGGAGTTGTCGCACGTTTCTTTTTATGGTAGGATCATCATTTTGTAACGGAGATACTGAAAGGAGTATCAGATTTTGGAGCTGACTTCGTTTTTGTATGTATCCGATTCTATTGCCCATTAGGCTTATTATGAGATGGCACACAAATCCTTTAATTTACATCTATGTCGTGTTTCTACATTGTTGCCCAGTAATGAATCTCAAATATTGTTTTCTTATTTCAATTATGTATCACGTAAATGAAGCAAAAGCAGAATGTTAGGATCTTAGCAGTTGGCGATCTGGGGCCTAGACCGGCCACATTAGCAATTCCTCTAAAAGCAGTTCATTTCCAGAATCCCAGCTGTCATTAACAATTCCTCTAATTTGACATAAAAGCAGTTCATAATTTTTGGAGCATTTTACAAATCTCCGTAGAAAACTGCCAAACAGATGAATTATTTTGGTAATATGAATAATATCGTCCTCATAGACTAAGTGGGAAAAATACGTAATATTGAAGCTTAATCAAAAACTACGCAAGCAAGGTTAATAAAAAAAAATATGTAGCCCTTTCGAACTAAAATATTTTTTTTAATCGGTTCACAATTGGCGAAAATATTGTATACATACACAAAAAAAAAGAGAGGCGAACATAGAACCTCCTACTTTTTGATGAAGTCGGTTAAAAATAAATCCCGGTATACTAGGAAATCCGAAAATGCATAACTAATCTCATAGTTTTTAGCACCCACTGCAAAATGGCTTTGTAATGACATGCATGACATAACCGCATGATAGGTTTTCCAGTATTGTCAGGGCACTCAATACAAATAGTCAACTCCACAGCAAAAACCGTTCCACTATCAGCGATCTTAAGCATTGACACCGACCGCACGAAGTTCAGAAAACTCCACCCCTTGAACACAATAGAAACGGCTATGCACTTGCCCTTATATTGTTAGAATTAAATTGCTTTCCATTCTCTAGAACCTGAACAAAATATATATACCTATAGGAACTTGGAAACTAATAAAAAGATTTGGAATCGATAAAAGGTGTCCAAATGGCACGAATTCGGTCAATTGTAACTTTTTGGGTATTCATAACTGGGTTTTAGCAAAACCAGGGTTTTGAAAGTTCTCACGCAAAGTTCGTATTACATCTTTGGTGCTTAAGAAAATCACCACAATTTATTACAGTAACAGTTAATGTGACATTTGATTATCTGCCAAAACAAATTTTGTATGCCTTCTGACATAGCATGGACTGACATTTATTTGTAAAACATCTGTATATTTTTTTTTACCCTATGTTCACAAAATTAATAAATGAATTTGAATTTGAACAGTCACATTTTTACTTCTACTACGTATGCCGTGTTTGCCGTTGGTCCCGGCTGTCATTTGTCGTTACGGGTCGTCAGAAGCCCGAAAGGCCCTGACAAACAGTCTCATATGACGTATTTTATGCTTTATTTACAACCGTAGTACACAAGCTGGGTTTTAATTATATGTGAGTGTGACATATCAACCTATTTAAGCAACGGGTTTAAAAAAAAACCAGGTAAGTGCGAGTCGGACTCGGACACGATGGGTTCCTTACCACTATACAATATTCAACACTAAGGTACCTACATATTTTTTTTTAAATACTTTAGTTTCAAAAAACTTTTCTTGTATGGCGTATTATTTTAATTATAGCGGCAATAGAAATTAACAATCTGTAAAATTTCAACAGAGATACAGGCCGCTGACAGACGGACGGGCGGACAGCGGAGGCTAAGTAAAGGGTTCCGTTTGGCACCCTTCGGTTACGGAACCCGAATTGTATGGTTAACACCATTCATTAATTCACTTAACATTTTCGATTGCATGTCTAGGGATGGCCATGTTAGTTAGCGTAACTAGGGACCGAATGCTGTAGTATCATTGCTTAGTTTGGGCACCAGAACTTTGGTCGTAATGAATTTGATACCGCGCAGTTTGCACGGTCATTGTTGTAAGTGTCACGGAATGTTCAATGTGTACCTGGGCTCTGGAGAGTTGCGAACACAAATTGTGTTTGTTGGATTGTGGGTAGTCGTTAGTATAATTATTATTTTTTTAAAAAACGTTATATTATACCAATTATTCATCCTAACTATAATCCTTAATTAGACAAATGCGAAAGTGAGCTTTTTGTTACACTTTCACGCTTAAACGGCTTTTTTTCTTTTACATGGAGCGACTGCCTATCTGATTGCCTAAACAAGTGATAATCGCTTCGAAAGCATTTCGTATTTCTACAACGACTTTCAACAGGATTGTCATAAGCTTTTTGATAGCTTATATCAGTCCTATACATTTTTGCCTTATCCATATACATTTTTGCCTTATCGTTGTCGCTGATAAAATGTCACTTTGTCTAGGGCCTCTGACCTCCTGCAACCCAGTTACCAGTTACTGGGTAATACGATACGCTTTGGTAAAACTGGTTGTCTGACTTTCAGATTTCTGACTATCCGTTACGACTGTCAAAGATCTTCGAATTACAGCCGGGAACAACGGCTATTTACATAAATCCATAACTATCGAATAATTGTGGTATCTCGCTTATTTATCTACATTTAAATGGAAACGTGATTTCATTTGAATCCGATTATTTTTCAATCGATCATCATTATTGTGTTTTATATCGATATCATAAGATTATGTCTGACACGCGAGAGTTCCGCGTCGTGTATCTGTTATCTTCTGTTCTAGTCCGTGGGAGTAGATCGTTTCTTTTATGGCATTTATATTAGAAAATAGTAAACGTTTATTACCTACATTTAATATGAGCGTATTATTGATTATCTCTCTATCTATATATATAAAGATCAATTGCCGTGCGTTAGTTTCGCAAAAACTTGAACGCGGCTCGAAAATTTTTGTTTGCCTCAATAATGGGGTGGTTTAGGAAAAACCTAAAGGAACAGCCGAAAAATCTAAATTATGTATGGAAATTGTTTAAAGAAATTATTTAAAATCGGACAGGACTTTAAATATAAATTAGGACAGGGTTTATTTTTTTTACTTTTTTATGAGATGCGTTTATTAACCGTCTTTGCCTATTGCATATTCAAAGACAATCTTATTAAGAAGTAAACTCCAGTCATGCGTCGGAGCTGACAGACGCACTTTTGTTATGACAGCCGCACGGGTTAGTCCATCAGATAAAGCTACGTTTGCCAGGGTTTGTCCGTGGATGGGTGACCATCTTTACGTACCGAGACTCCTCCGTGCTTCGAAATGCACGTTAAGCCGTTGGTCCCGGCTCTCATTCCTAGATCTTTATCAGTCATTACGGGTCGTCAGAAGCCCGAAAGTCTGACAACCAGTCTTACCAAGGGGTATCGTATTACCCAGTTAAGGGTTGTGGAGGTCAGATAGGCAATCAATCCATGTAATATACTGGTATTCAGCTGCATCCGGTTAGACTGAAAGCCGACCCGAACATAGTTGGGAAAAGGTTAGGTTGATTGATTTAGGTACTTTTTTATTTTTTTTGGTTGTTTAAGTTGCTATTTTTCCGCTGATACCGATATTTAATACGTACTGCCTAAATAATAAAACGAAATTGCAGTTTGATAAAATTAAACTTAACGTACACATACACGTAGCCAAGGAAATTGTATTAATCCAAGATTGCTTAACTTATTCGTTCCGCTAGTGTACCTGCCTTTGTGTAAGCCTACGGTGGAGAGAAAAAAAACAATAGATTTTATGAAATTGGAAATCGTAATCGTTCGACGTAAGTAGACGTAAATCATTCTGTTGTTTCAAGATTCTAACCTTTTACGAATTCTTGTAACAGGAAAAGTACATCTAAATATGCGAACATGTGTAATTTGTTCTTCTACGCGTGTCGATGCCGATATAAAAAAAATAGTAAGCCCTTTTTTTTTTGATGGTGGGAAATCATCCAATGACTTCTCCCGCTCTGAGTGGAGCGGAAGGGCGTGTCAGAATTTAACTGACTAAAACCCACCAGTGTTCCTTCAGTTGCCTGTTGCCAAGGTCAGCCCTGAATTTGGTAACGAGTTTGGCACCTCCAGTGGCATCCATCTGCTCCTGCATCGTGCAGACAACAAGCGGTGGTGGTAGGACCCTGTTGGGTCCTACCATCACCGCTTACAGCAGTATTATTTTAATCTTATTTTAGTGGGGGAAAGAGATGGACCTGTACGTCCTGTAGAGTTTCATCTCTTTCCTACACTGATTTAATATTAAAATAATACTGCTGTAAGCGGTGGTGGTAGGCCCCCAGGACACGCACCGACATCCCGTAAGTTTAATGGATCCCCTAAGTATTAGGGGGCTGTTACAAGATGGCAGGTGGCTTACCAAAAGTAAGGTCTCAGTTAAACGTTAACGTCTAACTGACCCCTTACTGTTGGTGAAACTGAAACCACGTTTAAACAGCCCCAAACAGTTTCAAAAATAATAAAAATGGGCAAAAGTGCCCCATTGTTTGTGACACAGCACCACATAGCTGTGCCCCACAGTTTCACTCGCATAAGTCTCAATCCCGTCGAAATATCGGGATAAAAAGTATCCCGTCCTAATCTAGGTCATGATCTACCCATTTATCCAATTTCATTAAAAAAACAAACAAATAAATAAACATATAAACTCAATTGCGCATTTATAATATAATTATAATATTTTAAATATATACATAAATATTACATTGGATTAAGGTGTGGCATAACATTATAATAAAGTTATTTTATTTCGATTATTTTTTTTTTATTTATTATTTTTTTTTTTTTTGAAAAACGTTGCCCCACACTAAGAATTTCTTCCTGTATCGTGGGTGCGTTTACAAACATAGAGACTCACATACACTAACACCCAGACCCGGAACAACTACTTGCAGATCATACAAATATTTGTTCCGTGCGGGGATCGAACCCGCGACACGTTGCGTGATTACTCATGTTACTATCTCATTTTCCTACTTTATACTTTTATCGTAATGAATTCTTTTCTTTTTCGTTCATGAATATTAATATCGTTATCAAGCACATTTCCAGCCGAATTGGTGATAATATTCGTTGGATATGTAACTCACGTTTGTAAATCACTTTACTAGTTATACGATAAAACTTCGATTATCCTGTAAAGTCAATATAGGCTATCGTACGATCTTTTCAACTAAACAAGTTTGTGATACCTTATCTTTTATTTTGTAAGATATTCGAACCTCTTGTGGATGAAAATGGTACCTACCACATTTCATCATCTGCTAGCGTTTAGGTCAATATATGACCCGAGAACCTAGACAAGTGACAATAGCTTCGAAAGCGTTTCGTATTTCTGCAACGACTTTCAACAGGATCGACATAAGCTTTTCGATAGCATATGCCAGTCCTATACATTTTTGCCTTTTCCATCATCGTTATCGCTGATAGAATGTCACTTTGTCTAGGGCGTCAGATTTATGAACATAAACGCAGCAAAATGGGTATATTAGGATCGGAGCAGATGAAGTTCTGTATTTTCTGCCAACCCCCATGGGAAGAACGCGTGAGTTTATTTATGTATGTATGTTTATACCAAAACAGAGTTTTGTTTCTTCTTTTTCTATCCTAGCTATGTATGTTTTGGTAGTATACTGGTCAGAAGGGTTAACAAAAATAAAATAATGATGTGAAAACTAAATTATTTCATCATCTTTTTTTTGGTAAAAATATCAGGTGTAAAAAACATATAACGAGTAACAATTATTCTGTTTTTTACGGTCGTGCAAAACCGGGGACAGGTCATTGACCCTTTGCCAAAATACCGCAGTGACCCATCGGTGTCAGATGGCATTTACAATTTAGCCGAAACGACGAACAGCTGATGCGTGGTAGGTAGTTTGGTTAGTTTTGCTGTGTATTGTCGATTTGGGTAGTATAAATTTTGGATGGTAATTTCAGTAAGTACGATAGGACCAATAATTTTAGTGACATAGTATATGTCACTAGGATTATACTAATGAATAAAAAACAAAAATGTGTTGGTACGCAGAATATTATTATAAATTAAATAAACAAAATGACTGAACTGCCAAAATCTAGAAACGGTAATTAAAAAAAGTCATAACGGTTGTCTCGATTATTTATGCGTTAATTTTTGTTTTTGATCCATTTGAAAAAAACGAACATAATTTTCAAGTATACCTACCATTACATCTATTAGCATCACTAAACAAAAACAAAAAAAAAATGAAAAAAACAACACCCTTTTGTCAAACTTGCCTTATTTATAGAGTAGTCACTACCAGCCATTTTGAATTGAACTCATTAATTATTTATTTTTATAAAAACCATAGACACAGTACTCCCGTAATTCACACCACACTACGGGAGTTATAAAGCGATTATGTCGCCACGTATCACAAACACCGACTGAAATGTGTACAAAATCGTGAGTTTTATCACAAGATTGATATCGGACTAAATGGCGATAACGTCGATAATAAAAGAATTGTGTAAAGAAATCAGTATGCCCTAATAGTGTTCCGTTATTTAATAATAGTGTTCCGTTATTTAATAATTTTAATTGAATCTTATTGTGTGGATTCCGTTTTATGGTTGCATAGGTAAATGTGGTAACGTAAGACTTTTAATGAGACTTGAGAGTCTTTTATTGTATGGTATTATGAGATAGCAAGGATTTAGAACGTTATTAAACACAAGAATACTTATCTTATTTTATCACCCATTATAACTAAGTACCTGGTGGACTGAACTCTGCTCAGGTGAAAATAGATAAACATATCGTCCAGGTATTCCAACGTTGTATCACATTCCCAAGGCTCGCTAGAACACGAATTTTGAAATGAAATGAAATGAAATTGTTTATTCTGTAAATAGGATATTGGAATCACTTTTACACGTCATATTAAAAAGTTGTAAAAATAAGCTAGATGAGGTCGGCGTTTCCTATCTGACTACTCTGAGAAGAAAGGCCGAAACAAACTCAGAGGTCACCGTCTCCTTTAAAGTCCAGACATAATCTTGGTCAGGCCATATGAGGACCATGTAGATAAGAGTCTGAAATGGTCTTTTGAGGAAAGAACCACACAGATTTGAGTGGACCTGTCCAGCCAGTGCAAGCATTTGTCAGTAATAGTGGAGCTCAACTCAGAACTTAAGGAGCTCAACGACTCGACGAACAATACCAAAGAAAGGACATTCGGGTAGGTCGCATAAAGTTCTCAAATTGCCAGACCTTCGCTAAAACTAACAGAACGAAAAATAAATATCCACATGGTCCTCACATTCACAATAAAACAATACTTTACAAGTAATCATCATGTCATTTTGTATATAATATTCAATAATGTCAATTTTTATATAAAACTGGTAGGTATATTTTTATGGCTTTCCATAATATTCAAAATGTCACAATGCTTAGCAGAGCGAGCAGCTCAATCCCATGCATTTTTGTCTTCTAAATAATCTGTGATTTTATAGTACCCTTTTTTACAAAGTTTGGTTTTAATACAGCTTTTAAATCGTTTATTGGGTAAGTTTCGAATGTCAATGGGAAGTTTGTTATAAAAGCGTATACATTGACCCATGAACGAGTTGCCTACTCTGTGGAGACGAGTGCGATGTACAGCAAGATTGTGTTTATTCCTGGTATTTAAACTATGAATATCGGACATTTTCTTAAACTTCGATATGTTTTTGGGTACATACAATAGGTTTTCAAATATATATTGTGAGGCTACAGTCAGAATATCTATTTCTTTGAATTTTTCTCGAAGGGAATCTCTTGGACCTAGGTTGTAAATGGCTCGAACAGCCCTTTTCTGTAAAACAAAGATAGCATTAATGTCCGCACAGGCTCTCCAGAGAAGAATCCCATAAGACAGAAGACTATGAAAATAACTAAAATAAACAATTCTGGCTGTATCTACGTCAGTTATCTGTCTAATTTTTTTAACGGCATAGGCTGCCGAACTAAGCCTACCTGACAATTTTTCTATGTGTGGGCCCCATTGTAATTTACCGTCAATGGTTATTCCAAGAAAAACTGTCGATTCAACGGGGCCCACTCTATTCCATTAACTTTAACATTGGTAGATAGCTGCCTGACATTTGGCGTTGAAAATTTAATGAGTTTAGTCTTTTTTTCATTCAAGAGAAGATTATTTACATTAAACCAATGCACAACTTTAGAGAGTGCATCGTTAACTTGTTCAAAGTTGACTAACTGACGTTTGATTTTAAAAATGAGGGATGTGTCATCTGCGAATAATACGATCTTATGATTATCCCTTATGTGGTAAGGCAAGTCATTAATATAAATTAGAAATAAGAAAGGACCTAGAATTGAACCCTGCGGAACGCCCATGGTGACCGAAGATCCTGCAGATCTCTTGCCATTAACATCGATCCTCTGAATTCTGTTGTTCAGATAAGAAGTCAGAAGGTCGAGAGCTTTGTCCCTCATACCATAGTGGTACAGTTTCCTGATGAGAGTATCATGATGTACGCAATCGAAAGCCTTGGACAAGTCGCAGAAAATGCCAAGAGCATCCTGCGACTCCTCCCAGGCCTCGAAAATGCTCTTCAGTAATTCCACGCCCGCATCTTTAGTTGAACGACCCTTTGTAAAACCAAACTGTTTTAGATGGAGTAAATTATGTGCATTGAAATGTCCTAACATCTGTTTAAAAATTAATTTTTCAAAGATTTTGCTCAACGTAGGTAAAATCGAAATAGGCCGAAAATTCGTGGGATCAGTTGTGCTGCCAGACTTGAACAGTGGAATCACTTTGCTAAGTTTCATCAGATCAGAAAATACACCAGATGCAATACAAGAGTTAAAAACAATTGCCAAAAAGGGTGAAATAACATCAATTATTGAAGACATGGTATGTACTGATAATCCCCAAAGGTCAGCAGTTTTTTTTACATCGAGTTCTTTAAAAGATTCTATAATGTCTTTAGCAGTAGCAATTGTGAATTCAAAAAGTTTGTCACATTCTGGTACACATTCTTTTATTATTGAATAAGCAGAAGTCGAGGACGACGATGACAGAGTTTTGGTTGTTAAAATTGGAATATTAGTGAAGAAATTTTCAAACTCAGTTGCCACCTCCATGTCTGCCTTAATATCTACATCATTGATTTTTAGATGGAAGTCACGATTCCGTACTGTCGTTCTTCCCGTTTCAGAGTTAATAATATTCCAGGTTGTTTTAATTTTATTTCCAGAAGATTTTATTTTATTTTTAATGTGTATGGCTTTTGCTGAGGAACAGGCTCTTTTAAAAGTTTTAGGATATTTCTTAACAAATTCTTTAAAAGTTTCCCAGATATGAGACCTATTTGACGCCCCCGTAAACCTATTGCAACTTCCATGGAAATCGTTAGAGCCCTTTTTGAGAACGTGATTACAAATATAGATTAAATATAACATAGGTTTATATATAAATACAAATATTGCTAATTTAATAGTATAGGATAGGATGAGGCCTTAGAGGCCATTTTATAAATAAATTGAAATATTGGTTTATATTTTTACTGTTTAAGAATCTTTGAACGAAATAACAGGCAAGCATTCTAAAATTGTTATTTTCTGTAAGTATCACAGAAAAAAACGAAAAAATTCTTCCTTAAGTAGGTACATCATTTTTTTCTTTCAATATCGAATAAGAGATAAATTATTGCTGATTAAAAAAAAATACATTCAATGAATCAATATTATAATATTACCTTATCTACAGACTCACAAATCCTGCGCAGATACATAGTTTCACTTCTTGAGGAATTAACTCGAACAATAAATAAGGCATTATTTATCTGCCATTCGTCGACATCAGTCGTCTTTGGTCAATCATGACATAATTATAATTATTATAATTTGAATATTTATCTGAGTTCAATATCGACCCTTCCGGAATAAATTGTCTAAATGATGGTGAAAGCTACAATACGTTTAGTCTATTGTGTGACTTAGAAGAACTTAGCTGGTTCTCGTGTCCATATTAAGTAACATGAATCATTCGGATGTAGAAAATCATGCATTTACCATCATTGAGCAATGTTGCTATCAGGGAGTAGTGGTGGCCCAGTGGTAACGTCCGCGACTTACGAGTTGTAGGTCGCAGGTTCGAACCCCGACAGGTGCTTTACTTTGTGTAACTAATTTCATCACCACTGCTCTCAAAACGGTGAAGGAAAACATCGTGAGGAAACCGGCATGTCTTAGAACCAAAAATTCGAAGACATGTGACATCTACCAACCCGCACTGGGCCCGCGTGGTGGATTACGGCCCACTCCCTCTCATAGAGAGGAGGCCTGTGTCCCAGCAGTGGGAACATTATAGGCTGATTATGAGCAATGTTGGCCCAGTGGTAACGGCCCCGAGACACGAGTTTGTTTCGTTTGAACCCAGCCAGGCGCTTTACTGTGTGTAAATAATCTCATCACCACTGCTCTCAAAACGGTGAAGGAAATCAATGTGAGGAAACCGGAATGGTCCAGAACCATAAATTCGAGAACATCTACCAACCCGCACTGGGCCCAAGGGATCAAGAATTATAAATAGGTATTTTCTTAGGATTAATTTCTTTCTGAATATACATACATAGTGGAGATTGTGGTTCAATAATAACAGCCGAACGGGTCGATCTTCAAGGTTAAGCAACTTTTGCGAGGTCGGTCCGTGAATGGGAATTTATAACACACCGAGACCCCTCCGTGCCTTGGAAAGCACGTTAAGCCGTTGGTCCCAGCTGTCATTCAAAAACCTTTAACAGTCGTTACGGGCAGTCAGAAGCCTGAAAGTCTAACAACTAGTCAGTCGTACCAAGGGTATCGTGTTACCCAGTAACTGGTAAAATTGATACTGGTATTCAGCTGCATCTAGTTCGACTGGAAGCCTACCCCAACGTGACTATAGTTTCAAGTTTTCATTAATTTGTAAAGTCAAAATATTACAAAATCACGTGCGCGAACCGGCGGTCACTATAGTAGTTCATAAAAACCCAGTTTTTCACTGTTTCAACAAATCCAAAGAAATAACAATAACAGCACTTCAGACATCAAATCCAATTACAAAAACAAAAGCAGTCGTCACGTCAATAACTGGAAATAAAATTCTACACGAGAAATATGATAGAACCCTTTTAGATAAAATTGGCGGTGGAACAATAATTGACATTGTCGTAATGTTATACTGTGGCGTGTATTTTTCTCGCACCCCTTGTAATGTAAAGGGAGGGATGACTGACGTCACATGTAATATGGTGTCGTTTGCTAATATAAGAAGCTCTTAAAATTATTTAAAAGGAGCAATTATTCATTTATGATCAGTATTGCATGGTGTGAGCTCGTGGCTAAGTAATAACAGCCGCACGGGTCGATCCATTAGGTTAAGCTACGCTTGCCGAATTTGGTCCGTAGATGGGTGGCCATCTTTACACATCGAGACTCCTCCGTGCCTCGGAAAGCACGTTAAGCCGTTGGTCCCGGCTGTCATTTGTGCGTGCAACGCCATATTTTCGTTTGTTAATAAATAGATTTAGCTAGTTATTATATTTTTTCAAAAATAGTGTCCGTATGGATTGAAGAGCCATGTCTCTTATTTGAATATTATTTGAATTCCTCCTACGCTGATGTCAGTTGCGTACGTCAGTCGCGCGTACGTATATACACTGTGTTCTGTATACCATCATACTACGTTGCTAAGCGTACGCGACCGACGTCAGCGTAAAAGGAATTCAAGCCTAAATAAGAGACAATGACATGACTCCTCAATCCATACGGACACTATTTTTGAAACACTTAATATCACTAAATGTTAGCGAAATCTACCACAAACTTTGTATTTTATTAAGTAGACTTTCAATAATCTTTACCAATTGATTTGTTTATTTAGCCCAAGTTTGTAACAAATTTCATAAGGGTTAAAATTGTTAAGATAAACTAAAATTTTGTTTATAACTAAACTTGAACCTAGACTTTAAGAAAACTGTCGTTAGTTGATTATCATAAACTAGGTAAAAACAAATAGTCATAAAAATTTATTAATGCTAATGATTTCATAAATTAACTGCCGTAATGATAATCTGGTTTTTAAGAACATAAATAGTTGAAATAATTATAATCCTGCACAGCAGAAGTTATTGTTGGTGCCAATGAGAACAAGGATATAGGGAATATATTTGACGAAAAAGGAGAAGACTAAGCAGGGCCTTCGAAGTTAAATAGTAATCTTTATTAGAACTGAAATATTTCATACTAGCTGCGTCCCGCGGTTTCACCCGGGTAAGTCTCGATCCAGCGGGAATATCGGGATAAAAAGTATCTTATGTCCTATTCCAGGTCATGGTCTACCTATGTGCCAAATTTCATCTAAATCCGTTCGGCCGTTTTAATGTGAAAGCGTAACAAACAAATAAACAAACTCACTTTTGCATTTATAATATTATAGTTAGGAAGTCCCGACTGGGGAGTCATAGCATAGCGCCCGCCAACCAAAAAAACTCTAAATTCTGCCGTGACAGTAATATCACTGTTCGTTGCAAATGAAAAAGTCAAGACGATGCATTCATAAAACCCATACCACCAGCTGCGAACAGCAATAAAAGAAAATTATAAGCAAAGCTTACAAGCATTCCGCCCTATCATCCCGCCTCGCCGTTTTTGTTTTAAACTTACAAAATTGCCTGCCATTTCTCAGACGACCTTAGAAACAACGGACGACCGTAATGCGAAAATATATCCAGCCATTAGTATGGAAAAAACAGCAGTAGTGGAGGATCTGTAGACAAATTGGAAAATATCCTGTTTGCAAATTGCAAATAATTCTCTACAAATGGGCTATGGATAAAAGATGTTTTAATTTACATAACGAGGGGCACTTTTGCTTTCTTCATTTTTTTCAATGACTGCTTTGTATGAGTGTTGACGTTGTTGCTCGTTGTACTCAATGGATCCTCTTGTCTGGGATAATCGTAAAAATTGCTAGCTTCTGAATCTCGTCTTTCATAAAATACTCTTGTTTTGTTATTTAGTTCAAAGATGATTCAAAAGATTTATTTTTGTCGAGGGCTTTTTGATGTCGCCTTTATCTTAAATGTTTAATGTACACATTGTTTCATTATTTTGTTTTCTTTGTTTTTCAACAACTTCTCATAGCTTTGAGCTTTTATTCTTGTAATAAATAATTTAGTGGCTAACGTAGCGCTTGCGTCGCTAAGCCTTATCCACGCGTTGTGTCATCGCTATACGATCACGCACGCACCTGCGCTCTGGCTTTAGCCATTGTTTTGATTGGGATTTAGTGTCCACAACCACGTGGATTAATATTAGGCCTCACGTGGCCGCCATCCGGATCAAAAGTCAAACGGTAATCCGCTCTAAAAATCGTCGCTACTAGTTGCCTAGTTTGTGAAGCGCTTAGATAAAAAGTTTTTTTTTTCTTTTCGAGAGGATAATCTTATTTGCAAACTAAATAATTGTGTAGTCATTCAGACTTTGCCTGTATGATAATTTCAGGGGTGCAGTTATACGGGTGGATCTTTTTCATCGGTAGTCATGCCCAGTGTACCTAATATAAGGATATCAACCGCGTCATATCTAAAAACAAAGAAAGTTCGCGGAGAACGGGAGCTTCTTTTTCCTCTCTTTTTACAATCCCTGCTAATCAAGTAGGTAATGTAATCATTCAATTAGATTAACTCGTTTGCCTATAAAATGTGACAGTATTTTTTTTCTAGCCTACCCGGTACCACTCCTGGGCAAAGGCCTCCCTCCACTCCTTCCATCGTTCACGAGCCCGCGCGTCCTCCTTCCAGTTTTGATGGAACCTATCAAGCTCGCCCCGCCATGTGACACTAGAATAAATTAAAATCAGAGTAGAAATTCACACCTGCTGTGTCGGAAATGAAAATTCTATATTTATTTTTATCACAGGCAGATAAAGGCGTGTCAGACCAGCAATAAAGGTAACGAATTTAATCTTTATAAAATTCCATTTATATTTAGGTAGGCTTTTTGTATTGCGGCAATTATAATAAAACTGGATTATATTCCTATTGGAAACTAATCAAAATGTCATAAAAGTAATTGATGGATGAATAATTTCATGACACACCAGAAAAAGGTATGCAATTGTATAGCATTTTGAATAGGAGAGCATGAGAATGGTATCTCATAGCCAGTTGTCCAGAGGCCCTAGACAAAGTGACATTCTATCAGCGTTAACGGTGATGGAAAAGGCAAACATGTATTGGACTGACATAAGCTATTGAAAAGCTTATGTCAGTCCTTCATAAGAATCTTAAATACAACATTTCTTATTGAGTTTGCGTTAATAGTTTCCTACAATTTATAATATATATTTTTTTTTGTTTCTTGTTTTTTTTTTTTTTATTGACCTTCTGATTATTGAAGCTTTTTAACTTTCTGCCCTTTTCTCAACTTGGTCGCAGTAAGTAAGCTAGGGCATCTTGAAAGACGAGCCCATTAAGCTAAGTTAAAACTGTGAACAACCGCGTTGGTCATCGAATTTGGTCGCAGTTGCTTGGCTATTTATTATTTTGGGACACCAAACTGGGAATTAAATGAGGCAAACAAAAAAAGCCAAATCTAATATATTGGACTGTCATATTTTTAGGAAATAAAGTAAGTAATAACAGCCGCACGGGTCAATCCATCAGGTTAAGTTACGCTTGCCGGGGTTGGTTCGTGGATGGGTGACCAACCCAAGACCAACAACATACCAAGACTCCTCCGTTCCTCGGAAAGCACGTTACGTTGGTTCCGGCTGTCATTTGTAGATCTTTGACGGTTGTTAGGGACCGTCAGAAGCCCGAAAGTCTGACAACCAGTCTTACCAAGGGGTATCGTGTTACCCAGTTACTGGGTTGTGGAGGTTAGATAGGCAATCACCCAATGTAAAATACTGGTATTCAGCTGCATCCGGTTAGACTGGAAGCCGACCCCAGCATAGTTGGGAAAAAACTAGGCAGATTGTTAGGAAATAAAAATGGTATGCCCTAAATATAGACAGACGTTTCAGTAGAAGCAAGTTCCACCAATAAGTCCTGAAGGTACTGCGGTCGGATTCCGAGGACTCACGAAGTAATGTGTATTATTTAGTTGTGTGTCAACCTGAGACTGCAAACAGTCACCGTCAACTGTTTACTTGTGGAGGGAAGCAACGTGTGTAGTACGAAGGTATTAATTAATGAAACCAACTTTGTGTTGGTAGAGGTTTAAGTAATAGCAGCCGGCGCGATGTTTATATTATTTGGTTGTCCTCAGAACCTTGTTTTTAAAGTGAAAAATTCTTTAGGCGCGTTGAGCACTTTTTGGATGAACAAAAATCGTGGAACTCGCGTCATCGTTACGCTTGAAGAAATGTTTTTAGCGCCATCTACCGTCTACTGTTTGAATGACGTTGAGGCGCATTGTTGCTTAGTTTTTACGTCTATCGGCAGTCCCCAAAGACTGCCCCGCATGTTTTTTTTTCCTCTCTGAAAAGAAAGAAAGAAAAGAAAAGAAAGAAAATTCATTTATTCAGCACAGACTAAGAGGCACACAATACACATCAGATAAAAAAAAATAAAAATAAAAAATGCACCGCACCGCGGCAATCTGTTTGGGACAACAATAAGCCACTACTCTGTCCGATACTTGTATCTGTTTTAGGCTCTTTCGCTTAGTGACACACTTTTCAGGTAGGTTTATTCCATTCTGACGATAAAACCCTTTTCCCAACTATGTTTGGGTCGGCTTCCAGCCTAACCGGATGCAGCTGAATACCAGTAATTTACATGGAGCGACCGTCTACCTAACCTCCAATCGGACACAAGAATTGTTTATTCACGAACTTCTTGTGATTTTAATAAAATTATTCTCATTTATGAGAAGTGAGACTTGTGGATAGCAAACATGATACTCAAAAAGAACGCTACAAGTTCATAACTTGCCCCCACAGTCCCCCACGCTGGGAGGGAACACAA
This sequence comes from Lithophane semibrunnea, assembly GCA_947363905.1. NCBI lineage: Eukaryota > Metazoa > Arthropoda > Insecta > Lepidoptera > Noctuidae > Lithophane > Lithophane semibrunnea. Next base: position 3,664,559 of record OX376194.1, on the reverse strand, counting down.
CGCATAAATCTTAGCCGCAGCTCTTTCGTAGCTTCCAGCCGAGCCATGTTCGCGCCCTAGCACCTCCCACGTCGGTGAAATTAACAATACTTTAACATTTAATTAAAATATTATTAACTTCATCTTAACTGTGCATAATAAGGACTCTGTAAGTTCCATGTCTTAATTTAGCAAGTTTTCCTTCACTATGACCCTCGAGAGTTTTTGTCTACATTTGGCTTGAATTTTGCTGTACTTACCAATAAATACTTTAAGATCAATAAATGAGTCATGAGCCTAGGCAGTATTTTTCAAATAACGAAATTAGTTAAGATATTTAGGAAATATTTTATTTATTTATTTTCAAACTACATAACCTATTTTATTTTACAGTTGGTTTTACCCACACAACGAAAATTTCTCTCATTTACTCAATAATATAATCAGTGGTGGCCAAGTGGTAATGGCCCCGACTTACCAGTTGTAGGTCGGGTTCCAACCCAGGAAGGCGCTTTCCTCTGTGCAAATAATTTCATCACCACTGATCTCAAAACGGTGAAGGAAAACATCGTGAGGAAACCGGCATGTCATAAAGAACCAAAAATTTCGAAGAACTGTGACAACTACCAACCAACTTTATTTTAGACAATCCCGCGTGGTAGATTATAGCCCACTCCTTCTCGAATAAAGGAGGCGGCTGTCCCAGCAGTGGGAAAAGTATAGGCTGATTATGATGATGGGAGAAAATAAACTACCTATTAGAGAGAGAGATCGACGTAGATCGACACTCCATCCTCCCTGAGCACGCGGCTAGCGCGCGCCTTCACTTTCGTTACGCCTTTCAGTTTTACTATCTCAATAACTCGCATACTTTTTTTTTTGTGGGTGTTTAATCATCAAATGACTTCTCCCGCTCTGGGTGGAGTGGAAGGGCGTGTCAGACTTTTACTGACTAAAACCCACCCGTATTCCTTTACTCACCTTCACACACCCGTGTTCTTTGCCTGTTGCCAAGGTCCCGGTATCCCTTTCGGACTTTCCCGCAACCCTGGCAGGCATCGGTCCTAGCGGACCCCGCCAATAACTCGCATACATGCCAGACTCCTTGGTCCGTATTTCAAGACGGGTCCTGCGAGTGCCCGAAACTGAATCATCGCAGACTGTGCGCGCCGCACCCGTGTCCGCACTAAGTCACTTTATTGTACTACTCAGTGTGGGTAAGATACTACTTACTGACATTGTTTTACAATTTGTTAGTCCACTATTATTTTACGACAATACTCTGCAACTCTGATAAAGCTATATATTTACTCTCCACATATACATACTTTTATCTACTACACCAAAGTTAAGAAAACAGATGACCAATAATTTGCATAATTATCCATATTAATATTATAAATTCGAAAGTAACTCTGTGTCTGTCTGTCTATCTGTCTGTCTGTATGTTACCTTTTCCACCTAAACCACTGAACGGATTTTGATAAAATTTGTCAAGGAGATAGATGGCATCCCGGGGAAGGACATAGACTACTTTTTATCGACATACCACGCGGGCGAAGCCGCAGGCGGAAGCTAGTATGTAGGATATACGAACGATCATCAAAATATGATCAAAGTATTTTTTATCTACATTCTGAATATTTTCGAACTAAAAATAGCTCTCAAAATAACGCTATTTTCCCTAACGCGGGAGAAACTCGCTCGCGGGGAATTTTGTAGTTTAAACCCACCAGCAGAGGTTTTAAGTTGATCAGCAACGCCAATGTATTATATTGATTAGCTAGTTACGTAACTAAGTTAGTCTGGGTTAGATTATACTAAGGGAGGATTAAAATTTTAATAATGTTATCGCAAAGTTTGTGCTGTTAAAGTTTGGAGAGGAAACAAAGATTGGCAGAATATAGGAGTGAAAAAATTGGGTCAGGGTTAAAAATTGATACAGAAAAGCTGCATCCGGTGAGACTGGAAGCCGTCCCCAACACTTTAGCATGCTTTTGCATAGTCCAACAAAAAGGGAATCCGTTTCTGCATAATTTCATACATTACATTGTAAAACGAAGTCAGAAAACAACACGGCAGACGTGCTAAGCCCAAACATGCGGAGTAAACGTACCCTATTTTAAATCAAAAATATCCAAATTTGGTTACAAAATATTGGTTACATCATTCATGTTAAAATTATACATGTGAGAACGATAGAACGATTCAGAACGTTAAAAGGGTTGGTAACAAAAAATATATTAAAAAAATAAGCCGTGGCAGCTAAAAGATGACCAGTCCACCTGATGCATGGATTAGCACCATTCAGCTCAAACATTTTGGAGGGAGTTAAATGATCCAATACAGGCGCCACCATCCAGCAAGATGATTATAGTAAGCATGACATACTTTGTGCCGCCAGGGCACATTCAAGTCAATGAAAGACGTACACAGTAAATGGTAGCTATAGTAGGTACATGTACTCAAACATGTGTTAAACATCAAGGTCTATTTTGGCTTTAAGACCAATATGACAGTGAGATAGTTTTAAACTTAGTGAGGTTTTAATCTATTAGGAGTTTTTGTTTAAGCATTATTATTCAAGCGAAACCCGATCTAAAGATAAATTAGTTTCTAGGCTACACGGTGGACGATAGTATTGTGATCCTAGATAAAACTTGAGTGCCTCTTCTCATCACACTTTTATTTCATTGGAGCTTTTATTTGTAAGCTGTACTTTAAATCATTGCCACACAGGTGACACAAATTTATAGGTACAGTTCAAGTACTTTCGCGAAAGAACTCTTTCACAAGTACTACTATTAAATTGAGAATCAAACCAAGGATCTCGTGGTCTGGCTGATTCAGTGAATCAATTGTCTAGCAAAGTACGTATTTCAAAGTTTTTATAACATTTGTCTCGTTCTAACGCAATAGAACAATCATTGCCATCGCCATTATTTCCTCTTATCATTGTCTGCTAGTATCGACTGGCGAACTTCGATGGTCCGTTCCATTGTTAGTGATGTTACGCTGTCGATAATTAATCTTATTTCGTCGATGATAGGTACGACTTACTTACTTAGTATACGTAGGGACTTACTTATTTTGTAGTTTATAAATTAATAAAAATGATTAGTTTTTGTAGATTATACTTATTTTTGTTGTTTTTATAATATTTATATATTTTTTGTAATGAATAACAATGTAGCTGTTTACTGAATACTTACTTTCTTAGATAATTAATATGCTCTATAGGTATCAGCATGTTTCTGTAAAAAATAATGTCGTGCTGTAGCTTATATCAATGTGCATTATATTTAAAACCCTGGACCCTTACACCAGTTTCTTACAACAAAACAAATAGAATCCCTTTCGTTTTCGTTTTTCATTTATGTACCACACTGATTATTCCGTGATATTTGTGCCGATTTATGGGATTCTTTTTTTCATTCGGCACAGGAAGACCACGCTTTGAGCTCATGTAAATTTTATGTGTCACATGCAGTACATACCACACCAAAAAAGTGAAAAATAAGAAAACTTCGAAACAAAAATAATTTTTCACTTTTTAAATCGGATTTTTTTCTGTACTTTTTTTTATCGATAGCATTGGGCCCCTACACTATAGATTGGTACAGCTGAAATAATTCAAGTGCACAACAATAGGGATCGGAACTATGTCGCATTCGAAGATAAGTACCGGAATCAGGCTTGTTATTTCCCCTGTCACTGTATTGTTCGATGCCGACTATGATCCCGGATTATAGCGGCGCTAAATTACTGTTACGGCCATGATCCTTTAAGGGGTAGAAACATATTGTAGGGGGTTAGCAGACGCCTGAAACCTGGTTTTTAGGGTTCCGTACCCAAAGGGTAAAACGGGACCCAATTACTAAGGCTCCACTGTCCGTCCGTCTTTCTGTCTGTCCGTCTGTCACCAGATACACCCATCTCATGTACCGTGATGTGACAGTTGAAATTTTCACAGATGCACAAATGTATTTCTGTTGCCGCTATATCAACAAATACTAAAAAACAGAATAAAATAAATATTTAAGGGGGCTCCCATACAACAAACGTGATTTTTTTGCCGTTTTTATATATAATGGTAAGGAACGCTTCGTGCGCGAGTCCGACTCGCACTTCGCCGGTTTTTAATATATTTTCATCTAAAACAGCACACAATGTGATAAACGATCAATAATCCTGTATTTTCGTCAGTGTTCACGTGGATTTTATTAGCATTGTTATACTAGTTTCAGGCCCTCCTTGAGATCATTGTTATGAATTGCGAGTTGTCAATCATCATCAACATTAATAGTATGAGGAACAGGGTGTAAAGCTCACTCATCCTCCATAGAAAAGGGAAGATCCACCGACCAGACGGATGCTATGTCTGGTGAGCAACGGCCCAACAATTTATGTCAGGACGTTCTATATATGCTAGTCGCTCGGTAAACCCTGCTTGCGCGATGCAGGATTTTTCGTGACGTCAGAGTGATGCGTAGTTCACATGTGGCGATGTAGATGCCGCAAGCGGCATCTTGCGGCATCTACATCGCATGTAGGTACTGAATTCAAGATAATTATGAATTTTACTAACTTAAGTTAGGTATACAGGTATTGCCAATTATTTAAAGAGTAACCGTGAAGTTTCTTGCCGGCTCTTCTCCATAGGAACTTCTGACGTTTCATAAGTGCCCATGTAGGTTTATGTGAAATAAAATATTTTGATTTGATTGTTTTTTTTTTTTCAGATTATAACAAGCAAACAGACTGAAATAGACTAACTTTTGCCAGGAAGAACCTGAAACATCCAAATCCAAACGATAGAACCACTACCACAGTCACAGTACCTACTTCTAAGTACACACAGCTTTAATAGAAGGACACAAACCCAATATTTTCCTTCTAATGTTATTTTAGGCCGTGAATACATAGCCGGGGTCGTCATTTGATTTCCTCTAATTACTAGCTTTGTCCAACCGCAATCCTGTACCAGGCCTTGTGAGTGTTCTCCCGTAATTAAGTCTTGTGTAGTTAGACAAAGCTTTTTTTCCCTTTCGTTTTTCCTTCAGTGAGTAATCTGGAAGAATTTTGCTGTGTAGGTATTTTAGTAATATGGTTAGGTTATTGGAGACAATAGTTGGAGAATATGGTAGAATATTCGTTCACTCGCATGAGTAGGTAAGATAACAAAGAAAAAGAGTAGGTAAGATTAAAAACCTTAGCGGAATAACCCTGTAATGTTTTCACTGCTGAGAAGGAGCGCGTAACTGAATAATATCAGCTGCATGGGTTGGTCCATCAGGTTAAGCTACGCTTGCCGGGGTTGGTACGTGAATCTCTACAAATTGAGACTCCTCCGTGCCTCGGAAAGCACGTTCCTCCTGGGACCGGGTGGCATCACCGGTGATGCCACCTGGGCCCGGCAAGTATATCCCTGATTATTTCCCGGTTAAGCCGTTGGTCCTGGCAGTCATTCGTGGATCTCAGACAGTCTCGAGTTCCTCTGACTTTTCGGATTCATGTGCGTATTGTATAATATCACTTGCTTTATAAACGGGGAAGGAAAACATCGTGAGGAAACCGGCATGCCAGAGATATATTTCTCTGCAGCATGTGAAGCCAAATCATCCTACCACCACCGCTTACAGGAGTATTATGTTAATCTTACTTCGTGGGAGAAAGAAATGGAGCTCTACAGGACATATAGCTCCATCTCTTTCCCCCACTGTAGTATTAAAATAATATTGCTATAAGCGGTAGTGGTAGGCCCCCAGAAGTCCTTGGGCGGCTTTAAAACTCTGACCCCAGGCTAGTCACTAACCACACGAAAAAAAACTGTTGCCTTAACACTTAATAATAGGGAATATGCATGTATTTTTTTAATATTTTTATTCGATAGTTTACATCGTCAAATAATAGTTAAAAAAAATTCGACGGAAAAAAAGCAATTTAAAGTACTTAAATTAAAAAAAATATATATCCAACCGATCCGGGTATTTAAACGCCCTCCATTTGGCGCGCTTGGTGTGGTGACGTCACAGACCGTGAAAACAGACAAGCAACTGTCAAGTCAACGTCAAACACTCCTTTTTGTAGGAGCGTTTGACATTGACTTGACAGTTGTTGTCCGGGATAACAATCAAAATATCAATGTCAAGTCAATACTTGACATTGATATTTTGATTGTTATCCCGGATTTTTACGTCACATCCGCTCTTAGCTTTTCAAGTATTTGAATTACCCACAGTTTTTTGGGACTTTTTACAAATTAATTTCTCGCTCAAAAAGAAATTTTATTCAAAAATATTGATGGAGGCATAATTCTGAAGTAATATAGTTTATAAAAAAAAATATTTGACCCATATTTGAATCACGGCGTAGCATGGCGCTTTCTATCTCTACGAAGAATAGACATAGCTTTTTCTATACAAAGTGACAGTTCGTTTCTTCATTTTTGACATCCACCGTAGAAATCTTTCTACAATCTGTCATTTTGTCTTTCATTTCTAGCGATCTTTGTCTAGGTCTTTTTATATGTAGACTATTTCGGAAAGTTTTCTATCGTTACTGTCAAAATCACACTGACAACCGATAAACCCTATGTTAAAACAAAGAATTCTGAGTCGAATTATGTAAAAGGGTGAATTTCGTAAATAGTTTAGTTGACTCTTTCTATTTTGCTGCCGTCTTGTACTGTCTACTGTCTACAGGAAACGTCATTTTTGTCTACTCTTCCGTCGACAAAACGGTGCTCATGCTACGCCTGCTGAGCACAGTTTCATTTCATAAGCAACCAACGTTCCATGATCCCTCAAGAAACGTATCAACAGAGTAAAATTATTAACAACAATAAGCCCTCGGGATTGGCACGGGTGAACATTTAAATAATTAATGTGGCAAATAGCTCGGGTCGGTAGCCGCGGTCAACGGCTAATAGCCATTCAGAGACCAAGGACTTAGTTTATTGAGCCAATTTCAGTACATTTGTTACCGTGGCGGCTACAAATCGAGATGACTACGCGACGCGCGGTGATTTCTTCTTGTTTACTTTGAAATACGATGTTTTATTAAAACCTTTGTGATTCTGTTAGTTTTTGTTTGGGTGACTTGCGAATGTTTCTTTGGGTAGGTAGCTAAAATCGAACTGGAATAACCTTTGGGTGGAATGTACCTTCTTATAATAATTCTGTGTAGACTATGACTATGTTTGGTGATATAGCTACTTCGAAGTTACTAAGAAAGATAGAGATGAAATTGCTGTAGCAACAAAACAGAGAAATATACCGCAGCTTTTTAAATTAATCGATGAAACTTTACTTCTTTTCCCTCTTTTTTATATACATATGGTACTACATTTTATAAATTTATTAAATAATATATTTATTTATTTATTAAACAAACAACCAACTTATATTTACAGTTGCACCACACATATAAATTAACGGCAATATCTGTTCGTAATTACATATAAAATTAGATTAAATAACATAATATATATATATATAATCTATTCCGAAATACACAAAAAAACTCGAGATATAATAAGCAGTAAAACAAAAAGAAATCGGTATCTTATAATCATTATTTCAAGTAAGTGCAACACGAAATATAAATAGGTAATGAGCAATCGCCAAGCCCATAAATGGGGTAATCCCGAAACACGTACTTTAGTAAAAACAATCATAAACAATGTTTTAAATAATAAATTATATTGACATTACCGCGCAGAAAACTGATGCATTCGCTGAAGGATTTCATTATCTTTGTTTGCGATAATACCAATAAGTTGATTATTTTCGAAAAGATTTCACTTACTCAAATTCGAGCGGTCTACCAGGTGGCCAAGTCTACTAATTTATAAACGTGTCAGTGGTCTCACAATGATTAGTTTTTGACAGTTAAGCCATACAAAATCTGTCAAAAACTCATCATTGCGAGACCACTGACACGTTTGTAAATTAGTAGACTTGGCCCCCAGGGATGACTAACATAAGACAATAAGCGGATATGATTACCGATATATGTATACTCGACCTCGTTATTGCGTGACCACTAAGGGCATGATCCACTTTGGGGATTATATCACGCCTTCAAAAAAACTCGGATGTGTTGTTATTAGGTAGTATTATTTTCCAATTTCGTCGTGTAACAAGCTAATTCTCTATAAAATCCTATTAAATCACAGGACGCGGTAGTTTATTGTCTGCCGGTTACAACACGGCATAATTTTCAAAGAAATTATAATACCGCTTTATAATGCTATTAAGAACAGGTGTTGCCAAGACAGGGGCTAATTTATTAAAGAAATTAATTCGTTGTTTTACGATTTATTGTATTATTAATCGTCATCTTCTTTCATCTTCCTTGATTTCCATGAGCTCATTGAGGGTTGAACTTTAATCAAATGATTTTTAGCAAATGGGTTTTTTTATACCACTAGCTGTTGCCCGCGACTTCGTCTGCAATCCAGGATGAAAAGTAGCTTATCTCGTCCTCCAGGTCATGGTCTACCCATGTGCCAAATTTCATCCAAATCCCTTCAGCCGTTTTAGCGTGAAAGTGTAACAAACAAATTAACAAACTCACTTTCGCATTTATAATATTAGTTAGGATATACAGAACGGATTTACGAAAGAAGATCGACAAACATGTCCCCCAATAAGCTTTATCTTTCACGAAGTTAATATATTTGTAGGCGAATCGATTTCTGCATTTGTCGATTCGACTACAAATAAATTAACTTCGTGCGAATCGCCTCGAAAAAAAATAATATTATATGAATGTGTCACTGGGCTGAATATGAATGTGTGGCTGTGTTACTGGGCTTATTGGTGATTCGCCCGAAACGGGCGAATCACTAATAAGCCCAGTAACATAAAAAAGTTAATAAAGGGCACAACTCGTAGCTAAACAATTATGCCCACTTAGCCTTAACCCGTTCTAAAACATCTTTAAAAATTCCCAAACCCTTTTAAAAACCACTGTCTTCGTTAAAAACGACAGAAATCTCCTCGTTCAACATACATTGCACGTCTCTATTGCTTAACCATGCGAATTTATGAAACAATCCGCGTAATGTATATAAAATATTAGAGATCACTATCACGTGCTTACTTTATTAGGCCTATAACATACTGAGCGAATTTTATTGTACTAACATGTAAAATAGGCGTACGTAATGCTTCCAATGCTTTTACAACTGATTCTATTCGGAGTTCCAACGGATGGAGATATTATTTAGAAGTAATATGGAGGGTTGCTTTGCTAAGTGGGTTATATTTTTTGTGGTATAAAATGGAATATTTAAACGTGTGGTTCTTGGGAAATACAGAATATTTCATTTGAAAACGACTTACTACTATGTAACATTAGTTTTAGCTAGCTTTTAGTGATAAAACCGCCCCTTGTGTCAACCTATGTAGAAACTATACATTTCAGCGCATGGTATACAATGTGTACATACTAAAGATTTCTATTCTATTCTATTAGGATACGGACCGATTTAATTCATGTTGAGGCAGAGGTGTACACGCGGCTACACATCAAGCAATACATTTCCGGTATAAGCTGACCTCGCATTACCCGGAAATCTTATACAATGCGAGATCAGCATAAACTGGAAATGTATAGCTTGATGTGTAGCCGTGTGTACCTATAGCACATCCACATTATGCCAGTTATGTTTTTGTTCAAATCTTTGTTTAAGGAGCTTAATCAACCAGACTAAGTCACTCCAAAAGGCTTTCACCATTTTGTAAAATATATTACAGTTCATAAATATGAGTATCTTCTACGAATACCAGTTATGATAAATTCCCATGTTCACCTTTTTTTTTTTAAATAAACAAACATATAATGGTAGTTAATTGATTCAGGCGTGACTTTGCGGAAATCCATTATAAAATACAATAGGTGTAGATATATTTAGTAACCTATTCCGCTTGACTATTCTTCAAGAGTCATAAAAACCCTGTAAGAAATCGACCCGTGTTTCACCAAGCAAAGTCTTTGCTTCCAGCGCTCGGTGTGGTAACACGTCGCGTTCTGGTTTGCAATTGGTCAATCGTCATCCTGAGGATGCCTCGTTGAGAGGTGACACACGTGTCGATTTCTTACAGGGTTTTTATGACTCTTGAAGAGTAGTCAAGCGGAATTGGTTACTAAATATATCTACGTCTATTGTATTTTATAAAATGCTTCTCATGATTGCATAGTAGGTATTCAGAATCTACTGACGTCAAAAGATTATGCCAAGTAGTGATGCATATTCTGCATAGCTAGCACCTTTAATGAAAGTCTCAATTAAGTAGAACTGTTTCTTCAACTCATATACCTAGACAGAGAAACGAATGAGAAGAAGCGGGTTCCTTACCTTTAATTAAATTCAAAATGGTATTTGTGTACCTGTCCTTATACTTAGCTGTATGTACCTACTTCTGTTTGGTTTTTATGTATTTATGAACAAAATGTATCCTAATTACATAAAGGTACAACGTGTTTTAAGTTTTTTAGTACTTTTGTACAATAATAATTCGAAAAAGTCACGATTGTTTATATACGTAGACATTGGTGACATAAGAAAAAAAAAAGACTATTTTTGTACGTAAAAAAAAATATGCCAACATCGCATTTTCTTAGCTTTAAATATGAACAATTTGTTTACACACATTAATATTTAATGTAACAATATCTTAGGAAAAAAAAACAATTTAAAAATAATTTATATGCCAGTTGATTCTTTGACATGGTCTCATTAATACCCTAGAGATTATGGGATATCTAAAAAACACGTTGTATAGTGACCTTGTCGGTGATTTCCTTCAGAAAGGTCAGGCGCGTAGTACTCGTAACCGGCGTGCGTTTATGACCAGAATTACGAACATAAACGAAGCAAAGTCAGAAGTTCGAAAGTCTGATAACCAGTCTTGCCAAAGGCCAAAAAACCTATTAGTAACTGGGTTATGGAGGTCAGACAGGCAGTCGCTCCATGAAAAATACTGGTATCCAGCTGTATCTGGTTAGACTGGAAGCCGATCCCAACAAAGTTTGGAAAAGGCTAGACAGATTGATTAACAATAATATCTTATTTATATTGTATTTATTCCTTAAATTCACCTCAGTATAGTGTCATTTGACTATACTACATAGGCATACCTACCTGATATAATATAAAACATAATTATAATTTATTACCATAAATAAATCATGCTGTATAACTAATTTTGCAACATGAGTTATTACAGTTTCAAAGTCAAAGGTGTAATATTTTTGTTAGTGAAGACTTATTGCGTCTAGGCTAAATTAAGGTGTTGTAAAACTATTTTGTGCAAGTTATAGGAGCTTTTGCACCTGGTTACCTTTATAATTAGTTAATGCAATAAAAGTATTCAAGTAAAATTCCTTTTTTAGCTTAAGAGGGTAATTTGTTACAGTTGGCAACGTTGCAAAAAGCTTTCAAATATTTGACTTTTTTTTCGTCAATATTATTAAACTAAATTATAAAATATCGCTTTGTAGTGCACTAAAACATTGCCTATGAATTTTTGCTAACTTTCAAAATGTTTCTAACATGACTTTATAAACACTCAGAGGTTTTTTATTGTCAAATAATTCATTTAAAAAAAGACAAAAGCCTAACGATAAACCTTATTTTATAATCATAATTTACTAAACGGACCTCCGTAAAAATTAAGTCATAATAATTATCACCTGTATGTTCATTCACCCGACACTAAGTTAAATCAAATATTTTACTACAGAAAGCAGAACCCAGTAATAAAACGCTTAACCAAGAAAATAACTAAAACGTAGGTACATAAAAACAACTTTTTATTTACTATTCCCTTCAAAACAAAAACGTATTACATAAATACAGACCAATTTCGGGTGCAAAACAAACGTTGTATACAATTGACACGACGTACTCTTACGTACTAAACCAATCGTAAAATGTTTATTTCTGTCGCTTGTTAGGAGTCCCATGTGTGAGAATTTCTCACGGTTTTTCCTGTCTACATGGTAACAGGCGTTTTAATACGGAATAGGGAGTCGCCCTGCGCTTTGATGTTGATGTCATAAAATACGAGATACAATACCATGTTTCTGCGTTTGTTTTGGCGTTTCCTCTTAACCCGGCGATGCCATGCATTGATGCTAAAACAGAACAAAACCTTATTTTAATGGTTGAGTCAGTAGTTATAGGGTTACAATATGTCAGACAGGCGACGACAACGCCATCTAGTTTAAAATCTGCTTGTACAAGTGTTTCTAAATATATCTTTACAGAAATAGTAACGGCGACGGCTGTTCGTATGTCTATGTACAATTGTACAGCCCGATTCAAACTTTTTGGCGGCTCGGAACATGAGGCGGATCGCTGCGCAATAACATATTCATGTGTCAACGGGGGTGAGGAGTGCGGTACCTACTGCGCATCAAGTGACGCACTTCAGAGCTGCCATAAAGTTTGACGCGTACTATTACGTAGTTGTCACTTACTGCTGTGCCTGTGGGACAAATTGAGTTATTCAAAGACAGAAATCGGCGAAGCGCAGGATAATCACCGCATTCCGTTTTAGATCCCTCATCATTTATTTATTTAAGTACAAACAAAATACATAAAAGAGTAAAATAGATAAAGATAGAAGACCATAATCTAAAGGAACTGCTTATTTCATGACAGGAGAGAGATGTAGCCACAGTGTGTAAAAAGAAAGTACCTACAGGAAAACTTAAATGAGACTAAAGTACTAACCATGACTTAAAACATACTTAATTCACCATCATCTGCCTAGCCTTTTCCCAGCTATGTTGGGTTCGGCATCCAGTCTAACCGGATGAAGTTAAAAAAAAAAAAACAGTATTTTACATGGAGCGACTGCCTGTCCGACCTCCACAACCCAGTTACTGGGTAATAAGATACCCTATAATAAGATATATTAATAAATACATCATGTTGTTAGGACACAAATATTTCCACTGACGAACCATTTGGGGAAATGATTCGTCAGTGGAAATATCTGTCTAACCAATTATAATTATGAGAATTTTCCTCAAAGTTAAAAAGTGTAGTGTGTTTGCAGCCCATCATGCTATGCGACAAACTATTGCAAGATCACTATTATTATTTTTAATTAATACTCAGTGCCTGTATGCAGAGAAATTAATTTTCAAGCAGATTGACTGCGTACGTCAATATTTGCCGTCATAAAGCAATTTCATACGACTTCAAGAATGATAGTTGTGATTTGAATAAACGGACAATTAAAGTTGGTAATCAATCCATTTGACTATTTCTGCAATCAATGTAAATCTACAGATTTTATCTAACTAGGTAAGTACATGCCATTAGAACCAATGATAGAAACCCCAGTTGCTCATTTATGACGTTGGCATAAAATAAATATTCCTAGTTATCAAGGTAGTTGAATCTCAGCGAAACAAATGACAGTGTCAACATGGCGACTCCTGTTCATTTTGTGTTGTGCACCTTTTATTTTCATTGCAGCCCGCCAACACCGCGGAGGGAAGCGGGTGGCTGAGGCCACGAAAATAGAGGATTTGAAATTGACACTTATAATGAATGACATGTCTCTGTCTTGTATCGTTTGGCACTTGAATGTCGCTGACAGAGGGGCGTTGTTAGTAGTTTTGTGAAATGTGTTGAAAGAAGATCTTCTTTACAGCGAGTGTATATTTGACAACTATGAGTCATTTATTTATTTATTTATTTATTAAAACTTTATGCACAAGTAAAAAAAAAAATACCGTACAAAGGCGGACTTAATGCCTGAGGCATTTTCTACCAGTCAACCTTAGGGTGATGCAGAGAAAAACATGGCAGGTGCAACATACGGGATAGCTAACTCGAAAAAGGATAAATAGTAATACATATATACTTACATACATACATATAAACAGAATAAACTTTGTCAGGAGAAATAACGATAGGTGGAGGAGAAAACAAGCTTAGCAAATCAGCGCCGCAACGATAAAGCGTTACAAGAGTCATATAAAGCGTTACAAGATTCTTTTGGCGCATGGCCGAAATTGGAAATAACACCGCGCGTCATTTGTTAAAGTTGTCATATAGTTGTCAAATATACACTCGCTATAAAGAAGATCTTCTTTACAGCGAGTGTATATTTGACAACTATGAGTCATTTATAGCGTTATAAGATTCTTTTGAAGATGTAACTGGGGTTTTCAGTTGCGTAAGCCGCTATCACTTTTCAACTAAGAAATAAAAAAATGAGGATATAAATTCAAACAAAAAACACTTAATTAGGTAAATGACCAAGACACGCAATTTAGAAGCTTCATCAATGCTATCAAGGTTAGATATGGCTGTGACCTTTTCCCTAAAAAACCATATCTTTAACAAAATAGAACATCGAAATAATATCTAACCGTAAGTAACGCACTACTGTATAGGTCCCTATTTCATTTTATTTATGTTCTTGTTTGGGACTGTAAGGACCATTATTTTTCCAAATATATGACAACTATTTCCATATCTCACAAATATATAATAGGAACTGATCTACTAAATAATTTAGACTAGGTAGGTACTCCTTGGTCTATGCGAAATATAACGAAAAGGAATTTGGGTCTTGGCCAATAAATATTTTTTATAATGTCTGATAGGTAATACTTTTGCAGCCCCAAATCAAGTAAATAGAAAATAAAAACTATCATGTACGAGGTGAACTACCTGCCAGGGTTATGGGAAAGTCCGAAAGGGATACCGGGACCCTTGGCAACAGGCAACTGAAGGAACACGGGTGGGTAAGACAGTAAAAGTATTACACCTCCCTCTCTGCCCAGAGCGGGAGAAGTTAATAGATGATTTCCAATTACCATAAAAAAAATGGAGGTGAACTAACTGTTACTTAAAAACCACATATCTAAAGTCTGGGTTTTTTAGTAAAAAAATATACGAAAACGCATTGAATTCTCACTCGATCTCAGTCAAAGCCAAAACATTTATTTCAACAGCGGCACACACTCAAAGGTACCCCTGGACTTCCCTATTTCAGTACCAAATCAAAAACAGAGAGCCCAATAATTCTAACAATAACAAAAGCATAAATTTCGTCTCTCTCGTAGCCCCATCCAAAGAAATGGCCGTCGCGTTGACGATACTCGTTCCCGGGGCAATGATAAGCGAAATAAATGAGATATCTCCGTGCCGGGACAGCGTCGATACCGGCCAGAATGAATTCCTTCTCGCGAGTAATTGTATGCTGGCGTTGTAACGGTACTACAGTAATTTCACTCGGGTTTAAACTCTAAATCAAAATTCAAAATGGCCGGAAATCAGGGTCGATTGATGCAGGCATTGCAGATCAGTAACTATGGGGATACTTGTGTGGCGGTATCTACATCGCTACATGCGAACTACGCTAATCTTGACGTCACATAAACCCTGCATCGCGCAATTAAAGTTTACCGTGCAATGGACATATATGTATACAAGAACCCGACATCAATCGTTGTGCAGTTGCCCGCCAGACACAACACCTGTTTAGTTGGAGGATCCTCCCTTTTCTACGGTGGATGAGTGAGCTTTACACCCTGTTCCTCATACTCCTAAATTGGAATTTGGGGGTATGAGGAATAGGGTGTAAAGTTCACTAATTATGGCTGTAAAGATAGTTCACAAAATTGTCTATTCTGTAGCCTTTCCAGGCTTAAGTCTCGAGAAAAGTACCGGCGCCTCCCCAGCAACACTTTTCTGTCTGGCATATTCGATTGTGTAGTCAGTCCTTATCACACTCTGACCAGACTGAAATTCCAAATTACTGCTGTTATACCAAATATTATCTTTTTATCACACACGTGTTTGGCCTGAAACTGCGTCATAGTTCCTAGCACAAATATTAACGAAATGGTTACTAAAAGCTACCTAATTTCATGCTACAGAATTTTACTATTATAGCATATCCACTCTGAAATGATGCGCCCCACTACCGCATTTTACGTACAATCCGCGGCAATGTGTACATAAAATGCATACATAAACGCTATCAGCTTTGTATTATTAAGTGTTATTAGAGGCATTTTCTTATTAGTTGTATAGTTGCATTATAATAAAAATACTGTTTATTAGTTTATTTTGTTACCTATACAACATTTTTTTTTTTATGCTAAACCCTAAAAGGGGTCATTGTACTCATCATTTTGAACAACTTTTCATATGGGACAAACTTTGAAATCGCGTTAAAAAATCAGCTGTTCCCTACATTTTGTCGATTTAAGTGAACACAAATGTATGGAACAGCTGATTGTTTTTTCGCGATTTCAAGGTTGGTCCCATCGAAAAAGTTGTTCAGAATGATGAGTACAATGACCCCTTTTCGGGTTTAGCATAAACAAAAAATAATGTTGTTTAAGTACAATTCATTAAACCTGACTTGGTTTCCGTACGTCTTTTTCGGGTGACCACTGAAAATCAGCGCTGTGCTGTGGGTTCCCATAGCACAGCATAATGCTGAGTGGAAGCCCAGTCATGACGTGCAGCTGCCAACTATTTCTGTTTTGTGCTCGTGATTATAAGATCTATTGTGTTTTATTTATCTGTTAATGTTTCTTTGACAAATAAACTTATTTTAAGCGTTAGCCATTCCACTTGTAAGCTATTTGATATCTACCAATCTAATGAATAGGCAATATTTAAAGGGCATGGAGGGGTCAGTGAAATTTTCTGCATGAAAATCGCAAGCGCAACTTTAAGCTCAATGATATAACCATGCGGCTTTTGTTTAACCACAAGTCTTTCAGAATATAAAAAAAAACAGTCTCTTAATTATCATAGGACTACTGGGTTTCGACGTTTCCTGTCATTTCCAAGAAACGTCTTTGTAATCCAATATTTCTTTCGCAAGATGGAAATGCCAGTTTGAAAGAAAGGAAGGAAAATACATTTATTTTGTTTTTTTTTTATGCACGTGTTTCACGTACACAGCTTCGGACCACGTGTTTGCGTTCCTTTTTTCCTTAATTTACTTACACAAAAAGAATACTTCAGTTGATACAAATACGCGATGTCAAGAAAAGATCGCTAGTGCCACGTGCGTGTCTGTACTGACACGTGACACGTCCGGATTTATTCGTCTTCTTTTGGAGTCAATGGTAAAACATGTATTATGTTAGCCAATCGTGGCATAAGTGGCATTATCTAGGTTCTCAGAAGTGCAGGTGTGTGGACACTTTGGACACTCCAGCATATGGTACATGGTATGGTCAGGAGTGTACCGCATTCACACTCGGTTTCTGTGGCATCTTATATCCCATTTTGCTAGATTGTGCTAGCAGCGGCCTTTGGGTCCGCAGTCGATTGATTACTTTGCCGGACGATTATTGACGAGTCAAGATACTCGCATATACAGGCTGTAAGGGTAAACACTCTTGTCATTCAAACCATGGGTAGTTTACTTAAATACAAAAATAAATGACCGATCACAACAAAAAAAAAACGTTATTTTCATTAAAAGATTTTAAAAAGTTTCTATCCGCCACCGTGCTCTCTAGCGAAACAGCTGACTGATTGAGGGAGAGGTCGCGCTCGCGGTCGGTCAGGTCACATCCCGCACCCCCCGCCCGTGTTGAGACGCAAGTTCGTTGCCTTATGCGCTAGGGCAACGAACTTGCGTCTCTTGTGGTAAAATGTTGATTAAAAAAATAGTAAAAAGTTGTAATTTCCCATTGATTTTACGTTCTATAAATGAAACCAAACCACTGGTTGCAAGGATAACGGTGTTCACCCTAACACTCTGTATAATACTTAGCTTATATTTAGGTACTTTTATGCGGGTGACTAAGATCGGAAGATTCTTCATTGCATTAAATGGCTAGCTTTTTCTTCACAGAGGGACTTCTTCTTCTTCGGCGTTCCCTCAATGCTGAGGATCGCGACCACATATGACGCGTCTCCAAGTTATGCGGTCTTCTGCAGTGTGGACCGCTTGGGAGATGCTGCTTCCAACAACCTTCTTGATCTTGCCGGTGATCTGCCTTGAGCGTGTGTTCCTTCCACCCGGCCCAGTATCAAAAGCCAGACCATGCTTAGGTGAACGCATAATAATATGTCCGAAAAAGCTGAGGGCACACTCCTGGCATATTGTAGATATATCTACAATAATATGCAATATTGTGTGTGTTCTTGATAGGGCGGGATTTCACAAAAATACGAAACACAAAGTTACGGTATAGGTAGAGTATATTGGTTGAAGTTCATACCTAGCAGTTCACAAAACAATAGAAAACCACGTGCGTAAAAGGCAAGCGTGGTCGAAAGTATTACTTCTTTGGCGCGAGGCTGCCATTTTGTTTCGCGCGTAATTCGAAATTCAAATCTTAAACTAACATTTATCGAAATCAAGCGTGTGAGTTGCCTACAGTGTGCCTTTCAGTCTGTGCTGAATAAATGTATTTTCTTTCTTTCTTTCTATTGTAGCGTGGTGAGGGGTCTCAGCGGAAAATAGTCGAGTGGTGCTAAATTATTACAATTAGTAAGTTCCTTACCACATCACTAAAAACGTGGCACAACACTAATTTCCTAAGGACGCTCTGCCATTTCGACATCCGCTCGCCTAGCTGATGGAAGCGATTCCCTGATCCTCAGGATTCTAAGTGCCCCGACCTAGGGTGAGTTCCACATTAATTTGGTAATCGTATCAGACCCTCTGCACTGGATAACCTATATTGTTTTCATCACATATGTATTATCTGATTTCGCGAGTGTCAATGGCGGACCACGCGTCAGGGGGACATCCAGTGCATGGAAGACTGTAATATGTATGTATCGCTACTGCATCTAGGTGATGTAGTGCCTCGCTGAGTATTATAAGTGATTAAGTGAGCAATCTGCTATGATCGTTGTTACTTTGTGTTTTATGCCCGCGTGCCGCATACATAACCTCTTAAGTGCATCCGTCATTGTGCCACGCTGTGTTTGCAAACACAGCGTGGCACAATGACGACGTTGAGCTCTCATTCACTATGCTTCCCACGCTGTCCTTGGTGGCTAGAAGAAGGGAAGAGGCTGGCACATCGCATGCAGGCTGCTGCTAGTTGCACTGCTTCTGACATGCGCTCCCTAATGCGCTTCCAGGGTTCCAAGTTCCGGCTGAGGACAGGACGCGTGGGTATTCTACCCACGTGCGCTACCGAGGCCTTGCTAGGTCTGGATACCCGCGGCCTAACGCCGCGAGCTACTTGCGGACCTGTTGCTGACAGGCCTCCGCGCCAACCACGTGTCGCTGACACGTACTGCCGGGTCTCACGGAGGCCCCTACCGGCCTCTAACGAAGGCCCTGCCGGTCTCTCACCGAGCCTGTACTGACAGGCCTCCGCGACGGCCACGCGTCACCGGCCTGTACTGCTGGTGTCTCACGGAGGTTCTACCGGCCTCTAACGAAGGCCTCTGCCGGCCTCTCACCGAGCCTGTAGGATCAGGCATCCGCCGTCTACAACTCAGTGCAAGGAAGTACATTTAGTAACTATAAGTGTGTTAGTGCTTAGAACCGAACAGTGCGACCTTACCCGCGACCTAGCTGAGGTCTAGTTGTGTAATGACTACAATTATATGTATTAACCTACCCGACTAGTTTCAATCATCTCACTTTACACTACCTACCTACCTACTTAACAGTTAGCGGCCTGCGCAGTCTACCTGCAAAGCCCTAGCCGTTACACTATGCCAGAAGCGTGCCCTCAGCTCGACTAAAGTCGCATGGTGAGAGCG
This sequence comes from Lithophane semibrunnea, assembly GCA_947363905.1. Lineage (NCBI taxonomy): Eukaryota > Metazoa > Arthropoda > Insecta > Lepidoptera > Noctuidae > Lithophane > Lithophane semibrunnea. The sequence goes on along the minus strand of OX376194.1, from coordinate 3,644,839 downwards.
ACACTGGGTTATAATTTCACGGTATTTAGACCATACTTGTGGCCTCAATCCACAAGGATTCTTAACAATTAGCAGGCGATAGACTGCCTGACTACTAAAGCTAGGTACCCACAGCACTTTGTCAAAGTTTCAGGCTTGAACTGCCTCTAACGACTATCTGTTATAATAGTCATAGAACAAGTTGGACCGACTGTTTTGAAGTATGGTTTTCCCTTGAAGTGTAGTTGTTTGAGTTCACTCCGGGTTAGCCAAAAAGAACCTACAGATTAGCTTTAAAAAGCGGGTTATAGCAATATTGAAGAGGTGAAGGTGAGGTGAAGTGAGCTATCAATAGTGTCAATCCCTAGGGTTTAGTAAGTTGATGCTAGCACCAGCCGGTCTATTCTGTAAACACCTCATTGTGAAAACTTAGGCGAGGTGAGCTGTCAATCCCTAGCGCCAGGTAGAGTGCGTAAAAGTTTACTCTTTAAATATATTATTAAACTCACATATGAAGAGACAAAAACCTTATTGACATTATTGAAAAAGTAAACTTTTATAATCTCACTCTTTCACACACTTTCACATACTACTCACCGAGAGGTTAGCACTCCACATAGCTTAAAAATTAAATAAATAAAGACTGACAGCTCACTTTAAGCTCACTTCACCTAAGTTTTCACGGTGACTTTTACAGAATACCACTACAACAGGTGGAGTGACAGCTCACTTCACCTAAGTTTTCACGGTGCGATTTTTACAGAATAGACCTGCTGGTCTTCATCAAAATTTAGTGACTAGCTCACTAGATTTTCACTCGGCTTTTGGTATAGCGTGGCATTTAGGGAATAATTATTAACATTGAATGATGATTCATTCTGGAATACCAGAAACTATAAATGCGGGAAATTATAATAATATAAAACAGAGTACTCTAAATTATGAAGCTACTTTTAGCTTTCTGAACATTGTCTGTCGTTGTGCCCGAGTTTTGTTTAAAACACAGATTTACGACTACATTGTTTTGAAGACCGTCTGCATTACTTTATTCATGAAATGATGAGACAAACAGATAGCTGTTTTTATTATTATTGTATGTTGAACAATGCAGGTTTTATATCGTCAATGATTTGCGCATTCAATCGGCAAACGCAGGGTGGTCATAGACGGATGATAAAGTCGAGGAGCGAACTCAGTGACGTCCACCAACTGACAATGACCTGATAATGACCCACTCACTCTCACAGAGAGGAGGCCTGTATCCCAGCAGTAGGAACTTCATACGCCAAATAAGCTATGCTTTTGCTACGTCCAGCAATGTACTGCTATTGACGATGATGATCCTGTGCACCTTCAAGGCTTCAAGAGTGTAGGACTGTAGGTTTGTGTAGGTAGCACGCGCCCCTTCTTTGCGCGGGTCAACCTACTGATGTAGCGACTTGTCAAATCATCCAGATTTTTGTGTTTTATCTAAGTTAAATATTAATTTAACTTAAACTTAACACAACACAATCAGCCTATAATGTTCCCACTGTTGGGACACAGGCCTGCTCTCTGTGAGAAGGAGCGGGCCGTAATCCACCACGCGGGCCCATTGCGGGTTGGTAGATGTCACATGTCTCCGATGTTTTTGGTTCTCGAACATGCCGGTTTCCTCACGATCGATGTATTCCTTCACCGTTTCATCCTTCCAGAATAAGTTATCTAAATTATGGTGAAGACCGCATCAAAATCCATTCAGTAGTTTAGAAATTCTAAGCGATCATACAGACACTACAGCAAAAACGCTAAAAATTTTAGGTCGACGGAATTAGGTACTTAGGTACCCGTCAATTACGCATTCTGTACATCAAATTAAGTAACATTACTCAAATAATTGCTGGGAAACGACTTTTATTTTTGGTGTTAAAAATCGCTGTTTACGGTAGTTCGCATCGTAACGCACGCAAAACATAGTGTTTATGGGTGCATGAACGGTTCAGGGTTCGTGGGGGTATTTAAAATTAAGTTATAACAATTAAAACTTGCTTTTTTTTAAAAACGTCCGAAAAAGTTGGGACTTTGACCTTCAATATCTCCGTAACCAGAAGGTTCCTAGGTATGGTCCAGAACTAAATAATGATAACAATGACGGGAATAATAAGTGACTTTCGGCTTCATTAAGTGTTTTTTTACATCCGGTATAAATTAGTCTCTACAGGATGTAAGGGTAAACACTCTTGTCATTCAAACCATGGGTAGTTGACTTAAATATAAGAACAAATGACCGAACACAACAAAAAAAAAACGTTATTTTCATTAAAAGATTTTAAAAAGTTTCTATCCGACACCGTGCTCGCTAGCGAAATAGCTGAGAAACTGAAGGAGGGGTCGCGTTCGCGGCCGATCAGGTCACGTGCCGCACCCCGCGCCCCTATTGAGACGCAAGTTCGTTGCCCTAGCGCATAGGGCAACAAACTTAGGTCTCTTGTGGTAAAATGTAGATTTAAAAAAATTAAAAAATAAAGTTGTAATTTTCCATTCATTTTACGTTCTATAAATGAAACCAAACCACTGGTTGCAAGGACAACGGTGTTTACCCTAACTATATGTACCCTACTGTATATAAGTAAATAATCATAATAATTTATCTTATATCAAAGCTCAAGGCTACTTTCCAGCCGGAATGACCTTGGTTGGCAGACCTATCAACAAGACAACATGTGGATGGAAAAACCAAACTATATATCAGACAAGGAGATAAATTTGTGTCAAACATTAATTTTTAGGGGACCTTAAAAGGAAAAAACCCTTATAGGATCACTTGTGTGTGTCTGTCTGTCACAGCCAATTGCTTTGAATCTAATAGACCGAATCATTATGTTGAAATTTTTACCATATATTGTACGGTATTTTAACCTATCCATCTATTTTTGGCCCCAGTAGCTTACCTGACTTACTGCCGATCTCGCCTACATGAACCCAACTGATTCGGTCCAAAATCCGGAGGCTCGGCATTGGGTCCAGTCACTGCCATCGTATAAACCAGGCATTAGAATTTCAGCTTTCGATTCAGTTAAGAAGACTTTCGTGTACTTATCTTAATTAATATGAATTTAAAATGAATATCATTAAAAATCAATACTATCTAAATAACTATTATAGAATTTGAATAATCCAAGACAACCGTTTATCGTATGGATAAAAAGATAATAATAAAATTATAAAAGATTTTGTGATAATTACAGTTGACAACTAAAACGCTGATGAGTATCATGATTAATTCGAAGACGTAGGTAATACAATTACGCAGAAAGATTAATAGTAAACTCACCAATTATATATTAGCCATGTTAGTGCAAATGCGGCCAGACATTTTTTTTTTTGAGTTTGGGAAATCATTAAATGACTTCTTCCATTCTGGGTGGAGCGGAAGGGCGCGTCAGACTTTTACCGACTAAAACCCACCCGTGTTCCTTCAGTTGCCTGTTGCCAAGGTCCCGGTATCCCTTTCGGACTTTCCCGCAGCCCTGCCAGGTGACATGAGCATTCATACGTGACCGTGTCAAGCTGGGGAATACATAGAAAACTCGTTGAGTTTTTATTCGTTGAGCAGTAACATGGAGTGGTACCTAATGGGGAGAGACAACGCCAATTTATCCTCTAGGTGTCACATCGACCCTGGTGTTGTTTACCTGCCAAATTCCATACATTTTTACGTGTTATTTAAATAATCATTTAATTATCCATCATAAAGCTTCAATGCAATTCCATGTGGTCGAGTACTTGCAAGACAAAGGGCACACTTTCAATCACAATCAGCATGATATTTTTTGTTTCTTATTACTATAATAATAATATACAGTAAATAACGCAATGAATTTAGTTGAACTATCAAAATGAAAGCCATTACTACCCCAAGCACCACCGGTAGCCGCCTCTTCGACCGGTTCTGTGCTTCCCACACCCAGCGGATTCCCGGGGTCTTCACAAGGTCATCGTGGTTAAAGCCATCATTTGATTTACTTCAATTTAAACCATTTACAGGCACTTTTTACCGACATCAAAAAAGGAGGAGGTACTACGTTCGGATGATTGTTTTTTTTTTTTTATATATGTTCACCGATTACTCCGCCGTTTGTGAACCGATTTTAAAAATTCTTTTTTAGTTCGAAAGGGTATACTTCCGAGATGGTTTCATATAAATTTTATTAAGTTTGCTTGCGTAGTTCTGAGCTACCTTCAATATTACGTATTTTTCTCACAGTCTATGTAGACGATATAATTATTAGACTCCTTCACTGTTATTTACATAGCAGGTAGTAACTTGTGTACCACCACTAAAAAGTGAAAAATAAAAACTTTTTACAAAAAAAAACAACCGACTTCAAAAAAAACACTAAAAAAGTGAAAAATAACTTTTTTTTCGGAAGTCGGTGGCAAAAAACGAAAATTAAAAAGGCAAAGACACCGACTTCCGAAATTAAAGTAATTTTTCACTTTTTTAGTGTTTTTTTTGAAGTCGGTTGTTTTTTTTTGTAAAAAATTTTTAACTGTCAAGGAGTCAGTTAGTCAGAAATATAAAGATAGTTGCACATTCCAAAGGTAGTAGGATCTTAAGGAGAATGACGGGCAAGAATCTCAATGTACGCTCTTTTAAATCAAAAATCTTTTGTCTGATGCCTGAATTATTAAAACAGTTCCTTGACTTATTGACTGCGTGGTAGTTGTCTGTCTACCAGAGATAGATAATTATGAAGATAATACTTATCTACAGTGATTTGCTAATTACGATACAATAAAAATAGGTATTTGATGTTTTGTAGCTGTCCAATGTCCGGCTGGCTATACCGCAGGTCAGGTTAACTAATAAAATATGATATAAAGAACTCTATAATAATCAACTGAAGGAGGAGAAGATCGTGGCTGAGTAATAACGGCCGCACGGGTCGGCTACGCTTGCCAGGGTTGATCCATGGGTGACCATCTTTACATATCGAGACTCCTCCGTGCTTCAGAAAGCACGCTAAGCCGTTGGTCCCAGCAGTCATTCGTGGATCGTTGGCAGTCGTTACGGGTCGTCAGATGCCGCAAGTCTTACCAAGGGGTGTCGTATTACCCATTATTATTGTTACTTGGTTGTGGAGGTGAGATAGGCAGTCGCTCTATGTAAAATACTGGTATTCAATTGGATACGGTTAGACTTGAAGTCGACCCCAACATAGTTGGGAAAAGGCTAGGCAGATTTATTTTTGAATTATTGACTAAATAATTTTTATTACTAGCTTCTAACCCTGACGTGAGGTCGTAAGATATACAATAATATACTTAAATAGCAGCCACATTTTTATAAAACTCTCTCGGCGTCGCATGGCATCGCCCACCCCTGCTATTACTTTCTTTTCGCTTAGTGTTCTTTCAGTTTTCCTCTTCTTTTTAATCTACTACTAATGGTCGTAGCGTGATGGTAAATAACCTTCCTCAAGAATTGAGCTATCAAATGCAATAAGATTTTTTTAAATCCGATTTGTATTTACAGAGATGAGCGTTCAAACAAACAAACTCTTCATCTTTTTTACTAAGTGTAGATTTTTGCTCTTATTTAAAACGAACAATTTCACTGGTCTGAGTCGAAGTTACGTTAATTAGTTTAGTTCTCTCTCACTCTTTGTAAAATATTGAAATGTTACTTCCACATATTGGAGAATAATCTCAAAATAACAACGATTGAATGATTTTTCGTGACAGGCTGGTGATCCACCCTATAGAAAGTACTAACTGCTGCATTTGCAAGCACCACGAGCAGGTCACTGACTTGCCGTTACCTGCCAACCTTAGAAAACAAGTTAAAAAGTTTGTTGCCTACCTACTACAGCCACCACCATAACATGTTTTATGTATATATACAAATAGTTTAGACAGTTATATGTAGGGGACAATCGTCTGAACTACTGATCCGATTCCGAAAATTCTTTCACTAATATTCTGCATCATCATCATCATCATGGGTTGGTATCATCAGACGGCCAACGCTACCACCGCGCGCGCTCATTGATCAAATCAAATAGCGCACGCTTCCCCGGCTCCCTGTTACACACTTCCGTCGCTTTTCACGAAATCACTCCCACAGATTGCAGGAAAGTGAGAGGAAAGATGTTACACATCAATAAATGGAGAGTCGGCTTTACATGCGGGCAAAGCCGCGAGCCAAGTGCTTGAGTCTATTATAATTATTATCAGAAAACTACAGTCTTTTCCTGTGTGAAGCTCAAGGAGACTTCCCTAATATCGGGCAGTTTGCACGACACATTGCACTAAGTGTGCCTGCACACTTCGTGCAATGTGTCATGTAAAACAGTCGACATTGTGAATAGAATATGGATGGTGATTTCAAGAATTTCAAGCATGAATTTACAAACATAGTCAAAAAGCAAATTATTTCCTAACCGATGTTAAATTGTATGAGTGATTGATTTGATTTAGGGCCTAATAAACACTAACACCTTAGCCTTGATACTTCTTGTCAGTAGTTGATAAATAATTTATGCTGATTACATTATGTAACTTGTGTAACAAGGTGGAACATAGATCCGTGATTGATAATATGTATTCAAATATTATTAATGTAATGAGTATAGCGGCCGTGGCTAGCTTCGATCGTAAACTTCAGTCACGTAAAAAGTGTGTTGTGGGCTGGAACAGACATGTTTACCCAGCACATAAGGAAGCGCGGGCGCAGTTTGAGTTATGGTTGTCACTTGGTCGTCCGCGTAATGGACCAGTGTATGACAAAATGACAGAATCTCGTCGTATTTTTAAATCTAAACTGAAATGGTGTCAAAATAACGCGGAACAGGTAAAGATGGATGTTCTAGCCGTACAGCATGCGAATAAGGACTTTAAAAGCTTTTGGAAGGAGACCAGTAAGCTGAATCCACGGCCGTACACTCCTCTCAGCGTCGACGGCTTCGGTGAGTCACTTGACATTGCTAATATGTTTGTTAATAAAGGAGAATGACCAGAAGTGTAGGGTACCCTGTACCAAGCGAAAAGTCCGCCTGTCACAACCAAACCTAGTGTATTTGGAGGAGAATTAAATGCTCTTCTTATATTGTTAACTTTTTTTTACATGGATTCCCGCAATTCGTATTTATTAACCATTTATCTACTTCATATTTTGAGGTTAAGTTCGAGAAAGTGACAGGCTCGAAATGGTGAAGTTGATGACAAATGAAGCGGTACCTAATATCGGTTGCTTTTTATTCTTGATTTGGCGCTTGTTTCCTGATGGATGATTATACAATACATCACTGATAGTCAATAATAATTCTTGGTGTCAGGTTTTATATATAATGATAATGGATATCAATAATCATGTAGGTAGGTACTCATAGTATGTGCAGCTGGTAGTCTGAATAAGTAATCAATTTAGTACTGTGTTTACTGATTCCTAATATCTTGAAATCTTAACATAACAGCAGGCCTGTTTTCCCAGAAGAGTTAGGCAGAGTTGTATTTACTATATAGTACACCCACTTCTCGAACTCACATGTTAGTAAATAATAATAAGGTGATAATGTTGTTAGTACCTAATAAGGCACTTATATCAAAAATTAAAAACGCAGTTAAGATATATTCATATTTACATAACGTATATGACCTCGAACGCTACCAGGACAGAGAAAAGAAATATACAAATAAAACAATAGGTAGGACAATTGGGTGGCACTCGGGAACGCGTTGCAACTGTTGCAACACGTAGCATGGACTGTCCACATCACTCCACATTGTGACCAAGTGTTAGTTCAGGTATCAGTTCGGAATCTCAGGGAGTTTTTCTTGTATCAATGCGAAACATTTGTAACATTATAAATAGGAACTACCAGGATTGATCTGAAAGCATAAAAACTGTTTTTTAATCCTTAAATTGAATAAATAGTCCCGGAAGTAGGTAGGTACTTTAGAAGCTAACTATAATATACATGCTTCTACTAGGTGAGGTAATACTTACAGGCGTCGCGTCGGTACAATCTATGATGTTAAAACACGATCATATCCACGGATATATTTTCTATGTAATATATTCTAAATTGTTCTAACAATACTAGTGAACGGTTTAGGATACGTCGGCGACGCTGACTTGCTGGCCGATGTCTTACTCTAGTTGAGGGCATCGCTAAGGATTATCACACAAAGACTACGTTATAAAAACGCACCTGAGCCCCCGTTTTTGTTAATAAGTATTACAAATTATTATTCAAATAGTTCAGATGAAACCAATATTGAAAGTAACGTCATCCATGACGGTGCCACAGAATAATTATTGCAATACGTCACAGTACAAATGACATTTTACTTTTTTGAATAGGTCCTCTTTTAATTAAATGCATGTATTTGCAATGTATTCCAAAAAAACAATAATAATTTATTACGATGTAACGCGTTACTTAAAGATGTTTTTTGACACACATAAAAAATATATTGTATCCTAATATAAAATGGCAAATTGCTACAATTATCTTCTTCATTGTTTAATGTTCGTTGACAGGTAGGTACCTATATTTTTAACATAGTAGCAACATTCGGAAATGAAGTGCAATGTCAGTGACATAAGCGGAAAATACGTACCACAAAAGTAAAAAAAGACTTTTAATTTGGTGTCCGAAAGCCGGGAATCGTTTTCATAACAAAATCGTATATCTGATTTAAAAAATAGGAGTAATTTTATGAACTACATTTGGTTGTGACACTCTAGCTCCTTCGTTGGTACGACAATATGGCATTCTCCTTTAAAGTAGTATCTTCCGATCGTCCACCTGTGCGGCCGCCGGTGCTCAATTCTGATACTCGAAAGTCAAATACATTACCATCAGTCTGTTTCTCTGCTAAGGAAGTTGCTTCCACTATTAGTAAGATGACGAGGGGTAAGTCCCCTGGACATGACGGCATCAGCATTGAGCACCTGCAACATGCAGGTGTACATTTGCCTAGAGTGTTATTTATGTTTTATACTTTTTGTATTAGACACTCATACTTACCGGATGAGTGCACGAAGGCTATTGTTGTGCCAGTGATCAAGAATAAGACTGGTGACCCCTCTGATAGCTCCAACTATAGGCCCATCTCGCTAGCTACCACTGTAGCTAAAGTACTGGACAGTATGCTGGATAAACAATTATGTTGTCATCTGAAAATAAGTGATGCACAGTTCGGCTTCCAAGCGGGACTGTCAACAGAAACAGCAATCTTATGTCTGAAGCATACTGTCCGGTATTACACGGACAGGAAGACTCCAGTTTATGGATGCTTCCTTGATCTATCGAAAGCTTTCGATTTGGTGTCCTATAAACATCTTTGGGAGAAACTGAGGGCGACCTCACTCCCCGAGGAGATCATTAATATTCTTGATTACTGGTATAACAATCAAGTTAATGTTGTAAGGTGGACGAACGTTGTGTCCGATGAGTACAGGCTGGAGTGTGGTGTAAGACAGGGTGGTTTAACATCCCCTCGGCTCTTCAACCTGTACATCAATGAGTTGATTGAGGGTCTCAGTAGCACTGCGGTCGGCTGCACTATTGATGGCACCACTATTAACAACTTAAGCTATGCGGATGATATGGTGTTACTGAGTCCTTCAATTAGCGGTTTTTCCTTACGTGACGTTTTCTACCAGTCAACTCAAAGTTCTATTTGTGCAAAATATCCAACGTCACTTCTATTTCTTCTTAAACCGCCTTATCTAAAATCTCGGCCTAACCTCTTATCAAAGTTCGAAACTATTCCTGTCTAGAACCATCACAAAAAAGGTACCAGGCTTAAACTTAAGCGATAAGGTCAGTACGTTTGCTGAACAACTTGAAAAGTTTCCCGAACTTAATTTCCCTTCGGCTAAGTTCGGAGAATCTCGGCTGTAAATCTCATCAATTTGTTGGGTATGGCTGTCGGTCGATCGGGCCCGAAGGGAGTGTGGCCAGGCTTCCTTTATTGAATTACATTCGAATTTGGAACCCTTCGGTTGGCGGGAGATTTTTTTGCTTGTACGTGACCCCTCCCCGATGGAGGTAAAGTATTTATGACCCTTTATTTACGTAGCCTGGAACCTTAGTTTTTTTGGTAAGATTGACTGTTTATTTTGGAAAATGAACCGCTTAGAATTACCTTACATTTTATGGAAAGTTAGAATGCCAAATGAAGCCTAGATTTCATGAAGATGCTTTAGGTTATCACCATTATGGTTCCTGAAAGAACGAAGATCTGATACCAAGAGCATTTATGTAGATAAATAATATTTTTATACAATTTATGCCTATAATGCTAGGGCTAAATCGTCGCGTTATCGTGAACTCGACTCGCGCGCTCTCTCTCGTACACCGCTCGACGTCTCGCTGAGCAACAGAGAGCGCGCGAAGTATAGTTCGCGGTAACGCGACAATGTAGCCCCAGCATAAAGATGAAACGTTAATTTTAAATGTGACGTCTAACTACCTATAATAAAACCGCCAACCAGCGTAAAAACTCCAACAACATTGTCGAAATATCGATAATAATTTTGACATCCCTAAAGAATTTAATAGAGAAGACCTCTAAAACGATAATCCCACTGAGCAGAACGATCTACCTCACTGACATAGACAGACAAACGTCTGTCCCCCAAGACCGCCCGTTCCTAACCAATTTAACGAATCCCAAGAAATATTCCAAATTCCATTGGTTCATCTGAAATTTCACTTTGAACTCTGAAATATTGCAACAAATTAACCAAGTAAATATCGCTCATAATGAAAATGGCCTTTGTTTGTACAGATAATTGGCAATGATAATACGACATGAAAAGCGAAAATTGAAATAAATTAACGAAATTCCTTCTAGTATTCGAAGAGGTCTGTCGTAAAGCGTTTGTATCAACTTTACATTGTGGATTCAACTTTAGGGTATTTAAATAACGATGAAAGGGTAACTTTTGACTTTGGTACGCGAGTGTAATAAGAAACGTCGAGATGCCACATCTAAAGACGTTTGTTCTCGTTGTTTTTGTTTAATTAACTGCCATATACGTTCGTGTCGGGATTCCGAGCGGTTAAAAACGTGTTTAATTTAATGTATTTTTGTATTGTAGAAACGTGGATATTTTATGTTTTGTTATAAACTGATGAATTCGTTTTACCTCTTGTGGTGTTCTGGCATGTGTCTGGAATACAAGAGTCCTATTTGCATATTACTTAAGTAGGTACTGAAATTAAATAGTTGTGATAACTTTGGTTTAAAAACGTTTGTCAATTTATTGAAAAACGACTTTCTAAGTTTAAGATACCAATTTACTGTGAAGAAAAAGGACGTGACAACCAAACTTTTCTGCAAAATTATTAATAATAAGTAAATATTTTTAAGTGTAAAGGCACATTCTATGGCTATTGCCTGATAACTAGCTGCGCCCCGCGGTTTCACCCGCGTTTTAGCTGGGGGAGGACAGCAAGGACCGTTTCAGAAAAAGATTTGCACTATCAGTAAAGCGTCGGCTCTGTCCAAAATGTGTTATATTAAAGCCTGGGTCATAACTTCAGCACAAAGACGTCGAAATCCACTGCTGGACATAGGCCTCCCCCAAGCCCCGCCACTTCAAGCGGTTCTGTGCTTCTTGCATCCAGTGGATTCCTGCGGCCTTCATCAAGTCATCGGTCCACCGGCCGTTCTAAAATCAAGTTCAAAAATCCTTCCAAACAAAAAAACCACAGACAAACTTTTTACCTCAAAAAGCCACCCATCTTTGGTCTCACAAAAATCTTGACAATCTCACGTACTTTTTTTATTTCGCGGGCAGCAGAGAAATGATCTGAAGGTATTCCCTCAAGTTGATAACTCAATTTGTCGTTTCTTGCTCGCGGCGGTAAACTTCGGAGGGATTTATCTTTGGTCCAAGTTTAAACTAAGACCACTAAGACAGATCCCAGGTGCAATCTCTGTAACTATTGTAAGGAATAGAAATTTATAGTCAGTCTTGTTACTACGGGTGGCTCTTACACCGTGATGAGTATTGAACATAAAGATTTTGAATGAAATATCACTTTTATTTATTTGCTTTATTTTCAGGTAACTAAAACCCATAAATAAAATACACAAAATAATCTTACAAAACATTAAACTAATTCTACTAATATTATAAATGTGAAAGTTTATGTGTTTGGATGATTGTTTCTCAATCACGCAAAAATGGCTGAATGGATTTGAATGAAATTTGGCAAACAGATAGTTTATAACCTGGATTAACACATCGGATACTTTTTATCCCGATATTCCCACGGGATCGAGACTTACGCGGGTAAAAACAACACTACAAAATCTATTTAGTACTCTCAATGTGAAGTTTGTCTTCATCCTGATGTACTCCTCGACCTCCTCTGCCTTCGTGGTGTGATGTAACCGTGACACATACAGCTGCCTCGTTGCTTTCAGCTTGATTTTTTTTCTCTAAGCCTGCCACCATACCATATAAGGACTATGGTGGACCCGTAGTGACGAGGACGAAGTAGACTTACGTACTAGTATTAGTACGTAAACTTACGTACTAGTACTAGTACGTAAACTTACGTACTAATATTAGTACGTAAATCTACTTCTTTTTCTCCATGTCGATAAGTAATCATAAACTTCTCTTCGGGACGAGCATGATCTAATATTTTACGTAGGTGCCGTTCGGAGACTAGAAATTATATTAATAAACTGTTCCACCGAACCGCACTTATCAAAACTTTGTTTCAGTGCTATTAGTAGACGTGCTCAAGTGCAGTTCGGAGAAGTGCCGTTCAAATCAGTGCTAAAAGTGGAATACCTCCTCTATTTCTATTTCTTGCTGATATTTACTAGTGTTTTTGTTTTTTTCTCGTCAAGACCTTATTCAGGTCAACGATAATTATCTTTATCACAATTTACTTAGGAAAGCATCAAGCAATAAGGTACAGTTTAAAAAATACTTTTTCCAACACTTTCTTTTACGCTTCTAAGAACAATTTACGTAGGTAAGCTCCTTACCTTTCCTTTACGATTCCTCGTAACATCAGATCCCGATCAAACAACTGCGAACGTTAATTCGATTACAGTACGGTGTGACTCGGCGGTCGTGGCGCCGCACTCAGTCAATTGGTGAATTTGGAATGCAAATTCGAGACTTGACGTCGCATCGCGTCCATTCCTTGGCTGTACAGTACGTTCAGTTCAGACTTACAGACGGACTTACGGCCGATACAAAATAGATTGCTCACTTCACTTGCTGTCTGTTGTTTGGGATTGGTTTGAGTCCGATATTACTGTTATAATGACAATTTAATACAACGTAGATGTAGGTAAGTATGCACTTAAACAATGTGTAACTGAATCAATGCACATTATGATAGGTATAGAGGAATGGGAGAATAATCCTCAGCACCGGCTCAAAAAGGCTTAGAAGTCTGATGTAAAGCATGCCAAACCGTATAACAGCTGTGCTGACAGTTGCTTGTGGCTACACAAAATACTAAAATGTGTAAGAATTGCGTACTTGAAACAGTAGTTCATTTTTCGAAATGTAGTGAAAATTGACATTTTTACTTAACTTACTTCTATTCAAAATAAACTTCATAATCTTGAACTTTTATGACATCAATACCGGTAAACAACCGTGTTAATTTACTCAGGTGTTTTTTGCATACTCGCGCGCTCCGGTCGGTTCCTATAAAATTTTCCATATTACAGTCAGTTTCTTATAGCTAGCTCCAATATTTTGGAAGTTATTGAGGTTTTTGTTACCAACCCGCTTTCTTTGTGGCCCAGTGTACGTAAATTACAGTCACAATTCCACTGTACAGTCGAAACAAAACAAAATGGACGAAGTACCTATGTAGGACTGTGTGCGTGCGTAGATTTGTAATCTGGCCACAACTTTCTCCCAAAATCAGTACAACTAATTTAATAAATAAACAATGTTCTATACATAATAGTAAAAATTCAGTGTATGTATTATGATTTTATCATAATAATATATTCTAATTCCGGTGTTTGGTAGTATGCGGTAATTCTGACACATGTTGTACCTATATACCTATTTGTTTTAGCATTTATTTTGGTATGTATTCAGTTATTTAATTTAGTAGTTACCTGGTAAAATAGTTTAGTGTCTAATAATACAACATTTTCGTACGTTCAATGATCGACCTTTATTATTATGCACTAATGGTACACGGTTCGTTATGGTCTTATAAAAGATTTGTGGCTAGAGAATAAACGATAGTTACTGCTAAATACTCGTAAGTATTCGAAATATAATTATTCTTGATCTAGTCAATAAACGTGGTTTTTTTTTTTAAAGAAGAAAGTAAAAACCCTTTTTACTTGCGGTAAACATGACGCAAAGAGAGATCACAAACACGAAAAGAACAAGTTGGAGTATATGTGCGACACATCCACGCAAAACATCCATCGCTCAGCATAATGCTGCGACAAACGAAAGAAAGAATAACTTTTATTTGGACACAGTTCGTGAAACACAAAATACAAATAACAAAATAAATAAATAAATTTTTTACAACAATAGTGGTTCAAATGTTAGACAGAGCCTCAGCGCTGGTTTTCAGCGACAGCCGGCGCTGATTGTAATTAGGATGGATTTCATAAAACGTACTTTCCCAAACAAATACATATACAGCATGTATCAGAAAGGTGTGGTCATATTTAAGAGTGTGGTACAGACCATAAAAACGACGAACAACTTTCTCCATTGGACCAACATCGTAATCGCGAAAAAAATATAAACTGTCCCATACAAAACTTAAATAGGTACCTACTTGACCCACATGTCCCATACAAGTGGGTCAAGTAGGTATTGAAGTTTTGTACATACACGCTGCACATAGTAAGATATGTTACATACAAGCTACCAATAAGGGCGAATTTGACTAAACATTTATATACCAAGTACAAGTCCCTGCAAATAAATTTTGAATTTTTGACAGTTTTTCCATACAAAAACTGTCAGACGACGATAGTATTCCACGGATAAAAGATAGCTGACTTTGATAAAATCAGCCATTAGCCTTCTAAAATAAAAACTCACATCGCATAGCGGTGAACGCTAAACGCGAGCTCGTATCTGGTTTAGCAATGTTTATGCAGTTGCCGCCGTGTATATCTATTGCATTAGTTGAACACAAATTGAGCTGAGTACTAGTGAAGTGAGAAGTGATTACAATTTGTGGAAGAAATTAGTGGCGCAGAGCGTGGTTTACAATCTTAAGTAGCAAATAGTATATTATTATGTATGCTATACGTTTAAGTAACTAATGCACTGCTGTTGTGCCTTTTTATGATAATTACTGCATTTTTCTATTTTGTTCTATCCTATTCTACAGGACAAATGCATTATAACTTTCACTGTCCAAGGAGAAACCAGAGGGTTCGCTCGAACGTTATTAATTGGTTTGGTGGATTATTAAAAAGACTGGACCATCCCTTGACCCTAAACGCTAAGATCCAGCCACGGAAGAAAGTAACGTAGATGTGTTTTCTTGGATTATCTCTTGCACAAGGATCTCTACTGCTGCTAAACCTGAGGCCCTTAACAATGTGATCTATCAGCGATAACGATGGTGGAAAAGGCAAAAATGTATAGGACTGACATAAGCTATCGAAAAGCATATGTCAATCCTGTTGAAAGTCGTTGTAGAAATATGAAATGCTTTCGAAGCGATTGTCACGTGTCTTCTGATTTATTCATTATTGACATTATCAACGACTTCAATAAAAAACAAAAAAAAATCAACTTAAATAAACAAGTTTTCATTTCTTTCCTTTCTTTACTTCGAACTAAATACACTCATTTTTCCTTCGACAGATATATTTTATCCAGAGGAATTAAATGGACGTTTGACAGGTTTATTTAGAACAAAAGTTAATCTACTTTGAAAATCTTAAAAACAAAGTTATGAGACTATTAAAAATGAGCCCTAAAAGATTTATTTCTATGAACAACAGCTTTGTGAACCATTGTACAATGTATAGTACTGCGTAGTTGTTCAGTTTAATAGATCTGGTAGCTGAGCATTTGTTCGCAAATACACGTTATTTGTTCACTGCATAACTACCTACTGTATAAGGGTAACCAGTAATAATAGTGTACTTGCTTTCTCTTTACATGCCTAAAGGAAAAGATTGATCAAAAAATGATTCTTAGAATATCACCGATAGTGTCCACTAGTGGTGATAAAGGTCATTGCAGTACTCATTATTATAAACACCTTTCACTCTGGGACCAAAACTGAAACAGCTATTTCCTACATTTTGACGACGTATGCGAACATGAGTAGGGAACAGCTGATTTTTTTCGCGATTTCTGAATTGTTCCCATTCAAAATCAAAGTCAAATAATTTATTTCAATTAGACACATAAAAGGCACTTTTGAACGTCAAAAACAAAGAAATTGAACTGATTCTAGTTGCCCCTTCCAAAAGGTAGTTTTCTGGAGAAGAATGGGCAAGAAACTCCACCGTTACTCTTTTTTTTTTTTCATAATGGTGAGTAGAATGTAGTGTAATGTAATGAGTAGATGCCCATAAATCAATTTCAACCTGTATATTGACTTTAGTACACCCAAAAGAAAAGAACAAAATGCCAATTTTTACTTAAAACAATCCAAGACTGTGTAACATTTCAATACAAACATCCAGTATTCAAGTGTTGCAAACAATATTTACTTGAAAGTAGAAAACTAACAGAACGAAACATATATAACACGCTGCCCGTATGAATGCGATGCAGCAATCACGCCTCAAAAACGCAGAGCAAACACAACACTAAAACATACACGAACACTGTCGATTGGAACTTGTCCAAAAGTGGGCTTATTTTTACTGTTTCTCATTGTTATTAGCGGTTTTTAGGGGTTTTTGTAACGTGGTGTACGTGTAGTACAGTATAAAGTAAGCTTGTTCATCCATACTAATATTATAAATTCGAAAGTAACTCTGTCTGTCTGTATGTTACCTTTTCACGCCTAAACCACTGAACGGATTTCGACAAAATTTGGCAAGGAGATAGATGGCATCCTGGGGAAGGACATAGGCAACTTTTTATCGACATACCGCAAGGGCGAAGCCACGGGTAGAAGTTAGTACCAAGTAAAGTCAAGGAAATTAAATTTTATGTAAATATAAAAAAATATACCTAAGTTTTTTATATTCAACTCGGCTGATGTTTCGAGAGATAGAAGATGAAGATTAATCGTATTATCAAATTACGGATTTACACCTGATGTTATGAGATTCTAAAGAGCATTATGAGCAATCTCATTTAGACATACTCCCTTTGACAGCGCGTTTACGCTATAGTGATTCCGATGCATTATTGCACGTTTAGTTCGTGTTGCCAGGTGGTTATTTCGCTTTAAAATTAGAGGTTTTATTTTTGTTTCCGGAAAGTTTAATTTAAATTAATTTCGAGATATGTGGTTGGCGTTTACAACGCTTGATGGCTTTTTTTTCTTTGGACTTTATTATACTAGCTGCGCCCCGCAGTTTCAGCCGCGTAAGTCTCGATCCCGTAGGAATATAGGGATAATAAAAAGTACCATATGTGCTATCCAGGTCATGGTCTACTCATGTACCAAATTTCATCCAAATCCATTCAGCTATTTTAGCGTGAAAGCGTAACAAACACTTTCGCATTTATAATACAATATTTTTTTTATTTTTTAAACATAGTCAGTGTAATGATAATTATAATCTTTGGAAATGGACAAACGGAGTGCAAAATTTTCTATTTGAAGAGTATTTTGGAATTACACACACACTGTCCACAAACCTGTGTGCCACAACTTCATCTTATTAATTACAAAACTCAGGATATTTTATTATTGTTTACAACCAACATAAATCAACCAACAGCAGAAGGATGTTTCTATATTTAAGTACCTACGACCTGCAAAAGGCTTTGATAAAATTCACTTAAAATACCTATCAATTCCAATTTCTAAAAATAGTTTTAATATACAGCAGTATTTCAAACTTCATCTGGCAACACTGCCTTTAAAAGCTTTGAAACGCGACGAGTAGTACAATATTCAGTGACGTCAAAGTGAAATACAGCTAAGTTGATTGGAATGTTTTAGGAGCATATCAATCAATTTGGTGCATTGAAGAGGACGATACTGGAGCAGTGAGTTACAAGTATTTATATCGTACGTGACGCACAAAAACAATAGGATATCAACTCGAAGAATGCCTTTTTTTTGCCTTTCGGAAAATAGTTTTGCACAGGTGGAATGAACGGCGGATTAAATAAATGTTCGACACGTTTGCACTTGTCCGGAGTGCGAGCGGGCGCGCAAACTTTACGGTCCTTTCTACTTGCGGATGCGCTCTTCAATGCGCGTATTATTTCAACTTTCCCGCGTGCACTAAGGAAACGTATCCGACGTGTAAATCCGCTTCGCAATCCGCCATGCGCGGTGCGCCGTCACTCAGAACTCACACTTAGGCGGTTTAGCGCAAATAGTTTCCGAGATATGACAATAACTACATTTCTCTATTGACTGTTAAACTCGTTTCATTCACGAATTAATCAAAACGGTCGCATTTGAGTTCAGTCAGTTGCCGCTCAGCGATTGTCGGCGTCTCACGTATTTTTCTCGAGTTACAACGTCATTGTGGAGCGAGTATTATATAGAATATTGATGAGCGATATCTTAATTTATTTCAAACTATGTAATCTTTTGTTCTCTCTTCACAAAAATCATAATTATTTTATTATACATAGCATAACATATTATGACAAAGTCGTTTTTGTGGCTGAGTGTGCCCGCAGGTCTTCTAAACTACATAATGGATTTAGATGCGGTATTCACCATCATCAGTATGTTAAGGTGGTCACCCATCCACGGGCTGACCGTGGTAAGCGTAGTTTACCCTGACTGATCGCCCCGTGCGTCTGTTATTAGGCACGAGCTGCACTTTGTACAAACTACAATGCTAGAAAAATCTTTTATCAACTTTGTTCAATAACCAATTAGTTAATTGGTTGCGCGCGCGCTTTGGCCAGTTATTCAGAGACCAATAATTTGCAGCAGCCCATTTAGTACCAGAATATCTGAATGGCGGTCAGAACCAAATAAACAACGCCAGCAGAACCATTACATAATTATTTAGTTTCGCGAGTTTCAGTTCTATTTACTTTTGATTTTCTACGAAACGCTACGCGGCTAAACCCAGTATCTGCAGTACAACTAAAAGGAACAGGAGCAACTGTAATTGTTGAAGTTCCGAGAATATTCTGTTCTTGTATAAACAGTTTGATTCATGTCTTTATTTTCCATTTTGTATATCTTCATGGGTTGCTCAGATGATATTTGCTCTATGAAACGGATTGATGTTATTAATATTGTATCTGGTTTGACAGAAAGTTGTCTCCAACTTACAGGTGCCGTATTATGAAGGATTAATGCCACCATTTTTCCAGTGTGAGAGAGAGACGGAGCTAGAGAAGTCCGCTAGCACCATCCCGTTTTCGCGGTGGAATAATGATGGCATTAATACTTCATCAGCTCTTTCCCACTCGTCGGGTGTCAGGCCAGACGGAAAATCGGCTGCTATTGACATAAAATTTTATGAAGCTGTTCACACTTATCCGACACCGTTTTTTAGTTGGTGTCGACAAGAAATGTTGGATATTTCGCCAGCCTTCTACGTCCGTAAAAAATCGCGGTGAATCTCGATCGCCTTTGAGTAAGTTTGGCGCTGTTCATAATTATGTCTGATGTTAGACCCGACAACCCTCACCCTGCTCGTTCTTCCACCCGTCGCTAGCTGCTCTCTGCCGCAGATCGCACACAATGCTTAGACTGCCAAAAATGGCTGCTTGGATCGGGTCCGACAACCGTAACCGTTCCCACGCCGGTCTCCTATGCGTAAGTCGCACCGCGGCGCCTTATAACTTCTAAAAAAAAATATCGCCGCGGTCGCACACGCAAGACGCAGGTCACGCGAGCGATGATGGCTAGATCAAAGGGTATGGCGCCCCCTACCGGCGTTACCACTCACATCTGCCTTGTAAAGAAACAATTATTGTAAAACCATCTTTTACTTCAATTTCTGTACATTATGGTAACTGTTGACTTTGAATTGACCAAACGTCCTTGACCTAGCCGAGTCAAAGAACTTTCAGTCAATTTATAAGTGAAAATGGACTAAAATTATAATTAAACATTTACGATGCTTTTGTTGTTGTTACGAACAAAGGCAATTTCTTAAAGATTAGTGTCTAGTTGGAACAAAAGCTAATGTTATTAAGAAGTTACTCCAGTGACATACTGTACGTGAATGTCTTTTTGTTGTGCCCTTTCTCTAATGTCTGGGGCATGTTCTAGTACCAAAACAAAATGTCTGAATTTTGAATTCATCAGTATAGCCCAGTCCTTGAGGAAGACTATGGGCTATTTAACAACACGCTATGACCCTAAACGGCATATGAAACCGTGGGGCACAGCTAGTATATTACATAAAGCTATACATAATCAGCCTATAATGTTCCCACTGCTGGGACACAGGCCTCCTCTCCCAGAGGGAGTGGGCCGTAATCCACCACGCGGGCCCAGTACGGGTTGGTAGGTAGATGTCACATGTCTTCGAATTTTTGGTTCTACGAGGATTCGTAAGTCGCGGCCGTTACCGCTTGGCCACCACTGCTCCCTATAAAGCTATAAATTAATTTCATTTAAATTAGTATTAAAAATAGTGTAAATAATAGTATTTAAAATAATATTAAAAATAGTATAAAATATAAATAATAGTATTTAAAATAGTATAAAAAATAAATAGTATTATAAAATAAAAAACCCGCCTGCAAAAACGTATAACTTAAAAGAGAAAAACAAGCAGTATAATCTGTAGAATTTTGGTATTACAGGCGGGGAACAAACCAATAACCTGAAATATGGTGTAACTTTTGTTTGTTCCCCGCCTGTTATACCAAAATTCTACTACTTCTTGTTTTTCTCTTTTAAGTTATGCTTTTTTGCAGGCGGGTTTTTTGTCTTTTAAATAATTTGTTTTATTTCAAGCTTTTTAGTTTCATTAATTAATATATTTGGAATCAACTCATTACTAGCTTTTATTTGATACCAATATTGTAATTTATTTAAAAAAAAACTGCCCCCCCCCTTTTTTTTGTTTGCAGATGAAATATTAAAAAAATATAGCCTATGTCACTCCCACAATTAAGTTGAACCTAACGACACCTCGTATGTTAAAATCCATCAAGCCGTTTAGCTACAGAGCGTGCCAAAGAAATAGACATACATACTTACAAACATACATACATACAAACTCTCGAAAATCATTACCCTCCTTCGGGGTAAAAATAGTATTTTATTTAAAATACTAATGCCGTCTGTACTCGTAAAGTATTCTAAAAGAACCTCTAACATCTCGCTAGATAACTGAATTTATGAAAGGACCAAAAGCTCCTAAATGCCACACACGTAGACAAATACATACAAAAAGAATAAACACAAAATAACTAACACTGCAGATGAAAACTCTAAAACTCATAGTTGAGCAAATTATTTGGTAGTTTATAACTTTTTGCATTTTCCTGACGTTGTGAGTTCCGAATCCGTAATATTATGGATCCCGAGGGACAGCCCCTTCGAGACCAATAATATAATATTTGAGGTAAATGTAAAAATCACGCATATGTATGCTAGGGTTGAAAAGCATATTTCCAAACTTTTAATAAGTTTTTGGAATCATTCTGTTCATATTTACATTTATTACTTACTTTTGTTACTAAACAGTTTTTCGCTACTTATGTTACGTTGTTTTACGATAAAGTATTCGTCAAGGCGTGATCTCTGAGCACTTGCATTTTGTACAGGTTAAACATTTAATTTAATTGTTTCTGAAGTTTTCTACACTGTGTTAACTTTCGCGACATTGGTACTTCTTCAGACTATTTGGGCGTTTGTTAGTTCAAATCCAAGTTTTACCAGACGCGGGACCACATGTACCTAAGTCTCCTAATATCTAAGACTTGGCAGCAAAATCTAATCCAGCGAACAATATTAGCCAAGTGCTCATTAAGTATGAAACCGTTCTTTATTTCTGTTTAACACCACAGTTGGAATTTATCCAATTGTGAACGCGATATCGCCAATATAGCACCCGAGTGCATGCGACGATTTAACATTAATAATTGTTCCGGCAGTGTTCCAAATAACGTTCCAATGACGTCTTCTCCAACAAATGGTTTTGTTCTAGATCTTGGCTCATTTCTTATTCCCATCATATGCTGGATTACGTGTCGGTGATTTTTGGACATTTTTTTAACTGTTAGTGTATTGGAGATGTTCCAAGAATTGTTTGTAAGAGATTCGTAGTGTGAACTTATGTTGATGTCGTCGTGCTTATAAATGGTGGATTAGCTACTGAGTTGGCAGCTGGATTTTTTTCAACTTTTAACACGATTTTCAGTATTTTCTCGAGATACTCATGATTCATTATGTTCAGATAGGAAACTTTTTAACTTCGAATTGTTGATTTCTTATTTAATAATAATAATTTGAACATGTTTTCAACTCACTGTACACGCTTTTTGGGGTAAAAACTCTTTTACATATAGTGTATTTAAGTACTATTTTTCGTTGCAAGTAATTTTATGATAAGTTTACCTTTCTTGTTTCGTGTTTTCATTTACTTCATTTTGTACAGCTTCAATTACTCTAGACCTCAAATCTTTATTTCCTTAACCCAAATCAGTACTAAAGAAAAACTTACCCCACATTTGGCACAAAATCCTGCAAAACTCCTGACATTGTAAACTTTTCAACTCCGACTGCCTGAACAAAAGTACCGGTGTAAAAAAGTGCTGAAAACCTAGTACTGTGATAAACTACAGGAGAGTTATAGCTGATTATAATAGTACCTACAGTCCTGAACATTCTGAGTTTACAGTTGTAAAAGTACTAACAAAAGGTACGGCTGTAACTAGGACTTACTTCTGCGTTCAAAGTTTTTTATACCTTTGTAATGTTGTCAAACATATTGGGTGGGTTTAGTTTAATACCGCGTTAAATAAGTTCCTGTATTATACAGACTTTATGAGTGTTTATATGGGAGGACAGAAGTTTTATTGTTTAATTGACGGAATTAAAAAGGTGGTGATGCCTGGGTAAAAAAAAACTATTTAGTCCGTCAGTCATAAATTAAAAAAATATTAGACACGTATTTTTTGCTTTATCTTAATAAAAAATTACTTAGATTAAACGCAATAAAGCGGGGGCCCGCTACGTCACAAATACATATGTATAAAATCTACCAAGGCGTCACGTCATGCCACTTTTTAACTCGATGTATCGCCGTAATCATTCCTTATGTAAAAAAAAAAAAAGTATGTGTCCAATATTTTTTAATAATCTAAGGGCGGACAAAACAATTTTTTAGCAATCATTCCTATTCTAAACCTTCTTGCCTACCAACCGCTTCAAGTGAATACGCCTAGGGATACAAACATAGAAGATTTGACAGTTAAACTTGATACGAGTTACGATTGTTTAGCAATCTGATTCATAGGAGTTTGGGAACACTCAGCTTTCTGCTCCAAGGAGTGAAAGTAACAAAATGTGTCAATTGCATAACAATAAGCATAACATATTCAGTCTATATTTTTCCCACTGCTGGGACGGTCTCCTCTCTGTGAGAGGGAGCGGGCCGTGATCAACCACGCGGGCCCAGTGCTGGTTTGTGGATGTCACATGTCTTCAAATTGTTGGTTCTACGACATGCCGGTTTTCTCACCACGATGTTTCCTTCGCCGTTTTGAGAGCAGTGGTGTTGAGTGGTGGGGCGGTGATACAATACCAAGAATTTACTATTTTGTTAGAACCTTTCTGGGTAAATTCAAAATTTCTCCTGTAAATTCGATCCCAATAGACAGTGGCGACTGTCTATTGTTTTGTCTCGGTACAAAACGACGCTAAAGAGAGACCGGTGAAAGATTTTAGTGCTTTACTGTGTCGAGATACAAAACGTTCCGAATCCTGATTGAACTGTGCTGTCTCTATTAGAGATTTGTTTTACAGTCTGTTGTGTTTGCTATTTTCATTTTTAAATCGGAAATGTAGGATTTACCGATGCATTTTGATGCTTAGAGGTAGGTTATGGAAATGCCTATCTGCATCCATTTTAAAAGTTCACATCTTTCTAGCTCTGGAATGAGGCTGCTTTGATGTTATTTTTAACCGACTTCTTCAAAAAGGAGAAGGTTCTATGTTCTTCGGTATGTTTTTTTACCCGACTACGGCGAAGAAAAAAGGAGGGTTATGATTTTGACCGGTATGTATATATGTATTATGTATGTATGTATGTATGTTCATCTGTTCCCTCCTATCTTCCAAACCACTTATTACAATTTGACAAATGAGGTATCGTTAGAAGCGTCGTGATTGTCCGCTGGTTATAGGCTATGTTAAGTCACATTCAATTAAAAATGACGCCCTCTAGAGGACATAAAGTGAGGAACTTAAAAAAAAAATGGTTTAATCGTACCATGTTGGGTATCAAATGAAAGGGCTTAATGAGCTCATTTCAAAAATATATATATTATAACCCCAAAAGAATTAAAAAAAAATTCAAGTAATAAAAACTAAAACCCAACTACGACTTAAAAGGTATAAACAAGACACCACAGACACACAAATTAAAAATCCGGAGTCACACGTAATCTGTTCGATTTATGCCCTAACACGTGTGACTCCGGATTTTTAATTTGTCTGTCTGTGGTGTCTTGTTTATACCTTTTAAGTCGTAGTTGGGTTTTAGTTTTTATTACTTGATTTTTTTTGTTTTTATTTATGGTCATTGATATTTTCGCCAATTGTGAACCGATTAAAAAAAATATTTTTTAGTTCGAAAGGGTAGATACGGTGATACTCCCGAGGTAGTCCCATATAAATTTTATCAACTTTGCTTGTGTAGTTTTTGAGTTAGCTTCAATATTATGTATTTTCTCACTTTGTCTATGTAGACGACATCATAAGTGTCTTCGTTACACTGTTATTTACATAGCAGGTCGTGGTATTCTAATTTGTGTGGAATAGATATCACAAATAAAAAGTGAAAAATAAAAACTTTTTACAAAATAAAACAACCGGTTTCCAAAAAAAACATTTAAAAAAGTGAAAAGTAACTTTAATTCGGAATTCTTGAAGTTGGTTGTTTTTTTTTTAATTATTATTATTAAGTAATAATAATTTTACACTTTGAAAACAAGTCTTCGTACCAACGCAAAAGTCTCTGAAGTGACCAATCGGAAGAAGTAAGCGAACTCTCACTCAACAAGGACTCAAAATACAAACGAAATTAACAACTTAAATAAGTTTACTTGAAGAGAGTCTTACTAATTGCGAACTGCATGAGGTTGCGTTAAGCAGTTCTAATTATGCATGTGCCGTATTGGAGCCGTATTGTGTCTCAGAACTTGTGAACGTAAGTCTGAGCAGATTGTGAACTTAAAACTTTTGCAGCAACTGAACTACTTCAGGTGTATGTGTACTAGGTGTGTGTGGAGGTAGTAATATTGTGTTAATTTTAGGGGTTAAACAGTGGTGTAATAAATACAAGGAATAAATATGTTTATTTATTGATTTATTTATTTATTCATGTAGTTACAGGGCCACACAAAATACTTAGGGATGAAAGCTGTGGATGGCTATAAAAGTATGGAAAGGCCAAAGAAACGATGGAGGGACTGTGTGAAAGATGCTATGGCAAGAAAGGGTGTGACTACCGAGATGACGACTAATAGAGTCATGCTGCGCCGCGCTGACCACTGGGAAGGACAAGAGAAGAGCATAAAGGTACCTATTGCATCTTTGCATCTTACGTTTTATTTTTACTTGCACCTTTAAGGTGCAAAGGGGCAACGTTACGTCATTGTCAACATTTTGAATGAAAATTACAATTCGAAAAGTTGACATGCGCCCACTAGGTATGTGGAAAAGGAATTTGCTTAAGAAATGCTAAACATTTTCGCTCCATGACGGTACTAACGATAAAGTTTAATATTTATGATCTGAATTCGCTTTAAACAGTTGCAAGAAAATGTAGCTCATATTGTCACAATCATTATAAATTCTTTTGTTGGCTTATGTTAACATAGTAACCATGCAATTATTTCGGAAATATCTGTCCGAACAATATTTTAATTTCACATCCAACTTAATCAGTATTTGTATAAGCTTATCGATATTTAAAATCATGTTGAATTTGTCGGTAATATTTTGTTTATCGCTTGTCAAATTGTTTGGTAAAGTATTACGTAGCGTATAATCAGACTATAATGTTCCCTGCTGGGATACAGGCCTCCTCTTTGTGAGAGAAAGTGAGTCGTAATCTCCACCACGCGTCCCATTTCGGTCTGGTAGATGTTACAATTGTCTTCGAGTTTTTGGTTTTAGGACATGCCGGTTTCATCGCGATGTTTTCGTTCACCGTTTTGAGAGCAGTGGTGTTTAATAATTTACACAAAGTAAAGCGCCTGTCAGGGTTCGAACCTACGACCTACAACACGTAAGTTGCGGCCGTTTTCACTGGGCCACCACTGTTCCGTATTCCTCTCTGTGTACGAAGGTTGACTTCATGAAAAATCATAAGGATCAGAACTCGACAAAATCTAAATAGTTACAATGTTACATCTCCCACCGCTCCACCATCTAGAAAATAAAACTGTTCAAACAGTGTCGGTTTATTTTCCTCACGTTTACAACATTTTCAAGCATATGGTCACGAACATACAACTTATATATGGCCTGTGAAAACCAAAACATGTCATTTTCATGGAACATCAACAATCTAGATACATTCCTAGGTTTATTCATAAATGGAGAATGCATTCTGAAATAGAACATTAAAAAGGAATATATAAAACTGTGAAAACTTCGAAATTTCGCTTTATGTATGTATATGTTACCAGTCAAAACTTTTAATTACGATAAAATGCTTTTTTTTTCTATTAAAGTCGGTTTTTATTTTTTACGGAAAGCCTTAGAGTAGTATGTCGTAGAAGGTACGACAAAAAAAAATGTTTTTATACAGCCACAAAAAAGCTT
This sequence comes from Lithophane semibrunnea, assembly GCA_947363905.1. Classification (NCBI taxonomy): domain Eukaryota; kingdom Metazoa; phylum Arthropoda; class Insecta; order Lepidoptera; family Noctuidae; genus Lithophane; species Lithophane semibrunnea. Next base: position 3,617,756 of record OX376194.1, on the reverse strand, counting down.
TAGATCGTCTTGCACAATAGATTTCTATGTTAACGTAAGTAACTGTGGTGGTTACCAGTTCTGGTGCAACCATGAATTAAAGAATGAGAAATGCTGTGATAATTCCTCTATATTCCATAGGGCAGGTGTTATTGCACGACAAGTCCCGAGTCGACGGCGCGTTGTGTTCCACGCGCGCCTCAAAGAGATATCAGCACAATAGACGGGGTCCGCTAGGACCCATGCCTGCCGGGGTCGCGGGAAAGTTCGAAAGGGATACCGGGACCTTGGCAACAGGCAACTGAAGGAACACGGGTGGGTTAGGTGTTATTGCACAGAAAACACGACAAAAAGTATGATAAATAAGACCCAAATTATGATCGTGGGCAAAGCAAAAAGGGAATATAAGTGGGTGATTATAAATTCTGCAACATAACGTCATTTAAGTATTATTAGTCCAAAAGTACTTCCAATCTCGTTTGGGTAGATTGGTACTGTAACGAAATAAATAAACACACTTTGTTGAACACGTATAATTTTTGTAATATAAATATAGAAAGACACTTTTTACAAAAAATATAAAAAAGGTGAATATAAAATATAATTTAGTCGCGGCTATGGAGACAGTGGTGCCGAATCAAGCGTAATTAGGTTAAGGAAAACTTTCGGAATAGAAATCTTAGGTAAATTTAGTTACGCGTGGGAGTTCGGTGTGTATCAGCGATTGCAAAAGCTTATAAAAACCATAACTTACTAGCGCAAACGCAACGCAACGAATAAGGAACCGCAACCGAAGGTTGACCTAATGCCAGCTTAGTCTAATTTGCATACGAGATTATTTACGCGTAAAAAAAAAAAACTTGAACGTATTTGAACTTGAACGGAAAACTTGAAGGGTTTACAACAGCTGCAGTTTGCAATGCAACGTGGAAGAATCCGAGAAAACGACGCTTCGCAGTGGATAAATAAATAGTTAATAAGTCACGAGGTGGTTAGTTCCTGGACCGCACGGTACGTCAAGAGGCGGTATTCCTTGTACGTAGCACGGCGCTCAGTCAACTGCGCCGCCGGGGCGCCTGATCCAGGATTATGGCGAAACGGGGAAACGAGGTGGGTTCCCAATACCCCACCGATAAAGGCCAAAATAGGCCTTTTCACTGGTTTTTAACCGTAAAACAAGGAAACGTAGACACAAAAATAAAGACTATAATTAATTAATTATATTGCAAATCTTTCAGCATAGTACGCCGGGAATTATTTGAAGAATTAGAGCTCTTGCGTTCATGAGAAAAAACCGCCACTGACGGCTGCCAATAAAAAATTCTTCATCTTTCTTCACGTCAGATTCAAATTCAAAAAATTGAAATTATCTTACGATTAAAAAAGACAACATCGATGGCCAGCGAAGTAAAAAAGTTTTAGGCGCGAAGATTTTATGCAGGGTAATACTGCAGTACCTACTAACACACACGACACACATTTTTATAGGTTATATCTAGTGTATTCCAACAATGTTATCGCATTCAGGACAGTTGTACACAAATAGACACAGGTAAATTGCTCTATAACAACACTGACCAACACTATGATGGAACAGTTAGCGACTATTGTCTATCACATACGCTAAATTGAACTGTCCTAGTGGAACGGGTTTGTGTTGATGTCAGTGAGTTGGATACCCTACAGACCCCGTTCACACGGTGATGATCTGGGGGTCAATTATCTAAGTTCGTAGTTTCGGCCGAAGTTACGGGCATTTCCTAATCTGTATCACTTACTTACATAATTATGATTAGTTTGGGGTCAAAACTAATATTACAGCACGATTTGACAGTTGTCCTTAGTCTCGATAAGTAATTGCCCGTCAGAAAATTGAATTTGACACTTATTTTGACGAATCAACTCAAATCAAATCGAAATATTTCACATAAACCTACATGGGCACTTATGAAACGTTAGAAGCTAGGTGCACGGTTTCAATTGGTCGTTTTCAATGGAGAAGGCCGGCAACAAACTCCATGGTTACTCTTTTAAAACTAATTGGCTTTTACAATACTTTCAAATTACAGTGTTGGTAGGCATGGGAGGACAATGTAGGCCTTTCAACAAGTAAGTACCAGGTATTTAACAAAAATAGAAGATGCTCAATAAATCTACAGTCCAATAAGCCTACAACGTTCTCACATTCACAAAATAGAAAATAATCTATCTATAGACTAATAATAATAAAATTCATTACTATATTTAATTATCTCCATAAGCCAAAAAACTACAAAAACCACAACAAAACCTCTTTTAATAAATAATAAATAGATTCAGTAACAATAAACATCATTTTTTTATATTTTTAAATGTTTTATATAATTTTTTTATTCTAATATTTAAAAATATAATTTATAAGTATGGAAAATGAAATAAAGGAAATAATAACATCATTAAAATGAAAAAACCAAAAAATCATACAAAGATCAAGAATGACGCTGTCAAAGGACCCTCTACGCAAATAAATTACAGATAACATTAGGACTTCAAAACATGTTGACGAGATCAGCAGCCCGCCGCGCACGCCTTCCACCTCCGGAATCGTCGCTCAGCTCCGCCTCGCCGCCGCCGGAACCTAGCCCCATCGTGAGTGCTGTAATACCGGCCGTGGCAGTTGCGTCGAGCTCGAGTGACTAATATTTTTCCCCGCCGACGTCACCAACACCCGTACGTCGGCAGGGGAGAGGCCGGCCACCGAGGAGCTTGGGACTTAGGGGCCAACCGGCCCCGAGCCGGGTCCCCGCTGCCGGTGGTTGTGTGCAGCGCATGAGATGGACTCAGTCTATGAACGAGAACGTCATGCGCGCATACTACGGGTCTACAGAGGGGGGAACTAACCTCACTGCATACCGCGATAGGATGCTGTCTCTGTTCCAGGAACTAGAACCAACCGTCAACGTCTCGGCCCAACGACTGTCGGATCAGGTGCGGGTCATCCAACGCAACCACAGGTTGGACGATGCTGCACTTGATAGGCTGCGCTCAGAGGCACTGAGCAACCGTATCGTCTCGACTCCGGCACAAACCGCGGCACAACCGTCAATTCCTGACCCAATCCCGCCGCGGTCCAATCATGTTGAAGAAGAGAATGATAGGGTTGTCACAGTAAGTAGCCAGTGCAACGCCCGATTGAGGAGCGCTCTGGAGGATGCGTTTCGCGATTATAGACACACCCCGACCGAACTTAGACCCCGACTACCACGCTTACCTATGCACAAGAAAAATAGGGCGCTGGTGTGTGCCTTGGACTCGCAGCTTAAAAACTTTTTCGAGAGCAGCGAGGATCTCGTTGATACACACTCGATCCTGTATTGCGCGGCTGTTGCGGCATGTCGTTTAGCTAACGTCAAGTTCCCAAACTATGACAAAGCTACTCGACCAAAACCAGCTGTACCAGCCTGGCAGTGCAGGATCGAGCGCCGTATCGATGGAGCCAGGGTACTCATCGGCAAACTATACAGCTTCAGGGAGGGCAATACACGACCACGAGTGATGCGCTTTGTGAGACGGGCATTCTCGGGGACAGGAATCAGTCCTCCAGAATACATGTCCCGTGTCACAGAGCGTATCGACTTCCTGAAGCAAAAAGTCTGTGCATGGGCGAGCCGAATTCGGCGGTATAAGCGGCGGGTGGACCGATACACGCAGAATTGCATGTTCCAGAGCGATGAGAGGTGGATATATAGAGCTTGGGAGCGACCTGAACAAAATGTGGCGGACGTTTGCCGCCCGGATGATGCCACCACGAGCGCATTCTGGGGCAGTATATGGTCGGTGCCCGTCTGTCACGCTGAGGCTGACTGGATACAGGATGTCGAGCGAGTGTGTGAAACTATACCAGAAATGGAAGCTGTTTTAATCTCTCCACAAGACGTAGCCACAGCAGTCCGTCCGTTACCGAATTGGAAATCACCGGGACCGGACGGACTGCACAACTTCTGGTTAAAATGGCTGATTAGTTCACACGCTCGCCTGGCATCTCAATTCCAGTCATCCTTAGAGTCTGGGTCGCTACCGCAGTTTCTAACAACAGGCGTTACCCACCTGCTCCATAAGTCAGGTAGTCCCGCGGAACCGAAGAATTATAGACCGATCACATGTTTGTCGACGGTCTATAAACTTCTTACATCCATTTTGAGAGTGAAAATAAACACACACATTGACAACAATTCAATAATGTCCGCCTCTCAAAATGGATGTAGGAACGGGTCCCGCGGTACTAAGGAGCTACTCCTAATCGACATGGCCATAAGCCAACAGGTTCGTCGATCCCGTAAGGACCTCTCGACATGCTGGATAGACTATAAGAAGGCCTACGACTCGGTGCCACATACGTGGCTCATGAGGGTGCTGGAGTTGTACAAGATTGATGCAACTCTACGCACCTTCCTTGAGTCGTGTATGGGGCAATGGAGGACAGTTCTTCGCTACCCGGGGTGTCGACAGATCCAAGGGAATGATGAACCTGTACGGATTAAACGGGGAATATTTCAGGGCGACAGTTTGAGTCCGCTTTGGTTCTGCTTGGCCCTGAACCCTCTAAGCACACTGCTAGAGGATTCAGGTCTAGGCTATCGGTTGAGGAGAGGTGGTCAGGTCATATCTCACCTCCTCTACATGGATGATCTGAAACTCTTTGCCCCCAACGAATTGCGACTGATGGAGCTACTGAAGGTAACTGAAACCTTCAGTTACACCATCAGGATGGAATTTGGTGTGGACAAATGTGCAGTCATGCATGTAAAGCGAGGGGAGATTATGGAATCAGAGGGAATTCAACTCTCGGATTCCATATACCTCAGGTCCCTCTCCTCATCTGAAAGCTATAAGTATTTGGGTATGTCGGAAGCGTTAGGCATCAACGTTGCTGACATGAAGCAATCGTTGAAGGAGCGCTTCTTTGGTCGCCTGAAAAAAGTATTAATTAGTCTCCTTTCAGGCGGAAACAAGGTGCGCGCCTTCAACGGTTGGGTCATGCCGGTTCTGATGTACTCTTTCGGCATACTCAAATGGACTCAGACCGAACTCGACGCCCTGGATAGGAGGGTTCGTACACTGTTGACCGCAAACCGGATGCATCACCCACGATCATCGGTGATGAGATTGTACATCCCGCGGAAGTGCGGGGGTCGAGGCTTTTTAAATGCGAAGACCCTCCACAATCGCGAGGTGTGCAATCTCAGAGAATATTTTTTAAAAGCCGAAGTGGGTATGCACCGCGATGTGGTGGCAGTGGACAAAGGACTCACCCCGCTCTCCATGGCTAAAGAGAACTGGCGCAAACCTGTGGTGCTTACTACGGAAGACCGCAAGGAGGTATGGCAAAGCAAGGAGCTTCACGGGCGCTTCTATCGGGCTCTTCATGAGCCCGGTGTAGATTTCTTAGCGTCCGTATCCTGGCTACGTTTTGGTGACCTTTTCGGGGAAACTGAAGGTTTCGTCTGTGCAATTATGGACGAAGTTATCCTGACGAATAACTACCGGAGACATATTATGAAGGACGGGACGGTTGACGTGTGTCGGGCATGCCACCGTCCGGGTGAGTCCATCAGACATATTATCTCTGGTTGTTCTCGTCTAGCTAACGGCGAGTACTTGCACAGGCATAATCAAGTGGCCAGGATTATTCACCAGCAACTTGCGTTGAAATATAAACTTGTGGACTCTGAGGTACCGTACTACAAGTATGTGCCCGACCCAGTTCTCGAAAATGACCATGTCACGTTGTACTGGGATCGGTCTATCATTACTGACAGGACTATTGTTGCCAATAAACCTGATATCGTAGTGATAGACCGATTAGCGCACCGCGCAATGATAGTCGATGTTACCATCCCACATGACGTGAACCTCGTGAAAGCTGAGAAAGAGAAACAAATAAAATATCTCGACTTAGCACACGAGGTTGTCGACATGTGGAATGTGAGCTCGGCTATCATTGTGCCGATTGTCGTAACGGCCAATGGCCTGATAGCCGAAAGCCTCGACCAACATCTCTCGAGGCTCTCGTTAGGCGGTTGGATCAAGGGCCTGATTCAAAAGGCAGTACTCCTTGATACGGCTCGCATTGTGAGGAGGTTCCTGTCTCTGCAGCCCTAACCACCGGTAGCTTGGACCCTGCTCCCGACACCGGCGGCCATCTATTTTTTATATTTTTAAATGTTTTTTTATATTTTTATTTGAATTTATGAAATATTTAAAAATGTAAACAAATAAGAAAATAAATAAATAAACGAATAATAATAAAATTCAAATTCAAATAAAAATAAAAACACAGTTAAACCAATTTACTTCTACTACTACTTTCGCACGTGCCTGTAACTTCATTGACGGACTTACCATAGACCCCCTACGGAAAACTAAAAAATTGTTCCATAGAAAACTTCATTTAACTTTAAAACCTCTCTGTATTCTTGACTAGCTGCTACCCGTGGTTTCACCCACGTAAATCGTGATCCCGTGGGAATATCGGGATAACAGATCATGGCATGGCATGAGCAACTACTCATGTGCCAAATTTCATCCAAATCCGTTCAGCCGTTTTCGCGTGAAAGAGCAACAAACAAACAAAGTCACTTTCGCATTTATATTAATAAAAGTATATATAGTTAGGCCTAGGATATCTGACTATCATAATCACATTCGCATAATTAGTACTTCTATAATTTATACCTCGTCATATCTATGCCCCCGAAGATATCGACACACCTTCATTTTTCTGAGTATACAATCGACTGACAGCAACGCGAGTACTGCCAAATGGCTCCCGCGCCTCTAACGACCAATCAACGCTGCACGTGGAAGGTTACACCGATAACCTGGTCGTGTCCGCTACAGGTTTACCTAGGGTTAGCGATACTATAACTACTCTGTGTAAATATTGACAGACAAACAACAGATGTTGGAAAAAAGAGTGTCATTCTGTCATCGTGGTTTTTATTTCACTGTCCCTGATTAGGAACAGAAGAGTACAAACTTTTAGTGATAGCACGTAACCAACGGATGGACGGTTTGCTAATTTTACACTAGAATGTAAATTTTTGTTAAATTCATAGCTCATCTCCATATTCATAATGACCCATAATGTTCCCACTGCTGGGACACAGGCATCAGATCATCTCTCTCTTTTTGACCACATTAAAAAAAAAAACGAATTTAAACATTTAATGCGGTACTAAGCACGACACTTGTAATCTTGTAAGACGGAATAGAGTCGCCAGACACTCCGAATTTATTATGATTTTCTACTAGTTGTAAGTTACATATAATTTTTTGATAAACAAAATCACGATTAAAAGTGTCAAAATATAAGTACTTGTGAACTAAATAATGATATTTGGTAATACAAGGCTTGTAAGTTTTGATAAACAGGCACTGTTCATAGATAAAATAAACAGAAACTTATTACCTACCATAATATAAAAAAACGGTCAAGTGATATTTGTAAAATAATTGAGAGAAAAAGAAACTATGATGAATAAGGGTCGGTTACACCACATGCGTTTAGCGCGAAACATATTTAGAACATTCCTGCCTCGTGGGTTTAGTTGGTCGCAAGCATTACTGCAGAGCATGACGTTTTGGGTTCGATTCAGGGGTCGGGCAAAGTGTTAATTGGGCTTTTTCATCTAGAATTTCTCAGTAGCAGCCCGGAATCTGTATTTGTGCCCGGTTGATGGCAGTGGGGTCGCTCCCTATTTCATGGGACTTAAACATAACTGGCCAAATGTGGGTGTACTATAGTTAAACCTCTGCCTAACCCTTCGGGGAATACAGGCGTAATGTTTTGATGATGAAATTTAAATCAACATTCTATCTCTGTCATCTCCAAACGATAGACAGAAACAAAACAATGTTATCATTTCGTTAAGCACTAAACGTACCTAGATATTTAATGATTAAAGATGCAAACGGGCCTAAATATGACTAAAAAAGTCATTGCCAGAAATTCCAGATAACATAATTCATACACTCAACACAAAATTAAATACCTAATAACGTATCCATTATTATTAGTACTTGTATAATATAATATGAACTGTAATTTATCATCAAGTGCAGCTGCTGTTGAAATTAAATACAATTATACGAATTATGTGAAGAGCTGGGTTAAAGCTATGTATTATGTAGGTCGCGAGTGCCTGGGGATATAGAGGAAACGAAGAATTAATACTATGGTCTTTGCCATCACGTTTTTTTTAAATTATTCAGTGACTAGCATCCGCCCGCGGCTTCGCCCGAGTGGTATGTCGATAAAAAGTAGCCTATCTCCTTTCTCAGGCTCTAGACTATCTGTGTACAAAATGTTATTTAAATCGGTTCAGTAGTTTTGGCGTGAAAGCGCGACAGACGGACAGACAGAGTTACTTTCGCATTTATCATTATTTTTAAGGGTTATTCAGTGATAGTGTTATACCAAAAAATCAAGTAATAAAAACTAAAACCCAACTACGACTTAAAAGGTATAAACAAGACACCACAGACAGACAAATTAAAAATCCGGAGTCACACGTGTTAGGGCATAAATCGAACAGATTACGTGAACTACTACTGGAAGTCGACCCCAACATAGTTGGGAAAAGGCTAGTCGTTCTTCAATGTTATTTTGAACAAAATGCACCAAAGATATATACACTACCAGACTTGTTCACCTTAATACATAAAAGCTAATGAATATACCATGTGCTTGTGGACAAATCCATACATTTGCTTGTAAATAACAAAATTTTGAAGTAAGTACATAGTACCGACTCGAGTGCCACCTAAGTTCTTTTTGAATAGCAAATTACACATTATCTTAAATGGTCCACAGAATGGCAACACAGATTTAAAGAAAAATAACTTTTCGAACTCAACGGAATTATGTATTCAAATATGGAATTTGAAATTCATAAGAAGTCCCTATATTTCGAGAGAAACATGGTTATTTATCGAAACATCTTTCACTGGCAACGCGCTCTAGAAAATGTTTTCATTTTTTTCTCTATTTTTTCATTTCCCCTTTGAATATTCACGTTCACAATCGAGTAGTTCGACGCGAATTTTAAAATGTTTAACACTTTTTCGTGCAGTTTTTCAAGCATAATAATGTTCGTCGAGATGTATTTATGGAGTCTGTCATTTTATTTTATTGCTGCCATATAATGTATTTTGAAACTGTCTGGAATACGTGAGATCAATAACCTTGGAACGTCGTGAATAGGTAAGAAAATATCTCACAGAGTAGATGCTGAATAGTCAAAAGTAATATTAGTAAAGTCGGTAATATCATTAGCTGAACAATATTTAATGACAGCGCAGCAAGTGGCGCCATCTAGTTTTGCTATAAAGTTACTGGAATCAACTATGAGGTCGGATAAGAATGATCCTGGCTGATGACTGTCACTCTAGCAGAGCGTTGCATCGATGATAGCGTGGCGGATGTCTTTTGATGGCAGAGATGGTATGGTGTGACGGCCGCTGTCGTACCACGTGCACGACGAACTGCTACATTCCAGCACTATCTTGATGATATTGAAGCTGTTGAACCACAATACTAATAATGACCACTTCTGGTAAAGGCAATCCTGCGCCGTAGGTAAGTTATTGATTATTGCTTAATCAAACACATTTCTAAACCTGGCCCGATCACTCGCTAAATAGAATTAACATTAAACATATTGAAAACTTCATTCAGTATTTTAAAACACAATAGACGTAGTATATAATTAGTAACCTATTCCGCTTAACTATTCCTTAAGTGTCATAAAAACCCAGAAATCGACACGTGTTTAACCTCTCAACGAGGCATCCTCAGGATGACGATTGACCTGTCGCGACCCCGAACACGACGTGTTGCCATGCAAGCACAAATCACTGAACAATTCAATTTTTTTTTTCAGTTTCACATCTCAACCAGTGCGGGGTACATTTGGCAGTTATCGGTATGTCGATATTAGTATCGATAAACGTCAACATGGAATGACATTGCGTTGTTTACGAGCGCATCGATAAAATCTGACTCGTTTTCCAGCTGTCCAGTATCAGTAATTTTGGAAGCTGTCTTTATTTGTTTGAATTTCAATTTCGGACGGAATTGTCGTAAAATATTTGTAGTGATATGATTTATTTTTGGATTTTGTTGTTTTGATTTTACGTGACAAATAGGGCGATCACACATCTGGCTGTCGCAGCCAATCTAATTATATAAAAAATTTAGAGGAGTCCCGGGGGCCTGCAGTCTGGATTTGTGCCCGGTTGATGGCAATTGGCTCGCCCCCTGTTACATGGGACTTAAACATAACTGGCGAAATATGTGAGTGGACCTCTGCCTAACTGTTTGGGTAATCAGGCGTGATATAATATACAATAATCTTTACAATAATCTTTATTACACAAGAAAGTGTTTACAAAATAATGTGATGTTATGTCATGTTGTTATTATAGCGTCCATACCTACTTGGAGGCTGAAATTTCTACGACACCTGTGTCATTCGGACTAACGGCCCATATAAAAATCCTAAAGTTTATTTGTTTGTTGGTTAACACGCTAAAACGGCTGAATGGATTTGGGTGAAAGGCTATGACCTTGAGAAGGACTTAGGATACTTTAGATCCCGATTGGACGGGATTGAGATTTATGCAGGTGAAACCGCGGGGCGTAGCTAGTTATTACAATAAAAAGGTTTTTGGCTGCTCTTTATGTGTATTTTAAGTATTTTTTTATTTGCGTTTTGTTTCTGCAGAATAAACATTTTTTTTTTCTTTTTTAAAATAGAACAGACACAACTCTGTTAATCACAAATGAGTTTCAAACAAACATTTACCCTTCATAACTCAAAGTATCACAGTAAAGGTCAAGGTATTAACTAACTTTTTACATAAGTGAAATGAGCTGACTCTGAAACTGCCAAAAGTTGCCAGCAATATGCTGTAGCACTGCTGACTTAGCGCCGCGTCTAAATTAAAGTTGCACACAAACACACTCCCACACACCCTTAAGAATAGGGTGTGTTTGTTCACAGACACACACTAAGTAGGCACAAATATATTTGCTGAAGTTAGAGTGTAACCGTGTGGGCGTGTGTGTTGTTGTTATTATAATATGCAATTGTGTTTTAGTCGTAACTGCTAAGTATACACAGAAGAATTTTTGATTTGATGACGATGATAATTAGATACAATCTGTCTTTATTTGAAACTGATGTGACTCATGGCTTCCGAAAAATCCCAGAACAGATGATTTAATTCGTCCAACTCGAAGAAGTTAAATTTTCTGTTACATAGTAAGTACCAAGTAAATATATCATTGTTTTTTTACCCGACTAGGGCAAAGAAAAAAGGAGGGTTATGATTTTGACCAGTATGTATGTATGTTGTATGTATGTATGTATGTTCATCTGTTCCCTCCTATCTTCTAAACCACTCGTCACAATTTGACAAATGAGGTATCGTTGGAAGCGTCTTGATCGTCCGCTGGTTATAGGAGTCACACATGTTAGGGCATAAAACTTGGGGCGTTTTGCAGAAAAGACCCAAGCTTTGTACTGGACTGTGTTGAAGAAGTCCTGATGTTCAATATGGAAGGGAGCAATATCATAAAGGTGAGGCTTGATTTTTTATACCTGGAATTACATATTTATGATGACAGGTAATTGTAACATCTCACACAAACGTGCTTAGATGTAGCTAGTTGTGTAGACACGACAATACAGATACACCCACACTCACGTAAAACAACAGCCTGTATAATCTACGTCAAAATTTTCCGTGTGTGCAAACACAAATTAGGTTTTAATATTTTACGGAATTCTCTCTTAGTACGAGGTATTGTAGCATTCTTGTAGATGTAATTTTCGCGCCTAATAATAGAATAACGGTCTGTTTCTGAGTCCTAATTTTGAAACGAAATATTTTGTTTAAGCTCTTTAATACTCGGCTAAGACTTTGCGCGTTGTTCGAGAATCCGACTGAAATAGGCCTTTTTGTGAATTTTAAGAGAATTACTCTCAAAATTTGTGTGTTTCGTTGCTAACTTTCTTTTTATATTCTTTTTGCGGTTTTATTCAGTCTGATTTCATAATATGAATTATTTTTTTGTTTAATTATATTCATGAATGAAATTATATTATTTTAGTTCCATTCTAACTGTTCTCTGCTTAATACTCTCTCTACACTCTCCGCCCTAAAAACAGATGGCAAATGTTTTAAACTATTGTCGTTTGTCAGCTTGTACAAAGGATATATTTTAAATACTAAACTTATTTATTACCTAAAGTTATTCAAACTAAAACAGGAAATATAAAACTCATTAAACGTAAATTCCAGGCTATGAAGTTTTAAACATTTAATTGACATGTTTGTACACGAATGTTAAACTACACATAATTAAGCGAAACAGAAATGAGTTTAAACGAACGCCAAATTAAGTTAAATATGGTTTGCGAGTATCAAGAATTAAATGTACACGACTGTTCAAGTTTTTACATTCGACTGACGGACTTGAGTGCTGAAAAAAGTTTTTATTTTATACATTTTCGTGCAAACATGCGTTGGAGTAGTCGTCAATTTGAGGGTATACTAAACCGCAATGTAGTTACTTTTTCGGTGCCATTTCTCCTGTTTATAGTATAAAATATTTTTTAGACACTCACACTTACAGACCTGAAATTTTCCACAGTGAGCAAGCGAAGTTTCACAATACGCGTTCGTATAAAAACCGCAGTTGAATTTCTCAAAAAAACAACACATTACCCAAAAAAATTAACCCGTAACGCGTTAACAGTCGAAATAAAAAGCTATGAGGAAATTACAAAAGCAGCCGTGATTAACTCAGAGCGCTTTAAAGTGGCAATAAGCGTTAAATTCTCGCATCAGCATCATACGAGCTTTAAAAAAATATATGTATTATGTGCCTACAGGCTCCCGAGAGTGCTCCCGAGATTTACTATTATAGGCACATGTAAACGGGAAATAAGTCTATCAAAAACTGAATAATTTGGTGCATATATGAATTTTATGGTGGTGTTAATTTTATACAATGTTTTTGTTACACTTTGTTACCTTTAATGACGGTAATATCGTTTTTATACCTTTACCTATGTACGTGAACCTTTCAAAGCCTTAAAAATTATGGAAGAGAAAATTGACATTGCTTGTGGTTATAGGTAGTTACGTCGTTATTGCGAGAAAGGAATCACAAGATATCTTTCTGTGTGTGTGTAAGTTTTCAAAGTTATAATTACCTCCCTCAGGATTATGAAAGGTCCAGCCTTTAAAAATCAGGCGCGACGCGACAGCGTGGCGCGACTTTAACAAAGCAATTTCTGAAAAACTTCACCATAGAACAATTACAGGTGTCGCGTCGCGCGACAATTCGCGCTAATCTATACTGCCTTATAGCAAATGGTAGATTGTAAATCTTTTTCCAGTTTTATAATAGGAATGACATGACAACATTTCATAGTAATATACTGTGAAGTCCACCAACGAGTATCACAAAATTCTAGAAAACGTTAACAATATTCACCACGTAAGTAAAACATTAACACGAATATAAATCAAAAGCGACCATAAAAAACCCCTTTCGCTCGCTAACTAAATAAAACCACCCTTAAATCAGCGAAACAATACCCCAACTATAATAAAGTGTGGAAAAACAAAGTAGATATAATGTTCGAGCCTATCAAAACAATTTACACGAATGAATGGACCATCGTTATGAGTTACGGCTTACCCCAACCATAATGTATTCTCCTCACAGTAGTCTAACAAAAATATGATGCCGATATCATACGTCTTTAGGCGTATTTGTAATTTTGTATAGCACGACACGTGGGCGACACGACATGTTACGTCACGATTGGTACAAAATTATGTAGAATGGGAATTCTGTGTGTGGTATCTAAATACATCTGCTGTTTTTCCGAGAAGATGCTTAAGGATAGGCGGTAGTAAAAAAGGTAATGAAATTGTTTTTCCATCGCGTACCTAAGACCTTTCTATGTTAGCGACGTTTGCAAAACGTCATTGAATTGCAACAAAACTGAACGTTGACCATAAAACTAAAACGTTTGTAAACAATCAATGTTTGTGATGATAAAAATATTATTTTATTAATATTAATCATCATATGTTTTAATATACAATCTAACACTAAAATTATATACAAAGCGAAATAAAAATTATTATAGAAAGGAAGGGCTCATAGGGCGTCAAAAAATTCTTCCGCATTGCTGTCAGTGGGAAAAGTGCCCAAAAGGCTGGCAGCATTGCCACGTTGGATGGCAATGCTAAATGATAAAATATGTTTTTCTGTGAATTGGTTTAAACGAACACTTTTACAGGTCGAAAAAATATTTAAAAATATCGATAAGTTTGGTGTTCCGTATCCGACTACTCTGAGAAGAATTCGAAACAAACTCAGAGTCGCTTATTGTTTACAAATGTCGTGACCTGCCATCATCGTACCGTACAAAAGCGCCCTTTCTTAACAAATACGAGTAATATAATATTAAAAATAAAATAGAACAGAGTTAAGGGGTAAGCATCCATATTTCGGCCCCTGAATTATTTATCATTTTAATCCTTCTGCGATCAGTTTTGTCGTGCTATCTTTCTTCGGTTTTTATAAGGAAATTCCCTGAGGATCAGGCCTTCGTTTCTTGGGCAAAAAACCTAGACACTACGCCGCCTTCATAGGAAAGATTTTGTCATAATAATGTATCATTTTTTAGGGTTCCGTACCCAAAGGGTAATACGGGACCCTATTACAAAGGCTCCGCTGTCTGTCTGTCTCTGTCTGTCTGTTCGTCTGTCACCAGGCTGTATCTCAGGAACCGTGATAGATAGACAGTTGAAAATTCAAAGATGATGTATATCTGTTGCCGCTATAACAGCAAATACTAAAAAACAGAATAAAATAAATATTTAAGGGGGCTCCCATACAACAAACGTGATTTTTTTGCTCGTTTTTGCTCGCTAATGAAAAGGACAACAGGTAGACGCTTGAAATATTCACAGAATATTTAGTTACATATTCAATTTAAAAATAAATAATTAAATAAAAATAAAACAAATATTTAAGGGGGGCTCCCATACAACAAATGTGATAATTTTGCCGTTTTTATAGATAATGGTACGGAACCCTTCGTGCGCGAGTCCAACTCGCACTTGGCCGGTTTTTACCTTTATTTACGGCCATGTTTTACATGCATATACATTCATGAAACTTTATTTCTTTTCTATCAAAGTTATGAGAGGTTTCTTTTTCCTTGTCAGTTCTTCAGAAACGTGTAAGCAAACTGTGTGACACCTGGAAAGAACCAAAAAGTTTCACACTGTACCTAATGTTATTTAGCGTCTTCATGGTATTTTCTCAACATTCAATAAATAATAAAACCGACTTCCGAAATTAAATACTATGTAAATAACAGTGACGGAATCTCTTAAAACATGGTCTACATAATTATAATAAGTGGGAAAAAAGAAACATCAAAAACAAAACATAGATGAATTGAGAACCTCCTCCTTTTTGAAGAAGTCGGTTAAAAAATACTTATCAAAATGACTTTTCATCATACAGTACTGGAACTGGGAACTAAAAAGTTCACCAACCTCAAACCTTAACAACAGGAAGTCCTGCCAACGAAACCTGAACAATAAAAGCATGAAACTACCCTCCAATCCCCCAAGGGTAGTTTTAACTTTAATCTATGTGGCTGACGACCCAGCGTTCTGGCGATTGGAAAGAAATTGCTTGAATGTGAGCCACCGACCAAAACGCCGCAGGGAATACTTTATTTAATTACCTCGTATCATGGTCCATTTTTATTTCGAAGCGATTTGTGGATTGGATGGTGTTTCGTTATTCGCTTGTTTTGTTGTGGGATCAATAACACTTGAGCTTTGATAGCGGTTTATCGGTATCGGATTTATTATTTCTCTGTATTCCGTTTGTTGCTTTATTTTGATCACGTTTTATTTAACCAGAATATAAAAAGAAAAACTGTTTATTCTGCACAAACAAAACCCACGAACATCACGAACTTTCTGCAAAATACAAATAATATATGCTTGTTATTGCGGATGGGTTTTTGAGATGTACTGTTGTAGTTACAGGTTGACAGAGTGTCCTTAACTTATTAAGATATTTTGATCTACATTTACTGATTTTGAAAAGAATGTACAGTCTGCAAGAAAATGGCCAATTTTGACAAAATCTTTTATTGATGCCAATCGATCCTGTTTCTTTTATGGATCATAAAACTCTTACTGCCCCATGTCACAAATCTTATAATAGTTCTTAATAAAGTAAAAATAACTTGTCTTGTTTTAGAATGACTTACATACCTACCTACATCTACAACTGGGAAAAAACTTTAAAAAATATTAATTTTAACATCCGAAGAAATACAGTGAAGTAAAAATCTACTAATTTGTTTGTTTGTCTCCGATTCCAAGAAGTTAGCTGCACCAATATACCAGAACTTTCCAGCGAGACTGTTGCAAACGGGCTTAACTTGAGCAACATCTATGTTAAAGTAGAAATTATATAAGGTACCTCCTTGGTCATTTTGTAAGCTCGTATGTGACAATAAAAAAAAATCTTTTGACTTTGTTCTAGCAGTTTCAACTAATATGACGATGAAGGTCTACTTTTGTAGTGGACAAATTATAAATTAATATTATAGGGGTCATTAAATATTAAGGTATTACTTATTGTTAATAAAAATAAAATTGAAAATTCTGTTATTTCAGTAATCAAATAACAGAATTTTCTCTTACGAATTTAAACGTAATCCTACGTTTACGTTAACATGGTGAAGGGAAACAAACTCACATTGCCAGTCTTCCTAGCCGGGTATGGCGGTTATTCTTTACTATCCTACAACCCTACATATACGGCAGTTCACAGAATACTACAGACACCTACCAGCGGAGTTCGAAAAGAATTTAAAAAAAATGTAGATTTTTCAAGGGTGTGACAGGCGAACAGACAGACATGACGAACGTTTTTCATTTCCTAGTTCCTAATTTAAATATTGTGTGATCCTTAAAAATACTGACCTTTTATTTATCCTCTTTTTTTAATAGCTTGTCTTATTCATACCCTGTGCTAGCCACACTTTATGTTCTACCGACTTACATAAATACGAGGTTTAGTTCAAAGTGGACGTGTCATGATTAGTTTCTTTGTTTTGTACAATTGCTGTACTGGCTTCATGTGTCCGTTGCCTTATTGGTTCGATTAGGAAAACTGAGGTCATTGAACTTTGACTTGTTCACTCGTTAGTAAGATACCTATTTGATTATATTTTCTCTTAAAACTAGACTTTTCACTAGTAAAGTGTTGAACTAGCTCTTACCTACTTATGATTCTAAATTCTCAAAGTGACTTATTTTTTTAAGTGAAAACTCATTTAATGCTTTGAGCGATTTTTGGTAGGGAGTAAACTTATGTATTCGGTAGTGCTTTACTATAGAATATAGATGGCGCTATTACCAATTTTAAGGTTTCATTTCTATCGTAAAAAAAAATCGGTAAAATAAGGTTTTTTTTATTTGTTTTTTTTATTTTCTAACCTTATTATATTTTACTATAAGCCTGAAACCTCAAATAGAACAACGTCACCATAAAAAGTGCCCAAAAATAATAGAAGCCACTAGTTTCGTATCATTTACTAAAATCACCAACACGTATTTAAAAACAAAAATGTTCTCACACTCAACACTCATCCATTTTATAAGAAAATACCAGGACACCTACAGCCCAGCACGGAATAATATCTCTAAAGATAATCAAAAACAAGCCATGCACAAAAACCAACGAAACCCAAATATCCTGGCTACACGAACGAAAACCCGATAACTCCCGAAAGTAACGCGGGGCTCCCATTAACGGAATTAGCCGAGTCAGCGAACAGTCTTCATTTAAAAACTTACAGCTTATTTTCTTGCTAAATTGAAAATGTTGAAGAACTAGTTTAAAATCTTCTGTAGGGGAAATGGGTTAGTCAGAAAGTGTAATTAGTATAAGTAGTTATTGGGAAGAACTGGGGAAGAATGGCTATGCTGTTTGGTGTATGAGCTCTGGCTTAAAATATCGAAGGAAAACAAAAAAATAACGAGTATTATTTATTTATTATCTAATACGTTGTATCGTCATCGTGATCTGCCTAACCTTTTCCCAATGTTTATGTTGGGGTCAGCTTCCAGTCTAACCGGATACAAATAAGTATGCCTATCTGACCTTCGCAAAACAGTTACTGGGTAACATGACACCCCTTGGTAAGACTGGTTGTCAGATTTTATGTTCTATTGAAACTCCGTACTACGCTAGGACAGCTCAAGGTCAAAGTATTACCACAGACGTGCGGTCGATTGTACTTAAATGTCACAGAGCCAAGATTTCAAGAAACATAAAGTCACGAATTCAAATATCATTAGTACCTATTCTAATTTTCTCGAAAACTCCATAAACTATTGATGAAATAAACTTGTAAGGTGTGATGAGCTTCTAAGCAATAAAATAAAACACATATTTGCAACAGTTCAGCAATTAATAATTACGAATAAAAGTCCCGAAGC
This sequence comes from Lithophane semibrunnea, assembly GCA_947363905.1. NCBI lineage: Eukaryota > Metazoa > Arthropoda > Insecta > Lepidoptera > Noctuidae > Lithophane > Lithophane semibrunnea. The sequence continues at coordinate 3,599,168 of OX376194.1, read as the reverse complement.
AGAGAATTACTGCGATAAGGCCAGAAGTATTAAGTGATTATAATTATGTCTGGTTAAGCTACGCTTGCCAGGGTTGGTCCGTGGATGGATGACCATCTTTACATACCGAGACTTCTCCGTGTCTCGGAAAGCACGTTAAGCCATTGGTCATTCGTGGATCTTTGACAGTCGTGACGGGTCGTCAGAAGCCCGAAAGTCCGACAACCAGTTTTACCAAGGGGTATCGTATTACCCAGTTACTGGGTTGTGCAGTGGTAGGCAGTCGCTCTATGTAAAATACTGGTATTCAGCTGCATTTGGTTTGACTGGAAGCCAACCCCAACATAGTTGGGAAAAGGCTAGGCAGATTGAATGATGTTTATTAATCTGTTTTCATGTTATATTAAAACAGACCTTGAGTTCTTCAATACAAAATTCCCGTCAATACATCTACTGAAGCTCAAAGCATATTTTTTTAAGACCGTTTACCTAAAGCGCTCACGTAGTAACAGTATGTCTGAAATACATAATGTTAGGAAGGCACTTTCTATTACAGTAAGAACCGTTTTATCACATGAATACTAGAGCATTTGTGTGAAAACCACTACTTTTTGTGAAAAAGCTATGCTACCTACTTAAGAATGAAGTTATTGCCAAAACTTTTGCTTACAGTTTTGGCAATAACTTCATCCTTAAGTAAGTAGCATAGTTTTTGTTTTACGTGTTTCTATTGTATGAATAGTTTGATTTATCTGCGACGGTAAATCATTATGATTCTGAGCATTTGAAATTATTATTATTATACTAACTGCGCGTCGCGGTTAAAACCGCATAAGTCTCGATCCCGTGGGAATATCGGGATAAAAAGTATCCTATGTCCTATTCCGGGTCATGGTCTATCCCTGTGCCAAATTTCATCCAAATACGTTCAGCCGTTTTAGCGTGAAAGTGTAACAAACAAACAAACTCACTTTTGGATTTGTAATATTAAAGTTAAGATTAGGATTATAATACAAAGTTGCTAATTTAATAGTATAGGATAAATATCATCGTACAAACACACTCAAAACGTATAGTACCATTTCTGCTGCTAGTACACAAATAGAACTCAACTCAAAAAAAAAACTCAAAGCATTTATTTCAATTAAACTATTTACAGGCACTTTTGAATTGTCAAGGAGTCGGTTAGTCAGAAATATGAAGCTAGTTGCCCATTCCAAAGCGTAGTAGGTACCTATGGAGAAGAACGGGCAAGAAACTCCACGGACACTCTTTTAAATCAAAATATTGTTACAATATATGGGTTACATCATTCATGTTGAAATTATAAATGTGAAAACAATGTAAAAAGCGCGTTAAAAGCGTCCGCAATTATGACATACAAACAATTCAAAAATTTAAATAAGCCATGGCAGCTAAGAGATGACCAGTCACAACTGACGGCGCCCGTTCACGAACATGACGCATGGATCAGCACCATTCAGCTCAACCATTTTGAAGGGAGCTAAATGATCCAACACACGCGCCACCATCAGCGAGACATTTAAGTGAGCATGACATTCCCAGCCGCCAGGGCACATTCAAGTCAATGAAAGACAGATTACCCGGTAAATGGTAGCTCAATAGTACATAGTACTCACACCTGTGCTATGCAATTATATAATACAAAGGAGATTGAGTTTATACAATGCAAAGATGATGATGATCTTAAAATCTTCAGCAGCTCCAACTGTATGTTCGAATATTAATTAGTTAGTTATGATTGTGGAGCAGGACCAGCATTACAACTGTTACCAAAACCCACACTTTTAACCTGCTTAAACAGTAGTTTTATAGTACTTATTATATACCACACATCAAAAAGACCGCGATTTCAAACCAGTAATTTACATTCCGCCCTTATATTTGGAGCTCTCACAAAAACTATTCGGTATTGGAAGGGTCTAAAGTTGCTAAACTATTAACTTTTGTTTAGTCCCGAACAGTAGGGAAACGCTTTATCATTTCGATGGGGCCTACAAATTCAGTTGGTTTGCAATAAATCTGCTGACGGGAGTCGCCAGGCCGTAGAAGTTGTAAGGATTTTGCACGGACATATAAGGTGTGTCTATTCATACACGTCGAATCTCTTAAGGGGTCATTGTACTCATTATCTTGAACAACTTTCAGTATGGGACAAATCAGCTGTTCCCTAAGTTTTGACGACTTGAATTGCTCTTTATTGTGTGTCGTAGCAAGAGTTGCTTTATATTTCAATGATTCTCGCGTACTTGTAGCTTCATACCTAAAATGCGGAGTGAACCATCTGTATTTATCTATCATTAAAACTAGATATTTCAAAAATAGTCGTTTGGAATTTTATGAGTTTTAAACATTAATCTTTTACGCCCTTTTTCGAGTTTCACGTTTAATTCCTTTTGCGTTTTAAAGATACCGCCAGTCAGTACTGTCAATATCAATTTATCTTTCCACTTTCTAACCCACTTTTCCAGCGCAACAGATTTCGCAACAAAAATGGGTCACCTACAAAAAAATCTCGGATTTTAAAATTGTAGCCACCCTATTCAAACGGAACTCGGGATTTTTCTGCTCGACTGTGTTGAAACAGAGCGGCGAGGACGCACTTTCCTTTATCTGCTACGATTGTCCCGAGAATTTATTCTCATGGATACAACTAGAGATGAAAATAATTCATATTGTTGTTTTTACGCCTTGTGCGCGAGTCGGGCGAAATAGCGCCGACGCGGCAGGCGCTGTTTCAGTCCGACGCACACAGCATCTTGATGCTCGGACGGCGAGATAGTCGGACGAATAAATACGTGAAGCATGTAACGTCATGTTGAATGGAATTGTGAAATTTGTTTAGAACAGTTTTATTATTAAAATCTTTTCTGCTTTGCATTTACCTACCTAGAAAGATTCCATTCCGTTGCGTTGCCAGTCGTGGCTTACGAAACCCTCACGGTATCTACACTCTTTGTTATCGTTATTGGTACTATTTGAAGGTTTTTAAGCCTGCAATTGTCTCGACACTGTTTCTTGACGTCTTGGTGCATGGACGAAAAACTACGTAACTAATAAAGTTTGTAATACCTAATATATTATATATGAATATTATTGACGACTAAAATATTGAAAGAGTGTTTACACTGCGTTGGCAGGAAGCAATTCAATTCTTTATGCTTCATCTTAATTGCGTAACACACTATCAATCACAATCTAAATGATTTTGAAGGATATTGCTTGTCTTCTTAAGTTCGAAAAAATTGTCTGCTAACAACGTAAATAACGTAATGAAGGACATTGACAGTTCTGTTGAACTGTCAAAATTAAAGCCATTACTACTGTTCGCGTGTTACGCAATTACCCTGCTTGATTATGTTGTGTATTTTGTTACGGTTTTTTTCCAATTTACTCTACCATGGATTACGAGGGTACAGTCACGGACTTTAATTGATGAGCCACCTGGCACTGTTCGTATTTTAGTCGTGTAATGCAAATCGGGTTTATTCGGTTCCCGACACGCAAAGTCATAATATGTTTTGTCTTCGTATTAGAAGACGAAAATTATATTTCATATCTTTACCGGTTGGCTAACCTGAGAGCCAAAACTACAAACTTTACAGCAGAGTGACTACCCAAAGTCAACCAATTGCAGGTTACTGTTGCGATAGTAACGTTAGCGTACGGAGAAATATTAATAGTCATTTCGACAAGTTCGAAAGTAACGTCTCTGACATCGATATTTCAACAGTCACTGTCTTCAGATAAGTTTTCAGAATTATCGAGTTAATGAGCTATGATTCAAAGAGGTCGCAAATAGATTGGATAAACTGAATGCAATATTGTATTTATTTTTATCATTGAGAACTTATTAGTCAAAATCTATGGATAAGACTATTTCCGATTAAAAGTAATTTATTTGTCATCTTGTTTACGAGCGAACGATTTGATTTCGTGTTTAATTGTGTAATCTCGTGAATGTATGAAACTGTAAAATTGAAAAGTTTAAAGGCTCTTCAATTAAAGTCCGTGACTGTACTTGTTCATAATGAGCAAAGCTTATACCTCGGTTAGCAAATGAGTGCGTTGAATTATAACGTCAGAACAATTTGGTGATGGATTAAGTTGTATTTTACGGTGACAAAGGCCTGCTCATTAAAATTCTAGTGATAGTAATTTTATATTACCACATAAAATTAATCATGTCATTGTCCATTTACTCTACAATAGGGTAAGGTACAAGATACATTACATTATATATTTGAATGAAAAGAAATATATTATATATATAAATATATACGTTGCTTAATTCATGGTCTATATAAAATTATTGTTAAAAAAGTATCTTGAAAGATTAAAACTCGCGGCAGAATAATAAATAGTACAAAAAAAATCCATTAGTACACAAGTCCATTTCAGACCAATTCATTAACGTGTCGTTTGAATTTAGCAAAATCATTCAAAACATTCTTATTTAAAACCAGACAAAATATAGACCTGTGTTACGAGTACCTACATTGATTGTTATTATTATTTAATTGACTACCTAGTGTAAATAGGTAGCTAAATAATATTTTAAGACTAACTTTAAATAATTAACTAATACCTATATAAAACTTCATTTATTGCTGTAGAATATTTTACCTGTTTCAGAAAGTGGTGTAAAACTGTAAAACTCATACAACTCCATAAAAGCACAAGTCATTATTTAAATAAGTAAACAGCATATGTGCAATACAATTTTAATTACAACACACTTGTGAATTATTTATTTTTAATTAAATTTAACAAGCTCCCGCGTGATTTAAGCCTTTGTATAAAATTAAATAAATTAAACTCTTTAATGTTTTAAATTTAACAACTGAATTACCTTCGCATTTCACATTTTAGGAGCGGTTTGAAGAAAATGCAGTCGTTTTTATTTTATTGTTAGTGTTTTAACATTTTCATGCACTTGTAGTAATAGGGAGGCAGTAATAGGGAGCTAATAAATGTATATTGTGGCCGCTGAGAATGTTTACGTTCACGTGACTTCTCGCCATTGCAGGTATCGCAGGAATTTGACATAAGGACTATTTGAATGTTGACCACCACTGGTAGCAGATTGAAAGGACTGGAACCAGAGGCAGACGAAGGCTGCTGTAGTAGCCTATGTCATAAACAACGTAGACCGTACCGTCTGTTGTAACCCGCGGACATTGCGGGCTTTGGACTCGGGATTAACATAACTACCTATAATAATAATTGTTCTGGACTTTTCGACAAAAACTTCTCATAAAACACACCCAAAATGTATCAGTTGTCTTATTCAGTGGAAGACATTTAAATGCTGTTATTGATGCGTATGAAGTAGCAGGAAAACATTATGAGGTTCTTAAATTACCGTCGTATTCCGTACACAAAATATACGCATTGACGTGGAGTTGCGCATACCAGCCCGTATTACCTATTACCGTCCTAATTATCTTCTGCCCTTTTCTACCAAGTCCAATTCGAAGTAAGCTTCTGTATTAGAACTAAAACATCATTATGCTCGGTTCAAAGCTAATCGAATGTCCGTCATAGTGGCTATGATTGGCGTCCACTGTGTACACAAAGGACGACATGCGGCCTCATTCATTCACTCATTCATTTGGTTCGCCTTGTTAATGTGTTTCGATGTCATTGTTTTGTTATGCTTTCGTGTATAATTCATCATTTGCTTAGCCATTTAGAGAAAATGACGACAACATAATGGTTGGGTCCGCCATTAAGCACAAACAAATCGTTTAAAATGGTCGAATCATTGAATTCTGAATCAATTTATTATTATTAAGACTTTTCAATAAAAAACCTGTGTGTCTCGAAACGTAGTATGCATAGACCACTCTGTGGGACATAATCAATGAATGTACAGTCACGGACTTTAATTGATGAGCCGCCTGGCACTGTTCGTATTTTAGCCGTGTAATGCAAATCGGGTGTATAAGTCATATGTCTTCGTATTAGAAGAAGAAAATTATATTTCATATCTTTACCGGTTGGCTAACCTGAGCGCCAGAACTAGAAGCTTGACAGCAGAGTGACTGCCCAAAGTCAACCAATTGCAGGTCTAGCAACAGTAACCTAGCAACGATAAACAATCGTTGCTAGGTTACTGTCGCGATAGTAACGTTAGCGTACGGATAAATGGTAATAGTCATTTCGACAAGTTCGAAAGTAACGTCTCTGACATTGATATTTCAACTGTCACTGTCTTCAGTTAAGTTTTCAGAGTTTTCGAGTTAATGAGCAATGATTCAAAGGAGGTCGGTATCAAATAGATTTGACAATCTTAATGCAACATTGTATTTATTTTTAATTTTTTATCATTGAGAACTTATAAGTCAACCTCTATGGATAAGACTATTTCTGATTTAAAGTAATTTATTTGTCATCTTGTTTACGAGAGTGCGATTTGATTTCGTGTTTAATCGTGTAATCTCGTGAATGTATGAAACTGCAAAATTGAAAAGTTTGAAGGAGGCTCATCAATTAAAGTCCGTGACTGTACAGAAGAATTAAGTGAAAAAAAAAGAAAGAAAAATTGTTTATTCTGCACAAACTAAACGCACATTACAAGAAAAAAGAATGAAATTCTATTCTACGTTTAAATTTGCCAAGGGCCTCGTATTTACTAACAAAAAGTTTGACAAAGTGCATACAATTGTTATATGCTAACCTAGCCAGCATTTTTGACTGTCTTTTTCTTTTACGATTTCGTTTTCTTATTCTTTCCTGAGGTCATGCCATGCCAAAGACACAGAATTTTCTATTTTATTAAGAACTTGGTACTTTTTGACAGGCCTTCACTGTCCTCACATACCTACCTATTAACAGTTTCATTTCAAAACATTGTACAAGCCAATTATTTTAAAAGTATAAGCGTGGAGTTTTTGCCGGCTCTTCTCCAAATGGAACCGTGACCCCAGCTTCTGTTGTTTAATAAGTGCCCATATAGGTTTATGCGAAATCTATTTGATTTCTAAAGACTTCCTAATCAGAAAATCAAATCAGCGATTTCGATGACCCAAGAAACGCCGGACGCACTCAAGCTCATGAATGCTTTCTCATTTTCCTTTTACTGTGATCATTTTAATTAGCACAAATAAACGTTCCGTTTGAAGGAAGACAATATGGCTGCCAACAATTACAACACGTTTAAAACATGAGACGTTAAGTTTAAAACAAGTTCTTAATTACGTTTTCGCGTTTCGCGAATGTTTTCATAAACTATTTTCTGTTATTGCTTTAGTTTCTTACTCATGTTTTATTTACTTTAGTTTTGTTTGTATTTCTAATGTGTATAAATGGCCTTAATTAGGTACTGTTTTAGTAAAATTCTGATAGCTGTGTTGCCTCCCACGGGGTTAAAACGTGTCGTATTTGCAATAAACTGTTGTTATCTCGCTGACCGATAAGCCACTGATGATGTTGTAGCACACGCCTCCGCAAAACAATTAGGGTTTTTTTTAATAATGATCCCAGACAAGGATTATGAATGTATTATTGTGATAATTGCTTTCTCAAATCAAATAAAATAGACAGCTCTATAAAATAAATACTAAAACAGACTCAGAAAATTATTCATTTTCAGATTTAAATAAAACCTATATATGTGAACCTCCTTTTAAAAGCACTATGTTTGGCAAAGAATTATTTGGCCAAAAGTAATTAAAACAGTAAAATCATCCCTTCACACTCGTCCATTGTAATTACAATTCGTTTCATGGCTGTGAGCAATTATGTCTGACGATTGTTCACGTATACGATTACTATGTTATATCATCTTATAGGTAGGTACATACATCGATCTCCAAAGGGACCTTTGACCTATCATTTACGACTCGTTAATCGTCTCAACGTCTAATAACTTTAGTCTGGTCCATCAACGTTCAGAAACGGGCGATCTTGCCACTTTTGTGCCAGCTGGACCTTTTCACAGTACATTAAATGCGGTCAAGTTGACTGCTCAATGAAAGGTATGCCCGATTATAAAGTTAACAAATTAGTGGGGAGTTTTAAATTTTTTCTCTTTTGATTGCAGCACTTTTTTGTACTGTGCCTGATATGAAAATACAAAATTATGTAATAATGCGTGTGTTACAAAACAATATTCCTACAAAATGTGCATTATACAGGATTTAAGGGTAAACACTCTGGTCATTCAAACCATGGGTAGTTGACTTAAATATAAAAACAAATGACCGAACACAACAAAAAAAAAACGTTATTTTCATTAAAAGATTTTAAAAAGTTTCTATCTGACACCGTGCTTGCTAGCGAAACAGCTGACTGACAAAGGGAGGGATCGCGCTCGCTGCCGGTCAGGTCACATCCTGTACCCCCCGCGCGTGTTGAGACGCATGTTCGTTGCCTTAGCGCATAGGGCAACGAACTTGCGTCTCTTGTGGTAAAATTTTGATCGAAATTTTTTTTTTTTAAAGTTGTAATTTTACATTGATTTTACGTTCTATAAATGAAACCAAACCACTGGTTGCAAGGAAAACGGTGTTTACCCTAACACCCTGTATACATTTTTTATTACGAGTGTAATACATGATTTAAATACGATTTTCACCATCATTTAACGCATTTATTGCGGAAGGTTTATGTGTATAATATTGATATTAAACGATCGTATAGTAAATAAATCAACATCAATTGTTAAAAACCGTGCGAAACAGGGGCGGGTGGCTAGTCGAGAATAATTTATTCGATAAATCACAAACCTATAAATATCACAAATTAATAAAAACAGACTCTCATTAACACTCAACAACTATCAACTCTACTTCCAGTACTCGAAACAAAATATACGACACACTTTCGCATAAATTTAATCTCTTAAACTCACTAACTAAAGATTTAAAGGGGAATATTTTAACTCGCTTAATGTTTCTGGAGAATAAATAAAGGCTTTATCGCCGACTGGAGTGGCATCGAGTACTCTTAGTTGTGCTAATAGAAGGCTGCTAATAAACTGCCCTGGATTCTTGTCTGCAAGCCGATCTCTTTGTTGTTTACTTTGTAGTTATTTATTATGTGATAAGCGAGTGTTTTATTCAAAAGGTTGCACTGCAAAGTTATGATTGCTGTTTAGAAGTACTGAATACAATACGAATCTTGATAGAAATCTGACATATCACATATCCTCCTTACTTCTACGGAATGATACTATACATAATAGTGTATATGAAAATTCATACAATATTTAAAAGCCGGACGTAAAGTTAATTTTTTTCCGCTCATATTTTTTACTAACACCGCCTAATCAATGCCTACAAACTATTGCGGGTAACTAATGCTGCCAAATAAACATAATAACATTACTTTCAATATTTCCAGTCCAGAATTAGAACCAAAACCATTCAGACAAGCCGTAATAGGATCAAACAGCTTATAAGTTCTATAGACTTGAACAATTCCAACTTCTTAGTTCTCGCACAAATTGAGAACGCTTGAATGATTGTAGCGGTCTAAACATTTCAACAGGGCCAGAATGTTGAACAAGATGTCAAGTTCCTTCAAGTACTATGTACCAGTTGGCAATCACATTCACTTTCCATTTCATTTTTTTTTATCGCAGCGTGAAAAATTACATTCAGTAATATTTTACAAATAATTTTACATTTTTTTTTTACTCATGATGTTTGTTTTACAGTCCTGAAAGTTGAAGTTGCAGTCACGTTATAACTATTACGTAGATAAGCAGTTGCTGTAACACTTTTCATAATGCAGATCATAAGATTCTTACGATCATTTGTTATTGTCATACTAGCCAACGGAATAAATAATAAGATTTTGATTTTAATGAATAAAAAGCCCACGTTGGGCGTCAAAAAAATATTTGGCCCATGTCGGGCGTCAAAAATGTTAAGATCATGGCTCATGCTGGGCGCCAAAAACTTTTGGCCCATATTGGGCGCCAAAACATTTGGCCCATGTTGGGCGTCAAAACTGCAACAAAGTTTGATGGTATCGTGAATAAATTAAAGGACAACTTCAAACTTACTAAGTTTAGCAGCGAATCTAATAATGGTCAGTATACGGCAAGTCATTCTCATATTCCTATTTTCTTCGTCCGCCTTTCAAACGAGCCTCAACAATAAGGACAAATCTACAGATGAGAAATTAACACTAAAGCTTTGTGTGAAACCATCCACAAAAGCATCGAAGTACTCGTAACTGACTACCCAACTTCTAATTTATACGCCTTCATTATTACCAACAGCCCTTTGCTCAACAGAAAGGTAATAATAAGCTATTACGCGTCTCACTGTGTTGATTATCGCGGGTCATATAATTCAAACGGGCTATTAATTTGGCCTGCACTGTATGGGCTACGATTACGCTCGGCCTGCTGTGTATTGTGCTTGTGATGTAATAGCAATTGACTTGATTTAAGTTTGTTTTCGAATCTACTTCTGTATTATTCTAGTACGTATTTAGTCTATGTATTTCTGTCTACATCATTTTGCATTGTAATGTGAAATAATAAATGAGCCATAATGTTTTTCACTGATAGAAATAAATGGGTTTATTGGTTCATTATGGTTTCTAAAGCGTCTCTCAATTCGTTTTTCTTATTGTACATGACGTGATCCATCTTAATTTACAAAAATAAAATTAATGCTTTGCACGATCATCATTTTAACACACTTTTGTAGACTGGAGGTGGAAAGATTACCTACTGCGCTCATATTCAAAAATAGAATTAGTTTACTAACCTATAAATGACTTCAAATCCAGCTTACCCTAAAAACGTATCCAGGCAAGACAATAAACAAGTGTCCCCCGCACTACATCGTCAACGTTAATATCTCAGAGGAGGTGACAGATGACGCCTTTATGAGCATTCCTTGGGGACAGTGGCCGACACTGATTTATAGCTTGATCACATCACAAATCTTCGCGGTATATAGAGTAGGTTATGGAGTGTGGTAAAATGTAGCTTCTGGGGAGGGGAGGGGTTTGAACTGACCCCTATTTTGATGTGTCCAGCGGAATTATTAACATGGCTTTTGGATATATGTATATAAACGTAAGTAAAAGATCCCATAATGTAAATGGTCCCCATTGAGAAAAAGAAAATAGTTCTTTGATTAACATTTTCCAGTTTTGGTGTGTGTATAAGATAGTCTAAAAGCAATTTTTGGGTAAAGCAAAAGTAAACTGAGATGTATAGTTTTTTTTTCTACATATAAGAGTAGGAATTCAAATAATTATAATTAAAGTTAGTTTTCTTAACATAATGGTACAATTTTGGTCAATTGTGTATTGTTGTTGCAAAATGTGATAACCTTGAAAGGGTTCAGTTCAGTGACATTCTTTGGGGAGACTGTCTGACATAGATTTATAGTTTGATCACATCACAAATCTTCGGGGTATATGGAGTAGGTACGTTATAGACTGTGATAAAATGTAGCTGCTCGGATTTCAGAATGAGGGTGCGTTGACAATTGATTTTGTTGCGTAACTTCTTGAGGAAAAACGTTTAAATGTAATAAACGTTTTAATCACATTAAGATACCAAGATGAAATTCCAGTATCTATTTTTACAATAATAAAGCTTTCGTATATTTCAGGTAACGCCTGTTACTTATGGAAAGTCAATTTTATAACAAGTTTCCCTACTAGGTAATAATGATCGTAGATACCTACAAACAATCGTTTTTATGCCGTTGGTCCCGCCTGTCATTCGTAGATCTTTGACAGTCGTTACGATATCGTATTACCCAGTAACTGGGTTCTGTAGGTCAGATAGGCAGTCGCTCTATGTAAAATACTGGTATTCAGCTGCATCGGATTAGACTAGAAGCCGACCTCAACATTATATTATTTACTTTCTACTAATTTCAATGGAAAAGTACCCATAGTGAGAAAAACTCATAAATGGAGAGACATGACCTTGACACAATAAGAGAAATATCCTCTTCGTGAAGAACAAGAAAGGAAATAATTACAATAATTAAGTCAACATATTTATACAGAACAAATATCATAACGTTCACTTCGTTTTCCTTGTCGAAATCAATGTTCCTCATAAATAGGCGGAAAATTGGACAACATAAGATGTAACGAACGTTTACCTTGTAGTATAGTTCCTTGTAACAAATGACCTTGGACAGTGAACATCTGAAAATATGTCCAAGGTTACGTTGGACTTTTACCGTCTTACTGCAAAACGAGTTCTAACTTTAACCTTCAATCCTTTTATTTTGAACCTTATTCTAACTGATGTAAAGTTCTTAATAAAAAAAGTGTCAATAGACTCGGTTCTAAAGTCAGTTTTTGTATTAAGAACTTTACGTCGTGGCTATATTATAACCAGGTGTTCATGACATATGAAACTAACCTAACTTAACCTAGCCACATTTTTCACCGTAATAGATGCCTTAATTAAACAGCATCTATTACGGTAAACAGTCTCCCAAGGGATCCTTGAAATTCAATACAGATTATTTATGTTTTATTAGTAAATGCAAGTGAGTAATAAGCCTAATTAACAACTCATGTATTTTTCTAGTAGGTATTTTTGTTATAAAGGTTTCCCAACCTACACAGTCGCCAATCACAATTTCACCATCATTCTAAGAAATAGTAGATAACCCAAAAAATACTACAATGGTTCTTAAAAAATACTTACGCAAGTAGGTACTCCACCACACACAGAAAGGCGAGCAATCATACAATCTCATGGCAATTCTACGAATAAGGCGGAGGTAGGATGCAGGCTTTGTGACGTCGGCGGGTGACCGCCAGCCGCCGTCGATTTCCCATAGGACTGCCATTTAATTACGTTCCCAGACGTTCAGCCCGGCTTTTGTTTAAAGAATCATTTAATTTTTTCTTACCGGCAACACGGGAATGTTGTAGAGCTATATTGTTTGGTTCTGATGGGCAATTGCTTTGACTTTATTTGAAAGAATGAATGGGAATGTTTTTGAAAGAAGTCATTAAAAACAGTTTTTTATTGTGAAATTGAAAGAAAAGAAAGAAAAATTGTTTATTCTGCACAAACTAAACGCACATACTAGGTACAAAATAACAGAATGTGATTTACATATTACCCAAAAGCCTCGTATTCGGAGGCTATTTGTAGTCTGTGTCACAGAGTACAAATAAATAAATAGTAAATTCATAGTAGTGTATGATGATATAATTAATTATATTGCCCAGAATTAGTGCTTACTTTAAAAAGTATTCAATCCTAACAACCACCAAAACACAAATCAACCACCAATTTGATCTTTTGTTCTCTGTAATTTTGTATGTGCCTATAATGCAAAGGGAACAGCTGATGCAGTCGAACTTTTACAATAGTCTCAAATTGCTAACACACAACGAGGAAGCGTTGTAATCAAAGCTCGTGCCTTCCGGCACAATAAAAGAGTTTGATATTATTATTAAATAACATCAATAATAACACCAAAATAATCATTTCTCCGTATAGGATATCGTCGGTTCACCACATAATAGGGGGACTAATGTGAAATTGGAAGGATTACCACAATACGTGGTGGGTCAGTATGTACTAACGTAAACGATCCCGTTCGTGTAATGAATTTTAATTAATGTATCAATCAGTACAAATACAACTGTTTGGTATTCCACAAATAACACGGCTGTTCTAAAATTATTGCTTTTATATCGAAAATGGTTAATGCTTTGATTGAAATTCCGTTGCGATTGTTTAGGTTGACCCGGGGACATGTTGTTATTGTTTCTATTCGTTTATTTTCACAATTAATAATTTAGGTAATTTTATTTTCAGTCTTAGAAGGAAAGCAAGAAAGAAAAATATTTCAATTGGGACACGCACAGGAAATACAACAAAAACAAATGCGAGTCGGACTCCGCGCACGAAGGGTTCCGTACCATTATCTATAAAAACGGCAAAAAAATGTCTGTTGTATATGAGCCCCCTTAAATATTTATTTTATTCTGTTGTTAAGCGGCAAAAGAAATACATCATCTGTGAAAATTTCAACTGTCTAACTATTACGGTTCATGAGATACAGCCTGGTGGCAGACGGACAGACGGTTACAATTAGAGTAGGTACGATTAAAAAGAAAAATTGCAGCTCTTAACGAGATTCTACTTCGAGGTGTACTTACAGATGGGAATATTTAGTCCCTTTTAAAAACCAGGAATCTGTGAGATTCCTGGTACGCCTTCCAAAACTTTTTAAAAAATTGACTCGTTTTCATTCAAAAAATGTCTATCTGGCACACAGTTGTCACGAAAAAGTACGTGTTTTTAATAGCAAAAAAAGGCAAGAGCGAAGTAAGTGCCCTGACTTCGTTAACATTACCCCAGAACTCCCGCTAAATGTTCTATTTTACCTGAACCCTAAGTGTGTTATTTAATTTATACATTTGTAGCACGCACCTTTTTAGTCGAATTAATTCAAGCTCGCCATTCACTGTCACACTGACGACAGCGAAGTGACGACTGTCGAGCTTGAAGTATATTAGAATTCCTCAGTTTTCGAATTTGGAATTGCGATCTGCGGGGCACTTCCCTTATTTTTAAAGAACGTTCACATTCGCATCTCATTGCAATCTGTCAAAAAACACATTAATTTACCAACATTTTGTGACTAATTTGACAGATTGCTACTTGAATGTGAACGTTTTGAAGTAAGAGAATTGGCCCTCTGTTTTCTGAATATTAGGTATTTTAGTATGCTTTGTGTCTCCTGCCTCACCTTCAACCTCAAACCAGCCTTTGCGGTACGTTTACGACGTATACTGCCGGTTTGAGGTTGCTCAGAAAAAGAATACCTGGAAGAATTTATAGGAGGCCTTTGCCTAGCAATGGGACAGCGTATGCACATTAAAAACAAAAATCCAGCTTTATCTGACTTTTAAAGCTAAAACTTACACGTCATAACGTACATATTTACTGAAGAAAGGTACAGACTGTAAAGGAAATTGTTTTGAAGCAACCGGGATATCATTCGTGGGATTGCCATCTCGCAGTAAATCTGATCAATACTCGTTCAATCTTGTGTGCCTTGCAGTGGAGGAAAATTGGTACAGGCTGAGAATATCATAATAGCCCTGTAACATAACTTAGCTGTGATACCTACTTGTGATATAATCATCATCATCATCATTTCAGCCGACCTCCCCCAAGCACCGCTACTTCGACCGGTTCTGAGCTTCTCGCACCTTCCCCAAGTCATCTTTACTAGTGATATAACAACATGTTTATTTCGTAGTGCATTTTTATTTTATTTTTTCTATGCATGCCTAGTGTATGTCCATCACAATACAAAATTTTACTAAAATAAGGATATTCACCTCCTAGATTCATTGATTTCTTCTGCTAAAACTCCCCATCGTTTCAACCTATCAGATTACATTAGGAAACGCCAAGGTTTATGTATTATTGCCCCTTATGGGATGGGGATGGGAATATTGGAGTTAAGTTTACCCCATTCCCCCCTAGATGATCGGCTGCCAATAATCTTAAAGATGTTTTAGCAATCTCTTTTACAAGACTGTTCTATTTTTGTTTTGCTTAAAAATGTTCATCTAGTTTACTTTTATCGTATACACCCTGAAATTCCTACCATCGTTACATATCGAGACTCCTCCGTGCCTCGGAAAGCATGGTAAGCCGTTGGTCCCGGCTGTCATTCGTGGATCTTTGACATTCATTACGGGTCGTCAGAAGCCTGAAAGTCTGACAACCAGTCTTACCAAGGGGTATCGCATTGCCCAGTTACTGGGTTGTGGAGATTAGATAGGCAGTCGCTCCATGTAAAATACTGGTATTCAGCTGCATCCGGGTAGACTGGGAGCAGACCCCCAACATAGTTGGGAAAAGGCTAGTTACATAGATTGAACACCCTGAAATTCAGAAGAACTCCCCTAGAGCCCGTCCTAAGAATCAAATCCAGAGGCTATAGACAAAATCCCTTTTCTGTAAGCGTTAACGCCAACGGAAAGATCAAATTGTATGGAGTTGACATTAGCTTTAGAGATGTCACGTGACTGCTGCTGTCAACTCCATACAATTTGATCTTTCCGTTGGCGTTAACGCTTACAGAAAAGGGATTTTGTCTAGGCCCCCTGGACAACTATGCTCAGTAAACGCGGTCGCGATCATGAAATCACCGAGAGAGTCTAACAAAAATACCGAACCTATTAGGTACGA
Organism: Lithophane semibrunnea; assembly: GCA_947363905.1. Classification (NCBI taxonomy): domain Eukaryota; kingdom Metazoa; phylum Arthropoda; class Insecta; order Lepidoptera; family Noctuidae; genus Lithophane; species Lithophane semibrunnea. Next base: position 3,582,997 of record OX376194.1, on the reverse strand, counting down.
ACACTAATATAATATAACTTTAAGGTTCCCGCAGAGAGACTCGACGCGACTGTGCGACGCGATTCTGGCAGAACCATTTCCATGAAGTTATCATAGAAATTGTTAAGTACCTACTTGAGTCTCGTCGCGCAGTCGGGTGGCGCCTGTCTGCAGGATCCTTTTACTTAGACACTAAAATACCATTAGCAACGAACTAAATAGTGCTTAAAACCTACAATAATACTGAAAGGACTCCAATATGTTATTCAAAATGAAATTTTCATTTATCCATACACATTACCATATCCTAAGAAAATATGAACGCAATAACTTCACAGATCCATTTCTATTCGCCACTTGGAGTAATAATAAGATAAGCTTTACGTGTCGATTACTGTAAATCGTGTTATGAGTTTATATAAGTTTATATCGAAAACCACTAAAAAATATAGCCACTAAAAAAACGTCTGTCTACCTTATGGGTTTCACCAGTCAGTAAAAAAATCGGACTGTGGATAAGCATTGTAGATGATTGTCAAAAAAAATTGAATATCACTAAAAACGTGCAACAAGCACTGCCACATATTAATAACTTTGGCGTAAATAAGAAGTCACCATATAGAAATATTCTTTTTTCTATACAAACTTATCCAAAAACCACAACACTATTTCTTGTAACCAACGGCTATGTTCGATTTTATAAATGTTTGAAAAAAAACAGATATTTTGTGAACTCACTCTCTCTCCTCTTCGTGTCACTCTATGGACACTTTTGCGCGCGACTTAGTACGGTGATAGCAAATGTTACGATAGCGGTATGGTGGTACGGATAACGGTAGACTGCTGGTGATTAGATAATGTAATCTAGATATATCTAATGATTGATTATTATACAATGATTATTAAACATTTAATCACCGGCAGTCTAACAAAAAAAGTGATTATACTAGCTTTAACGAGCTGTCGACTATCAGTAGGTATTAGATTTAACAGAAATAATAAATCATGGTATACTGAATTCACGCAGCATGTTATACATGCTCCGCATTTAATTCTATCCTGGCATGTCTCCCAATATTTTAAACACAAATAAAAGAATCAAATTCTATATTTATTTATTCAAACTTGGCTACGAATCAGCACTTTCCGAACGCTGAAATGATAAAAGACTGTCCCCCAAAACGCCCACGTTTCACCGTTTCCTAGTTCTTTAGCTAAGAAGAAGAAGTCCTTTTCATCAAAAAATGCCGGGCGCAGTTCACCGTATGGCATACTCCTCTCTCAAGTTGCGTTCATCAGCGCTCTATAAACCATTACTATTCACGTGCCGTTCGACCAGTGTGAGGCTTAGTAGAAAAGCAAGCAAGTCCGAACAGATATTTTATTTTAGTGCCCTTTATATGGGTCTTATTCCACAGTAAGACCGGACTAAAGTAGAAATGTAAATAAGAATATGTATGGAGGATAGGGCGTTAGAATAACATAGGGATATGCGAAGGGCTTTGTAGACTGTAGAATTACTACCCTAAGTACAGTCACGGACTTTAATTGATGAGCCACCTGGCAGTGTTTGTATTTTAGCCGTGTAATGCAAATCGGGTTTATTCTGTTCCCGACACGCAAAGTCATGTCTTCGTATTAGAAGAAGAAAATTATATTTCATATCTTTACCGGTTGGCTAACCTGAAAGCCAGAACTACAAACTTGACAGCAGAGTGACTGCCCAAAGTCAACAATCGTTGCTAGGTTACTGTTGCGATAGTAACGTTAGCGTACGGAGAAATATTAATAGTCATTTCGATAAGTTCGAAAGTGTATCGTCTCTGACATCAATATTTCAACTGTCACTGTCTTCAGTTAAGTTTTCAGAATTATCGAGTTAATGAGCTATGATTCAAAGGAGGTCGGTATCAAATAGATTTGGTAAACTTAATGCAACATTGTATTTATTTTTAATTTTTTATCATTGAGAACTTATTAGTCAACAACTATGGATAAGACTATTTCCGATTAAAAGTAATTTATTTGTCATCTTGTTTACGAGCGTGCAATTTGAGTTCGTGTTTAATCGTGTAATCTCGTGAATGAATGAAACTGCAAAATTGAAAAGTTTGAAGGTGGCTCGTCAATTAAAGTCTGTGACTGTACCTATGTGGGTTCAGAAAACGTGTTGCTAGGGAGTTTAATTCGCTAACGTAGAATACATACAGTGATTTTTGAAAATGTGTAATGTTCTGTTAATAACGTGCAGGCAGAGAAAGTTTACAATTTGTTAAGCAATTCGACACGTGCTATAGCTATTTCATTCAACTTTAAAAAAATGACAGTTGTAACATAACATAACGTCTGTAATCTCCGAAGGTAGGTAGAGATTTACCTATAGTACACCCACATTTCGCCAGTTATGTTTAAGTCCCATGTAATAAGGGACGAGCCTATTGCCATCAACCGGGCATAAATCGAGACTCCGGGCTGCTACTGAGAAATTCCAGATAGAAAACCCAATATCCCTTTGCCTGACCCGGCAATCGAACCCGAGACCTCAGGCTCAGCAGTACCGCTTGCGATCAAAGATCCACAAATGACGGCCGGGACAAACAGCTGAACGTGCTTTCCGAGGCACGGAGGAGACTAGGTATGTAAAGATGGTCACCCATCCATGGACCAACCACGGCAAGCGTAGCTTAACCTGATGGATTGACCTGTACGGCTGTTATTACTTAGCCAAGAGCTCCTTTATAATTAATATCTATTATCCATAAATATTATAAATTAAAGGAGGCTTCCAGCGACTGGGACCGCAATTAACTAGGACCGCGGTCCCAGTCGCCGGATCCGTAAAAAGTAAATATTTTTCTTCCGGCGACTGGGACCACTCATAGATAACTTAAAAAAATCTATAATTCAAGCCAAAATCGGTACAGTCAAACGAAAAAATTTCTAAATTATTTATATGAATATCATTGGACTCGTTCTAGACATGATTTTATCCTATGCGCTTAGTAATAGATTAAGCTAGCCCGTTTTTACATAATTCACACAGGCACGTAAAACACACACAAAGGGCATAGCATTGTATAATACTATCACACTCTAACTCGAGTCCGTTTTGCCTGTCGATTTCAAGGTCAGGTAGCCCTTTTGTTATAAACGAGAAATTTTGCATTGCCCGATGACTGGCTCGGCCAATCACGAACAAGAAGCTTATCAGTTTAAGAAAGTCAGGTTTTGCATCAGACAGTGTCATATGATCTACATTGTAAGATACTGCGCTGAATATTTGTTGCAAATTGTGTGATGTAAGTGGTGGTGTATAGTGACTTAATTTAATACTCTTCAGGTATGTAAAACAATTTTTTAGTAACTTATTTATAAACAAAACAAGCTAATAAGGGGGTTAAACGACGTGGTTACAAAAATTTTTACTTTAGATTGCTTCTCATCTTTGATGCGACTTTTTATTATCACAAAAAAAAATGTCATTTGTTAAGATTATCTGTAGTTTTTTTTTTTCGATTTTAGAATTATCAAAATGGATGAAAAAAGTCCTTCAACTTCACGTGGTGAACAGTCGTTTTATATTGATGTCACACAAAGAGGACGTGAACTTTTGCGAAGAGCTGGCTATGCATATATATTCTTAAAAGAATAAACAAAGATGGCTCAAAACTATGGCGATGTGCAAGAAAAAATGTTTGCAACGCGACAGTAAAAATCAGAGTCGATGCGATGACTATTTTGAACGAAACTGCTCATTGTCATGAACCTATTGATCTCGCGAAAGATAAAGTGAACCGCCAAATGCAAAAAATGTGTAGAAGATGTTCAAAAGGATATAAATATCCCTGTTGCGCAAGTGTTTGAAATTAATATGGAAGTTCTTAAAGACGAGGGTATACAGTATGTTACACAATTACCACAATTTCACAACATAGAAAAGCGACTCTACAAAAAAAGAAACGATGGTATTGGAGCAAAAAAAGTCACTTTTCACAGAGCTGCCGACGTCGAAGTACCAAAAAAGTACCAAAAATTGCTGCTTGCTGACTATAGCGGGCAAAAAAAAGCGCGTAATTGTGTTTGCAAGTGAAGAAATTAAAAAATATTTTAAACTGTGCAAACATTTCTATATTGATGGCACATTTAAAATTTGTATTAAGTCATTTTATCAACTCTATACTATACATGCAGATGTTGGAAGTAATGAAGACTACGTAAATGTTGTTCCAGTAGTTTACGCACTTCTACCTGATAAGAAGAAGTCTATGTATAAGTTGCTTTTTGAACTCATAAAAAGCCAGATACCCGAATGGGAGCCGGCTGTAATGACCATGGACTTCGAAGTTTCATCAATACAAGCGGTCAAACATTTTTTCCCTGGTGTGAAAATAGTAGGTTGCTTTTATCACTTCAAAAAAAGTTTGTGGCGTAAAGCGAAGGAATTGCGCGTCGACAAAACTCAACCAGGAAAAGACGATGTTCAGCTATGTTCGGCGCTTTCTCATCTCCCACTAGATATGGTCGACGATGGCTGGTTGTATGTCATGGAAGAGTCGCCAATTAGTGCAGAAATTACAAACTTGAATGACTACTTTGTACAAACATGGCTAGAAAATTCAACAGTCGCAGGTACATTTATTACTTATGGAGAATTAAACAAAACAAATAATGCTGTCGAGCAATGGAATAGCCACATTAGAAAGTACATCAAACCAAAGCCAACGTGGAAATGCTGCCAGTCGACGCCTAAGGCTAAACTACGTATCGTAACTATCTATATCTTCTATCTATACAAATAATAATGCTGAAGAGTTTGTTTTTTTGTTTGTTTGAACGGGCGTCAATCTCTGGAAACTACCAGTCGGATTAGAAAAAATCTTTTTGCTTTTGATAGCCAAATTCTTGTAGAAGGCTATAGAGGCTACTTAACATCACGACACCTGAGGAGTCGAGCAAAAAGAAAAAACTCAGAAAGAACGAAAACGAAGTAATACCGCGGGCACGCGATGCGATGTGACGGGTGGTTCAGGGAACAAAAAAATTTCACGCGGACGAAGTCACGGAAAGAAACTAGCCTTTCTATAAAATCAACAAAATATTCGAGCCTATATTCAATGTACATTTTGTATGTCATAAAAACTGCGACACATCAATCAATCTGCCTAGCCGAATGCAGCTGAATACCAGTATTTTACATACATGGAGCGACTGCCTATCTGACCTCCGCAACCCAGTAACTGGGTAATACGAATACAATACCCTTTGGTAAGACTGGTTGTCAGACTTTCGGGCTTCTAACGAACTGTAACGACTGAACCGTGACGTTAAAAACAGCGACACATCTCATTAGTTAATTAGTTCGTCTAATTAACATAGTACAGACTGATTCTTCTGCACTCATCTGTGTTTTGTTCACCCACAAAACAAGTGTGGGCTGAGTAACAATCCCATATAACATGTTTAAAATATTGCTCGAGTCTTTTACATTCTTTTATACTTTACTCTAGAAGGGTCGTCATGAAGTTTGAACAATTAACTTGTAAAAAGGATAAATATAAGAAACACGGAAGCGGCTGTTTGTTATTATAACATAATCTTGAAACCGACATTGCGTAAAGGGATTGTTGAAACAAAGTTATGACAGGGGATTAAACTCATTTGTTTTTCATGTAACTTTCATGAAAAGGCAAAAGACGAATTCACATTATTTTCTAGTTCTATTATCATATAATAGTGTTTTTCTTTTTAATATAGAACCTTCATTCGTCATCACCATCATTTTGGATGAAAGACGTCTACTGCTGGACATAGGCCTCCCAAGCACCGCCAATTCGACCGGCTCTGTGCTTTCGATTATACTAATAGAAAGTCTTAAACATAACTGGCGAAATATGGGTGTACTATAGGTACACCTCTGCCTAACCCTTCGGGGAAACAAGGCGTGATGTTGTGTTATTAGTTCATAATGAAAAGATTTTTTTTTTCTAATCGTAATATATTTTGTTATACTTAATTTCATTTTATTCATTCATTAACAATTTACATTGTGTTGAACATTACATATTAAAGTTATCACATGCATAAACAATACTAAAAACCTTATTAAAATTTATGTGAAATGAGAGAGTCCAGTTAATTTAAAATATGTCAGAAATTTATAATACATGTCAAAAAAATTAATAAAAAAAATGACAAATTTATAGCAGATACAATGATATAACCATAGATGACAAATCTTATATACAATCTAACACTAAATTAAATGATTAACTTAACTATACAAATAAATACAGAAAAAAAACGACACTTAGGTGTCGAAGTACTCGTCCGCATCGCTGTCATCCGGAAACGTGCCCAGAAGACTGGTAGCATTGCCACGTTGAATGGCAATGCTAATTCTTTGGTCAAAGTCAAAGGTCGAGCCAGGCCTTTATTTTTAAAAGATTTGCATAAATTAACTACTTTACTTAATGCACCAAAAATTCAATAAAACAGCCATGTTTAAAAATACTTCCAAAAATATGATAACATTTTAAATAAATATAGTCCTTTTTAAATGAATAATCAGAATATTGAAAAGCGTGACTAATTTTCAAAAGCCAGTTAGTACAAATATGTTAAAGTATTCATTTACCTTTGTTTTACAAACTCATGATTAGCACATTTATGTACAATAACTAACTCCGAATGTGGATAAAATACCAATACATTTTCAGTTTAAAGTTTGACTATCCATTGCATGCTTAGCTATTGCAAGCCAGGATATGCTTTAGTTGGTCATTTATATACAAAATGTATGACTATCACTTTATCATAACGTTAATCTGTAATTTAAAAACCTACGGCAAGAGTGTCAGGGTGAAGGGAAAAAGGATAATTCATGACATGTTAGCGAAACAAGTTTCTTAAAACATACAATAGACTTACATATTATATATTTAGTCACCTATTCCCGCAGGACGCAGAGTAAGTGAGTCTCTGCGTCCAGTGCTCGGCGTGACAACACGTCGTGTTCGGGTTCGCGACAAGTCAATCGTTATCCTGAGGATGCCTCGTTGAGATGTGAAATACGTGTCGATTTCGTACAGGGCTTCTTATGTCTTTTGAGGAATAGGTAAGCGAAATAGGTTAATAAATATTTTCTCTCTATTTAATTTTATAATGGATTTCCACAAAGTTACGCCTGAATTAATTAACTAACAACTTTCTTACGAAAATTTCTGAATCAGTGGACTGGTATCTTACAGCAAATACAAATACTAAAATTCTTTCTTCAACCTGTATCACCAACTTCAAAACCCAGTAATATTTTTTAAATAAATTATGATGATGATGAAACATCAGCTCTCAATCTTATTAATTTAAGAAGCAAGAACCAAGTGACTACTGTAAAATTAAATCACCTGTATATCCTCGTATAGCTGAGCAATCAATGGACGGCCACCCTCTCGTCCCGACACTGACAAAACAATTTATATTCTGATGAACATGTCCAAATGAATAATGCAACATGTTACAAATAAATTAATCAAAGAGAAAGCGAGTACACAAATGAGCTTTTTATAATAAACCGATTTGGTTTAATAGAATGTCCTGTTTAGAGAACGTGAGAACCGGTTATTATCCAATATACTTTGTGTTGGAGATTACTTTAAATTGAATTTGGGTAATAAATAACGATTTTATTATATATATGAATTTATAAACAATCTGTTATAAATTAATGTAACGATAATTAATAAGTATTGTATAATTAATAAGCAATAAAAAAATATAGGAACAAACAGACAGTTTTTTTTTTATAATTACCGTTTAAACTTTCTTATGCATTTTATAAAAACCTGTTATTTTGACATTACACACACTTCAATTTTATTTATTTGTATGTATAAACACGTATTGTAGGTATACATAATCAAGAGTATACACACAATACTAGTGCCATATTCAGTTGACAGAGAATGGAACTAGCGACATGTTAGTGACGTCACACGAAGAGTGGATATTGTTAACCCGTAACTGCATCATGTCAATCTGATTGATTCCTACAATAGCTACTGTTTCAAGATAGCACTGCGCCTCCTTGATCAAGCAGGTAACGTCTAGTTAGATATTGTGTTAACTTAGTCAAAGATAAAGCAGTCAAGAAGTCAATAGTGTCAAACAGTTGCAGGACCAGTTGAAAATAGATTTTTCAACTAGTCCTCAGTCAGTCATATTTTTCGGGAAGTTATACATATTAGTATGGAGGAAACATCGTTTACTTCGTTCATGCTAGACCCACTAAGCCAAGAATTTCGTATCGTAAGATTTTTGAACAGATCATAACAACAGACAATATTACTTTGCACTGTCTTACCTAGTAAACTTTAGTAAACAGTACAACAACAAGACTCGTGAAATGTTCAGTTTGACGTGTACTGACGTGACACAAAGCACTAATACAGTTAACCTGTAAATGCACGTGTCAATCTGCTTTCACATTGTCAGACAACATCACACAATATCGGATACAGGAATCTGTGTATTTCCTTGATAAGACGTTGGCTAATTAATAATGATTGTATCTAGTTAGATAATCAAGTTAGTGTCATCGCTTGTGGGTGTTGAGAGTTACAATTTCCGTGCAACACATCAAGTGTGAAGTGAGTAGCGAGTGAGAACATACCTTTATTAAAAGCTGTTTTTATAAAAAAATACTTATCCTTTCCTTTTTAACAACAACAGAGTTGTGTAAGCGACTTGGTGATTTAATCAGCAAAAAATGCAGTCACCTAGATTTTCCAGTACATCGATCGAGGCTTAGAAAACGGCTTTGAATAACGCCGTTTCTTTCATTTATACAATATTTTTATCAGTCTGTTTTAACCAACTTACTAAGTTCACAATAGGTACCGATTGTGTATTTTAATATGAGCTCTAATTGGCAATATGAAAAATAAATAATGAGAGTCCAGAGGAGCTCGTGGCTTAGTAATAACAGCCGCACGGGTCGATCCGTCAGGTTAAGCTATGCTTACCAGGATTGGTCCGTGGATATGACCATCTTTACATACCGAGACTCCTCGGTGCCTCGGTGAGTACGCTAAGCCGTTGGTCCCAGCTGTCATTCGTGGATCTTTGACAGTCGTTACGGGTCGTCATAAGCCCGAAAGTCTGCTGAAAACCAGTCTTACCAAGAGGTATCGTATTACCCAATAATTAGGCTGTGGAGGTCAGATAGGCAGTCGCTCCATGTAAAATACTGGTATTTAGCTGCATCCGGTTAGACTGGAAGCCAACATAGTTGGACAAGGCTAGACAGATTGAAATAAAAAGAGTCCAGAAAACAGTCAGTTTGCGCTTCCATGTAGCGTAGATTGCAGTAAAACAAATATTTACTAAGATCATTATTGATATTCCAATAATCCAACGACCGTACGTAGACATGCAACTTAAAAGAAAGAAAAAAAAACGTAATTCAAACGGTAGACGGTAGATGGCGCTAAAAAAAAACAAACCACTACAAGCGTGACGATGACACGAGTTCCATGATTATTGTTCACCTAAAAATTCTTCAACGCGCTTATAGCAGTTTTCACTTCAAAAAACGATAGTTTCTACCTACCCCTATGGGAAAAAGGCGTGAATATATGTATGTATATAAAAAAGTCTAAAATTCGATTTCTTGCTTTACTTTAATGCAAAACCTATTTTACAAGGAGTCTTTCAACACTATCAATGATCAAAAAAATACTTTCAAGCCACAGCCACAAGGAAATTACCGACCTAATTAATGTTCAAACATGTGTTCAATAGAACGAAGCACCAAAGCTACTAATTATAATGAGATTGGTATTCATAAGCGTTGTAACACAATATCAATTTAAACTGGGAATTAATGCTCTAAACTCCGTATTGGATTTAGGGATAATTTGTGTAAACCTTGTGTTCTGTGTTAAATTCTAACAATTACATAACATAACATAACATCACCTGTAATCCCCGACGGGTTAGGCAGAGGTGTACCTATAATACACTCTCATTTCGCCGGTTATGTTTTAATTCCTATGGATTAGGTGCGAACCTATTGCCATCAACCGGGCACAAATCCAGGCTCCAGGCTGCTACTGAGAAATTCCAGATGGAAAAACCCAATAACACCTTGCCCGACCTGGGAATCGAACCCAGGACCAACAACAATAACCAAACAACAATAACAACAAAAGCCAATAACAACCATGACAATTAATAGTGTTATAACGTTAATAAATAAGCACGTTAAGCCGTTGGTCCCGGCTGTTATTTGTGGATCTTTGACAGTCGTTACGGGTCGTCAGAAGCCCGAAAGTCTGACAACCCAGTAGTTGTGGAGGTCAGATAGGCAGTCGCTCCTCGTAAAGTACTGGTATTCAGCTGCATCCGGTTAGACTGGAAGCCGACCCCAACATAGTTGGGAAAAGGCTAGGCAGATGATGAACGTTAATAAATAAATTCCGTGTTTGATATGAGTTATTTAAAAAAATATATTGTTTCAGGGGTTGAGCAATGGACTTCATTGCTACTTGTTGTTTAGAAACAACCCAATATCAAGTAGAAAAAAAACAGGCCTTCTCCTCCTCTTCTCCTTCTCTGTCCAGGCCGCTCGTTTGTGGAATGCATTGCCAGTTCAAATAAAACGCGCTCAATCGTTACCTGCATATGCTGGACATAGGCCTCTCAAATTGCACGCCATTCAGCTCGATTATCGGCAACTCTCATCCAGCTACTACCAGTCACCCTGCGAAGATCTTCGCTCCACCTAGCCTGAAGCCTAAGTAAGGTAGGACTACCTTACTTTGTACAAAACAATCGTATATTTTGATTTTAGAATGATAATCACACACACCGGCCAGTTATATTGATCGTTGCCGCTGTAACATTTCACTATTTTGATAGATAAAACGTTTAATTGGTGCACACAAAAGACATCACACAACTTGCAAAAGCACGGTTAAATAAAAAAGGTCCTTTATAAATAGTCAAAAAAATAATAATAAAAAAAACAATAAAAGAAAACAAGCCACTGTTATGACACAATTGGCTATTGCTCCCTCCACGTCCAACACGCGCAAATATAAGCCACAGAAAATCTACATTACAACGATAAGTTTACGCACATGATTATATCTAACTATATATATATAATATATTATTATATATATATTGAGTTAGATATATTCATTCGCATATCTATATATATCATATAATTATAATATAATTTATATAATATTATAAACGTGAAAGTTTGTAAGTATGGATGGATGGATGGATGTTTGTTACTCTTTCACGTAAAAACTACCGAATGGATTTGGATGAAAGGCAAAAAGATAGTTTATAACCTGGATTAACACATAGGATACTTTTTATCTCGATATTCCCACGGGATCGAGACTTACGCGGGTGAAACCGCGGGGCGCAGCTAGTACGAAATATTTAAATGTTACAAAAACATACCTATCGTCAACAAAACCAAAATGAAAATACTTTTCTTTAACCACAAAGTATCAACCAAGGTTTCCATAATAATTATCATACTCACACATAATGGCTTATTTAGATAAGAGACAACGTCACACGGCGCGAAACGAGGCAAGTTTCTCCCCCTTGGGAAACCCGCTTTATGTGTATATGAAACATTAATGATATGAAGCAAATTGACAGCTTGATATAAGCGTCTTTGTAGATTGTGATGGCAATGTTTTAAGGAACGGGTGGTAATGTAATACGTTTTGCTGGCATTTGATAAATACAATTAACTGCCTAAAGCTGCCATCAGACGGACTGCATTCTTACTGTTTGAATGCAGTTTAAATGCAGTTTAGTACGACTGCAATACTCGTAATCTACTCATTCAAACTGGAAATTTGCAGTTGGTGTGCAGTTGAAATGTAGTCCCTCTAATGGCAGCCTAAGTGGTCGCAAGCTCTACTGATGAGCATGAGGTCCAGGGTTCGAATCCCGGGTCGGGCAAAAAGTGATACTGGGTTTTCTATCTGGAATATCTCAGTAGTAGCTCCGAGTCTGGATTTGTGCCCAGTTGATCGTCAATGGGCTCGCCCTCTGATAAATGGGACTTAAAAATGACTGGCGAAATGTGGCTGTACTATAGGTACACCTCTGCCCAACCCTTCAGAGAAACAAGGTGTGATGTGGTATGTAATTAACTCAAAATTCATGATGGAGCTATGGAAAACAATGGGACCAAGTTCTGTGACGATTGGAAGCCCCACGGAGAACTCGCTTTATGTGTGTGCAACATTAATCATATGAAGCAAATTGACAGTTTGATACTCAAGCGTGGTCTTTGGTGGTGAAATAAATTGAGAGTTGCGTTCAGGGATTTATCAGATGTGAAATGTGATTGGTTTATTGAGACTTGATCGCCTTAATTAACTGGAGTGGCAAATTAATGTAATTATAATAACAAAAATAAGCTTTTTAATGTACCTAGAGACTGCATCGTATTATCATCTTTATCGTGACGATGACGAAAAGTAATTTTGCAAAAAAGCTGATTTACCAATTCATTTTTTTTTTTGCAAAATTACTTTTTCTGCTCATGATAAAAATTTCAGGTAAATGATAGTCAAAATATTTGTTTCATCTGTTTCATCTGGTGTTTGCGGCATAATTGATACACTCTGCATATTTAGATATATCTTGAATGACACCTGAACCCACTAATTACTCAAACACCCTGGCTAAACGGCAACGTGTCCGCCACATATAGTTATTTACCAGGCTGCCCGCCGTCGCAGACAAATTACAAGCGTCGGCCAATCCGTCCTTTGTCCGGCCCTGACTAATGTGTGATACGGCTGTAATTCTGGCCGGCCAATAAGCGCACTGCTCGGCTACAGCCGTTACTCAGGAACCGGTAGTGTGTGATTTGTGATGCAGTTTCGTTGTTCGATGGTTTTTTGTTTCACTATAGTTTAACTTGTGGTGTGTTTTCCTTCTTTTTCTTGCAGTCAGATTTCGTAGGTTTTATAAAATTTGACTGGCTGACGAGACCAGATAACAAACCTGAAAAAATTAACATATTTTTTTAAAGTTTGTGGTCGGAATGGGTTTTTGAAAGGCTTCCCTTGAAGGTTAAACTTTTTTATGTTCGGGTCTCATTCTCACATTTGAAATTTTTAACAACACAACGCAACTTGCCTCGTGTCATACGTGACAACCTGTCAGACCACTAGACAAGCTGTCACATTAGTGACAGCCCCCACGGAGCTCGGACGGAAGAGTTCGTATAGCGCTATACAATTTTATTTTTTTGTCTGCAATCGAATCACGGATCTCTTCATTTCTGATTCGATCACGTAAGGAAACTCCAAGCACAAACCTCTCCATTGCGCTTTGGGTGACTTTCAGCTTTCTAAAAAAAGCGCGTGAAGACCGCAGGAATCCGCTGGATGCGAGAAGCACAGAACCGGTCGAAGTGGCGGTGCTTGAGGGAGGCCTATGTCCAGCAGTTGGACGTCTTTCGGCTGAACTGATGATAATGATGAATCGAATATCAATCTAATTTATAACACTTATTCCCGAAACTCAAGAAGATTACGAAAAACTTCTACTAAGCAGATACTTAGTCAATCAAAACCAATTTGACTCCAAAAACGAGGAAACTCAAAAATTCCCTAACGACTAATTCCACTTAAAAAACTAATTTAACCCAGAGCGAAAGACAAAGATAATACGTTATAATAAATGTATGACGCTTATGGTGCGCCAGGATGTGACGTCGTAATCACTTCCACAAAATTATGGTGTCCCTGCGACTAAATTGTTAACTGCGCGAAGGAATAAGGAACTAAATTAACTCTTTTGTTAACGCGCGGACCACGATAAAAGTAAGTTCAGAAGGTACATGAATACGGATCATTATTACATATTTATTCGGAAAAAGATTTGGATATCATAAGAAGTACGCCATGGGGCTCTGTCTTGCATAGGGTCGCAGCAAAATGCTAAGCGATAGCCGTTTTGCGTGTATGTGACGCTTTCCCCCAACCTTTTCTTATTTTTTCTGTGTTTATTTTCTTTTTTTTTGCGTCATGTTTACCGCAAATAAACTTATTTTCTTTCTTTTCTTTCTTAAAACAAAACAAATAGTTTTTCATAAATTATTAGTTGAGAAATGTTACTATGCCTTAGATGATTACTTAAATGATAAAACACTCTACCTATGAACAATCCAATGTATTGCATTCATTGTATTTTTCTTTTGTTTCGATATTTTTTTGTTTGTTTTTCTGTTTTATATTTGTCTTTATTTCAATAATCATCACTAATATTTGTATGTCTTCAATGATAAAACATAGCGCAGCATATTATTATTATTATTAAGACCTTGACCTACGTTTTACAAATAAATAATTCTGATTCTGATAATGCTCAATACCATTGATTCTTGGCTTGAGCATTTGTTGGTGAAAAAGCTTGTTTACCGTAAACTTACTGCCTTTGATCGATTATTTACTAATCAGGTTTTATTTAATTTATGTCATGCTTTGTCCGACCTTTTTGGTTTTTAGTTTAGGTTCTATCAGCTGAAACTTGTAAATGGCTTTCAATGTTATAATGTTAACAAACATTATAAGTATGTTAGCAATAAACATTCCAAATAGAATAAAATGAAATAATAACAATATTCTGAAGTAATTCGATAAGTTTGTTATCAATTGCTAAACTATGGATTGCCAAACGTTGGGCAATTTGATGATTGCTCTGATTGCGTCGTTTTGCGGTTTAATAACTTGCAGCCATTGATACAGTACTCAGTACTGCCAGGAGCCAAAGTAACAACTTAGATTCAGAATGGAACAGAAATACTTTTGTTTTAAATTTCACACGAAAAAGGAAACAGACTTACTATTATTTCTGCTTTCAAGTACATAATTATAGCATTGATAATTTCGGATGTAGGTACATAGTTGTTGGTAAACTTCACAAGAATTGTAATTTTATTTCATTGCCAGCAATACATCGATGATCTCCATTGCTGTTTTCTCTTCTTCAATCAGTCCCTCATTACGGAGGATCCAGAGGCCCTAGACAAAGTGACATTCTATCAGCAATAACGATGATGGAAAAGGCAAAAATGTATAGGACTGACATAAGCTATCGAAAAGCTTATGTCAATCCTGTTGAAAGTCGTTGTAGAAATACGAAACGTTTTCGAAGCGGTGGTCACTTGTCTAGGCCCTCTGGTCACTGGACCCCTTTAAGCGGACAATCTGCCTCCATCGACTCCAGTCCGAAGTTGCCATCACCACCTGCGAAAATTGGCTTTTCATCGTCATTGCTGTTTTAATGCTACGGCTACACTTCGCGTTATCGCGAACTTTTCTTCGTGCGCTCTCTCTCGCACACCCCTCGATTACTTGCTGAGCCACAGAGAGCGGACGAAGAAAAGTTTGCGATAACGCGAAGTATAGCCCCAGCGTAACCGGTGGTTATTCCTTGTCGGGAATAACTTTATTTTTCCGAATTAGACTTCTGTCTCTCTCACCCTCGCTTGCATACTAACAAAGCCTTATTTATTAAATAAACAGGCAACAGTATAAAGGGAATATATTCTCATTATAACTTGGGGAGGAACTAATTAATTTTTTTAAAGGAATTTCAGCCAAGTTCATTATAATTAATTCATGGAGAATAGAATTGCTTCTTAATCAAATAATAATTGATCAAGGGAAAGTTGAAAAGAAATAGTTTGGCTTGGTATGGGGATGGTATCTGAAGAGGAGGGAGGAACCGCAAGTAACTAAAAGAGTCATCATCTGCCTAGCCTTTTCCCAACTATGTTGGGGTCGGCTTCCAGTCTAGCCAGATGCAGCTGAATACCAGTATTTTACATGGAGCGACTGCCTATCTGACCTCCACAACCCAGTAACTGGGTAATACGATACCCCTTGGTAAGACTGGTTGTCAGACTTTCGAGCTTCTGACGACCCGTAACGACTGTCAAAGATCCAGGAATGACAGCCGGGAGAGACGGCTTTACGAGCCACAGAGGAGTCTCGGTATTTAAAGATGGTCACCCATCCACGGACCAACCCCGGCAAGCGTAGCTTAACCTGATGGATCGACCCGTGCGGCTGTTATTGTAAGTTACTAAAAGAGTGATGAATATAAATGTTGATGGATGGAGAATTGGAAAGGGTGAGGAAGGCCAAAGAAATTATGGATGGATTTTATGATAGCGTGACGGGTGACAAGGGAGAATGGAAGATAAAAAGTGTTGTATTAGATAAGGACAGGAAGATCATGAGTCCTTTACCTTTTTGGAACCACGTGAAGGAATGCCCCGATGTTTTAAAAGGGTTGCTTACTTAAAATATATGTCTCTTTGTTGGATTATCTTGAAGACTGTCTGTGAAGATTCCTTACTTAGTACTTTGAAATGGGCAACTAGCTTCATCTTTCTGACTGACCGACCCCTTAGATGCCTACAATTAGTTTATTTGAAATAAATGCTTTGAGTTTTTGAGTTCGAGTTAAATTTTTTTTTTTTTTTTTGGGTTGGCCAGTGGAAGAGAGGCAGTAAAATCAATATAAGTAGTATACTATTGGGCATTCTGTCCCACCTGTCGCGCAGTCGAACTAGTTCGCCTACGCTCCGTTGTGACAGAATGCCCAATAGTATACGGATTCGGATAAATTAAACATTCTGAATTTCATTCATCGAATTAGCTGTTGCTCCGGACAAAGTTCCAGAATACCCGATAATTATCGTTCGACTTGATCGATAAAAATACATACACTCATTCGAGCGTATATAGTTTAATGTATAATCCTGACTGTCGTATTCAGTACAATCATAGCATACTAACACATTCCTATAAACTGCTTATTTAATTACATAAGGCGTTTTTGTAATAGTTTAAAAGCAGGTGCCGGTAGCGTTGATCGATAGATAGCCAAATATTGTTTTGTTTGTAATATGACAACCAGGTTTAGTACAAAGGTATGTGTATCAGACTGCTGTGCTTGTTGGTTCGATTCCTACCAAAGCGAAAAACTTTAAATACAGACTTTTCAATTTTGACCCTGGTCCGGGTAATCTGTAAAAACAATAGTACGAGATATTAACACCACAAAAGTAACTCATCACAATTATTACTAATATATGTAATCATCGATCCGATACTCATACGGTGATACCTACGTTATAATTTTCGGTCACCTACGTTATAATTTTCGGTCACCTACGTTATAATTTTTAATCGTTCATTAATCAAATGTAAATTGGAATCAATTTTATTTGTACCTTTACAATGTGGTGTACGTACTTACCCATTCGGTTACCAAAGGCGCTTAGAAATCAATTAAAGTTGAACATTATATTAAAACAATTTATCAAGGTAACTGATTATTCTTATTTTAACAGTGTTAAGTATTAGACGTTTGCAAAAAATGAAGTTTGTCAAACAACCCCATTCGCTAGTTGTGGATGCAGTCTGTGTTGAAACCCAAAGTCATACTTTTCGACACGGGAAACTTTTACCAAACACGATAAGATGTATTATCTGCGGTCCCTCTAACTGTGGTAAAACCAATCTCGTAATTGGTTTGCTCTTGCATAAAAATGGATTAAAGTTTCGTAATGTATACCTATACTCGAAGACTCTATATCAACCAAAGTACATGTTTCTACAAAAAGTGCTAGCTAGTGTACCCGACGTTGCGTTTTCAAAATTTAAGGACAATGAAGAAGTAATTAGTCCCCAAGAAGCTAGGTGCGATTCGGTAATGATATTTGATGACGTAGCGTGTGAGAACCAAAATAACATGCGAGATTATTTTGCAATGGGTAGGCACAAAAACATAGACTGTTTTTATTTAAATCAAACATACAGTAAGGTACCCAAACAACTTGTTAGAGACAATGCAAATCTAATAATTCTTTTCAAGCAAGATGATATTAATATGCGACACGTCTATGAGGAACATGTTAACACAGATATGAAATGGAACGAGTTCCGTGAATTGTGTTCTAAAATATGGACCGATCCTTATAATTATTTAGTTATAAATAAGGAATGTCGTAAAAATGAAGGTGGCTATCGCAAAAAATTTGATAACTTTGTAGTTTTTGATTGAGGTTTACATTCTGTAAATATATACCGTATATACCGTATATATATATATATATATATATCATTGCAAAGAAAATGTTAGGTAATCTTAATTAAACACTAATAGAAGAAACATCTAATTATTATTACAATGGAAACATCTATGAAAAGACAAATCGTTAATGCTGTTGAAGCGGTCAGAAAAAAAGTGCGAAAAATGCGAAATATTGAAGATGATAATGAAAAAGTTTTGCAAACTGTATTTAAACCTTTGATTAATCCTCTTAATGAAATTGCATATAACAACAAAATTACACCTGTGAAAAGTAAGAGTAGTGGTAATTTTAAATCTAATAAACATGAAAAGAATGAAGACTTAACAAACTATGAATATGCTAATACTGAGAATGATTGGGAAAATACTATCAAATCTAAAGCATCGACTATTGATCAAGAACATAGTGATAGTAGTCCAAATTCCGAGGATGACGATTGTGATAATTGTTTTGAGAAAAGTGATGACTCATTCAAATCTGTCGACATCAATGATACTCTGAAAGATAACGTTTCATCATGGTCTCAATCATCTGAAGTAATTGATGATATTCCTTTTGGAGTTAGGATTGAAAAAGGCAAACTTATGCTCGGCTCGTCCAAAATAACTATCGATGATAAAAATATTACTATAGATCATCGTATATATCCAAACACTGAGGGATTAAAAGAACTTTTATTTAAAAAAGATTCGGATCTAAATTTAGTAACTGAAAACGATAAACAATGTTACAAATTAATGTTATTAGCTACAAATGCTCATAGACGTGACTATGATCCAAATAAACCTATAAAAAGCAATAAAGGAAAAAAATATATGTGTCTTATAAAACCGCTTTTTAAATTACACAGCAATGTTAACGATACTCAAATGTCTTTGCCAAAAGGAAAAGGGTTGCTAATACTAAAAAAAATGAAAAAAGATATCGATTATGTATATTGGGATGACCCTAATGAATTAGTTGAAAGATTAAAATTACTCATGGCCTCTCGAGAAGCTGGAAATACAGGACTCGATAATGAAATATTATCCATCATAGAAGAACTACGCGAGGGAAAAATTATAAAGTAATAAATTTAATGATTAAGAATTAATGTTTCATTTTACCTTGATCTTTCCACCTGAACATACATAATGAATATAGACAAATTTGGTCATCATATTCACAAAAGAATGAGACTAGTGGATATGTTTGATATCTCGGATAAAACAATTTTAAAAACTACAAATGGTGAGTTTAATTTGCAAATGAATAGACTACGTGGTGTTATTAATCCTGTTGAAGCAGACGATGTAGTTAACAAGGAATATGTAGATGCAAAAATTAATTACCTGTGTGATAAAAGCGATGTTCAAAATTTATTGGACAAAACGAAAAATGAGATTTTAAAAGATATTCAAGTTACGTTAGAACACTTAAAATCAAGTATGATATCATATATTGATCATAAAATAACAAACGCTGGTCCGAGTAAGACGAACATACCATCTCATAATGACAAAGCAACAAATCGTGAACGAATTACATAAATCAGCAAGAAGAAACTTTGTTCGTCGTTGTGTTATTTTAAAAGGAATCGATGACTTGTGGCAAGCAGATCTTATTGACTTAAGAAATATAAAAAATAATAATAATAGAGGCTTTAGTTATATCTTAGTGGTGATTGACTGCTTTTCAAAATATGCATGGACTATACCTTTGAAGTCTAAATCAAAAGTAGAAGTATCAAATGCATTTCAAGAAGTATTAATGACAAGTAATCGTTCACCTAATCTTTTACAAACAGACTTAGGAACAGAGTTTTACAACGATACATTCTCAAAATTAATGAAGCGTTATAAAATTAATCACTATTCATCATTTTCGATTAAGAAAGCTTCTATTGTGGAAAGATTAATTAAAACTTTAAAAAATTCATTATTCAAAACTTTTAATTTAAATGGAAACTATAAATGGATAGGAAAACCTATAGAAAATACTGTATTTACTTACAATAATACCAAGCACCGTACTATTAATTGTAAGCCTATTGATGTTAGCATTGAAAATGAGAGCATTATACGGAAAAATATTTTAAAATCACATAGAAACACGATCACAAAAAATAAAAATAAATGTAAAGTCGGGGACTACGTTCGAATAAGTAAGTTTAAAAATTGTTTTGAAAAAGGCTATACCCCTAACTGGTCAACAGAAATCTTTAAAATCACAAACATTAATGAAACAGTTCCAGTAACGTATAACATTGAAGATCTTCGGAACCAGCCGATATTAGGTACTTTTTATGAGCAAGAAATTCAAAAAACAATGTATCCTGATGTTTACCTTATTGAAAAAGTTTTAAGGAGAAAAGGTAGTAAGCTATTTGTTAAATGGTTAGGTTTGAATGATTGTGAAAATAGTTGGATCGATAAGAAAACTGTACTCCATTAATATAAGGGTATTTATAATTCAACATATTATTTTTGCTAACATTGCAACACGAGCAATGCCAGGAAGTGGACTTCTTAATAACATAATAGATCATTTACCGTTTGAGCTACATTTACCCGGTTATAATTACTGTGGACCAGGCACCAAATTACAAAAACGTTTATTACGAGGAGACAAAGGCATAAACCAATTAGACGAAGCTTGTAAAGTACATGATATAGCTTATACAAATTATTCAGATTTGTATAATAGACATCAAGCCGATACACAGTTACTGAACATGGCAAACAAGCGGCTAAAAGCAGTAGATGCTGGAAAAAGAGAAAAAATTGCTTCCTGGTTAGTTACCAAAGCAATGAAGACCAAACTTAAAATGGGATCTGGCATAAAAACATTTGGATCTTTAGTAACTAAAATTAGATCACAAATTAAAAAGCTAAAACCTAAAAACAAAGAAGACGTTATAAAATATGCTTATCTAGCTGCGAAAAAGTTGTTTTCAAATAATTGCAGGATTCCTATACCCAGAGTCATACCACTACCGAAAACAGGTGGGTTTCTACCGCTGATTCCAATTTTTGCTGGACTGTCTGCATTAGGTACTTTAGCTGGCGGTGCAGCGGGTATTGCAAAGACAGTTAACGATTACAAGAGTGCTAAACAAAATTTACAGGAGTCGCAACGTCATAATAAAGTCATGGAATCGTTTGCGTTAGGCAAAGGCTTGTATGTCAAACCGTACAAGAAAGGAAATGGTTTGTTTGTAAAATGTTCAAAAAACTAAGTAGAAGGTTACCTAATCGTGCTCTAAGTAATATAGATATCCAGAATCATGCGTGTAAAGTACCTTTTTTTAGAGGTGTGTACATGAAAGATCAATTACCTAACAAACCGAAACTTATTGAAAGTGGTGTTGTTAATTTGGATAATTCTAACAATGAAGGGACACATTGGGTAGCCTATGTAAAATTAAATAATTATTGTATATATTTTGATAGCTACGGTAATTTGAAACCACCGTTAGAATTATTGAATTACTTAAAAAATTGTAATGTTTTTTATAACTATACGCGATGTCAAAAATTTAACTCTGTACATTGCGGACATTTATGTTTGTCATTTTTGTATAATTTCTGGAATAAATGTATAAATTGAATAACTTTTTTTATTTGTATCATTAGCATAATGTCTCTCTCACTATCTATAACAGGTAACTCATCAGTATTATCTACTTATTATTCACCTACTCTGCAGTTTGAGGGAGAGTATGAATGTGCATTATTGTATTTATCTACATTTAATTCTATACCAAATATTGATAATAGAAATCATAAGTTTTATTATGACCGCGAAGTTATCGAAATACCTGAAGGTGCATACGAACTGCAAGACATCAACGATTACATAAAATTGAAATTACAAAACGCAAGTTTTAATTTGCAATGCAATAACAATACTTTAAAAACTACTATATTCTGCACAAAAAATATTGATTTTACGAAAGAAGATTCGATTGGCAGATTGTTAGGTTTTGGTAAGAAAAAACTTGAAGCAAATATATTACATGAATCACAGTACCCAGTGAACATTTTATCAACGACCGTGGTGAGGGTTGAATGTGACATAGTGACTGGATCATATATTAATGGTTATCCGAGTCATATTATTCATGAATTTGCTCCACATGTACCTCCTGGTTACAGAATTATAGAAGTTCCTAAAAACGTTATTTACTTTCCAGTAAATCAAAAGATCATTAACAGTGTGAACGTTAGACTTTTAGATATAAATAATAATTTGCTCAATCTACGTGGGGAGGAAGTACAGCTTTATTTACACCTCAGGAGAAAATGATTGATTACAGTAAAATAAATAAATACCCTGGTACCCGAACTAAACAAAACAGTGCTCCTCGAGCTATCCACAAGACAGCAACAATCAAGAAAAAAAAACTACAACTTAATCAAGAAAATCAACAATTTCTCAAAGATATAGGACTTTTAAAATGAGTATGTTAGACGTTTTATCTTCTCCTCTGCATGACAATACTATAGCTGGTATTGAATACCATTCATACAAACCATACATAACAAGTTTTAATAGAAACGATGAAATTCGCATACCTATTAATGAAAAAGACTTGTATGTTTTACCATCCGCTAGTACATTGTATTTAGAAGGAATAGTAAATGTTACTAAACACGATTCCAAAGAAAAAACCGGTGTATCATTTACGAATAATCCAATGATGTATCTCTTTCAAGACATTCGTTATGAACTGAATGGCATCGAGATTGATAAAATAAAAAACGCAGGCATAACAACTACTATGAAATCCTTGTTATCAATGAATGAAAGTGAATCAAAATCGTGTCGCGCTTGGGGTTGGGACATCCATGGTTTTAAAAGTCCTAATGGTTCTTTTGCTGTATCTATACCTCTTAGTAACATTCTTGGATTCGCTGAAGATTACAAAAAAGTTGTTATGAATTGTAAACACGAACTAATATTATTGAGGAGTAATACAAACACAAATGCTGTGAAGCTTGATGCAGGGGAAGTTGTAAACGATGTGGAAATTAATAAAATTATATGGCGAGTACCGCATGTAAAAGTGTCTGACAAAGAAAAAATTCATCTTTTGAAGATTTTGGAAAAAGATCGTGCGCTGCAATTAGTATTTAGGAATTGGGATTTATACGAATATCCGTTATTACCTAAAACCACGAAACATACATGGTCTATTAAAACTTCATCCCAAATTGAAAAACCAAGATATGTAATTATAGGTCTACAGACTAACAAAAAACATAATACAAGTGCAGATATGTCTAGATTTGATCACTGTACTTTGCGTGACGTTAGAGTATATCTCAATTCAAATTATTATCCATATGAGAATCTAAACGTTAATTTCACTAATAACAATTTTGCATTAGTTTATGAGCAATATGCTCGTTTTCAACAGTCATACTATGGACGTCGGTCAGAGCCGTTGTTACACAACAAGGAGTTTAAGGATATTGCTCCTTTGTTCGTCATCGACTGTTCTAGACAAATTGATAACCTCATATCAGGTCCAGTAGTCGACGTGAGAGTAGAGCTGGAAAGTGATGTTGAAATACCCGATCAAACTTCGGCATACTGTCTGATATTGAACGATTGTATAATTGAGTATAAACCACTGAGTAATATTGTAAGGAAAATATCATGAATTCCAATAGTATCATACTAGATGTTCAAGGATTTAAAGACATGCACAACAATTTCATAGTAAAGGAATTAGCTTTTTCCAATCATGACTATACACAAACATTTTTAATAAAACCTCCATACCTTTTTAAATATTTAACAAATGATGAAAAAAAGCATGTTAAATGGTTGCAAAGAACCAAAGGAATTTATTGGAACGAAGGATATATTGATTACAGAGAATTTAGACGTATAATCGTTCCGTATCTAGAAAATAAGAATATCATTGTAAAAGGTTTGGAAAAGGTGAAATGGATTAAGGATCTTTGTGAGAATTGTAATGTGGTTGACCTCGGTGAAAATATCTGTCCCAATTTCTCTGTGTTGTATAACAAGTACTGTAATAGAAAAAATAATTTAAATTGTACTAAACATTTAAAGCATTGTGCCTTAAAAAATGTGTTGTGTATTAAAAAACATTTGAATTTGTAATGAAGTGTGTATTCCAGGTTTTAGTAAATAAAAATCATAAATCTTAAAAATGTGTTTATTTCAATAGTTTACCTACCGAATTACACTAATCCATAGTAAAAATAATTAAATTAAAAGAGTATAACAGAAATAACTTTAATTAACTAACCATAAAGATACAGCATTAATTTATAAACATACAATTAATAATAATAATAAACAAAAAACCCAAAAAAAATTAGAAATCACTGTCTATCAAAGATTTTGAAATTTTCTTAACTAACGATTCCGTATCGTCCATAACACTATCAATAGCATCTTTAACGATGTATTGTGCATTTATTATCACATTCTCACTATCACTATCACTGTCACTTGTATTATTATTGCAAAGATCTACAACTGATATTTTTATCAGTTTTACCCCGCGTCGATGCAGTTTACTCATCACGAAAGATTTTGTTGGTTGTTTCTTATGAAGAGGCTTTTCTCGACGTTGTCGTTTGGATTTCTTTTCTTTCGTAACTTGACTGCAGTGCGGGGGTTCGTTGAACATCATCTCAGAAAGTCCTTCGTAAGGATTCTGAGCATACTGGCTGAATACAATATCTGAATCAGCAATCTGAAACAAAATGATAACAAATGATTAACAACTTATTCAATGAAAATAATCGTTATCTATACTATAATTAGAAAGTAGATTTAAAATAGGTATTTTACTCACCGATGACATGGTTAAGATACACACTAGTGGAACAAATATCTCTAATATTGAACAAGTACTCGAAGCGAGTAATATTTCGTAAATAACCAAAATGTAGGTTGCTAATTTAGGTATATATAGATATATATATAGTTAATGCCCTGACAGGAAACAAGCATTACGACATTATAAGTTAAGATCCGTTCACATAGACCTATTTGCTATGTCAATTTTGTTTGTATTTGAAATGAAGTTTAAGTAGGTACGATTAGGGAACTGCGACTACGATTAGGGAATGACTATGATTTTAATAATAGCCAATTAAAGTATACAGTCATTTTGCTAAACAATCTATTCAGTGATCATACATTGATATCAGATTTTTATGTAATCATTATTTTATTCATTATCAGGGCTGTGTGAACGAACCCTAAGTTTTTAAGTCTCCTCAACTCTAAAAATGTTAACTTTGCATTTGTGCGTTATATTGATAAAGCACATTATGATCGTAATACATATTGAAAGTAAATCTTATTTAGATAGCAATAAAGGCGGAATACCACTGACTACCATGAAATAAAAGTCGTTCGAATATTGAGTTGAAGCGTGTATGAACTTGAACCTTAACAAATTGCAAGCTTGCAATTATAGTGTCTTTCACATGCAATATATCATATTTCGTTAACGTAAACTAGCATCGCCCTGTGACGTTACCTGCGAATTATTGATATGAACCTAATTCGCTCATAATTTTAATGGCTAGCAATAATTAACAATGTTTACAAATAAAACAATACTAAATATTTTACTGCATTTAATAAACATTAATAACACTTATGTAGGTACTTATAATCTACAGATACAGAATACTAACTATATTATACATATAATATACTATACTAGGCCATCATTGAAATACAGTTGTTAAGTGCCAATGTTCTTATTGCTATATTAATATTAATTAAAAATAATATTCTAGTTACTAAGTACTTAAATTCTTGTATCATTTTATTAAAATGAACAATTAACATAATTAAATTACTTATTTTAACAATGAACAATGACCCCATGCTTGGGTTGCGATCTTACAACTAGATATCGCGCGTTTATCATCGTTGCCAGATAGTGCAATTTTGTTTACACTTTGTGTAAATATTTCATGTTTCAGGGATTTAAACATAACATTTTGTCTACGAATGACTTTACTATTAAATAAAACGTTTTCGTAATCTGTGATGCGTAGATCACGAACTACAGAAGATTTCACTCCTTTTGCTTTTTTAATTATTGTGTCCTCTGTTTTTATTGAATAAAGTTTAGATCTCAAACCAACGAAATCTGTTATAACTTTTCCTCCCATTTCATCTTTGAAAAGACCAGGAATTTTTTTATTCATTTGAGGTAACATAAATTCATTTTCTACACTATAATTACTGGTATCGAAGTATTGCAAAAATTGATGTTTAATATCGCGATAAAAATCATTAGTGTATATTTCGTAAACAAAAGAATCCGTATCCGTATAACATAATTTCACTCTTTCCTTATAAAAGGGTTTGATTATATTATAATGAAAGTGGTACATGTGTGATTTAGACAGTTCTAAAACAGTAAAACCAATATATATAGGCTTGTCTAAAATTAACTGATCTGGTTTCATTTGTATCGCTACTAAGTTCTCGGATAGAACTGATGCACTATGAAAATAAGGGTTGCTCACGAGTCTCTCAGCGTAGGCGAACTTTTTGGTTTTGTTATTCACATCATTCCACTGATTAACCAAATGAACAGACACCCTGTTTTCAGTGTTTTCCAAGGTTTTGCCAAAAACGCTATTATTTAACAACTTGAAGAAATCTTGTTCAAATGTATTGTTTGCTTTTTGTCGTAGTTGTGTATTTAATTCAATATATTGCTTTAAATAAGCACTTTGTCTAAATGTGATGACTCTATGAATTTTGCGTAGTAACAAACCGTGTTCCAAACATTTTTTTAAATGCACATAATGAATCACATACTTATACTTATTATATAAATTTGAGACCAGTTTTTTAGTTTTACCTCCAGGTGGTATGCATTTTTCAGAACAAAATGGTAAGTCATTATGATCGCTGTGTAAGGAATCAGGGTAAAACAGATCAACTTCTAGTATGAAACCCCATTTCGCATTATCATCAATGCATTCTATATGTAATTGGTTTATTTCATCTTGATTTAAAAATCTAAAATCTGAATAAGGTAAATATTGACACATACTGTAACCGTAAAGGTTATTGCAGTCCAAATAAACTATAAAACATTGCGGTTTTGATGCATTGCATTTAGATAAATACTTATTATTAGCTTTTGCATAGCGATGGGAGCACATACACAAACCACCTCTAATACCGTTTTGAATCATTCGTACGATGGCTAAGTCTGAAACGAGTTCAAGTTGAACACCTGTTTTCAGTAGCATTGCGTCAAATGATAAGCTAGGCGCGGTTATGTAAAATGCGGGGTCTAGTTTATAATGCCGTTTACAAGTTTTTCGAAATTTCTGGAATATATCAGTTAGTAAAAGAACATCTGTTTTCAAATATAAATCAGTATATTCACCTAAATCTTTTATATTAAATTCATTCCAAACCAAACAAGCATGTTTATAATCTTCATCTGAAATAGCTTGGTTAGTTAGAACGCTGAAAAAGTGTTGCCTCGATGGTAACTTTGTTTGTTCGTAACATTTCCAGTTGGTCATGTAATCATAAGGATATACTCCCTTCCTTGTAAGCAATTTAAATTGATCATTGTTAGGAAAATGAGAGCGTAGAGTGATGAAATCATCATTATGCATAGTTTTCGCAAGTTTGTCTAAGCTAGCTCCTAAAAAATTAAATGAATCTAAAAATCGTAATTGAACAAATTCATTATCAGCAATCTGTATGAATTTGGAAAATGAAATATATTTTTCTTTAGTCTTAGGAATAATTCTCAATTTTCCAGGCATTTCACCTAATTTTTTTATGAATAAATGGCAATCGTATCCTGATAAGTTGTGGAAAAATATTGGTATGAATTTTGGTATTTTATACTGTAGATTACAGTGTCTATGAGCAGCGCCACGGTATCGGCCTGTTATATGACAATGATCTCTAACTTTACTAGTCCAAAGCAGGTTTTCACATATATAACATTTATAAGCTTGTTGAAAATCTCGCGCGTCGTCTTTTGTAAAGGTCATGACCTGAGTTTCGGTTAATATTTTGTAAATCTTTTTAACATCAGCAGAAAGAAAGTCTATAAATTTTGAAACACAGTCAAAACCGCGATAACTTTTAAATTCCTTATCATTAAAAGTATAATTTAACGAAGAAACAATGTTATAGGCGAATGCTACAGGCACGTGTCGTTGTAGAAATGATGTGTTAGCAGTGTCGGGTTCACTAACGGATGTTGGTTCCAGCAATGTTTCGAAATCAGCGTATATGGCGAATGGAATGTCTTGTTTTCTATCATAATTTTTAAATTGTAATACAGACCCTTTTTCAGGTAAAATAGTTACGATTCCCCCACACAGATGATCATCAATTTGTCTAGGAGTAGGAAAAAACAATAAGCAACTTTCGCAAAAATATAATTTACTATGATGTTTTGTGATTTGGGTTTTAACAAGACGAGGTAAATCTTTGATAAGGCAATAATGGGATGAACGATCATTTTCTAAGAACAGTAGATGAATACTCTTAGATTTATTCTTACACGATTCAGGTCTGTACAGAGGACCTGTTATCAGCTTATTGTTTTTTAAACCGTATACGAATATATTTAAAAAAGGATTATTTCTTTCAAAAATAACTATATCTGAAAAAGTCATGGGAAAAGAAATTTCGTTAATATTTAACACATCGCGAAAGTGAGGATAAGATGTTACTCGCTCTGGATGTCGATTTGTTGGATACAAGGCAGCCACAATGCACCACAAAAAACAATAATTATCATTATTGTGAATATTCAAACACGCTTTTTTGTTTTGTATAAACTTAGGTAAATCTATAAAATTAGATCCACTAAGTGGCTGATACTTATTAACATTGACTTCTAAATGCAAGTTACTTAAGAATGTCCATCCACTGTCTCTCTCCTCAAATTCTTCAATTTTTTTCAACAACAACGTGACAACCGTTTCGTAAATAGTATTAAAATCATAATTTAAATGTATGACAAAATTTTTTGTGGCAAAAGATTTGATTTCTTGTAGATCATTTTTGTACAATAGAAATAAAGAAAAAAGTTCAAAATTAATTTTTACTGCGATATGTTTTTTAAGTGAAACATCAACTAAAGATTTAACCTGTTCGCGAATATTACTAAAAAATGTTTCTGGAAAATTATTTGCATCATCTTTGGATGCAATAACTCGGTAACTAATAATACGTCCTTTAAACGATGAACGTAAGATTTCAACGTTTTCAAGAATAGGCAACGTACTATTATTTTTGTGTTTATTAGTTCGTAAGTGACTGGTCCAGCAACGATTATCTACATAAATATCGCAAACCGAGCAATGAGGCATTTTGATGAAATTATAAAATGTATCTTTAAAAGTACTATAGTAAACTGAATTTAGTACCTATGAGAATACTGAAAGTTCAAAATCTAAAGGATGTGCCCAAATTTTAAATGTTAATATGTTTTTACGAAAACACAATCAAGTCTAACAGTGTATGTACAAATTACAACACAGGAAACAAAAACTGTTTTGGATCCTTCAACCTTTCAATTGGTACAGAACAATAAATACCTTAACGTATTACATGCATCTAGTATTTGTATTCAATTTTTCAGCTTAGCTCTTGACTTGTAGTACTGTCAGCAAATGCAATTATTCTTGTGTGATCTCAGTAGAAAATCATAACTGAAAGTCAAATCAGATGCTTCCTGAAAATAACGTACAAATGATTGAATTAAGTCTGTCCTGACATTACACTATTTCCTCTGCTTATCCCTAGTGAAAAAAGTGCTAGGTATAATATTTACCTTTTATTTTTTCCTAAATTATTTACGTTGATTCCCAAACCCAAATTTTTCAACGTAATGCTGTGTAATGTCCTGACTTGCATGGAAACAGCTATGCAAGATTTCAAAGGTTTTCAAAACTGCAAATAACAAACATAATGTATTATTTAATTAGGTAGACAAGTACAATAAACCATCATATTATTATTATTATTATTACATTAACTCTGTTTATCACTCGTGATTAATTATTTAGTGTATTTACCTTTTATTTTCCTCAAATTATTGATGATGATTTTGCTTTAACATCTAGTGCAGACCAAATTCCGAACGACACTTTTCAACATAATTCCCTGTAAATAACGCTACCTGTAAGAAAACATACATATAATTTAATTAAGTAGATACTTTAATATGAATACGCTTATCACGCTTAAATTTTAAAATATTTACCTTTATTTTCCCAAATTATTAACGTTTATTTCGCGTTAATGAATCAGCCATCCACTGCACTGTTGCTTATGATAATGAAAGCCTATGTTTTAGAATATTCGGCTTTTAAACGAAACATAATTTGTTCATTCGTTTAATACATAATTATAGTCATAATGAGCATGGTATGAACAATAATCATACGACCTTTTTTCAACAAAGTAACCATTTCATATTTCAAATTCCACAATACTTATATATCAGTTTTATTGAACTTTGGTCAACCTAATTATTTTTTTCTAGTCAGCACAGTCACATTCGCATAAATCAGCTATCTTAGGTAAGGATGGCATGCATACATATTTACCTTGTAGATGTAAATATCGTTATTTGTTCATTCATAACGTAGTTTAGTTTGTCAGCCCTAAGTTTTTTCGCTACATCAACAATCGATACTAATTCTTGTCGAAGCTGTTTGTGTTCTAATTCCCGAGTCTTCATTTTTGCGTTGATATAATACGTATAAGAAAAATAGTTAATTTATTCATTATAACTTAGTGGTTTGCAAACAATTTTTAATATAGTGGATTATCACACGATTTTGACTTATAAACAACATGCTTTTGGAGACCTATACACAGTCGAATTCGTCTTCAAGAAGTACATTGCGAACGCTAATTCATTAGTATACAACTATCAGTTGTTGTTACTTTCGGTGTTGATTGCTGACCAGCTGCCGCTCGCCGACATCTTCTGCTCCGCCTGCCGTCACCAACTCATTAAGCTGCCTGCTCGTGATAAAAACCGTTGATTGAAAAAAATGTAAGTATAATAAGTAATGTATGTGTAATAAGTTTTTAAACTATACTTTTTTTACTTGTCTTTAATATTATGGTGTCCTTTCTAAGGTTGTCTGAAAAAAAAATCCCATAGACCGCAGTGAGACCGCTCATTGTGTATAATATGTCATGTAGTTTTTCATACAAAACAGTGTTAAATAATTATATTTTGGATTGTATTGGATAAAAACATTTTGAGAATGTTTTAACCAAATCCTTTGATCTATTTGCATTAATATTTTTTATTAAAATGATATTACGTCTTTATTTCAGGTCCGAATCTGATTGCGAGGTCTATCACCCAACTGCGGTCATCGAAAAGAAAGCTAAACTCGTACGCAAGCAGTCTGTCAACAATAACAATGGGAAGCGCAAGTCAGGATCATCAACGAATTTATCACGTTCAAGGTAATCAAAATTTTGTTGTTAACAATGTTAAGTAAAAGTCTTCACCTTGATCTTGATTCAGATAATAAAGTGTGAGTGTTAAATTAATTTTAGACTTTATGTTCGAGCACACACGTGTAATTAATATTTAGCATCGGATTGATGATTTTGTGACCGACTGGATTTTGTATGTGTGTTGATTAAAGCGTTCGAACATAGCGAAAAAAGCTACTGTTGATTACTGATGTTAAAAGTAGCAAGTCAACTTTGATCCTTAATAAGTTATTTATTTTCAGAGATATTTGATTTGAGTAAGAAATAATGTGATTAACCATTTGTTTCAGTAAAAAAACAACGATCAGTCCTATCGATGTATTCGGTATCAGTCGGAATAATGAAACTGACATAGAGCTCAACGATGGGTCATCTAGCAACCAACCGGTTGTATCATCGTTCTTCGTAAACCGTGTGGCTAATGGCAGCGAGCGACGAAATGCAAACACCGATGGCGAATACTATATCGACTGTAAAGTTTACAAAACATGCGATGCGCGTGACACCGATTCCATGGTGTTATGGAAGAAGGCCCTTGTCCGTATCAAGTTCCAAACCGATACGGATACATCGCAGTGGCGTAAATTGCAAGATTTCGTGCGTTCGGCCGACCAATTGTTTGAAGAACATCCAAGACTTTTTATTGATAAATAAAATAAAATAATTCAAAAGTCTTTTATTTTGTTTTATTAAATAAAATGAGGTGATCGTTTCAAATCTGATTTAGGAATCAATTAATACGTAAACGATAACAAAATACACTTACACACACACAACAAATTTAACACCTTTCGACAGGTAGGTTTTTAGGTATTCAGAAATACCGTCTAGAGCGACGGCAAATCTACTTTGCCGAGCGATAGATGGAATTCAAAATGTCTAATTTATCCGAATCCGTATACTATTGGGCATTCTGTCACAACGGAGCGTAGGCGAACAAGTTCGCCTGCGCGACAGGTGGGACAGAATGCCCAATAGTATACTACTAATATAAACTTATTACTTATTTAATGATTATGTATTATAAATCTTCTATACGTGTGTATGTCACTGAACTCCTCGTAAACGGCTAGACCGATTTTGATGTAATTTTTATGGTGTTCAGTTCTTAATAAAGAGTATTCTATGTATCTATCTTAATGAAATAATCGTTAAATATATTATAGGTTTTTGGCTTCAATAAATTATCACAGCCATGTGAGTTTGACTCCACTACACACCTGTCCAATCCATTAAGGAGCATTAATAAATGATTCAACGAACTCCACTGACCAAAACTAGCTAGCGAATGGTCGAAACAATCGACCTCGCTAATCCGTCCAATCAGTTCAACAGAATCGTGTTAAATAACTTACTTAGCCCCCGAGCCACGAGCCCGGGATCCGACTGGATCCGGACATGGCAATGCCATTCTAAACTTGGCTAATCCCGGCTTTGCTTCGAAGTCACCCTGTAGAACTGCTTGATATTAGCAGACAAGTACATTGTACGATACAGCGAAGTAGCGCTTTATTGTGGAAAATAATTGCGATATCGTTTTGGTATATATTTGGTATATCGGAGCTCGTGGCTAAGTAATTACAGCCACACGGGTCGATCCAACGGGTAAAGCTACGCTCGCCGGAGTTGGTCTGTGGATGGGTGACCATGGTTACATACCGAGACTCGTTCGTGTTAAGCCGTTGGTCCCGGCAGTCATTTGTGGATCTTTGACAGTCGTTACGGGGCGTCAGAAGCCCGAAAGTCTGACAACCAGACTTGCCAAGGGGTATCGTATTACCCAGTTACTGGGTTGTGGAGGTCAGATAGGCAGTCGCTCCATGTAAAATACTGGTATTCAGCTGCATCCGGTGTTCTGGAAGCCGACCCCAATAAAGTTGGGAAAAGGCTAGGCAGATTGATTGATTGTTTTGGTATATAAACGCATACTAAATAAATACATGTACATTTTTAAGAATTTAATGTGCCGCCTACATTTGCTTCTACTTCTGTATTAAGGGCCAATACAACCTCAAATTGCTTAGCATGATCTTCCGTTATGTCGAAAATACTGCAGCAGTAATTTTGAAATCAATATAATAATAATAATTGTTAATCTTGAGAATTGATGCTAGATAGGTACTATGTTTGAAAAAATAATATAAACATTCTTATTGATAACCTCCTCTTTTAGAAGTTGGTTAAAAACATCGTGAGGAAACCGGCATGTCCTAGAACCGAAAATTCAAAGACATGTGACATCTACCAACCCGCACTGGGCCCGCGTGGCAGAGTAGGTACAGCCCACTCCCTCTCAAAGAGAGGAGGCTTGTGTCCCAGCAGTGGGAACATTATAGGCTGTACACAAGTACTTTCTGAGTTTATCTTGGACATTACTGACATCAGTGAAGGATAAATTTCGTGATGCAACCTGGGCTTGTACTTATATAGATAACTAGCATTTGCCCGCAGTTTCACCCGCGTGGATGTCTGCTATTATATATTGAAACCTTCCTCGAGAACCACTCTATCCATTGGTGAAAACAGCATGAAATCGGTGCAGTAGTTTTTGAGTTTATCGCGAACAGACAGAAAGACAGACGCGCCGGAGGTTTTTGTTTTATAATATGTCTGAAAACCGTAATCCGTCTGCGTTTTGAGCAAGCGTAATGATCAATGCTTACGCCTTCTCTGTTTGAGAAGAGGCCTTTGCCCTGGACTGGAACAATAATAAGATTCTATTATTATACCAAAACATAAACCAATAAGGTTGGTATTATTCTAATATTATACCCAAACAAACTTATCATATTTTCTGATTTATAAAAACCAAAAGGGAGAATTCGTTCAATCTATTTGTTCAGACTGACTCGTGTAATGTGGGTGTCAAATAATAACTTTATTTATTCTATTTTCAATCCGTGGCTAAAAACAATATGTACCGTGGGAGTACCTAATAACTGTAACTATTGTTATAGAATCTGTTAATAAACTTATTTCTTCTAGGTATTGCTAATTGGCAGTTTTTCAAAGAAATCATTTTAAAAAAATACTAGAAACGTCTCAGATACACAGTTCTTGAAATTGGATCTGTCACCAAAATAAACAATCATAAATGTTTTAAAATTAGAAACAAACAGAGAGAAAACATATTTCTAGTATAATACGTCAAATAAACAAAGTAAAATGGAAGATTATCACTAAACCGTATTGTTTCAATTATTACACTAATCTATTTACCCATGTTGTTCCTTTGTAAAAGACGGCCGTTAGAAAACCATAATCATTATGTCAAGTAGTATTAGCTTGGACCCTGTTCCCGATACCGGTGGGCTACTGTTTTTTTATATTCTAATATTTAATTTATATGTAATTAATTAAATAAAGTAAATAATAATGTCAAGTAAAAAAACATTCACCTCCAATATCCATGTAAGCATCATCAAACTCCCTAACGAAGCTCTCGTTTCATCAATTTAGAGCTAAAAATCAATAATACAAACTAAAACAACATTGCTAAAGATTGGATTCTCGTATCGTAACGTTCCTTAGCGTTGCAGACCAAAAGGATAATCAGCCTATAATGTTCCCACTGCTGGGACACACGCCTCCTCTCTGTGAGAGGGCCATAATCCACCACGCGGACCCAGTGCGAGATTGGCTAATGTCACAAATATGTCTTCAAATTGTTGGTTCTAGGACATGCAGGTTTTCTCACAATATTTTCCTGAACCATTTTGATGATAAAATAATTTACACAAAGTAAAGTGCCTGCTTGGTTTCGAACCCACGACCTATAACTGATAAGTCATGACCGTAACCACTGGGCCAACACTGCTCCAAGAACAACAAACAGCATAATTATGCTATAGCCAGGATTCGCTACTGATCAAAAGTTGCAGACTGTAGAGATTCCTATTTATTGGTTTGAACTAGTTTTGCGAATCCACTACTAACACCACAATATTTAGCTTCATTAAGGTTAATTAGGAGAGTTGCTACAACTGCTTAGTGGTCTGTTCTAGTTTGTTCTGAAGGTTCCATTACCGACCTGAAATTGGTTGTGTCTGGTTTTCCAAATGCTAAAACATCCAAATATACTAAGCAGAATTTCTATGGATTGCAAAATTGATATGGAGTGATTTCAGTACCAATATTTTTTTCTTGCCAGATTGGAGCTCTTGGCCTTCATCTCACCTGCTGGTAAGTGATGATCAGGCCGAAGGTGGAAGCAAGTTTCAGCCGGAATCTTCAACCACAGAGGAACTGACTATCTTACTCTAACTGCCGAAACCCAACAATGCTATTATCGTTGTTTTTATGGTGACAGACTTAGATAAGATGGTGGTAGCTAACCAGGTGGACTTAGAACAAGCCCTACCACCAACCAAACCACCCCCCATCCCCCGCCCCTTCCGCTTTCCGCAAAATTTTGCTGCCGCTGGGAACCACTACCCAGCGGCAGCAAAATTTTCTGCTTGGTTTGAGACAGGTGGTCTTACCACTAGGGTACGGAGGCGATTAACAGTTACATTATTTAAGCTCATAATCGGCAAAAACAATTTATATTTCAGTCTTGATGATAAATTGAGTAACTTTTCACTTCTACAACTACCATTCATGCCCCTAAAATTATGAATATTTTAACTAACACTTGGACAACTCCTTGAAAACTCTTTTGACGCCATAACGATCAATCAACCGTCCTCTTCCACATAGGATGTACACGGAGAGTTTTGCCGCGCCGTACGATTGTTAGCGTAGCCGTGGGAAGCAGGGGATGATTCTGCCTACATTTTTATACAAAGCGAAGCACTTGCCTAGCTTAGCCATGGGCTGCGATGGAGTAAAGTTTCTTACATACTGGCGCGACTTGTCACGCGACGCGACTTTTAACAAAACAATTTCTGAGAAAATTTCCGGCGGCGTCGCTTCGCGCGACTCTGTATGTAAGATGCCTTTACGCCTTATTTTGAGTACAAGATGCGCAAAAAAAAGAATTGGTTGTCACACTTGTGCCAAATCTGAATGTTTGAGACCAGGGGACCTAAACGGCCACATTAGCAATTTCTCTAAAAGCAATTTATTTCCTGAATGTCCAGCTGTCATTAGCAATTCCTCTAATTTGACACAAAAGCAATTCATAATAAGTGGTTCGTTTTACGAATCTCCATAGAAAACTGTCAAACTAATGAATTATTTCGTAATAAGAATAGCACGCAGATCATAAATTATGAATTGTCAGTTTGTGACATTTTAAGAAAGAAAGAAAAATAGGTTTATTTGTCACAGAAACACGTGCATACAAAAAGATAGCAGTAATCAGCAATATTAACCAAAATAGATCTAAATACAATTAAAAATAAAAAAACACATGAGATCACGAGTAAGATAAATAATCTGCAGCTGCACGTCATGACTGACAAGAAGGCTTCCACTCAGCACGATGCTGCGCTACGATGATTCATATTATTTTCCTATTATGATTCTACCAAAATGACTATTTTAAGCCCTCTGTGCCTACGTCCACTTTACAAAAGAAATTCTAGTAGGTACCTACGTATATATTAAAGGTACTTTCTCACATAATTCGCAGCATCATCAACCACTCACATACATAAAAAGAACTCCGTCTCTCCGTCACTGATCGCTTAAGGCCGACAATAGCGCCAGAGGTGCTAACAGCGATTTGTTAGCGCACAATGAATGTGCCGAAGATAGCACAGTCAGTACCATTAATCCTAATAACGGCCTGGCTGTGTCGAACTTTAGAAAGATAGCCTTTGAAAAAAACGGCTATAAAATCAAGACAGTGAAGATCATTAGATTCTAGAGATAGGTTGATACGTTTCGATTGAATTTTGTACTACTTTAAAGTATAGCCTTTAGCTTTTTTTAAGACGTTCAATAAGACAATTTTGCTGTCAAGACATAGTAGGCACACTTCGTTCCAGTTTGCAGTATAATTACATAATCAGCCTATAATGTTCCCATTACTGGGATACAGGCCTCCTCTCAGTGAGAGGGAGTGGGCCTTAATCTACCCCGCGGACCCAGCGCGGGTTGGTAGACGTCACATGTTTTCGAATTTTTGGTTGTACACAAAGCAAGGAGGTCCTAACCTACGACCTAATTATATTTTACTAGCTGCGCCCCGCAGTTTCACCCGCGTAACTCTCGATCCCGTGAGAATATCGGGATAAAAAGTATCCTATGTGTTAATCCAGGTTATAAACTATCTGTTTGCAAAATTTCATCCAAATCCATTCGGTAGTTTTTACGTGAAAGAGTAACAAACATCCATCCATCCATCCATCCATACTTACAAACTTTCGCGTTTATAATATTAATTAGATTAGATAGTTAGAAGTTAGATTAGATTAGTTAGATTAGATTTCTGTAAGATACGTTATAAAAAACACTGTTACACGAGAAAAGAAATGATAATATTTTAAAATTATACGAGGTCACTATTTCCTAACCGACGACTCTGAAAAGACACACAAACAAACTCAGAAGCCACAGTCTCTTTTTTAAGGTCCAGACATTATCTTGGTCAGATCATAATATGAGAAGTGAGAAGATCTTTTGAGGCTCATAAGAAATTTCTTTTTTTTCTCTGGAGAAGATATCGTCACCCAATTGCATAACACAAGACATCCACTATAAAAATCAATTAGTAACATATTTTCACAACTCAATTTGAGCTTTCATTTAAGTTCTATTTACAGCTTCATAGCTTCACTACTCATTAACGAATACCCTTTTGACTAAGTATGACAAATCCTCTTAGTGAAACAGAATTTTCATATTAGTCTTCCAGAACAAAGTGGCGACGTGCTCATTAGTAGATAAAACCAGATACTACTTATAAAACATCCTTTTCTAATTAAAATACAACTGAAAATGACCGTTATTATTCAAATTATTTAAGAACAGACAGAAATACACGTACACTACACAACAAAGAGCTTTTGCTACGCCGTAGCTAGCGTAACCGCGTAGCAGTGACACCGTCGTCCTTTCAGCTACGCCGTAGCAAGACCGGTATATTTTTATTCCATTTCTAGAATGTCCTGTTTCTGGTTTATCATGGAGAGACATTGTCATTTCAATAGTTTAGCTATGTTTTTGAATTAACTGTAGATTTTCTGTCTACTGGATAAAGAAACACTTACATATAAAGATAAGACAATGAACAACTAATTTATTTGAATCTAATTAAAAATATTGTTTTCGCAAATTAATTATGTTCCATTCTGATGGTTTTACGCGTATCACATTCGTGTTATCATACATTTTTTTTTTTATTAAAGAATATTTCTCATATTTCAAATGATTATTTATATTTTCTCGCGTCTGACTACTAACTCAAGTTATATTAAGTGAACATACAATCGAAAATGGAGCACCTATTCTTTAACCACATAAGTACCATACTTAGTTCTGCCTCTACTGCTTTGTAAACTTAGTTTCAGAGTACAGATATATTGATCAGTATCTGTGGCATTACTAACTGGAGTACATATCGCGGCATCATTTGCGTTACTGCGCGTTATCAACGCACATAAACCCGCCATCCGCTAGTGAGAACACGATTGGCAGGGTTGGCAGTACAAGAACGTTAATGTTATTTTTTTACATTTTAATCTTTTTTTTTTTATTGTCACTAAAAACGGTATCCTATCAAATTCAAAGCAGATAAATAACTGGATTAAAGAACACCTTCGAGTCAAATTGATAGATTTACAAAAATACAATTATAAATTGACTGACCGCGTAATCATTAATTTTCACTCCATGCAAGAGTAATTGCATAGATTTCAAGGGGAACCAAATAAAAGACGCGCTTAACTACATACGTATATTAAATGGTATCCAAAACCACAAGCTTTCAGCTTCAGCTTTTTAACTTTTGATTAATTGCATTTAAAATAATAATTAATATGAATTCCGCCAGCCCTGAGCGCAGATCAAGACTTCAACCACACGACATAAGCCCGGTACACACAAGTATCGTTCCAAAACTTTCCAGGCAACGGGATTTGTGAGGAATCCACATTTATCCGTTTTTCACGGTTCCCGCCTTATGCGCGATAAACCGTCGGAGGTAAGCTTTAATATTTATTGTTCTCTCTTAAAGAAAAGGTATTTCGTACTGTGATATCGTAAGCTACTGGCGTTTATGTTGTGGTCGTCGAATTTATTATGGGGGAAGAAATGGCAGATTGTTTTTGAGACTGAACATTGACGTTTTATATGCAAAACACAAGTTTTGAAAAACATAAATAAAAATTTTGTCGGTAAAGTACCTTTAATAATCAATGTCTTTGTCTAGTACCCTGTTTTCTATGATTCAATATGAATTATTTTTGCGTCACGGTCAAGGAAATTCTGCCCATAAAAAAATCCAGTCAAATCAAGATCAAGATAAGATGGTACCTATTTTCCTACTATGAATGAAACAAGATAGTTTCAGCCACTTAAAAATTCTAACTAATATTATAAACGCGAAAGTGAGTTTGTTACACTTTCACGGTAAAACGGCTGAACTGATTTGGATGAAATTTAGCACATGGGTAGGTAAACCATGACTTGGGTTAGTACATACGATACTTTTTATCCCGATATTCCCACGGGATCGAGACTTATGTGGGTGAAACCGCCGGACGCAGCTAGTCCTATACAGGGCGTCCCACGGATATGCCACATGGGGGAAAAGTACCTTGAATATTGTAGGTTTCTTTCAGTAAAATGTTCCATCTACAATATTCAAGGTACTTTCCCTCCATGTGGGACATCCGTGGGATATCCGTGGGACGCCCTGTATAATGCGAAATTACAACTTTCTTCCTAACCCAAAACACAATTTTTCTTTAAACTGCAAATATAATGAAAATTCCTAATAAATGGAACATTCTACTCCATGCAGTAAACTCGAGACCAGTACAGAGTACCAACAACAACAACATACATATTTTAATAACGTAAATGCTGGTGCACACGTCCGCCACTTGAGCGATGCGGATGTGGAGACTGGTCGAGTTGCTTCTAATTCTGTTGCTCGAGCGACTAGCGTTGAGGGCAACTGAGCCCTTTAAGAAACTAGTTGCTTAAGTGAGTACGCTTGTGTGCTCTCCGCTTTCGTGCAAGCATGCATTTATTTTGTGTTTAGGAATAATATATCTTTAGATTCTAGCTATTTATTCGGTGTGTGTGTTTTTTTGTAATTTAATAACAATCGGTCCTCTTGTAATATTTGTAATTTCCCAGATCACAATCTATAGACTTAGGGCAGGACCTGTTTACTATCTACAATTAAGTTCACCACTTAAGCACATACATTGTGGAATGCAATAAAGTATTGAGTATTGAACGTTTTTTTTTCCCATTATCTTACTTGACAGATAATTTGACACAAATTCTGTTCCATTTTTTTATTTTTTTGGCGTGTTTAAAGTGGCCATTTGGACATCGTGAAACAGCCCCTTAGTTACGACCTACTTATGATAAAAAATTACGCATACATTCAATAGAACAATGTATCAAACCGTCAAACACAGTTCTCTTATTTGAATAATTACCTGTATTACCCGACTACGGCGAAAAAAGGAGGGTTATGATTTTGACCGATATGTATGTATGTATGTATGGATGTTCATCTGTTCCCTCCTATCTTCTAAACCACTCATCACAATTTGACCAATGAGATATCGTTGGAAGCGTCTTGATCGTCCGCTGGTTTTAGGCTATGTGACGTCACATTCAATTAAAAATGGCGCCCTCTAGAGAAAATAAAGTAAAGAACTAAAAAAAAAATATCGTTTAATCGTATCAAATAAAAGGGCTTAATGAGCACATTTCAAAATTATATATTATAACCCCAAAAGAATTTAAAAAACAATTTAAGTAATAAAAACTAAAACCCAACTACGACTAAAAAGGTATAAACAAGACACCACAGACAGACAAATTAAAAATCCGGAGTCACACGTGTTAGGGCATAAATCGAACAGATTACGTGTGACTTCGGATTTTGTAGTTGGGTTTTAGTTTTTATTACTTTAATATATTTTTTTATTGTTGTGCTATATTTCAGCATTCAATGAAACAACAAAACCGCAGAGGCCGATAAACAATGACATCAAAATAATGGAAGCTTATTCCATTTTTAAAACGATTCTAACCCTTCCAATCGATGCTATCATACCATCGCACATAAAACCATCGATATATCATGATTCATGAAGGGTTTTTTTTTCAATTTCCCCTTGTAAACAGAGCTGCCTCCATATTAAAACAAGCTGAGCATTTCAGCAAGTTTTCCTGTATGAAGCATAACATATTGATCGTTCAGACTGCCTCATTGGTCTAGTGGTCGCAGGCTACTGCTAAGCATGAGATCTTGGGTTCGATTCCCAGGTCGGGCATTGTTATTGGATTTTTCTATTTGGAATTTCTCAGTAGCAGCCCGGACTCTGGATTTGTGCCCGGTTGATGGCAATAGCCTCGCCCCCTATTACATGGGACTTAAACATAACTGGCGAAATGTGGGTGTACTATACCTAGATGCATGATGTTATGTTATGTTATATTGATCGTTACGATAAAACCCTTGGCTTTTAGCAAATTGCTCTTTAAGTGAACATGAAAGAATTTTGAGTGTACGTATAATAGACGAAATTATTAAAAGGTTTATTCTGAAAGAACTTAATTCGTTTTTACTTGATATTCGGGGATCAAACACGAGTAATGAGAACTCATTAGATTTTGAACTTATTTTATTTTGCTTTGAGTTTTTGAATTTATATCAAGTGGTGTTGTTAGGTTTGGGTACTGATTTTTGAATTGTATTTGGTAAATACTGCTAGTTACTTTATGTATTTTTAAGTTATAATTTGTATTTTCTCTGTAAGTGATCGTGTAATCTTTTGAGAAAATAAATATCTAAAACCGTAAACCATAGTTACCAGGTTACTTTCTATGTAACTTTGAATAAATCTTAGGCTTTTAGGTGTTCTCAATTTTACTTTGTGAGTAATTTCACAATTTACTAGTCATAGAACCCATGACGTTTGGGGTAGACATGTTCTTGAGTGGAGACCACGAATCGGCAAACGTAAGGTAGGACGCCCTAAGGCTATAGTTGGAGCGACGATCTTCGCAGGGTGGCCGGTACCAGCTGGATGAAAGTTGCTGAGAAGCGAGCTGAATAGCGTGCAAGCTATAGATTGATGATGACGTAAATAATGACTACGATCTTAGAAGAAAGAATTCAGTATCAAAGTATCGATTATGAAACGGTTATAATTCAACGTTGAATTTATGTTTTTTTTAGAAACATTAAAGTATTATGTTACTATTTGATTTATTCAGCATAAAACCTCCTATCACCAAGAACTACTAACCATTTAAACACGAACAAAACAATTCAATTCCTACAAACTAATAATGACATTCGAACAATACGTGTCCGAATGGAAGCC
This sequence comes from Lithophane semibrunnea, assembly GCA_947363905.1. Taxonomy (NCBI): domain Eukaryota; kingdom Metazoa; phylum Arthropoda; class Insecta; order Lepidoptera; family Noctuidae; genus Lithophane; species Lithophane semibrunnea. The sequence goes on along the minus strand of OX376194.1, from coordinate 3,539,887 downwards.
GATCGTAAGCCCGGCTTCAGTATTCATGTCCTTGCTTTCTTTAAGGCTTCCTGAAAGCTGTTTTAGAATTCCATCTAGTTCTAACTGAAAGTCTAGCTGTCGCCACCGATGTATTGGTGGGAGATACGATTCCAATAGTGATTTTTAGTAGGCTTGCAGAAAAAATATCGATATATCGATATGTTTTGTTCGATATATCGATATTTTCCGGCGATATTTATTATTTCGATATATCCATGTATCGATATAAAATATCAAGTATCGAAAATGTATCAAAAACGATATAATAATATTTTCAATAGCAACACCGTTGTCGCCGCTGACTAAAACCGCTGGAATTCAGAGCCGTAAAAATGATTAGTACTTTTTTCCTAGTTTGGTATTTAAATGATTATAAAACTTGAAATACATAAAGTAAAATTTTTTTTTGAAAATTCTTTTTCGATATATCGAAATCGATATAGATATTTTTTTTAAATATGATACGATATATATCGAGTTATGTTCTTTGTAAAGAGGGAATAGTGGATTGCTTTATGTGGTAATGATTTTCACATCTCCCCGTTACCGCACTTACAGTAAGAAAGAAAGAAAAGAAAAGAAAGAAAATACTTTTATTTTCGTTATACATGACGCAAAGAAATAACACAAGAGAACAAGTTGGGGGAAAATACGTATTATCTAACTACTTCATCAACTTTTAATGTGCAGGTAATATTCAAAATATATTCTACTAGCTTCCGCCCGCGACTTCGCCCGCGTGGTATGTCAATAAAAAGTAGCCTATATCCTTCCCCAGGATGCCATCTATCTCTTTGCCAAATTTTATCGAAATCAGTTCAGTGGTTTAGGCGTGAAAAGGTAACATACAGACAGACACACAGATAGACAGACAGGGTTACTTTCGAATTTATAATATTAATACGGATTTAAATCGTTTAATTTTGAAAAAGGAAGCAAAAAACGTATTAGTTTGGTACAGAATAAGCAGTTGCAATATACAGAGGTTATTGCCTAACCTCGGGTGGGCCAATCCACTAGTAACACCAAATATTTATAAAATGCACTAAATAACAACAAAAAAAGGCCTCAACTCTTTGTTATACATCCATGTCACGCCAGTTTTATGTCCGTCCCCATACAAGCGTAAACATTAGAATGAATAGTTTTATGACACCACCCTGCATACCAAGCTTCACCATAAAGGTGGGCCGATGATAGAACCTTGAGGAAACCCAGGTGGTATTTGCATTATGCAGAGATTCATCAGAGATGAGTAGTCCCTTGATAAGCATATGTTATGTATGAGGCATTTTGTCGGTTATTTTATTTTATGGGGTAAGTGAAGGGGTATATTAAACTGTTTGAAGGTCGCAGTGATGCGATGAAAGGCACAGCTAATAAGCTCCTGCAGAATTACGAGGAGCATACCACTACCCATATTTTGCAGTCATTGATAACATTAAAAATAAGTGCCATTTAAAATGTTGCCATTTTGCGATTACCAATCTATCTACTACTTGCTGTTACTATAAAGGCAGAATTTATAGGAAACGAGCTTGATAAAAAAAAAAACTCTATGCAATAAAATGTCAACTCCCAACCTAAATACAAAGCGCAGGCAAACTGTTGATCAAGAAAAATCAACGCACAAACTCGAGACTCATGTAAAATAATATATTATTCAATATCTGTACCTTCCATAAGTTTATGACATTCGCATTTTACCCTTGTCATGACTACTTACCTCCGAAAATGTAAGGACATGAGATTCAGCCGCCATACTTCTTTGTTTGCCCTCTTTAATATTTGATTTTATGAATGAAGGAAAGAATTCTGCTTTGACGTGTATATGTATGGCTCTTTTGAATGTAATTGGTGTGTGTTAAAGTGTCATTTCACATAAATATTGACAAGGTCTGAGTTATGATATAACTAGCTGTGCCCCGCGGTTTCACCCGCCTAGGTCTCGATCCCGTGGGAATATAGGGATAAAACGGATCCTATGTCCTATTCCAGTTCATGGTCTACCCGTATGCCCATCCTCTCCTCTCTAGAGTAGGGAACGTCGCGCTTGCGTCGAACGATTCGCGTATTGCATTTTTATATTCATGAATACTTCGAAATTAAATGTCCGATTCGAATGAATTAAAAAGTATTTTGCTACTACATAAATACCCTTGATGGTAAAACTATTTATTTGAATAAGAATTAATACCATGTTGATAAAACTCCTTCGCATATAATGCATTAGTTTCGAACAAATTTGATTACCATAAAAATGGTTATAGTGAATCAATCTTAAAAGATAGACATATGCTGTCTCGGACTTTTTTTTAGAACTTTTAAAGAAGAAGAATTCCATCATACATGATATTTGCGTAACTTAAACCGGTTACGCAGCGCACGCATCCGAAGCTCTCAAAAAGGAATAATTTTTCCCGTTTTTGCAACATTTTTCATTTATGCTCCGCTCCTATTGGTTGCAGCGTGTTGTTATATAGCCTATAGCCTTCTTCGATAAATGGACTATCCAACACAAAAAGATTTTTTCAATTCCACCCAGTAGTTCCTGAGATTAGCGCGTTCAAACAAACAAACAAACTCTTCAGCTTTATAATATTAGTATAAGTATAGATACTCGTATAAATGTTTTATGAGATTTTATGAAGATTCTATGAGCCGAATTTCCATGTCTAATGTAGTCGGTTTTAAAGGATCTTTTTCCCAACCTCAGTCTCATATATAGCTTGCATTCTCAACTCGAATAATATATAAATTAAAATCTTTGCCTAGCCTTTCCCAAGTATGTTGGGGTCGGCTTCCAGTCTAACCAGATGCAGCTGAATACCAGTATTTTACATGGTGCGACTGCCTATCTGACCTCCACAACCCAGTAACTGGGTAATACGATACCCCTTGGTAAGACTGGTTGTCAGACTTTCGGGCTTCTGACGACCCGTAACGACTGTCAAAGATCCACAAATGACAGCCGGGACCAACGGCCTAACGTGTTTTCCGAGGCACGGAGGAGTCTCGATATGTAAAGATGGTCACCCATCCACGGACCAATCCCGACAAGCGTAGCTTAACCTGACGGATCGATCCGTGCGGCTGTTATTACTTAGCCACAAGCTCCTCCTTAGAATCCTCCTCCAATATAGAAATTAAAATACGTAATGAAAATAGAAATATAACAAACATCCAATAACTCAAAAATCACACGAAGAATTTCACTATAATAAATCCCTATGATACCGACAGCCAATCAATTATAATACGGCAAACAACAGTTCCGTACGTCAAATGAATTGCCAAAAATAATTCTCACTATCCACCTATGAATATAAATAAATGTTTAAATCGCATTAACTTCGCGTATTTCCCTCGAGGCGGATAGTGGTGAGAAGCGAATTTAACTTGTACAATACCTGGCCAGTTCAAACTTGTTATAATAGAAAAAAGTTTGGACAAGTGGAGCGCATAAAGTATGGTAGTTTGTAAGTCGTTAGTCGTGTAGTGAAGAAATAATATACTTGATGTAAACGGATAAAACATACGGTGTGAACAACGGTGCCCGAACAGTTTTTTGAGCTCTCGGTTTTTTTGTTATTAATTGTTGTACAAAAAAACAGCTTGTTTTCAAATATGTGCCGTTTTTTATTAAAATTGAATAATTTTGAATACAATAATTATCTAAGTCATATGTCATTTTGGGCTGAAAAGTAGCCAAAAAATCATCAATCGTTCCTACAATGCACCTTCTGAAAACACAATCATTACTGTGTATGGGAGTATTTTGAAACCACGAAACTAAATACAAACATTGAAATTAAAAAACTATTTTTTTCAAGCAATCTATTTTGCCAATCAGCCGACTATAAAATTGGATATCATGTTTTTGATTGAATTTTTGTTTGTAGACTGGGAACATCATTAGTTTTACATACATAAATAAACATACATAAACTCATGCCTTCTTCCCATGTGGGTAGGTAGAAAATAGGGATATTATGTAGTTTAATTTACTATCGTATTCACTCCCTCTCTTGAGGAAGGTCATAGGCAATTAACATCAGGCTATGACCCTTAGGAGCCGAGCGAAAAGAACACTAAGCGAAAACGAAGTAGCGCGGGTGGGCGATTGTAATATAGTCATTTATTTAGTTATCTATTTATTTATTTATTGAAACCTTTCGCACTCAAAAAAACGTACAAAGGCTGACTTAATCTTAGGCATTCTCTATCTCTATTTGGGCACGCCACAATTGCGGCGATAAGTCTTTGAGGAGTGGCTAGAGAGGCGCCACGGCGTCCTCACCTTCCGCCTGACACAGGTCCTCACCGGACACGGTTGCTTCGGGAGGTTCCTATTTCGGATAAGGCGGGAGGAAACGCCCGGGTGTCACCACGGTGTGGATCGCCCGGAGGACACGGTGGAGCATACGATGGAGGTATGTCCTGGTTGGGCGGAGCCCCGCCGTGTCCTCTTGGAGGCAATTGGCGGCGGTGACCTCTCTCGTCCGGCCCTGGTCCAGGCCATGGTACGGAGCGAGAGGGCATGGGAAGCAGTCACCACCTTTTGCGAAGCAGTAATGCTCGCGAAGGAGGAGGCGAAACGCGTGAGAGAGAGGCAAAGTTTGCGCCCTCACGCCCCTAACCGCCGCCGCTGGAGACGCCCGGAGCGTCGGGAATCCCAAGCGGATTCCCGGCCACAATAGACGCGGGTTTGCGGACGGCGAGCAATGGGTAGCTCGCCGTCCGATTCAGACCAGGCCCGGTTCGATGGCGCATCGTGTTCCACGCGCGCCTCAAAGTGATGTCAGCACAATTGGCGGGGTCCGCTAGGACCGATGCCTGTCAGGGTTGCGGGTTAGTCCGAAAGGGGGACCTTGGCAACAGGCAACTGAAGGAACACGGGTGGGTTTTAGTCAGTAAAAGTCTGACACGCCCTTCCGCTCCGCCCAGAGCGGGAGAAGTCATTGGATGATATCCCACAGTCAAAAAAAAAAAAGGCATTCTCTATCAGTCAACCACGGGTGGTGAAGAGATTAGATGGCAGGTGCTCTAATTGAGAGGAACAAAGAGATTTTGTTTTTAATATAATCATTGCCACCTTCTGTAAACAAAGTTACACTATAATAGCTATTCTCACGGCGTGCCATCGGAATGAGAACTCTTTATCTAGAAAAGATAATGCAAATAAACTTGCAATGGAATCTAGTTGCTATCTGTGAACATTATGAAAAGAGTGTTAAAGAACTTTGCTGGTAGAATAGTAATCTGTTTGTTCCTATTACAACACGATAGGAAGATAGATGCTTGCTATGTGTAATGCAGTACTGTAACTAAGTATCGATACAGTTTTTCTTTTGTCAGATCATGAGCAATGTATGTATGAAAGTCAATTGATTTATAAATTATTAGGCCAATAATTGCTCACTGCTTTGTTGCACTACTAAGGACGTAAAATCCTAGCAATTAATGGCTCAAGTTCAAAATTTTTAAATATTTTTAAGCAGTTCAAGTCAAATGTTTAATCTTTTAGATTCCACATTGACATTATTACCTAATCTTATCTTTTGGTTGGCTAGGTGGAGCGACGATCTTCGCAGGCTGGCTGGTAGCATCTGGATGAGAATTACCGAGAATCGAGCTGAATGGCGTGCAATTGGAGTCAAAGTCAAAGTCAAATAATTTATTTCAAATAGGCACATACAAGGCACTTTTGAACGTCAAAAAAAACAAAGAAATAGAACTGATTCTAGTTGCCCCTTCCAAAAGGTAGTTTTCGTATGGAGAAGAATGGGCAAGAAACTACACCGTTACTCTTTAAAAAAATGTTTTACAATATTTTGTATACCAGAATAAGACTACTGTACCACAATAGGTAAAAAGAATGAAAAAATGGAGCAATGACAAATAAATTAATTGATAGATACATTGGTGCTCACATATATTTACAAACATTTTAAAACTAAATGATATCACAATATTCCTAACATTTTTACGAGTAATACTAACAAGTCAGTGTGTGAGTTCAAGTAATCACAGAGTGTAAAAATCTATGACATACAATTAATAAATTATACAACTAAATTAAATTAGCAACCTGTATCCAACAATAGACTGCTACAGACCGATAATCATGATTTTTTGGTAAGGTCCACATTGTTTCTTACTTTGCGTGATCTGGATTCATTAACATTTACGCAATTTTATCATCTCTCAAAACCTATTGGTTGTTACGTCAACCTTTCTTCTCTTTTCTTCGTCGTTCCCTCATTGCTGAGGATAGCGACCACATATGACACGTCTCCAAGGTACGCAGTCTACTGCAACCTTACAAAAAAATCCACACCTCAAAAACTGCATTACAAACACGCAACCCTACATAAGTCGCTTATAAACGCCGCGTATGTAAGGGTCCTCGACTCAAGTGCGACTTTTCTCTCAACACTACAAACGAACAAGTCGACACTTCACACCTGCCTGACGTCAGTGACGTCACACTGTGTTCTGCAGTTCATTATGAAGACTTGGGCTTTAATTGTGTTGTAATTGTATGACTAGGAGGATTAGAAGAGGCTTGAGAAAAGAAACAGATTGTTTGAAGAGTTAGACTTTTTTACATTTTACGTACTTCTGAGTATTTTTTTTTTTTTTTGTAGATGTTAGTACCTACTTTTATGTTTGTATTTGCATTTCATCAAATTAATAGGGATTTAGGAGTATTAGGAACAGGGTGTAAAGTTCACTCATCCACCATAGAAAAGGGAGGATCCTCCGACCAGACGGTTGTTGTGTCTGGCGGGCAACTGCCCAATGATTGATATTGGATTCTTGTATATAAGTCCATCGCGCGGTAAACTCTAATTGCGTGATGCAGGATATAAGTGACGTCAGGATTTTTGTGTGACGTCCGATCTTTGATGCGTAGTTCGCATGTGGCGAAGTAGATACCGCCACAAAAAAAAAAAGGTAATTTCCTCTCAAGCAGAGAGTTTCTTTGGAAATGGAACCATTTTTCGTATTCAAAAAGAGGACTAACTGATCATAATAGCCGTTTTACAGACACTGTAAAGATACTATTGAGACCATTTAATCTACTAAAAGTCTAATTGAAACACCTCATTAACCTTACATGTCAATAACATATACCCCATCACCAATACGTGCAACCAAAAGCCACGAAATCTTTTATCGTTCAACAATAACACAGTAAATACCGCGACTATTAAGTTTTACAGTCGCAAGGACGTACGTGAGACGTCGACGCGACGTAACGACCATGGAACGATCTGTTTACGTCCCCGTAACGTACTCTTAAAGAACACGTGTCGTGCTGGCAATCGTAAAATGTACCTGTGTAGATAGCGTCGGGTTGAGGAAGTACGAAATGATTTGGTGAAATTCATTTTCACCAAACAATTTTTTTTTTTGGGTGGCAAATTACCAAACAACTTCAAACTATCATAATATTATTGTCCTTGTGTTACCCGAAAGGGTTGATGGATAGCTATGTAATCAGATAAATTCAGCCAGAGATATTTATTTATTTTTATTTATTTATTTATTATGGATGACTTACAGCTAAAATTAACAGAAAAATAAAACTGTATGTGAGACTGACAGCCAATAACAAGTCATCACTTCTTAAAACAGAATGACAAAATATAAGTAAAAATCTTTTTAAAAACAAGCTTTTAATGAACTTAAAAGTACTAAATAAAACTTACGTAAACATAGAACTTTAATATTTTCTTAAAACCTTTAGGCTTATCTTCATGTTTAGTGTAAGAAGGTTTTTTACGCCTCAAGGTTTTAAGAAAATATTAAAGTTCTATGTTTACGTAAGTTTTATTTGGTACATTTTAGTTCATTGAAAGCTTGTTTTTAAAAAGATTTTTACTTATATTTTATTTTCTACTTTTTAGCATTAGGATTTGTTAAAGTATCAGTTCTATCACAAATCCAACGAATTAGGTTTTCCCATGGCCACCTTCCGGTTCTATCATCAGGCCCTGAACACCACCTAGTGTCAAATCACTTGTTAATTCATGACCAATGAGTCCTAACACGATGGTGTTATCTTGTTTGATTAAGGTTTTCCCATGGCCACCTTCCGGCTCCATCATCAGACCCTGAACACCACCTAATGTCAAAGCACTAGTCAATATATAACTAATGAGTCCAAACACGATGGTGCTATTTTGTTTGATAAAGGAGTTCCCATGGCCACCTTCCGGCTTCATCATCAGACTCTGAACACCACCTAGTGTGAAAGCACTTGTCAATACATGACCAATGAGTCCAAATACGATAGTGCTGTCTTGTTTGATTGAGGAGTTCCCATAGCCACCTTCCGGCTTCATCATCAGACCCTGAACACCACCTAGTGTCAAAGCACTTGTCAATACATAACCAACGAGTCGAAACACGATGGTGCTATCTTGTTTGATTGAGGAGTTCCCATGGCCACCTTCCGGCTCCATTACCAGACCCTGAACACCACTTAATGTCAAAGCACTTGTTAAAACATGACCAATGAGTCCAAACACGATGGTGCTATCTTGTTTGATTGAGGAGTTCCTTTGGCCAACTTCCAGCTCCATCATCAGACAAGCAACATGAAATCATTGTTTCAAAATGTTTCGGTAGTTGTATAAGTATGCCAAGTTACAGCACAATCAGATGCCAGGAAGTGCTTGATAAATGGATGACAATTGGAGTTACTAGAAACACATGTGGCCACCTTCCGGCTCCATCATCAGACCTTGAAAACCAGCAGGTGTCAAAGCACTTGTTAATATATAATCAATGAGCCCAAACACGATGGCGTTATCTTGTTTGATTGAGGAGTTCCTATGCCTAACTTCCGGCTCCATCATCAGACCAGCTTCATGATATCATTTTTTCAAAATGTCTCGGTAGTTGTTTACGTACGCCAAGTTTCAGCTTGATCAGATGCCAGGAAGTGCTTGAAAAATTGATGAGAAAAGGAGTAACCGGAAGCACATACGGACAGAGCAAGCTAATATAAAGCTTGTAAAAAAGGAGTAACCGGAAACACATACGAACAGAGCAAGCTAATAACAACACAACACAGCTAGAAGAAAAAAGAAAAAAAAATAACACGTATAACATTTGAGCTTAAACTAAGTTCACATTTCATATTCAATACAAGAATAAAAAAACCTGAACATATAAAATCTTAATTAAAAAAGTCAAGGCTCGGGCACTTTCTGGCCGAGGACACACTCGTTATGAATGGATCAAAATCATGCTGTTTACACATGCTATTAAAGTTGCGACTTGCACGCACTATAACCTCGAATAACAACCAGGACCAATCGTTCACCAGACGCGGGTAAGTTTACTTATGAACAGTTTATGATACAGTAGTTTTATCTCATGAAGCGACGCGCGCTTTACTTGTGATAACCAAGTGTACAAACACGCTGTGAATGTGTGCACACACTTCCGAATTTGCCATTGTCTTGGATGGTACAGAGAGCTCCTGCGCTTACACACACATTCATAGCGTGTTTGTACACTTGGTAACCACAAATAAAGCGCGCGTCGTTTCGTGAGATAAAAAAATAGTAAACTTGAATTACAAACTTATGTAGAAACACTTTAATTAGTGGGGTTACTGTAAAAATAAAGCTTATCTCTATTAAGTACTTAATTCGTTACAGTGTTTATAGGTTTTGCTATCTAAATTAAAGCATTAAAGCACCAAAGACAATGCTGAGCGTAGTGGCATTTAATGCTTCTTTTACGAGGGTTTTTATAGGTACTGCATCTTGGCGCAGCTCTAAGAAACTGAAGTTATCTTTCTTTACTTTCTTGCCTTTCGTGAGAACTATTTACATAGCTTAGCTTAAGCCTGAATAAAAAGTCCTTATATGAGGTATCATCATCATTTGAGCCATAAGACGTCCACTAGGGATATAGGTATGTTGCCATGTCGACCGGTCCCGTGCTTCTGCGATACCATCAAAAATCAATCTGCCTAGCCTTTTCCCAACCATGTTGGGGTCGGCTTCCAGTCTAACCGGATGCAGTATTTTACATGGAGCGGCTGCCTAACCCAGTAGCTGGGTAATACGATACCCCGCGGTAAGACTGGTTGTCAGACTTTCGGGCTTCTGATGACCCGAAACGACTGTCAAAGATCCACGAATGACAGCCGGGACCGGCGGAGTCTCGGTATGTAAAGATGGTCACCCATCCACTGACCAACTCTGTCAAGCGTAGCTAAGCTGATGGATCGACCCGTGCGGCTGTTATTACTTAGCCACGAGCACCTCTGCTTCTAAATACCATCATTTATAGTTAATCGTATTGTGACATACCCAACAAAATTCATAGTCAGCATATCTTTGTTTCATTGACTGTACTTTTTGAACCTAACATTTGACGTGGCAGAATTTTTCAAACATTCAATTCATTTCAACAAAAGAACAAGTAGACGTGGCGGCGACTCGACGTGGCTGGACTCGAGGTCAAGGTGACTTGACGTGGCGGGACTCGACGTCAAGGTGACTCGACATGGCGGGACTCGACGTGAAGGGAACAAACCTATTTATCCGTATATTTTGTCACCCAGAGGAAGAAAGATATTACCTATTCTATCGCGAATGCACAGGCATAACTGATACAAGATTTCTCAAATCAAATCAAATCAAATCGTTTATTTGTGATACATGGGTTACATGCAGGTGTTCATTACATAATTAAAATACTAATAATGTTCATTCCATGATCAGCCACTTGGGCATACAAATGATTAAATAAAATTATTAAATTAAGAGTCTAAAATTCTAATTCCATTTCAGATTAAATACAAATATTATTATCACTATTATTAGTCAAGCATGACAGACACAGGACAATCACAAAAATAAACTATCGTCAAGCGGACACGTCACATTTAAAAAGTTCTAGTCGATAAAAAATCATCCACAGAGTAATAACACTTTTCCATAAGAAATTGGAAGAATTTATTTTTAAAGACATTAAACTCACTCCATATAAACTATATTACCGCATCCAAACCACCTCTCTTCCTATATCTACACACCTCGTTGTTTGGTCTCACAATCCGAACAGTTTTATGTCCCGTTTACGAGCCGATGTCTGATCATCGACTCAGCTACCTCTACACTCCATAAACGATTGTGATTACCTTTTTATTACATTACCTAAGGAATTATACGAGTTTTGCTTGGATGTCGAGCTTATGGGAGTGGATCTATATAGTTATATGAACGTTTTGTCGGCGGTTTATCAACAGCTTAGTTAGTACTTTTGGTAACTTCTTTTGATTGCTAAACGTTCTGTAGATAAAGATTTTTCTCCTCGGACAATCAGTTGAGGAAAACAATTGATTACCCAATGCTTAGTAACGGACGAGGCAGCGGGGTCTTCCTGTCTGCTAATGACAAGAAACTGCAATCACCAATAAATTAACTAAACGTAGTTTTATATGACTGTGGCGAAGCCCTAAACGAGAATAATGTTTTTGGGTTCCGTACCCAAGGGGTAAAACCCCATTACTAAGACTCCGCTGTCCGTCCGTCTGTCTGTCACCAGGCTGTATCTCATGAACCGTGATAGTTTAACAGGTGAATGTTTCACAGATGATGTATTTCTATTACTGCTATAACAACAAATACAAAAAAACAGAATAAAATAAATATGTAAGGGGGCTCCCATACAACAAAAGTGATTTTTTTTCCGTTTTTATAGATAATGGTACGGAACCCTTCGTGAACAAATCCGACTCACACGTTGTCGGTTTTTTTACGTAATTTTGTCTCTAGCAGGGATTTTTTCATTATGAGTGAGGCATTTATCAGTAGAAGTTTCCAGTATGATTTATGATTCACAGAGTTTGCATTTCTTTTACTTTTGATGAGCCACACCTGAACTCCAGGTAGGCCTTGTCAAAAACTTGAATTAACTTTTGCAAAATTAAATTACCGAAAAGATTAGTCTTTGCGACCAAAATTCAAGATGGATTATGTAATTGGACTCGAGATTATATCATCCTTTTATTCTGCGTCACATGTGTACCTATGTAATTATGTATAATACATAGTACTCATTAGAAGTTGCTCTTCTTTTCTGAAAAAGTCAATCAATCTGCCTAGCCTCCTCCCAACTATGTTGGGGTCGGCTCCCAGTCTATCCGGATGCAGTTGAATACCAGTATTTTACATGGAGAGACTGCCTATCTAACCTTTACAACCCAGTAACTGGGTAATACGATACCCCTTGCTAAGACTGGTGGTCAGACTTTCGGCGTTCTGCGGACCCGTAACGACTGTCAAATATCCACGGATGACAACCGGGGCCAACGGCTTAACGTGCTTTCCGATGCACGAAGGAGTCTCGGTATGTAAAGATGGTTACCCATCCACGGACCAATCCCGGCAAGCGTAGTTTAACCTGACGGATCGTTCCGTACGGCTGTTATTACTTAGCCACAAGCTCCTCCTTAGAATCCTCCTCCAATATAGAAATTAAAATACGTAATGAAAATAGAAATATAACAAACATCCAATAACTCAAAAATCAAGGCAAGCCGCGTCTGAAAAGTACCTAACCTAATATTGGTAATACAATTTGGCAAGCGATCAAACCGTGGCCACCTATTGCGGGTTGACGTGTCATGTTCTGCAATATGCAGTCGCGTGCGGTGGCGTGTCGCCGCAGAAATCACGCTGCGTGCAATGTGGGTAGTCTATTTTGGGTATATTACCCTGTACATGATGCCTATGCCATTATGACTAGGAAATCGTATAAGTAGTGGAATTGCTACAAGTCGAATGATTTGCAGCGAATTACGCTGTATTAATTTTATTGTAGGCTTCTTAAAAGACGCTTAGATGATGATGGACGTGGAAGCGAAATCTTTCGTTTGTGATTGGTGATTCGTACGAATATCACCTACTTTATTCTCATGTGATTAATGTTTATATTCGTATAAGCAAATGTGCGAAGGCGTTTCATAAGATTATGAATTTTCATTGAATGCAAATAATGTTCATATTCGTATGTGATGGTTGCTTTGCAAATTCAAATTGCGGTCTATGAATGTTGCCCTGAGTCTTAGCAGTGTGAGCAAGGGCCTTATACTTACCAATAACAATAGTTACACTAGCAAGCAAGGTGTTCACTGCCAATAATGGGCCCAAATGACCTTCGCTATGGTCATCTAACGGGATTGCGGTATTCAGTATACTTGGCAAACGGATAGGTAATAGAGAGTTTAGAGAGAACGACATAAGTGGTCATCCTCTTGCACCTAAGGCTGTGATCTCACTAACAACTGTCTGACTCGCTAATTAGAGAAGAATCAGATGAAGAATAAAACCCCATTTACACGATGCAAGTTTCCTGCCTGTGGCATACAATAAAATGACTGTTTAGACGATGCTACTTTTATTGCTGCTTTAAGTTATGGTATGCCACAAGCATCTAAATTGCAATGTGTAAATCTGGCTGTTATGTCAGTATTCCCCAAAGGCCGAAGATAAATAATTTGTCTTAAATACCCTTCAACTGATTCTTACATAACCCCCTTATTTTATATTGATATTAGGGTAATCCCTTTTGATTTAAACACGTTGTTTAATGACTATAATATTTTATAAACTTATGATATGAAAACCCTCACATAAGTAAGTACCGCTAAAATCTCGTTAACTGTAGTTTAAGGTTTATTAAGATCCCTTTAAAATAACGATACTGTTATAGTTATTCCAAGATTAGTTATCTTATGGTCAATATCTGTTTCCATAAAATTGTTAGTTTGGGGCAATATCGATACAATCTAAACCCTTTTGATGAGTATTTTAACATCTCTAAACGCTTAGATAGATAGAATACTCTTTATTATTTATACCATAAAAATTACAGACATAAATTGAGAAATTTTACATAGGGTGACACAAGGGGCGGTCTTATCGCTAAAAGCGATCTTTTACAGGCAACCGTTGGATGGATTTAAGGGAGAAGGAGAGACAATACTGAAGATAATAAGTAGTTTAACATTTACGTATACAGTTAATTATTATTTATTTTTTAATCAAATAACTGAGAGTTGAATGAAAGTTTTAAGACTGTTATGAAATAAATACTTAATTATTTTATTACTCTCTGTATATAACAGACTTATCTCTGATGGTTTGAACTTTGCATGTTAAGGGAATGAAGGAAAGGCGACTAACAAAAGATATTCTTGAGCAGATGTGAATGGCACTATAATTATGTCCTTTTACTTTATTGGTGACATTCTTCAAAAAGTGCGTAGTACTCGCAACCGGGGTACGTGTATAAACAGCACCCTAATTGCGTAATATACAATGAATCACAATCTGAATCGTTTTTAAATAGATTGCTAATCCAATGGTACACACGGCTCCACATCAAGCTATACATTTCCAGTATAACCTGACCTCGCATTGTACGGAAATCCTATATATTGTGAGATCACCATAAACTTGAACTTGTACACCAGTTTGAAAAAAAAATCTACTCAACAACGTAAATAACGCAATGGATTTTGTTGAACTGTCAAAATGACAAAAAATTAGTCTTTCTATTTAACTCTCTTATAATCGTTTACAAAAATGTGTTACGCAATAGGGAAATATGCATGTATTTTTTTAATATTTTTATTCGATAGTTTACTTCGTCAAATAATAGTAAAAAAAAATTCGACGGCAAAAAAGCAATTTAAAGTAAGTACTTAAATATTTTTTTTTAAATATCCACCCGATCCGGGCTATTTAAACGCCCTCCATTTGGCGCACTTGGTGTGGTGACGTCACGGTCCGTGAAAACAGACAAGCAACAGTCAAGTCAACGTCAAACACTCCCTTTTGTAGGAGCGTTTGACATTGACTTGACACTTGTTGATTGACTTGACATTGACATTTTGATTGCTATCCCGGATCGTTACGTCACATCCCCTCTTAGTTTTTCAAGTATTTGAATTACCCACAGTTATTTGGGACTTTAAAAAAAATAATTTCTCGCTCGAAAAAAAAAAATATTCAAAAATATTGATGGAGGAATAATTCGGAAGTAATACAGTTTATAAAAAAATATATTTGACCCATATTTGAATCACATGCATATTCCCTATTAGATAGCAGACGTATGAACGTAAACGAAGCAAAAGGAGTATGTAAGGAGGGTAGCAGGTGACGTTCTGTAATTTCTGCCTACCCCCGTAGGAAGAAAGCCTGAGTTTATGAATGTGTACTGACCATTGTGATATTCAACTTATTTTATAAAATAAATATTGAGATGTACTAATGCTAATAAATATTCTAATAACTGAATGTCAACTAGAGGCTTACGGGTCGCCGCGTTCAATCCCGTTCAGTGTTTCGGTTAAACTATTTCGCTGGTTAAATAGCTATCTATCCAGAGAGAAATTCTAAGTAAAACCACTTTGTTTCAAATAAGATTCAGAAGCCGATGATTTAATAATAAATCTAATATCAAAGTCCAGTCAACTTTGACGGAGCAACACAATTACACAAAGGACTATGACTTGGTGACTTTCGAGTTATCGAAGAGATAATGGACAGGATTTCAGATATTTAACACTAGCTTCCACCCGCGGTTTCACCCGCGTAGTATGTCGATAAAAAGTAGCCTATGTCCTTCCCCAGGATATAAATTCGAAAAAATATTATAAATAGAAATATTATAAATTCGAAAGTAACTCTGTCTGTCTGTCTGTATGTTACCTTTTCACGCCTAAACTCCTGAACAAATTTCGACAAAATTTGGCAAGGACATAGGCTACTTTTACCAACATACCGCACGGGCGAAGCCGCGGGCGGAACCTAGTAAATAATTATTTATAGACCTTATTGTTGTTAGTTGAATCCACAACCTCGTCTCTAACTTTTTTTTACTTGCCTGGGCTGCTCTGCTCTGGGCCACTCCTGGGCAAAGGCCTCCCCCCACTCCTTCTACCACGCGAACTCGAGTGTCCTCCTTCCAATTACTTACTCCCACTCTAACTTGCCTAGTTAAAAACGAAGGAAGCTTACAGTAGTCTCATAGGATGTATAAAAAAGATCTGACATCTTGGCTGTTAGTACCAACGTCTCGGAAAATGGGTTGGCCGCCAACTCTAGCACCGGGGACGATCATTGGTAAATATATTGGTCAAATAGCGCGCGCTTCCCCGGCTTCCTGTTACACACTTCCGACCCTTTTCACGAAATCACTCCCACAGATTGCAAAGACAAAGACATTGTTATTAAACATAAAAAAAAACTTTAAACATTTTACAAGGTACATATCACTAAGCAAAAACCAAATGTCAATCAATTTGCCTAGCCTTTTCCCAACTATGTTGAGGTCGGCTTCCGGTCTAACCGGATGCAGCTGAATACAAGTATTTTACATGGAACGACTGCCTATCTGACCTCCACAACCCAGTAACTGGGTAATACGATACCCCTTGGTTAGACTGGTTGTCAGACTTTCGTGCTTCTGACGACTCGTAACGACTGTCAAAGATCCACAAATGACAGCCGGGACCAACGGCTTAACGTGCTTTCCGAGGCACGGAGGAGTCTCGATATGTGAAAATTGTCACCCATCCACGGTCCAACCCCGGCAAGCGTAGCTTAACCTGATGGATCGACCCGAGCGGCTGTTATTACTTAGCCACGAGCTCCTCAAAAACCAAATGTCAATAACCCCTATAAAGCCGGTCATCAAATATCATATAACTACCCTCAACTACCACAGTAAACAATTACTTTACCCTCATAAAGCCGAAAACAATACAATGTCCACAATACGAGTAAAATGTCACCCTGTGATTGGACAAGTCTCGTAAATACTTAACGACGTTGACCCGCCATAACTATCGGTTGAACAGTTAACAGGGCTTAACTGTAGTTTAACTGCCGCACAGTTAACCCTTACAGTGGCTTGATACAATGTTATCGCTATAGGATTAGATGGTGATCTCTATTGATACAAGTTACTGTATGATGGGTTATATGGGGTTTAGTTTACAAATACAGTTGGCTTATGGAGGTTACTTGAAGGTTTATAATTAATAAAGTTGATAACTTCATGGCCGGCACGCTTTGACATAAGAGCTAATTCCGTGGTTGAAATATTTGTTAGCGAGACTGACTTTAAATATTTTTGCAGTTGTGAACGCTGGAACTCACCTTTAGCTACTTATTAAGCTTATTATGTAAACCTATGTATGTAGGACTTACATACTCGTACCTTCCGCCGTAACAGAGAACGCCGAAGCTAAAACGTATGGCGTACTTATGCTATAATCAAACTCCGCTTATAAACTTTGTGGTGTATAATATGTTGAACAAAGTCTTAGACATGGAAGCCATCTAAGTCTGGCACGACTTACACATTGAAACTTTGCCTGTTGGCTTATTTGTAGGTTACGAGAAAATAATATTGAACGGGAATTAATTTGCTTGCACATTGCTGAACTGGCTTGTGGCTTTTGTGATCGCGTGGAGTCCTGGGTTCGATCCCCAGATGAGGCAGTTTCATTGAATTTTTCTATATTAGGAATTTCTTAATAGCAGTACAGAGTCTGGATTAGACTCCAGTTAGTGGCAATGGGCTCATCCCTTAATAGTACTAAAATATAACTGGAAATTGGATTTCGAATTTAATATAAGGTGATTTTAAAGACCTTTGAGAACGCGACCTAAACATAGTTGGGAAAAGGCTAGGCAGGTGATGATACAAAGAAAGAAAGAAAAATGCGTTTATTGGCATTGTCACACAAAAATACACCTTAAAACAAAAAACAGAAAACAGTCATTACTATGCCAAAAGGGCCTCAGCTCAGCATATTGTCAGATGGCAACACACAGTGTACCACCTGACGCTGATTTTCAGCTGCAACCCACGAGTTTCATACGCTAGAAACATAATATACTTAATAAATACACCTTTCAAATCTTTGAATGAGTATCCAAAGCTATTGTTGTGAACTATGTCATACAATTCCAACTCCCTCGGAAAGTGTAGGAAGTGCCTCCGTTCAGTTCCCTTTGACTTTGGAGAAGCATAATACTGCTAGTCGGTTATTCATCTACAAAATACCACAAAACAATGGTTTCTTCCTTTGACAATATTTACTAGGTACTTCTATTGAATACAATGTTCGTATAAAAATTATTTATTTGACATACAGGGTGTTAGGGTAAACACCGTTATCATTGCAACCAGTGGTTTGGTTTCATTTATAGAACGTAAAATCAATGGAAAATTACAACTTTTTTTTTTTTTAAATTTTGATCTAAATTTTACCACAAGAGACGCAAGTTCGTTGCCCTATGCGCTAGGGCAACGAACTTGCGTCTCAACACGGGCGGGGGGTACGGGATGTGACCTGACCGGCAGCGAGCGCGACCCCTCCCTTAGTCAGTCAGCTGTTTCGCTAGCAAGCACGGTGTCAGATATAAACTTTTTTAAATCTTTTAATGAAAATAACGTTTTTTTTTTGTTGTGTTCGGTCGGATTTATTTTTATATTTAAGTCAACTACCCATGGTTTGAATGACAAGAGTGTTTACCCTTACATCCTGTATAAGAAAATGAAATGAAAAAATGGTCGGCTTCCTCCTTAAGATCGATATCCTAAGGGGGAAGCCGACCTTAACACTAATAATAACTTAATTTATTTAGGAAAAACTAAAACTTTAGTAGGCAGTCGAAGGTTATCGGTGGTATAATAATTTAATTAAAACTTTGGACTAAGACTCGAATCAACATTCAAACTTATAAGTCAAACAAATTAATAATATAAATGATTTTCAAAGAAATACTCTTAGAAATAAGAATTTTCAATAGAATATAATATACTAGGATTTGTCTGCGGCTTCGCCCGCGTGTATTTCGGAAATTATCCCACGGGAACGTACTACCGGGATAGAAAGTATTCTATGTCCTAATAAAGGTCTTGGTCTATCCATATGCCAAATTTCATCCAAATCCGTTCAGCCGTTTTACAAACAAACACACATAGAAACAAACTCACATTCGCATTTATAATATTAGTTAGAATTTAAAGAATGGTTTTCCGAATAACAGTAACTTATGTCTTCTAATTCACCCGTTTGTTACAATGGGGGTTGTTGATTTCATCTGCGCGTGTATATAAAATATTAAATATACGTCCTGTTGTTTTCAAGCGTTTTCCAAATCCGGAACGGAGCGTATATCGCTAAATTCAATTAAGTCGCTCACTCCGGCGCAAGTTTTAAGCGAACGGAGGTGAATAATGAAAGATCATCCATTTTCCACTATGGTTTTAATATTAGCAGTTTGGTTCTTTATTTATTAAGAAATTGCGGCCAATAATGTGGTTACAAAAATAAGGGAAATCAAATATTTATCAAGGTGACTTCAAACTTAAATTATCCGTATTTATTCAAATCACAACTTTCATTCTTTGACAGTTGTATTAAATAGCTATACTACGGCAAATACGGACGTCGTGTGTCAATCTGATAAACAATTAATTGCCCTGGCTGTACCTTCCATAACTACGTTCAAAAATTTAACAGAATTTGCATGATACACCTGCAAAACAGCTTAACAGTTATGTATATAGAGGGGATGAAACGTCATTAAAGTTTTAAACTGTCCTTGCTTTGAACGGGCGCAATCTACTTATGCATAGCGACATGTCCACACATCGAGATTTCTATGCTATATCTAAGGTATTATAAATTAGGTAATAGTTAGAGAATATTATAGACAAACCTTCCGGAACAAATTTTCTAAATAATGGTGAAAACCGCATCAAAATCCGTTGCGTTGTTTAGAAAAACAACGGGGTCACACAGGAGACACGAAAAGCCACTTTAATTTATAATGTAAAGATGCTTTTGCCTTTTGATAAATAAAAAATGCACCGCAACAAAATACAACAAACCAAAACCGAAAAACAAATAAGAAATGCCAATCTCTCCCCGCTTGTCCCCTGCACCATACCCCCGTAGCCGCCTCTAGCGTGCCCTCGAAACATAAATCGAACCCCGTTAAATCAGGCCTGGCCAATTCACACGGGGATTCTCCTCTTTAAAATTTACTTAACGAACAATAAGACGTTTTATATAATTTCTAATTAATTATACTGCGCTTCGCCCTTTGAATTTGTCTTTTGAACGACTTAATGAAACTGTTTTAAGCTTTTGTCAAAAGGTTTAATTAGTTCTGGATGTGATGAGTAGCTACTTCCCTTCCTTCCTTCCTTCCCAACCTGGTGTCAGAGTTGTTATGCTGCCCTTGGGCCTTTGACTTGGCTTCACATGCCGTCTAGAAATATCTCTCAGGCGGTTTCCTCACGTTGTTTTCCTTCACCGTTTTTGAAGCAAGTGAGGGCTTGGGTTCGAACTCGAGACCTATGACTTGGCAGTCCGACGGTCACACCACTAGGCTACTGTGTGATGGTTCAAAGGTATTAGGGAATAGGTTTTTTTCCCCTGGGATATGGTACAGGTGAGCATAGGAGATAGATGAGATAGGACTGATGGATTCTAGTCTAGGTACTGCTTCGATTATAGTACAAATACAATGCGGAGCCATTGTCATTACAAAACAATTTTTTAACGACGACGTTCTTCAAAGCATTCTACTTAAACACCATGTATGTGTTTGTTTTGCTCGGTTTTCAGAATAAACTGTAAAACAAAAGTAGAAAAACAAGTTCTACCTCTGTTGTTCGTACGTTTAATATGATGGAACACGAGCATTTGAAACGTGTTACATTCGTATTAAAATATCACACTCATAATCCTTTCAAATTACAACAAAAAATAAAAAAAGCAGAATATTTTACCCAAAAAATCTTCTTAACAGAATATAAATAAAAAACAAACTCCCCGGGGCTTCACCACCTAATAAATTACTTGTGCAAATAGAAAAATAAAACTCCCGCCACACTGGATGTACAATAAACACGTAGATTGTGCACTAATACGAAATAATGTTGTTATAATGGGCACAAACAATGATTTATATGCGCTCGCCGGGGCACAGTAGGCGGTGGCTACAAATGACCCTTAATCGGTTTATTTACCTGTGGGGAATGGATTCTGTAGTGCAGATACAGCTTTATTGCTGGCTTCATTGCAAGACAGTTTAAGACCATTGTCTTATGATGACTAAATCGTGATGGAAAGTTCTCTACAATGTTGAGCATGTCCGTATAGATACAGCTGTTTATTGCCTTTTAAATATTATGTTCAACACACTTTTTATAGTTTTGAAGATTAGATTCAATTGAGAATAATTATAAAATGAAAAAATTATGAATATACAGGCTGTAAGGGTAAACAGTCTTGTCATTCAAACCATGGGTAGTTGACTTAAATATAAAAATAAATGACCGAACACAACAAAAAAAAACCTTAATTTTCATTAAAATATTTTAAAAAGTTTCTATCCGACACCGTGCTCTCTAGCGAAACAGCTGACTGATTTAGGGAGGGGTCGTGCTCGCAGCCGGTCAGGTCACATCTCGTACCCCCCGTCCGTGTTGAGACGCAAGTTCGTTGCCCTAGCGCATAGGACAACGAACTTGCGTCTCTTGTGGTAAAACGTAGATTAAAAAAAAAGAAAAAAAAAGTTGTAATTTTCCATTGATTTTACGTTCCATAAATGAAACCAAACCACTGGTTGCAAGGATAACGGTGTTTACCCTAACATCCTGTATATAATGAATAAATTATAAATATTCTCAATTGACTATGAAACGAGTGTAAGCTAAAATTGTCTGTAAAATATCGCATTTAATACATTTCATCACATTGCATGCGAGCAATATTAATACACATTTAGTGATAGATCTATTTTATTTTTCTTTATTGATGCGATTCAATAATTTTTTAAAAGAGTAACCATGGAGTTTCTTGCCGGCTCTTCTCCATAGGAAACGACCAATTGGAACCGTGCACCTAGCTTCTGACGTTTCATAAGTGCCCATGTAGGTTTATGTGAAATAAAATATTTTGATTTTGATTTTGAATATCTTATAGTATGTGTTACTGTGACAAATAAACCTGTATCTTTTCTTTTTTCTTTATTTTATATGACCGCCCACTGTGATACCATATGTAACCCTCAAAACTTTGTGTTTGTAATTCGTTATTGTGAAAAATAAAGAGTATATTATTCATAAAGAAAATTAAGGCAACTTTACTAGCGTTGAACTCATCCAAAGCTATTAATTCTTTACGATTGAATCTAGTGAATTACACCACCTTACAAACCCCCACGCATCTCATAAACGGTACACCCACGGATGTTGGGAATCAATGTGTCTCTCACCGTGTCTGAATAAATGTGTGAAATGAATTGAGCTGAGACGTCTTTTCTTGTCTGTCATTCACCAAGCTTGCTTTTAATATAAATATTTACAGAAAGAAAGGAAAAGTATTTTTATTGTCACAGAAACACGTGCTAATAAAAATATTAAGCATAAGCATAATAAGCCTATAATGTTCCCACTGCTGGGACACAGGCCTCCTCTATGTGAGAGGCAGTGGGCCGTAATCCACCAGGGGTGAGAGTGCGGGTTGGTAGATGTCACATGTTTTCGAATTTTTTGGTTCTCGGACATGCCGTTTCTGCACAATGTTTTCCTTTAACGTTACGAGAGCAGTGGCGATGAAATAACTTACACAAACTAAAAAGCCTATTGTCTACATTTCTTTCTCATTTCCCCTTTCGCAGGTCTGCTGAAAAAAAAAACTTATGAAATGAGCAGTACCTTTGTACTCATATTATAATTATGTCGTATGTCTATGTATTTTACTGTGTGTACATAAATAAATAAATAAGCCTGTCAGGGTTCAACCCTACGACCTATAACTCGTAAGTCGTGGCCGTTAACACTGGGCCACAACTACTCTCGGTGAATATATATATTTTTTCATATTTATTAGCTCGTACTCAGTAAAACAAAACGGATATATTTAATTACAAACACGGAATTAAAAGAAGTCGGCAGCTGCACATTATTACTGTGACAAGAAGGCTTCCACTCAGCATGATGCTATGCAATGGGGGACTTGAAAATCAAAATCAGCGCTATGCTGTGCAAAACCAGGCTACTTGGTGTTCAGTCAGTCCATTCCCTGTTGGATACGAATATTTACAGAATTCTAGACTACCCAAGAACTCAAAGTAACGAATACTCTTAAAAAACTGAGCACCACCCTTCGTAGTCACTATCAAGTTATGTAGCAGCACATTTTCCCACAAATTCCATTCGTCGCGCCAGACTGACAGACAATTTAGCGCGCACCCATACTCCGGCTCATTGCGTATGCGCTACATTTATGTAGAATAGCTTTAGCTTACGTCACGGGGTCGCGGGATTTTGGTAACACATTAAAAATGGACAAAACTTTGTGATTGTGCAAAATAAAAATATAAAGACCAAAACATGGATACGTACAGCCTGCTCCCAACGCGGCAACGTTGGGCTCCATCCTAATTAGATAGGCTAAAAATGAAACTGGGAAATAAATTCATCATCATCATCATCATCATTTCAGCCGAAAGACCTCCACTGCTGGACATAGGCCTCCCCCAAGTACCGCTACTTCGGCCGGTTCTGTGCCTCTCGCATCCAGCGGATTCCTGCGGCCTTTCAGGTCATCAGTCCACCTTGTGCCTTCCAACACTACGTCTTCCGGTACGCAGTCCGGAAAAAAAAAAAAAAAGATTAATTAGCTTTATTAATTTATTCCCCATAGCCAGAAAAAAAATCCGATGATACAAGATGTCAATATTACAGATAGAAAATAAATTGGGGGAAAAAACAAAATCTTATCTTCAGGAAGCATGTAAGAAAACTTTCGTAAAACAATTTCCAACTGCAACGAGACGTGACACTAGCTAAACATGTTGCTGCCATATCCTAAAGACATGTCCCGTCACAGCAGAGTATTCACACTGCGCGGCACGTGCCCAGTTTGCGTGGACGGTGGAAGACTCTGTAATATCCGACACGTGTCTTACTACGAAATACAGACGACTTTTAATAGTTTATTTTTGTGCAGGCTGTTTAGACAAAAACGAACATGCAACCTTAAGATCTCTCGATTAACGAGTTGAGTTTTTAAGTCACTGTGCACGTATGTTTGTTGTGTTGACACCTGCATAGATTCGCGGCACGTTTAGCTTCGATTTAATTATTTTCACTGACTGCAGTTACATGAACGTTAGTTCACAGAAAGCACCGTGACGTAAGCTAGACTTACTATTTCGTATATTCATAGCTAGATACAGAAATTATTACTCGAACTATAGCTTCACGTCCAAAGTCCCTACTCAAGGCTACCGAACAATTTATTCTCACACAAGAGGAAGAGCATCAAAGCTTGCTTTAAAATCAATGAAGTGTGTAACAGAAGTGACATACTGGTGTGATGGTCTGAACGTATTGCCAAAAATTACACATTTTGTGGAAGTTTATTCACCGTTCATACATTTTATTTATTAGGATCTCCATAAAAAGATGTACACAGGACACAACAAATATTATGTTATGTACCATAGGTATTACGTAAGTGTACTCCCTCACTTACAGGAGACCACAGCATGCAAAGAAATAAAGTATATGTATGATGGTAAAAATAAAAAATTAAAATAGTGAAAAATTAAAAAAAGTGAAATAAAAAAAGTCAAAATAACATTTTCATAAAATTATGGCTTACATACTAATAAACTTTTTTAAACATTTGTTGTATTTAGACATACCTTGCGAGATATTTATATCAGTCGTTTTAGCCAACATGTTATATTGCCTACAGATTCTTGGCACTGCGGCGCAGTGACCCAGGTTTTTTTTTGAGCCGGGGATGTTAAATAACTGAAATGTGTTATGCCTGGGAATCCGAGTTGGAATTTGGATGGGTAATGAGCTCAGAAGATCACTGCAATCCATTGTTCCGTTCAATATCTTATGTAGGATAATGAAGTCCAACTTCTTCCTACGACTGACTAGAGTGTCTATGTTATAGTGTCCTAGCCTATCGGAGTAGCTCGTAAGTTGCTTAGCCAAGTGATCACTATAGCTCAGGTGGTAAAGGAACCGCTTTTGGACATTCTCAATTCGTTTGATGTATTCGTTGCATTTTCGGGCTAAAGAGGTGAAAGTGCCAGCCAAACAAAAAAAAGCTATATTCCGAAAGAGTACGATTTTCCTTTCATTTTTTATTACTACAAGCTTTTACTTTAATTAGATTACTTTTATTATTTTAACTACAAAATATACTGAAAAGAATATTTTTCAAAATCGTATAACTGTGCAGGGAATTGCCTTACAGGTTTGGCCCAATAGTGAAAAGTGAAGAGAATAACATGTTCTAACGGAATATACACGGTGAATTCACTGTTAACCTTTCAGGGGGTGAAAGTACTCATGATTATAAACAACTTTCACTATGGGAACAAATGCAAAAAAGCAAAAAAAAAAAAAACCGTTTCATACATTTTCATCGAGTAAATATTGCATTTTTGTATGAAACAGCTGATTTTTTTTTCGAATTTTCAGTGTTGGTCTTATAGTGAAAGTTGCTCTAAATCATGAGTACTTTCACGTCCTGAAAGGTAAACAGTGAATTGAAAATCACCGTGTATATTTTTTTTTATTTGGCTTTCAGTATTTAGCCCAAAATGAATGAACACCTTTGCTCGACACAACTGTCGGACTAGGTCACAAACTTGTTTACAAAAAAAAAACTCAATGTAACATACCATAACTGCTTGTAATACATAAACTCGAATCACGCCTTCTTCCCATGGAGGTAAGCCGAAACTACATAACGCCACCTACTACGATCCTAACATACTCCTTTTGCTTCGTTTACGTTCATATATCTGGTCATAGACGCCACAAATGGTTGAGAGTACTAACTGTCCTTTCATCATCAATAAGGTCACTATGTCCTAGGGCATCCCCTCCACTCTCATCGGCCTTGTAAATATCTTTTGTTAGTCGCCTTTCACGTGTAATATTCCGCCTTTGATAAAAAGAATAACACATCATATTTCTCAAATCCGACTCCCATCTCACCAAAGCTCCTGTTTCATACAAGCATTGCAATAACCGGATCTGAATCAATATGGCCGCTCTGCTAGAAGGCGTTCGTTCCTCGTATGACGTCACTACACATGTTCCGTCCGGATATTGCAGTGCTACGCTCTCAAACTTAACGCGGAGTTGAGCACTGTGACGTCAGAATATGGCTTAAGAATGAAGCGAGTTGGATTCTGGGTGTAATGTTATGTGGCATTATGGTGTAGATTAGGATTTAAATGTGGAACTGAAGAATGAAAATTGGCTATCTGTAAATGAGCAGCAGCATTCTTAAGTGTGCTTACATATGAGCGGGGTTTACATTATGAAACTATAGTGTCGTGAAACAATAGCTTGACATAAAACCGGGTGTTAGTTAGCCCCAAAAACAGAATAGTCAAGCTCCCGTTCACGACACTAGTTTCATAATACCCCGCTATAAAAAAATTCTGATCACCCATCCGTCTGTCAATAATGCCTCTTTATTTTTTACCGTTGATTCTAGAATAAACATCTACCTAGGCTTTTCCCAACTATGTTGGGATCGGCTTCCAGTCTAACCGGATGCAGCTGAATACCAGTATTTTACATGGAGCGACTGCTTATCTTACCTCCACAACCCATTATCTGTGTAATTCATTACCCCTTGGCAAGACTGGTTGTTAACTTTTAGGCTTCTGACGACTCGTAACGACTGTCAAAGATCCACAAATGACAGCCGGGACCAACGGCTTGACGTGCTTTCCGAAGCGCGTTATTTGGGACCGTTGATTGTAGCATAATCAGCCTATAAAGTTCCTAGTGCTGGGACCCAGGCCTCCTCTCTTCGAGAAGGAGTGGACTGTAATCTACCACGCGGGCCCAGTGCGGGCCAAGCTTATGTTACTCAGAGAGAGAGACTGACATCTACCAAGATGTCAGTCTCTCTCTCTGAGTAACATAAGCTTACTCATAGACGTCAAATAAGTACTACGAGCTCATTTTTACGCAGTCATATTAAAGTATACATGAAGAATGTTTCACCAAAAATATAATTTCCGTGTCCAAGCCGTACCGTTGGCGCTACACATAATGTACCATATAAGGTAATATATATCGAAAAGGTAGTGAATTAGCATGGTGCTACGTTGTCCATCGTTTGCATTAAGGTCCGCTGGTGTCCTTAGATTAATGGACTCGGACGCGTATGTGCAAAGTCTAGTCAAAATAGGTCGAAAATTAATATGCGGCCTTAAAATAGTACTCTAGTTTTTTTGCAATGTTTCAATATTGCAATTAAGGTGCTCCCTCACCGGGAGCATTCGCTTGTAATGTAACATTTCAGATTCGTTTTTGAGCATTAAGATACGTTACAATGCTCAAAAACGAATCTGAAATGTTACATCACAAGCGAATGCTCCCCGTGAGGGAGCACCTTTACGTGCTGTCTAAAGCAGAAAAGAAAAAAACTGAATAACCTTATCTCGAAAAAATAAAAAACAATACTCTACAAAATATTTGTCATCATTTCCTAATCGCAAACTTGACCTTTAAATTAGAATAAGACAAAGCAGTAAGGAGTTTTTAACGACATCGTCAATAATTTATGAATAAATTATGGGACTTTAAGGGTATGATTATTATTTATTAATTGGACAACATTTCCGATAAAAGTCCATCAATCATTTCGAAAACAAAATCAATCTGCCTAGCCTTTTCCCAACTCTATTGGGGTCAGCTTCCAGTCTAACCGGATGCAGCTGAATACCAGTATTTTACATGGAGCGACTGCCTATCATTTCGAAAACGACTGAGCTTATTTATCGTATATTTTATGATTCAGTCTGCCCCTGCACATGCCCCGTCGTTGTTGTTACTCACGTAATATCTTAAAGGATTTACATGTCCATCTCTTAAAAGATTTACTTACAGAAATAAACATAATTTTTCATCATTTCATTTCCTATTTTAATAAGAGTCAACATTCAAAGAAACCCCTTTATTAGAGAAAAAATACTCCTACCCCTTTTATTAGAGAAAAAATATTTCTAGTCTTGGACTTAATAAATAAGCTACATTCAAACGTAATTCAAATATACGCGTCCCAAAAAACCGGTGAGTGTCCATTTTTCCCTTCTCCACTTCACACCCCTAGCTCGAGGGTAGAAAAATAACCCTCTCGCATAGTCCGGATAGGGTAGCATTGGACATTCATAAGATATGACTTGTATACAAATGTGTGAAAAATGTTCTGACAAATTATGTTTATCATAAATAGCATTTTGTTGAGTGACGTATTCACTTTCCTAAAAAAAAGAATCTTTTCTTTGTTCTTGTACTAAGACATCGTTTGTTTTATGAAATTCACATTGTATTCGGAAACAGTAGTACATGGAACACCGGTTGCCTTAACATTCAAATGTTTGAACATCCGGCTCGAAGGACCAAATTATAATAGGGTCTAAAGGCCCATAGGAACTGACAATATTACCCAGATGGTTCTCAATTTAAATTTGTAGTTCTTAATCCAAAGTGAAATAAGTCATTTTAATTTATTTTACCGCCAAAAGAGACAACTAAGAGAAATTACCGAATAACCTATTTTGACAAAAATCACTTAAACAAGGCTCGACGGGTACAACCTGGATATCTGTATCCCCGCCAAACTTGCTGACTTGCTAACATTTACATGAGAACTGGTGCGAATACAAAACACAGGAAGAATATAATAACATTTAAATCCATATTAAAATAATTGCATATTATTTCAATCAAAACCTAATCTGGAACTAAAGACCAACTAAAAATCTACATAAAATTAAGTAGAATCAATATCGCAAGTTTCGTGAGGAACGCGATTCTCTTTAAACCACAAAATTGGCTGTGTTCAAATATCTAAAATATGATAATTCTGCGTTCATGTGGAGGCTAAGAAGTTAGACGGTACAGTTGCCGGTCCGGACGTTCGCTGAATATTAAATAAGGAAATAGGATGGTTAATATGAGGGTAAAGGGAAAGAAATACATGTATGAAAGTCAATTATGTGAAATATTTGGGTTATGAAATTTGAATTGAGCTGCAGGCGTAGCATGAGCGCAGTTTTGTCGACGGAAGAGTAGACAAAAATTACGTTTCCTGTAGACAATATGACGGCAGCAAAGTAGAAAGAGTCAACTGCACTTTTTACGAAATTCACTCTTTTACATAATTCGACTCAGAATTCTTTGTTTTGTCATAGGATTTATCGGTTTTCAGTGTGATTTTGACAGTAAGGATAGAAAACTTTCTTCCGAAATAGTCTACCTACAAAAAGACCTAGACAAAGATCGTTAGAAATGAAAGACAAAATGACAGATTGTAGAAAGATTTCTACGGTGGATGTCAAAAATGAAGAAACGAACTGTCACTTTGTATAGAATAAGCTATGTCTATTCTTCGTAGAGATAGAAAGCACCATGCTACGACTGCTGGAGAAGCTAAGAGAGATGGCAAATAAAAGAAATGAACATATAATTGGGTGCTGTGAAAATTTGATATATATTAGATACTAGGAGGGCAGTTCAGATATTATATCATGAAGATTTGTATAATGTTTACTTGTACCAAACCACTCTATCTTCAGATAAAAAGGTACGGGACTTGTAGTCCATACTATCCTTACATATTATAAAACAAAGTCCTCCGCCGCGTCTTTCTGTCCTGTTCGCGATAAACTCAAAAAGTACTGCACCGATTTTCATGCTGTTTTCACCAATCGAGTGGTTCTCGAGGAAGGTTTTAGTATATAATAACCGACATCCACGCGGGCGAAACTTACTAAATTTGAAAGTTACTCTGTCTGTCTGTGTGTTACCTTTTCACGCCTAAACCACTGAACGGATTTCGACAAAATTTGGCAAGGAGATAGATGGCATCCTGGGAAAGGACATAGGCTACTTTTGTTTCAAAAATAATAGTGGATTTTAATTCTATTTATATATGTATATGGTGTATATCCTATGTATATGGTGAAAGCTTGTATAGGAAACCCAACATTTCTTAAGTATCCCGGTAGTAAGTTTCCGACGATATCCGACATTCACGCGGGAGAATCTGCGGGGGAAAGTTATTTAAATATATACGATGGGTATTTTGTCTTGATAACTAGCATCTCAATCAATCTGCCTAGCCTTTTCCCAACTATGTTGGGGTCGGCTTCCAGTCTAACCGAATGCAGCCGAATTCCAGTATTTTACATGGAGCGACTGCCTATCTGACCTCCACAACCCAATAACTGGGTAATACGATACCCCTTGGCAAGATTGGTTGTCAGATTTTCGGGCTTCTGACGACCCGTAACGACTGTCAAAGATCCACGAATGACACATAACAACATAACTAACATCTACACCTTGATAATAAATATATTATTATTTTCTTAATACTTCATTTCATAAAGTGTCAACATACGTGAATAAAGCGACCCTTTCAACTAAAATACTTCCTTCAAAACATCCCGACGAATACCTCAGAGTGTAACAGATGTATTTACCTATGAACACTCAAAACTGAAGCATTGGAAGGTTAAGCTAAAAATGAGAACGGTCATATCGCCCGGGGCCCCATTAATCCTTCGACATTCCGGGCCCCAAGGGTGAAGGGGGCCGCTAATATACTTCACATAATTAAGGGACACGAATTTTATGATCTCATTTTCTGAACTGGCACTTAAATTAAAAGGGCAATTGGTTATTGTGTTTTATTATGTTTTATTTTAGAACCTATTTATTAGCTATGTATATTCTTAAGTGGCACTAGCAACCGGGGCGGGTTGCTTCACACGGTTTTAATGACTTGACAAAACAAAGGGGTTTACTTTATTATCTAAGTTTAATACTAATGTATTCTACAATGAAAGAAAGAATGACGTTTATTTGGACACAGTTAGTAAACAAACACAAGATACAAATAACAAAAATAAAAAGTGAAAAATAATGTTTTAACAGCTGTGTGTGCCTCCCGGCTGCGCAAAAAAGGTTCATTTCAGCATTAGTACACATATAAATCTTCCGGAATAAATTCTCTGAATGATGGTGAAAATCGCAATCAAAGTCCGTTGCATAGTTCAGAGTAACAACACGGTTATACAGACACACACGAAAAGCGACTTTGATTTTAATATGTATAGATTCCCACATTGTGTATGATAAAGGACTGAGTGAGAAAGGGCCGTGAGTTCGATCACCATTCGTTGCGTCATTGATGTCAAGCCTTGTAGAGCTAGTCACTTGCTACGCCGCAGCTGATGTAGCCAAGTTGGCTACGTCGTAGCATACCCTCAAAAGTGTATGCTACGACGGAGAAAATATTACACAATTTGAGTTACACTAATGACATATGGTTGAACCCATGTTTCATGGTTTGGCCTTTGCTAAGACAGTGTTGCTTGCATAGCCGTAGCAACTGAGCAATCATAAAATAAATTAAAAGAACACGTTTTAATAAAATACAAATTGTACACTATACTGTACTGGTATTTCTACGAAAATACTGAACTCAATTCTATTTCAACTTATAAAGTGCAAGAACAAAGCGAGCGTAGTTCACATAAATTACAACAAACTTATCTTTTAAATTTTTCTTCAGATATGAGAATTTAAAACCTAGTCGCTAAAATAAAGTGCTAGGTAGTCTAGGTTTTTTGTATCGCGCTCTATTCAATTCAGGTGGAACCGTGAAATAGTATTTCAGATTAAATGTGCTGAAATAAAAATTTATTTTACAGAGGAATTGTTAGAATTTTTCTATAGAATATTGTCTAAGTTATCTCTGTGTAAAATATATTCAACTAGATGTCTCGATCCCGTGGGAATATCGGGATAAAAATTATCCTTTGTCCTAATGCATGGTCTATCCATGTGCCAAATTACATATATCTGTTCACCCGTTTTAGCGTCAAAGAGGCCTCTTACATTGCACGCCGTTCAGCACGATTCTCAGCAACTGTCATCTAGCTGCTACCAGCCAACCTGCGAAGATCGGCGCTAACCTGAGGGCGTCCTACCTTACGTTTTTTTTTTTAAATATACTATTAATTCTTTATTCATGAATATGAGACAACCATACAGAGTAACTTAATAATAAGCCCAGGATAGACAAGAATATTTTAAGGTTATTTTGACAATAAAATTTAGGCAGAAAATAAATTTTGGCGGTTTTGCCGATTCGCGGTCTCCACTAAAGAACACGTCTATCAACGGTCATCGGTTCTACGGCTAATATGACTGGCCCAACGACGTCGAAATACTCGTCCGCATCCCTGGGCAAGAAGTATTGAAGATTTATATTATGCTTCTTAAATAAAAACTTAGCTACACTCATTTTAAACAACGTAAAACACACAATTTCAGATGTACAGTCACCAGGTACAGGACTTTAATTGATGAGCCACCTTCAAACTTTTCAATTTTGCAGTTTCATACATTCACGAGATTACACGATTAAACACGAACTCAAATCGCAAACTCGTAAACAAGATGACAAATAAATTACTTTTAATCGGAAATATCCATAGAGGTTGACTAATAAGTTCTCAATGATAAAAATAAATACAATGTTGCATTAAGTTTATCCAATCTATTTGATACCGACCTCCTTTGAATCATAGCTCATTAACTCGATAATTATGAACACATAACTGAAGACAGTGACAGTTGAAATATCAAGATGACAAATAAATTACTTTTAATCGGAAATAGTCTTATCCATAATAGAGGTTGACTAATAAGTTCTTAATGATAAAAACTACAATGTTGCATTAAGTTTATCCAATCTATTTGATACTGACCTCCTTTGAATCATAGCTCATTAACTCAATAATTCTGAAAACTTAACTGAAGACAGTGACAGTTGAAATATCGATGTCAGAGAATTTCTCCGTACGCTAACGTTACTATCGCAACAGTAACCTAGCAACAATTGTTTATCGTTGCTAGGTTACTGTTGCTAGACCTGCAATTGGTTGACTTTGAGTAGTCACTCTGCTGTCAAGTTTGTAGTTCTGGCTCTCAGGTTAGCCAACCGGTAAAGATAATATGAAATATAATTTTCTTCTTCTAATACGAAGACATAATGACTTTGCGTGTCGGGAACTGAATAAACCCGATTTGCATTACACGGCTAAAATACGAACAGTGCCAGGTGGCACATCAATTAAAGTCCGTGACTGTACTTCTAAAATTTCTTTTTTAATTTTATAACATCATGCGCGTAGTACTCCAACTCTGTCTGTTCTTTTACGTTAGGGAGAGAGAGAGATGACGTTAACTTAGAACAAGAGTGAATTTGCAAGTGTATTATGTTTCCAACATGGCTCCGGGCGTTTTGTTTAGCCAACGATCTGGTTTGGACCGGATATTACAAGTCGCTTGACACCCTAACGCGACTCCAATATTGTGCTGTTTTGAAGTAGGTATTTTGTAGATCTATTTCTCTTTTCCGCTAAAATAAATATTAATCATGTTATAAATAAAAGAAATAAGTTAAATTCTTGTTACAAAATGACCTTAAGATCTTTGACTTTCAAGTTATTTGGTAATTCTTGACAGGTCTACACTGTCCCTGTGACTGTCACTGTCACTGTGTGTATCTTTGTAAAAACCAATAATTTTTTTAAACCGTCGAGTTTCTTGCCAGTGTGACTGTCTGTCACCTATCCCTAGTTAATAACAAAATATTATATTTATTTTAAAACAAGCACATAGTTCGTGCCTCTTAGGAAGACATAAATTCTCTATTTTATGGGAAACAAGCTATGGACAAGTGCCACGAAAAGGTCGAAGGCAATAATTCAACAAATTCTTAAGAAACGACTTAAAATATCCGATTTCTAATCTTAGGACAATACTAGTTGCACATATGGTAACCATAAACCGAGCCCAGGCAATACCCAAACGTACCCTTTTAAAACAATTGAGAAATTGTACAAAAACGGCAATAAATCTATTCTGCGAAACTGTGGGAAGACGCGCTGGTTGAACGTGGTGTTTTAGGAATTGAGGGCTGATTTAGAAGTCCAGAACGACACTTGGTTTTAGACCTCGATAGGGTACGGACGTCCGTGTCTAAGCTAGTTACGTTAGGAGGCTTGGTGAATACCAAGAGGCCATGTCCGAGTGGGCTGTCGTAAGATAGCGAGTATTAGTTATTAAGTTAAATACAGTTGAGTTAAAGCCCAGTCTAGAGTAATCTAGTATTTAACGTAGTATGTGTGTGTGTTTGTTGGTGTGACCGGGACGTGGTCGTAGCTGGTCGGAAGAAGCAGCTATGTCTAAGGCGACTGGTAAATTGTGCAGTATTTTGTAAGTGAGTGGTAATCTAATTCTCTCTAAGGAATTATTTGGTTAGTATCAACTTTAATTAACTTTTATCTCTAGTTCAAAGTTATCTCTTATAAGTTAAATTATATTGTTATTTATAGGTAACAGTTAGGTGATATCACCGTCGAGCTATTAATGATCATTTATTCCAGAATGGTGAAATTACTCTTATTTAGTACTTATCGCATTTTATAATTGAGGCTACTTTCTAATGTATTACGTGTCGATCTCCTGATCCATACCTTGGCAGATAATTGTCACTTGCAGTTGGTTATAGGGAGATGGTGATGGCCTTCCACCATATTTGACACTGAGCACTAACCCTCCTGACTGTTGACTACTATTGACCTCGAGCTGACGCACCACATTTGGAAGGCAGAACCATAAATACTCACAGCTCATTTAAAACAAGCTAGGCTATAAGCCCAACTTGTAATTGCATTATAAAACAACCAAACGTTAGTGATAATTTCTGTATCCAAAAAGGTCTCGCCACAGAATACTTTGCGTGAGGCTTACTGACGCGCATTTCGGGAGTGGGGTAGGCATCATACACTTCCATAAACTGAATTGATAGTTCGTTCTAAGGAACGCTAGTACCCGTGTCTCGATAAAACCACTCCGTCCGTTCTGTAGGACTATTACTAAATCGACACTGTTTATCGAGACACGCTATTGTGATGCCCAGATTGAAAAGCCCCGCTGCCAGTCAAAGGACGATCGCACGGCTGCCTAGTACATTGAAAGCATCCTCTAAATGGGGAAGATTAAAGAAATGTGAAGTGACGAATTACCACTTCGGCGTTCACTATGTTCGATCGTAATGTGTTCTGCTAGAGACTGAGTCTACGGTGCGCTTGCGCTAGTTTTGAATTATCTTATTAAAAAGGGGTTAGACCGCTGTAAGGGTGTCTTACACAATAATAAGTACGCGATTAGAACTACTCAATACTTGTCTTGCTCAATAACAGTTGGGCTTCGCAGTACTCTGTTATAGGATTGAATAAGACATTTATATGGTGCTTAGGGAACGTGTTCCGTTAGAATCGTATTAGTGTCCTCAGAGGTTCTATGCGTTAGGCCTAACAGAACACGTACAATGAGGCAAACGTTGTGAAACGGTTCCCGGTCTCACCGAATTGGGCATATTGTAGACAGACAAATTAGTAGCTATAATTAATGATTTTAAAGCGCAAGCGTAACGATTCCTATACGTCTTCCACATAATCAAGGCTGTATTGCAGATATAAGTGCTCGCTTGCGGGAGGAGAGACGCTGGCGTTCCAACATTTATGTATTATAGACTTTTGATTACCCTCTCGTCTTCTTAGCTTCATAATATTATATTACTATTATACTTATGTTTACTAACTGTGAATTCCCAATATTAACTTCCTTGCATCCCCCCTGTCCCCTAGCCATTTCGGAAGGGACAGTTTAGGTTATGGGAATTCATTTCTTATGTCGGTGGGAGGGTGACCAAGTCTGGGACGAGCCCTACAGAACAGTGCGGATTCGGCGGGGCACTGTTCTTTCCCTTACGGGGAAACCGACCTAAAACACAAATATTAGCATAATTAGGAAAAACGAAAATTTTATCAGCCTAGGGTAATTTAGGTACTGTCACACCAGCTCCATAGGAAACGACCAATTGGAACCGTGCACCTAGCTTCTAAGTGCCCATAAAGATTTATGTGAAATAAAATATTTTGATTGATTGATATTTTTGCAACCACAGAAATATTACAAAGATACTAAATTAAAAAAAAATAGACATTGTCTAAAAACAGCGTGAACTTGTTTTTCTCACATGAAAATCCTGTCCTGTCTGATATTTATACCAACACCTATATCTTACTCAGTATCACGTGTACCATAATTCCATTTCAAAAACTAAAACAACAACCCACATAAAATCACAAAACAAATTACAGGACAAAAATACCATCACATATTCAATAACAAAAAAATATGACGACAACTATCACATACAACACCCACATCCAATATCCCTACCTAGTCCCAGCTCCCAGCGGGACATAGCTTGCAGGAAAAACTCAACCACACATTCCCGCCATCAGAAAATGAGTGACAGACAAACAAAAACCTTTTACTGTCAGCCACTACTAATATAAGGAACATCGCGCATTTTTGTCATAAGAACTCTCAAAGGAGACTCCCTGGGAGTCGAAAAAGTGATATGGGGGCGTCCCCAAATGGTTGCCATTAATTTGAACCTTGGACATGACTGTGAGGCGATGACAGGCCCATTCTGAGCCGTCTATTTTAGTAGAAAGTTATTTCTTGTTGGCTTCGTAGTGACAAATAGTTACAATAATCTTGGAAATAGTGTTTAAAGACATTCGAAGTCTTGGAAAAACCAAAGTTTTCTTTTTATTTACTTCTTAGGTTAAATTGGACATTTTATGTTTGGATTGGTTAAAATCATGTTATACCTAATTTTTAACACCACAACAGCGTAGATAATAATACAATTTAACATATACTAATTATAATAAACCATTGGTGAAAAAAAAAATGTCCAGTCCTACCTCTTTTCAAAGCATAATTTTTATCTTGCAATCGCGCATCGCATACTTGCATTGAGTTGATTAATAATAATGATAAAAATCAAAAATCAAAACGTATATATAACATAAATGCTTACACGTATATTGTGACCTTTACAAAATACAAAAAAGACATCAATTCTAATTATAAAAGACATCAAACTCATTAACTACAATGAAGGACTTATTACTACTTATCATAAAACGAGTATCGAGTATATAATTAAAAATGCTTTCAGTGATTCTTCGAAACCGTTAATTACTGATGAGTTCATACTAATGAATGTCTGGTGATACTTAAAATGGTTTCAAAGGAAATATTTACTAACAATAGCTCAATTAAGTACATATTTCAAACGAAGAAAGAATTAACATTTGTGAAATGCTTCTTTTGTTTTTTTTATGTAAACGTTTCATTATTATACGCCGACGCGACGGCAGACCAAATGAAAAGAATAGACATGATTTCATACGTCTAAACACAACTGTTACAACAAAGTATTTGTCGGTGCATTCATCATAACAGCCTATAATGTTCCCACTGCTGGGACACAGGCCTCCTCTCTGTGAGAGGGAGTGGGCCGTAATCCACCACGTGGGCCCAGTGCGGGTTGGTAGATGTCACAACATGTTTCAACACCTTTCACCCAGAATAATTGGTAAGTCTTCAAATTGCCGTAATAGTCATTGATAAGCAACAGAATACCTGCTGGGAACGCTTTTTTCGACTGATGTTAAAGATGGGGGAAAAAAATCCCTTACCTAAATGCTAAATGCTTTTTTTGTTGTTTTCTAAATGGTTTTTTACCAGTGTGTGTTACCAGTGATGACCTATGGCACTGAAACGTGGTCGATCACAATGGGCCTCATTGGAAGGCTGAAAGTCAACCATAGGGCAGTGGAGAGGGCTATGCCAAACTTATGTGGCAGTCAAGTGGGCCGCCGACATTCCTCGCAGAACAAATGGCCGATGGGTCCGAAAGGTTCTGGAGTGGCGATCGCGTACCGGAAGACGTAGCGTTGCAAGGCCTCCGACGAGGTGGTCCGATGTCCTGGTGAAGGCCGCAGGATTCCGCTGGATGCGTGAAGCACAGAACCGGTCGAAGTGGCGGTGTTTGGGGGGCTTTGTCCAGCAGTGGACGTCTTTAGGCTAAAATGATGATGATGATGAAATGCTGAGTAATTCGTCAACTCGTCCTACATGCCTACGGCCCATTTAGGAAGACTCACAGAAAATCAATAGAACATCCTAAATGGGCCGTAGGCATGTAGGACGAGTTGACGAATTACTCGAAATGCTTGGCGATAGAAATATTATACCTACACTTCATATTATTTCACCTATTCTACGCGACAAATACTCAACAAACCACTATCATCATTCCGATTATATTCATGCCGAAACAAAAACAAGCGCCATTTTACTTGAAGCGGTTTGAGCGTTACCCCTTTCAGAATATGCAATAGTATATAAACAGGTTGCTCTCAACTTGGAAGCCTGGAGAAACCTTTTTACTTTGTTTTTCTAACGTTCGTAGATGTTTACTCAGACGTTTTAGACGAAAATACTGTTTAATAGTTGAGAGTATGAAATAGACAAGTTTCAGAATGCGTCTACATAAATGTGAATAAGTGGAAACAGTTTTGAATGTTGGCATACATTCACATTTTTTTTGAGACTGGTTTAAAAATTCATACTGATCCACACTCCATAATTATAAATGCGAAAGTAACTCGGTTTGTCTGTGTGTCGATCTATTTGTCCGTCTGTCTATTACCTTTTCTGACTACCTGAATGGATTTGGATGTTTGACTCACGATTAAACTATGACCTGGGTACAAAGGATACTTTTTTATCATGGAAGTACGTTCCCGTAGGATAATTTTCAATCTCCTCGCGGACGAAGCCGGAGGCTAAAGCTAGTAGTTCATGAATGAAACAATGATGGAAACAAGGCTCAAAATTCTTTCTTAGCCTATTATGCATTGAGAAGATAAGGAAAAGCAAGGCCCCCTTGATTTTCAATCAGCGATGAAAAATACAAATGAAATGAAATGAAATTGTTTATTCTGTAAATAGGATATTGGAATCACTTTTACACGTAATATTAAAAAGTTGTAAAAATAAGCTAGATGAGGTCGGCGTTTCCTATCTG
Organism: Lithophane semibrunnea; assembly: GCA_947363905.1. Classification (NCBI taxonomy): domain Eukaryota; kingdom Metazoa; phylum Arthropoda; class Insecta; order Lepidoptera; family Noctuidae; genus Lithophane; species Lithophane semibrunnea. The sequence goes on along the minus strand of OX376194.1, from coordinate 3,500,691 downwards.
ACTACTCTGAGAAGAAAGGCTGAAACAAACTCAGAGGTCACCGTCTCTTTTAAAGTCCAAACATAATCTTGGTCAACCATATGAGGACCACGTAGATTAGAGTCTGAAATGGTATTTTGAGGAAAGAACCACACAGATTTGAGTGGACCTGTCCAGTCAGTGCAAGCATTTGTCAGTAATAGTGGAGCTCAACTCAGAACTTAAGGAGCTCAACGACTCGACGAACAATACCAAAGAAAGGACATTTGGGTAGGTCGCATAAAGTTCTCAAATTGCCAGACCTTCGCTAAAACTAACAGAACGAAAAATAAATATCCACATAGTCCTCACATTCACAATAAAACAATACTTTACAAGTAATCATCATGTCATTTTGTATATAATATTCAATAATGTCAATTTGTATATAAAACTGGTAGGTATATTTTTATGGTTTTCCATAATATTCAAAATGTCACAATGCTTAGCAGAGCGAGCAAAGATATTGATTCGTACCTCGTAGGATATGGTACAAGATTGGTAGGTAAAAGTATGTTCATGACACATCAGCCGTTACAAGCGGCATACGAACATTTACAATTCGCATAAATATAAGCTTTGTATTGAAAATCTGAGATCAACAAAAATGTTTTTTTGTTTTTTTAGTTTATTTTATTCTATTCTATTCTATTCGGGAAACGTACAGCTAAGTTACACAGTGTTAATGTGCAATAAAAACTTGAAAGCCATTTACAAGTTCCCGCTGATATAAATCAAAAATATTCTTATTGCATGTGGCCTGATCTATGCTCATTTCCTACTACGCAACATTGCTGGAAAACATTTGTCGAAAATTCGTGTAGTAGTAGGTACTACTCTTCCGTATCGCATTACGTACCCATCAACGAGTACATTACATGCACCTCGTTCATACTCAAACCTACCCCTTATTAATAAAAGCACCATTACATCCTAGGATTACTCCACAAAATGAAGTTGCCTTGTATCCTGCACACCCTACACCACTGGGACTCCTTAGAAAGTCGTATAATAGATGTTTTAACCCAAAAACGATAAAGAGGACTCATTTGCATACTTAGTTCGTTAACTTTAATTACTGAGCCCCACGGACATACTTATAATATCTTTGTTACGTCGACTTAGGCTAAGGGGCTCGACATAAGGGTAGAGTTACAGTATTCTGTCTCTTTCTTTGCTAAAATGTTGGAGAGAGATGGCAATATCGAAGATATAGACGGAGAAAATTAAATAAGCAATTCAGTTGGAAGTAATAGCGATATTTTGTTTATTTTTCGCTAATTTCCCCCTCATTTTGTTTATCCGATGTAGATGTTTACGCTTGTTAAATATTTATGGATAGAAATGTTGTCGTAATAATTTGGACTTAGTGTTACTTTTATGTTAATCTCACTGTTTGGTCTTAATGCCACTTAAGTAATAAAAAAAATAATGTTTGTAAGGTGCATTGACGGTAATATTTATATAAATAATAAAAATAAAGGCTCCCGCAGACAGGCTCGACGCGACTCTGGTGGAACAATCTCTACGAAAACTTCTCGGAAATTGTTTTACCGGTGTCTCATCCCCAATGAGGCCTATTTCAGCAGGTGCAGTGCATTGAATGACTATTTCATGAAATCATGACATTTGGCACTTTCATGAACTAAGAGACTTGTATTGCTGATTCATATGTTTATAATTCTATAAACCCATATTTGTTACGGCCGCAAATAATATTTAGATCAACCTACAACCTGACACTGACCTGCAAATTGCAAAAAACGTAAGAAAATTTGAATTTCGCGGGCTACCGCATCCCCCTTAAACCATCACAACTTTGACCAACAAACCTCAAGTAGGTACATCGACTTGCTATCCATTAAGGACTGCGGCTCATTAGGCTGATTCGCCTCATTTGATACTGTACTTCCTTGTAAGGTAAGACCGAATATATTGAATGGATCTTTTCGTGTAGTTTCCGAAAATCCTTGACCAATATAGATGACCCAAACAACCTTGTTCTTACAGTTCCGTACCTCAAACGGAAAAAAGGGAACCTTTATAGGATCACTCGTGTGTCTGTCTGTCTGTCCGTCTGTCACAGCCAAATTGCCCCGAATCTAATGTACCGATTGGTACAATATCAATTTCTGTGACGCAAACACGGACGTGTAACAAAAAAAAGGAATTAATTGATACTTGACAAACAAAATTCCGTAAAGAAAGAAAATAAAGCAATATCCATTCAAGAAAAGAAAACCCAATGCACTTTTACTGAACACTGCCTTTTCTGGCAAGATACATAAGGTCTATTAACCTCTCGCAATCCTTTCTTCCCGAAGTATTTAAACGAAGTTAAAGCTCCAAGAATAATTACCTATTCGCACGCCGGACGAGACTTGGCACTTGCTAAATATCTTACACTTGCACTTTACTTAGTAAGTACAATATTAAGGCACTGCTGTTAAGTGAGTGTGTTTACAAAAGCAAATCAGGGCTGCAATCAACATTATCTTGCCCTTATCCCAATTTATTTGTTGTCGTTGCAACATGTCTTCATCATACTTCTCTATTAGTCGTCATCTCAGTAGTCACCCCCTTTCTAGCCATATCATCTTTCACAAACTCAAACTCAAAGCATTTATTTCAAATAAACCAATTATAGGCACTTTTGAATTGTCAAGGGGTCGGTCAGTGAGAAAGATGAAGCTAAGCCCATTCCAAAGCGTAGTAGGTACCTATGAAGAAGAACGGGCAGGAAACTCCACGTACACTATTTTAAATCAGAATATTGTTATTATCATTCATGTTGAAATTATCCATGTGAGAACAATGTCGAAAGACGTGCACAGAGTCCATTCATCTTTTCGTTGGTATTTTTAAATCTTATGATATCTACATTCATATGCAAAACTTTCCTCTCAACAATTTCCACATTCCTCCGAATCACAACTAATTTGCACCAAACTTTTCAGTCACCACGGTGCCGCGGGGCGCAGCTAGTAATTTCTATAAAACCAAAATCACATAAATCGAATTAGTGGTCCTCGAGTAAGCACACTTACGAACATGCAAACAAAAGACGCTGTGTTTTGTTTTACATTATGTAAGTATAACAAAACCCGCCTCAAACTGAATGTTCCTTCCGTAAAATCCTCTATCCTCCTGGTTACCATGCAAAACTATCTCAAAAAACTTTATTTCATTCGCACGAAGCGTACCAGCAAGATTTTATTTTTCAGTGTCTGCTAAAAGGCAGTTTTCTCAACCCCCTACATGCCGCGGGATTGTTAATATTCCGTAGTCGGACTTACACGAGCTAGCAACGTGCTTAGACTGGGAACCATTCCACTTGCCAATGCAATGTCTTTAATAGGACCCATAAATTGAATATACATTAGCATGCGAGCAACTACATGAAAATAGACTCCGTATAGAGTGTATCTGTAATGCAACGTTTCTATGATTGTATTGGATTTTTTTATTGGAATTGTGAGACGGGTTTTACATAGATATGAGTTTTTATAATGTTATAAGTTGGCAAATAGACCAATTCAATGAAATGTAATTACTGTCTGCGGACTGCCGTAGAAATAGTCGACCTCGTTTTAATATTATAATAATAATTAATTTAATAATATAAATATTAATTTAATGAGATAATTAATATTAATTTAATAATAAATATTAATTTAATCATATAATAAATATTAATTTAATAATATAATAAATATTAATTTAATAATATAATAAATATTAATTTAATAATATAATAATTATTAACTGCTGTGCTGCCAGGGAGTTTGTTTCGCCACTTCTTCCCAGCTAAAGCACTAGGAAGTGGTGAAAGGCTGGCGTTTTGGGGGACTGTCTTATGTAATTTTGACCTTCAAAAAGTGCTGATTCTCAGTCTAATTTGAATAAATGACTTTTGTTTTTTTATGCTATATCACTCTAACATTAGTAGAGGTGCACTGGTAGCCCCGTGGTAACTGCCGCAACTTACAACGCCGTTGCAAATCGTAGGTTCGAACCCCAATAGATACTGCTCTCATAACGGTTAAGGAAAACATCGTCAGGAAACAGCTAGGCATGTCCTAGAAGCAAAAATTCGAAGACATGTGACATGTACTAACCCGCACTGGGCCCGCGTGGTGAACTACGGTCCACTCCCGCTCCTGGAGAGGAGGTCTTTGTCCGAGTTTGTATACACAACATAAAACGACAACGCCTATTTGGCTATGATAAATGATTTATTTCTGTAAGTCGGTTTGTACAAACACTTTTACACGTCAATCACATTTTTAAAATGAGATGAGGTCGGCGTTTCCTATCTGACTACTCTGAGAAGAAAGGCCGAAACAAACTCAGAGGTCACAGTCTCTTTTAAAGTCCAGACATAATCTTGGTCAGATTATGAGAAGACCATGTAGATTGGTGTCTGAAATGGTCTTTTGAGGAAAGAACCACACAGATTGAGTGGACCTGTCCAGTCAGTGCACGCATTTGTCAGTAATCGTGCAGCTCAACTCCGAATTTAAGGAGCTCAACGATTTGACGAACAATACCAAAGAAAGGACATTTGATTAGGCCACATAAATTACTCAAACTGCCAGACTATGATTAATTCAAATTAAGAAAAAATAAATAATAAAAAAGAAAAGAAAGATCCACATAATCTTCACATTCACAATAATTAAAAATAATATAATACTTTACAAAGTAAATATTCATGTCAATGTTTGAATAAAATGTCAATGTAAATATAAATATAAAAATCCGGAAATAATCTTGGTCAGATCATTTGAGGACCATGTAGATTTGTGTCTGAAATGGTCTTTTGAGGAAAGAACCATACAGATTTGAGTGGACCTGTCCAGTCAGTGCACGCATTTGTCAGTAATCGTGTAACTCAACTCAGAACTTAAGGAGCTTAACGACTCGACGAACAATACCAAAGAAAGGACATTTGGGTAGGCCGCCTAAAGTACTCAAACTGCCAGATAAATAAAAAATATGATCCACATAGTCCTCAAATTCACAATAATTAAAATAATAATAATATTATACTTCACAAAGTAAATATTCATGTCACTGTGTAGGTATATAATAAAAAAAATGTTACCAAAAATAACAAACCGCGTAAGTAATTTAAAACCAATAAAAAAAATGTAGAAATTGGAGCAGCTCAATCCCAAGCCTTTTTGTCCTCAATGTAATCTTTAATGGTATAAAACGCTTTTTGGCACAACTTACGTTTAATAAATGTTTTGAATTTATTAAGGCTTAGATCTTGTACGTGGCTTGGAAGCTTATTGTAAAAGCGTATACATTGACATCTGAACGAGCCACCTATTTTCTTGAGCCTTGTTGTAGGTACAACAAATTTGTGTTTGTTCCTAGTATTTATATTATGGATATCACTGTATTTTTTAAACAATTTTATATTTTTATGTGCATATAAAAGATTTTCAAAAATATACTGTGAAGGCACAGTCATTACATTTATCTCCTTAAATTTCTCTCTGAGAGAGTGTCTCGGACTTAGTTTATAAATTGATCGAACAGCTCTTTTCTGCAAAACAAAGATAGTCTGAATGTCAGGGGCATTTCCCCACAACAGAATACCGTACGACATTACACTATGAAAATAACTAAAGTACACTAAACGGGCTGTCTCTATGTCAGTTAAATTACGAATTTTTCTAACAGCATATGCTGCGGAGCTTAGTTTTTTTGACAATTTATCTATATGTGGGCCCCACTGAAGCTTAGCATCCAAAGTTAAGCCCAAGAATACTGTGCTATCTTCGGGATTCAATTCTTCGCCCTTTATCAACACATTAGTTTTCACCTGCCTAACGTGAGGTAGCGTAAACTTAATGCATTTGGTTTTTTTTTCATTAAGAAGTAAATTGTTAACATTAAACCAGTGAACTACTTTTGCGATCGCGCTATTTACATCGTCAGTAACCAGCTGCTGACGTTTAAGTTTAAACAAAAGCGAAGTGTCCAACACTATCTCATGATTATCCTTTATGAGGTAAGGCAAGTCATTAATATAAATAAGAAACAAGAAAGGACCAAGAATTGAGCCCTGTGGGTGAGAGATATGAGACAGTTAGATAATTTCAACCTTAGTGGAGTTTCAATTTACTGGGAAATATTGTCCAGAGTGGTAAAGCCAAACGAGGTCGACTATACTTAAGCATCGTCACTCTTGATTACAGACCATTAACTCTGCTAGTCAAGCTTTGTACAAGGAAGGAAAACATCGTGAGGAAAACAGAACTGAAGAACCGTGTTTTCCTTCAACGTAGATCACTTGATATGAAATACCCGTTAAATATTCAACTCTGCAAGCAACAACATCCTTAACCGTGCATATCAGTGATAACAGTATGTGTGACTTATTTGTCACAGATTCCTTCCAAAATTTCCCTCCATTTTAGGGTAAATTAAGTCAGAATTGTGGGAACGGCGTACCATTCACGTGTTAAATCTTCTGTAGCACTCGTTATGAATGATCGAAGGGTAATAAAATATGTTTTATGACATAATTGAATTTCATTCAATGATACAGTATTTATTGGAGTTGGTTTAAGATGCTAATGGGGTGGCGACAGAGTAAAAAAATAGCTGTAAAATATGGGGATCTTTGTTCAGTCACGGACTTTAATTGATGAGCCACCTTCAAACTTTTCAATTTTGCAGTTTCATACATTCACGAGATTACACGATTAAACACGAACTCAAATCGCAAGCTCGTAAACAAGATGACTAATAAATTACTTTTAATCGGAAATATCCATAGAGGTTGACTAGTAAGTTCTCAATGATAAAAATAAATACAATGTTGCATTAAGTTTATCTAATCTATTGATACCGACCTCCTTTGAATCATAGCTCATTACCTCGATAATTATGAAAACATAACTGAAGACAGTGACAGTTGAAATATCAAGATGACAAATAAATTACTTTTAATCGGAAATAGTCTTATCCATAGAGGTTGACTAATAAGTTTTTCATGATAAAAATAAATACAATGTTGCATTAAGTTTATCCAATCTATTTGATACAGACCTCCTTTGAATCATAGCTCATTAACTCAATAATTCTGAAAACTTAACTGAAGACAGTGACAGTTGAAATATCGATGTCAGAGAATTTCTCCGTACGCTAACGTTACTATCGCAACAGTAACCTAGCAACAAATAACCTGCAATTGGTTGACTTTGAGTAGTCACTCTGCTGTCAAGTTTGTAGTTCTGGCTCTCAGGTTAGCCAACCGGTAAAGATATGAAATATAATTTTCTTCTTCTAATACGAAGACATATGACTTTGCGTGTCGGGAACCGAATAAACCCGATTTGCATTACACGGCTAAAATACGAACAGTGCCAGGTGGCTCATCAATTAAAGTCCGTGACTGTACATATAAGTATACCAAACTCACTGATCTATATTATAATCTGTTATTTCCCAGCACCACAGCCTACTTAGGCGAATTTCACTTATGAAGCTGAACGCGATCGGGGGACCTAAAACAGTCACTTTGGCAGAATCATAATAGGAAAATATTATGAATTATCGTAAAATTTCACAAACTGACAATTCATAATATGATCTGCGTGCGATTCATAATACGAAATAATTCATCTGTTTGACAGTTTTCTATGGAGATTCGTAAAATGGTCGACACATTATGAGCAATTCCTCTAATTTGACACAAAAGATTGCTTTTGTGTCAAATTAGAGGAATTGCTAATGACAGCTGGAAATTCAAAAAATGAATTGCTTTCAGAGGAATTGCTAATGGGGCCGTTTTAGACCCGACATATAAGCCACGTTCAAGAACTGTCACTGACATCATTGTTGTTGAATATTGACACAATATACAGCTCTAGAACGCGGTTCTTGTTCAGTTTTATTCATTAAATTCCCCCTTAGCCATGTTATGATGAGTTTGATTTCTGAGACAGACAGCAGCTCATAGTTGCGAGATTTTTACATAGTTTTATCCAGGGAAACCTTAGGAAATCCCGGCGCTAACGTCATCGAATATCTCTCTGAGAGATCTTCAAGAAAAACAGCTAGCTAATAGCAAAATTTTCCACAAGACGGTCAACAATGAAACTAAATCCGTATACCAACAAAGTATGGAATGTCGCCGAACAGATTGCGTGCCAACAAGACGTAAATATCCTCCTTAAAGTGTCCGGCAGAAGTTACAAGTGTCCGGGCACTGGCGACCAAGGGTTTATGACAGGAAGGGAGGAATCCATAGTGGAAATGTTAAAGACTAGACAGGCACACAATGTGGGTTGATGTTTATTAGACAGGCGATTGAGACTGCATTGAGAAAGTGGATTGCAATGGCGGTATTAGTTGGTACTTTGGAGTATTGCGAAGAAAAACTTTGAAAGAAAGAAATAAATAAAGATGAAAGTATTGGTAACGACCTTGCTGTGTGCAGACTACAATAAACAAAAAAATACATTATTTGCAATCGCCCGATATCTTTTTTCTGAAGAATAAAAATGGCGCATTTATTTTCTATACAAAAGCTGTCAAACTGTCAAACAAAAAAAAATCTGAGGATAGAAAAATCCGCCTTTAAATCAAACATGTAAATATCATCGTGGTTTAGATCGAAATTCACAGGTTTTGTGTATTCCTTATTTCAAACAATTTTCCACCTTATTTTGCCAAAAAAAAAATACTGTGAAAATATTATACTGAACATCTAAACTTGATTCCAAAACTCATACCTTCAAGTTCAATTTTTGATACCAATCTGCCTAGCCTTTTCCGAACTATGTTAGGGTCGGCTTCCAGTCTAACCGGATGCAGCTGAATACCAGTATTTTACATGGAGCGACTGCCTATCTGACCTCCACAACCCAGTAACTGGGTAATACGATATCCCTTGGTAAGACTGGTTGTCAGACTTTCGGGCTTCTGACGACCCGTAACGACTGTCAAAGATCCACGAATGGCAGCCGGTACCAACGGCTTAACGTGCTTTCCGACCAAAATAGTTAAAAAATATAGGTTACAAACAGATGGAACTTTTATACGCCTGCCACACATAGGTATTCACTGAAGCTTAATCAAAAACTAAAAAAAACTGTTCTCCCATCAGAGCCTGCCTAAACCCAATTTTTATTTCTATTTCTCCTCCAAAATTCTCCTAAAGCATTTCCACTAACATTTGTGCCAAATTCGCGTCCGTGTACACAGCCGGCTTCAAAGAATGGCCTTTATAAATTAATTAGGCCACACAACTGCCCACACTATGTTTGTGCCACAAAAGAGCCGTTGAGGTAAAACAATTGGTCCATTTTGTCCCCCGCGCTGCATGAACTATGTATGTCTTTAGGGTTAGTTTCCTTTGTTTGTAAGGATGTGCAGACATTAATGCGGCAACACGTTTGAATTGAGCGGTGCAATTGCACATATTTTGATGGAATGTTTGTGCTAAATAAACATTGAGTAGTCTTTTGGAAGAGTTTCAAGTTTTTCAAAATGCAAAACGAATTAGATGAGATGTAGTGACAAAAATTTAAAAGAGTATGCTTAAAAGGTTTAGTCATGTTGAGAAGATGAATGAAAGGCGACTAAAAAAAGTTATTTACAAGGCAGATGTGATTGGAAACGCCGGTAGGGGTCACACTAGAAGGGTTGCGGGTTAGTCTGAAAGGGATACCGGGACCTTGGCAACAGGCAACTGAAGGAACACGGGTGGGTTTTAGTCAGTAAAAGTCTGACACGCCCTTCCACTCCGCCCAGAGCGGGAGAAGTCATTGGATGATTTCCCAACAGGGTATCAGGTGCGTAGTATTTGCAACCGGCGTGCGTGTATGACCAGATGTATGAACGTAAACGAAGCAAAAGGAGTTTGTAAGGATCTTAGCAGATGGCGTTCTATAGTTTCTGCCTAACCCCGTAGAAAAAAGGCGTGTATTTATGCGAACCGAAATTCATTCCAAGATTAGGATCGCCTTCTGTTTAATCTATTATTTTGTTGACTCACCCGTAGCTAGAACTAATACTTACTGTAGACAATATGCCACGAAATATAGTCACTGAAAAATTGGCCGAGAGTAGAACTCTCGGCCAACTCAATTCAGGCTTGCCAATTTATACTTTCGGACGCAGAGGGTCGAAAAACATATTTTTTTCAGTCCTTTACTAAAAAAGTTGAGGCATAACAAAGTTACTCTTGAAACTAAAATAGACCCGATTTCAAGCAAAATTAAATAAAAAATAACACTCGAAGCTATGAGAAACACATTAATAAAAATATCACACCTTCACTGAATTTAAGACGACCTGACGAATAGCCAATGACCTTCATTCATATAACCTTCGGAGTCACCTGTGAGAGTCTCAAATGAGAATTGAAATAAAGAAGATATTCTGTTAGAAGAAATGTTTTCGTGATCATTGAAGTGAATATTTAAGTTCGTATGTTCAAAACTAGCACTTGCCCCGCGAGTTCGTTCGCTTGAATTTCGTATTGTTTTCTACAAACTCCAACATCCATTCCACCCCCTAAAAATTAAAATTTATGATCATAATCTTAATTATTTTAGGTACCAATATAATTTCGACGCATCGCCCGCCTGCGCTATTTTACCTATTACTTCGTTTTCGCTTAGCGTTCTTACTGACTTTTTATGTTTTTGCTCGACTCCTAAGGGTCGTAGCGTGATGTTAAAGCCCAAAACACACACAGAGCGGGTGCGGGGCGGGAGCGGGTCGGGCGCGGGAGTACGGCGGGTATAATAATTTGTAATTCAAGGGATTATATGGATGTCAACACACAGAACGCGGGCGCGGGTCGGGCGCGGAGCGGGAGCCGCGCCCGCCACCCGCCGACACAACAGCGCGGGGCGGGAGCGGTTCGGGCGCGGGAGTACGGCGGGTGTCATAAATTGTAATTCAAGGAATTATATGGATGTCAACACACAGAACGCGGGCGCGGGTCGGGCGCGGAGCGGGAGCCGCGCCCGCTGACACAACAGCGCGGGACGGGAGCGGGTCGGGAGCGGTTGTGCTATTCTGTAAAAATCCGTGAAAACTAAGTGTAGTAAAATATCAAAGTGAGCTTGGAGTGAACTGTCACTGCCTTAGCATCAGTAGGTATCGATGACAATGACTCACTCCACTCTCACTTCACCTAAGTTTTCAAGGTAAGATGGTTACAGAATAGCAATGTGGGTGTAGCGGTGTTACAATCGTTGCAATACACGTATCGATGATATTCTCCATATTGATGTTTTTTTTTATTAATGTCAAGAACCTACAACTGTTTCCATTTTTGCGTTCTTCTCTTTAAAATAAGTAAAAAAAAAAAATTCTTCGTCCGTGTCAGAATCACCCAACATTTTCACACTGCAACCGCTGTCGTCTGTCAAAGTACAACCGCGCCCGACCCGCTGCCGTCCCGCACCCGATCCGCTGCCGCCCCGCGCCCGCGCTCTGTGTGAACACGATGAACCGCGCGACTCACGCGATGAAAACGACCCGACCCGCTCCCGCCCCGCACCCGCTCTGTGTGTATTTTGGGCTTAAATAGCCTATAATCATCCTCAAGAATTGGGCTAACAAATGCAGAAAGATTTTTCAAATCTGACTAGTAGTTTCCGAGATTAAGTAGTAGTAGGTACTAGCAGAAGCTAGTAGATTAAATTGTTTTTTTTACTATTTGATTTGCTTACCTACAATGAAACCTATAGACAAAATAATGTTTTCGAATAAAGTACGTTACCTACTTACTGTTTGCCTGCATCAGCCCACTGCTGGGCAGAGGCAAAGGGGCTCTTTTGATCCAGGGCTTATATGAACCGCTAGTTGTGAATTATTCTGATTAAAAAAAAAAGATTGATTAACTTACTCACTTCATGCAGATATTTCATAAAATTATGTATTTCTCTCATTTTACATCATAAAAAGCCCGCTATTTACCTTCAAAACACAGAAGCCAAAAATGTCTGGCAGAATTACTTTACTTTTATAGCCAAAAGAAAATTAAATAAAGAATTTAAAAACTTCGTTTCCGACTTCCTACCTACTTCTAAATTATAAACTCAGAAACGTAAAGAAAAATGAGCGAAACCAATAAAAATGTTGCAAGAGCGAATATTACATGTAGAATTAAAGTACGAACTAATTAAAGTGGTGGAGTGTGTAACTGGGCAAACAGGGAAACTGGGCAACCGTAAGGAATTGGATTGCATTAAGGATTCATACCATGCTAGTCATAAACTGTGTATTGGCATTAGCATGCTGTGTATTCAGCCTAATGAAGCGTTCACGAATTACAGTGCATTGTTTAAAGTGTGAATAAGGAATGTACTGCTGATTAGCTTTTAACTAAATGTTGTTTCCCGATGCGGGAGTTAACTTTGGACGTAAAAAAACAAAATACAAAAAGTTACTAATTATTTTAATTTCGTGAAACCAAAATGAGGGTGCATTTTTAATTCAAAATTTATCTAAAGTGAAATCCCTCTACCATTATGATTGACACTCAATTATCTCTAAAACCCTCTTGAGAATAGATTTAAGATATTCAGCTTAATCCCTAATTATTAATTTTCATACATTACTTCGTGAGCCCTTGTAGCGAAACCAGCCTTGGGCCAAGAATACATCAATCTGCACGTCTTGGGCAAACCACAGGGTCTCGGGGCAGATTACGGCATTTCTGTCTAACATAATCATGCGGCTTTTGAAACAATGTGACCACACCATTATACGGTGCTGGTTTATCTAAATGATCGTATATTGTTTTTGAAATGGAGTTTATTTTTGAAAACACTATGGATCGGGTTATCTAAGCAGAGCCTGTTTTGAATCTAATAAATGAATGTATATTTTATTCATTTTCGATGAGCTTCAAAAACAATAGACGATAGACTTGTAGCTACTGTCTGATTGTTTTCTACCTTAAGGGTGGGTTTCCACTGAAGCGGAGACGAGCGGAGACGTGCAAGAATCGTTTAATTACAGACAAGACGAGAGACGCGATGAGGATTTCAACCATTGTCATTGGTCGATTCCTGCAGGTCCCGCTAAGCTCCACTCGTCTCCTCTTCAGTGGAAACGCACCCTTACGACTTTGGACGAAATGATATTTATGCCGAAATCACTTGAGTCGGTGGAACGCGGAGCAAAAAGGCTCTTAGGCGACGAAACGTTGGTGGCTAGGCTTCACAGCCTCATCGGCGTAACGTTGCTTGCCTGTCGGTCTTCTACAGACTGTACTTCGGAGAATGCGCGCAGGAGCTCCACGACCTGATTCTACAATCTTCCTTTTATTACCGGACTACCAGACGTACTGCAGGCGTTCTACCAGACGTACTGCAGGCGTTCTACCAGACGTACTGCAGGCGTTCTACCAGACGTACTGCAGGCGTTCTACCAGACGTACTGCAGGCGTTCTACCAGACGAACTGCATCCGCACTTGGTTGATATGCCCTTCAGTTGTACTCAGCGCTTCTCCCCCACATTTATTATGCGCACAGCCAAGGTGTGGAACTCTCTGTTCCCTTCCACATATAACCAGTCTGCCTTCAAAGCAAGAGTGAACAGGCATCTTCTGGGCACGCTCAGTTCATTATAGACCTCATCCATTGCCTTCCTTCAGGCGAAATTGAGGTCAAGAGCAGGAAGATTCTGCAATAAAAAAAATAAAAGCGATGAGGAGCTCTGTCGGTACATATCAAAGGCTTTAGTTCAGTCAGTGTAATTTGAGTGTCTAACGTCAGCTCTTATTTCAGCACGTCTTTTTCTTTCATACATTTCAGTACTGCAGTCATATCAGTGTTCATTTCCTTCCTAGCTGTTTCTTTTTTCACACGAATCATTCACCTTTAAATTGGTTAAATATTTTGATGATTTCATTTTGATGTTTGATTATATCTATGTATCTGTTACCCAATCTGAACCTCCAAGAGTTGGTCCTTAACATTCAAAACCACCTCCTATAATATTCGCAATCAATCAATCAACCCGACATCCGTACACTTGACGCCGTGGAACCCGAACTCAAATTAATACGACACACCGCATTAAATTATTTATTCCGTTCCATATCCAATACCGAAGCAATATCGTACAATATCGGTACGATATTAAGAAAACAATCGCTCATTCCACGCAGTAATCACGCTAGGGTTGTATTCCCAGCACGCAAGAAACAATTCTAACAGAAAATACATTTCAATTCTTTATTGAATCCTGCCTCCCTCCATAACTTAACTCTCTGGGGTTTTAGTTCGCCATTGGTTTCGTATCGAGGGTGTTAGGACACGGTGCTAGGTGGAAAGCGAGCGTGTTTCGTTGTGTCCTCGAAATTATTGAGTAGTTTCGGGTTGAAGGGACGCGTGTTAAATTAGGTGGTTCGTGGAATTTATTTGTTTTGATAACCTGCTGTGAGGTATGGGGACTGGGGAGAGAGATGCTGTATTGCAATATCATTCATCATATTGTGATATTAATGTCTCTTCTTTCAGCAAGCTAGCTTCCTATTAGTCCTTCCTGTAAACTGCACGTACTTGCACTTACACGATAAAAAACATGTATAGAGCTAAATTCTTTAAATACTACGTAACCTGTTAGAGCGACCATATACAGGCAGCTTGAAGCAGTCAGGATCGACTGCTTCAAGCTGCGACTGCATAGTGAACTACAGTCTTCTATTTACGTACGTACATGGAACCACTCGAGCAGTTGTGACTGCTCCGGGCGGTCAGCAGCGCGGTGAAATTTCATCGTTTTTCAGTTGCCAGGCATACAGTGACTTCTCTGCTGTTGATTGCTCTCGCGCAGTTATCCCCTCCGCCCGCGCTCTTCATTTCATTTCTGCCTCGATTATTTCTACTGATTAAATTGTGACTGCTACAGCAGTTATCAATTGCATTTTCAACTATGACTGCACGAGTGGTCTGTTTATTTTGATCACTGGCTAATTGATCGAGCAGCCAGTGTATCCCGCCCTTGGTGTAGATCCCAAAACATGGAAAATAACTACAGAAAAAACCATCCTTAAACATCCTTAAATTAACGGAATAACTAGTTCGTTTTCCATAAAAATGTCGCTTCCATATTTTTATCCGAACACAAAAATATATCAAACTGATTCTCTGTTTACGTTTCACAGTGTATCGTCGATCTCGGAGTGTCGAAATGCAGCCGATTGCAGCCTCCCTGACTTAATCCTCTTTTCACATAAAATCGTTTCTGAACTCTAATTTTCTCTTTTTCAAAGCTAACTTGCAAAACTGTTTCTGTCATTCGATTTCGTACGTTTAGAAGTTTGTTTATTTCTTGTATCGATTGTAGGTAAATGTTGGGAATATTTTTCTTTCGTTAATTGTTTTATGATTTGAGGGTCCAACCACTTGCAATACTAATTTCAAATAACCTATAGTTATTCGTCAACTTGACATTAATGCGTTAAGAAATTGAAATAAAAATTACACGTCATATGTAACAATGGTTATCCAGTTTTGTTCTCAGAATCTACATTAAAATTGCTGTACATATTAATTAGGTCAATAAAATAAATGAACTCATTTCGGTTCAACATGAACGGTTCACAATTAACCCCGTTCTCCTCGCGATCGTATCCGTGAGTCGGCTTGAACCGTGCCTCCCAATTTATTCGCGCACACGGCAAACACACCAGTTTTCACTGATTGCGAATGTTTGACCACCGGTCGGTAGGGATAGCACGACAGGTCATGAAGGGGAGTTATAAGAAAAAAAAAATCTGTCAATACTTTTGGTAAGTAAAATGCGCAACTTGAGTTCTTGCATTGCCTATGATTTTAATTAATTGCGAAAATGTGTTTTTAAATAATTATATTATTTAAAAACACATTTTCGCAACTTGTTAACTCAATGTGAAATATAATTTTTCTTCCAGGTAATAATATTTTTCAAGATACGTTGTGAATAAACATAGTTACCTATCACCAAGTGACATAGAAAAGGGTGTTATGGTATACTACAAAGTAAGTAGACTTAAGAGTCCATAATACCTACCTCAGCTCGAATTCACTCTATATCTCGCTCGCCCAAGACTGAGTGAACGTCAAGGAGAAGGTTCCAAGGCGCCGATAGTTTAGGTTTTTTTTTTTTACCTGTGAAAATTATTTAAATAATATAAACAGTATCTGCTTTATATTTAGTTCAGTTATTATGCAAAGTTTCATGATGTAATTTCAAGTATTTTTTTAATACCAGCGCAGCGGTAAATTAATCGGTTTGTAATTATTTCTGTAGAGAAAATATGGAATGAAATGAAATCGTGTTTTCGTCAAAACTATATTTGACTTAAGATTAATCCTCAACTTTACCATATGTGTATTTATTTCAAAATAAATGCTACTGCATTTTTAATATAACGGAGGATCATGCTAAGCAATTTGAGGTATTATACTTTTAAAAAAGAAAATCATTTACTTAGACTGGCGTGAAGGGTCAGCAAAACATAAGCCCACCTGTTACCTGACGGTGAAATATTTTAGAAAGTAATAATCCTTACTATCCTTAGTTCCTTACTAAAATTATAAATGCGAAAGTAACTCTGTCTGTCTGTCTGTCGCGTTTTCAAGCCAAAACGACTGAACCGATTTAAATAAAATTTGGTACACAGAGAGTCTAGAGCCTGAGAAAGGAAATAGGCTATCGACATACCACGCGGGCGAAGCCACGGGCGGAAGCTAGTACATGTTAAAGATTTAAAAAACATCTCAAATATCATCAAACTTGCTACCAGTACACCAATGAACCAGTAACAATTAAAATTAAAAATATTCCCCATTTTATAATTTTCTTTTTTCCCATCCATACATACTAACGAACCGATTTCCAAACGACATATGTGAGGATTCATTAATGCACGGAAAAATGTGGAACAAGGATCGTTTGTACTTCAAACAGCGCCATTTTGTTTCTAAATCAATGGAGCACACACACGCGATCGACTATCGAATTAGCTAAAACCTTTTTTTATAATATGACATTTTTTTAAATAGTTGTTTGCTTAACTTCTGGCTTCAACAGTTGTTTTTTTTCTTTTTTCAATAGTGGTAAACATTGAATTATTTATAATTAAACAACTGATAAGTAAAGTACATAATATTAACTTTTTCAGTGAACCGCAATTCGGTAGTAACACTTGTTGACTTTCACAGCAGTAAGGATAAGTACACACGGCTACACATCAAGCTATACATTTCCATTATAAACTGACCTCGCATTGTACGGAAATCCTATACAATGCGAGATCAGCATAAACTGGAAATGTATAGCTTGATGTGTAGCCGTGTGTACATATAAAAGATTTTTGTTGTGCAAGTGTTACCATTGATGTGCGGTTGACTGTATGTATTACGCTGCAGGACAAGGTCTTTCTTCTTCTTCAAGTTTGTGGCTTTTTAATCACAATGGCTATTTATTTTGCCAGCGCTTTACTCTAGAGTAATAAAAATCACAAACAATATTTCACGGAAAGCCTTTCCAAAATCCTGAAACATTCAAAAAGCAATTTTTATTAATCGTGAACTCAATACTTACCACGCAATGTATCTGTACTTAACGAAAGTATCATACATATTGATAGGGCGACCATTTTTAAATCACCAGTGCAACACTCGCGTTACGTTCATTCATTTGCGTAAATGACAGTTATAAAATATTCAGTGGGTGAATAAACATGCGCTGTATTGGAGGATAGCCATTGTGATGAAAATAATAGTGACAAGGTTTTAATAAAATGGAAGTATGACTTTTTGAAGCTGTCATAAAAGGTGAATGAATGTGCGTTTTTATAATTTCCAACGTTCATAAAATGTATGGACATACGTGTACGTTATGACGCTATAGTGGAAGGAAATTTAAAAGCGTCTTCATAATTTCCATACATTTTACTTCCCTGTGCTATCGAGATGCCGTTACGGCAACGAGGATATGCACGATAATATCGTCACGTTAGAAATAATAAAAGCGGACAGTGGAATGTATTTTTCCATTCAAACTTTTCTTGAATGGAAAAATACATAATTATCGTTAACTTAAGTAAGAGTGACCGTCTTCAAGAAAAAGTTTTAATTGAAGAAGAATTTAATGAATAAACAACACAACACGTATTTTCAGCCGGACCCATTTGAAAAAGATAATGTTGATAACGATTACAGGAAAAAATTTAAAACAAATAAAAAGCTTACAAAGGCAACAATCTCTTTTGACACATTCGTAATGAACCAAAATAACAGAATCATTACGTACACGCGCTCACCTACTGAACAAAAACGGAGAATTTACCGCACAAATGAAAAATTCAAAAGATCATATGGTGGAGGCACCGAGGCATTATCTAACTTCACAAACAGCCCGTATTGGCAGTTTGAAACAGATAAGAGCGATAAAAAGCCTGCCGATGATCGACATTGAGCCTCTTCGATGAATGGACGAGTCACAAAGGAATATCGGAAAATTCGAATCAATTTCAAAAAGTTTTTATCGTGATTTTGTGCGACAGTTCTAATTGCATTTATGTTATGGTACTTCTTGGTTTAAAAGCAAAGTGGTTTATTTGACGAGGCAGTTAGGAACTAAAATTCAGTTTGTTAAATCTTAAGTGTTGCTATCATTTGTGCCCTCTCTGAGGGTTTTTTTTTATGGATATACAAGCCTGTTAAAGTTCAAAGCCATCATTATTATTTATTTCAGGAACAATACTGAAGACATTCATTAACTCATAATTCCTTTATATCAAAACATCCCCTCAACCAAACCACGACACACTCAACAATTATTTTTTCGTCAAATATCAAGAACCACAGTACAAGACCATAACAATAGGAATCAGTCCTTTCAACAACGATTCAATTAGTCGGCAATTGAGCGCTGGAGGGCTTACCAAGTCTTGAACGACGCTCAACTCTCGAGCTGACGGAATAGAACGGGTAATGAAGACGGATTACTCCACAAAAACAAGTGAAGGGGAATGAATACAAATAAAAATGGTGGCGGTGTTTGGAGAGCTTGGAAGTGTTTGGAAAGGAAACAGGAAATGCATTAGAATTTGTTTTTGTAGTAGGTGAGTGCGGTTTTTTGGGGTGGTCCTTTAAATTGTTTAGTGTTGACTCTAGATTCTGTCTTCGGGACGTGTTGTTTTAAGTCTCTAACATAGAAATCATCTTTAAAATCCAAGTCATGAGTTCACCATTCCTTTTTAACGCACAATTCATAATGAAAACATTAAACAGAACCACTATCTTACCCAGTCTTTTAAATCAAAAACAAATCAGCTCACAACAGGACGTTTATAGAACTTCCCCCCCCCCAGACCTGCCTATTAAACTAAAGGCATCCAGTAAAAAATACACGTCTCACGTTATAAAACGCGGCGGCAGAACACCGTGAAATTGCCGGCGTTCCCGCGAGAGGGAGCCACTCGCGCCACGTCTTTTTCGACGCCAAGAGGTGTCCGACTAGCCTTTATTCATTTCACTTGCCCTCCTGAGAATTTGGAGTTTGTAGATGTGATTCGTTTTATGTACGTGAGCCTTATGTTTTGTTTTTCAAGATGGTTGAATGTCTTTTTTTGGGTGGGAAACTATCAAATAACTTCTCCCTTTCTGGGCGGGACGGGAGGGCGTGTCAGACTCTGCATGTGCATGTGTCTGACACGTCTGGGGTATAAAAGAAAAGAATAGTTTGTATGGTGCGTCGTGTCAGTTTTTGTTCTGTGCCAAGGATTGTTGTAATGGATTTTGGCGGAGAATATAGTTGGCAATGGGAAATAACATATTCATAAATATTTTCGCTACAGGAATTCTAGTTTTCTTTTGATAGCGCTGGTTTCAATTTTTATCGCATGAAGTTCCTAGTTACCATTCTGAAAGACGTGTGTAAGTAGTTTATAAAGATAAAAGATTTGTATTTTTGTTTGTAATGAATCAACTCAAAAACTACTGGACTGATTTTAAAAATTCTTACACCAGTAGAATGCTATATTATTACTGAGTAACATAAGCTTTAATCTATAAAGATATCACGCGAGCGAGGCCCTGGCGGAAGCTAGTAAGTAATAAAAAGGTAAGGTACCTGTAACATTTGCGTAATTTAGCTGTGAAAGCATAGCAAAGACAGAAACAATTTCTTCTCAATAACGCTAGCATGGCTTTATAATTATCATGTCACAAAGCTCGCGTCACAAAGAAGAAGAAACAAATAGAAACACAGGTATAATAAGTAACTTTGCTAACAATAGAAACTCATTAAGACATAATACAGTTCTTTAGAACAAAAAGAATATTCAACATATTATTATTTCAACATATTATTATTTACTAGCTTCCGCCCGCGGCTTCAGCGTGGTATGTGTGTGGCGGCATTTACATCGCCACATGCGAACTATGCATCAAAGACCTAACCTAACCTAACCTCACACAAAAAATCCAGATGTCACATAAAACCCTGCATCGCGCAATTACCGTGCGATGGACATTATATACAAGATTCCAACTTCAATCGTTGGGCAGTTGCCCGCCAGACACGACACCCGTCTCGTAAAATATGGCAGAACTCAAGAAAACCTACTACCTACTTATGTATAACCCATATTTGCAAATAAATGCTATTCTATTCTATTCTGTTCTATTCTCGTCGGAGGATTTCTATAGAGGATGAGTGAACTTTACACTCTGTTCCTCATACTTCTAAATATTGACAAAAAGTAACCTATGTCCTTTTCCAGGTCATGGTCTACTCATGTGCCAAACTTCATCCATATCCGTTCAGCCTTTACTAGCGTGAAAGCCTAACAAACAAACAAACACAGTTAGTTAGGATAAAATAAAAGCATCGGTCCTGAAAGTAGTTGCAAATTATTTACTATCATTAGTTTCCTTTGTTCCATTAATTTTCCTCTACAAATCGCCAGCTTTGTGTTTGAATATTTTGATAAAATTATCTTAGAAATGGTCAGACGAGAGCATTGGAAAATAATCTTTTCCGTCAGGTAGGAAGGTAAGGTTTCTAGTTACAAATTGGATAAGGGTGCTCAATTTGCAACTAGAGAGATGGGGATGAAAATGTGAAAAAAATACTATGAATTCATTTAGGGGGACCCGGTGTTACGGGAAAATCCGAAAGGGATACCGGGACCGTTGGCAACAGGCAACTGAAGGAACACGGGTGGGTTTTAGTCAGTAAAAGTCTGACACGCCTTCCCGCCCCCCCCCCCAGAGCCGGAGAAGTCATTCGATGATTCCACACCCTCAAAAAAAAAAAAGGGAGACTCGGTGTCACTTACTTCTCTAACACAATTAGGACTGGAGCTGCACAAGAGGCTTTTCCACTAGGGACGCGGGTTCGATTTCTGCGTGTAGAAAGTGTTTATTTGGCCATAGAGATCATAATTTTGAATGACTATAGACGCACCTACATATACCAATAATCCAAGCTGGCCAAGAGTTGCAATCTATACAGCAATAATTTCTTAGATCGTCCGATCCGATCCGTAAGTTATATCTAATAGTTTACATAAATACCCACTATAAATTGAACCCTGACCCACATTAGGGAACCACAGAATAGTTTTGTACCTCATTTACAAGATAAATACATAACAGGTCCTCAAAGATTCCATACAACATGCGCCGAACTACAATGACACTTGTTACGTTAGTTCGCGATAGCACTGAAATTTGAAGGCACTCTAGGTAAGGTCATACACGGGCCACTCTTCGGCAACAATCGGCCAACTGAGAAGAGCAACAAAAGAGCAGACTTATCGATGTAGAAAAGAGATGGAGCTATACGTCCGGTATAGTTCCATCTCTGTCCAACACTGAAGTAAGGATTTCATCTGTTTTGAGGTGATGCGGTGATAGGCCCTGTTCCCTTGGCTCTAGTGACTGTTGCTCTTTGTTACTTCGCTTTGTATAAATGACAAAGATGAACATCTTTCATCATCATAAAGACAGAGCTGTCATTATATACCAACTGGAGGTAGATACCTTTGCCATAATTATATTGTTATAATTAACCATTTTCTCCCAGCCTCTTCTCCAATCCATCTACATAGTGTCTCGTGTATCCACCCCACATCGTACGAATGGAAGACTAGGTGTAACTCGTTCCCTAGGTAAATTACCCATCATAGGACTAAGCGTCCTACCTCTAATGCGAGTACAGGTAACGCAACTATGCACTACCTGGCGAGCTAAATTTCTGCCTCCGACAGGCCACCATGATTCGCGTAAATGAAAAAGTAATGCCTGCGGAGCAGCGTGGAGAAGCTGTAAGTGCTCATGACGAAATAATAAAGTGGTAAAATAATGCTTACTATGTATTACAATTGGATGTTTTTTACCGTACATGAATTCCTCAGAGTTAACTAAACGACCACCTACACGCATTAATTTGTGATCATCTAAAAACAAGTTTAATTTAGACAAACAACCTTTACTTTTCATATCCTCATTATAAGATAATTTCTTGTATTCAACTGGATAAGATTCCATTTGACAAAGTCGGGCTAATGTTTTATCTGCAAGGTCTAACTCGTCTACACTAAGGCTGCCTGTACGCTTATTATTTTTGCATCGACTATTATTTATAAACCGTAACATAAAGGCAACCGCACGCCTCATACGTTTAAATTGAGAGAACCGATGAAAGGGAAACAAAGACAATTCACAACAATCCTGAGCTACAACAGCAGTGACGCATGACTTGACCTCGGGTAACTCGCGATGTTTGAATGAGTCCGAACTTTTGTGATCGTCTATAGAAAAACTAGTGTCACGAAGAAATTCAGGACCCTCCCACCACAAGGTAGACGAAGAAAGTTCTTCCAATCGAGCACCGCGTGACGCTAGATTGGCGGGATTATCACCACTCCTTATGTGACGCCACGGGACATCTAGTGTAAGGTCATGAATTTCTGCGATCCTATTTTGAACGAATGTCTTAAGTTGGTTCGGCCTCATGTGCAGCCAGCCTAAGACAATCGTGGAATCAGTCCAAAATACAACGCTATTAAATTTACACCGTAATGAGTTGCGTACTTTGTCATACAGACGAGCTCCTAATAAAGCCCCACAAAGTTCGAGACGTGGGATGCTAATAGGTTTTAAAGGCGCGACCTTTGTTTTTGAAAACAATAATCTAACCGATACTGTTAAATCATTGCAAACCGTGCGAACATAAACACATGCGCCGTACGCCGTCTGAGATGCGTCGCTAAAAATGTGTAAGTCAATATACATAGGCTGTGTACCTATAGCGTGGCGAGGTATACGAACAGTGTTTAGCGCTTGCAATGAATCAACAAACCGGTTCCACACGCGCGCCGTGCCATCAGGAACGTTATCATCCGCAAACAATTATTTTTTCGTCAAATATCAAGAACCACAGTACAAGACCATAACAATAGGAATCAGTCCTTTCAACAACGATTCAATTAGTCGGCAATTGAGCGCTGGAGGGCTTACCAAGTCTTGAACGACGCTCAACTCTCGAGCTGACGGAATAGAACGGGTAATGAAGACGGATTACTCCACAAAAACAAGTGAAGGGGAATGAATACAAATAAAAATGGTGGCGGTGTTTGGAGAGCTTGGAAGTGTTTGGAAAGGAAACAGGAAATGCATTAGAATTTGTTTTTGTAGTAGGTGAGTGCGGTTTTTTGGGGTGGTCCTTTAAATTGTTTAGTGTTGACTCTAGATTCTGTCTTCGGGACGTGTTGTTTTAAGTCTCTAACATAGAAATCATCTTTAAAATCCAAGTCATGAGTTCACCATTCCTTTTTAACGCACAATTCATAATGAAAACATTAAACAGAACCACTATCTTACCCAGTCTTTTAAATCAAAAACAAATCAGCTCACAACAGGACGTTTATAGAACTTCCCCCCCCCCAGACCTGCCTATTAAACTAAAGGCATCCAGTAAAAAATACACGTCTCACGTTATAAAACGCGGCGGCAGAACACCGTGAAATTGCCGGCGTTCCCGCGAGAGGGAGCCACTCGCGCCACGTCTTTTTCGACGCCAAGAGGTGTCCGACTAGCCTTTATTCATTTCACTTGCCCTCCTGAGAATTTGGAGTTTGTAGATGTGATTCGTTTTATGTACGTGAGCCTTATGTTTTGTTTTTCAAGATGGTTGAATGTCTTTTTTTGGGTGGGAAACTATCAAATAACTTCTCCCTTTCTGGGCGGGACGGGAGGGCGTGTCAGACTCTGCATGTGCATGTGTCTGACACGTCTGGGGTATAAAAGAAAAGAATAGTTTGTATGGTGCGTCGTGTCAGTTTTTGTTCTGTGCCAAGGATTGTTGTAATGGATTTTGGCGGAGAATATAGTTGGCAATGGGAAATAACATATTCATAAATATTTTCGCTACAGGAATTCTAGTTTTCTTTTGATAGCGCTGGTTTCAATTTTTATCGCATGAAGTTCCTAGTTACCATTCTGAAAGACGTGTGTAAGTAGTTTATAAAGATAAAAGATTTGTATTTTTGTTTGTAATGAATCAACTCAAAAACTACTGGACTGATTTTAAAAATTCTTACACCAGTAGAATGCTATATTATTACTGAGTAACATAAGCTTTAATCTATAAAGATATCACGCGAGCGAGGCCCTGGCGGAAGCTAGTAAGTAATAAAAAGGTAAGGTACCTGTAACATTTGCGTAATTTAGCTGTGAAAGCATAGCAAAGACAGAAACAATTTCTTCTCAATAACGCTAGCATGGCTTTATAATTATCATGTCACAAAGCTCGCGTCACAAAGAAGAAGAAACAAATAGAAACACAGGTATAATAAGTAACTTTGCTAACAATAGAAACTCATTAAGACATAATACAGTTCTTTAGAACAAAAAGAATATTCAACATATTATTATTTCAACATATTATTATTTACTAGCTTCCGCCCGCGGCTTCAGCGTGGTATGTGTGTGGCGGCATTTACATCGCCACATGCGAACTATGCATCAAAGACCTAACCTAACCTAACCTCACACAAAAAATCCAGATGTCACATAAAACCCTGCATCGCGCAATTACCGTGCGATGGACATTATATACAAGATTCCAACTTCAATCGTTGGGCAGTTGCCCGCCAGACACGACACCCGTCTCGTAAAATATGGCAGAACTCAAGAAAACCTACTACCTACTTATGTATAACCCATATTTGCAAATAAATGCTATTCTATTCTATTCTCGTCGGAGGATTTCTATAGAGGATGAGTGAACTTTACACTCTGTTCCTCATACTTCTAAATGTTGACAAAAAGTAACCTATGTCCTTTTCCAGGTCATGGTCTACTCATGTGCCAAACTTCATCCATATCCGTTCAGCCTTTACTAGCGTGAAAGCCTAACAAACAAACAAACACAGTTAGTTAGGATTACTCGCATAAATTAAAAGCATCGGTCCTGAAAGTAGTTGCAAATTATTTACTATCATTAGTTTCCTTTGTTCCATTAATTTTCCTCTACAAATCGCCAGCTTTGTGTTTGAATATTTTGATAAAATTATCTTAGAAATGGTCAGACGAGAGCATTGGAAAATAATCGTTTCCGTCAGGTAGGAAGGTAAGGTTTCTAGTTACAAATTGGATAAGGGTGCTCAATTTGCAACTAGAGAGATGGGGATGAAAATGTGAAAAAAATACTATGAATTCATTTAGGGGGACCCGGTGTTACGGGAAAATCCGAAAGGGATACCGGGACCGTTGGCAACAGGCAACTGAAGGAACACGGGTGGGTTTTAGTCAGTAAAAGTCTGACACGCCTTCCCGCCCCCCCCAGAGCGGGAGAAGTCATTCGATGATTCCACACCCTCAAAAAAAAAAAAGGGAGACTCGGTGTCACTTACTTCTCTAACACAATTAGGACTGGAGCTGCGCAAGAGGCTTTTCCACTAGGGACGCGGGTTCGATTTCTGCGTGTAGAAAGTGTTTATTTGGCCATAGAGATCATAATTTTGAATGACTATAGACGCACCTACATATAACAGTAATCCAAGCTGGCCAAGAGTTGCAATCTATACAGCAATAATTTCTTAGATCGTCCGATCCGATCCGTAAGTTATATCTAATAGTTTACATAAATACCCACTATAAATTGAACCCTGACCCACATTAGGGAACCACAGAATAGTTTTGTACCTGATTTACAAGATAAATACATAACAGGTCCTCAAAGATTCCATACAACATGCGCCGAACTACAATGACACTTGTTACGTTAGTTCGCGATAGCACTGAAATTTGAAGGCACTCTAGGTAAGGTCATACACGGGCAACTCTTCGGCAACAATCGGCCAACTGAGAAGAGCAACAAAAGAGCAGACTTATCGATGTAGAAAAGAGATGGAGCTATACGTCCGGTATAGTTCCATCTCTGTCCAACACTGAAGTAAGGATTTCATCTGTTTTGAGGTGATGCGGTGATAGGCCCTGTTCCCTTGGCTCTAGTGACTGTTGCTCTTTGTTACTTCGCTTTGTATAAATGACAAAGATGAACATCTTTCATCATCATAAAGACAGAGCTGTCATTATATACCAACTGGAGGTAGATACCTTTGCCATAATTATATTGTTATAATTAACCATTTTCTCCCAGCCTCTTCTCCAATCCATCTACATAGTGTCTCGTCAATATTATTATTCATAGCAAATGAAATACTGCTGATCCATATTATGTAGATACTCTAAATACACAGTTTAAAACAAGGTCGCTGTGAGTTATCGTGTTCGTCTGTGCGAGTGTGACCGCTTAAATTCTTCTAAAATACACAATTGATTTTGATGCGTTTTTCACAGAAAATGTATTCCGGACATTTAATTTATATTTAATTTAGATACAGCACAGAAATCTCGATGTTTTAATATGTCGCCACATCAGTATAATTATTACATACAAAGGAGGGGTTGTAATAAATAGAAATTGCTTTCTAATAGAGAAAGGTGAAAGAATGCGGTGTCCAACAATTAGTGGATCATTGGGCCACTATTTTGTTGCTCGTGTACGACCACCATAACTAAAGTACGTTCTTCGAAATTAGCTAAATATTTGCACTAACACGAGTGCTTCTTTGAATTAGAAACTAACTGGAGTTAGCTGTGTGCTTTATTTCATACTTTAAACTGTGAACGTGAGCGCACAATAGATAGCAGTATCGTTTGCTTTACTTTGTACCTAAAGGTGAGTCTGTGACATTTCTATACAAAATATAGCTGGTATTATAAATATTTTTTATCGTAATTCGATTGTTACTATATTTTAGTTGTTATCGTGACAGGTGATAAAGGGATTATATCAAGATGATTGATGACAACAGCATCCTCGATAAATTGGTACAGTATACTATAGTAACCGACAAGCGCTGCCGTATCGGCGTCGACAAGCGCTGGGTGTCAATGGTGGTCGGCGCAGGCAGTTTTTATAGTTTTAGACAAATCAGCGTGAACCGTAGTGTTGACAATTAGTGCTTGGCGGCGCCAACAAACGCCGGCGGCATATCGGCGCCGGTTAACATCGTTCCATATTAATGCGGCCTAAGAATGCTGATTACAACAATGCATGAACATGTTTTTTTTTGTCAATTATAAATACTTACGTTATGTTTCTACTCCATTATACTGAATTACGTGATGAATATGTACTTATATTGCAATTACTTTCTACATTTCACTACAAACTAATACAAGTTACAAGCAAAATACGGAAGATTTCCTACAATTTTCACATCTGCACGGAAAAACCAACACCAATTTTCAACACCACGTAGTTCCCTTCCGATGTGGAAAATCTCACGCGAACTTTCAAACCCAAGAATTCTGAAGAACCTAATTTAAATACAAGCAACATTATTCTTATCTGAAAGCGTAACTCCAAAACACCTTTATCAAGAATCACCGACGCCACCTAAATTCCAACGAGCCGCTCCATCAGCGAAATTAATTTCACAAAAACAATTTAAGTGTCCGCAATAAATTATTTAGCTCCGAGCTAAGTAATAATGTAACGTGAGTCCCGCCTTTATAAATAACCCTGCTTAAGGCACCAACAGAAATATTTATTTAGCTTCGTAAATGCATCTGCGTGGGGTAATGCAAAATACTTGATTATTCTAAATCCACGGGGCACCTACTCAGTATAACAGCTTCACAATAACGGCCACTGCAATGCAAATCGCTAGAGTAATACTTAAATTGAAATATTTCTTGTAAACACACAAATAATTTTCAACTCTAACACAATGAGGTAAGGATTGTAATGAAATATAAGTGTACAAATGAAAATGTTACCGTCATATTATTTGATGAGTGGGGAATGAGTGTCCTGAATAAATTTGCAAGTGGTTTACACGATATGGTAAGGTATGCTTTTAAATGGCGCTTCCTTGTTTTAAATTAGCAGCTCGGACACAAATCTGTAATGGAGGCTCGCTCTCTTTGAGGAGGAATTTGTGATGAGTTTTTGTTTTGTGTACTTTAAGAGTGCTTCTTAATGTTATGCAGCACACCTTAATTTACACTTGTACATCAAAAATAGTGGTCCTTTTACGTCATAATTTCTAAAAATACGTACCTACCAAACTAAATAATCAAAAAAACAACCGACTTCCAAAAAAAACACTACAAAGTGAAAAAACTTTAATACCGGAAGTCGGTGGCAAAAAACGAAAAATGTAAACCAAAGATACTTCCGAAATTAAAATTATTTTTCACTTTGTAGTGTTTTTTTTTTTGAAGTCGTTTGTTTTTTTCAATTCCATTTTTTTCATTTCCTATTCCAGGTCATGGACTACCCATGTGCCAAATTTCATCTTAATCCGTTCCGCCATTTTAGCGTGAAAGCGTATAAAAAACAAACTCACTTTCACATTTATAATATTAATTAGAATATTAATAATAGTTGATAGCCACAATAGCGAATTAGTTCTAAGATATGTAAAGATAGTAATTGTATTAGGATAATAAACAAATAAATATTTATCTAAACTACAGTCATTCACGTCTAGAAGTCAGTCGCATTTTTCCATCCGAGCCACAAAGCGCATTACGAACAGTTAGGAGAGCGGTACAAAGCCGTCTTGTATCCAGATCGATAGTCTGTTAAGCCAATTAATGCATTACGGGAGGTACACTAACGAACAGCTGCGGTTACAGCTAACAAGTCAGATCATTCATGAATAGGAGCTGTTGGCCAGGGTTTTATTCGTTTTTCCTTAACTTGGTCATTTGTTTATGAACATAACATGCTTTATCGTTAAGAACGCGGCGACGGATGAATACTCTATACAAACGTAATACCTAAATCATTTGCAATTTTAGCATATTTCCACCATAATGTGTTGTTATTCGGATTGAGTCAAAATTTATCTAGGTTTCTACATCTTTAAAAAAAAAAAAAAAACTAAAATGAAGTTGTAGTGAATTGAATTTCGCACATTTTTACAGCGTAAATAACATGTCTTCATATTTTGTTTTCTGTATTATAAACAACAATAATTGGGATATTGTTTCAGCAGAAACATAGCCTATATTATCAAGTTACAAATTATCGAAAAAAAAATGAAAAATCATTAAGTTTTCATTCATCAATTTTGGTATTACGGAACACATCATAAATTTTCAATAGCTAGTAGTGCTATCGCGGTCTACTGTACAATACGATCATCGGTAACCTAGCCTAAGCATTGCATAACTCAATATCGAAAGGAAACGTGTTAATCCATAATTATTTAATAAAAAATGCGTAAGCGATCCGGATCACCAAACAAAAACAGCGATGTCACAATGAACTCAAAACTTTACGCCTCTAAATCCATTTCGCGAATAAACACGAGACCTCACAGTTGAACCGAAAAGGCTTAGCGATATAAATCTTCAATGAAAGCTACAATGCTGTGTTTACGTCATACCAAGCGGAAAATTTACAACGAAATGTAATTACTGTAATCTTTTCAGAAGTGGAGTTTTGTACGGGACGCGTATTTTCAAATGTTACTCCAAACACGTCACTGAAAGTGTGAATTCTTAAATAATTAGTATTCCTTTGTGTGCAAAAGCAGCAAATGAAATAAAAAGCGTGTAAAAAAATGATTACCTATGGTTTATATGAAAATGAAAAACTAAATATTGCGATCACCAAATCGGTTGCAATGAATTATAGCAATATTCCTTCAAACGCTTAACTCGTAATTTAACCATGGTAGATTAGATTCAGTCATGACAACTGTTTAGTTGTAACCATTTAAGAGTTGACACAAATGACGTCCATGAAATCCTCTCAACAATCCAGAAATCGTGAGCTTTTCCAGACATTTTTCATAGCCAGTAATCATAACTCATTTCAGATTCACATGTCTCGCGTGCGGTAATAACAGACTTATCTAAATACGCGTACGGTGTACCTTTTGTGCGCCGGGGTCCCGTTTAAGCAAGGATTATGACGTAGGTGCCATAATACCCAAGAGTGGCGGAGGTTTGACAAATCCTGAATTCTGTTCGTCCTTTGTACCTGTTTGTTAACGAGATTTAAATGCTAATTAAAATAATATTATTTTGCTGCCTTTTAGGCACGTTCGTGGGTCATGAGTCGAGTTTAATGTGGCCTGCCCTCGTGTAATAGAAAAAAGATTTTTAAAAGATGGCGCCGTCAGCCTATTTTTTTTATCAACCTTTATGGTCTCCCCCATTTTTTCAACTTTCCACTGTTCCTTGTGTGTTGTCTTCTTAGGCCAATCTGCTTTCAACACTTCTATGGCGATTATCACACTGCACCGCGCTCCGTCGCGTAGCGCGCGATGGCAGATTTAACATTGTATCAGTTTATTCAGTTTGTATAGAAAACACAATAAGCGCGCGGAACGCGCGCGCTTATTGTTTGGGCTATGGACGCCCCGCGCTACGCGACGGAGCGCGGTTCAGTGTGATAATCGCCTTAGTCATCACGCCAACGCTTCCCTGGCCTTCCTCGGCGACGATGTCCGTCTTCCGGCCCACTGCGTGACGAGACTGGCCCATCTGTCTCGATGAATCCTAAATACATGATAGGAATTTGGCCGATGGTGTCAATAAGTCTGCTAGGCTTAAGTGAACTGCGGTGGGCCATCAGCTTATTGTGCCCAAAAATTCAGAAGAAACAATTGATTTACCTACATGTTTGTTTTGCTCAGCTGCATACTATTATCTTTAGTATCGATACAATGATAGACCACTTAGGACATGGCGGGACAAACTGGAGAGATTCCGTCAAAATTTGAAGGAGTACGCGCGGGCTCGCGAAATATGGAAGGATTGGAGGGAGGCCTTTGACCAGGAGTGGGACAGCCCAGTCTAGTAAAAAACAAATGTACCTCATAAAGTGCTACAAGAATATTTTGGCGCTCGAATGACGTTGATGGGGGTGCTGTTAGTAACATTTTGTTCAAAAAACAAGATGGTACCTTAATAACCTTGTAGAGCACATAAAATAAAGTAATTCAAGTTCCCTTTTTCTTATTTGAATTGACGCTGATTTAAGTCAATCGTTACCAAACAATGCACCCATATTCATGCTTTAAATTCCAGCACGATAACCCAAATTTGAACCACACTAAATACAACCGTATTATAAAGTCAGTAATAAAGATAATATTCGTCTGCTCCTAATGAGCAAAGAGCATGCAACGCTCGTTCAACTTCGAAGCTACGAAAGCAGATACTAAACTTTAATTGTTAGAGATGTTACTCGTTATTTGAACACAAATGAACACTGTTTGTTCCAATTTCCAGAGTAGCAATTTCGAATAAGCAAGGAATTGGCTGGTAAGTTTTATTTCTTTAGTTATAAGTCCTGTTTTTCTTGAGGACCATTTTTAAGAACGTTCGCATCTCATTCGGAATCTGTCAAAAATACAATTAATTTACCTAAATTTTTGACCAATTTTAAGTACGAGAAATTGGCCTTCAGCTTCAGCCTTCTATGCATTCCCAGCCCTAAAACTATAGTGCGTGTAAAATTCAGCAGGTATGAAAGTATCAACACAGAAATAAATCATCATATTAGAAACTGTCTTAACTAAGATAGTTAATTGATTCAGGCGTGACTTTGCGGAAATCCATTATAAAATACAATAGACGCTGATATATTTAGTAACCTATTCCGCTTGACTATTCTTCAAGAGTCATAAAAACCCTGTAAGAAATCGACACGTGTTTCACCTCTCAACGAGGCATCTTCAGGATGACGATTGACCAATTGCAAACCAGGAAATAGGAATAGGTTACTAAATATATCAGCGTCTATTGTATTTTTTTTCTGTCTTAACTAAGTAAACATAACTGCAAAATAAGCGAGAACGAACTGATACGTTCCCAAAAAACTCACTCCACATGTTTCTCTCGATTAAACACGAGCATGGCTCATTAGGGAAAAGATTCAGTCAGTCAGCAAGATTCATAGCAAAAGCTCTTCTAATGCACCTCCAAGTTCGTACATAGTGTTGAAAGACAAAGTCAAAACAACTTGTTTTTACTCAAAATAGTGTCTATTTTTTTCTGAATATTTTTGGTTTTTAATCTCTCTTCTATCCGTGAAAACTTTTAATTGGCCTTATTTTTGTTATTCTTTGTAATTGTAATCGCTCTTTGATAGTTTGACATTTAATAATACTTTGACATTTGTTTTTTATTTAATATTTTCTGTGACATTTATATATATCTATTTTTTTTCTTTTTTTTTACTACTACCGTTTATTGTAATATTAATTCTTTATTCAATTGGGTCTGTATCATAATATTTCCATTTTTGTTTTATAATAATTTTACTTGTGTATCCAATATTTGCACGCCCTACGTGGCAGAATATGACGTGTATTTATTAATCTAAGATGTAATGTACCATATTCCGACAAATAAATGAATTTGAATTTGAAATTTGAATTTGAATATTTTCAATCGTGCAAAAAAGTTTAACTGTAAGTTTTCCAAAATCTGTAAAATAAAATAAGTATAAATGAATCAAGTGGCATATAAAGATATCCAGAACGTCATTAAATACGAGTACAGCATAATGTATAAAAACAAATCCACTCACACAGCTAAGACAAGAAGATGGTATCACCCGTCACTGTGAAAGCGTGTCAACCGACTGGCGAGCAAAGAGTGTGTGTTGTGCTTCCAATATCCGGGTGTCATTCTAGGCTGCAACGTCGCTACACTATGAATATGGAATAGTGGTTTGTGTTGCTGCGCTTAAGAATGCAATATTAATAACTTAATTATTTATAAAGTTATGAGACATTTAATCGTCAAAAATGTATGGTTAAACAGTCGCTAATAAATCTTATTAACGTTTGTCAATCATCATCTATAAGCAACGTTAAGGTATACTAACTGGGCGTTTGCACTGGCGAAACATTCACTTAGACATGTTGAAAACTCTGTTTTCTGTCAATGTTTGGGCTCGCGTTCCCATTGTCACGCAAGTTGTTGACGCGAAAGATGTTTGACGTTTCATATCACTTGACATGTTTATCAGACAACTTGCCAAAATATTTCAGATGCTCACATTGTACTGTAAGGTTGATTAATACGTTTATTGGTAAGTATTAAACAAAGCATTATTTTTTGACATTCTTTGGCCAGATAGATCCGAAAAATGTAATTCTTAGGTATATGGATTAAGCAGGAAATTAGATGGAACGTTATGTAGGTACTCGTATGTCAGTTTCAATGAGTAGAATCTTTTTTTTCTAAAGAATCCTTGGTTCTCAATCCCGGAATAACAACGAAGGAACCAAACAGAACTTATTCAACAAAACTTCCTGTAATTGAGCTATTTAAAACCTTATTACCATACGTGATCTGGAACAAGAACATTCGAATAAACTTCCGGAACTCCGTGAAGTTAGTTCAAACTCATTAATATTATTATTCTGGTTGGCAACCCTGTAAGACGGTGGGTGCGGAAGAGTAGATCGGCGTCAAACGTCGCGACCGTTCGACGTTCAACATGACTCTGTTACACGAGTTTGTTTGATAGTTAGTTTCTGTACTTTGTAACCTGCAGCTCAGCGTGAAATGACGTCCAAAGTGCTTGTTAGCTTGTTTGTGAGAGGAAGTTGATACAGTGTATTTGTGGAAATATAGATCAAAGAATTCATGTAGAACACTAAAAACTAAACATTTTTAACACCATGGACCACAACTTATACACCTAGGTAGGTAGGTAGGTATACATAAATTGAATATGAAAAAAGAATGTTTATGATAACTTCTCTACTCGTCAGAGCATTGTTTGATATCGTATTGTGAATATTTTTCAGGGTCGTGATTCTAGACTTAATTGATTTTTAATACATTAATTAAATAAGGAATTTTTAAGTTTTTCGCAAAAATAAAACAATACCTTCATTCACAGTCAATACGAACGTAGATTGTAAAAATTTTACACATTTTGTTTTATTGAGTAACATAAATATAATGTGCATTGATGGACATAACAAACATGAGATATTTTTTCAAATAAACTCAGAAACGTCCCAGTACCTACGAACAAATGTGCAAATGTAACTCCGACATAAACATTGTACCTATCTACGGCACAAAACAGTTAATATTAATAGCTTGTTACCTGACATGCCATGGTGCCAGATTGCATACATATTCGATGCCCATACATTGCCCGCGGTAGGTACGTTAGTGAACGATATAAAATTCTGATTGGATCACAGATTATATTACCGACAGTTTAAAATAAACGTTATGACATGGATTTTTGGTATGTGAATGTTGCAAAATAGAAGTAGGGTTAAAACTTAATTAATAATGTTGTTTTCAAAGAAAAGTAAAAAAAACATAAATCTAGGATAAACATAAATGTGACAAACGGGGCCATACAAATAAATTATATTATTCCAAGTGGAAGAAACTGGAAAAGTTAGAATGTTTACTTATGTAGTTAATAACCTGCAATTAGGTAACTTATTGGTAAGTTTTAGCAAAGAACTCTTATCTACAGATCAACGCTTTCTGTACCTAAGTACTTTCAAATATTAAAGAATCTCGTTAAAAGAATAAGTCTAAGCGTAAAAAAAAACCATTTTATCAAACCAAGGTGTATAAACTAAAGATGCTAACCACGACCTCTCAACACTCAAGTTAGCTAAACGCTTTGCTTAAAACAATTTTATTCAGCTGCAGGCATTTTCCCATCATTAGCGTTTTTTATTAAAGGGGAAGTGCTAATAGCGTCAATGGTATTCGGAGAGTAAGTGCCGGAAAGGGGAACCTCAAGAAAAACGGGGAGCAAAAAGTTGAGGGATTCCTGATGAGGTAGGGGAGTTATTGTATGGGATAAAGGGGTTGGTTCCGCTAATCTGCGAATGTGGGACATACCTACATGGTGTGAACAGATGCACTTAGTTACTCACTTTAGGGATGAGAGATTTATTCGTAGTTTGTTATACGAGAAGCGTCGAATGGTCGGAAATTGTCGGTAGATACAGTTTACTGCTAGATTCAATATTTTGTCTTCTTAAGAGTAAAAGAAAGCTTTACGTGGAGCTTTGAAAGCCGACCAATGTTCTGTTACTAGTCTCAGTTACAAATTAATAAATGTCGGCGAGGCATATGACATAATATCACGCTTGTTTTTTTCGAAGCGTTAGGAAGAAAAGTAAGTAGCTCCATATTTAAAAAAAACGGGCATTTCAGCGAAAACCTAAAATTCGACTAACCGTAATACTTACTTACCTACTTACAAATAAGAACTCAAAATTAAGGAAAGTATCTAACATTACCACCTAACAAAATTTTCACGTAATCGCACAAACAATTCGGGTCTAAAACAACAGCTTCGTAATAATAGTTTGATATTGTAACATTTCGAGCCAGTGTTGCCAACCTATAAACATTACTTTTGCTGCAGTACCGTTGAGATCTCAAGTCGATAAGCTTTAGCGTTAAAAGCGCAATAGCACGAACTATGGCCTTCGTGAGCAATATTAACCAGTGTTATAATTGTAGTAAGAAACGAATTGCGTTTTAAAGATTTTTATTTCGTTGAATTTTCATTTCATCGCTCGTTGCTTATCTAGGTGCTGTTTTTAATCGACATCGAAAAGGAGGTTCTTTAATTGACTTTAATTGATCTTATTGCAACTGCAGTGTTCTATTTCGAGGAGGCGAGGTTTCTGGATCTACTTTTACTTTTACTTTAATCACATGATACCTATTAAGTTATCTTATGTAGCTTAGGTATTGGCTGCATCTCTAACATGCAACTTACGTTATGGCCTATTCTATTGTAAACTATATTTTATACTTGAAGGGGCAAATAAACTTTTTTTTTTTTTTACTTGTCTGCGCACTAGTTTTCGGGTTCATGACCTAAAATCAAGCAGAATGCAGTTTCTTATAAGTACAAACAAAACCAGTTAAAAAGGTATTAGTCAAAGAAAACAGAAAAGTGAGGGAAAATGTAAGTTCAGCAAATACATAGTATGGAATTAATCTCGATTTTACATACCGGACTACGCCGCCAATGTGATACTACGTCCCTCGCAGAACACCGCTACGCCACTATGCTACGTGGAGCATTGCTACGCCACTATCTTTTGCTACGAGAACGCACCTACGCTACACCGCTAGGCTACGCCGCGCCGTTCCGCTACGATGCTTTCTTCTGAATGCTTATTAGTGCACAAAAGGTTACTGCCCAGTGCCTATCCTCCTGGCTATTATTATTACAAATACAATACAAATTCCGATATATCGCATTATGACTCCCATAACTAGAGAGGGGTTAAACATTATTTTGAATACCTACCAAGCAGCAAAACTAAACAAAAAGTACCTACCACAACTCTCTCAGTCCATTGAATCAAACAAACAAATCACGCCATTGTCTGCCACAACAGTAATACATAACAATTGGAAATCAATAATCAATATTTCAAACAAAAGCTTAACATTCATAACAAAATCTGTGACCCAACAAAAATGGGGTGTAAAGTGAAAAAGAAAAACGGATATTATTTGATCGTACGATGTATCACGCGAATAGGAATGAGAAGTGCGAAAACAAACTCACTTCCAATACCCAATGAAAAATCAATCCATCAAATCCAATAAAATATCTAGAGCAAGTTATTATTTCGATGGTGCGGGATGATTTGTAGCTGCCTGTAGTTTTGTTCCGAATACACATAAACTTTTATTTGATATTGTCCCTTTACCGCTTTATCTGTTTACTTGTTTAGTTTTGCTTGAATTCGGACGCAATTATTATGTTGATAAACAAATAACGTTCAAGTTTTACGACTGTGGAAATTGCTTCCGTGATTACATTTTCGATAGTTCAAGGCTTTTGTTAATCTTGTTTATGATTAAGTACCTAGGCCTACCTACTTTTGTCTCGCATGGCTTAGAAACTAATAATGTTTGCGTGCATCATCATCATCAAGTACTCAATATCCGACCCGGTGTTTTGTGCCAATCCTGTAAAATAATTCCTTGAATCTAAGTAGGTACCTACACATAGCCTAATGCTTTCTAAAATGTCTACGAGGCATGCCTTTTAAGTTTTGTCGTTTGAAGAGTTTTCTTACACCATCTGACGCGGGCCGCCTTGTGATCGTCGGAAAGCAGATGCGGTATCCAACGGCAAACTAGCTTTCTCACACCAAGCGCTTAATGCAAGATCTTCTGAATGGTTGTCCCTGAGATGCCTAATACAGCCTGTATCTCTCGATACCTCACATGACGATCTTCGAGAATTAGTCTCTAGTGTCTCACATCAATGATCATCTATGTTATCTTCAGTGAAGGCGGATTTTGGGCGTCCTTCGCGAGATTTGTCACTAACACTAGTATGTCCACGCTGGAATTTTACATACCAGCGTTCGACAGTCCGCAGACATGGGGCTTCATCACTGAACACAGATGTTAGCTCTTCAAAACACTGAAGCCGTGTCAGGCCTCTTCTAAAGTTGTAGAAAATTATTGCACGAACATTTTCCTTAGAAAGATTCATTTTCGTACGTAACCTGATAGATTCCAATCGACGCTGTGACTAAACAATAGCATTAATCCTAATACTTTCAACTGTTTTGAGATTCCAAATTTAAACACATTCGAATATTCCAAATTCAAAATTGCCGAGAAATATGGAAACAACAGAACTTAAAAGGCATGCCTCGTAATAGGTATCCACTTCAAATTCGTTGAGGTAGATTCTCTGAAGTATTGGCGGCCTTCAGAGAGTTCCTTTCCTTGAGCTGACAACAGATTTGTATTACTTACCATAATAAAATTATTCTCAGACCCTTGAAATGCTATTCGATGGGGTCCTAACTCCTAACCCCATCGATTAGCATTTCAACACAAAAAATGTTTGCAGTTTTAGAACGTTCACGAGACTGTCAAATTGTCAATGTCAATGTCAAATTCGACAACTGAATTGCCGAATGCTGATTGCCGAGTGACGTTTGTAAAAAAAATACGAACTTAGCTAAATTCATCGTGATTTTAGTTACGTGCGTGCACGTAAATATAATTAAATCTATGAGTGTCATTTTGAGGCCGGGTAAGTAAGAAGATGTAATACAAATTATGAAAAAAAAAGAAATGTCTAGTTTTTTTAAGCAAAGAAAATTTTTATGTTAAAAAAATGTTTTTAGGTGTTTTTAGCATCCACAGAAGTATGAGTTCAATAGCAGGTGTGGTAGAGAGTACAATAAGAAGCAAATTGCTATCATCTTTAGGTGCTAAACATTTAGAAGTCATCAATGAATCCTACATGCATAATGTGCCGAAAGGAGCTGAGACGCACTTCAAAGTAGTGGTTGTATGTGATAAATTTCATGGATTGCCATTAATCAAGGTAAGTGGTTTATCTGCAAGCTAAAGGATATAAAATGATTTAAAAATCTAAACCAAAACCTTCACAACCTCAGAACATTTTTAAACCATTTTTTTATTTCAACTGTAGAGCATAGCATATGTACCCAAGGACCCAAGACCCATCACAAATGTTATTATGTCAATGATTGTGATATTCAACTGTAGGTCTACAGGCTGGTTAAGAAATATGAAATTGCACTCCCAGTTATATTTGAGCCAGCCTACTACAAATATAAAATCTTGTTTTTGATTTTATTTTCAGAGGCATCGTTTAATAAATGACATTCTAAAGGATGAACTTCAAAATGGTGTCCATGCATTGTCCATTGTAGCTAAATCTCCCCAACAGTGGAAAACCAGTTGTAACGTTATAGAAAGCAGCCCTTCTTGTAAAGGTGGATTTGGAAAGTAGTCTTGAATATTAGTGTTATTTTTAGTTTCATATAATATATTATTTATTTTTAAATAAAATATGTAGTTATTTTATTAGTTTTATTTTGACAACTGACTTTCATACAAAGTAACTAGTTCTATGCAGACTCAATTCGTTATACACAGTGTGGAAGACAGATGCACTGTGCATGCGGGTTATTCCGTTTATCCACCCTAAGGTAGATTATTAGAAACATTAGTTGGATAAACGGGATTTATAGGCTTAGGGTTGATTCTGGGACATTGTTTCCGAGTATCCACCTTAGGGTGGATAAATGGAATAACCCCTGCACGTATGCATCATGTGAAGCTCTTACTAAGGAATAATAAGCGCTTGCGGCAGTCAAAATTGACCATGCACGCCTCATGTGACCCAATGCCGCAGAGTATATAATTACCACAGAGGCTTTCACAGAGTACTTTAAATGCTGTGGTTTTGCAACATGCTGTATTATCTTCCTCAATAAAAAGGCAACAACCTGTAGGTTTTTTATACATCAGGCATTGGAATGCTTTGCACCACAAAGCTTTTGAACACACTCACTGGGAAATTGAGTCTTCTTTTGAGACATAATAAAAATACACATTTATGATAATAAAAGCTTTATTCTTACACCATCTCTTAACATTCTAGTTGGACTTTCATTTTCAGCAGATCAATGTGACAGTCAAGATTATTCTTGTAATAACTCTATAATACCAATTACTGTATTCAATACAATACAAATATAGATAAACATTCAATATTTATTTCAAGACTACACACAATTTCAATCAACAATAATGATATTATTTGAAAACTGTACAGCATGCACTTTCATAAGATTATTAGAATGACTTTGTACACGAGAGCGATCCGGCGTCATAGAGTGAAAGTGTCGTTATAAACCACACAATATGAAATACATTTATACAGTACACATACAGGAAATCAAATAACACCGACCGCGCTTCGTTTGTGGAGGTCCATAGTTTACTATTTTACAAATATTAGTATAATCAGATTAAATATCATATTTATGAATTGATTCATAGAAGTTATGATTGTCATCATTTTTGTTCAATAATTTCGTACCTTGATTCGATATTTTTTCTTCGAAAGAATTTACATTTACACTGTAGGCTTAATTTAATATTATTGTCAAAAAGCTGACAAGGTTTTGATCTTGGGCCCTCATCGCATCTAGTTTAGGCGTTAATCGATTGTATATATTACGGTGCGCTAACGCGTTGTTACCTTCTTTACAATATTATGTTTGCGCAGCATCTACATGACAACAATTAACTCCAAATGCGAAGACACCCATAAAATACTGTTATTTTACTATTTTTTTTTTCTATTGTTTCTTGCACTGTTGTACAGTGTGTTTCAAATAGTTCACTTTGATCACTGCACTCGATCCATTCACTCGTTTCACACCGCATAACGGTGTTAGTTGTATCAGAGGTTAAAGTTGTCCAATCGTAGCTTGCCCTCATTTTCAGTCAAGTAGAGTAGATCTGCCATGGTCTGCTCACAGATTGCTTCTTCTGCTTTCTCGGACATCTGGATAAGTATAAGAAGGTAAGTGTCAAACAACATTACATTACATTACAATACAATACATAACACCACTCCCCCTCCCTGAAGCAGTTGTAAAGTTCACCCACTATTCGCCAGTTTTAAATCCCATGGGGGCATCCCTTTTGCCATTAAGAAGAAAGCGCCAGGGTAGCTCGTGAAATTCAATTTTTTTTAAGTTTTTAGCTATTTACAGTTCAGTGAAATTCAAATTTTCTTACGAGCTATTTGCAGATCACGGGGTAAAATATGATTTGTGACTATAACAAGTATGTATTTACAGAATTATAATAATTAAAATCATCAATACAATCTTAACCAGGCACTAATACAAATCAAACAATACTGCCCGACACAGGGTTTGAACAGTGTTCCCAAACGCAACTATTGATCGTGTTGTACTGTTTCAAAGACCATTTTGCTTGAATAACAAAGTTGATACGCTGTCTTCTCTAGAAGCCAAGCAAAGCAGAAATACCTAGATCAGTGGTTCTCAAACTTTTTAAATGACGGAACCCTTTTGGGAAGCAAAATACTTGATGGAACCCTACAATAAAACAATTGTTTTTATAAGTGTAAGTATATTTTTTATTAATCAGCATAATAAAAGTACAATGTAACAGTTACTAATTATTATTTACTTCACCACTTGGCAAGGACAACAATAGAAAACATTAAAAAAGAAAAAATCTAACTAGTGGGAGGTACGAAACTGTTTTTTATTTTTCATCAATTGGTTGATATCAGGTTTGATGGAAGAAAATTGGAGTCTCATATCAGCTTCGGCGTCCAGTCTATTGCGATATTTTGTTTTCGTGGCTGCGTAGGTAGAGAATCCTGTTTCGCACAAATATGTAGTTGGGAACGGGAGCAGAATATCCAGAGCCATTTGGCCAAGCATTGATTCTGCACCAAAAATCATTGAGAGGCGTCGTTTTGAACAGTGACTCCATACTTGTGTCTGATGACATTTCTAAAAGAGATTCATATATCTCGTTTGACATGTTTTCAGGCTTTTCCAAGTTGGGTAAAAAAGGATTATGAATCCATGAATTCACTTTAATTTTTGTATTGTGTTCTTCGGGAAAATACTTTTCGAAAGATGCGCGCATCGAACTGAGATATTGGACCAATTCAAACACATCATCTTCAAACATTACTGAGTCGTTTTCGCTAACAAACTCACTGAGTAACGTAAAGCTTTCTATTTCTTTCTTACCAATGCAAATGATCCAAAAATCTAATTTTCTTTTAAAAGCAGTTATTTTATTATAGGCCTGAAACACTGTTGTCTGTTTACCTTGAAACGATAAATTCAATTCGTTAATTTTTTGAAAGATATCCGCCATAAAAGACAATCGGAACAACCAAGTTTTATCATACAAACGGTCCTTCAAATTAAAATAAGTATCTGCTGAAAGAAACATTTGTAACTCGGCTCTAAGTTCGAATAGCCTTGTTAAAGTTTTACCCCGAGACAGCCATCGCACTTCTGTATGGAGCAGCAGTGTTTTATGTTTGCTGCCATAATCTTCACACAATAATGAGAACAATCGGGATTGTAGTGGTCGTGATTTGATAAAATTAATTATTTTTACCGCTTCATCCATAACTAATTTTAGATTTGACGGCATTTGCTTCATCGCAAGTGCTTGTCTATGCAGAATACAATGACTGGAACTACAATTACGCGCTTTATTTTTAATTCGTGACACTGCTCCTGCTGTTTTACCTGTCATCGCCTTGGCCCCATCTGTACAAATGTCAATGCAATTGTTCCAACTGAGATTATTTTCTTCAAAAAATATATTTATTTTATTAAAAATTTCTTCCCCGGTAGTGTTTGTAAGCAGCGATGAACACATAAGCATGTCTTCTTCAAAAGAACTTTTATATGGATATCTCACAATAACCAGCAGGATAGCCAAACCAGCGACATCAGTCGACTCGTCCATTTGCAAGGCGAATCGTGTATTTTGTAGACGTGTAACTAGTTCTTGTTTGACGTAGCTTGCCAGATCATGGATTCGTCGTGAAACAGTATCGTTTGATAGCGGAACAGTAGAAAGATGCTTTGCAGATTTTTCATCGAGCATACATTTTGTTATGTCTAATACACATGGTTTTATTAATTTCTCAGCGATAGTATGCGCTTCACCTGCTTGTGCAATGCGATAGCTAACTAAATATGATGCCTCCGTGGCCTTTTCGTTGATAGTTTGTGTTACATGCATCATATTTTTTTGACTTTCTAATAACTGATCTTTTTTGCGAACAAAAAATTCTTTATTCTTGTCTTTAGACTCGGGGTGTACAGTTTCTAAATGTCGGCGCAATTTGGCAGGTGCCATGGAACTATTAGGAAGCA
The DNA here is from genome assembly GCA_947363905.1 of Lithophane semibrunnea. Taxonomy (NCBI): domain Eukaryota; kingdom Metazoa; phylum Arthropoda; class Insecta; order Lepidoptera; family Noctuidae; genus Lithophane; species Lithophane semibrunnea. The sequence continues at coordinate 3,457,381 of OX376194.1, read as the reverse complement.
GTTTACTACAGAGCATGCAGAGAGGTGAGCCGTTGGAATCAACAAATCCGAAACTGATATAAGATTCATCATATTTCCTTCTTTTCGTCTTTGAAACCGTCGAGCTTGACGTCGTGGCATCATCTTCTGAATCGGTGATTGCTATAGTCTCCGCGCGCACTGCTTTTGAACATTCAGCGTCATTAGAAGATGTTGTTGCAACACGTTTAACACCTTTAAGCCAACGTTCCATTCTTCTTTATTTATAATGTTACACGTCAGGATAGTGGGGTTTAAATAATCCACAATCGTTACTGCGTATAAGAGACTAAATTTAGTACCTACGGTGAAGAAATGTACAAAACTGAGACAACAGAATACAGCAGGCAGTAAAACAATGAACACTAGTTTCTCGCTAGCGAGCTTGTAAGTATCCAGTAACTTATCGCTCCGAACGCTAATCGTCAACTGACGACGGGCGACGCTTTTATACTTAGTCCTAGACTCGATCTCAAATATTCTCGAAAATACTCGAGTCGGCACCTTTGATAAACAAAAAGCAAAAATAAAAACAGAAATTTAAAAATTGCGTTGTAAACAATATCGACTTTATCCTTTGAAGTTAGAGTCGAAAGTCGCTTGTTGACAACTATAGCGTCTAATTCAGAGGCGGCTTTTATCAAAGAGACTACGCGCTCACAACTATACTACCCGCTCGTTTTAAGTTTGCCGCTGGCGATAGGTATGACGTTCGAAAAGTAGCGTCAGCAAAACATAATATAAAAATATTTTTTATTTAATTGTAACAATAAAAATTGTAATATTTGGGTAAAACTATGACACATTATAAGTTTTGTTGTCACGTGGGGGAGGGTACGCGCATTCTACAGAACGGCAAACTTAGAGCGAACGGGTTGTACAAGTATAAAATTGTTGATACCAAACTTATGAGATATTGTACCAGCTATTGTATGTTTCTACAAATACAAATAAATAAATAAATAACGTTCATAGCGTTTTGTCTCCGCGCAGCCGCGGAGCGACCAGAGAGAGGTGTTTTGATTTTTTTTTCTAAATTCTTACGGAACCCCGACAGAGGTATCACGGAACCCTAGGGTTCCGCGGAACACACTTAGAGTATAGCTGACCTAGATATTTAAAGTACACTCACCGGCCTATACTTGTACTCGTTCATTGACGGCGCATACTTGAAGTTAGGTCCAAAGTTCACACTGACAGTAACATTCTTATGCAGTGACACGGTAGGGTAATAGCACCCTTCGTAAATGTCGACGAAGGCCTCGCCCTGACATTCGCCGTTCTTGAAGTAGTATATCTTACTGCCCGGTAACGGTTTGAGATTGTTTAGAGATTCTTGTATGTTGTCCTTGTCTTCGTAGTAGAGGTGACTCTTGAATTTTACTAGCGGCTGCAAGTAGAGAAAGATGTCACATTGATATTATGTAGGAAGGTCTGATGAAATTAGTGTAGCCACGCAAAATTGATTGCTGTCAAAAGTGAGTGCACTTTTACTAGAATAAACAAAGGAACTGTAATTAATTATTTATTTATATAATAATATATGGCACGTCAACAACAAACAAAAACAATGTTATGTAGTACTTCAGTGGACTAGGACTAATGATTACAGACATGCACAACATTTGCATCATAGATTAACATTTTCTAAATAAATTATTTCAAGTTATAAAATGCGTGTAAATACCTAACAAGTTTATGAATTAAAACTTGGATTAAAATTGTAGAGAAATATAATATAACTGTGATTTTTTTTTCTCATAATTTATTTATCAATCAACTCATTTATTTGCAGTTCATGCTTCCACAGCTAGGCTGCCTTTCCAAATGTTTGCCTTGCTGAACTAAAACATGCAGTTCACAAGCAATATTGGCAAATCCGATTTTCGATATTCATCTTCTTGACTTTTAAAGACCTGGTTACACTTACCCTGTCTTTGTAAGTATTAGGAGTATACTTGGTGGTGACACTCTCTGGCAATACGACCAGGAATCCTAGCGTGTCGCCCTCTCCGTAACCCATACTGTAGTGCTTGCCTTTTGACTCGTGGAATCTGCAAAATTTTGTATGTAGATTTTAGAGAGAGACGCACTAAAATATAAAATATATTTATTGACATTAAAAACAAGATGTACAACAAATCATGGAATTCTCTGACTCTTGCACTTGTTAAAACTGAACTGACTGTTTCAGGATCCAGTGTCCTCCCGTAAAAAAAGACAAAATTGTATTGTTTTATGACAACACAAAAAAAATACATGGATACTATGTTTACATAGTAGGAATGCAACAGATGAAATACTCCAAAATCTTGAAAAAAAGATGGTAAGCAATTCATCTAATTTTGCAAATGCAAGGCATGTTTACAATTTGGCTTCTAAAAGCCCCTTTATTTTGTCGTAGTAATCGGTTTTCATCGCTCCGGTGTTACGACGTTCGGCTCGAACCTATACTGAAGATGTACGTGTAGTTACCTGGTGCCCTTGCGGCTCCTCCAGCAGTAGCCGAACTTGTCGTACCCGAGTGGCGCCTGCAGGTTGGCGTAGCGCCGGCCCCAGCCCAGGCGCGCCGCCGCTCCCTCGGGCAGCTCCTCCACGCACACCTCCCAGTACCAGCTGCCGCGGGACACGCCTAAACAAGACACGCAATGTATTCTATTCTCCAGCCCCGCTTTTGGAACAGATAAATCTTCACCAAATCGGTCTGACTAGATGCGAGTACAGAGTACAGACAAGCAACAATCTGATTCTATGAAATTGTTAAGTTTAGAAGTCTCACACGGTATCTAATGTCTGTTCCAAAAGTATCTGAAGAAAGTGTAAACCAACCCTGTTCAGCACGCGTAGCATGACCACCGTAGAAAGGGGTTTTGTCGACGGAAGAATAGACAAAATGATAGATTGTGATTGTTTATCTGTAATTTTGGCTATTCTTCCGTCGACAAGACCCGTTTCTTTGGTGGTCATGCTACGCGTACAGGTTACCCAATCACTCACTAAAGGTAACAAATTCTTTATAATATTTATTACAAACAAATTCTTTATAATTTATATTAGTATATAATAACCGACATCCACGGATCACGGGTGAAGCCGCGGACATCAGCTAGTTAAGAGTCCCTATCAATTTCGGCGCGCTACGAGTTTAGGTAACTATCGGAGCGCAGTGTGTCTGTGTGCGGTCGACGTATCGCTGATAGTCGTAGTGTGCGCTGTGCGCACGGTGCAGCGCGAACTAATAATCTTGGTCCGTAACTGCTATTATTAGGAGTTTTTACTTACTAGGTTCCGTAATATAATACTGGATGGATTTTATTTTGTGATTATGACGTGCTATGTTTAGGTACCCTATAAAAATATGGTTACCTAGTATGGCATTCACTGAAGTAAAAGCAAACTATAAAGTGTGACCAGCGTATAAAAGGTAAGTCTGAAACTAATTACACGTGTTATTGTACTCATTTATTATTTAGATTAATTAGTCCTTTATTATTTACATTTATGTTTATTTATTTAATCCTTTATTATTTACATTTATGTAAATATAATTATTACTATGTAAAAAATTTACGTAAAATACAATAGACGTACATATATTTAGTTACCTATTCTGCTTGACTATTCTCCAAGAGTCATAAAAACCCCGTAAGAAATCGACACGTGTTTCACTTCTCAACAAGGCATCCTCAGGATGACGATTGACCAATTGCAAACTAGAACGCGACGTGTTACCACACCGAGCGCTGGACGCAAAGTGAAAACTTAAGTTAAAGGCACTTTGGTTCCAGCGCTCGAGTGGTTTAGAAGATAAGAGGGAACAGATGAACATTCATACATACATACTATCGCGGTCTAAAAATGTTTATCAGTTTTCAAACTAGCTTCTTTACCACACTGTGTGCAGTAAAGTCTAAAATGCTATATCTGCTTCTTATTACTTTTATTTCATAATTTTAAAGTTGACATTTTACCATAATGACATAAAATGCTATACCTCCTTCGTATTACTTTTATTTCTTAATTTTAAAGTTGACACCTGTTAACATATTATCGTAACCATAATGACATTTTAACAAAGAAAATAGGTTTGAATTTTAGTAAATATAGATTGATAGAAATACAATGGCTAGTATAACCCCGCAACAAAGGGCTGAAATATTATTTCTCCACGAAGATGGCTTGAATATTAGTGCGATATCACGAGAGCTCAATATATCTCGATTCACCGTGAGATTTTGGATTCGGCGTCATGGCGAAGAAGGGCAAATAACAGATCATAGAAGCAATTCAGGACGACGGGCGATACTAACCACCGCGCAAATAACTGATATGGTTCGACATTACGAAGAGCGCGGCTTCACACCAACTAGTCGTTTTGCTGCTTTGTATGATGTGGGTCCTCGGACGATTCGACGAGCTTTGCACGGAGCAGGGCTACACTACAGACGTCATGCTATAAAAGTGGAACTCAAAGCTCACGACAAAACTGCCCGACTTAATTTTGCGCGACAATATCTTGATTTTGATTGGTCGAATGTTATATTTACCGACGAAAAAACTTTTAAATCGAGTCAAATTGGAAGATTGACTTTATGGCGTTATAATCGCACTCGGTATGATGAAGCTCATATCGTGCCTCAAAATGAATCTGGTCGCATAACAGTCAACTTATGGGGGTGGATGAGCCACGATGACGTCGGAGAACTGACGTCGTTAGAAAAAAGGGCTACTGCGAATAATTATGTGTCACTTTTGGAAGAGGTGATGCTGCCTACTGTGCGCGTTGTGTATCCTGCAGCAGAATTCCCACAAATTGATTACGTTCAAGATAATGCACCGATACACAAGGCCCGGGCTACTATGGCGTGGTTCAACATGCACCGTGACATTCGTCTCATTCAATGGCCTGCTCATTCAGCAGATATGAACCCGATTGAAAATCTGTGGGGCATAATGGTTCAACGCTGGGACTGTCAGAACGAAAGAAACCCTGAAGCTCTTAGATCACATTGTGCACGGGTATGGGATGATATCAGGGGGACAGATTTATGCGCGCGGCTTGTCTCATCTATGAGAGATAGACTACGTGCCGTCATAGCTGCTGATGGAGGCTATACTAGTTATTAAAACTATAAATTATTGATAATTTCCATAAAAAAATAAAAATGTTTACTATAAAATTGTCTATTTTTGCATTTTTAGTAAGAAGTTCAACCTCGCTTGGTTAAAAAAGATTTGTTTGAGAAAAAATATTAAATGATTTATTTCTGTAAGTAGGTTTGTACAAACTTACTTACAGACTTTTAAACGTCAATCACATTTTTAAAACTAAATGAGGTCGGCGTTTAATATCTGACTACTCTGAGAAGAAAGGCCGAAATCACTATTATTGTCATCGACCTTGTGACATAGATGTGTGCATGCAATTCTAACTAGTCAACAGGAATACTTTAGTAGAATAATCGGGAAGCACTAAAGTCACGTCGTTTTTTACAAGCTTTATACAGGCTGTAAGGGTAAACACTCTTGTCATTCAAACCATGGGTAGTTGCCTTAAATATAAAAATAAATAACCGAACACAACAAAAAAAAAAACGTTATTTTCATTAAAAGATTTTAAAAAGTTTCTATCCGACACCGTGCTCGCTAACGAAACAGCTGACTGACTGAGGGAGGTGTCGCGCTCACGGCTGGTCAGGTCACATCCAGCACCCCCAGCCCGTGTTGAGACGCAAGTTCGTTGCCCTAGCGCATAGGGCAACGAACTTGCGTCCCTTGTGGTAAATGTAGATGTAATTTTTTTTTTTTAAAGAGTTGTAATTTTCCATTGATTTAACGTTCTATAAATGAAACCAAACCACTGGTTGCAAGGATAACGGTGTTTACCCTAACACCCTGTATTAACTTGCTTCGTTCGTATGTGTTCAAAATTATAACGCCTTTCTTCTGAAACCTGATTTTTATATCTCTTTTCTTAGCGAGTCGATGGTAATCTAAATAGACTCGGCCACGTATTTGGCGCCATCACTAGCGTCCATCAGTTCCTGTAACGTGTAGTGTCTCATCTCATCCACAAACGATTTTTATATAATAGAACGATATTATTTTGGGGCCTATGGGCCAACTAGCTGCGGCACGCGGTTTCACCCGCCTCGATCCCGTGGGGAATATCGGGATAAAAAGTATCATAAGTCCTATTCCAGGTCATGGTGCAAAAATCCGTGTCAAAATGGTGTCTACTCGTGTGCCAAAATTCATCGAAATCCGTTCAGCCGTTTTAGCGTGAAAGCGTAACAAACAACAAACAAACTCACTTTCTTTCGTATTTATAATATTACTAGTTAGGATATTATTCTTACCATGCGTCGCCCGCACCATGCAGTATCCCTTATCCCCGGTGACCGCTAACCTATCTTCAGATATCTTGAGTTGCGGCGCTCTGTCGTGCAGTGCCAGTAACACTATGCCGGGACATAAGGACCGGTATAACCAGCCGGGAATCGGCTTTCCACTCCATTCGTTGCTTTCATCAAACTCCTAGATGAAATGTAAGATTTTATAGCAGTGGTACAAGGAATATGTTCCGCAGTCAACTTCGCGGAGTTTGAATAGAAGGAAGAGAAATGAGAATAGGTATTAAGGGCTGGTATCTGCAACTCCACGACAAAGCGCGTATTTTGCGTACGGGAAATGAGAATAAAGTGACCAGAATATTAAAAAAAATACTGGCTGCGCGCGTATAATGTTCTTATATTTTTTCTTATATTCTCGTTATATTTAAGTCTGAGTTTTTGTCCTGATAGTAGGGGAGGTAATGATGCTAAATGGGGATTTACTCGAGCGTCGTGGGGACCTATTGGATTGTGAAGATTAGATGCTAAAAAGAAAAAAAGGTTATGTGAAGTATTATACCCTTTCACTGGTGGGGGGAGCGTCTATGGTAGCGGAGCCCTAGCGGGGATTTCGGGAGTTACTCGAGCGCGGCAGAATAACATACGGGGGGCAACCTTGTACCTTGTGAAGTACTCCCACCATACCTGAGCCCTGTACATAGGGGCAAACGCCTAGGGCAGCCGATCAGATTAGTAAAAAAAATCGATCGTTAGAAAAACTCGAGCGCGTCAGATTAAGGTAAAGTTAGTTGTGTTAGTATGCAGAAAAGTGTGCATTTCAATAATCTGACAATTTAAGCGTGAAATAAGGAAATGGGAGAGTTTTTACTAATCTGATCGGCTGCCCTAGGCGTTTACCCCTATGTACAGGGCTCAGGTATGGTGGGAGTACTTCACAAGGTACAAGGTTGCCCCCCGAATGCTATTCTGCCGCGCTCGAGTAACTCCTGAAATCCCCGTTTGGGCTCCTTTACCATGAGTCCTGTTTTGCATATTTTTAAGAAAATTTAGTAGAAATTATATTCAAGGTGTACGAAACTCAACAGTGAAAAGATGTCCTTTAGTACATGAACTAATTAAAACGTCATTTAAGATGTTAGAAAGTGGATTACTCTGTCTATTCTTCGTTTTTTGTCCTCACCTGTCGGAAAGGCGCATGCGGGTCGGGCTCGGCCAGTATGTACCGATACCCGTCCTTATTGAAGGGATGTTCCGTGGGGTACCCATGTGAGGGTAGCTTCAAGGCGCCAAGGTCGGCAGTGCGGCCCTTCTTGCCGACGGGGGCCCCAGTGTCCGCGGCCCCACCGACTGCCGGCCGCCGCTTCCCCTGTCTGCCCTTTACGTTACCCGCTAAAGGTACTGAAAGAGAAAGGAGTTGGTTTTAATTTAATAGATCAAAGTAAAATTCACAAATTTTTGTTGATGTTATTTACACTTATACGAATATCAACTTTATGCTACTCTACATTAATTTGATTTCAGAATGACTGAATAGTCATAAAAATGTAACTAAACTTGAACTTTAAAGTTGTTTTTCCTAAAACATATTTGTTTACATGTTTGGAAACTAAATCGCAAACGCAGTTTAGAATTAAATTACTTGCAAGGTTCTAGATTTTGGTTGTTTCCCCTTTAGAAGAAATGCCTTTCATTGCTTTTTAGGTACTTCGTGACAAAATACTTTATTACTATCGCTGTTTTAAATGATGATAACCAAAAGCGAATATCGCAAAAGTCTATATTATACAAAAACAAAAGCAGACACTTGTTAATTCCCCAACAACATGTTAATTTGTAATATTTTTAGAATGTACTAATCAAATACGCAGTCTGATACACAAACGACCACGTGGGACCATAAATAAACAAATAAATTTTCATCTGCGCAAATTACGTGGGCGTTGGAAGAAAATTAGCACCGCACATAATGAATACCGTTGCAATTAGAGACAGACCGCGTACCTAACCAGATTTAATGGCTTGTGCATTAATATGGTGATACAAATCCTATTCTTGTAGTTCTGTTATATAACTGATAGTTAAAATTACCCTGCGTCTGTGACTGACAGGACAAAAATCATTATGTAGTAAAGTCAAACAATCAATTTGGTATACCTACAGGCAGATAACTTGCAACTACTTTAAACAATTTTGTGAGTGTTTTCAGTAGTCAAAAATCCTTTTACGTCACTCTCCTTAGCCATACAAAACGAGTTTTGGCAATGTAGCGGAAAATTAATATAAGTATTTTGCCTGTATACCAAATTTGTTCGACTGTACCATATATAAGACGCAACTTGCTTCGGAAAATAAATGTGAGACAGGTGAGTAACAGAGAACTTGATGTACCATTTCCGGCCGGTTACTCTATCAATAAGTTAGGAAGTTCTCCTGTAGGTATCATTTGTATAATTACAGACAGACTCACATGCACAAACACCCAAGACTAGGTTAAACTATCCGTAGGCTATAAAAATATTTATTCATTTCGAATCGACATTTATTTTCACAACTTACTGTCTGCTATGCAATCCCTAAAAGTAATTTCTGGTTAAACGGATAAGATGGCGTCATATAGAGCTTAGGAAGAAAGAGTTTTTAATTTCTTGGCAGTGCCTACACAAGTAGGCCTATTTATGACGCCTTTATGATCCAGGTTAACAAAACTATGGGATACTGCTAAATTACGAGAAACATGACAGGTTAATACTATGTTATCGCGTAAAGGAAGTGTGCTCTGTCATGTGTAAACTTAATAGGATAGGGTTGCTTAAGACGTTTTTGGAATGAAGGGGCAATAGAAATTGCAGAAGGATGGAATTTTCGAAGTTTTTTGATATTATTTTGTTGTTGCTTCAGATATATTCTTTTGTGGATGTTTTTTAATAACTTTCACTGTCTACTATCTTTTTTCACTGATGAGCTTTTTCAGAGATGTCTTTTTCGGAGAATAAGTAAGTACTGTAATTTCATTGCAGTCATTAATAACTGAAGGCCGTGGGAATGCGCTGGACGCGAGAAGCACAGAACCGGTCGAAGTGGCGGTGCTTGGGGGAGGCCTATGTCCAGCAGTGGACGTCTTTCGGCTGAAATGATGATGATTAAAAACTTACGACGTCATTGAATTCTAGCAACATGGTTATCTAGAATTGACACACATACGACAAATTGCTCGTTAAAAAAAAATTTCGACATACATTTTCCGCAATGGACACCAAGTATTTCGAGAGAAACACTAAAGATAACGGTTGTGGCTTGGCCAGGCCTTTAATTTCCTTATTAAACTGGGTGATATCAGAAAAAAGCTATATGGTGGTCATAAACTCTTTTACAACAAGCTATTCTACTAGCTACGCCCCGCGGTTTCACCCGCACAAGTCTCGATCCCGTGAGATTATCGGGATAAAAAGTATCCAATGTTCTTCTCCAGGTCATGGTCTACCCCTGTGCTTAATTTCATCCAAATCCGTTCAGCCGTTTTAGCGTGAAAGCGTAACAAATAAACTCACTTTCACATTTATAATATTAAGTTAGGAAGTTAGGATACTACAGCTAAAACGACTGCAGTGTTATTGCAGACGATGAACAGACGTAAGTAATTGAATAAACGTAGCTACAAAAAGGCAACTATTATTCCACGCCAGACATACCAATCGTATAACTGCAGGAAACAATTATTTATGCAAGACATTGCAAGAGGATGTTAACACCATACCAAAGAGCCATTAAAATACATAACTAAAATCAATTGAAATCTTAACTTACTATCCATGTCGTCAGCGCCGATAACTGGACTAACTGACAAATATATTTAGTGCAAGTCTTGATAAGACAAAGAACACGTATCGAGACGGACCTACGCACGATTACATCGAGGTCTTACGTGACAAACAACACAACAATGTGGAACGCCGAACATAAACAACCCACCAACATCATATAGGGAATAAAAATAGTTTTAGCCTTATAGCCATAAACATACGTTACTTTAACGAGATAAAAACGCGACGCCAATACATACCTACATATAAGTAAACATTTGTTCAAGGCAAATTACGATTCTGATAACAGATAGCCGTGTAAACTAATTATGTATGCACATAACATTCTAAGGAGGTGTAACAGTGAATTTGAGAAGGAAGAAAAAAAATAATCGGACTTAACTCACCAGCCATAAAGTTCAAGGTGATTATGAAGTGAACTATTTAAATCTAAAATCAATAGAGGAAAAATCGCGCGGCTAACGCGACGTTCCTATGTGTACTTATCGGCGAATATACTTCCACACTAACGTAGAATATAGTGTTTTAATGCGGCCGCTGTGTGCGTCGCGAAGTTCTGTTTACATACACCAATGCATAAAGAACAATGTCATTATTCAATAACATGTCTTTGTGGTTGACTCTACTAACAATTCTATGTATGCACCGCGCGCGTTACGTGTGTACGTTTTTCAGTGTTTTGGATCGTTTCCAAAGCGACATGTCAGTCGGTCAATTATGGTGTTTACACCACTCAACAATTTCCAACTTGACGTTATTTTATTGAGGTCAGATTAGTAGGTCGCGCTTGTCAATCTTCTTTCCTGCGACTTCAAATATTATACTAGATTAATTCCTTATTGATGATTTATATTACAATAACAACCATTAATTTATTATGTCTTGAATACTTGATTGGTTAAATTTTGACATTTAATATGTTTAAATATTTGTATGCCAGTACATGGCGAAACATGCAAGATCATAATTCTATTAGTAAGACGTGAATGTACCATGTTTTAAAGCATGTGTCGTCTTAACAGAATTGTCATTGAGCTGTTATTGTACAGTTGAATCTTTATTATATCCACTTTATATGAGCGTGTTTCCTCTTTGAACTTATGTTATTAATATAATCGGCCGTGACAACAGCTTTGCATAATAATTATTGTGCTGCAGGTATTGTTATTGCTGTCTGGGAATAATAATTAGAAATAGGATTAATAACATTTTTATTTAATCCACAATAGCCTTGATATTGTTAATTCTTCTACCGCCAAATACAAAAAAAAAAACACTGTTTTTTCTTTTATTTGGCGTAAAAAAAGGCTCTTTTTGATCTTCAAATTTTTTTTCTTGTTCTAGTTATTTTATAAATGATTATAAACCACATTTTCGAAATCGATTAAACACAAATTCGTGCAATTGAGATTTGCATGAATTTGTAAAAAATATTATTTTTTAAATAGTGTGCAGAAATGACATTTCTGCATAGGCACTATTATATCATATTGGCTCCATGAGAATAGCCCTTATTTTGGTTAAAATATTAGCATAGATAAACTTACTTGTAGCTATGCCCATATCAGTAACCTTGAGCTGCCCCTGCTTGATCATAGCTTCATAGTTGGGCTTGATAGCCGTCAACTCCATGTTGTACAGCCCAAACATTGGTCCTTGGTTAGCGTCTTCTTCGTAAGTAAATAGTACTTGGATATCCTTTATGAGGGCCCTCTGTACTGTCGCGTACCAGGATTGGGTTACTCTGAAAAATATATGTTGTTTTAAAAAATACTGATTGGGTTATTTATTTAGTTTTAAACTTTCTACATTCTGGAGGGTTCCAACTGAGACGATTTATTTTCGGTTCCGATTAGTCTAGCGAAGATTTAAGTCTAGAACATGAATATGGGGCAGACCAGGAGGCATTTGACAGCAAAATTAATTAGCTTATCATAAGCATAGCATATTTTTATTACAATTTATACCTGTAATCTCCTATACTCACAATTATACACGTTTCGAACTTTTTTGCAAATTTGCTGAAATTGACAACTTCATTTGTTTTCTTTTTTTTTTCGTCTGAAGTTGGGAACAGCCAGCATCAATATTTCGAATTACTTAGTTAAAAACTTTTTTCATTGTGCAGTCCTACGTGAACCTTAGTTAAAAACTTTTTTCATTGTGCAGTCCTACGTGAACCTTAGTTAAAAACTTTTTTCATTGTGCAGTCCTACGTGAACCACTGATGGCTTTGTTTTTGTAACAAGGTAACAAGTCTACTTTTATTGATTGGAATATCACACATTTTCTAAGACATTATTGTATAACTAATATCTATTCTAACATAATATGGAGTAAAAGTACTTTCATTTGTATACATTTTTCTAAAAAGCCTTTAAAGCTTATAGTAAAAAAAATTACTCAGGACAAGTATTTTACTATTAAGAAACAACAGATTCAAAAACTTTAAGTCGGAAAATGTCATGGGACACCCGGTTGGGACCAAGTTCCTTTCTCTGTAAATAACAGGTACAATAAAATAAATTCATGTACGTCTTCACATATAATATGTAATTGATGTATACAAAATATTGTAAAACATTTTTTTTAAAGAGTAACGGTGTAGTTTCCTGCCCATTCTTCTCCATACGAAAACTACCTTTTGGGGCAACTAGAATCAGTTCTATTTCGTTGTTTTTTTTTGACGTTCAAAAGTGCCTTGTATGTGCCTATTTGAAATAAATTATTTGACTTTGACTTTGAAATTAACAAAACTTGAGAGCACTACATGAAAAAACAAAAAATTATAGTATTGATAATAAACTTGTAATTAGTATTTTATTTTATATTATAAAAATAAACATTTTATTAGAAACTATAGCAAAACTGATGTAGTGGTAAAAATATTAACACTTATCGGTCTAGCTCTCATTAGCCAAGTTCGCAGAGTATTACGTGCAATAAAGTACTTTGTCCTGGAAGGGCAGCCCCTTCCCAGACCCTGGGTATCTAACCTCCGGGTCCCATCCCAGATATCCAGAATTAGTGCATAAAGCATTAGGGGGCAGTTTTGACCAACTGGGTACCCCAGAACACTGTTCAGATAATATCTTACCTTCTTGGCATAGTTGTCATGGCTTCCCAGTACTGGTCTATGTACGGTATTATCTCCCGGTCCTTGCTGAACAGAAGTCTGTTGCTGCCATCTTTTACAGTCTCCTGCTTCAAGTTTGCTATAGCCGTGAGACACATCTGAGGGAATGCTGTGGAGAAGAAGATATTAGTGAAATAGGAATCAACAACATCTAATCTGTTTGCTAAGTATGGTGATAATTGTTTTTATTTTATTTTATATAAGTTGTAATTACCCCAGACAGGCATTAAAAATCAGGAAATCACTATTTTCTTAACTGTATAAATTCAAATAAAATTTTGCAGTACATTTTACGCTTTTATTAAACCTACTTACATTAATTAAGTACCTAAATAAATAACTAATTTATTTAAGACAGAGGTATTAATACTGTACTTCACTATCTTATGCAGTTCGTAGTGTAGGTCAAATCACAGTTCATTAAATGACCCCTATGTGTTAGTGACTAAAGTCAATTAAACTTTGAAAAAAAAAGGGTTAAATGCTAAATACGTCATAGCAGCCAGATACTCACGAGCCTGGTTCTTCTTGAATGTTTCAAGTCCAGTTGGAGAGCAGTTCTTGCAAATAAACAAATAGTTTGTCATGAATGGTACCAACTTCCCTAGTTGGTAACCAATGCATGATTCGTGAAACCATCGATTGCAAGAAGCACACAGCAACTCCGCTATGTTCAGATTTCGATCTTTCCCGCTAAAAATGATAAAAAGGTTATTGATGGAATTCTTTCGGAATTAAAAAAAAAAGTAAATCATGGAAGGTTTACTGACCAGTAGCAATTTCCTTGAGATTCATTAGAGGTTTTATTCGATTTATTTCGTTCTGCATTGTCCCCCGGCTTTTGAGATTCTGATTGATTGTTGTGAGCATTATTGGAACCAATATCTGACTCGGAGGATTTCTTGTACGATTCCGCCGTTGCTGACGACATTTTCAATAATTAGTGACTAAATGGACTCACTCACATTTTATGAATTTAGTCATTAGTAAAGTTTCCAAAATAAATAAATTATGAAACTACAAGAACAGGAACAACTGAACAAGGTGAAGTGTTTTCTCGTAAATCATAACACCATTATAAATAGTAATTCAAACATTTCAAACAAAACTATGTCATGGCGCTAGTGTTGCGCGCAAATTCTCATAATAGAAAGAGACAAACATATCATTTGACATGAAGCCTGTGCTATTTTATTTAAAAGAATAAAATCCGTTCAGAAATTATAAGTAACTGATGTTGTTTTATACAAAAAATAGTTGGAAAAAACAATGTAATTTCTTTTTTTTTATATTACGAGACTTTACCATGGAAGCTATCGTACTCTTGTTTTTTGGAAAAACAATTCAAATTTTTTTTTGGAATTATTACTTACTTTCAGTAAAAAAAACTGTTTGGGCTTCCGGCCTCGTCCGTCTTCGTCTTGTCATCTTTCAAATCAAATCAACACAACGACGGTTGTCGTGGTTACAGATTTTTCTTTTTAACAGAAAGATTATTATTGTTTGTCACTTCAAAGTTCAATCAAAACAAACAAGCTGAATTTACGTTAACATATTTAAAAATATCTACCATGGATTCAGTTACGAGCACGGACAACGTATGTATGGACATAAAGATGACTCAAGAGAACATGTTACTTCAGATAATCAGGGAAGTTTGTGGTGACAATAACAAATTGTCTGATAAACTGAAGGGCAAAGTGAACAGGATTATCGCTGACTGCGACCTCTCGTATTATTCGAGTCTGCACAGGTTGAGTACAGGGGATGAGAGCACTGCTACGGTCCTAGGTAAAAAAACTAAGAATTTACAATCTTTTTAAAAAACCAACTCATGTAAGTACTGTAAAGTGCCACAAAAGGATATTTTTTTTATCTAGTAAGCACCAATCTTATATTGTTAACCTATGATACTAGGATGCTATGAACTATCCAAAACCCCGTTTGTAGGAAAGAGCTGGTGGGCAAGTTTACCTTAGCAGATGAACATGAACATAACATAATGGCAACCCTACGAATACATATTTGCATAACAAACTTTGATCACACTGTTTTATTTATATGCACCTGTTTTATTACAAAACAATCGGTGAACAATAGCTCATACTGTAATGAAAATTTTAGCGAGTAAGCAAGAGCAAAAATCATTATACATTGATTCTTGTATTCACAACACCTTACTTTATTTCAGGATTCATGCACCAATCTGCCGCTGAGCTAACATTTGATGAGCAAACAGAATTTAACCAGGCAGTACTGCAAAAAATACAAACCAAGCTGCCAGCGTTCATTTCAGAGCTAGAGCACCTAAAACAATCAACCAGTACTAAGAAACCCCAAAATGATGAGAAGAAGGAACTTCAGGTTTAAAATGATTCTTTCTTTATGTTTTTTATCCCTGATGATTAACAAATACATACTTTTTCTATATTTTTTTTTCTTTCTTTCAGGCGAGTATTGATAACAAACTGGCCACTCTTGAAGAACAAGAGAGTGAGAAAGTGGAGCTTATGATGGAGTGGCTCAACCACAGGCTTCGGGATGTGACAAAGTTCAGCCATGATTCTAGCGAACTGTTGACTTTGAAAACTAAGATCCTAGATTTTAAATCTAAGTGAGTACCTATGTCACATATTTTAAAAATAGGTTCTGGTTCATTGGCCACATATGGTGCCATGAGTATTAAAGGCGATTATGGATTGCCTCATTGGTTTGGGCATAACAACAAACTGCAATCACCATTAGCTTGATCCATCACCAAAACTACATTTTAATCCCCATGTTAATCAGCAGACTTTCTGATTCCTAATTCATTTATATTATTAATCATGCATCCAAGGATAGAGTATGTCTATCATTAAATACTCTGTTACTATCCTCTCTGTCCAAAAACCTCGAGAAATATTAAAACATAATATTACCTATTTGTATGAGTTACCATGTTTGCTTGCTAGTTATGCAAGTAATTGACCCAGACTGTTATTTCACATCCACTCTGACCAATAGCGTCGCTTGTCAAGTATTCGAATTTGCCACAGGTTTTTGGCACTCTTTAAAAATTAATTTCTAGAAAAGAAATATTATTCAAAAATATTGATGGAGGCATAATTCTGAAGTAATATAGTTTATAAAAAAAAATACTTGACCCTTATTTGAATCACATGCATATTCCCTAATCCATGGACATCAATCAAGCTATTAATTACGAAAAATGTACTGTGTGAAAACTATTAAGCTTCCTAAAGATCATTAAGACAATAGATGTTTGTCTTCTTAATTCCAACTCATTAAATGATCATGGCAAAATAAATATTATCTTTTGTTGATGTTGGACCATGACCTCTCAAGTTTCCATAAAAAAAGTTTCATCCTTCTACAAAATGAGTTAATGAGCTATATATTCTCTCTGTTTTTTTTTAATTTGGTTTACTCGTTTTTTTAGAGTGACTTGTTGCTCAATCCATTTTATAAGGTGCCATACACAGTTATTTCTTTGAAAAAACTCTCATATATTATAGAATTTTGGTTCTCAAAATAGCTTTATAATTAAAAACTATCTTACTTTTGGACCATCAATAGGTAACTCCATCACACATAATAATTGCCCCCCGAAGGAACTACTTTAGTAAAAATATAGTGGGACTAGCTACCGCCCGCGGCTTCGCCCGCATCTTGATAAAAAGTAGCCTATGTTCTATCTCCTTGCCAAAATTTGTCGAAATCCGAAAACGTAACATAGGTACAGACAGACAGTTACTTTCGAATTAATAATATTAGTATGGAAGTATAGATGTGAGTGGGGCATAGAAATTAAAAAAACGGACGAATTATTAAAACCAAATATTTTCTTTTCAGAATTCTTCACTTACAAATCCTGCAGAACATCTTTACTGAAACGAACCAGTCTATAAAGGCATACAGTGAGATACACAAGGACATGAAAGACTCCATCAAAGAAACGGAGCAGAGGATCAAAAACTTTAAGAGTATTATTGATAGTGATACATAATTTAACACATTTTATCCATCACGCATAGTTACTTATGTACGGCGCCTTAAGTATGAGCACGGCGAGAAGGGGCGCAGTGCAGGGCGCTCATTCGTCAACACGGCCCCCCGCCTCGCCGCGCATTCCTAAGGGCACACATAACGAGGCGCAGGATGGCGCGGTTGTCACTGTCAAACAAACATCAACGTTGCGTGCCTAAAAATAAAGGTGAAAATAAATAACCTGAGACGCGTGCTTCTTTCCGCTGAGACGCGCTCTCGAGCTAATGGAAGTTTATTTATTTTCACCTGTATTTCCACTGGTGCAGGGTCAATATTTGTTTGGCAGTGACAAATGCGCTGCGCTGCGCCTACAGCGGTCTCGGTTAAACTATAGCGAAGTCATCATCCTGCCTTCATCACAATTTATTTGGGGTAGGTGCTAGTGACTTAAGTTTCGTGAGGTTTCGATCAAAATTACATCTATAGTTCGAGAAATGGTTAAGTTCGGTGGTATAAGGTAAAGAGCCTAATGTAAGACTTGTAAGAGGCATTTCATATTTTTTTAACAGCATAAAGACATTGCTGAGTTTTTCGTTCTCGGAAAATATACCTTTAGAAACATCTACGTGTAACACGTTTACTTGGTAAGTTAGTAGGAGATTCTTGTTGTCTTCATAGTTTCCAGTGTTGGAATTTCTTTTTTATATTATTTTCCCAGTGACCTTGGTTGCATTTGGGTTTTTTGCACATTATGTTCATAAGAAAGAACGTGAATGTACTATTATTTACCTGCAGAAAGACAGGTAGAATTATTTTGTTTTTTGTTAACTATTCTTTCTATTATTATTCGTAATAAACGTTCCTTATTAATTTTTCTGTTTTCTCGTCTTCCCTTATGGCTCTCTTTTGTGAGCCCGCCATCTCTAACCACTCACTTTGATATTCATTCAGGCGCAGCGCAGTGCACTTTTTCACTAAGTATAGATAGGCTAAAAGGGTCTTAGTGGAGATCTATGCTAACTTGTTTTTTATACAGCGTGCCGCTACAATGGCGACATTAATTTAACACACGGGTAGGGCTAGTGGCCAGTAAACATAAAAATTATAATAAAATAAATTAATTTGTAAATGGAAAAATTTAGATTTTCAAACAAACTAAATAACAAAAACATAACCAAAATTGAGATCACTCTGTGTAAAAGATTAATTCATGTAGGTACCTACCAGCCTGCTTACATTCTATCGGTACTATGCTTTGTCGGCATAATTTCTAAGAAATTGCGCGGCTTTCCTCTTTTCGCCTACCATATGATCCGTGACCCCGGCAAATGACCTCTTCGCTACAGTTCTTTAAGTACCTACAGGTTGCTCCAGGATGGTTATTTAGAAAATTGTAAATAAATCAATAAATAATAACGTCTAGTGAAATTCAAATATTTTCAGAAAACGAATACGCGAAATCGTATACGTGTGTTAAATTAATGTCGCCATTGTAGCGGCACGTTGCATAGTCAAGAGCCGCCCTTTACGTTATAAACAACGCTACAAGGTTCTTTTGACGCGTGGCCAAAATCGAAGCTAACGCCGCCAGCTTGTTTTCTCAATACAATTTCTGTGGCAATTTCACAAATGTTTACCAACAACGCCCCCTTGTCAATGTAATTCAGGCGCCAAAAGATCCTTGTAGCGTTGTGCACTCTTAGTAGGTAGGTACTTAGTTGTCGGCTCATTATAACCAGTGGCTAAGTAAAGGCTATCGCTTCCGAACGGCTCTTATATTTGCAATCAACTCCTAGCCAGACAGACAGCTAGCCTATCACAATCCACAACAAGTGGCTTGTGAAGAGACTTATGGAAAGGCCTGTGCTGCGTCCAAGTGGTCCAAGTGGCTTTTCAAATGTTTTTCTACACGCTAATTACATTTGTTCACCTTCTGCATCCAGTTAGACCCGGCCGTGTGTTTTAGCACTTTAAGATTTAAGTCAGTCGAAAACCAATCCAAAGAAATCCTACGAGAACTCAATAATATTTATAGGTACTTACTAAACGATAAAAAAACATGTTTATCTACCAACCTACCCACAAAACAAACAAGTTTCGCAAATAAATATTTGTTTTGAACCAAACTCGTATGATTCATAAAAATACATATGTGGTCAATAGCATATTATCTCTGTATCGCGCACATTGCAGTTGTACGCAAAATACCTACATACTTAATTAATTAAAAAAAAAATTATAAGATCACGGTTGGGGGGAAATTAACTAAGAAACTCGACTCAACGGCGACGGATCAAAAACAAAGTTGACATTGAGAATTAGATTCTACTCGTCTTATAATTCAGTCATAAATTAGATGTAGTGGCGAACACCCGTGCCGATGAGTGTATCAGTGATAACGCGAACGTAAATTAAAAATGCTGGAACATATTGCTTATGTCATGGATATAGTGACTAAAGTTTTCAGGTAAGCTCCTATATTTATTTATCTTTCCTATATTTTACTATTCGGTAAGTACATATCTACATATTTTTTATTATTCTAACGGCGAAGGTTAAATCTTTATGGTCATTGATAAGTATGTAAACAGCGGAAATTGGTTTTCCTCCAGTTATAGCAGTTAGATAATCATGATTGTATGTTGGTATATAGATACCTAGATCATTAACTATCATCATACATGAGATTAATATAAGCAACAATATTGCTTGTAACAACATTGTAAAATTAACTTTTAAGTTATTAAATGTTTGTTATTATAATAAAATAATAAAAATAAAACATAACCCTTCCTTGGCAGTCGGGTAAAAAGTCCAACAAAGTAATTTAAATGATAAATGATGTGTGAGTAGGTCTGTGATGTGTGAGTAGATCTGTAAGTAGGTTTGTACAAACACTTTTACACGTCAATCACATTTTTAAAACTAGATGAGGTCGGCGTTTCCTATCTGACTACTCTGAGAAGAAAGGCCGAAACAAACTCAGACTCTTTTAAAGTCCAGACATAATCTTGGTCAGATTATCTTAAGACCATGTAGATTGGTGTCTGAAATAGTCTTTTTAGGAAAGAACCACACAGGTTGAGTAAACCTGTCCAGTCAGTATTTAGGACGTGTACCTATATAATTATTTTAATCTCAAGTCAGGGTAAATAAATTTTCTCCCAATTCAATCTTAGAAATACCAAACCCACTGTCGTTTAAAAACATAATTATAAGTTGAGACACGTGTTTTTTTACTGTAACGATCGAATATAGGGCCCCCAGCCCCCATACACCATACAATATGAGAGCATGTCATGAGCATATCAAGGAAGTAAGAATTACTCTCTTTTGGTAGTTTCCCTCAATAATTCAATAGTGTCTTTTTGACTATTCACAACAATAGAAAATTGTATCTAGGTAGGGTAGTTGAAAAACTGTGTTTGTTTCCTGCCACCCAATTATTTATTCATTACTAATAAAAGATCAGCTTGAAGTGCTAACTGTGCTAAGTACCTTACTGTTAGAAAATGAATAGTGTTTTGCACTAAATTCGATTTCATTATAACTTTTTAGGCCCAATTTATACGTACATTGCCAAGGAACGGAATGGAAGCGATTTTACGTTGCTAAGTTACATTGTACATGGAAAAATGAACTTTATGTCAATTGTGTAACGTACAAACTAGATACGAGCTTGTAACTGCGGGAATTACCGAGAATGCACGAGAATTTTCAAGAAAACATGCGACCTTTTACTTGACTCTAGTTTGTACGTTACACCATTGACATAAAGTTCATTATGCGTTGTTCAAAAAAATTCGCTTCCATTCCGTTCCGCGGCAATGTCAATTGAGCCTTACACAGGTAGATAGGCATCAAAAACTGGAATCTGGAATCATAATTCGTAAATCATGTAGGATCTTTTACAAGTAAGGCAAGCCTGACTGAAGGAATTGAATTAAGGTACTGTAAAGCCTTCTACGAAGTAAAAAATAATTATTATAGGTAGGTACATAGCCCATTGTGTGAAGAAACTTGCCGGACAGATCGTTGTTCCTATTAGTTGTAATCATCCTCAATTTGATCTTGTCTAATTTGGACGGCGGGACAGTCTAGGTATTACACTAGGTAACCATGTTTGTATGCAATTAGGCGACCGTGAACCTACTTTACTTTTGAAATTTAGAAATGTCAAGCAAAATTAATAAAATTTATATGGGACCACCTCTGAAGCATGACCTACCAAACAAAAAGAGAATCATCAAAATCAATTCATAATTGGCGGAGTAATAGGGTAACAAACCCAAAAAAAAAAAAAACAGATGAATTGAGAACCTCCTCCTTTTTGATGAAATCGGTTAAAAAGGAGAAAAGCCGGCAAGAAACTCCACGGATAATCTTTTAAAAATAATTGCCTCTTAAGTACAATATTTTCGAATTACAGTGTTAAAGGGTACGGGAGGACAGTGTAGGCCTTTCAACAAGTACCAGATAGGAAGGTACTTAACAAAATAGAAAATGTTCAACAAATCTACAGTCCACTAAGCCTACATCGTTCTCACATTCACAAAATGGAAAAGAATCAAAAGATAAATCAGTTAAAAAAATAAAAACCTATTTAAACCAAATGACATGATTGCCATTACAACTGATTTATCTGTACAGATCTCTTTAAACAATAGGATGGACTTTGTCCAGTAGTTTGATAATAATCGCATAATCGCACTTGTGCGTAAGAATAATACGAATCATAAAAGTACTCTTTTAATTCCCACAGTTTATTATAACAAAATTACGAGTTCAACAAGATGGATAGATTCTATGATTGTTGATTTAGAATATTCTTCTTCTTGTCGACGGCACGACAATCAGAAGTTATGGCCCATTCATCGTAACACAGCAAGTTAGTCAACAATTCAATCAACCTGCATAGGTTTAGAAACATTCTTCATAGATTAATACGCGTCCGTTTATCTACATTTCGTAACTTGCCCCCGATTGCACACCTGATAACATATCGGACTGTATGTACTTACATTATATACCTTTACTTAGTACTTTCTTACACGTGGATAAAGTGCAAGGTTCATGACTGATAAGTAATTTCATTGGTTCGACTCAGTGCCGGCGTAAGGACCACTGATACCCCGGGCGAAAATATTGTGGCGCCCACTTGAGGGAAGCAATATCAAGTGTTAGTTTTTTGCTGATCCCAAGCAAAATTATATTAAGAATTTCATCTTTCCTTTAGCGTTACCCAGAGCTAACGACGCGGACGTAGAAAGTTTTGTAGATCCTCTTTTTTATATATATATATTTTATTTTATTTTATATTTTTTATTTTTTTTTACTTTGGAATAACCTACTGCAGTTTTTTTTCTATGATTATTGCAGATTGCAGGTTACCTGCAATTGTAGTTAACTCACCACTAGTATTTTTAGAAAAATAAAAAAAATAAAACAGAAAAAAAACTCCAGAAAAATCTCAATCGTCAAAAGAATATAACTAAAAGAAAAATGAAGGAGTATTCCTGAATACAAAAAATAGGAATAAAAGTTTTGGGATGCTGGAAGAACGATATTACAAAACTAGTAACGCAAAAAATTCTGTCCTCTGTAGCAGTCACATTGTAGACGGTTTTCGCGTTGCATAAATTCGAGCGACGCTCGAACATAGAAGGTTCAGTTATCCCCACCATCTACCACGTGTCACGCGTATCGGTTTGGCGGTGGAAGTATTGCAGTTTGCACCAATCGTAAGCGTAAGCACCGTGTGGTCGAGGAGTGACTCTAACGATATCGTTAGAGTCGCTCCTCGACCACAAACCCTCAAAAAATCCATCTAAAAAAAATCTCAATAAAAAATATGCATATGCACAGAGCGTAGAGCACAGTTCTGAGGGTTTGCACCAGGAGAGGCAAGAGACTCCAACTTCAGACCTTGGCGCCCCCCAGAATTTGTCGCCCTGGGCCATCGCCCCATCACGCCCCCCCCTAACGCCGGCACTGGTTCGACTATCGAGTACCTACTTAATCACGTTTATGTTTGGAAAAAAAAAGGATAAGTAAACAATTTCATTTCATTTCATTCAAAAGGAAATTCCGTCTTGGATACTCCTCCTCCGGGGGACAAGACTTTCACCGACAAAAACTCCAAGGTTCCGCTTTTCTGGAAACACAGGCGCCTACTTATAATATATGTAACCAAAGATGCCTCTTGCTGGTAGGTAGGCTTATTTAGTTCTCCTCGCCCCGAACATGGGTTCCTCTTTTTTACCTACCTTTGGGTCCCTCTTTTTAAGCCTGGGGCCTCTGCTCTAAAAAGAGGAGTAGATTTCTTGAATGAATAAAAAAAAATACTTACTAGTTTCTAAAAATTTCGTATACCCATGTGTTTGGCGAATTCGATCCTTATAACAACTAGAAATAGTCCAACTGACACATGTCGGAACGTATTCAGTCGACGGCCAGGCTGCAGTGCTAGGTACTTTGGAACAGTTGTTTCTATCACCAGATTTGTGCTTCCTCATCCTGACGCATCTGACACAAATAATTCTAAATAGCGCGTAGCGTGATTGTTTGCCATACGTCATACAGTGTGTGATTCCGTAGGTCAAAAGTACAAAACTGCATTGTGTGTTATCATTGTTATTGCATTTCATTGACAAACAAAGTAAGAGTAATAAAAATGGATGGTTGGACAGACTTCACAGTTTCTTTGTAAAGTAGTCAGGAATCAGAATGATAAAGCCTCGTGCAGACTGGCGCGATGCGACAGCGTGACGCAAATCTAACAAAACAATTTCTAAGAAAACTTACACGGTATAACAATTACCGGTAGGTATCTCGTCGAGCCAGTCATCACGAGGCTTACCTACTTATATAAAGGTAAAGGTCATTCGTCATGTTTTCTTATTATTAGGTTCACCTTTGCACTTTCCGTTTGAATTGGACTTTGTCGGTCAATTAAAATACCTAAGGAATTAAAATCTCATAATCCTCGTGTACCTACCTAAAAGTTCTGAGTAATCATTTCAATAAAAACATTCCTAATTTCGTGATAGCCAATGTACAACATTATTTTTTGTTTATCCGGGAACTAACCAGGGATGTACTTGCCGGGCCCAGGTGGCATCACCGGTGATGCCATCCGGTCCCAAGGAGGTTTAAGCTAAACCCGAAGAGGGGTCATTGTACCTACTCATCATTTTGAACAACTTTTTCTATGGGACCAATCTTGAAATCGCGAAAAAAAAATCAGCTGAACCATACATTTTGTCGATTTAAGTGAACACAAATGTATGGAACAGCTGATTTTTTTTTTTGCGATTTCAAGTTTTTTATTGCAATTAAAATGTTCCCTAAATCGCAATTATAACTTGTTCAATGAAGTTGGTATTTATCTTCAAATATTGTAGCAGTTAGTTTCCTATCCTACTGATAAACCCTAGTAGGTAGATATCTACCTAAGCTAAGTAGGTACCAATAGCTGTATATTAATATCGTCACTTGCGCAAATGCGTGGACCTTATCTTGTAGAAAGCAATCACCTATTGCCTCGCCTTGCCTCGGCTTGCATAGCAATAAGAAAATAATCTATTCAATAGATTATTCAAATCAATATATTTTAATATCCATAGTAAAACCTTTATCACTGACTTTACTTAAAATATTATGCACTAGGAATGGAAATGGAATATAAACCATCTAGATTATGTAGATTAGACATTATTTCGTTAGCGACAATGTAAAAACATAAAATTTTCAGTAAAACATGTGACACTACAGTTATTTTTCATGAGAAAACCAGAGCAACCACGGTGGGAAGGGCCTACACTATGTCTACTGTGACGTTGAAACCGATATCTGATTGTTCCAGATTGCGCAATTATTGTCTAATTTCACCTGAAGTGAGGTAATCAGACATTCAAATGATTCGTAGGTAGTCTTAACTTTGGAAGCCTTTCCCATGAAGTTATAGAAGATTGCGCTAGGATAATCATTGCATGGCAGAATTAAAACAATGCAATAATACAGGTAGCAGTCTGCATAATTTCTCAACGGAACCTAAATTAATAATAGTAGATTGCTACATCGAGCGCTAAGTGAGTTATTGGTGGACGAGGGTTATGTTGGTGCCCGAGCGTATGCGAGGGCACTAAATTAACACGAGTGCATCAATTACTCACTTTAGCAAGGTGCGTAATCTACTTTTCTTTCAACTACCATTGTATTCAACTCAAGTCAGGACAAGTCAGGTCATTTTAAACGGTATTTATCCATTTGTATTAACCAGTCAGGTCAAGTCAGTTCTAGTCAGGTCATTTTAAACGGTATTTATCCATTTGTATTAACCAGTCAGTCCAATCAGGCCAAGTCAGGTCTAGTCAAGTCAAGTCAGGTCAACTCAAGTCAACTCAACTCAAACACAGCCGGAGAGACGATCCTTAGTTACAGGATCCCGTTGTACCCTTTTGGTATGGAACCCTAAAAACAGTGCAGTAAAGTTGCATACAGCAGTGAAACAATGAAATTTCATATAACTTTACTGCACTGTTTTGGTTCTAAGCAAAAAATACGTCCTTTGGGATCGGTTTTGTAGTGATTAATAATAACATTACTACGTAGTTGAAAAAAAAAAAAAAAACTTACCCAAACGCACGAATGTAATACAAAATAGATTTATTTGTTCATCATTTTCCTGCCCGTACTCCAATGTCCCTTCCTTATTTATATATATTTTAGTCGTCATCTCGGTAATCACCCCCTTTCTAGCTATATCATCTTTCACACTGTCTATCAATCGATACTTTCGCCTTGCCCTACTCGTAGGTACATACGTATAGCCATCGCCATTCATACTCAAAAACTCTCCTCACGACGCGACGTTTTCCCCGAAACAACCGATTTCCGCAAAATTTTTCACTCACCGGTGCCACTTTTAGAATTCAAAATAGATTGAAGTATTTTGTTCATTGATATAAATAAATAAAAAATTAAGTAAGTACTTACTTAAATAAAAAAGTATTCTAAAATGACAACAAAACACTTGCATAAGTAGATATTTTATTTAATCTGTAAACAAATAAAGACCTTTTATCAATTTTTTTAAATTGTCTTTTCCAGCCAAATATCAGCCCTGCTGGGTATACAATGGGCTCCCTTGGACGTTCCCATGTCCCGTCGGCTTCAGACCCTGGCCGCCTTCGTTTGGATCTACCTCATACTCTTCGGAGAAGCTGTCTCAATATACCTGTTCATACAACTGGTCTACTCCAGGTTTTGGTGGATGGGAATACTGTATGGAGTCTGGTTCATAAATGATATTGAGATTTGCAGCCGTGGTGGACGAGCGTAAGTACTTACGATCTCACCTATTAGGTACAATTCTTACAAATTAATATTATCATTCGATTTTTACCAATCGTAACAATCTTTTGGAATAACCCTTGGTGGGTATCTCCAAAGATGGTGATGTAGGGACCTAGACTATCAACAATTCAAAATTATAAATAAAAAACATCTTTATTTACTCAAATCAACATCAACCTTGCAAAATTCAATTAAGTTTTTTGTTTGGTAGGTAAGTATGTATCGGTGCTTATTTTGGTTGTTATCACAGAATTGATTCACTCTGTTCCCCGTAAGTATTATTTTTAACTGAATTCCGAGGGAACAGTTTTCCTCGTTCTCTGTAAATGTACACACGGCTACACATCAAGCTATAATTTCCAGTTTATGCTGATCTCGTGTTGTATAGGATTTCCGTACAATGCGAGGTCAGCTTATACTGGAAATGTATAGCTTGATGTGTAGCCGTGCGTACTACATAAAGTAGCAGACTTGTGACAGTGACAAAATGATTATTTATTTTAATAGCGATAGGGTACTTACCAAAAAATTATGACTTCGCCATTAGCGTTTCAGCACATAAAACAGTATCATAATTCCTAAGTTTCTAATATATAAAGATTTCAGCGTATACAATCCATTAACATTTTAGTCAAATTGATTGTTTAGCCGACAGACAAATGAGTATTTAAAACCCGACATGTTTTTTTCACTAAATATTTCCATCAACTCTATAAACATGGTAGTGATGAAGTTGATGGCCTGCTTTCAGTAATAGGAGAAGAAGAAACAGAAGAAAATAATCAGTTTCTTACACTAGCTCATCTAATTCCAGGTCAGAATGGGTGCGCAACTGGACATGGTGGCGTTACCTCTGCGACTACTTCCCGATCAAACTAGTGAAGACTGTCGACTTGGACCCTTCGAAAAACTACATGTTCGCGTGCTTCCCACACGGTGTCTTATCCCTAGGAGCCTTCGGAAGTTTTTGCACCAACGCTACAGACTTCCACAAACTGTTTCCTGGAATGGCCTGTCACTTAATAACTCTAGGAGGACATTTCTTGATTCCATTCTTCAGAGAATTGGCTCTAGCCCTCGGAATCTGTGCCTCTTCAGAACACAGTCTTCTACATTTGTTGGACAACAAGAAATATGAGGGTAACTGCGCGTGTATGATCATTGGCGGTGCCGCTGAAGCGTTGGATGCTCATCCGAAGGAATATAAAGTGATTCTGAGTCGGAGGAAGGGATTTATTCGCGTTGCTATGAAGTCTGGGTAAGTTTCTTTCTATTTGTCTATTAGCTTCCTTATTTATCTCAGAACTTGTGATCTTAGATCTTGTGATCGTAGGGAATAGACAGGCCACTGTAGTTTACCCTTATTTCGCTACTGCCCGTGTGAGATAACATGGT
The DNA here is from genome assembly GCA_947363905.1 of Lithophane semibrunnea. Taxonomy (NCBI): domain Eukaryota; kingdom Metazoa; phylum Arthropoda; class Insecta; order Lepidoptera; family Noctuidae; genus Lithophane; species Lithophane semibrunnea. The sequence goes on along the minus strand of OX376194.1, from coordinate 3,429,311 downwards.
CCGGAGCGCAGTGACGTTTCAGCAATATTACCACTGCGAATGTAGGTACCTAACCGATCTGAGTCTCAGTTAAAGTTCGATGATCAGATTCTGAGAACTCAGGTCAGCAATCGCGCTTGTCAACAAAACCAGACTACATAATCTGTTTTTGCAATTTATTTGCCAAACATGTAAACAACATAAGGTTTAGTTTGCGCTACAACTTCATATTTTTTACGACTTTTTCAACAGTACTAATCACTCTAAAATCAACTTTATGTATACCTGCATAAAGTTTATTTTTGTTTAAGTGGAAATAACATCATTATTGGAGACAAGTATTTAAATAGACCTTACATGGTCCTTCTTTCGCAGTTATTTTACCTCTGATTTTGCATCACTGTCAACATCATACTCAGTGATTGATCTTTATTCCCGTTACAATAACGTTGCTATTGGGATGCTGCTGTCAAACCTAAACTGGAATTCTACATTTCGTAATTCGTTTGTTTCCAGGGCATCTTTAGTGCCAGTATTCTCCTTCGGCGAGACGGACCTGTTCCGTCCCCCGAACAACCCTGAGAACAGCTTACTGCGCCGGTTTCAGGAGCAGGTGCGCAAGTACACCGGGATCTCCCCCATGTTTCCCATGGGAAGGGGGATGTTCCAGTACTCGTATGGGGTTCTGCCTATGAGAGCGCCTGTGACTGCTGTTGGTGAGTTCAATCATTACTGATGATTTTTTATAATTGGTACCTAACTACCCTCAATTATGGTACAGGAATTTCCCCCACAGGCATGATAGATGCCTGTGGGGGAAATCGCTGGCTCTATTTCGCGTAGGGTTTTAGCTGTCGCGTAGGGCATTATGCTGAGCGATGGCAGTTTTGCGTGGATGTGACACATATTTTCCCAACTTTTTCTTTTTTGTGTGTGTTCTTTCTTTGTGTCATGTTTACCGCAAATAAAGGTATTTTCTTTCTTTCTTGTCTCACTCAATCTGTAAAAAATGCTTCTGATTTATTAACCAAAATTCTTGATAGATTTTTGACATCTCGATTGTCACTGAGATGAGATTCCGAGTACTTACATTTTGAACGTTTCTAATTACCTATGGGTCTTTTGCTTTACTTTTTTTTTGATAACCAGCTAGTCGAACCTTATAGACTTTTTTAATTAAGTTCGTCGTTAACGGTAACTATGAGAGCTGATAAGCAAAATCCAGTTATCAATTTTGTCTGTATCCCCGTGTATCCTTTAGTTGCCTTATGACCGCCAAAGTTTTTTAGGCTTGCAAAAAATCGGGTAGTTCAAAACTTTTAATCAAACGTATTTGTTCCAAGACATAAATATTAAGATAGAGACTATAATTTACCTACGGACGATATCAACTATTGAGACATTTTGATTTATTGTAAATGAGAAAATAAGAATAGCATTAAAAACCTCAATTAATTGTTGTTGTTATTTATTTCCAGTTGGTGCCCCAATGGAAGTAAAAAGAAACTTGGAGCCGACGAACGAAGAAATAGACGCCGTACACGCAGAGTTCACGCAACGACTGAAGACTCTCTTTGAAACTGAGAAGGTCAAGTACTTGAAGTACCACGAGGAAGCCCGGCTAGTCATCACGTAGGCATATTCTTTTATTTTACTGCTAATCTTCGGCCACACACAGCGAATACTCGCTGCGAATAATATTCGCTGCCTGCTTGTCACACACAGCGAGTTCTCGCTACGAGTGCCTAATTGCAGCGAGTATTCGCTATGGACCGAGGCTTTACGATTAGTCTAACATAGGCCCTAGCACAAACGCGCGGCGTAAACCTAAAGTAAATTCAAACGGTATTTTTAAATCGAAACTACAACAATGTATCCTGTCGCATTTTGGTTAAAAAATTTGTGACACTGTGGCGGTATCTACATCGCCACATGCGAACTACGCATCGAAGACCTGACGTCACACAAAAATCCTGACGTCACATAAATCCTGCATCGCGCAATTAGAGTTTACCGTGCAGTGAACATATATACAAAAACCCAATATCAATCATTGGGCAGTTGCCCGCCAGACACAACACCCGTCTGGTAGGAGGATCCTCCCTTTTCTATGGTGGATGAGTGAACTTTACAACACAATTAGTATCACCCATAGACATGAATAAAGTCAAAAAAACTAAGTTAATATTATGCCTAAAACGAATATTTTAAAATTGTTCTAATTTTCGTTACGTTTAATCCGCGCGTTCGTACTAGGGCTTCGTATGCCCATGCCGTGTCAAAATGTGGCCCAACTCTGGGCCTAAAAATATTGGCTCGTACATTTTATATGAAGTTGTTTAGAGACACGTATAAACGTGAACTAAAGTACACGGCCCGTGCATGTCCTAACACTACATGGATGAGCGAAATTTAAGCTTATTCATATTGAATGTAGCATTTGGCCAGAACAGTAGTTGTGCTAATCTGTAAAATTCTCACCGTGAAATCTTACGTGAAGTACGAAATGAGCTGTCAATCCGTAGCTTCAGGTGGGATGACAGTTCACTTCAAACTTACATATTACACCTAAGTTGTCACGATGAGGTGTTTACAGAATAGCTCTAGGTACAGGTATGCAGCTTTGCTCTCACTTCGGTGATGCTCGCTACATTTATGATTTACTCGAATTTCAACATGCCCTAAACACGTGATGCAACTGCATGTTGGACCAGACCAGCCTTTTAACTAGATATATCAATAAATTCATCATATCAGTTGTTGATAGTCTTCTGGAATAGATACAGGCTATCTAACGAATTTCTCGGATGATACCAGAGAGAACTAGAAGGATAAAAACAATATAATTTCAATATTTAGTTTTAGGGTTTTCGGTTTTGTAAATTACTTTTAAATAAGTTATTTTTTCTGGTCTCCTTCATTTCTTTTTCTTTCTTGTTTTACTTTGATAGTTCCTAATTTCTGCCGTAATAAAAGTAGTAAAATGCACTTAGGCATTCCGATAGCGATCTATCGGATTCCTTACCTTCTTAGATAAACTTCCAACTGTCACTAACGACACACAATAGAATTTGAATGGTTATAGCCTTCTAAAGGCCAATCGACAGTTGAGCGGTTTGATATAAAAAATTCCAGTCTTAGCATGTCATTAATGTCAGAAAAAACTTCGAAAATATAAAAATAATTATGTATCGTTGATCTTTCTCCTTTCAAAGAACAAAACCCTACTGAAAATATTTCTTGCCCATTACAATAATGTAGGTTTTTATTGAATTTTATACTGTTAATTTAATTTAAAATATTTCCAGTATGCCTACGAAGTACACTTCAGTTAAATTAGTAGAAATACTAATACCTTTATAATAGACTAATTGATATTATTACATGAATTAGTTATAAGTTTGTTGTAAATAAGTGGGTAGTTGAATAAAAGTTTTTTATATGTTGTAAAAAGGCGTTTTCCTTGTGCTTCCTAATAGTTTGACGAACTGATGGCGGTAGTTTATCGTATCTGACCGATATTAAAAGACACATGTCCCAATTTCATTACGATTTGATTCGATATAGGAACCGGCCATATCAGATCCAGGCTTACACACACACTGCACTCATTCATTAGGATGACTCAAAGGGTTCTCAAACGAATGAATAAAAACAATATAATTTTACTATTTTTATTTATTTTATATATTTACATTTTTATATACAACGTTAACATTAACGAATGCGCATGTCTTAGCGCATGACTCTTTTGAGCATATTTTTATTACTCGGCTATAAACGCACAAAAATGACACGACGGGCAGCTGAAGTGAAGCAAAGAAAAATGGTTCCCACTGATCTCTCAACAGTAACTTGAAAATCCCCATAAGCTCGATGTGATTGCCCCAGACCAGACCAGACCATTAGGTATGTACCAATGTTTAAGCTTCAGTAACTGATCTTCTCAGCTTACTTACGCATACTTACTGCTTCAATACACCTATTGCTTTCCTCAACGTCCTGCATTATGCTTGTCCTCGTATTGATCTTCCTTATCATCGTCCATCTGTAGGTCTGTTTGTCGCCACATCTGTGCGTTCATAGCCAACATGCCTCCCTTACGTTTCATGATGAAGGTATCATTATAATTATACACAATAATATACAATACGAGCGGGAATGATACAGAGTATATCGGGCATGTTACTACGTTACTTAGAAATAACACATTGATGATGATGCAGTACTTGAAATAAAATATTTTGATGGTAATGCAATGGATTTGGGAGAGGATACATAGCATAGAATATGACAAACGATAGTGTCTTTGATTATGAGCAATGTGGGAGAAGAAAGGGACAAGATAAAGCATGAACTGATAGAAAATATCAATGTAGAAGTTAACCACACAATCATCAACGTTTTTATAATAATAATACAAGTATCTAACGTCGATTAAACTATTTTCGCACAACAATAAAATATAAAATTAAATTATGAAAGAAATAAACATATTGAAGTATCGTAGTACCATGCGGGCGTCAGTCCAGCTCCCGCCCATTGGACAGTCACTCGAAAAAAAGTGAGCTCTAAAACAAAATCACCGACAAAACAACTATAAAACTCATTGTAACATACAATTTACGAGACAGCTATTACAAACACGCGGCAAGATTTAACTACCGGAATATTTTTAACAACGATATTAAAAGACACAATGTCCCAATTTCAATTAAAGTAAAAATGATCTCTATTGATAAGTAACATTGTTCGAGAGCTCAGAAAACTCAAACACAAACTTAACAAAGGCTCAACGAAACCTAAAAGCCTATAGACAACAAGAAGACATTATCGATGAAAAATCATTGTATTGAACACGGATTGGATAATAGAAAATGGTACGTCTCAATATATTTCCATACAGATTTCTACCGAGAATACAGTCTTAACGAAACGATAGTACTTCAAAATGCCATTGAACAAGAAATGAAGGTCATCATCAAACCGATCAGTTATAAAAACTCGTCTGTTTCAATCCAGTGTTTTCGTCGTCCACTAAAAATCTCTATAAAAGTTTGATCCCAAGAACGTAAACGTAAAGTTGATCCTTAGTCCATGTCTGAAGAAAGTTTGCATCGGTGGATCGTCAAGGACTAACTGATCATTGTCAAAGTCGGGTGTAATCTGAGCCGTAAGGCCAATAAGTCACAATCTATATAAAGAAGACTAGAATCTCGCTCGTCTCACGCTTGCTTGGGGTGCGGCGCGGGCGCGGGCGCGGCCGGCTTGAAGCACTGCATGAGGAAGGCCGTGTACATCACGAACGCTATCGACAGCGCTATCAGCGCGTACATGAAGATGTTCAGCTCTGGTTGTCGGAATCTGTTCTTTCGGAGCCACTCCAGTACTTCGTCTTCGGACATGAGGTCTCCTGTAAATATTATTAAGGTGAAAAAACAGTCAGCTTTTGGATTTCTAGATTTTGGATTGGAGTCTATTTAAAAAACTACCTGAAATCAATTGGAGCTTTCCAAGTTCATAATTAATTAAACCCAGTATTTATTTTATAAAATCTATATACCCACATGAATATGAGAGATCTTTGGAAAACCTGTTTCCTTTCGTGGTCTTACCTCTGTATATACTAGGGAATCTCTTCCTGAAATACACAATAGCCGGTAGCTTGGTAACTCCCCACTTGCGAGCGTACCGCGGGTCTTCCATCTTCACGAACGTTATGTCGAGGTTATCAGTTTCGCTGTCAATGTTCTCCAATTTGTCTAAGACAGCGCGACTTTCCGTAGATTTTTCGTCTAGAAACACCAAAAATCTGTTAATAACTCTTATAAATTTTATTAATTTAGCTTCTATAACTTTTATCATCATACTTACAAAAGTAAACAGCCAAGAACTCGTTCTCCTCCAACAATTTGTCCAACATCTTACGGTTTACCTCCTCAATTTCGTTTTTGATTTCAAAGACGTCCTGTGACGTCAACCATTGCAAGACCCTGTCCACTTGATGTAGGTCTCCATCATACAACATCGGTATTTGCTTACGGAAGTATACCAGTGAAGGTATGTTCACAATGTTGTAAGTAGCAGCTGCTTCATGGCTGGCGATCTTGACGAAATCAATACCAAATTGGTCGACTTCTCCGTCGATTTGTTCTAGAGATTCAAGGATTTCTTCGCATTCTGCACAGTCGTCATCGTCATCTAAAACGAAAATGAGTGTATAAATACCTGTTTTTTCTCCTTCTAATAAATAATGTGTCTCCTGTATGAAAAAAAATACTTACAGAAAAAGACAACCAACAGATGTGATTCGTACAGCAATCTCTCCAACATTCTGTCGTTGACAGACTCAATTTCATCAGCCAGTTCTCTATTTTCATCATCAATGAGCCACTCTAGTATAGATTCTTCGTTTTGTAAATCACCTTCGAATAGAAGAGGGTTGCCGTTCCTAAAAACAATATTTTCTTATCACATAAAATCCACTTTCTTCAAATTCAAAGGTTTATATGCAAAAAAAATAATTTGTTATTCAAGTCGAACGTAAAATATTTCTTACCTGAAATATACCATAGCCGGGAACGTTTTGATTGAATATCTCTTGGCGAGTTGTGGGTCTTGAATCTTGACCATGTGAATACCGTAGACATCGCACTCGTCATCAATGCTCTCGAGCCCATCAAGAATATGGTCGCAAATATGGCAGTTTAACTTGTCTAATGAAACAGAATAGGTTAATATTATTAGTGTCTAGTGATGATAAAAATACCTCATTATGAGATTGCAGAGATTCTCATACTTACAGAAGTATACAGCCAAATACTGCGTTTCTTCTACCATCTTTTCCAACATCACTCTAGTAATAAGTTCAATTCGATCTTCAGTTTTTTGAGTAATCAACCACTGCAATACTTCCTCTTCTTCAACCAGAGATCCCTCATACACATTCGGTACATTATTTTCAAAGTACACCATTACCGGGAAATCTGTCACTCCGTAAGATTCAGCGATTGAAAAGTCTTGGGTCTTAACAAACTTGATCTCGTGTCTATCGCAGTCATCGTCGATATTCTCCAGTTCTTCCAATATCCCGGCGCATTGCTCGCAGTCCAGACTGTCTGTAACATCCCGATCTAATGCCAATTAAAGTGTAATAACATTTTGTGAGCAAACCTCATTGGATGGACAAACTGTTTCAGTACTATTGTGTGCACTATGGACAAATTTAAATTGTGCTGGCTGCTACGAAAATCAAAACCAAAAAATATCATTCTATATGAGTTTGGTAAATCACAATTCAGATGCGAACGTGGGCTGAACACTTCACAGACTCACACAAGTGGGTGTGGACAGGGAATAAACTAACTAATCATAACCAGACCTTAAAGTACCTACTCTTAGTGCGGTCATGCTACATGCAACAAAAGTAATGGCTACACAGATGTCGCAGATGAATTGTCGAATCCGCTATTTTACAAAACAGCTCAATCAATCAATCAATATCTTTATTGTGGATCATAGGTAGGTACATAATACAGGTCTAAAATAATTAAATTGTGATCATCTATGTCCCGCCCTTAGGGCATACAATAGTTACATGTACATTTTTTACATAATTGTTACAAATTATTCATTAAAGTATTTAAAAAGATAAAAACAAGATGGAACGAATTCGAGTATCACATCACACGTATTCACATCAGTGGGACACTGAACGCATCATGAGCTCCGTTATGTAAAATAGCTGAATGAAGTTTAGCTGTTTTTCATTTGGAAGGCCCTCGCTCGGCTTGCGCGCGGTTGGTCACAGTTCTAACCTAAACCAATTGGATAGGGTGGGCCTTAACTTAGCTACTGCGACCAGTTAGAAGACATGTGACTGCAGATAAGCCATTCTGCATTACCTCTGAACAGGGGTAGCGATTTTGTTTAACGTAGCGCAATGAAATACATAACGGAGCTGGTTTGTAAAACAACTAGCGGTTTTGTAAAACAGCGGATTCGACAATCTATCTACGTCACAGACATAGGGTCATTAGAAAAGTTTGCCATTGCAAGGGAACATATTTCCAACGCGGCTCTAAGGGGATAGAAGTACCATCTGGGTCCAGTCCCTCATCCTCCTCGTGTTCTACTACACCTTTCTTTTTCATTGATCTTTTCAGCAATTTTGAAGTGCACATTTCACATAACGTTTTGTTCCCTAATAAAAAGCAAGAGACATTAATAAAGGTTCATGCACACACGTCAGTCACGTCAACGTCAAGTCGCCAATCCGTCACGTCAAAAAATATAAGTAGTTACATAATATAAGTAGTTCCGACACGTCAAAAAATATAAGTAGTTACATAATATAAGTAGTTCCGCCACGTCAAAAAATATAAGTAGTTACATAGAAGTTGTAGGACGTTGGCTACACACATCAGTCACGTCACTACCGGCACATTGCTACGAACGAAACATGGAAACGTGGCATTGTGACATACACAATTTGTATGACTGACTGACTATTTGTTCACACACGTCCCTGAAATTGACGTGACTGATTGACGACTTGACGTTGACGTGACTGACGTGTATGCATGAACCATAAAAGATACACGAATATTTATGTTAATTCTATGTACAATCTTCAACATCTTCTGTTTCTTCATGTTTCATTATTTCTTCTTAAATATTAAACAATTGATTAGAGTGTGAACACTTAGCAGCTATTAAAATTAGTTGTGTGATGTATGTGCAGTAAAGAAGTGTGTATTCGCACACTAGCAGGCAACTTACAGAAGTAAACGGCAAGCGATCCAGACTCTTCTATCAGGTCCAGAAGATCTTGACCTTCCAGGGCCTCTATGACGTCACCAGCTGGATTTTTCTGAGTTAGCAACCAACTTAGGAGTTGTTGTTCGTCATATAGATCTCCTACAAGATAAATATTGCTATAGTCACCATCTTGCATCACAGTTGACAACGGCTCTATCTCAGCAAGAGGACCATAATTATCATATCATATGAATACTGTATAAGACCATTTATTAAAGACTGACATTGCCCTTGGAAGAAGCCACAAAATCAACTTTACCAGCATAAATAACAGGATCCTTGGAACCCATCTTGAAGAACAACACAGCAGGCAGAGCGAACACTCCGAAATCCTTAGCCATTTGCCTATCATCAATCTTCACGAAGTTGATACCGGAGTCATCAGCGTCGTCATCAATGTGCTCAATCTCCGCTAGCACTTTAGGACACTGTTTGCAGTCATTACTGTCTAAAACATGTGTTATGTGCAATACAATTGGATTTGTGAGTATCAGCTTTTTTATAAGAACATTCTAGACTAATATTCATTATCATCTATAAAACTTTCTCGTATGAGAGGAAATTTAATTAAAAAGAAAACTCACAAAAGAATACCGCTACGTAATCCGAAGTCTGTCTTATCTTCTGGAACATTTTCTTATTGACTTTCTCGATATGATCGGTCAATTCCATATTCTCAGGATTTGTCAACCAGTCTAATATTTCTTCTTCATCATCAATGTCTCCATCATAGTTGATAGCTTTCGTTTTCCTAAAGTATGTGATGCCTGGTGGGTTACGGAACCCATATTTCTTCGCCATCAACCGATCGTAACATTTGACTATTTTGATTCCGTATTCAGCTGCTTCATCATCGATTAATTCCACATGTCGCAGTATTTTTGGACTATCTGGATCTTCTTCTTTATCTAAAAGGTACAATTTGGTTAAAGTCTGTCCAGAACTTGGCAGAAAGTTAAGAAAGTCAGATTTTTAGTCAGGATACTTACAGAAAACAACAGCCAGAAATTCTTTACTTTCGATATATTTGAATAGTTGCTCTCTATCAATTTCCTCTATACTCTCATCTTCCTTCTGCTTGACCATCCAGTCCAACACCTCGGATTCGTCCAAGAGATCCCCTAAAATAGTTTCACATTATACTTCACGCTGAAAACCCTATGAACTAATCAAATTATTTAAAGAAACCACATCCATTTCATAATTTGGGAAACTCACCAGTAAATTCCAATAATTGGCATGCGCGGATACAACTACGGCAATACCATGCTGACATCATTCGTGTGTGAAATGAGTAATGACAGTTTTTGGTTTAATAGAAAAATGTATTTATTTAACAAAAAAGTTGTTTCAGCGCCGACTCAACAATTCAACGTAACAAATAAATAAATTAAACATTCATGCGAATTTTCGGCCAAACAATACAACTTACATATCGACATATTTGTCACACAACGCCAGCACTGTTCGACCGGAAAGCTTTAGACGACTCTAACACAACATTAGTCTTCATTGGAAACAATAGTTAACAAACAGTCACCTAACTACCTACACAATGCAGTGATCGACTATATAGTGACAGACGTCGTCCAACGCGGCCCGACCCCTATCGGTTACTGAACAAATGATAAATGAGTAGGTAGATTTATTGCACTGATATCCGGCACTGCGCTTATGAAAATTAATAATCAAGTAATTCATTAGTTTAATGTTGATACAAAATATTAAGAACTATAGTTTTTATGCCTATAAGTAGTAAAAAGTAATATTTTATCAAATGTAGCATTACAAAATAATGAGATTCCATGAAGACTAGAATACTATATGAACATGAAATCCTTACAACAATGATAAGTCTTTCAAGATGTCACGGCAAAATACAATGAGAAATGCCTTGCGTTGTTATTGTTACGTCTCGATTTACATTAAATTTCTAAATATTGGAATCAATTTACAATGAAAATAACGATTTGTACACCTGTTTACAATGTCTCTAGACATCCCAATATTTAGTCCGCTCATGATCTTGAATTTACAGTAAAGCACATTTGTGGATGTATCAGTGTGGGCTGTATTCGCACCGGTCGGCAGTTGGCAGGGTGCAGTACGACACGACGTGCGAGTACAGTCCAATGTGCAACGTGTTACAACATTCAACCCTGTTAAGTGCTTGCAGGAATCAAGGGACACGAGGTTATTGAAAAGCTAGCAATGTTAATAGCCATGACAAATAGATGCAAAGTTAGACATAGTGATCTATTAGAGCTGGGTGGAGTCAGAATCTGAGGGCCAGTAACGATAACGTTCGTGTCCACTTGATGCCTAGCGTGCACGCCGCTACTTGCACTCATATCCGAGGATATCAGAGCAAGATACTTCTAACATTAATTAAAGTTTACCACCACCAAATATTATTGTCAGACTCGATTAAACCTTTTTTCCCTTTGGACGGTTTGTCTGGTTTAGCGAGGGCCTTGTTTTTTCCCTTGACCGGCTTCTCGGGTTTCTGCGGCGCCTGCGGCTGCTTGTCGAGTTTCTTCGGCACCTTGGTCGGCGTAGCCTTCGCTACTTTTGTCGGACTCTGAACTTTAGTGGGACAGCACTGGTAGGGTTCGTAAGTCAGTTTTGGGACGGCCGGTTTCGCCCCCAATCCAATGTAGAAACAGCGATCGCCTGCAGTCAGTAAAAATCTCGTTTACAACCCGTATATACGGTAATAACAAGTAACAGTTAACTGCGTTAATACTGTGCATGTTTGTAATCGTTGCGCCAACAGTTAAGCGCTATTTCTAATGATAATGTTAGTAAGTATAAGAGTTGAAAACATTTATTGGTCAACAAGCGGTCGCGAATGACTGCAGGCGATAGCTAGAGAGTGGTTCCCATGCGGGCCAGTCGACACGCGACCATGCAGATGTGATGCGAGGGGTCGCGGGGCCTACGCTACTCAATTACCTGAGAACATTCGTCTTATTCTACTGAATATACTATCTTCATCGCTATCATCATCCTCATCCTCATCCTCATCATCATCATCATCATCATCGTCGTCGTCATCATCGTCGTCATCAACTTGCATGCGACGGCTGACTTTACCTATTTTTGCACGAGCCCTGGATTTTTTTTCTTCTTCATCATCATCATCGTCGTCATCATCATCGTCATCTTCGTCATCATCGTCATCTTCGTCGTCATCGTCATCATCGTCGTCATCGTCGTCGTCATCATCATCATCATCGTCGTCGTCGTCGTCATCATCATCGCTGTCATCATCGTCGTCATCATCATCGTCGTCATCGTCATCGCCGTCATTGTCATCGTCATCATCGTCATCGTCATTGTCATCATCGTCATCAACGTCAGCCGAACGTTTGCCAGGAATACGAATTTTAGGTTTACCGACTTTTGTCGAAGTGGCGCCGCCACATGGGCTTTTAGATTTTAAGATTCTTTGGATGGCCGCTAATTTTACATTGTCTTCATCATCGTCGTCATCATTATCATCGTCATCGTCGTCGTCATCGTCGTCTTCGTCGTCGTCGTCATCATCATCATCATCATCATCACTATCGTCATCGTCATCGTCGTCGTCGTCATCATCATCATCGTCAACAATACCGTCATCATCATCATCCTCCTCCTTGGAACTCACTTTGGCTCGTCGAAAACTTTTCTTATCAACAGTTTCTGCTTTCAGCGATCCCGTAGTTTTCCACTGCGCAGATTTCACATTTTTCGGGGCATTTCTCTTTAATGCATCAACATTATCACCTTTCGTGAACCCCGATGATTTTTTATCACCATCTGCATTGGCCTTCGATTTAATATTAGCTTTTTTATGTCGGTGGCTATCTTCACCTGCAGGCATTAGTAACTGTCATGCAAAATGACATAGCTCAAACATCCAGCATTTTAGGCGTAAAGTAGTAACACTTGTTTCATAGAGATATATCAAGAATGATGTCATGCATGTAATATTTTTGAATTCATAATATTTTAGACAAATATTTTAACATTAAATAAAATCCCTCGACCTTAAACAGATTTAACATTAGAAACGTTTATTATTATGGATGTGGATTCTTACTTTTTTGATCTACAAGCCACTGCAGAACCTTATTTTCGTTCTTTAAATCACCTATAAACAGGATAAAAGATGTTAGATTTCATACTTTATACACATCGTCATCATCACCACCAAGATATAGTCGCCAACGCCGATATAAAGTCATATAAAGGATAATGTTTACAGATATTTAAGAAACATTTACAAACAAAGGTCGTATCACTTACCGTCATACATGATTGGAACACCTGTTTCGTAGTAAACCAGAGCTGGGAAGCTGAATATACCGATATCTGAGGCGAGTTTGGAATCCTTGGACTTAACGAACTGAATGCCGTGCTTGTCCGTGTCGTCATCAATCGTCTCTAGTTCTTCAAGGATATCGTCACATGTGTCGCAGTCTTCGCTATCTATCAGAGGAAGATAAAAGGTAAGATTAGTAGGCAATCCAAAGATTCTTAAGAAGAAGATCTTTTAGTGTTTCTTATTGTAATTTACATAATATTTTTGATTTACAATAAAGATTGTGTTTTTTCTATTCTATTTTGACTTTTTAAATTAATAACATTTGCGATAGCGTTTTGTCATCTTCATGGTCGTCTACATTGGTCACATCCTAAGATCAATAGTTAACCAGTAATTCTGGAGAAATGGACACTATTATGTGGCTTGCAGACGATTTCGTTAGCCATTACACGAATAGAAGATTTTAACATTTACTTGGGCAACTGCCAGACCACATAATATTTTAAAATGATTTATTATGTCTAATATTTTAATAGCCGAATGGTTTCCCTGACATTTTTATATAAATGAAAATTCACACTTACAGAAAAACACAGCTAGATGCTCTACGTCATTGATGAGGTCTTTCAAGGTCTTCCTGTCTACATTTTCAATGACATCAGGCTGAGAGTCATGGAGTTCCAGTACCCATTTGAGGATAGCTTCTTCGTGCGTCAGATCACCTTCGTAAATAGTCCTGAACTTATGTCTGTAGAAGGCCAGTGCTGGTAACTCTGACAGGTCATACTCTTTGTCAATGCCATCGTCGGATGTCTTGACGAAATCAATGTCTTTTTCTTCACATTCGTCGTCAATGTTTTCAAGCTCGTTTAAGATTTTCTGGGATTTCTTGTCGCCTTCCTTGTCTGTAAAAGAAGATTGCAAGATTTCATAAATTGATTGTTTCTTCTAGTTTCATTCATGCACGGTTGACCACATTAATCATACGGTTATTATATAGGCGTCGTACTTTTTAGTATAGAACTATGAAGTCGTTAAATACAGTATTCGTAAAAGAACAATACATTCAGCTCTGAGAAGCTCCAACAAATTACGAGTAACAAAACAAACAAAAACAAACCTACAGTGTCTTTCAACACTGTGGGTTCGTTTTGATTCCATACTGATTTGCGTTGTTAAAATCAATCTAAAATAGAATCAATTCATTTTCAGTAGCTATCATCCAGTTAAAGTTTATTACAATACGTTAAAAATCATCAAAAGATATACTTACAGAAGAACACGACAACGTGGTCGTTTTCTTCTAAGATCTTCTCCAGCATCCTAGAGTTGACCTCCTCAATCTTGCCGGGGATCTCCAGGGTGTCCTCATCAGTCAGCCAGGCGAGCACTTCGTCTTCATCCTCAATGTCTCCTATAATTGAAAACAAGGTATGTTAAAAATTATATTGTTTGCCGGCCAGAGATTGCACAAAACAGAAATATTTGGAAGGAAAAAAACGGAGGTCTTTGCCCACTGCTGGGCAAAGGGCACAATATAGGATAAATATATTGATGATTACAGAAATATTTTTATTATTTCTCACTTCACTCAATTTCAACTAACTATTTGTTTGTCAATTGTTTTCATGAAAAGAGGAGTGTCTGTCTACTCATTCTTATGTCTACTAATTCAACTCACCCTTATAAATAAGCGGGTCCCTGTTCCTAAAGAACACCAGGGTAGGGAAGGTCTTGATGCCGTATTTCTTGGCAAGCGATACATCTTCGGTGGTCACGAAGATGATGCCGGTCTCGTCGAGCTCGTCGTCAATGTTCTCGAGTTCATCCAGGATGTTGTCGCACTCGTCACCTTCTTCGCAGTTACCACCTGCAAGGAGTTAATGTTATTTTGTTACTTGTGGCCATAGATTCTGGATGATGAGTTTATTGACACTTTTTACAGCATAAAGGTATTGACGTAAAGTGGGCGTGTCGGGTCTGTCTTTGATATCGCTTATTCTCAGAATAATTTATACCAAACAATTTTGTGAGTATTTTTACAGAATTATATTTATAACAGGTTTTTGTTTCGTCTGAATTTTCTATGAGAATTCAAGAAGCCTGTTACGAAATAACTATAAGTTTAGAAGAATCATAATATAAATCATTATATTAAGTAACAAGATACACAAGTATAGCTAATATTTAAAACTAATAATAAGTGCAGTATTCATAATACTTACTGAAATACACCACCACGTATTCATGCTCCTCAATAAGTTCAATCAAGATCTCATCAGTGACCTCTTCAATGGTCGCACTGTTCTTCTGCTCAATCAGCCACTCCAGTACTTCATCCTCATTCATCAGATCTCCTTCGTATATCGCCGGTATATTCTCTTCAAAGTACACGAGTGTTGGTAGATGGTCGATACCATACTCCTTCGCTTCGTTCTCATTGTCCATTCGTACGATGACTATGCCTTCCTTTTCTAGTTCGTCATCAATGTTTTCTAGTTCGTTTAAGATTCTGATGTCTTGTTTGTCTTCTTTGTCATCTGAAATTATTGTTTTGGTTTGTTAGATATCTTGTTTTCAGTTCTCATTTTTGACGTCATTCCTCATTCCTGATAAAATCTAATGCTTAACTTAGGAGTCGTAGTAACTTAAAAAATGTTTACTTTAGATAATTATAGCAATCAATAAATGGTTTTGGTTCGGTGTATTTTTGTATCGATTGCAGATTCAGATTTTAGGCGTACAAAACATCAACATAAAGTCATGAAATAGTTATTTTGCTTTCCAACGCTTGTTTAAATTATCGTCAATGCACCCACTCCCCAATTGCTTTATAGCTTTGCGTCAGAACTTACGTGTGCAGCATGCATTAACATCCTAAATAATGATTATTTCTGTTTCAACAAAAAATCAATTCAACATATAATATACTTACAGAAGATCACGGCCAAATAAGGGGTGCTGATGATAAGTTTGTCCATCATTTCGTCGGTGACTTCAGGGATCTCACTGTGACGCTTCTGATGCAGTAACCAGCCCAAGAGTTCTTCTTCCTTCATCAAGTCACCTTCGTATACGTGAGGAATTCCTCTCTCGAAGAACACCATTGTAGGAATACTCTCAATACCGTACTCTTTAGCCTCCTTATCATCATCAATCTTGACGAAAGCAATATCGTTCTGGTCACATTCATCATCAATGTTCTCCAGCTCAGCCAAAATCTTCTGACTCTTCTTTTGGTCCTTGTCGTCTGTAATAAATTCGAAGAACTGTATTTCATTTATATGTCAGTTCTTGATAGTGTTCTGTACTGAATTATGAAATTCCCTATTTTTAGACGTGTGGCAATTTAAAAAGCTGGCATTGTTTCAAGCGAAACAGCCAATGTTAAGGCCGTGCGTATAAAAGTTAAAAAAGTACTTACAGAACAGGACGGCGACGTACTGCATTTTGTCGATGATCAGGTCGAGCATTTCGTCGGTGATATCCTCGATCTCGTCGCTCTCAGTCTGATGTTTGAGCCAGTCTAGAACTTTCTCCTCTTCTTCTAAATTACCTTCATAGTAGGTCGGTATACCCTTCTCAAAGTAAAGTAGCGTGGGGACTTTTTCAATACCGTATTCTAAAGCCTCGTCATCGTTATCAATCTTCACAAACGCAATACCAAGTGTGTCACACTCATCATCAATATTCTCCAGTTCGTTAAGTACCTTCTGTGATTTACGGTCGTTATTATCATCTGTAAGAGAACATTAAAACATGGCCTTCAGTAACACATCTCAAGGGAAGTTAATGGTCGGATTTTTGCCAAGAAATGTGGGTACATACAAAACAACACGGCGACAGTCTTGCCGTCTTTGATGAGACGGTCTAACATTTCATCGGTGACATCTTCGATTTCGTCCTTCTCTAGTTGGTCGACAAGCCACTCTAGGATTTCTTCTTCATTCTCAAGGTCACCTGACAAAAGAGATCAAAAGTCATTATTGCCTTTAAAAAAGAAAACCTTGCGAAATGTTATACTAATTTTCAAACATTCTCACCGTCATAAACGTTAGGGATCTGTTTCTCAAAATAGACGATGGATGGCAGATCATCGATACCAAAGTCCTTCGCCGCCTTAACGTCATCGATCTTGACGAACTGAATGCCGTGGCGGTCGCAGTCATCGTCTATCTTCTCGAGTTCTGCTAGGACCGTCATTGATTCATCGTCGCCGTGGTCGTCTGGAAATAGTGTGTTATAGATATTGTAGATTTTTTTTAAATTCAAGATCGGCATTCCTTTATAAAGTTTCTTAGAGTAACTCCACTACACCCAATGCTATTTGTCATGATATCGAATATTTGGATCCAAGTGTTAAAATATATAAAAATATCAGCAAAAAGGCTAATGGAGGAATGAGGATCTTATTACTGAACTTCATGTACTCACAGAACAGTACGACAAGGTTGTCAACATTTCCGATTAAGGTGTTCAAAGTCTTTGCTGTAACATCTTCAATGATATCCTCTTCATCACCGGTAGACTTATTAGCAATCAACCACTCCAGTACATCCTCTTCTCTGCTCAGCTCACCTGAAATACACATTGAAAGATGACTGGAGTTATCTCCTAAGATCAAATTTATGTACCTAGCCTTTTCCCAACTATGTTAGGGTCGGCTTCCATTCCAACCGGATGCAGCTGAATACCAGTATTTTACATGGAGCGACTGCCTATCTGTCCTCCACGACCCAGTAACTGGGTAACACGATACCCCTTGGTAAGAATGATTGTCAGACTCGGGCTTCTGACGTCCCGTAACGACTGTTAATGATCCACGAATGACATCCGGGACCAACGGGTTAACGTGCTTTCCGAGCCACGGAGGAGTTATCTCTCAAGATATCTTAACTTCATTCAGATTTAAAAATAAATAGAACTGATAAAACATAAACAAAAAGTATTTCTGAATTCAAATGTATCTCAAAATACAGGCAACAGGCTAACTAATATTGAAGTCTGGGCTATTATCCGTTATTTAGTAGTGCTTCTTACAGTTTACTATCTAACACTAGCCTAAATCTCTATTACAATTCTAAGTATATACAAAAGAAAGTGCTGAGAATTGACGTAAACCAGTAACCATCGTCATTAACACCATCCGTTTCCTCGATTCGAGCGTTAGCAAACGTAAAATATGAGTCACAAACCTTCATAGATAATAGGTATCTGATGCCTGTAGTACACCAATCTTGGCAAGTCTCCAAGATTGTACTCCTCGGCTAGTTCCTCGTCGTGGATCTTCACGAAACCGATCCCGAGTTGGTCAGCCTCGTCGTCAATGTTCTCCAGCTCTTGCAGAGCCTTCGCACATTTCTTACATTCCGGCTTGTCTGCAACACGTTACACTCTATTTCATTTTATGATTCGCCCAAATCTCTCTTTGCCTAGTTCATGCCTCAGACGTGAAGCGGTGCAGTTAAGTGCCTAATTGCCTATGAGTTTGGCTGTGTGTTAAAATTTAGTGTGCAATTAAAGCTTGTGTCGTGCAAGAACCTATTAGGTTTATGTGTGGTGTTGGTGCCGCTTTGCCCAAAAATCTTATATATCTATTACTATTATTGTAAGCGGGACTATCTCGAGTGTGCACATCTAAGGGGACTCGCAGAAATCACCGTGTACAAACACATTTAAATTAAAACTATACATCTTCAGGGTCTATACAAAATCTTGCCATTGCAGTGTTAATAATCTTATTTGTTAAACAAAGTGTGATGTGAACCTTTGCTTCATTTCAAATATTTATAAGTAGGAAGGAATTGTAAACAACGTTATTGGACGGTCTGCCGTGGATACGACAGTCTTCATCACATATTTAGGTCAAGGTCATCTTATGATCTTGTTTTTGGACAGAATTTCCAACTAACTGCAATATTACTTAGAACTTAGAAGTATTGCTTTACATTGTTTAAGATATGTAATATTTTTTACTGTCGTTAAGGGGGGGAGAATGTTCGTCTGACGCTGTAGTCGTGACATGTCGGTCCGTCAATCCGAGCTTGCTGGCGAGACGCAAATAGCTCAACCGAAATAGCTCGCCTCACGGCCCGATAATGCAAACGCGTTTTTGATTCTAGCTTTCCCTTAGACCAGATATATGAACAACGTCAATATAGAAACAGTAAGATTCCAGATAGGCGGTAAGTTATTGCGCAGAATTCAATAATTTAAGAGTGTCAAGTAAGCGTTTGTTTGAATGTAAGTGTATCTATAACTGTTATAATAATGACAGATTATTCGTTAGATTATGACGGTTGAATATAATTTGCTATGTGAGTCACTTCGTCTCAATATATGTTGTATCTGAGCCAAAATTTTAATTAACCGTATTCATCATCGATTGTTGATTTACACAACGGGGCCTGTATGAACTACACCGATTAATAAATATGATATCAATACCGTTGCCGGTTCCAATAAAAGCAAGAAGCACTTATATGACTTAAATTACACAAATACTAGTCTACTAAGCGAGAAGAGGTACAGCCAAGCTGACATTAGAAGAAGGCATGCCGCCAGCTGAGAATCTTACTTACTGTTTGACGGGCCGCAACTTTTGTGATCAGGACCTACGTCAAAAACACAATCAAAACACACTGCACAATATACAGACGCATGTTCTAACCTCCACTAACAATTATGATGTACACGACTGAGAGGAAGATTAACTACTCGACAGGACTACGTCGAAAGAATTTACAGTACAATTTTGATTACGATGGTTAGTTGAAAAATGGCTCGAATTTACCACAATTGCTAAGATACGATACAAGAACACAGAAAGTAACACTCCAATACTTACAGAAGAGAACGGCTACATAGTCTGTGTCCTCGATGATCTTGGCTAGGATCTTTTGGTTGACTTCTTCTATCCGGTCAGGAAGGTCCATTGCTTCTAAACTCGTCAAGAAATCCAGGACGCTCTCTTCGTCCATGAGATCTCCTAGAATTATCAAGGTTTGACGGTATAAATTAGTAAAATGGAATATATTGTCTTATACAAAGGTCAACACTTTTGTGTGGAACCATGTCCCTTCCAATTATTTTAATCCCGCGTTGTCCCAGGACAAAGGCCTCCCTTTCTATTTTGCTACTCCAATTAGCTGTTGTAAAAATAAATGAACATAGAAACATTTGAGAAATCGCCATGAAGATCATTCTGAAAAGCATGGGCAGATAAAAGTGAGGACGTTGCAAAACAAATTGAAGAATTCAGAGAGATTTAATCACGCCTTTTATAAATAGCCGAAATCCGGTATAAGAGCCCAGTTATAAATTTAACAATCAAGGGAAGTTGTCTTGAATCACCGTTTATAATTAGTTGTACAATAAAACTTCAGCTAATGTTCGCAGAGAGCTTTAAGCGCTCTTTTAATTTAACTCTAAATAATATGCTACGTAATTTTTTGGAAGACAAGTAGGTAGATAATTTGGCACAGACATTTGTACGATCATGTCCTGGCTATTGAATAATAAACAATTATGATGTACTAATGTGCTCTCAGGACCTGATTCACAATTAATTTTAGAAACATAAGTTATTTTGAATAAAATCTCGTTTGGGACAAGCACTTACAGCAGTTACAGCTGTAAAATATATCTGGTATGTACAGCAGAACGGAATTTATTATGAAAATGAATAACTTAATTCTCCGGATTTAATTTTTATTTTAGGCTCTTGGCGAGACCATCATTCATTTGGACTACCCAGTTAGTTTCATAATCGTCGATCATGGAAACATAAATTAGTTTTTAGATTAGCTAACAAAACCTATTATTTAAATAGCTCTTGGTATTTGTCTGCTTGGCATGATTACGATTCTATGGAAGGTCTATATCATTGACCTATTTTTCACTGCTTATTCCAAGGATCAGCCTGAATTGCTTAGGTAGATTTATCTGTATAATTTCCAAGTAGATAGTCCAGTATGCTTCTTTTTATGAATCTTATACACTCCTTCAATTATCTATGAAAACCCCAAAGCTTTAGAGGTCGAAAGGCTAAGATAGATCAAAATTAAAAAGATTTGTATTTCAGTGACTGTCTGACCTTCGTAAATGATCGGTTCCTTCTCACGGAAGTACGTGAGGGCGGGAAATTTCGTGATGCCATGCTGCTTGGCCAGCCGCTTGTCGTTGATCTTGACGAAGTCCACTCCGAATGTGTCTGTGTCATCATCTATCTTTTCCAGTTCTTCTAGTACCTTGTCACACGTTACACAGCTTCTTGCATCTGTTTAAGAATGCTTTATGTTTAGTGTACTGAAATATTCTCTCTCGTGGGATTTTAATCATATACATTTTTCTTAGTTTAATCGGAGATAGATGAGGAGGCGTTTCCGTTTTTTTGCCGACAGTGATATGTCTAAATTAATACGTGGAAAGCACTAAATATTTAGTTATAATGTGTACAGACAGACGTATGCAACATGTTCCACCGATGCCAAGGTTTCCGTGCAATTGAAATACGACGTTTAAACAGTTCTCAAGAACATATAGAATTGACAATAGATACATGCAACTTGTAACACAATATATAACACCTCCCGTTGTTTTTAAATTAGTGAGCTTAACACATAGCCCAAGACAAAAAAGGGGTAAATTGTGTATGTATGTATATGATTTAGCTCAAATCATGAAGTTGAGAGCTTTTGTTCATAAAAAAATAAATTAAATTTACATAATCAATTATTATCGAATATGGTAACCACAATATTTAGAGATAAAATGATATTGGTCAGTTTGATATACAACGTGTTCCTTTTGATATCCTATAAATCTAGGGTATTAATGAAACCATGTCAAAGAATCAACTGGCAAAGAATCAACCTTTTTAATTGAAAGGTGTCTGAAATAACCACATACAATTAAGCCTGTTTTCCCCGAAGGACCAGACTTACTGATGCATCTTTGGCATATCCTTGGAGCAAAAATACAAAATCTCGTATATCTGTCACCACAAAGATTTGATATAAAAATTCGTTATTGCTACAAAACCTACTAATAGCTATATGATATTTAATATCATTCCAGTTATCATACAGTTTCATGTCTCAATCGCGGAATCAGAATATCTCAAATAACACGTGGCAGATAAAATTTATTGCATAAGCAAAATACTTTACAAAAATAACGCGTCTTATTCTTAGACGGAGAATAATAAAGTGATGACTGATGTTACTAATCGCGTCTAGCATTTGGCTCCTGAAATCAGTTATGCCGAGCTTGGTGATTTAGTTTTTGTAGCCGATAGATGACTGACATGCCCCGAACTAGGCGAAAGGATACGAAACAGCTGTTATACG
Source organism: Lithophane semibrunnea (assembly GCA_947363905.1). Lineage (NCBI taxonomy): Eukaryota > Metazoa > Arthropoda > Insecta > Lepidoptera > Noctuidae > Lithophane > Lithophane semibrunnea. The sequence goes on along the minus strand of OX376194.1, from coordinate 3,406,850 downwards.
ATTGTTTGAGAAACTGCTGTTATACGATTGTTCCAAAAATACCTGAAGTTTACAAGTTATGTTATGTTCGATAGTTTACAATACTACGAAGTGTTGAAATTGTATCGTTTATATAGGAGAAATATACATAACTATATATCTAAGAATTCCTCCTCCTCTGCTATATTGATTGATTGATTTTTAAAGGTCTTTATTAATGGAAAGGTTAATAAAAGTTAACAAAAAGATCTTATTCTAAATGTAAACTAACATAATCCGAGCAATGTTAAATAGGCTAAATCGCCTCTCTTAGCATACAACATGTTTGATTGTTATTGAAACTACTAATTATTCAAATGCAAATTATGAGATCGGACTGATATGTAGGGTTTGCAGACCCACATTTTTAAATTTAAGTTACCCAGGCCCGCGTTTTTTTTTATTTATTTAACATTATCAATTCGTTACATAACAAAGAACATAACAAAAATATAAAAAGAATATAACCGAATATAAGCATAATTATATCTAGGAAGTGATACTTAATGTAAAGTACATGTTATATTGTCAATAACAATCCAGAATCCAGAAATGAATTCAGTATTCACGTCATGATTATTCTCCAATGTTATTGAAACCCATTTGGACTACATTCAAGTTCTTATATCTTTGACAGGTATCTATTGTTTCTTTACTTTACAGCCGTTTGCGTCTGTTGTTGATTTTTACAAGTGTGACGCAATAAACATCATTAACCTTAGTACAAGAAAATAAACTCATAAATATAGCGAATGAAGAACTCGCGACAGCTCCTAGTTTATATTTACGATGTACTAGTGTACGGTCGAGCCCACATAATGTTCAATTCGTGGCCGATGTTGCTTTTAATTTAATAGCTTTTTGCCAGTTTTATGTTACCTCAAGAGCATGAACACGTTTAACTACAACATCGTCCATATGAGCAAATTATTCATAGACTATTGATTCATAAATATTTAACCAAACGTTTTTTTTAGTAGGTAGAAGTTTGGAACCACATAAAGGCGTATTTTTTCTTAGTTAAATACGTGGTTTATTTGTATCTACTAAGCATCTGGCTTGTATAATAGTACACTGCCAAAGTGCCAAGATTTATTTGTCAAAAATTAATGTTCTAAGCTCTGTGCTTTGGCTCTTCCGTCAGTTGTGGAAGCATTCAAACATTGTTTATGTATCCATTACAATGACTAAACCTAAAACAGTTGCTTCATGATTCATTAATGGTCCGTCTTATTCAAAAACTGTTGGGAACTCTTTGAGTATCTTTGTCTGACAATAAGCTCGTTTATTAAAGTTTTATATAATGTATATTGCAATCATCAAAATTATGAGCTTCACACTTCCACAATTTTAACTTTCAGCTTACCCAATGTTACTTTTAGCACATTCTATTAAAATCGCCATACATCCATCAGCTTTCAAATGACGTGTTGCTTTAATTTGCGTTAGGTCTTTTAATTTTAAGCGGCGAGGTCATTGCCATGTAGATATTAGGCACTGATCCAACCTCGGACAGTAATGAGAAGTATTTTTATGCAAAATAAAAAACAACTACTAATAGCTCACAACACCTTTGCACAGGGAACTCAAAATTGTAAAGTAAGCATGAGAAACATTGAAAGTCCCTACTTGTTTCTCCATTTAAAATCGTGTCGATCTGTTACATTGTCATTCTATAGAAATATATAATGTTTCAGTATTTTTTTGTAAGATTTTGATGTTGATGATGTTTTGTTGTTGATGTTTTTGTTAAGTGACCTACAGGTGATTACCAGAAAGTCACCTCTTTTGACAAAAACATTGACGATATAACGACGTATAACCGACATAGCATCGCCTGTCTGCCTACAGCAAGTGCACTAAAAACAACAAAATATGGGCACGGAAAAGTACTAGTTGGTGGAACAACGCCGTACGTACGTTAGAACCTAGCACTGGCTAGGTTGTAACGCAACGTAATTATCTAATGTGTTAACATGGAGACAACCGGTGAATGAACTACAGAGGAATCAAATGAGATACAGTCAACTTTAGTGCATGAGGGGAGCAGTTATCAGAATGCAAATAATATAGGTACTCTTACTATATGAAAATTTAAAGCTCCAATTTGTAATAAACACAGCTGTTCATCCGTGACCTAACCCAACATTATAAATAATAAAATATTGAATCATTATAAGTGTATACACAATAACACTAGTGTACCTAATAATACCGCGGTCGAAGCTCTGTTGCAACGCCGCCGTATGAGTATGCAGGACATGCAAAACAATTACAACGCCTTCACACGTGATGAAGAACACGGAGTATATTTAGTTGGTAATAAAGTACACAATAAAAGCATAGAAACTTGAGAATTACTCGCGGTCATTTTCTAGAAGTTTCGAACAATGCACTGGGAAATTATTCTAGCGTATCAAAAGCCTTACCGAAGTCTACGCATGTAAAATGTTTTGGAATTAGCCCAAAAGTACACAAATGTAGTCAAATACAGTCTAGGAAGGAGGAGCTTTGACTTGGGTGAATTTGCTTTGATTGTAGTTACCGTATGGATTGGATTCATGAGTTCGAAATTAAAAAACAGACATCCGGACCAGCGCAACTGGGTCATGTGAACGATTTTCAGATACGAGTACATACTTTTTGGTAATTATTATTTCCGTTACAGACATCATCATCCTGCTACTGAGAAATCCGTGATGGAAAAACCCAATAACACTTTACCCGACCTGGGAATCAAAACCAGGACCTCATGCTTAGCAGTAGCGCTTGCGACTACCTACTTGACCTACGAGACAGTGTTATAAGTAATATATCTTCCTTAATTCTCAATATTAAACGTTAAATAATCAAGATTCCATTCCATTGCAACATGTATACGTAACACATCGTCTATTTTAGTTTCTGGACTATTTAGTTCAATCTCCAGCTTTTTGTTTATTTCACCGAACGTCTTCTACTGTTATTAGTCTGCTTGTCATTGTATGAAATATTTATTTACTTTAGATGAATCCAGTTGCATTTGAATTTTACTTTGTACATGCCTACGTAAATATTTATTTGTAATGTTATTGTAGGTACCTATTATGTTGTTACGAGTTGTAGGTCGGCTTAAGGTTTGGATGCACTATTACGTTCACTCATAAAATAAGTGGGGTCACCAGGGTGACCACAGATTCAGATAATTTTGCTAACAATACTACAGTTGCTGCTTTTATTGTAACATTTTAGGTCTTCTCTATTGAGTAGACATACTTATTCTAAACATTCTGCTTGCTCATCCGTGAATCATTTCAAAAATTTTTATTGTGTTGTTGGAAATGTTAAATCTCAAACGCTTTTGTAAGTTCCATAAACTGTTCGCACAGTTACTGATGCCCTGCAATCTGTGGTGAGTGATTTCGGAAAAAGGGACGGAAGTGAGTAACACTTCCTGTTATAGGTATTGGATTTGACCAACGAGCGCGCGCGTTTCTAGAGTTGGCCCTAAGATGGTACCAACCAAGTCCAACCAATTTTCCGAGAAGTTGGTACTGTCATCAGCCAAGATGTCAGATGTTGCACATCATATGCGACTGTACCGTAAGCCTAGTTGTTTTTTTTTGTGTAATTTAATTGTTTATTTAAAAGATAGACCATAAGTATGATAAGTAGGTTAATATTTGTATGGTCGGAAAGTGTAGATTTAGGTTTTGGTGTTCGAAAAAATTAAGGTAACTTGCTTAACATAAAAGATCAAACGGGTATAGTATTCTGTTGCATAAGTTTTACTATCATCACCACACAATTTAAGTTCATCCTCGTAATATTCGTCACATTTCAACTTACACACGCCAATAATTTCTTTACACTTGGTACGAAAAGAGAGTGCTGCCTATTCTTGACAATGAATACACACAAAATTTGTTGAAAATAATCGACTTTCGTCACGAGCAGCCAATTCAAATGAAAGCATTTCCCTACTGAAAACAACATTTTCTTTCACAATCCAAAGGATTTGGAAAGAAATTCTTAATTCATTGCTTCATCTTTGTAATTCTCCTGCTCGATAAAGGTATAACGCAATGAATGTTATCGAATTGTCCAAATAAAAGGCATTGCAATTGTTAGTAAGATAAGGACGCAATGACCACGCAGTTTTCAAAAACAATAGTGAAACACACAAAAAGTTGCTTAGACCCTTTCCCTGGACTCTACTTAAGTATTGGGTGATAGATTCCTTATTTCCGTCCAATCATGATCTTTACCATCATAAACAGCGATCACTCAAATAAACCTTCTGAAGAATCTAATACTTAAATATTTTTGTGTACATTACCAGATGTTTACATTAATAATTTATTACAATTTGCAATTCACTCAGTTTATTTTATCAAAATCTTCAATTTCCTCAATAAATTCGAGTTCCATGAAGTTAATTTCTATCATAAACAAAAATATTTCATAAATTGCCAATAGTTTTAACAAGAATATTTACTTAATTTAGGCTAATATTGGAAGCAGTAACCACTGTAGTAAAATATGGTATGTACAGTAACTTACTTAGTTTCTGCTGTATTTATCATAACCACGTGGCCTGGCAACACGAACGTTTACGCTTTCCAGTTTCATTCCTGCGTGTAGCAAAACGAGTCTAACTTAAATATAGCTTTTTATAAGTTTTTATATATCAGAGTGACGCGAACACCGACCCCGTTCGTATATCTTCAGTTATTTCAGTGTCTTCTGATTCATATGGTGAGGAGAAACAAATGCGTAAGAAATTCTCAATGACATGACAACGCTAATTGGCAGTATGTCTGTTTCGTTCAGGGCAAGATTTCTGTACAGAGCGTGTACGATTGCATAAGGCTTCATGACAATGACAATAATGTCGTGTGTGTAGTTAAAGAATGAAAAAAAGATTGCGAAATATAACAGAATCAGTAATATTCAAAGACAACAACACGACGTATCAGAGTTTTTGTAAACCAGACAATTGTTGTTTAACTTATAAGTAGGTAATTGACGTGAAGATTTTCAGAAATGCTTTATTTTTATCATCTTATATACTTAGTTCGTTACGGACATGGTGTATTTTTCTGACATAGTTTAAATTTTTCTCATGTGTTTTGATTGCGCTATTGGATATCGATACTTAAAGGTTCCTAATGCAAAATTCTATTTCCTTGCCAATTATCTTCTTTATGATTTTCGCTACTAATTTACCTGTCGGCTGGCAATTTCATTTCAATTGAAGTAAAAAATTAGATTCCAAAAGTATATATTTTCACGTTTCTATCGACGTAAAGTCTTGCTCGAAGGAGTATTTGAGTTTTTGTCATGTAGATACTGTAATAAAGACGGTGGTTACTTTGAATGTTTGATTTCAAGAATATTTCCGATTTCATAAAAAAATGGTTCCAATCTATCTATCATCTCCATCACAGGGCGAAAGTAATTACTTAAATAAGTTAGGCCAAAAATATTGAGCGATATAGTCTCTTGCCCTTATCTCAATTTATTAAGGGTCGGCAACACCTTCCGTACTTCTCTATTAGTCGTCATCCCACCATCCCTTTTTAGCCATGTCATCTTTCACATATATATCCATCGTTTCTCAGGTCTTCCCCTTCTCTTATAGCACTTTCATACTCAAAGCAGTCCGCACGATATTTTCCTCATTCTTCCGCATCACATATCCATACCATGGTAACAGATTTCCGGAGAAAGGAGAAGGATTTAATTCAATGTGTATATATAATTAATAAGGTGTTTAAAGGCCATACATCGCATAAAATAAAGAAGCTTTGAACGGCGAAAGAGCTGAGCTTTGACAAGAAATGGGACATAAAAAAAAACGAAATCTTTATTACAGATTGCTTGAAACAACGAAAGGGATAGGTATTGAAGTGGTCAAGTAGTCAAGGAAACCATACATTCTAAAAACAATGACGGCAAGGGCAACCCTCCAATGCCAGAATGACGTTAAAATTTGACATTTGGCAGTAACAAGACAATATATGATAGGTTCGGAATGTGGAATGAGGAAGTACGTCAATGAACCAGAACGATCAACATTACTCTCTTTAGTGGTTTAGACTGAGGGTGATGAGTAATATTAATTTTAATAACATAATACGGCGCCGATCACCTTCATTCGGATGGAATCCCATGAATTAGGTGACATATATTATTTGAAATAACTCCCGTACCGAGTGTTCTAGATAATTGTTAAACGCTCATATGTATAAATAGCCTGTAAAGATAAAATATAATATGTGATTGAGTTTATAAAAAGCCTTTGAGAAATCTAGACATTACTTGTGGAATACCCCAAGGCAATGACAGTTCCGTTCGCGTTGCTGCCATCAAAATAACACTGTTCATAATGTTTTTACAAATAATATAAACTACTTTTTTAAATCATCTAGCATGTTCGGAAAAAGAACGAAACACCGATAGCCACGTGCTGAGCCCGAACACGAGATTTTAAGAATCAATATAGAGGTACAGATTTTTATGGAAATAGGGTTTGCAGCATAACAACAGAGTTCAGTCAATCTATGAATAATCATGAAATATAACATTGCATTTTCATTCAGTAAATCAAAACAGTGCAGCAGCTTTTATACTAGATGGCCACCAATACATCAGCTCTCGTTAATTTGTTAAAATTAATGTATTCTTGTACACGAATTGAAGCAGTTTTCATTAATCCAGGAATTAATGCTAGCATTCTTGGTTTTGGAAGTATTCCAATTAAAACAGTTGTACCAGCACATTTTCGTAATTATGTCTTTTCTGTAACACTTACTAGCCAACCAGGGCCTATTTTTGTAACACAAAAACTTTTCATGACGGCTTCACACTATCAAGGGGCCGCATCTATTTGATTTTATCTGATGTTCAAATTATTCTGGTAATTGTTGTTTAGAACGCTTTAGCCAGAGTGTTTAGCTGTCCTGTCATGATCAATATTTGTAAATTGTTTGAAATGATTGTCTTCGTAATCAATATTTTAGTTAGGTATTTCATTTGTCAGTATCTTCATCATTATTTGGTCATTTACTAACACATCGGTCAATCATCAATCATAATTATTTGGTACCTACTTAAATTGCTATATTTCCAATGCTTATTAATTAAGTTTCTACTTTTTGGACGAGGTATGTTTTGTTTATGTTTTTGTTTGTACCTATCAATATCTGCAGCATCTTTTCCAACGTGGTTACTCTAATTTAACTTCTGACTAACTCCTGTTAGTCAGAAGTTAAATTAGAGTTTAAGACGATCTCCTGATCGTCTTAAACAAGATCCTAATAAAACCAAGAAAACTACTTTCTTAGTACACCTACAGTTAGCTCCGAACAATTTAGTCTCTCAGCCAAGAGACAATCTTGCATCGGTGCCGGCTTCGACAGTGATTTATGACGCTTTTTGTGTCTAGACCAGCCACTGCATCCTTCGGATGAGTGAGAGATGCATTGTAGGCATGGCAACGACCACAGATATGTCAAGATAATTAATGAATATCTGACGAATTAGCATATTGCTACTTGCTTCCACCTCACACACTCATATGCACACACGCACAACTTGCACTTTTACGAAATGATCATTGAGAGGAATGTGACGTAGCAACAAACAGATCACATCGACAGTTGGCGACAAAAGAAAATAGTCGGAATGCCGATACCACGTAATGGTAGTCTATTTCAGCGGCAAATGCGGCGGCACACAGTTTTAGCCGAGCTAAGAGCGTAGGCGCCTTGCGACCTTGGCGGAGCCAGCATCGGTGGAACGGTGGAAAACGAGACTCGGTACCATTTTAGGCCGCGCCGACGGCCGCAGCGGTCGGCGGCCGGGTCAAGTTTTATTGTGTCCGCGGCTCGGTTGCATAACTCGCGAATCGCAAACCGATCCGCTCGCTTCGAAAATATCATGCGCACAGCCGAAAGCTCGGGTCCGCCGAAGCGGTCTTCCCCTCGGTCCGTCCGAAGATCATTAACTCGACGATAACCCATTTGGACGGGCGCCGTCGTAGACGTTTCGACACGGCGAGGGCCGCCCCCGCCCTGGCCGGCCGCCAGCTTTCGAAAGCTCGCAAAATTAAACGGAGACGCGCGCCGGTCGGCAGGCGGCGGGCGAGTGCCACTTACACCAGTACACCGCGACGAAATCCTTGTCTTCCAGCACTCTCTCCAACTGTTTAGCGGTGACCTCTTCGATCTGGGGCTCGACATGTTTGCTCGGGGCGGGGGATTTACGCGCGGTCGCGGCGGCGGCGAGCAGTAGCACGGCCGCCAGAGCCTTCAGCCACCGAGCCATGGCGAGGACGCGCGCGGACTGACGCCCGGCCGCCGCCCGCCCTGCGCAAGCGCCGCCCGCGCGCTCCCGCCCGCGCATGCGCGCGCCCGCACGACCCCGGCGCCCGCGCTGCTTCGGCTTTGTTTACATCGCGACGCAATGCCTCCGGTGTTGCGAATACCTAACCTCCAAATGCGCTTCGACAGTACTAATTAGTCTGTGGCTTCGACGTGCAGTGCGTGTACATCAAATAAATACTTACATTATCTACAAAATATCGGCACGCTCCCGTGCTAGTCCCTACCTACTCTAAGTTTCGGTAGGTTCTTACGAAACTCATCTTTCAGTTAGCACCTGCGATAGCAATGTTACAGTTTTACACTTTCGAACCAAATAGCGTTTACAGCAAATACAGCAAGATCAAACGAAAAATACAGTAATTATGTAAACAGTTTGCATGAGTTTGCTTGGTTTGTGGAAGACTGATGATTTCGCTGATTAGTAAATCTACCGTCAAATCAATCAATCTGCCTAGCCTTTTCCCAACTATGTTAGGGTCGGCTTCCAGTCTTAGCGGATGCAGCTGAACACCAGTATTTTACATGGAGCGACTGCCTATCTTATCTCCACAATCCAGTAATTGAGTAAGTAATACGATACCCCATACGATATTGGTAAGACTGGTTGTCAGACTTTCGGGCTTCTGACTCTGACCACCCGTAACGACTGTCAAAGATCCACGAATGATAGCCGGGACCAACGTGCTTTCCGAGGCACGGAGGAGTCTCGGTATGTAAAGATGGTCCATCCACGGACCAACCGCGGCAAGCGTAGCTTACCTTATGGATCGACCCGCGCTGCTGTTATTAGATAGCCACGAGCTCCTCAAACTGCCGTCAAATCAAGCAACTAAAATGAATAGGCTTTAGAAACGGTAGGCCTATCGTCAAGAGCAGACCCATTTGGCAATCCATACTAATATTATCCATACTAATATTATGAATTCGAAAGTAACTCTGTCTGTCTGTATGTTCCCTTTTCACGCCTAAACCACTGAAAGGATTTCGATAAAGTTTGGCGATTTTTGTAAATTTTATAGGGGAGCCTCAGACCAACCAAAAAACCTTTTTTGTTGGTGTGAGACCGAGCTTATTGTTTTGTTTAGGTATTCATCCTTTTTTTTTCAGGAAACTTGAAGCGATTTTCACTGTGAACCTAATATTTTGTTTTCTGCTTTGGTTTATAAATAAATGTATATAAATGGAACTTCTGTTGTTCCTAATACAGATGTTCTTCCAAACAAAAATTGTCTATTAAGTAACTACTATCACAAATGTGGTCAAAAAAGACTTAAGCTGAAAAAGCATGACTCGGACGTAAACAGGGGTGGCCATTATTGAAAGCGCCAAATCTATTACCGCAGATTGTTGGTGGAAGGTTTGGTTGGAAGGATTGGTTGAAGGAAGAGGGAATGCAGTGCGCCATATGTTTGCGCACACTACGTGTGTGTACGTTTATGCTGTGAAGAAAAGGAACTGATTTATGACACGGGTTAAAAATCGAACTTCGCGATTTTATTTAGGTAGTACCTACTTACCTACCTACTAGCTTTAAATTGCTTGAATTTGAGCTTCTGCCCGCGACTGTGTCCGTATGGAATTTCGGCCCCGGCCCCGTCCCGAACCCGACCCATCGCGTTGCATCATCGCATCGCCCGCTCGCGCTGCTATGTAGGTAGATACTTCGTTCTCGCTTAGCGTTCTTTCTGACAATTCTGACTTTTTTCTTTTTGCTCGACCCATAGACTACTTTGCTCAGCCTACGGAAGGAACAATGGCAGATCGGTAAAACTAATCTTTGAGTAGGTACGTACTTAGATTATCTAACCTAATTAGCGGCGCCGGCACCTACCTACCTTTATGTAAGTTTTGTGTTAAAAACTGTGCCACTTTGACTCATCTAAAACTCACAGTACCTACACAGCGGTCATACATAAAGTTCAATGACCCAAAAGGTGAACAATGCTGATAACGCAGATTGAGATTATGTTACGGTAGGCAGGCATTAAAATAAAGATCAGTGACGGTAGGTATAAATAAGTTAGGCAGCTTTAAATAAATACTTAACACAATGTAAACAATCAAATAAATAAACAAACCCTCGCCGCAAGCTCCTTGTTTGGCTAATAATCACCAGAACAGAATTTGTTTGATTCTTGCTATTACAAGTCACAATAATCATTAGAAATCATAAAATAGTCACAAAGTAAACTTTATGAATCGAAAATGTAGCTAACAAAATCACCATCCAAATTACAATTAATCGCTACTTAAAACTTTTCCCTTCCCGCCAAAATAAATGCGAACAGAAGACAACCAAACGAAACTCTTAATAACTCCCCCTAGTGGGAGGACACTGAACTAAAAAAAGTTTTTTATTGTCTGTGTGTCGCTTTTGAACGAATCGATGAACCAGGATTTTGAAAATCGAAAATGTCAACCAATAGTGACGTTAGGTTCCACCACCGATATCGATAGTAGAAAAGTATTTTTCTCAACTAATTAGCGTAGTTTTATCTTAGGATCTATAATTAAGAAAAAAATATATATATATCTTGAGTTAAGCGTTCCCTGGGCCTGCGTAGTGGATTATGGCCCGCTCCCTCTCACAAAGAGAGAGCCTGTGTCCCAGCCGTGGGAACGTTATAGGTTAAAATTATGCTAAACGTTCCCAATACTGTAGCAGTTTTTAATATAATAATGTGGCAGCATGGTGAATTGGTGATGCTTTTTTAGAAGAAAACGTGTTGTACCGACCTCAAGTAACATGAAGCAAGGGCAGAAAGATGATGATGGTGATGTTTTTATAAAGACACAAAAAAAAAATATTTTCCTTTCTTGTTAGTTTTATTATAATAGGTAATCGATCTTTACTTTTTACCGACTTCAAAAAAGGAGGAGGTACTACGTTCGGATGATTGTTTTTTTTTTTTTTTTTTTTTATGTATGTTCTCCGATTACTCCGCCGTTTGTGAACCGATTTTGAAAATTCTTTTTTAGTTCGAAAGGGTATACTCCCGAGATGGTCCCATATAAATTTTAGTAAGTTTGCTTGCGTAGTTTTTGAGCTAGCTTCAATATTACGTATTTTTCCCACAGTCTATGTAGACGATATAATTATTAGACTCCTTCACTGTTATTTACATAGCAGGTAGTAACTTGTGTGGGGTAGGTACCACCACTAAAAAGTGAAAAATTAAAACTTTTTACAAAAAAAAACAACCGACTTCAAAAAAAACCCTAAAAAAGTGAAAAATAACTTTAATTTCGGAAGTCGGTGGCAAAAAACGAAAATTAAAAAGCAAAGACACCGACTTCCGAAATTAAAGTTATTTTTCACTTTTTTAGGGTTTTTTTTGAAGTCGGTTGTTTTTTTTTTGTAAAAAGTTTTAATTATTCGTATGGTTTTTAATACTTCAATAAAATTATAGCCTCTTGATCTAAGGTGGAAGTTCGCATCGTGTGTGATATTAATTATTTTGGAGGTTACTAGAAACGAAACTTTGATATTTAGATTTTTTTTACAATAACTATCGATGTTCTTCGCTACTGACTCATAACTGCGCGTCCATCACTACCAAAGATGAGTCAACCAATCAGCGTGTACCGCAAACGTCATTTGTCACGTGGAGGGGAACACCGGAGAGCGGTTTCCGAACGGAAAAGGCAGCATAGCTAACTTTTTGTTTCGCAGTCTCGCGCTGCTAACAAATTCTCGTGACGCGGCCGGTTCTAATAAAATAAGTTCGAATTGTGAATGTGAAGTGCCTTGTGGAATATACAATGGATATTATTTATTAATTGTCACAGTACTGTGCAAAGTGTTGTATTTATTTCTTCGCAAAGTTTCGGTAAGTTTACTTTACTTCAAAGTTTCAGTTTTTCATACTGCATGTTTTACCTGGCCGATGTATTGTTTGATTCCGTCACAATCTTATCACGAATTTATAGCTCGATAGTAATTTTTGTGCTGTTTAGTCAGGAATCTTGAGAGAATCTAGTTAGAAAGGTGGGTGGAGTATAAAAAAGTGTTAAGTACCTAGTGATAGTTTTTTGTTTTAAATTTTGCTTACGGCTGACTTTGGCCAGCTCATTGATCGTTCACTTACGCATAGAATATTTACAGTAGATAAAAAAATTACAGATAATGGTGAAATTATTTGCCATGAAGTTTTGTTTGTGAGCGGTGGTCCTTGACATCAGAAAGTGTCTATTTTAGTCGCTTATTACTCCAACATCCATATTAATGAAATAAAATAATTAAAACAAAAAAACTATTGATCTATTTACTTCTGAATGTCATAAAAATGATAACAGTTTTTTATACTGAGTGCCAAATGTGGATTATAATACAAATAAAAATCATGTAAATAATGCCACCATGAAAATATGCATTGCATTGAGGGTTATAGGCCAACCGCTTAACTGAGTCCGTTCCTGGGTTCCAGTGTGGGAGGGGTGACAGTTGTCACAAATTGACGAATAAATAAATAAATAATATTTATTTACAGAAAACACGGTATTAAAAGTTGTTACAGTACAAATTGAGTCCAATCATGTTTTGCTTAATATTAATGCATGCAAAATTATAGTATCAACATTACAGTTTATGTTCGAGAAATTCTTTAACACTATAGAAACTATTTTCATTCAGCCAGTTATACAATTTAATTTTTAAAAGTCTGTAATTTAGATCTTTAAACGTATTTGGTAATTTTTTGAATATACACACACACATAGCTACACAGTTTTTATTATATTTAGCACACCGGGGCATCTCGTCTAGTACCAGCCTGAATTGGTCACGCCGACTTCGTGAACATACATCTTCCGCTGTTTTGAACAGTTCTCTATGTTTCTGTACAAACATACATACTTCATACACATATATTGAAGGCAATGGTAGCAAACCAAGCTTTTTAAATATTGGATTACATGATTCATCTGATGGAATCCCGTATATGGCTCGTATACATTTCTTTTGAGCGATAAATGTTCTATTAAAGTCGGTACTATTTCCCCATTTTATTATTCCATACCGCAACGAGGATTCCACATACGCTCGATATTTATATTTGTTATCTTTATAATCTTTCTAAGGGCATACACAAATTTATTCACTTTTCCACATACATGCTCAACCTGTGCCTTCCAGTCTAAATGCTCATCCATTACTACACCTAAAAACTTAGTTTATGTGACCTGGTTAATTTTTGCCATATCCATCTTAAAATTAAATTTATTATTATAATATTTGTTAAATTGTATATATACAGATTTTTCAAGATTAATAGATAAATTATTGTTATTTAACCAATTAATTAAGTCAGCAATTGTTTTATTTATGTCAATTTCATGGTCAGTAATCAATTTATATTTTTTGTCAACAGTAACAATTATAGAAATGTCATCAGCATAAAGAAAGCATTTGTGCTTAGTCACATTAACAATATCATTTATGTAGAGGAAATAAGATGGGCCCTAATATGCTACCTTGGGGCACGCCTCGTTTGATACATTTATACTCAGACGTATACAGTAACATAATTATCTCCATTTCCGTCGACTTTGGTGACGGTGACACACTGTTGTCTGTCAGTTAGGTATGAAGATATCCATTGATGTGGCAGTCCCCTAATTCCGAGAGCCTCCAATTTTTGTAATAGGTTAACGTGTGAAACCAAACGCCTTTGATAAGTCAAAAAATAGTCCTGTTACCAACTGGTTATTGTTTATACCATTTTGTATGGTTTTCAAAAGTGAAAAGATGGCTAATGTAGTAGATTTACGTTTTTGAAAACCGAATTGTTCTTTTCTTATAATATTAAATTTCTCGCAGTAGTTTATTAATCTATGGTACATACATTTCTCATATATTTTTGACAAGATGGGTATTAGCGTTATAGGGCGATAATTGTTCACATCATAGGATGGATTAGCACAGCTGGTACTTTCACTTGAAAAAACTTTAATTATAAATATTTTCAATGACAATAACGTGTCAACGTCAAACATTTATTTAAAAAAATAGCCACATATAAGACAATTTTGAACATCAAAAATAATCATGATAATATACAAAAAAACAAATATTATTCAAAATTAGCTTCATTAATTTGATAGCAAAAGGAAGCAAGCCACATCTTTATCAGTATTATGTTTGTAAGATTATATCAATAATTTTATCATTTTAGAGCTGATAGCAAGTCTTTGTTCGGAACAATCAACCGCGCGGCCATTGTTTTGTGGCCGACACTAAAACAATAAAAAGTTGGCACATCTGGGGGCCTACCACCACCGTTTACAATAATATTATTTTAATATTACTTCAATGTCGGAAAGAGATGAAGCTCTACAGTACAGGACGTATAGCTCCATCTCTTTCGACGAATTAAGATTAAAATAATACTTCTGTAAGCGGTGGTGGCCCCCGTGGGTCTCGAACAAGGCTAGTTTTGCAATTTTGGTTGGAGGATTTGAGAGCTCTGCTTGTGTATTTAACTGCCTTCATTTTTTTGGTACTATATGGACCCACAGTTGGTGAAGAGGGTCCATATAAGGTTTTCTACTTGGTAAGTAGATTATTCTCAGGGCCGAATTCTGCTTTTCTTTAAAAAAAAAACAGGTTTATTTCCAAGTTAAGTCATGAAAGGAAATAACTTATAATAGGTACCTACCTATTATAAGTTATAAAATTTGGACAGCACGAAGACTGTCCTCTACCTACCTAGGTAGGAACTATTATCTATCTAGGTAAATATTAGGTAAATATAGGTAAATATTATCTACCTAGGTAGGAAGGAAAGTCTTCGTGCTGTCCAAATTTTCACAAAACAAAAAAAAACGAATTGACAACCCTCCTTTTAGAAGTCGGTTAAAAAATACAAAATGCTATTTAATGCCCCAACAAACGCTAATGGCTATAGGCCAACGCAACGCCATTTCTATTTCCTGACTGAAAACGAAATCACGAAGTAGTTTTATTTATTATCATCATCTGTGTACACAAACTTTTCTTTTCTTGCGGTTAGTACAGCTCCTGCTGTCTGTACAATCTGTGTCTGTAAGCAGGGCCAAATTTACAGGTGTGAAGTCCCTGGGGCAATCAAGAACTGGAGGTCCCCATAATATATGTAATAGACGAAAAAAAATCACTTAATTCGCTTTTCGGTATCAAAGTAATTCAACGGTCCATTTTTAAGCCCATCAAACCAGGACACGAAAAAAATAAATAAAAAAGGTTCATTGTGAATGTGAACATTTTTTATCTAAAAAAAATCTTTTTGTGGTGGCCCGGGGCCATGGCCCCTGTTGCCCTGTCTGATATCCTGCCCTGAGCACTTGACAAGCTTATCCTCCATTTCCTTGAATATCTGCATCGGCGTCGATAAATGCTAATGGGCCTGTATAGGTACCTAATAATCATCATCAGCCTACATGAGCTCACTGCTAGACATGGACCTCTCCAAACGCACGTCATTCATCTCGATTCTCTCTCACCCGATATATCGGACGTGCAGCGTTACGCCCGGTCTCGGTGAATCTAGGTGACTAAATCGTCACATTATAGTGACCCTGATCAGAATTGGACGTTGTTCATTATTACGATCTATGCTTGAGGTCAATTTCAGCAGTAAAAGTAGCTGATAGATGTGTTATAAAATATATATAAATGATAGGACCATAATCCATTTTTAACCCCGACGGAAAAAGAGGGGTGCTATAAGTTTAACGTGTGTATCTGTGTAGCTGCCAAACGGCTGAACCGATTTTGATTTTTTTGGTTTTGTTTGAAAGGTGAATTGATCGATAGTGTTCTTAGATAAAAAAAAAATCGATTTATTAGGTGCTTTGTTTTTGTCGGGGGTTTTTCTAATTTTTAATTTAATTTTACTTGTCTTGTTTCTAACTAGTTTTGTAAATGTCATGTCTCTATCACAAGAATATCTTTTGATATCTAACCACAAACACCAATGTACGACTTATCAACAAGATAAGGTATGACCAATGAGTAATGTTCTAGAGGCTTCCAACCAATATCGTTGACTAACATAGTCTTCTTCGAAATTTGTAAAAGTCACCTAATCGATACCTAAGTGCTACAAGCAGCCATTGCAGACGTTGCTTTGATGTTTAAGAACGTAAGTAGATACTGTTTTCCATTCTTTTCTT
This sequence comes from Lithophane semibrunnea, assembly GCA_947363905.1. Lineage (NCBI taxonomy): Eukaryota > Metazoa > Arthropoda > Insecta > Lepidoptera > Noctuidae > Lithophane > Lithophane semibrunnea. The sequence goes on along the minus strand of OX376194.1, from coordinate 3,390,312 downwards.
CTTTTCGGGCTACCCAAAGTCCCAAACTATTTAGGCGTGTGCCGGAGTCTATACAATAGCAAAACAAGCCAATAACTTAAACGTCGAACTTCGCTATGGTTGGATTTATTTTCCAGTCCTTTTCGAAAGGAAGTCCTTATCATTTTACTGACATTCCAAAACATACGTGTAATACCTGCAGGTATAAAATGCCATAATAATTATAAATCATTTATGTCGCAAGATAATAGCGCCGGTGTGTGATAAACTCCAATACACGTTCGTAGAACAGCGATAATCGCTATCAAACGTATCGTCAACCTGATATTGTAAGGACGCTTATCATAAGGAGTTTAGTGACTACGTGTCAGTACACAAGTGAACATCCAACATGGGCGAATATCGTGCGGGTAAAGCTGGCATCAACGCTGAGGCTCAGGCCAGGATCCACAGCAAATACAACGATGATATCGCTCATGAGACCCTCGAATGGATCAAGCTCTTGACCGGTGAACCAGCTAACACCGATGGAACAGCCGCCAATTTGTACGAAGTTCTAAAAGACGGTACTCTGCTTTGCAAACTCGTCAACTCTCTGCAAGAGGGCTCAGTGAAGAAGATCAACCAGTCTTCTATGGCGTTTAAGTGCATGGAGAACATCAACGCATTCTTGGATGCCGTGAAGAAGCTGGGAGTGCCACCGCAGGAGACCTTCCAGACCATTGATTTGTGGGAGAAGCAGAACCTGTACTCCGTCGTCGTTTGCCTGCAGTCTTTGGGACGCAAAGCCGGAAACTTCGGTAAGCCTTCCATTGGGCCTAAGGAGGCCGACAAGAATGTCCGTGAGTTCAGTGACGAGCAGTTGAAGGCTGGACAGAACGTCATCTCTCTCCAATATGGCACCAACAAGGGCCAGCAATCCGGCATCTCATTCGGCGGTAGACGCCAAATGTAATATGTTTAATGTAATTAATTTATAATGATTAAAATGTAATAAATATTTTGTATTTTGTTAATGTTCGCCTTTCATTTGTTAAAACAAGGTGTGGTTGTTCGTCCTCAGACGTAATCTCAGATTAGATAACACAAATATTTTGCACTACTGCAGTGGACTGAAGTGGTTGTTTGATTTGTTACTAAGAGGTTCATTCTTAATTGTTTCTTTCTTCTTAAATTCTTCTCCTTCAGAAATATCTTCAGACTTTATTCAGGTAACGGCTGTGCATATCACAGTTGAACGACCATACTTTTTCATGTTTGCAGTATTCGACTTCCGAATTCCGAAAGTTGAAATACCATTTTTATGATCGAATTATAGCAATAAGGTTTAATATCCTTTGAAACCTAAATTACTTATCAGTTGTTTTATATCAGAACTTGTAGAATCACCTACTTATTAAATAACTTGAAAGTGTTGTTGATGATATTGATAGCACAGTAATGTCTAGTCTGAATAGAGATAAGACAATCGTAAAAAAAAAACAAAAAGCTAATCACGACGAGAAGTAATTACTTTCCCTATAAGATTTTGTATACTGCAGGTAGGTTACCTCAACTTATTGTAGAAGCTACCATATAGTTAAGTAGGTACCAAAATATCAATGGATATAAGAAATATACATGAAATTAGACCTACTTAAAAATGGAGCAGATGGACTGTGAGTACCATTATAAGTTATTCCGAATAAGCGGAAGCCATCCACAATATAAAAAGCTATTTTAAGCTTCAGTTTCAGTTAAGCTCAGTAATTACACCGGATTAACCAGAATTGAATTAAGCAGTTTATGAGTTTCATTTAGTATGAATTTTGCAGGTATTTAACACGATACAAGGAACTGGACATGATGATAAAGATAAAAGAATTCATTTAATCTTCACATGATTCACACGAGAAACTAATTTTTCATATTCCCAAGGCAATTAGACAATGCAGCCAGTGCTGGTGATAATCCTTGAAAATATAATAGAGAACTGACACAAAGGCAAATTTTACACACTAACTACCTACTTAAGATTATTTTAATAACTCTCTGTTAAAAACTTGCTAATATACCTCGACCTCTAACATGAAAGACATTGATGAAACTGAACACGGATATAATATTTACAAAGATGTAAATAGCTGCTATGTCTTGATATAATAGGTTTCTTCAAAGCCAATCAGTACTTATCAAACACCAGAAGGTGAAAGAGATGAAGCTTGATGAGAAGTTGGTAGGTACAGAGGCATTAAAATTCGAAAGAGAAGATGAAGCAATAAACAAACGATGACTAGACTGTGATAAAGGATATAACTAGACAAGGATGATAACTTGGTTTGGCATGATACGGATCTAAATAAAGTGGGAAAGAGCAGGATAATGATAAAGAAAAAGCAATAACTTTATTAGCAATTTACATTGTGTTATGTATATAAATACAGAAATCTAACTAAAAGTCGTATACTAAATTAACTAAAGAACTATAAAGCAATATAAATTGTATAGCTCGAATATTTAGCTTTAGTTCAACGACATGTTGAATCAGACGATATTTATTAAACATGATTATCTAAATTAATTGGAAACGCTAATATCTACTATAGGTTTAGTAATTCCGACATTGTTTACGCTTGTGACTCTTGCAAAATGAAGTCATCAACAATTTTTTTTTATTATATCTTTGATTAAGTACCTACAGCAAAAAGTCCCATTTCTTTTAAAATTCATTATCTAAATTATAAATCTAATCTGAGTTCCGGCTGATTCCGCAAAGTACGATAAAAATAAACGAACAAACATAACTGAATATAATATTTTTAGTATTTTTATGAAAGTTCCCGTTTCACCTTTTAGCAAAATGTCGAGGAGAAATCGCTCCCTTGTTCTTACCTTGTTATTTGATGACGTCATCTAGTATTGATCTAACTTTTGCAACCACAGCCGTTGCTAAGGCTTAGCACGAACTTCCAACATCGCCCTACAAAATGATAACTATGTTTTAGAGCAACTATTGAGAATTGAGAACGGTTTACGTAATCGTGTCGTTATATCCGCCGACTGCATAGAACAATACTTATATTGCAAGTCTCAAGGAAACACTGCAATTACATGAACCAAAAACAGGCGGTAATCATTCTTATGACTACAGTAACAGCTCCTAGATTGGTGTAGCAAATGAATTCTAGACTCATGCAACCGCTATCAAGGACAATCAAGCGAGTTTACCTAAATGTGGCATTAATCGATGATTTCTAATAACTTGATGGTTATTACTGTTATTCATTGGAAATGGAAACGTCGGATCCTTTGATGCGGCGTAATGTAAAGCGAATGGTGGACAATAATAGCAGTATCTTTGATGATAATCTATCTTTGAACGAGTGTTCGTTTTTGCTAGGCTTTGCAAGACTGCATTTGATTCCAAGTCGCTCGTTTAGTCCATTCAATATTAATATGTTTGTTCGAAACTGCTAAGTAATAGTTGTCATACAATAGAGGAGAAAGCTACATTAAACAGTCATATTTTAGTTTTGCTAGAGTTTCTAAATTGCCAATTGAATCGCGAGTGTTTTCTTCAGAATTGTAACGAGATGTCTGAACCACAATAATACTTGCTGTAGATAGTCTTCAAATAGCTTCTACAATCTTCTGTACATCGGATATTTAATTTGCGTTTAAATTCATCTGCGGCAGCGGATGCTCAGATGATTTTGGCTAATACATATAATGAAGGTGTTTTTAACCAAATGTGGAATTATGATTAACAAGGATGTCAGTCTTGTATTGAAATACCTTAGTTAGTCGGTGAACATAAGAAAAAGTACTGCGAAATGTAGCAATGAGTGAGCGAATGAATACTTGGGACTTTAAAACCTGATGCCTAATGCATCATCATTAAAGTAATGACGGAATTGTGGCAATTTCTGCATGTTTACAACATTATTAACATTGTTAATTCTATGAATGTTGACGTCACAGTCATTAGCACGGCTGCGACTGCCCGTCACGGTCGTGTCAGCACCCCACAACGGAAGGCCTGGTCACGCACCGATGGTAGCGGAAATACGGATATCCGAATAGGACAACGCTAACTTGTCCCCAAGAGTAACAGAGAGAGATAATCACGCACGTGGGCTTTGTTTTGTGCCAACAATAGCTAATAAGCATAATGTTAAAACAGGAGAAAGTATTGTTAGTCTAATAGCCCACTTGCATCCCAAAATTCAATGTCGTGTGGGTTTGGCTTAGCCGTCGTCAATGGCCTTAAATGAGGCTACAGACATTTATAAAGCGCTCTGTACATGTCCGAAATGATAAATTGAAACAAAGAGCTTCTATGGCTAGATAAATACATTGTATTTTCCAGCTCATTGTAGAAATATGTACAGAAATTCCTATTCACGTCACCATCACAATATGCGTCGTTAATAATTCGGATGCAAAGTTGTACAATAGTTCGAAAGTTAAGTTTAATATGGTGTCTATTAAAAAACCGTTCACTCATTGCTTTCCATTTCATACAGTCTGTATGAATATAATTTTATGATACTTAGCGAAAGCCTTTGGAAACACCTCGTAAAGTTCTCAGTCGAGGCTATCGCCACTTCAGAACGATGATTTAGCAATATCAGCGTACAAATCTTCGATAGTAACGACCTTACTATTTAGAAAGTGTTAATTTTTAAGTAAAATAGCTGTGGAATGATCAGTTTTTGTATTTTGCCTGGTTAGTGCAACATCTCCAAACGATTCAGCATTCCCACGTTATACGATATCGATCGTTCTTGCAAGGCTTCTGTACGTTACGCTACAGCGATTCAGCTTGCCTTCTTGTCCGAAGGCTCTTTTACCGTTACCGTATCGGGCCCCGGCCGGTCGACCAGATTATCTGGCACTAACGGGATGATATCCGTTTTACGATCGCAACGGCAACTCTGTAGCAGAGTTGCAATGCAACTAATTGCACCCAACATTACTTTTATATCGGTGAAGCTCTTACTTTGAATACTGCATTTGCGTGCGATTGCACAAATCGTTGTTCCATCAGGACTTGTAGATTCCACCTCTATAGGAAATGGTGCATGTTTAGCGTGCAAAATCGTCCAATTTATCTCGATTGTATTTTGTTTTTGTTAAATGGTATTTCTTAAATCTTAGCGGCAAAGAATTTCTTGTAGAGCAACGTTATAGTACAGTTTCCTATTTTTAAAATCACCGTAGCGTGCAGAACAGCTGAGATTTGGCGTGATTCGAGTAATTAATTTGCGTTACGTCACTAAGAATTGCAGTGTTGTACTACTTCCATTACACACGTACATACAGTTAATGTTAAGCGGATAATACGACTTTATGTACGAGTCACTCCACTCACCTAGTTTCCTTTGTTTTGATTACTTATTATATTATATCATGTTTTGAATGTAATGTTGTTGTATCATGTTTCCGTTATATAAGGTCTTCTGGTTTTTATATCTGTTCCGTTTCTGTACCGCTACTTCCTATTTTAGTAGATATCCATGATTACAGTAACTGTTATTTGTTAACTTTTCGCTTCTTTACTTTACCGCAATTTTACAAAGCTAACAAGGTTAACACTGCCATGAACATTAATTATGGATTTACATTTCTTTCTCTAACGAATTTTAAGATTATTTCATTTGAATGGTTTCTTTAGCAAACCCAATAACATCAAATCTTTATCCTACTGCAGCTAGTCATTAAAAACCAGGTCAAACGTGTTTCCCATTTCAGTATCATCATGTATTATCCAGAAACTTCCCCCAGTTTATTTATATTCAACTGCGCCATTCAATTTTCCGTCATTAGACCACGTCATTTTAGCTAGGGGAGTCGGGTATCAATTGATATGGCCCTGTGCTCGCCCCAAGCTGATTTATTCGTTAACCTGCACTGTATTGATACAGCTTGACCTCATTGGTGGTGGCATTCGTAATTGTCAATTGCCTTTGATACGTTGGTTGTTAGTTTAAATAGTATGTGCTAATGATAATGTTGATCTGTATCTGATGATCATTATTGATCTTATCGTTTAAGTATTTTCTTGTATTTGTTTTGAACCTATTGCTTTGTAACAGGGCAATCCATCTTCCTCAGATCATAGTTTTTGCAGTAGAACGTGTAATGACGAGCAATCCAGACTTCAGACACATTCCAAGTTTTTCTTAAAGTCATTATTTTCATATTGCAATTTAATACTAGGCACTGCGGTTGTCTCTAACAGTTATTCTTCTTGGGAATCACTTGCGTCTTGACGATTCGATGAAAATTCATCTTTAGTCACACTTTTAGGAACCGAGTATTGCTGTTTGTCACAGCCACTGCGGAAATTTGTTCCTTTAAAAGCGTCTGTAACATAACTGTAATTGATAAATGTCATTAATTAACCTTCAAAGTCTAAGAGCATAAACATATTTTTCTCGATTATGAATCATGTTAGACGTAAGAACCTTCACATTATAACAGCATAATGTAGCAAATTACATCAACATTTATTTCTTCATCAGTCATCACTTCGAAACCGCATAGAGTACTTACCGTTACCGTTGATATTATTTTAATTGGAACAATCTGTGTCATTACAATAAAATAATTTTATTCCGTAACGGGATTGCTTTCTTCTAGTCTAGAGATTCCAACTTTGCAAATGCTTAAACTAAAACTCGGTATAAATACTGCCCGCATCATGAATACGACAAGGCAACCGACTGGAACTAATCACGAAGCATTGACAAATAAGAATTTGCTTAAATTGAATTTACTTAAGAAAAAATAACTAAAAACCTTGCCCAAAGATTTTGTCATTACACGGGTGTGTTTTTCTACCATATTGTTCATTAGAATTAACAATCACTGTTGATTAACCGTAACAGTTTCAGTAATTAAAGGAAGGCGACGACAGGTTATTGCTTAAATTTTAACGCTTGTTGATTTGAGTAAGATGACTTTTGCTGTAGATATTGCAGGCCTGAGGGCATTATTGAAATGTAAAGAGGAAGACGAAGAGTGGATGATACGGCTTAGGCAGGCTCGGAGTCACAGAGTGATAGTTATTAACGATGCCCCTATATTATCTTCATCTTTCAAGTGCACCCATCTCGCTCCGTCTAACATTTTATGAATATTTTCAACATCCTCAATCCTGTTTTAAATCGCACCTAAAGCTTCAGGACCATTACATAAATTACTACTTCGCAACAGGAATGATCTTGCATTAAAAATTGCAAGCGGAAATACTAAATCCGTTCCGTGCCGCCGGTGGACTGGTTTGTTTATGTATCAGTCCACGTATCTCGAATACGTCCGCACTGTCGTAATTATGCATTTCATTTTTATTCGCAACCTGTTCCACTATTAAGCACGCTACAAGCCCATTTGTTATGTCGTTCAAAACTCCCTTACCGACTAGCTATGATTGACCAAGTCATTCATTCATATTTAAATTCTGGTCATAACACGATGACGTTGAAACTTTAGGAATTTCTACATAATGAGGGGAAAATTGTAGCATGTATGAAGATCGATCAGCTTTTACGTAGCATAATGTGATTTATAGAACCTACTTTCCTTTATTCATCTAGGCAAATTACATTTTGCTCGTGTAGTTTGACTTTCGCCGATAGTCCGGTACTGATATTCAGAATATCAGTTGTTAGTATTCTCCACACGGTCCCAGCAATTTGCATTTCAATTGACATCAGTGTCTGGGTTACCATTTGTGTAGGCTTTGGATCTGCCATCAGAGGCACCGTTCAAACTGCATTTTCAATCTCAGATATTATGCTTAACCGTTTTAAGTGACCGCTCAGCAGCGATTGCAATAAATGTAAGATTCTCCGAACGTTACATTTACCGCTTGCCGGTGGTACACTAGGTCCAACTCTGACCGACTTTGTTTGGAACCAGTTTCTTTAGGCGTTACCAAAACCGGCGTCGTTGGTCCAACCTTGGCATTGAGGGAACTCTATGACTAATGTTTGCACGTTGCTTTTTTACCTACACGTTACGTCAAGTGATGTTCGAGGCTCAAGACTTGCGTGATGGAAATTAAATTTTATTTCGTAATAGTAGTTATAGCGTTAGCGATAGTTTGCGTGTAAATTGCGTATTCAAAGTTGCCTGTTTGAAACTAGTTCCATAAATTACTGTAGACTGGGTGTTAATTGTTTTGCATAACGCATGTTGTTAATTGTCAACAGTTTTAAACCAGACACCTCTATATCTTTGCAGACGAAACGCTTAGTGACGTGCTATTACGTCATATTTTATTAAACCATGTTTTCTTATCGTAAGCAAGCTTTCCTTTAATACCGTTTCTTTTATATTCAATGCAAAATTAATTGCGGATTGCATTATTACTGCTTCTACATAATATGATTATTAATTTAATACTTTAACCACATAAATGTGCAGAGGCGGACTTAATGCCATAGGCATTTTCGACCAGTCAACCTTTGGGTGATGCAGAGACAAACAGTGGTAGGTGCAATATTGAAAATTGTGGAATTAATATTTATTTAAATACGTAAACCTATTAAAATCACCATATCTATATATATATACATATATCGTGATTATATCTGCACCATCGCATCTGGTTCTTCTGTAGGTGTTGATCAAAGTCCGGTTTGCTTGGCACATTTGAAGTCAGGTGTGCAATAATGTACTGACACCTACACAATACAACTTTATGAACTATTCACTATCGGCGAGCTCATCGTTCCAAGTTCCAACCACGCGTGCCCGATTGTATCTTAGCGAACATGATTTTCACTGTTCCACCGCATTCACTTAAAATGTCGAAAGTTTTCTATATGCATATATCTCCTTGTACGTAATTTCATCTTGTTAATATATAAGTTACTGTTCCACTTGTCTATATAATTAACTGATTTATGGAAACTCATATCTCATCGTTTCTTATCCTTGGCAGTGATAAGATAAAAGAGTAACGAATTGTAGTCTGGTCTGTAGATTTTTCATTTGTATTGAATTTTCTGTCTTAAACGTAATAAGACACACTTTTAGGTCTTTAATAAGCATGCAGTTAAGTTGCCAATGAGTCATTCAAAACTCAACGACTTGACTACATGCTGCGGTGCATACGACACTAGAGGTCTAATCTCTTTTATAATTCACTACATCCTTAGTTTATGAATTACAAAACGAAAGCAGAAAAGATTAAAAAGCTCATTTTTCATTAAATAAATCAATTTATACGCTGATACATTACCATGCATGATCTAGATCAGACAATTTCCTGTGGTTCTAAATAATGTAGGTAAAAGCAAAACAAATCATTGAAGGCATCAATTTGCCAGAAGTAATTCAGATCAATTTTCGTCACGAGATAAGTAGCGGACAAATCGCAACCCGACCCCGGAGGTCGGCTAATAGCAATTTAGCTCTGCACCGCTATGAGTCACAGCAACAGCGAGTCGTGACAATTTCCACATAAATAGTATGAATTATGACGAAGCAGAAGACCCCAGCACGATAAAGAAATACATTGTCATAAAGTTATTAATGTTGCTCTTCACTAAATATATGGTTACACTGCAACATATGTATATTGTATAGTCTATACTGCTTATATCAGTGAATCTATAACTCGATCAACCGGCCCTCATGTATTGGTGATTGCTATTAAAACATTAAGAGAAACATCGATACTCCTCACAGTCTCTAAGCCACTCCAGTCTGGCATAAACATATTTGTGAGGCTTGTTATCCGAAGCACACTGCTTCGGATAACAACATAACATGTAACACGAGTTTTGTATCTTTCGAGTGCGTTTCAGTACTAACATTATCAAAAGATTTGATAGTATCATTTAATCCATGTGTTCCTTTGTTTTAGCTCACTCTTCCTTTAATGGCTTCTCTATATTCAGCCTAACTGACATTATTATTATCTCAGTTAGCAGCAGAATCGGTTAAATTATTTCGAGTGTTTAGAATTGTAAATCTTTTCTCCTTTATATTTGCTAATATATTATTATGATAGTCTTTTGTTTGCTGTAGAAACATCTGTCTCTATACGATGTTTACGGACCCATGCCGTTCTTAGTATTGACTGTATTTGAAAACAACTAAAAACAAACTGTTGTTACAGTTGTTTTGAAAATGATTACTATAGTCATTTATTTGCATAAAGGCTGTGATATGTTTACTATCAGGATGCAATAATTTATTAATCAGACAATTTATTTTCAAAAGCTGAGTAAGTATTTTCAGGACATGGAACTAAAATCTTTCTAGGAGAGGAAAATGGATTCTAAATGGCTTTTTAACGAACATTATCTTTATCTAAAATCTACATTATGTATGTCCAAATCACGACATCTTTCACTTTACACTGTATTACCATCTAAAACATTGTGTTTAACGTTTCCTGAGAAATTATAGAAGTATAAAGTCTCCTCTAAAATGCTAGTAAACAGTCCGAATTGATTACAAAATTCCGCTGCTACGTACAATACGTCTGTTTGCTTATTTTTGTTTGCACACCGCATTATCAACGTGCTTTGTTTCGACCAAGATTGTGGTTACGAAACCTGGCGTGCGAAACATTCAACTGCTTTGAACACACTCAGTAGATATTGCATTTGCTTCGGGACTTCATTTCACATGGAGTTCTCAAAACAGTCTTCTTCATTCAATCATGTTCTGACCATTGTCAGTCTGTTCTCAAGTCAGGTTACACGGTAACTTGAATATGAACTGTGTGTAAGAACAGTATTCTTGGGATTGCAAAGTGAAAAAATAAACATATACGACTGATGGCATTAAGTATTATTTTAAACATGTGATGCGACATAATGATTCAAACTTTCTCAAACTGCACGTGCTTAGCTGTTTTCTGCAGACGTATATTTATAGCTTTACAAAGAAAGACATTAAACCCACCCCACCCTTAACTTTTAGTACTTTGTCCTAGTTATATCCCAGAATAGTTGTCTGTTGGACATCATTAATAGCAGTTGACATAGGAAAGTAGGAAGGTGCGGTCTACCGGATCAATTTTCTGAAAATGGCACAGCTTAAGGTTGCGACTTTGCGAGGTCAGTACGACCAGAAATATCACACCCATAAACTTGAAAGTTCAAGGCGTTTAGAGCTGTAACAGTACACCATAAGGTAGCGATTATAATGGCAAGGGTTACTTGAAGGTCTTCGAAGGTTGGTTTGGAGAACTATTGTAGTGCAAATGGTCCAAAATTGCGAAAGGTCATTGGCATGATTGATGGTACTGTTGGTTTTACTATAATTATCGACAAAACAGCTTAATAAGGTGTTCGACCCGACGCCGACGCAGCAGATATGGTGATGATAAGCGTTTTAGCAAATCTCGTCGCTTAGATATGCTTTGTTTGTTTGTACAAGATTTGGGTGAACTCGTTTCTGTGTCTGGTTTTATGTTGAGTATGAAGAATTTTAGTGAACGGACAATCATCCATCACCTAAACTCCGATGAAATTATTTAAATTGTAATAGTTATCAGTAGCGGCCAATTTAGAGTACTTTGTGGCGAAATATAATGTGGAGTACCCTGTGGAGAATTATAATGCCAAACAATAGGTTAATGGGTGAAACCTAAAGAAACCTAAAGGTTAGTTCTGCTGTTGTTAATCAGGGCGTTATAATTTAGATTCACGACCTTCTGATTTGATTACATCTAAATATTCTAAGATTTCCACGGCATATAATAACGGTGAGATAACAATTATAAGACTTATTACGAGTTCACTTAGCTTCAATTCTTATAGGTTTAAGGTATCAAGGCTAAAGCGAGATAATTATCAGTTCATGTGAACATGCAGCGCAGTTGCGCTAAAGAATGCATTCGGGTCATTGTTGGCAGAACAATGTACGATTCACATCATTTTACGTCTTGTACTACAGAACGACGGGAGATTTCGGACATTATTGTTTGTACAATAACCAATTGACAATGGGGTACACAATGTGTAACTGTATTGTCGCGTTACAATGTGCGAACTGAATGCAGGCAAAAATTTAATGGATAAACCATACCTTCGTGTCACCGAACCGGAAACCTCAAATGAATTCTGTATAGATGAGAATTTCTGGACAAGCTTGAAAAGCTTTAATGTGTGACAAATGAGTAATGAACTAACGAAGATGTTACTGAATAACAACCGTGAAAATTATTAATTGACTTGTGACGTTGAAAATAAACAGACATCGGTGAAGAAATCAAACTTATTGAACATGGTCGACCTTTCTATTGATTACAAGTGTTAAAACAGATGTGTGTGTCTATCTATGAGTCACTAGTCACTACAGACAATATATTAATAACGGGGACCTTGAAATCATGCAAGCACCTTTCAAGAACGATAGAAGTACAAACAAAAATGGAAATATTTCAACTTTCTATGAAGGTCATGACGTGACGATAAAACTCTACAGTTATAACATCTTGCCGGCGATTATAAATATTTTAATACAATGATCATTGAATTGATTGCAGTCGCTTACAAGTTATAACGTATCGCACCAACAGATATTGTTTGATATCGAATCGATAAGATTAACGAAACCTTTTGCAAAGTCGAAGAAGATTTTTATTGGGTGGTAGTGGTTTTAAAGTGTACGAAATTGCTGTTTTCAGTGCCCGCACCATTAATTATTTTTTGTTCGTGTGGTTCTGTGAGTGTTTTTCCTCGCTACAGAATTCTTCATTCATGTAAACTGAGGTTAGTAGGTAGATAAACTTTACTTATCCTTAACAGCATTTACAATGTTATCATTGTTTAGCCCAATCTTGTGGCCTTATCACGATTTTTTCTCTCCATAATCAATCGTCTTAAAGTTTTCATGCTAAGACGTTAATTAAAATAAGTGTATCGGCATTGTGCGTCAAAGATTCATTAGAATTGATCATTGTGTAAGTATGTAGTAAAGTCGTTAGAGTTTCCAAAAGTTTTATGTGCCCGTCGTTGAAATTTCTCGTACCAGATACCAGTCCGTGGTCGTGGTTTGACCTCGATTCTTTCCCGTGACAGTCAAAATCACGCTTTCGTACGCTTTTCTTGTTCGTTTTATCTCGTTGGACTGCATAATTTGCATCCGTTTATTTACGCTATCGCATTGTGTATAATCATACGTTTTGCTCTTTTCTTCTAATGGTTTAGAATAGTTTGCATCAGTTGGAACGGCCGCGATTTTACGAAGGGAAATTCAATGACCAAAAGATAAAAGTTCAGTTTCACTTTTCTGTGAGATATAATTTTTTTTTCATGTTCTGGTTTACCTACGTACTATGTAGAGGAAATATTGCATAATTTTCCTCTTCAGCTTATATTTTGTTGACGTTAAAAACCTTCAAGTCAACACTTCACAGACTTCCCAACACGACGGTTTAAGTTGCAAAATATTCCTGTTGATTATAAATGTGTCGCTGAATTTCAGACTGCAGTTTCCTTACTTGGGTTCTCATAACACCAATGTTGTTGAATTTACGTTTCTCTTATCTTGTATTTACTTGATATATCCAGTAAAAACTGGTTTTCTTTTGGTTGCATCGACTGTTCCGTAGTACATATCTCCCATAAAGAAGATTAGGTACTACTATCAGTATTGTTTTTACACGGGCTGGTAATATCATTCTGGTTTCATTTTCCTGTTACTAAGAAACACTCATTCACTAAGCACCTTTATATTCACCTACATAATATAATTATGGAAAGTAAACAGGAATATTTCTTATTTGATCTCCATTTTTCTTTGTCTCTTCGTCATCATCAGCCTATAGCTTTCCACTGCTATGCATATTATCCCAAATCCCATTTAAATCGATCCTCGGCTGCTCTTATTCCGCTGATACCTTTGTCTCTTATTCTTCCAAAAATAGATCTTATGTATTTGAGCTGATTGTCATAAATTGCGTGTATCGATTACTCTCAGTGGCATGCGTGACATAAGTATGATCGTGCAGTCTTGTACAACTTCTTTGAAAAAATATGTAGTATCGTTCATCATCATAGCCCATTGTTTACCTGTTAAGTTCCTCATTTCTCTCTTAACTATACGACTTGCGTAAAACTGTTCGCTTCAAGAGTGATAGATTCACCACCTGCAATGAGTATTACTTTTTAGCAATATTTTAGGTGTCTATCTGGTGTGAGGTTTACAAAGCTACTTCATCTTTATTGTTCCCTCACTGCCAATGATCATGACCACACACAACAGCACCCTAATTGAGTAATACACGAACGCGATCAATAAGAATTGGAATCGGTTCGAAACGAATCCATTGCTTCTTAAGTTCATAAGTTACGTTGTTGAGCAGATTTTTTTTTCGAACTTATGAAGCAATGGATTAGACATTTATTTCAACCCGATTCCAATTCCGTGCATTACGCAATTAGGGTGCAGTTCTACAAGCTAATGGAGTATTAATATTCATTCTTCCGACTAGGTATCATTAACATCTAAAAAGAAACTATCGGCTATAAAAACGTTTAATTTGGTCCAAGTATCTCTGTCAGAGACATTCAAATAACTTACAGCTATTAGCTCACCAAGTCACCTTCGTCATTTAACGCAACGAGTGGCTAAACGACCGCATTGCAACTAAAAAGAGTTATTATACTCTTGCAACACAAACTCTTTGGTTATTTCCCTTCAGTTTTGACACAAAACGTCACGGTAAGCGACGCTACCACCAAACCACACCAAACGTTTATCTATTTCATCGTTTCCGATAAGTTGGATTAGTTTTATCTGACTTTCACCATGTATCAATTTAACTGTTACTGACCTATTAAATTCCTCTCTATGTGAACCACATAAGGTTGAAAACTTGTAACTCTTCCGAAACTTAATCCAGCTTACTATAGTACTCGCTCGTCACAGTACCTAATACAATTTGGTTTTAAATCTGTTTGTTCCGATAGATTGTGATGAATAAAAGCATGAAATTTCAAGAATATCATTTCACAGTTCGTTGCTCTACTTCTGGTATCTCTGACCGTCAAAAAGCGATCAGTTTTGGTCTGGATTTGCTATCAGTGCCTTAATCTTCCACAAGCATTAGTTTCATTTCAACTTTGTGAAGTTCAATGAAGTGATGGTATGTTATTGCAGAATTTATCAATTCATAACTATCAGAATACATTTTCTTAGCGATTCCCTCAATGATCATAAGAATACCTTTAACGTGAAAGTAAATGTTACATTTCCCCAGATGTAACTGAAAATTTTAAAGTAAACAAAATAATAAAAGTCTTGTGTAATTTGGTTCCGTTGAACTAATCTCAAAAGTTACTCGACCGATTGGTATAATCCTTTCACCGTTGTAAAACCTATTTCATGCCAGATCAGTGTCATCATAACTTCTGGGCTTTTTTCTTATCTTATAACGGTCAAACATATCGAATTTTAAATCCCCCATGACCCATGTTTTACTTAGGCTCTATGTCTCTTTAATACCTTGCACATCATCTACTTTACTTACGTCCTGTCTTTTAGTCTTGGTATCATTGCGAATTCTATCATGAGTCCCAACTTCATTCCTTGCAGCAATAATAACCTACAGCGTATCGCCACATATCACATATCGCGCATCTTTTAGTCCTTCCCTTCCTGGATATTTCTGGCGTTCTTTGATTTGGTTTTCCTGATTCCATGTGCTTCTTCACTGTCACAATACCTCCAGGGTTCGTAAAACCTCTCGTATTTAAACACGTACCACCCGAACGTGTTAGGTCATTCTCAGTCGTTTCACTACTCTATTCAAATATTGTGGTAGATGGAAACATTTTTTGTTTCCGGGCGTCATCCACCGGAACAGCCGCGCAACCATTGTTATATTTTTTTTAACTATAAACCCAATTACGTAATACTGTATATATGAAAGTGTTACAGTATATACGCGTTGCTGGTCCGAAAGTGAGTTAATGATATTCTTAGTTTACGTTATGGTTTATGTTCAAGGAATTAAAGCAATTATGATGTTTCTTTACTCTGTGGTACAGCATCATGTTTAGTTATGTAATTGATGTTATCATGTCTGTCTAAATGCTTCCTACTGCCAGTTATAATTAGCGCGTTATGGGAGTGTGCTCGTGTTATGAATGCACAAGTTGCAGATGCTCTTTCAATCTTTATGTCTGGTTAATTAATATTTTATGAAGGTTTCTTTGTATGATATGCGGAATAAGAATACTTGATAGACGTGTGTATTCCTTATGAACTAAAAGAATGAGATAAAATATATTGTCTTGTGATTTGAGAATGAGTCATATCTACTAGACGATATTTTGGTACGTTCCGAGAATAATGTTTATTTTTCCTTAAGAATTCTCGATCACTTGATTCAGTACAAATAAAAAAAAAAAAAAAAATATCTTAATATATTGTTATAATAAGTAGAAGCGTAAACTTAGCTAATAAATATTTAATCCGTTGTATCTTCCTAGTGCCTACTGGGAAAATAGTGACTGTATCATCACTGGCATATCACGTGCCACTCGCCACTGATAGCAAATTATAAATAAAAGCTATAGGTAATAATGTAGAAGGAAAATAGTAAAAAGATAAACGTCCATTTTTGCCTTGTATGTGGAAAAAAATCACAAAAAACACGGTATAATCCCATACTGTCTCAATTATATGTATAAGTATTCCATTTTACTGAAGCATATAAATGCACGTTATATAGCGCCAGGTAAAGACAAAAATTATAAATTGTAATCGTTTGTCTTTCTAAATTGAGTTAGACCAATACTACTAACAATGAGTAGATAATATTACTATTTCTATATCGTAAAATTGGTGGATATTGTTCATTCTACTTCCGTAAAAAGTGTTTGCAACTCTGCAACGTCCATAAAAGTCCAATTTATGAGGCTCCAATATTAGAAATACCAACATTAACATCTTCCTTTCTCCTTTCCAGTAAACAATGACGATGGATAAGCAACTGGTCTGGGTGCGGGACCCCAATGAGGGGTTCATCCTGGCCCGACTACACGACCTCATGGGGGAGGAAGCAGACGTCTTCCCCGTGGACAACAAGTACCCCAAGAGAGTCTGCAACTTCGAAGACATATTCCCCGCTGGAGATCCTGGGAAGGATGTTGATGATAACTGTGAGTATCGCTTGGTAATTTTTGGTCCTTCAGACCACGCCTTGTTTCAAAAGCAAAAGAATCAGAAAGACGAATGACATTGTATTTGTCAAAATGTAAAATAATATGAAAGATAGTCTGGTTACTTGATTCTACATGATATCTTAAGAAAATCATAGAGTCAAGTAGGACCAAGAAGAGGTAGATAGCTTAAGGAGACGACAAAAGTTGAGATTTACAGAGGAATAAAGATAAGGAGTATTTAATACCACAAATAGATGGTGATTGCTACTCGCCCCAGTGCACAGCACCTAAATTATGTAGATATAGACTATAGACGGACTAAAACTCGTAACAAAGGCTACGATGATAATGAGTTAATAACTGAATGACGTAGTAAAATCGCTGAACAGTGACACAAATTAGATGACTCATCATCGCGAAAGACAGCTGAAACTAAAACGCGATAACGAGTTGAATGTTCTATGTGTTATTGTACTTTTAATCCTTTTAATTTTTTGTCCGATTACACAAAATTAAAGGACAAAGAGCAATATATGGATAAAGAAAAGGCAATAGTGCGTTAAGCTCTTGCATATGGAGAACAAAATGACAACATTGGACAGGCATCAAGTGAGGATAATGGTGATGACTTCAATGACCGTTTCTTAGCCATTAAATTAATACAAACATGCATTGAAGCTGTTTATTCACTTAAGCGGCACAAGTAAATTACTATTATATGACTCTGCAATGACAGATAAATAAAGATGGTTGTGAAACTGATAAATAAAGATGGTTGTGAAACTGAAACAATGCACAAGTTTCTTTCATGGAATTCTTTAAATATATACCCAGCTACTTCGTATACCATTATAAAACTGTAGGAGAAAGAAAACTGCAAGATAGAGAACATTTATTACAATAAACAAAACAATACCTAACGACATACTGTTCTTGTTGATCATGGTAAGATCTGAGTAGGTATAACAGCTAAGGTAGATTGTATGCACAAGGTGCTTAAGAACGGGGTCCGCTAGGATCGATACCTGACAGGGTTGCGGGAAAGTCCGAAAGGGATACCGGGACCTTGGCAATAGCCAACTGAAGGAACACGAGTGGTTTTTAGTCAGTAAAATTCTGACGCGCCCTCAATTTGTGAATGTGTGAAGTGATTTCCCAACCTTAAAAAAAAAGGTGCTTAAATAACGCTCGATGTAAGCAATTTTGAAAGAGGCCTGTGCCATCCAGTGGGCTTGACGATACCCCTCATTGCAAGAACTGAGCAAAATGAAATATAACCTGATGTAATATATTGATTTGTCGTTCCCACGTTTCTTACCCAGACATATAAAGCATGATCGATATATCTAAATGAATGCAGCATCCGTCATCCACTGTCGCATCTTACGTTTTTTTACTGACAATAATTAATTGACGTAATCATCTTACGACTTAAAGCGATTAACTTCGATGAGGCATAGAAATCGATCCCTGTAACAGCGCTCCTGGAATAGAATCGAACCTGTTTTAAACTAGTTTAGAATTTATGTTTCTCATGGTCTTATAATAATCTTGTTCCTTGCTTACTAATCCCAGGTATCTGATTACCTTTACGAGATGAAATCGAGGAGGTTTGAATAGATTTGCTTTTCGAAGAGCCAGAACACATTTGTAAATATTGGGTCCTTATTTCCGGATTTACTGTATGACTTTTAATACAGTCTTTTGCCCGGGTGCCTCTTACTGCAATGCTGCCTTCATGTCAATGGGTCATTCATTGGCTGCTATATCATCTATCACGATATCCAGCCATTGACTGTTCGGGTCGCGAGGTCGTGGTCTATTTTTAAGTAGATTAAATACAAACAAACCTTATCGAAGTGAAGCCGAACCAAATTATCTATGGTCCTTGAATACTTTTAGTTCTTTTTATCCCTACCAATGATACTCTTTTCTTTTTCAACTTCAGAATTCGTTTATTCAAATTAGGCTGTGAATCAGCACTTTTGAACATAAGACTGTCCCCAAGAAGCCAGCCCTTCAGCAATTCCCAGCTTGTAAGAAGAAGTACCGCAACAAACCCCTCAGATTAATTGCGTAACTTATTTTCGTAACCGATTAAGACTAGGTAATCTGTTTCATTTTGATAGTTCAACAACATTCACTGCGTTATTTACGTTGTCGAGCAGATTTTTTTTTTCGAACTTATTAAGCAATGTATTAGCGATTTGTTTCAAACCGATTCAGATTTTGATTGCTCTCTTTGCATCCCTTAAAATAAGGCTCTAATCTTTACCCTTTACTACCCTTCCGTTTTCAAAGTCTATTACTAACTAAATCTATTACTTCCAGGCGAGCTGATGTTCCTCAACGAATCGACGCTACTAAACAACATCCTCACACGATACAAGAAGAATAAGATTTATGTAAGTAATAACTGATTTACCTACTATGACTCACTTCAAATGCCTGAAGTTTTCACCTTGAAAATATTTTATACGTAGGTGCTTATGCTTACCGTAGAAAATTATGTACGAGTATTGATTCCGTTGTTTTTCCTTGTCCAATGACTTTTACCGTGGCCGTATTTACTACGACGCAGGATATTCAGTATTGCTTACATATATTTCTTATTATTTCGTTAAATGCATGATATAAGTACTGAGCTGGAAGACATTGGGGAGGCCTTTTCCCAGTAGTAGGATGATAAAGACTGACAGTAAACCAGTTACCAAAGTACCGAAGGACCCATAAATTGAAACGTTTCTGTCTTTTATATTTATTGAGGTGTGGTAGATTCGTAGAAAGATTTCAAATAACGAAGAACGAGGACGGACGAGAAACGAAGGCAACAGTATTGGTTGTTATTGATTCTCTTTTCTTTTAGTAAACACCTTCTGATAAATAAAACCCATTGTAAACAAACGATACACACATAATAACCACAGACATCTAAACCGGTGACATCATAAAAATGAGTAATCATTCTAAAGTAAACAAATAATAACATAAACTGATATTTTTACAGACATACGTAGCGAATATCCTGTTAGCTGTCAACCCCTATGAAGACATCAAGGACATGTATTCTTCTACGACAATCAAGAAGTACCAGGGCAAGTCTTTGGGAGAGCTACCACCTCATGTTTTTGCTATCGGTAAGAAAGTTACAAATCAAATATACTTACAACGAATGTCGGTTTCTTCGTTGTGTTAAGCCAAAATACATAGTTGTATAATATTGGTGTGTTGTGGTGGTGCGCCACAGAGTTACCATCCGCCTAAACACAGTAGCTTTAGTCAGTAAAAGTCTGACACGCCCTCCCGCTCCGCCCAGAGCAGGAGAAGTCATTTTGTTGGGTTGGGACAGTTGGGTGAAGTCAGTCTCAAAAAAATAAAAAATGTACTACGAGTATAGGCACACCTCTGCCTGCTTTAGTCAGCAATATGCTGTAGTAACTGGCCAAATGTGAACGTATAGGTATAGGTACACCTCTGCCGGTTTAAGTCAGCAATATGCTGTAGTAACTGGCGAAATGTGGGTGTACTATAAGGTACACTTGTGCCTTCTTTAGTCAGAAATATGCTGTAGTAACTGGTGAAATGTGGGTGTACTATAAGGTACACCTCTGCCTGCTTAAGTCAGCAATATGCTGTAGTAACTGGCGAAATGTGGGTGTATTATAGGTACACCTGTGCCTTTTTTAGTCAGAAATATGCTGTAGTAACTGGCGAAATGTGGGTGAACTATAAGGTACACTTGTGCCTTCTTTAGTCAGACATATGCTGTAGTAACTGGTGAAATGTGGGTGTACTATAAGCTACACCTCTGCCTACTTTAGTCAGCAATATGCTGTATTAACTGGCGAAATGTAGGTGTACTATAGGTACACCTCTGCCTGCTTTAGTCAGCAATATGCTGTAGTAACTGGCCAAATGTGAATGTATATAGGTACACCTCTGCCTGTTTAAGTCAGCAATATGCTGTAGTAACTGGCGAAATGTGGGTGTACTATAAGGTACACCTCTGCCTGCTTTAGTCAGCAATATGCTGTAGTAACTGGCGAAATGTGGGTGTATTATAGGTACACCTGTGCCTTTTTTAGTCAGAAATATGCTGTAGTAACTGACGCAATGTGGGTGTACTATAGGTACACCTCTGCCTGCTTTAGTCAGCAATATGCTGTAGTAACTGGCGCAATGTGGGTGTACTATAGGTACACCTCTGCCTGCTTTAGTCAGCAATATGCTGTAGTAACTGGCGCAATGTGGGTGTACTATAGGTACACCTGTGCCTGCGTTAGTCAGCAATGTGCTGTAGCAACTAAGGAAACCATTTCTACGTTTGTAAATAGTACCTACCATTGGGAACTGCACCCAAATTGCGTAACACACTATCAATCCCAATCTAAATGACTTTGAAGGTTATTGCTAATGCATTGCTTCATATGCTCGAAAAAAAGCTGCAACGTCAATAACGCAATAGCCAATAGCGAATTTTGTTGAACTGTCAAAATGAAAGCCATTGCTACTGTAAGTATGTTACGCAATTACCCTGCTCATCTCTAAAACATCCAAGTCCGGTCTGGCTGTCAGGAACGTTAAACTACATCGTAATTTATTGCAAACTCAAGTGACTAGTTCCAATGTAATTCCATTGAAACGGTACCCCACTGGATTGCCATATATGGGAAATACCGTTCGATCCCTGGCTCTTTAACTTTTTTGTACGAATTAGTTTTTTGCTCAGCTTGCAGACCGAACTTAAGAGCGAGTCTACATTCTACATCTACCTACTGCATTTTCATCAATATTTTTTTTTCATGTGATGAGTGAATAACCTAGGGGCAATTCTACTAATTTACAAACGTGTCAGTGGTCTTACAATGATCAGTTTTTGACAGTATATGCCATAAAACATCTGTCAAAAACTGATCATTGTGAGACCTCTGACACGTTTGTAAATTAGTAGACTTGGCCCCCTGGTGTCAGAGTTTTTTTTTAATGGCCTATTTGTGACTTGGCTGAACATGTCGTCGAGAAATATCTCTCAGGCGTGCCATTTTAAGTGATAATTATACAATACACACATAATCCGAAAAATCAGAGGTACTTATGTGTCTTGGGTTCGAACTCGAGACTTATAACTTGGCAGTCCGACAGTCATACCACTAGACTGTCACTGGTATATAATTTTCATCAATATGAAGACAACATTACAAGTTACCTGTTTGAGTAACCCACAAGAGTTAAAAAAAATAGACGGAGGTCCCAAGAATCACCTTCTTTGTTACCATTACACAACTTTCCAAAGAAATTGTACTGTTTAATTTAAAGAAAGTATTCACTAATGTATTATTCAGTCTAATTTCCCTTCGTGACGAACCTAATTCGAGGGCCATATAGCTTGAATTATGTATTGGGTTTAAAGAACGTTGAGATGGATGTGTGGAGTGACGAAAAAGTATTGTGAAATGAGTATACAACATTATTTTTTGTTGATGCTAAACCCGAAAAGCCAACCTTGAAATCGCGAAAAAAAAATAAGCTGTTCCATGCATTTGTGTTCACTTAAATCGACAAAATGTATAGAACAGCTGATTTTTTTTTCGCGATTTCAAGGTTTGCCCCATAGAAAAAGTTGTTCAAAATGATGAGTACAATGACCCCTTTTCGGGTTTAGAATAAACAAAAAATAATGTTGTTTAAGAGGGATTTTGAAAGTGGCGCCAGTGACAGAAAAGATGAAAGAAAATCGTTTAGCTTGGTATGGGCGTGTGATGAGAAGGGAGGGACGCATGTGACTAAAAGAATATAAATATTGATTGTTGGAATTATATGAAAGAGAAGGAAGTGAATGATAGCGTGACGGTTGACAGGGGAAAATGGAAAAAGAAAACATGTTGCTCCGTCCCCAAGTAACATGGAACCCCAAGCAATTACTTCAAAGGCTCTAAATAGTTAAAGTTGACTGTGTAAGACTGTTTGATAAAACGAATGCTAAACCCTGTAGTCGGAAAGCCTGTGTGACTCTCACCAGTTAATTTGTTATTTCGACTGACCTAATGCAATGTATACTTGGACTACTGGTACACGAACCCATACATACATAGTCGAAAAAACAACTTACTTCAAAAAAACGAGCGACCGTTGTTATAAAAAAAAACACTATTGTTGTTAAAACATTATTTTCACTTTTTATTTTGTTATTTGTGTAAAGTGAATTCCCTGGCTTTGGTTTTGTTTATTTTTTTTGTATATTGCCTAATTGCCACCGACTTCCGAAGCTAAAATTATTTTTCACTTTGTTTGCTTTCTTTGACGTCAAAATATATCTAACTAATGTTATTACGTTATCACTTTACAGCCGACAAAGCCTTCCGTGACATGAAGTCCCTCAAGCAGTCGCAATCCATCATAGTCTCGGGTGAATCAGGGGCCGGCAAGACTGAGTCCACTAAGTACATTCTGAAGTACCTGTGTGACTTGTGGGCGAAGGGTGCTGGGCCTGTCGAACAGAAGATTTTGGACGGTAAGTTTATCAAAAAATTACACAAACTTAATTAAGCACTTGCAAGCGCCTGATCGATTCTAAAAGATCCCATTCTGAGGAGCTTGATTCTGAAACTAAATATAGTTTTGTTTGTCCTCAGCTGAAAACTAAAAAGTAATCAGAAAACTCAAAACCCTTGGATTTTCTGTTAGCTTAACTCTTGTCTAGGTAGTGGTATATTGGGCCAGAATCTACCTTCTCCATGTTTTTGTCCCTAATTAATAAAGGAAAAATATTTTTTTTTTTAAAGCTGCTGCGGCTTCTTTGCAAACATGGTTACCCAACAAAAACGACGTCATACACTTCTGTAGAAATAGGTATCCTAAAAAGCGATGCAAGCGTTCGCATAGCGGTCATAAACACCTACGTCCAAACGCTATATTGTCTGTTAAACAAAACAATAATGTGCAGCAATAGTTGCAGCTTACAAACTAATCGCCTACGCTTCTCTGAATACACTACATACTTGTTTCTAAAACTCGTCTCGACAACCAGCTGATGTCTTAATGTTAATACATTTCAAGTTTATAAATAAATATCACATAATATAATGCAACAATTCTGCAATATTAATAATTTACTACAATACCTACCGAAACTTTTATCATTGACATAAATACATAATCAATTTTGTTATGTTTTCTAATTTGTTTATTTGGTGGTTTCTCTGAAAGTGATGTGTAGTTTTTGATAATATTTTACCTAGCATTCTGCTAAGTGCTCATATACATGAGCGGCACACGTCAATGGCAGTGGCAACTGCAGCGACCGTCACTCGTCGACGGCAGCTACTGACACGATTCGACGGCAGCTACCGACACACGACGACGGCAGCTACCGACAGTCGACGGCAGCTACCGACACACGATGACGGCAGCTACCGACACGCGTCGACGGCAGCTACCGACACACGACGACGGCAGCTACCGACACGCATCGACGACAGCTACCGACACGCGTCGACGGCAGTTACCGACAGCCGTCGACACTCGTCGAATGCTGCAGTTGCCTCAGCCGTTAACCGTACCGCTCATGTGTATGAGCACTTAGCTATTATTTGTTAAATATAGGCTAAGATCTTATCATATGATATATTTTAATCCTATCTTGATGAATAAAATATTTTATCAAGCATGATTTATTTTCCAGTACCTAGTGTTCAAATCAGAACTAACAGTACATTTTATATTTTCTGTAATAGATCAGTTAATCTACTTTTCTTTTTGATAAATATCCAAGCGATTCCGGGGAAGGTGGCTAGTAAAGTTATGTAAATAAAGAGCAGATTCGGCCTTCACCGGCCTTGTGGAACGGTTGCAGAGTTTACATCATGTTTAATCATAGAGCACCAGTCATATCATATTACTGTTTTTTATTGTTCTTAATAGCATAACTACAGTTAATTAATCATTAATGTATGCATCAGTAATGGTACTGTAATTATATTTTGGTTTGTTACTTAATGAGGTCCAGTTCTGTTAATAGGTAGTTGCTTTTTAATTAAACGACAGATAATTAATTCAATTTTTATTCAAATGCGCAATTAATAATGCTAAGTTGGTTTATGAATCATGGAACTTGCTTTTAAACACTTGAAGAGTAACCTGTTCGTTTTTCTCAATTCTATTTTAATTTCAGTCAATTAAAATGTCAGACTTTGACATAAGTTTAGTCGTCGAAGCATTTTGTTATTTATAGGAAAAGATGCGGCGATCCTTTACACGTTATTTACTAGACAGATTTTATACAAATAATTATTTAAGGGCGCACCCAATCACAAATTGCTTAGCATGATCCTCTGTTATGCCGAAAATACTGCAGCATTAATTTTGAAATGAATATATGTTAAAGTTGAGGATTGATGCTAGGTCTTATGTGAGGCGAAAACACGATAACATAAAATTTTCTCGATACAAAAAAAAATCCAAAGTTACCTCTGCACAGAATTATAAAGATATATAATACCTAATACTGTCCAATATTTATGTGGCATGCCCTTTGGCAACCTTTATGACATTTCTTTAATCTATGTCAATTTAATATGAAAAATTGACATAGATTAAAATTATCATAGACTAGCTGCGCTAGGGCGCGCCTACCTATATACCGACCCTACCTAGGATAGTTACCCCACCTAGGTAGGTGGGGTAACTATCCTAGGGTAGGTAGGGTAGATAGGTATCTACCCTACCTACCTACCTACCTACCCTACCCTACCCTACCCTACCTACATATCTACCCTACATAATATTAATACACTTAAATACCATAAAACCTGTATTCATAACCAACTCTTCTTCCGCAGCTAATCCAATCCTCGAAGCATTCGGTAACGCTAAAACAACTCGCAACAACAACAGTTCTCGATTCGGCAAGTTCATGGAGGTGCACTTCAACAGCAAGTACCAGGTGGTGGGGGGCCATATCTCCCACTACCTGCTGGAGAAGTCCAGGATATGCACCCAGAGTGCGGAGGAGAGGAACTACCATGTGTTCTATCTGCTGTGTGCTGGCGCGCCTCAGGAGTTGAGGACGGCGTTGAAGATCACCAAGCCTGATGATTACTTGGTGAGTTTTTGATAATTTTGCTATCGGTACATTCCAAGTTTTCGTTGTACAGTCACGGATTTTAATTGATGAGCCACCTGGCATTGTTCGTATTTTAGCCGTGTAATGCTAATCGGGTTTATTCGGTTCCCGACACGCAAAGTCATGTCTTCGTATTAGAAGAAGAAAATTGTATTTCATATCTTTACCGGTTGGCTAACCTGAGAGCCATAACTACAAACTTGACAGCAGAGTGACTACCCAAAGTCAACCAATTGCAGGTCTAGCAACAGTAACCAAGCAACGATAAACAATCGTTGCTAGGTTACTGTTGCGATAGTAACGTTAGCGTACGGAGAAATATTAATGGTCTGTTCGACAAGTTCGAAAGTAACGTCTCTGACATCGATATTTCAACTGTCACTATCTTCAGTTAGGTTTTCAGAATTATCGAGTTAATGAGCTATGATTCAAAGGAGGTAGGTATCAAATAGATTTGATAAACTTAATGCAACATTGTATTTATTTTTATCATTGAGAACTTATTAGTCAACCTCTATGGATATGACTATTTCCGATTAAAAGTAATTTATTTGTCTTCTTGTTTACGAGCGCGTGATTTGAGTTCGTGTGTAATTGTGTAATTTCGTGAATGTATGAAACTGCAAAATTTAAAAGTTTGAAGGTGGCTCATCAATTAAAGTCTGTGACTGTACATCATTCGAAGAAGTAGAGTTCTATATCTTTGATTATATCAGAAAAAACATATCTAACTTCTAATCTAACTAATATTATAAACGCGAAAGTTTGTAAGTATGAATGGATGGATGGATGGATGGATGTTTGTGACTCTTTCACGTAAAAACTACTGAATGGATTTGGATGAAATTTGGCAAACAGATAGTTTATAACCTGGATTAACACATAGGACACTTTTTATCCCGATATTCCGAGGGGATCGAGACTTACGCGGGTGAAACCACGGGGCGCAGCTTGTTATAAATATTCGCAAAAATTAAAAATAAAACATTAAGTTGAAAAATAGATCATTTCAGTTTTTTCTAAAGTGAAAAGTTATTTTAGTTTAAAAAAAATGAATAACCGTATTTTTACAAGGATTGCCAAAACATTTGAATTATTGCAGGTTATCTACTGTATTCAAAAAGGTGGATAATGAAATAATCATTATTTTAAGATGAGTGCAACAGACAATATTAAAATCCTTCTTAGGGTCGGTTCAGACCGCGACGTGAAGCGACGCGACGAAGCGCGCTGTTTTTAACAATGATCGATTATTTTTATTCAACCTAACCTAACCTGTAATCCAAATTCCAATATGACATTGCTATGCCTGATACCTGCATGTATAATATTATTATTGTTTAATTGTTAAATAATAGTATTAAAAGGTGCAAATTCACAAACAAAATCACCTTAATAATTAATACCGTGGTCAACAGTATCTGAAGAATGGCTGCACCCAATACTTCACGACTGCCAACTCTGAGAAGAAAATTGCTGCCAACTGCAAAAGTAAGCAGCAGCAAGCTAAAGGCGGTCTACGAGACCCTATACTTGATGATGTGGAGGACTTCGGAAGACTCAATCAGGTATGAGATCTTTGAAGTTTTAGCCTCTTCCTTTTGTGGCGGCATCTACATCGCCACATGTGAACTACGCATCTCACTGACGTCACACAAAATCCTGCATCGCGCAAGCAGCGTTTACTGCGCGACCAGCATATATACAACGTCCTGACATCAATTGTCGGGCAGTGGCCCACTACATTCGACATCGTCTGGTCGGAGGATCCTCCCTTTTATAAGGAGGATGAGTGAACTTACACTGTTGCTCATGCCTCTTTTATTGTACGATTGTATTGCCGGTAGAAGATGAAGCAAATCTTCGACTAATTACGAATTTTTAATTGTTCTAACATGCACCGGTCAGTCAGTAATCCGTTTATTTTTTGATGTGTTCTTTCTTATAGCTTTTATAAACTGTTACAATGAATTCAGTACTTGCAACCGACGAAAATTTTCAACTGTGGTACAGTTCGATTCAAATTTAATGGCAGCTCGGAAGTTAGCTACTCGCTGCGCTACTGTGTGGGTGGGGTACTCCCCACCCCACACCCCCGCTGACACATGAAACTATTGCATGAGATTTTTCAGTATTTTATGTTTACTAGCTACACAATCTTGCCAGAAATAAAACTATTATTCCTTCCCCAGGCTCTATCCCGCGTCGGCCTCACAGAAGAAGAAAAAAAAGCAGTGTACTCCGTAGTAGGAGCCGTGTTACACCTCGGGAACGTTCAGTTTGAAGAAGACAGCGGCGCGCGCGGCGGCTGTCGGGTGACTCCTCACTCCGAACAGTCGCTGGCCACAGCTGCGGGCCTGCTGGGCGTAGACCCTGGGGAGTTGCGCATGGCGCTCGTGTCGCGCCTCATGCAGAGCTCGCGGGGCGGGATCAAGGGGACGGCTATTATGTGAGCATTTGTTTATTGTTATTGTTATTTACGGTATTGTTATACACGTTCATCAAATGAAACATCTGCGATGTTGCATTTAATACTCAATACTCAATACTTTATTGCATTCCACATGTAGGTATTCTTAGGTGGTAAACTTATAATTAGATCATATGGACCCTGTCGGGCACAGCAAAATAAGTGAGTTTGGAGAGAGGAAGCATTTTTTGTTAATTATATAACATTACTTAACAAACTAATTATAATAAAGATGTAGATGTCTTTTGAGATAGACTAATTTAGGGACGCATTTGGTGGACAAATTTATCCAAGTATACCAGAAAAGGTATGTGCTTCGGTAATCTTCGTGTTTCCGAATTATCACGAACGACACGCTACAGAATAGTATGGACACAAAAATACCGCCGCGCTTCACCTATCATTACACATTGATGATGAAGTTGCTCTCTGTCGGGTTACCTACTCCTGTCGCAAATTCTCATCTGTAACCCAAAAGTTCTGAAAAGTTTTTTTTTTGTTGGTAATCTATGATTTTGAAATCATACAAACAAAACATTTAATTCCATGGGTTTAACAGCTTTATATTAGATCTCATCATCGCGTGTTCATATTTACGAAAATAAACGATGAATACCGAAACACATACCTTTCTTGAAAATTACATGATGCGAGCTCGTGAATTGCATTAACTTTATTAAACACTGAATTATCGTTATGTCGCCGTTATTGACTATCGGTCTTAAGTTATAATGAATGTGAAGTATCAAAAATCACCAAAATATTAAAATTAATCACCTACAAAATCATCATCTGCCTAGCCTTTTCCCAACTATTTTGGGGTCGGCTTCCAGTCTAACCGGATGCAGCTGAATACCAGTATTTCACATGGAGCGACTGCCTATCTGACCTCCACAACCCAGTAACTGGGTAATACGATACCCCTTGGTTAGACTGTCACCTACAAAATAAAACTTCTTAATTACAGTAAATGTAAAAAACCCGTTATTTATTTTATTTTTATTTTCCTCATAGGGTACCTCTAAAGACGTACGAAGCGAACAACGCCCGCGACGCGCTCGCGAAGGCCGTGTACAGTCGCCTGTTCGACTACATCGTGCATCGCATCAACACCAGCATTCCCTTCCAGGCGTCCGCTTACTACATCGGAGTGCTCGATATCGCTGGCTTCGGTAAGTTTATATTCACTTCTATGGTTTTTTTTTTTTTTTTTAGAAATCCACTTCGCCGACAAAAGAATTGAGATCTAAATGGGTGCCAATTTCTATAGATAATCCTGAAATTTATAAAGAACATAATAACATTCTAAAATAAATTTAAAACAAAATTTCTTTTTTTTTTCTATTATAACAATGTTTACTATTTAAAAATATAACTTCATTGAATAGTCGAATTATTTACACAAAGCACTTAGGACGAATTCAAGCTGAAAATTTTACTTGAACGCAGAATATATAGTACACCTACATTTTGCTCGTTATATGTAAGTTCCACGTAATACGGGGCGAACTTATTGGGCTGCTACTGAAAAAATACCAGTTGAAAAACTCTATAACACTTCACGTGACCTGTGAATCAATCCAGGGACTACATTTTCAGCAGTAGAGTACCAGACCAACGACGCATTCATAATAAAACCATCTACAAGAATGCCTCTCTCCCACAGAATACTTCCAAATGAACAGCTTCGAGCAGTTCTGCATCAACTACTGCAACGAGAAGCTGCAGCAGTTCTTCAACGAGCGCATCCTGAAGAACGAGCAGGAGTTGTACAAGCGAGAGGGACTCAACGTGCCCGAGATCAGATTCGTGGACAACCAGGATTGTATTGGTAAGGCATTTTTATCGAATAACCTTTTTTGGGGTCGCGGGAAAGTCCGAAAGGGATACCGTGGCCTCTGGCAACTGAAGGAACACGGGTGGGTTTTATCCAGTAATAGTCTGACACGCCCTCCCGCTCCGCCCAGAGAAGTTATTTGATAATTTCCCACCCACAAAATGCTCATGGGATACCCCCTCCTCTTAGGGTCTTAAGAGAAAGAGTTATGTCAAACTTTTGTCTATAAAACTTCATAGTGTTTCTCGTTCCAACAGAATACAACCTTAAGGCAAGGAAATAAGAGTCGTATTCCTATTCGAATTATTTTCCATTTAAGGGCGGGCTTTTTCGGTAAATGTCGGCCGCACTATCTTTCGGGCTTGTATGTCATGTTCGGCGACAGACCACTATCTGGTTAAAAGTTTCGATGGATTCGTGTTAACAAATATAACTATATAAATTTTATTTCTTTAGATTTAATCGAGAGCAAGAACCACGGTATCTTCCATTTGCTGGACGAAGAATCAAAGCTTCCAAAACCTGAGTTCGGCCACTTCACACATTCCGTACACAAACAACTGGCTGTGAATAACAACAGGTAATGTAACACAAGAGTGCTAAAGGGGGATGCGCTAGGGTGGCCCG
This sequence comes from Lithophane semibrunnea, assembly GCA_947363905.1. NCBI lineage: Eukaryota > Metazoa > Arthropoda > Insecta > Lepidoptera > Noctuidae > Lithophane > Lithophane semibrunnea. Next base: position 3,359,155 of record OX376194.1, on the reverse strand, counting down.
CGAAATTCGAATTTTCATACGTTTTTTGCAATTTGCAGGTCAGTATCAGTTTTTATGTTGATCTAAATATTATTAGCGCTCGTAACAAATATGGATTTACAGAATTATAAACATTAAAATCAGCAATACAACTCTCTAAGCTAAATCAACATACAACCTGATACTGACCTACAAATTGCAAAAAACGTAAGAATTTCTTTTGGAATTGAATTTGAATTTCGTATTGAAGACAAGTATTGAATTTCGCGGGCTACCCTAGCGCAGCAACCTTAAATTAATCACGTAGACTAATTTGACAGGTGCAAATGTCAAACTCCAAATTGAAAAACAAACAACAATCACTTGACATGTCAAATTAGTCATTAAAAAATAGACTTTAATCAGAAATACCATGACGAAGGAACTCGTGACTCAGTTGTCTCTTCTTAAAGTCCAGACATAATCATGGTCAGGCCATATGAGGACCATGTAGATTAGCGTCTGAAATGGTCTTTTGAGGAAAGAACCGCACAGATTTGAGTGGCTCTGTCCAGTCAGTGCAAGCATTTGTCAGTAACCGTGCTAATGCTTGGTTCAATACCGAGAGTTACGCTGAAATATAGTTTAGAGCAGTGTTCTTTCAATGTTTTTGAAAACGCGACCACTTTTGAAGTTAAAAAATTCTAGCGACCTAGGCCCTAGGGCCATCCTTCTCACTGAAATTGTATTTTTAGTGTCTTGTGTGGGACCTAGAAACACTACCCTTTTTTATTTTGCCCACGACCCCCCCAGAAAGGCTTCACGACCCCCTTGGGGCTCACGACCCACAGTTTGAAAAACACTGGTTTTGAGAGTTACAAAAATGTTCTCGATGCATTTACAAGAACCTATGAACTATTTCCAGATTACAAGTGCCCCGCACGTCTCGCCTGAAGGCGCACCGCACTCTGCGCGATGATGAAGGATTCTTATTGCGTCACTTTGCGGGCGCCGTCTGCTATAACACGGTAATTTATTAATGTCTTTGACTAAATGAACTTCTCCACATATCCTATTAATATTTGCCTAATTTAAGATAGATTGTGCACTGTGCAGGCATCGCCCATTTTACTGTAACGGCTCGCGTACACCTAATCCGTCATCGGCCGAAGTTTGCTCGCGCGACGACGCGACGGCCGAACTCGGACGATTGAATCAAACACTTGTAATAGAAAGAGAGCGCGTACACGAATAGGGCCGTCATCGTCCGATGACGCCCGAAACCGGCCGATCAACCGTCGAGTCCGAACTTGTTGGGATTTCTCGCCGGTCTGCGGCGTCTACAGTGCAAATTGAGTGGCGATACCGGCAACGTCCAATGTCGGCACAAGTGTACCTACACTGTTGCAGTGTAAGCACATACACGTCCGAGTTACTCGTCCGGGTAGTTCTGTCCGCCATCGGCCGATAAAATCGGTTTTGGTGTACGCGAGCCGTTACAACTTTAAAAAAATCTTTTTACCCGACTGCCCCAGAAGGAGGGTAATGTTTTTCGAGAGTATGTATGTATGTCTATTTCTTTGGCACGCTCTTTAGCCTAAACGGCTTGACGGATTTTAACATGCGAGGTGTCGTAAGGTTCGTCTTAATTGTGGGAGTGACATAGGCTATAGATTTTTTTAAATTTCATCTGCAATCAATAAAAAAAGGGAGGGGAAGGTTTTTTTAAAAAAAAAAATTACATTTTTGGTATCAAATAAAAGCTAGTAATGAGTTAATTCCAAATATATAAATTAATAAAACTAAAAAGCTTGAAATAAAACAAATTATTTAAAAAACAAAAAACCCGCCTGCAAAAACGCATAACTTAAAAGAGAAAAACAAGCATTATAATCTGTAAAATTTTGGTATTACAGGCGGAGAACAAACCAATAACCTGAAATATGGTGTAACTTTTGTTTGTTCTCCGCCTGTTATACCAAAATTCTACAGATTATAATGCTTGTTTTTCTCTTTTCAGTTATTACTTTACAAGTCTCTCATAAATTAATGCTCTGGAAAATACTGCTCCTACGACCGACTATTGAAAACGTAAAACTAAACCATACCCTTTACTTCCACAGAATCAATTCATAGAAAAAAATAACGACGCCCTCCACGCGTCCCTAGAATTCCTCGTCCAGGAATCGAACAGCAAGCTAGTGCAGCAGCTGTTCCAGACCACCGATAATAACAACGCTAAAGGGAAACTCAACTTTATCTCCGTGGGCGCCAAGTTCCAAGCGCAACTGTCGCAGTTGATGGACAAACTGAAGGAGAACGTGAGTTATTATAACATTTTTGACAGTTCTAAAATTATTTTTATACTCATATTAGCGTATATTGTGTAAGAGGAGCTCGTGGCTAAGTAATACCAGCCGCACGGGTCGATCCATCAGGTTAAGCTACGCTTGCCGGGGTTCGAGGTTGGTCCATGGATGGGTGAGCATCTTTACATACCGTGATTCCTCCTTGTCTCGGAAAGCAAGTTAAGCCGTTGGTCACACAGTCGTTACAGTCGTTACGGGTCGTCAGAAGTCCGAAACTTTGACTACCAATCTTACTAAGGGGTATTATATTACCCAGTAACTCAGTTGTGTAGGTCAGATAGGCAGTCGCTCCATGTAAAATACTAGTATTCAGCTGCATCCGGTTAGACTAAAAGCCGACTCCAACATAGATGGTAAAAGACTAGGCACTCTGATTGATTTGTAATTCTAAAATTTATAATATCAGGGTTCAAGTAATACCTAATGTTGTATTTAAAACTGTGCTCGGGACAAATTGATTCCAAAGCAAAATTAAGCTGATTCCGCAGTACACATTTTTGTCAGAAACATAGTATTGACAAGTTTTTGAAATGAAACAAAATACATATTTCAAATAAATGTCTACATATTTCGCGATTTATCTTTTATAATGCTGTCGAGGGTTTTGCAGTGCAATAAGCAAACATATAAGCAGAGATAGCTTAGTGGTGTGACCGTCGGACTGCCAATCATAGGCCTCGAGTTTGAACCCAAGCCACGCACCTCTGACTTTTCAGATTCATGTGCGTATAATTATCATTTGCTTAAAAACGGTGAAGGAAAACATCGTGAGGAAACCGGCATGCCAGAGATATATTTCTCGACAGCATGTGAAGCCAAATCCGAGACCCATGGGCGGCTTTAAAGTTCTGACACCACGAAAAGAAGAAGAAGCAGTGCAATCCTCCAATAAAACATAGGATACTGCAATTTCTTATTTCAATAACTTTCTTTCCAGGGCACAAACTTCGTCCGCTGTATAAAGCCAAACTCCCGCATGGTGGGTCGCGAAGTCGAAGGTTCTCTAGTGCTAACTCAACTGGAGTGTTCGGGAACTATCGCCGTGCTGGAGCTCATGGAGCACGGCTACCCTTCACGGGCGCCCTTCAATGACCTACACGAGATGTACAAGAAATATCTGCCGCAGAAGTTGCACAAACTGTCGGCGAAGCTGTTCTGTGAGGTAAGGATGGGACATTTGAGAATTTGTTGGTAGGAATCAAAATCTTTATTTGTTAAACATAGGTATTTATTTAATGGTGTTAGGTTAACATATTTGAGCGCTATGTGTTGCCACGAGGGCATACAAATTTTAATTAAAATGTAATTAAAAAAAAATACTTAAAAAACTAAACAAAACAAACAATAAAAACAAAACCAAAAATAAACTAAAAAAATATTAAAAATTATCATTAATAGAATCTTGAACAGTATAATAACATTTTTCTATTAATGGGGGATTTATTAGGGGGGATGCGCTAGGGTGGCCCGCGAAATTCAAATTTTCAGAATCAAGAGAATCAGCAATACAACTCTCTAATCATCGCTCATGAAAGTGTATTGAATGACTATTTCATAAAATCATGACATTTGACACTTTCATGAACTTAAAATTGCAAAAAACTTAAGAAAATTTGAATTTCGCGGGCTACCCTTGCGCATCAACCCTAATAGAGAGGTGAGAACTGTGTTTAGCTGGCCCTTTAAAACTACATTTAACTTCACTTAAAAATGATTAATTGAAAGGTTCAATTTTGTTGTTTTTTTTTTTTACGAAAGTTAAGAGATATCTTTTTTTTATTCACACGCGCCCTTATCGTGCGGGACCATCCAAAAGTGCGCGATGACGCGCAATATGGCCGCCACCCAGGAAGAGTTATAGCGGTGATAGAAATACACAATCTGAAAATTTCAACTGTCTACTTAATACGGTTCAGCCCGCTGACAGCAGATGGACGGACGGGGTTTAGTAATAGGGTTCAGTTTGGCACCCATCGGGTACGGAACCCTAAATATTACCAGGAAAAACGTTGAGTCAAAAAAAAAAAATACTTATATTTTTTTTTTTTTTTTTTTTTTTTTTTTTTTTTTTTTTTTTTTTTTTTTAAACTTTGCCCCACTCTAAGAATTTCTTCCTGTATCGTGGGTGCGTTTACAAACATAGAAACTCACATACACTAACACCCAGACCCGGAACAACTACTTGCAGATCATACAAATATTTGTTCCGTGCGGGGATCGAACCCGCGACAGGTTGCGCAGCAGTCCATCGCTCAGCCAATGCGCCAACCGTGTGATATTGTAATGCTTTCAGGCCATAGTCCACAGTCTCGGCCTGTCGGACAAAGACTACAAGTTCGGCGTGACGCGCGTGTTCTTCCGCCCGGGCAAGTACTCCGAGTTCGACACCATGATGAAGTCGGACCCGGACAACTTGAAGTCCATCGTGGACGCCGTGCTGTCGTGGCTCGTCAAGTCCCGCTGGAGGAAGTCCATCTTCGCTGTCCTCTCCATTATTAAATGTGAGTAGTTATAAATTATTCGGAGTTCGACACTACAGGGTTTTTTAATTAATTGGCGGAATTACACAGCCGTAATAGGAATGTTATTTAAAAAAAAAAACGGGTTTACTTTAGTTTTTAATATCTATTGTTATAGTGGCAATAAAAATAAACAATCTGTAAAATTTTCAACTGTCTACCTATTATGGTGGACAGACAGACAGCGGAAGCTAAGTAATAGGGTTTCGTTTGGCAACCTATATGCATGTCAACACGACGTTTTACGCGCTAAAAAATCTGCTCAACAACGTAACTTACGAACTTATGAAGCAATGGATTAGATATTTGTTCCGAACCGATTCCAATTCTGATTAATCTTGTATTACGCAATTAGGGTTCTGAGACCCTAGACAAAGTGACATTCTATCAGCGATAACAATGATGGAAAAGGCATACAATATATACTCGACTGACAGAAGCTATAGAAAAGCCTATGTCAATCCTGTTGAAAGTCGTTGTAGAAATACGAAACGCATACGAAGCGATTGTCACTTTTCTAGGCCGTCAGGGGCCGTATTATGACGTGTTAATGCCACCATTTTTCCAGAGTGAGTGATAGACGGAGCTATACAAGACCGATAGCACCATCCTTTTTTCGCAGTGGAATAATGATTCCTACTTAACTAATCTAATCAAATTTCCTCTCAACAGTAAAGAATAAGATAGTATACCGACGAGAATGTCTAATCCTCTTGCAAAAGACGATCCGCGGCCACCTCGCACGTCGCGCGCACCGGCCGCGCTACCGCGGCGTCGCCAAGATCAACGCGCTGCAACACAGCCTCAAAGATATGGAGTCCGTGACGTCACAGCTGAAGAAAGAGAAGGATAGTGCGCAGAGGAATATCGAGAACTTGAGGAATTCTATTAGGAATGCTTGTGCTGCTATAAAGGTAAAACTGATTTTTTTCACTCGTATTGGCACGAAAATGAGAGTAGCTTCATGCTGTAGTATAAATATTAGCGTCGCAGCAAATTTCGAGCATTTCAGTTTCGCTACTCGAAGAGCAATATTTTTTTGTTTTTTTGCGATTGGGAAATCATCGAATTACTTCTCCCGCTCTGGGCGGAGAGGGTGTGTCAGACTTTTACTGACTAAAACTTTCAGTTGCCTGTTGCCAAGGGCCCCGATATCCCTTTCGGACTTTCCCGCAACCCTGGCAGTACTCGACGAGGCTAGAAGGCATCGTATTTTACGTTTATTGAAATCCCTTGCTATGCAAATTAGGCAGTACTCTTTGAAATAAAACATGAGCAACCACAAGTGCCTGGCACACAGAAACGATGCCTAATACAATTCGCCCGATCAGCATTTGCAACTTCCAACAGCCATTCAAACAATAAAATAACTAAAACTCGCATAGTAATTGCACAAATAGTGATACTTATAAAATTTGACAAAATTGTATAATGTTTTTTGTATTTAATATGGATCAAGGACCTGAAATAAATGTCTTTAATTTTTTTGTTTATATAGTAATAGTAATGGACCAATCTCAAATAGTTCCGTTCTACCGCTAATTCCGCTAAGCTACCAGACGGGCCGCGCGCGGGCCAATAGACATTGTAGGTAATTAAAATAGTAATGAAATTTATAACTTTATTTTCCAGTCCAATGAAAAAATCACACGCGCAGAAATCGACAAATTATACACAAAGTTGACCAAAGACGTGGAAATACAAATGTCTACATTACAAAAGCTGATGGTTGACCAAAAGAATAGGTGAGTTTATATACAATGTACAGCCTGGCTGCGATGTGTTCGCGGACGAATGGAAGACAATCATGTCAGTATGTCTGGAGTTCTGTGAGATGAATGTATGAATTAAACAAAAAACATTAACATAAATCGGATAGTCGTTTTATGTTAAAGTAAAAATAAACAACTCTTTAGTCTTTAGATGAAAGGATGATTAAAATTTAATTCTTTAAAGGATTGAGAATATGCATCGATTCGTTTTTGTTATAATCGTAAGAATTATCTCCTTCGTATTATCGAATTTAATTAAGTCTTACAACATAACCAGTGATAAACAATTTTATTACAAATAACTATGTTTTACTATATGAATGAATGAATGAATGAAATGCACCGACCCCAGCGTGGCTTAACCAGACTCGATAAATCGAATGAACCCCAGGATTTGCACTAGCCCCTGAAGCCTCATGGTTCATGGAGCTACAGAAGCCATTGCATATCGAAGAGTAGACCGGGGGGCGCGGGTAATGGTAGGGATAGACTGTGCCCTTAGGAATAGGGAAGGACTTGCGAGCCTACCGGATATGCATCCTTGAGTAAGCAATACAAATAACTATGTTTTACTATAGGTACTAAATTAAATAACTAACTACAGAATTAAATGTATAGTAAGAAGAATGTCGTACTATTCTAGTTCATATTCATAAATCCTAACTACTATTATAAATGCGAAAGTGAGATGGTTTGTTAGTTACGCTTTCACGCTAAAACGGCTGAACGGATTTGGATGAAATTTAGCACATGCAATTTAGACGATGATCTGGAATAGGACATAGGATACTTTTTATCCCGGTAATACGTTCCCGTGGGATAATTTCCGACCTTGACGCGGGCGAAGCCGCGAGCAAAATCTAGTACAGTATAAGTGACCAGTTTAAGAGTGATAAGGTAACGTGAACTTCTCGTATCAAATACTGGTTGTCAGGGTAAACACCGTTGTCACTCAAACAATGGGTAGTTGACTTAAATATAAAAACAAATGACCGAGTAACAACAAAAAAAAAACGTTATTTTCATTAAAAGTTATATCCGACACCGTGCTCGCTTGCGAAACAGCTGACTAACTGAGGGAAAGGTCGCGCTCGCGGCCGGTTAGGTCACGTCCTGGACCCCCCTCGCCAGTGTTGAGACGCAAGTTGCAACGAACTTGCGTCTTTTGTGGTAAAATAAAAAAATGTTGTATTTTCCATTGATTTTATTAAATGACACCAAACTACTGGTTTCAAGGATAACGGTGTTTACCCTAACACCCTGTATAATAATTACTTTCAGAGATGAACAAGAAAGGTTGCGTAAGATGGAAGCTGAAATGCGCGCTGCTGAAGAGGCCAAGAAACGTGAACAGGATAGAATGAAACAAGAGGAGGAGCATCGTAGACTGTGAGTACAACCCGTTAATATACTGGCCTTAGTAAAATAAAAAAAATAGGCAGTAATGGGGAATTCCGACAGAACTGAAAACTTATAACTGTTATACATGATACTAGCGACCCGCTCCTACTTCGCACGGTTTTTTCGTCCTGACAAAACGATTTCTTATTAACGTATTATACACACATAAAAATCGGTTGCCAGGTTTAGAAGAACAACGCGCACATACAGACAACGAAAAGCTATTATAGATAAACAATATTCATCATCATTGTTCTATTGCCCTGTATCCGCACAAAAAGAAACAAAACTAATAAATAACTTAAAACTGGTATTAGTGACATCTATATTCTATACCGCTGCACTACGAATCCATAAGTTTACCCCTTACCAAAAATCGTTCAACGTGTCTAGAGCAATAAAAATTTCATTTCAATTTATTCATCTACATTAAAAAAAAAAAACAATTAAGTTCCGTATATAATGATCGAACCCATGACTTTGAGCGTAGAAAGGCAATATAAGATGAAAATTTGAATTATTATTATATTACGCATCCAACAATACAAAATCTCCTTACTTTTTAAGTCGGTTAAAAACACGAAAATTGTTGTAACAATTTAGAAGTTCCTTTTTTTTCTGTTAGGGTTGCTACTGTACAGAGGAACACAAAATCCTAATAATTATTTTGTCCATAATTATTTAAGAAATGAAAAAAAAATGTTTCTTGAAAATGTTTCCTAGTCGTAAAATGTAAGGAAACAGAACAAAAAGATATTTGCGACCCTGCCAGGATTCGAACCTGGAATCTTCTGATCCGTAGTCAGACGCGTTATCCATTGCGCCACAGGGCCAGTTGATAGTGTGATGAAATAGAACATTCGCTGTTGCTGACCTATATATAGTAACTTTATAAAAAGTTCAGGATTGTTTTTTTTTCAGGGTTCCATTGTAGTTTCGCCATATACGTCTGTCCGCGACTTAGCTCAGAGACTCTTAGTACTAGAAAGCTGTAATTAGGCATGGGTGTACATATTAATAACGCCGACAAAGTGGTAAAGTACCTATAATATTGAAAAAAATATTTTTGAAGGGTAGGTTTTTTAAGGGGACCTGTAATAATGATAAATAGATAATTAGATAGATAGATTGATAAAAATTTATTCAGTACACACAAAAGAAAAGAAATGGAGTGGCATAATAACATACTTCGGTTGCGGTGTGCGTCTCAATGTTGCACCAAATGGGAGTCCAGCTCAGCATGTGTCAGGCAAATATACCTGACGCTGATATTTTGCTGGATCTCTGCAGTGACATACGTACGCGTTGAGCAGACGAGATAAAATGCTGTGACAAAGTGAGTTATGTTTCGGCGGTCGGGATTTTAGTTAAAAAAATATTTATTTATTACAATATAAATTTAATTATAAAAATACAGGATATTAAGCCGGTGGCTGATGCAAGACTGAATACAATGCAAAGTAAAATAATTCTATTGAATTCCGGTAAATGCATAGTTGCAATACGACGCATGCTGACGGCGGCTGCATGCTCAGCGTAAATGCGTGTTACGATGAGTTAACTCCTCCCTCCATAAGATAGAAGCAACTCTTGCTTCTGGCGGCGTCCGCGCTGCCCTTGATGTCCCCCGGGGTGTTCTTGTCCACGCTGCTCTTAATGTCCTCCGGGATGTTCTTAGTTTTCCATTGATACAGCTTCCAAGATGCTGCAGCGACCAGTAGGATATATAGGATGATTGTATTCCAGCTAGGTGTAGCTGCTATGATTGTCCAATTATCTTCTGGCACGGATATGTCGCCTGCCCTATTGATCAGTTCATGAATGCTGTCTAGTGATATGTCTTCTAATTGGAGTTCGTATAGTATTGATTGTTCTGGGGCTTGATGCTGCTCAGGTAACGGTATGACCTCGTTGATGACGACCGTATCAGTGTGTGATCGCAGTGTCTTGTTCATGATGTTCATCTGGCAGTCTTCTGTTAGTGTAACGAGATGAATGCCAGTTAGCTTCTTGTAGTCTGTCTTGGTGTTGCATTGTGTTTTGGTGACTTCGTCTTCTCTGAGGACTAGTAGCCAGGTGTTGTCTCCGATCTTCTGAATTTTTCCTCTTCTTAAATTCATCTTAGCATGAGTACAATTGGCTGGGCGATGCTGAATGAGTGATAGTATGCAGTCATCTGTGTCTTCGATTCTTCTGGTGTCGAGATGTTTGCAGAGCTGGGTGTTGTCGGTCAGTGGCTGGCAGTCTTCTTCCAGGTAAGCGTACTCATCGTTACCAAGTGCTAGGTATTTGGATTTAGGGATGATAGTAAGGTTATTTTTATTAGGGACTGAATAGAGGTGGATAAGGTCATATGTTTTTGGAATAATTGACGGGATTTCGAGAATAAAATTAACCGAGTGTTCTGTGCTATAAGCTTTAACTTTAATTGACTTCTCTATCCTATATATGTTACTAATACTAATACTAGCTACTGGTTTAAACAAATACATATTTTCTAAGTTTCTTAGCTCTTCTATTAGATTCTGAGGGCTTATAATACTAGGATGCATGGTGCCCATCTGAGCAAAAGTCATCGCATCTTCTAATAACATTAACCTATCTAAAATTATCTGTAAGCTAAAATCTATCTGTACGTAAATATCTAAGAAATGTAAATGGTTTGATAAGTCGTTGGAATTATTAGTAATATTTTGTAATAAACTAGCCAAATGTTTCTGATTATTGTTTAATTTTGTTAACTGTTTACTGAACTCATCTATTGTATTATGCGCCAATACTAAGGATTTTCTTTGTGAATCCTGAACGTTTTTAACTCTGTTTTTAATATATAAGATTTCCTTTTTTGAACTTAGCTGCATCTTCATGGTCGAGATTACCAGTGATAGACTTAACGACAGTACCTAATCCATCTATAAGACCGCGTCGCTTTCTAACTAGCGGCGTTAAAAACTTAATCTTCTTACCTATAATATTAAGGCTATATTCTATTTGATTTCTGTATGTTTTATGTAGCTCTCCAGATGCTGTATTCTCAGCGTTTTTCGTGCTTGCATATATAGACATTAATTGTATAGATGTAAAGTGCAGATTGGTAATGTTGTAAATGCAAGCAAGGCTAAAGTAGTCTTGTCTAAGGAGTTGACCTTGTTTTAGGAGGAGGATCCCATTGTCGTTATCTACATGGGTAATGGTTACGGTTGCTGTTGTGTTGAGCACGACGGCCCCTGCGACGAAGGTCCTGCAACAAGATGAGGCCTCCGTAGTAGCTTGAAGTGAACCCTGATGGACTTAGAATTGGGATGGTTACCTATTATTTCGGCCACGTTATTTGGATGAAGATGTATAATCTTGTATGGTCCTTTGAAGACTGGTTTCGTTTTGTCACTGCGTGCTGACTTTGCTACTTGTTTATAGACGGTTTCACCTACCTTGAATTTCATTTCTTCTGCTTCTTGGTTACGTTTAGCAATCACCTGCTCCTTGTTTTTGGACATGTGTGCAGCGATGCACTCTTGAACGGCCTCTGCGTTGGCGCGATGCTTAATAACATAGTCCTGGTAAAATTCTTTTGGGTAGTACAACTCTAATGGGTTTCTAGATGCTGTGTGTCCGAATAATAACTCATGAGGTGTATAATCAGTTGCCGAATGGATAGCGTTGTTGTATGCTATTATAGAGTACTTTATGATTAGCTGTATAGGGTCATCTTTGTTGGTCATTCTTTGTATCCTAATCATTTCAGCTAGGGTAGAGTGCAAACGTTCGATAGGGGAGTTAGAATTAGGATTATAGGGCGTTGTGAAGTGTATATGAATGTTATGTAGTGCGCATATTTCTTTAATAACATCGTTGTCGAATTTGGTATCTGAATCTGTGGTTATTTTATTCGGTAAACCTAATACTGAGAAAACGTTTAGTAATGCCTCAGCTATATGGACACTGCTGCAAGCTGTTAGTTGAACCGCCTGGGCGTATTTAGAGAAGTTATCAATGACTGTAAGGAACGTTGCGCCTCCTGTTGAATATAGATCCATAAATATGTGTTCCATTGGTTTGCGAGGTGTATCGGTTATAGCTAAAGGTGTTTTAAGAGGGTTGCGTTCGTATTTAGATTTTAAACAAGTGTCACATTGATTAACGAAGCTTTGAATCGTAAGGAGCATGTTTGCCCAATGATAATTTCTGTGCAACTGCTTGTATGTCTCCTGAATACCGCGGTGAACAGTCTTACCTTCGTGATATTTCTTAATCAGTTCTTGTTGTTCGGGTTTATTTTCTACTAGCGTTACACGTGTTGTGCATTTAAGACCTCTGTCGTTAAATATTGTTGTGTAAACTCTAGAGAAGGCATGGTATAGTTCGTCATTGTGAAAGTAACAATGGAATATACGGTCAGCGATGGTGTGTTCCTTAAGGAATCTAATTATCTCAGACTCTGTATTATTTACTGGGATAAAAACATCTTTTATAACTACTTTTGAGTTAGTGGATCTGTTGTCTACTCTATACGTGGATCCGGGCGTTGACCTAACGTGGAACTGTTTCAACTGCCTATCAATAGCGTCTGCAATTATGGGTATGCCTCTAGTTTCGTTGTCAGGCTGTGTGTGTCTGGTAGATACTAATTCAGGTTCGGCTGACACTATACTCATACTATCTGTGCCCATATGAGATTCGGGAATGCTTGGGTTTTGTGATTGTATATTTTCATTGGGTGCTACTGTGTCTATTTGATTTTCGGCTTCCCTACGTGCATTTTCGAATATTCTATTAATTATTTCGTCATCTTCGTTATCATCTAAATTAACAGCTAGGGAGTCGACACTGCCATGGAAGATTTTAACACGTGATAGAGCGTCTGCGTTAGTGTTTTGACGGCCTTTCTTATATACAACCTTATAGTCATATTCCGAGAGTTTTAGACGCCATCTAGTCAATTTAGAATTAGGATCTTTTAATGACATCAACCAGGTGAGAGGCCTGTGGTCTGTATAGATGATGAACTTTCTACCGTAAAGATAGGGCCTAAAGTATTTAATTGCCCATACTATGGCGAGTAGCTCTTTTTCTATTGTAGAGTAACGAGATTCGGTATCTGATAGTGTCCGAGATGCAAATGCTACTGGTTTATCGGATCCTACTATTCCTTGGGATAATACCGCACCTAATGCTACATCTGAAGCATCGGTTGTGAGGATGAATGGCTCATCAAAATTCGGGTACTGTAATATTGGGGCGTTAGTTAAGATTTGTTTACATTTATTGAAAGCTTCTAAGAAATCCGGGGAGTGTATAACTTTACTGTTTTTCTTAAGGCACAATGTCATTGGTTTCGTAAGTCTGGCGAAATCTTTTATGAATTTTCTGTAATAACCGACTAAACCTAGGAAGGCTTTTATTTCCTTCTGAGACTTCGGTAATGGGAAGTTAAGTACGGCTTTTATCTTGTCTTTGTTTGGTTTTAAACCTTCATCTGTTAGTTCATGTCCTAAGAAGTTAACCTGTTTTTGTAGGAACTGTGATTTATCTAATTGGATCTTTAGATTATGTGTTTTGAATCGATCGAATACTTGCTTTAATTTTTCCACGTGTTGCTGCAATGACGTAGATATTATTATTACGTCATCTAAGTAGGTGTAAACATTATCTATGCCTCTTAATATATGATCCATTAGTCTTTGAAACGTACTTGGTGCATTTTTGAGTCCGAAGGGCATTCTAAGGAACTCATAATGTCCTCGTTCAGTGGTAAATGCGGTTTTTTCAATATCGTTAGGGTGCATTTCCACTTGGTGATAACCGCTAGCAAGGTCTAGGGTTGTGAAGTATTGCGCTCGTCCTAATCTATCTAATATGTCGTGTATGTTGGGTAAGGGGTATTTATCTTCGATGATACGATCGTTGAGTCGTCTGTAATCAATTACGAGTCTCCATTTGACGTTGCCTGCGGAATCTGGTTTTTTTGGGACGATATGCACGGGGCATGACCAAGGAGATATGCTCTCTCGCACGATACCTTGCTGAAGGAGCTTATCTACTTGTTTACGAATTTCTTCGCGTTGTTGAGGGGCTTGTCTGTAACTACGTACGAAAACTGGTGTGTTATCGCTTAATCTAAGCTCGTGTTTCACAGCGTGTGTAAAAGTGAGTGGTATATCTTCTGCATAGAACAAGTCTCTATACTGATAACATAACCGGGTTATTTCACGCCTTTCTTCTTCGTTCAAATGATCTGTACGGATTTTCTGAAGGTTTTCTTTTAGTATTTGGTCAATGTTAGTTTTAACCTGTATGGTGTTAATATCGTGATCATCATTTTTGTTAAACGTGGCAAAATTCTCTAATTCGATTGACGGGTTAAACGGGATACACTTCTTTTGATCGCTATGATTGATTACCGATGTTTTAAAAGAACCGTTTGTAACGTTCACTAAAGCTGCTGGAGACATTAAACCATCTGACCAGATTAAGTCGTCGTGAAGGTATTGTCCGTCTAAGTAGTTGGTTTTTACTTTAACTATCTTTTCACATCTTGGTTCGATGCTTATCTTTTGGGGTGGAGAACTAAAGTGTATTGGTATTTCCGCTGTAGATGTACGTAAAACATTATTATTTAAATCAATGTTACTCCCTAGTTTTTGCAGAAGGTCAATTCCAATAAGACCTTTATATTTAGGGTCGAAGTCGAATATTAAAAACTTATGTGTTACATCACTATTAAATGCGGGAGGTAAGGGAAGGTAAACTACCTTGTCGTGAACTGATGAACTGTGTGCCGTATTGATTTGAAAGGGTTCTGTTTCTACGCAGTACTCAAATATGGTGCCCGCAACTACGTCCGTTGCTATAGTTGAATGACTGGCCCCTGTATCTAATAGAAACTTACCGTCAAACTCTGGTAGTATTATGTACGGTAAATATTTCTTGGTCTGGAAATTTATTGAAACTAGGTCTGGCTGTCTCGATTGGGGTCCAAGGTAAAATCCTGGTCACCACCTACCTCTTGTTCAACCATGGTTGCATTCGGCTCCATTGATGTGCCGTTACCATCTGGGTCATCGCTATAGAACCCCATATCACTGAGTCCTGGTTGATCTTGAGCGGCCATCTGGATCGGTATGTAGAACAACTGCTGAGCAAACTGTGGTTTTTCTGGCTTACCTGCCGTACGCATTGTGACGTCCGATGATAATGGTGTGGGAACCGGTGGTTTTGGAATGTTTGGTTGATTCCTAAAGTTATTTGAGCCATTTGGCCTAAAGTTACCTGATGCTGGTTTGGCCTTCCAGGGCAATACGGATTGTACCCATTGTTGACGCTGTTCGGGGGTCCTGTTATTTTGTTGAGGTACAAAGTTTTGTGGGGGAATAATAAAGCCAGGTGCAAATGGGTTTACTGTATTACGGATGGGATTATTATTGCCTGGTTGTTTAGATAACTCCCTTGGCTTTGCTTGTGACGTTGAAGGATTATTATTAATGTAATTAGCCCTATTATATGAAATCCTAGCCTCTTCTTGTCTAGCCGCTATGATAGCTGCTTCAAAGGTATCCGGCTTGGCGATTCGAACGCCCAACGAGACGTGAAAGTCTAACTGGTTTATATACTGCTCAATAACCATCTTTTCGTAATACGATTTATTACTATGCTCGCCTACGGAATACAGAGTATCTAACAGCTCACGGAGGCGTTTGCCGAAGATTTCAGCGTCTTCTGCCTTAGACTTACGCACTCGCGTTAGCTCCTGCATTACTTGTATTTCGTTTCGTGGTTCGCCAAGGCGCCTAATTAGCGCGTTCTTAATTGATAGCCATGAGTCTAAGTAGCCTTCGTACGCTATTGCGTCTATCGCTGGACCGCTGAGCCTACTTTTGATTAAGCAGATGAACGCTGGGTGCGATCGATCTGCCTCAGAGGTTAACTGTAATAAACTTTCTACTTCCCTAATATAATAGTTGAGTAACTTAGGATTGCCATCGTATCTCGGCATTAAATCCGCGATTAGTTTGTACGGTTTATAATTGGCATCATAATCCCTGAGCGACATTGTTTTTCTGTAGCTTTCCTGCCTAGTGGCGCTTGACGTAAAACAATAGAGGTGTCAAATTAAACACTTGGAATTTACTCGTGGGATACTTAACGCTACTTATTATAATTTTGTGGTTGCCTACGGCGATTTTAGCTTATAGACAGACACACAGAGATTAATATAAAATACACAAACTAGAATAAGGCAGGAAATCGAGCAAGGACACTTGGTAAATAAGAGCACTTACCAAAGCAGCCACTGCATCTCCTGTCGAGTCGAGTCTCGGCCAACGCAGCTTCCTCCAATTCTCCGGAGCTCTATCCCGATGACCGTAGAGGTGTCCGACCGCGCGATAGGTTCTTTGTAGATCACGAAAGAACGATTTGAGAACCGTCGCTCATAAGATGAAGAGTTGGATTCGATCTTAGAACGTCGCGATCCTACCGACTGCGCCAGTTATGTTTCGGCGGTCGGGATTTTAGTTAAAAAAATATTTATTTATTACAATATAAATTTAATTATAAAAATACAGGATATTAAGCCGGTGGCTGATGCAAGACTGAATACAATGCAAAGTAAAATAATTCTATTGAATTCCGGTAAATGCATAGTTGCAATACGACGCATGCTGACGGCGGCTGCATGCTCAGCGTAAATGCGTGTTACGATGAGTTAACTAGTGTCATGGTTTTTTTTTTCTTAGTGACCTGGTTTCACAGTTTTGAAGCCGCCCATGGGCCTCTGACTTAGCTTCACATGCCATCGAGAAATATCCCTTCATCTATTTTAAAGCAAGTGATAATTATACAATACGCAGATGAATCCGTAAAGTCAGAGGTGCGTGTCTTGGGTTCGAACTCGAGACCTATGACTTGGCAGTCCGACGGTCACACCACTAGGCTATCACTGATATAAATTATAAAAAAATATTAAATAATAAAACTAAATATTGCATTTGCAATATGACAAACATTTAGAAACATAATCCTGCTATGTATAACGTTTTGTTATGTACACTTAGGTAATTAGGGACAAGATCCAAGCGGCGAGCGGGGCCTACACCGGTAGAACTCGTCTAAGCTGAGATGATGCGCCCCACTAATTAATTTTAAAGCTTGTGTGCTTAATAATACTTGCAGTAAAGCAGAAATGGAGGCCCGTCGCAAAGCTGAAGAGCTAGAAAGACTTCGGTTAGAGGAACAGGATCGTATCGCCGCACTCAAGATGCAGAAACAAATGGAAGAAGCCGCTAAAGCTGACCAGGAGAACAGAGAAAGGTACACTACGCTCAATTAAATATGTTTCACTCACTGCTGCCCGCGGTTTCGCCCACCATCATCAGCCTAGCAGTCCACTGTTGGACATTAGTCTCTCCGATTGCACGCCATTCAGCTCGATTCTCGTCAACTCTCATCCAGCTGCTACCAGCCACCCTGTGAAGATCGTCGCTCCACCTAGCCTGAGGGTGAGGCTTCGCTTGTGTGGACTCAAATTCTTTTTGTAAAATAAAAGTTTGCGTGCGAGTTCAACTAGCACTTGTCCAGTTTTTGCTTCAAGAAACAAGTCCTTAGTCAACAATCATCATTCTCCTGTCTTGTGAAAGAAGTCCTAAGTACAGTTCGATTCAAACTTAATGGCGGCTCGGAACATGAGGCGAGTCGCTGCGCAGTAACAATTTCATGTGACTGCGGGGGTGAGGGGTAGGGTACTGCGCAGCTAAAAGCTAACTTCCGAGCCGCCATTAAGTTTGAATCGATCTGTAAGTACTTATATGTTTTTTTTTTTTTTTTTTAAGATGTATTTCAATTGTTACTCTATCAACTATACAACGTGTAAAAAAATCCTGTCCGATCCGTGAGAGTGTCGTTATGCATCGTACTGACAGTCTATTTGTGTGGCAATATTCAGAAGAAAAGAAAAAAAAAATCGCCTCATTTTTTTCGAAGGTAAATTTTACCGGGTTATTACATATGGGGCAGCGGCAGCGGTCGTTTAGCGGTCGTTTGTCTTGCAAATCATAGAGTTATAATAAGTTAATAACTTAACTTAACAAATCCATTAAAAAATAGTCATAAGTGACTTGCTATTTTTTATTGGATTTGAGGTAATTTTCGAACTTAAAAATTAAAAACGTGAAATTTAAATAAGAATAAATTTTTAAAATCAATAATAATAAGATTTTTTATTACTTTTTGGTAATATTATTGTAGGACCGGTATGCCCCTCTCAGATCGGACAGGGTTTTTTTTTACAAATAAAATTGTAGGTATCACACGTAGAAATATTGTGAATCAGAATCAGAAATAATTTATTTGCAAAAAAAAATACATTTATTTGTGAAAATGTAAGAGATTATGTCTAAAGAATGGCCAACTTCGTTCACCTGTTTATATAACTAATCCTGCTCAGCGCATTGATTATTCTTCATTCAAACACTACCTATTTATAATATGAAGAATAAAATAAAATGAATGAACATTGATAACATTCCTGATGATGATAATTAATAGAAAATAAACAACAACGGTATTTTCTCCCGACTATTAATAGGTTAGAGCAAGAGCGACGAGACCATGAAATGGCAGTGCGACTGGCTAAGGAGACCAATGGACATGTAGAAGGTTCCCCGCCTCAGTTACGCAGGTATGTCTTCATATTTTAACATATAACAATTTATTGAATTTTGACAAATGTTGGTGATCCCTCCCGGGAGCATTCGCCTGTAATGTAACGTTACAGAGTCGTGAGTGAAGCGAATCGAACATTACAGTGCGCAAACTGTAATGATACAATTCGAGCATTACATCAAGTGAGGGAGGCGAACCGAACATTACTGTGCGCAATGTCTGTAATATTTTGATACAACTTATAACATCAATTCGCACTCGCGTACTCATTATATTACGGGTGAATGTTCGTCAGTCAGGTATTGTGACGTAATACTCAAAATCGAATCTGTAACTTTACATTACAGGCGAGAACCTGTACAGTACTTTAACAATTATTTTACCTCTGATTTTGCATCACTGTCAAAATCACAGTGATCTTTATTCTGGTTATAATAAGGTTGCTTTTAGGTTGAAGTTACTGACAAATTCTTTAAAAATTACAATCATCTTTATTCTAGTTACAATAAGATTGCTGTTGTCAGAGGAAAATAACTGTGAATTTACTCTACTCGAAGATTGATCGATACTCAAATCTGACAGATTTCATAACAATATTTAATGCTGGCACTTCACTTGGCGTATTAAGAGCAAATATTTGCGTTATTTCGTTCGAACAAACAAAAAACAACGTTTTTACTACGGTAGGATTTCACGACTTGACAAAACATCGAGATTTCATAAGTTAAATGTCAGCTTTAATTATGAAAGTATTAAACACATAAATAACTCAAAATAATGGTGCTAACCGCATCAAGACTTGAATTTTAATTTTGACAAATAATTATTCTTCTTTCTTCCTTTACTTTTTTTTTTGACAATATACTCCAAGTCACGTGCCAGTCTAAGATTAGGTCTACGTTATGTTTGGGTATCCTTCTGAAAAACGGTCCTTAGAATATGAAATCTATGATTAATTTCTCGTTGGCTCATTATAAATCAATATACTATCATTGTATTGAGCTATGATGAGTCAAAGACTGGCAACTGACCAAATATAAAAAAGGATAAAGTATCAGAGAATCAAAATATTAAATGGTCATACTTAATTAAAATTTAAACATGACATTATGTATTTACTTTTATCTGATATTATTTAATTTCATATTTTGAATAGAAATGTTTCTTCAGGCAATTTGAACGTGTACTTTATAAAACTGTTTTTTTATCTATAATTTTTATAAACAGTATTCTCACTGTACAATATGACATCGAGAGCACAGGTCTGCGAAGTTTCTTCCTGTATATAGCTTTACACTACGATTTATAATAGTGAACATGTTTTAGCAATATTTACAGTAACGTTTTAAATTCGTTATTTTAGAACCGAATACAACAATCATCCCCTTTGGTAGCATAGATCATTTGGGATATTGTTTTTTTTCTTCTAATATAAAAAACTGTTATAATAGAAAATTCAATGTAAATCTTTGTCATACCCACTGCACTGAGTTTTTTAAGAACAAGATTTTTTGATGGGTAACATTTTTCCTTTCGCTTTCCCGCAATTTGCAATCCGTGGGATCCTGCAATCTGTAGGAGTGATATCGTGAAAAGGGACGGAAGTGTGTAACCCTGGCTTCCTGCCGGGGCAGTGCACGCTATTTGATTTGACCAATGAGCGCGTGCGGTGCTAGATTTGGCTGTCAGATGGTACCATTTTAAACAGTTGTTGTTGTAAACAGGATGTTACACATCATAATATGCGACTACTGTAAAGCTCGCTCGTTTTTTTTTTTTGTTATATTTCGGAATCATTTCTAACAGCCCTATATTCAAGTTATTTTTCTTAAATTAAAAATATTGCTAAAACGTGTTACTATTCCCGGATGTCTGACTTCAACTAGCGTATAAGTAATATTGTGATATGTTCGCACAGTTTCCCTACCATGGAGTCAATGAATGGAGAGAATAAATTGAACAGGTACTGAGTGAGACAGAACTAACGAATTTCTCTTTCGCACGCTCCGAATTTGGCCCTCTTTCAATTATGGATATTAGTTTAATAGTAGCAATCTTTAGGTATATGTGTTTCTTTGATAATTATTTCTCATGCTACGCGAATGCCGAGTTCCCCAGCCACTGTTTTTCTAAGGGGAACATAACATCACGCCTCTATTCCCCGAAGAGAAAGGCAGAGGTGTGTTCCCACGTTTCCCAAATTAACTTTTAATCCCATGTAAAAGGGAGTTGCTATCAACCGGGCACAAATCCAGACTCCGAGCTTCTTCTTTCTTAGGGGAAACTCCAATTATGATTTGCTCAATGGGATCAAACTCAAGGCTCCAAACTCACCTGTAAACCAACATGACAGTCAGCCACACACAAGGGGAAAAACATAAAAATGTAACGATAATTAGTCCTGTTTTGAAACCGCTGCACGCTGTCAGAAGTAGGTACTTATAATGGCCATCATGGCCACAGCCCAAGAGTACTAGTATGTACACACGGCTACACATCAAGCTGTACATTTCCAGTATAAGCTGACCTAGCATTGTACGGAAATCCTATACAATACGAGATCAGCATAAACTGGAAATTTATAGCTTGATGTGTAGCCGTGTAACTCATAAACACTTATAGTAATTGAAAGAGGACCACTTCCACTGATAACGAACTAACTACTAACAGGCTATCTGCTTTACCTGAACTTTCTGCACGCAGTCTTAGTGTTGTTAACTGTATCTTAGTGATTTGTTATATTAATTCAACTACTTTAATGTACTACCTATTTAGTTTATAGTCATAATTAAGCTGTGTTTCATAAACTAAAGTTTTCTATGAATTATGGGGAACAAAAATA
This sequence comes from Lithophane semibrunnea, assembly GCA_947363905.1. Taxonomy (NCBI): domain Eukaryota; kingdom Metazoa; phylum Arthropoda; class Insecta; order Lepidoptera; family Noctuidae; genus Lithophane; species Lithophane semibrunnea. The sequence goes on along the minus strand of OX376194.1, from coordinate 3,337,635 downwards.
ACAAGATGCGGTTTGAAGACAACGACGATGCGCGCGCGTTGGATAACTTATACAAAAGAATTCATAACCATTTATTCGAGTTAGTATGAAAGACTATTTTACGGTTATGGAATATGGCTTGATTTGTAACATTATAGTGTTTGTAACTATTTAGTGTTGACTCTTTTACAATCATACAATTAAACTGATTAAAAAAAAATATAACGCTGTAGCAAAACTCCAGATGCTGTGCTATTTGAATAAACTGTGGCATTTGACGACCCTGCATTAGCGATCAGCGGGCTCATTGCGTAACACACTTGCAGTAGCAATGGCTTTCGACAGCTTTTGACAGTTCAACAACATTCATTGCGTTATTTGCGTTGTTGAGCCGACAATTTTTTGGAACTTATAAAGCAATATCCTTCAAAATCATTCAGATTGTGATCGATATTGTGTTACGCAATTAGTGTGCTACTCAGCTACTAAGCCTCTATCCCAAGGATTCTTTGTCTCAAAAGTCTCCATAAAATCACATGATTTTGAAAGAGTCAAAACATTGCATGTAAAATATCAACTGTAATTTAAACACCAGTAATTGATTTACCACTATAATAATTAACATACCGCACGTAGCATGATAAAACTAAGTAGCATGTAATTTGACATTGTAACATGAAATCTTCAAAGTTTTCGATATCCATTGACGTTTTGTTACTTGGATGACAGGTCTGAACGGGTTAGGATGCAGCAAGCTATGCAGGGCAAACAAAAGTACGATCTGTCTAAATGGAAGTACTCGGAACTACGTGATACTATCAATACTTCTTGTGATATTGAACTTTTGGAGGTATGTGACATTACTTATGAGAACTAGAGGCAATAATATGTATACACTTAGCAACGTTTAAAAGTAATTTTCTCCTACTATAATTATTGTAATTTTATTACGAACATAGTATTTTGGAAACCCAGTTATTATGATATAGGTCTCATCTAAAAGTTGTAATCGTTATTCGACGAGAAAATCGCTATTGAATTTTTCTGACTGTATACATATTTTTGTTCGTGACTGTACACTGTACAATTCTGTTCGCCTGATTGACTAGCTTCAGATTACGGTGACAATGTAGCAGTAGAGTTCACACAGATATCCATTCTATAGTTATTCCACAACTCATTTTTCATATTTATTCACTAACAAGCACTATGCTTTTGTTTGACCTCTCTAAATTATGCCAATTTAAATATAGAATCAGAATAGGTACAAACGTTTTGCGCGAGATAATTAACAAACTAAATATTTCGAACGGTCAATATCTCTTATTCAACTATTCATTTCAGTCTAGTAACATATTATATTAAAGACTTATTAAAAGTTACCAAGTCTTCAACGTCTAAGAGATAAGTAATCTTTCATTCCAGGCTTGCCGCCACGAGTTCCACCGCCGCCTGAAGGTGTACCACGCGTGGAAGGCAAAGAACGCGCGCAAGACTACCATGGCCGACCAGGAGAGGGCGCCACAGTCCATCATGGATGCTGGTATTTCACTTTTTATTTGCACAATATTTTATCAGTGATAATAATATTCTTACAAAATAAATGAATTCTTTCTTTCCATGGAATAAGTCGCAATTGAAGGTCACGAAGATATTCGTCGTTAACTTGTATGTACAGCTTACAATGGCTTACATGCATTCGTATAAGCGAGACACGGCATCAAATCTTCTACCTTTTTCAAGGCACGGCAAGGCGGGGGGCGGGACGCCATAAGCGTTGACGAATGAGCAGTCTGCACTGTCTCCCCCGTGAGCCACGCACATATTTAATGCGGGCCGTAGACGTTCAAGTAATTTGATGAAACAGGCGTGTGTGGGAAATTCAGATCAAAACGGATTTTCATGAAAAAATTATTTATACCTTATTATTTTGACCTTCAAAATCTCTGTAACCAGAAGGTTATAGTACGGTTCAGTACAAAAAAAAAATATCACAATTAATGTAAGTGACTCTAGGCTTCTTTCAGTGTCTGTTTACACCCGTTACAATCCGTACGTCCCCCAGCCAAGACGCCCCGCCTGCCGCAGAAGGGCGACATCCTGGGCGCGCGGCACCGCTACTTCCGCATCCCCTTCGTGCGCGCCGGCGCGCCGGGCGCCGAGCCCGAGCGGCGCGGCTGGTGGTACGCGCACTTCGACGGCCAGTACGTGGCGCGCCAGATGGAGCTGCACCCCGACAAGACGCCCGTGCTGCTGCAGTCTGGTATGGCGAGCTATTATCCATGAGTCCAAACTTGACAACGTTTCTTTAGTCTAATATTACTTGCATTCTAAGATAATCGCCGTCAGGTACCCAGTTACCCACTGAACGGTGTCTAAAGATGACTGATTCAACATCCATCCAATAAAATGATCATTTTTTCTCAGGAGTGGACGACATGCAAATGTGCGAGTTGAGCCTAGAAGAGACAGGACTCACGCGCAAGCGTGGTGCGGAGATACTGGAGCATGAGTTCGAGCGCGAATGGGCGCGACACGGAGGGCCTACGTACATCGCGCACGACGTACGCAAGCGTTAGACAAGTACGTACACTATAGTCTGGGCCAAATGTATCGGATGACAATGTAAATAAATTAATCAGAAAACGTACCTATGGATGTTGCAACTTACAAATGGGATTGCTTTCATTTGATTATTTGAATACTTAACCCTGAAATTCTAATTTTAATTAAAGATTCGGTTCGATTCCATTCGGCAATTGGGGTTAATTTTATTACTTCAATCTATGATTTTTCAATTACAATTTAAAATGTTATTCAAAAGAGTTGAAATATAAAGTTGAAACCTTTCTTTAAGTGTGAGTGATTGCGTAAGAATTTAACCTGAACTGAGTTTATTTACACTTTCATCTGATAATTTTGGAACATACCATACATTATTTCGTTTGACGATAACGACAGATATTTAATATGGAATTTAAATAGACCGACTTTTCGGTCGTCTACTCATCAATGCGTGGCACCATAACATCATTGCAATAAAAGGAAGAATAGAGTATGAGAACTCGCACCAGACTATGGTGGGACGAGCGAAACAACTTCTAACTGTTTGCTTGTCTGTCTGAAGCTTTTAGCAACACAGAAGTAATGTTAAGAATATTGACAAAACGGCAACATTACATTAATTACATTCTGTATTGAAATATTCTACTATAGTCCGCGCGCGACTGCTAGTCACCGCCTGAGGCACTACACCGGTACTTTAGCGACCTCATGTAATTGTTTTTTTTTTCTTATTTTCAGATATCACATTCAAACGAGGACATAGAAAATTTAGATACGTCGTCGTAAAATCGCAAAGTATTCCACAAACATAGGAATTTGAATTATAAAAATACACACATAAGATAGATTATTGGATAGAGGAATAACTTAGTGCTTTCAACGTGCCTTCACAGGTTCCTAGATGTATATTAGTGCAATATAATTGAAGGTCACTAAGATAATTTATACATGGGCAAATTGACCATACTTTTATAGCAAAGTCAGACTTACTACCGCATGTTTTACTATAAACATTATTAATGAAATAAATTTTATATTAAAAAATGGATTATTATGAAATTAAAACGTGACAACTTATAACTCTGTGCCTTAAAAATACGTCTTGAAATAGTTTTATATTGTAACTGACTTTGCTGTTTCATATTCATAAGAGTAACTAGAAAATGTGGTCACATGCAGCAATGAACAACTTTTAAATTAGACCTATTGATATGTAGGAAAACTGTACAAATAAACAGTTCACAGTGTGCATCTGTATATCGGAAAGCTGCATAGTGGTCTTCGACGTAATGACTTTAAATTAAATAGCAATGCTGGTATTCGCCACTGTAATCATTCATCTTGAAATAGTCCTTTTTCTTCCATGGATACTCGATTGTAAGTAGTTAGTTGATTCAATAGACTATTGCCATAGTCGATTTAATCGACTTTGTAGTTGACATTTAATTTTAACCGATCAGTTATTTCTATTCATAAAATAATAGAGTGTAAAACAAAACTAGGATCTACAACCGAAATAAGTGAATAAGAAAAAGTGACATAAGTAATATATTTTTGATTTAATATAGACAAAAATAATTTCTCTAATTATTCTGTAGCATAAAATGTATTTGTTAACACTGTAAAACTATTGTAATGGACTCCACATCGAAATCAGTCTATAATATATTTAAAAATGAATTATTAATTTATACTTATTTTGTGAGTAAACTGTGATTCGTAATTCAGTTATTAAAAATTAGGTCAGTATTTTAAAATGGAAAAAATATATTTATTTGAACATTCCTGTCCCAAGACTGGTGAATGGTAGCTTTTGTATTATTTGAATAGCAGTATGATTATTTTTATTAATTAAGTGTTTTCGGAACAGTATTTAAGCAAACATTCCTGTATTTTTTACTTTGATTGCAGTAAATGTTCAGGTTATTTTTATATGTACAAGTTTTTTTAAAGTACAAGGTTTTAAGATCGTGCAAGTGCCTTAGTGTGTTACTCTGATAATACATGACCACTCCATTATTGTATATGCTTTACCAAATAAAAACATGATGAGAGTTATTGCATCTTTTATTTATTTTTACCTCGTTTATGGAACCTGCCTGTACTAAGTATTCAACGGCCCTTAGAGCAGGGTAGGTCACCCAGAACGCACGTAGATGTTATCGAAAGGAGCACTCCCTAATCTGTGTGTCGTCGTAACGGGCTCGAGTACGAAAAAAAACGGGCGTGCCTTCTAGAACCACTTCCGTTCTGCAATATTCTAAAAAGGGTTCTACGGTACGGCGCAAATCCGCGCAAACAACCCGAAAAGATTTTATTTATTAATTTTAGTAACTAGCTTTTCTGCGGCTTCGCCCGCGTTGAGTTCGCAAAAACATTATTTAAAAAAAACCCCGATATCGTACTACCGGGATAGATAAAAGTATCCTATGTCATAATCCCGGTCATGGTCAACCCGTGTGCCAAAAAAGTAGACTCGTACCTTTTATACTATTAATAGGAAAGTAGGATTAAATCAATAAAATTACAAGTACATAACAACACGACCCGCACTTGTACACATGACTACACATCAAGCTATACATTTCCAGTTTATGCTGATCTCGCATTGTATAGGATTTCCGTTCAATGCAAGGTCAGCTTATACTGGAAATGTATAGCTTGATGTGTAGCCGTGTGTACAGGGATAATAGTCTTGCTTTTGTAAATTTCGCGCGTATTTTCAGGCACAGCTTTCGTTGGCCAGCCTCTAATAGTTGGTGTAATGACTGTTTGTACAGTCCTACTATAGATGCTACATTCACAATTCTTACTTGTTTCCTTTAAAATATTTGTATGTTAGTCAAGGCGAGACATGTAGATCATAACCCTATTACTTATTAAGATCATTATTGTACATAAGTACCATGTTTTAATGCAAATAAAAATATTCTATTCTATTCAATTTTTTAAACATCGGATCAATATGAACTAGAATCGACTAAATAAGTTTATCGACACACCCAAGTAGCTTCCACCTCACTATAGTAAAATGTCAACACTTTTCAGAACAAAAATAAACTGTCATTGTCACACATTGTCAAAAAAATAAACGTCAGTGCAAACCGTTGGAAGTTGTGGACTATTATTAGATTATCTCACCAAACTAGCGATTTTTCGTCGATAAACGCGGAATTTCTTGAACTAAAAATAAAAGAATGCTTAGTTATGCTCCACAGCCCAAGCGCTATAATCATGAGTTGATGTTTTTATGAGATTCTCATGTAAAACTCGAGACAAACATGGGCGATTACGGACGCTACTTGTTGTTATTATTGTTTATTGTTGTGTTAATTACTCGATCACAGGCATTACCGTATGATGGTAAGATTAACTTATTTTCTGAACTATTAAGTCCAAAATTATGATATTTAGCATATACATCATCGGCCATTGTCCCGCGTTGCGGCGTTGTGTAACATCAAGAAATGTTTGTTTGTTCCGTTTTGAATACATGAAGTGCTAGTCGATTAGACATCCCGTCTTTGTTAACATATTCAAGAACGCCTCCCATCTGCATAAATTGGCCCAAAATGGGAAAATATTAGATACTTAGCTTGACTTTATAAGGAATTTCAATAATTCAATTTTACTTTACATAACCCTAACCTCAAGGTGAGCTGTGAATAGACCTTCAAGATTCTAGAAAGAATTCATATCATTCATTTGAATGTCAATACAAACTAAAATGACAATTTCAAAGCCAAAGATCTAAATTGAAAAGAAACTTACAAAAAAAAGTTGATGCATCTGCCATTTTTTTTCCAGTCCACTGGCTAGGGGGTCCCACAACAATAGAGAGAGATGTGCCCACCTCTTCAAAAAGTACAGATATTTACTGCTACACTGGAACTTCCAAGAACTTGTTTGCTTTATGGCAAACAGTGAAAGTAAGTATTGAATGAATATTCAACAATCTTATGATTCTTTAATAAAGTTAGGTTAGACTAGGGGTGCTTAGGACTAGGTGGTTTTGTGCGGAAATCGGTTGTCATGGTATGGGCACGTGATGCGAAGGAATGAGGAAAATGTTGTGAGGAAAGTTTTGGGTATGAATGTCGATGGCTATAAGAATAGGGGAAGACCAAAGAAACAATGGATGGACTGTGTGAAAGATGATATGGCTAGACAGGGGGTGACTACCGAGATGGCGGCTAATAGAGAAGTATGGAAGAAAGGGACATGTTGCGCCGACCACAAATAAATTGGGATAAGGGCAGGAGAATGATGAATGATGAGGTTACACTAGGGGTGGCCCAGTGGTAATGGCGGCGACTTACGAGTTGTAGGTTGTTGGATCGAACCCTGACAGGCACTTTACTTTGTGTAAATTATTTCCTGCTCTCAACATTGTGAGGAGACCGGCCATGTCTGAGAACCAAAAATTCGAAGACATGTGACATCTACTAACCGGAATTGGGTCTGCGTGGTGGATTAAGGCCCACTCCCTCTCACAGAGACGAGGCCTGTGACCCAGCAGTGGGAACACTATAGGCTGATTGTGCTATGCTTATACCTTAGAATTTTTATTTGGATCCCAAAATAATTAGACGAGTTGTTCGGTATAATTTATTTGTTTTCAATAATACACTTAATAAAGATCCTTCGTAGATGCTAATAACTACATTCATATTTCAGTTCAATATAAAAATAAAGAATGACCAGTTCTGTCAGTACTTTGGGGACAGTCCTGAGGAGGTGTACAAGGATTACGCAGAGGACAGCTATGGCTGGTCCTCTGTGGTCAATCCATTCCAGAAGAAACCACAGAAATCTGTGTCCATCAGCCTCTTCACCCCTACCTGCATGGCAGTCAGTACAAAAGAGAGACACACTATTGAGTTGCAGGTCCTGAGTAAGTATTTCCACCTGATATTACTATACTTTTTTCTGTGTCATCAATGGCACAGTATAATAAGGTAACAGTATTATATCCCGGCCGTAACTTTAAAATAATTACTTACGGTCACTCGGTAGATAAACTTTCCGTGCGTAACTGCCGCGCACTCATTACTGTTGCATACTGATATGCGGTGAGATTTCGAAGCGCGTCTTTTAGGTCGTTTTCTATTAACATAATACTGTTACTTATTTATACTGCGTCAATGGTGTTTGTTTATGCATGCAAATCGTACTCGGGAAGTTTGTGGGTGCATCACACGCGCTTGAAAGCTTACGTATGCGGGTGAGGCACGCATGCGGGCGCGAACCGAACCCGCGTGGCTGGAAAAAGGCCCTATACCAGCATATTACAGAACTGTCTGACCCTTAAAACTTTCTTTTTTTTTTTTCCAGGGGTGGACTTATGGCGCGTCATGTTAATGTTCGCGGGCATATTCCTGATATTCTCGTCGCGTGCACTGTGCGCCAATCCGTTGTTTTTCTATCTTTGTGGCATATTGGTCGGGGTGTTCGCTTCTTTTATGGTTTTCGTGTTCTACGTCAGTAAACTACTACCCAGGGTGAGTAAAAATTAAATACTTGTTTATTTATTTAAAATTGTTGCCTAGAAGGCCTTTGTTGTTCAGCAGTGAGAAAATACCTGCTAGTAAAAAAATTGTAGCCAGTTGTGCAGTCCTCAACTCAAACCACAAACAAATTTTCTAATCCTAAAAGGCTAAAGGACTAATTAAGATAAATAACATCCAGATTACCAAGATATACACATTCTGCAGATAATCAAAATGTACCTCCTTTGAAATCTCCCACAGTGCTTAGGATAAAGTATTATTAACTCAGGAAGCGACCCACGTGTTATGTGCGCACATTCATACAGTAGTACCCAACTGATATGGCTTACCGATGTACCTGCGCAGAAGATGAATTTTCAAAGCGCGGGAAATGCTATTGACCAATCGGCACGCTCCACGCACCGCGCTGCTTTTTCCTATACCGCTATTGGTCGGTAGCTGCCGCCATGTTAGCGCGCGCCGCGTGGCATATTAGTCAGCCGCCATACTTGCGAGTGAGACGGGAACTAACAGCTGCAGTGTATTATGAACCTTATGATATTGATCTAAGGTTGGTTGTAAGTTTTAAGTTCTTTCGTTAATCTTCGGGGCTATACTTTCTTTTCTGTGCGAACGATGATTCACGACGCGCCTTATCAGTTGGGTACCACAGTACGTGTTTGTAAACTAAAGTTACCACAAAAAAAAAGCGCGCGTCATCGCCTCGAGACATAAAAATACTATAACAGTTTAATCTAGTTTTTTTTTTGCTCAGAAAACGCTGACATACGGCATTCTAATCGGCGGCTGGACGGTCGGAGTGTACCTATTCCAACAAATATGGGAGAACATTCGTACTCTCGTTCTGACTTACCAATCATACATGTTTTGGTACACAATGATAGTCAGCTTCGCCAGTTTCGTTGTCTGCTACAGAATAGGACCGCCCAAGAATCAGAGAAGCAAGAATTTGGTCATGTGGACTTTGCAGGTAAGAATATAAACATACATGAACTCACGCCTCCTTCCTATAGGGGTAGGCAGAAACTACAGAAGACATGCTACGATCCTTACATTCTACTGGTGAGCAGTTTTACAAATACTTATTCAATTGAGGGCGAATTTCACCAAACTTTTATACCGTGTATAAGTCTTATCCTGCGAATAAATTTTGAATTTTTGACAGTTTTTCTATACAAAAACTGTCAGATGACAATTTTATTCCAAGGACAAAAGATATCTGACTTTGATGAAATCAGCCCTGAGAAACGTTTGCAAAAAAAGGGTTGGCCACGAAGTGAGCCTTACTAGTTACTATACATATAGTTTTTTTACGTTACATTAGTAATAGTTTCATATTTCCAGGGTAAGATCCAATGATCTTACCCTGGAAATATGAAACAGTTGAGACAAGATAAAGTGAAAGGATATAGGAAAGCAATTCTATACTCTAATTCTGTCTTGTTAGTGACAGCTGGAGGTTTATGCAAATAAGGATTTTGGTTTTTTTTTTATGGCCCTATTTCCCAAAACACACATTCCACAGGTTACACGAATGGATTCTCTCGGCGGCCAGACATTGATTTTCCTGACTTTACAGATTGTCTTAACTAAAAGCAAGTTTAAAATCTAATTTCTTAATTACCAGCCTTCATAGTCATATAACAAATGATACCTATAATTTCAGATAGTAGGCGTTCTAATGATATTCTTTAGCAGCGAGTATCAAGAGGCGTCCGCCGCCATCATCGTGACGTCACTGGTCGCTAAGTACTTCCCACAGTCATTAATCAACAGGATAAATGGATACTGGTAAGTTTTAGTTACACGATTATAATATGACGTAGAAACCATTAAAGTATATTCTGATACAAAGAGGAGACGTGTAGACTAAAAGGACCCTTTACCACAGAAAGAATAAAAGTACAGAAGATTCACTCCGCAAAATCATGTAAATAAATAGTGACTCTTGCTACGGCACAATAAAGTGCAATTCAGGTCACACAGCACTAATTACCTACAGTTATATTAACCTAGGAGTTGACTCTTTCTATCGCGTAACTCATCTTCGTTCGTTACGTTCGCCCACCGAATTGGCGCGACAAGACTAGCCAGCCGAGTACTTGTAGAGTTGTAGCTTCATACCTAAAATGCGACTATTTTATATCAGGATTTAAGAAAGAAATAATTAAGCTGATTCGCGTCAGTGTGGTGGATGTATTCGTTCTAACACGACCATTGTATCTTCAAGATTTAAAGAGTACTTTGCAAAATAGTGGTACAAAATATGAAAATAACAAACGTAACTGGCGAAATGTGGGTGCTTTATAGGTACACTTCTGCCCAGCTCTTCGGGGAAACAAGGCGTCATGTTACATTTAAAAAATTAAAATAGTATTTACAATTTCGTACCATCAAATAATTTTGGAAAAATATCCATAGTCGTGCGACTAACTACCATACTTTAAACGGCATATTCTGTCTATCAAGCATTTAACAATTTTGCCAACTGTACCAATCTTCATAATTGTTTTCATTTATTTTAAAGGCGTCGCTTCATAATTTTTTCATTTATTATTAAGGCGTCGCAAGTTCCCGCCAAAGCAAAAACTACTAACCAGCGAAGAGTACTACGAGGAAGGCGCTCGGGAAACCAAGATGGCGCTGGAAAATCTCAGAAAGTACTGCTCAAGCCCTGACTGTGCGCAGTGGAAGGTTATGCTCAAGTTGAACGACTCCAAGAGGTGAGAATCTCGGCGTGTGATAAACTCATTTTCTTTTTATGGTCATTATCATCATTCATAGTTATGTCATCATCATCATTTAGCCTAAGACAATCATAATATAATCACGCTACAACTTGAAACTGATCTCCAAATTGCAAAAAAACATAAGAAAATTTTAATTTCGTGGGCTACCTTAGCAACCCCGCTTAACAACCAATAAACCAGAAGTGCCCATAAAATGCTGGATTAATCGCAGGTAATACCGTGCACTACCTGGTACTTGTGTAGTCGTACCCTGCAGATATTTGGAGGAAGATCGCCTTCAGGCCTACACAATAAGTAGCACCTTTGTCTTAGCCAATCATTGATCTGTCATGCGGCAATCCAGCGGGCCAAATCTACTAATTTACAAACGTTCCAATGGTCTCTCTATTGTGAGTTTTTGACAGATTTTGTATGGAAAATCGGTCAAAAACTCACAATGGCGAGTCATTGTAACGTTGGTAAATTAGTAGACTTAGGCCCCTGGTCCAATCCCGTAATCCCGTTACATTATATTACAGCTTAGCAACATACTGGGTTATATCGGCCATTTGTGTATATCTCTACTGCTGTAACCGCGGCCTAATACACGTCAGCGGCGGGACGTTCCCGCTTACAGCAGTCGGACAGTCGGGTTATAATAGAACATGCGTTATGTTTTCAGATTCGCAAGTTTCGTCGAAGGCAACTCCCATTTGAGTGATGACGAAGTGTTGGATTACGAATCATACGCATTCTCTCTCGAGCGGACTCGGAAACCGATGCACATGATAAACTCGACGAGAAACATGGAGATATCTAGCGATGATGACGATGACACGGACTATGATGATGATTGAGCCCGAAATATGTGACTGATACTAGTTTTAATGATGTTTAATTGTGTTATACTAAGGAGAGGTAGGTGAGGATGTTTCATATTTATAATTCACTATTTTTTCAATGGAGAAGAATTAATAATTTTGTATTCATACTATATTTCTTTTATCATTTGAATGCCAGAGGTCGACATTTCTTGCTATTTAATAAAATAGAATTCTGACCTAGAGTCGCGCCAACACTGAAGTCCTGTTGACGCGGCGCTAGTGCCTATGCCATTGCATTAAAAAAAGTAAGTAGTTCCACAATTTTCCGCCGGACTTCAGTGGTGGCGCGGACTCTATTATGATCAATTATTCTGCTCAATTTTGACGTTTCTATTATTGCACAGTTTATTATCTTATCTATAGATAGTGCCATCCACGAAGACGCGCCCCACTCCGCTCCGCTCCGTACTAAAGTACGGTAATCGCGGACTGGGGCGCGTCTTCGTGGATTCACTATCTATACCTCTTCTTAATATTACATTGGACACTCCATAATCTCAATTAAATGAAGTTATATTTTGACATAATATTTATAATTTTTTAATTTTTTCTAATACTATTCTCAATCTATGTATAAAGTGTTTTTAATAAAGATTTAATTCTTCTATAAGGTCTTTAGTTCTTTGCTTTTTTAATTGTATAAATAGTTTTATGCCCACTGCACTATTGACGTGTTGTCAACATTTCTATATTTGAGACGCCAGGTACCGTATTATGAAATAATGCCACCATTTTAGCACCATCCCGTTTTCGCAGTGGAATAATGATGGAATGGATACTTCATGTTCATAGTACAGGCAATGGAGCCGCAAACTTTTTCTTTTTACTGAAAAATCTCCTGCGTTTGATAGTCTATCATAGTATATACTGTACTCTACTGTACGTTCTGATGTTTATACTTAATAGTTTTCCCGTGTGAACTTTACTATGTTATTAATACAGTCAGGGACAGAAGTAGATTAACACTGATACTTTTACACCCGTCTAAATAGATCCAAAATTACTTGATACACTACCTTTCCAGAATTCAAATAGATAGTGTTTGTAATAACTGAATTTTTCAACAGTTTTTTTATTTTTATAATTTTCTCTATAATGATGTTTTAAAAGACTATAGTGTTAATCGACTTTTGTTGCAGACCATACCAAAAATAGAATTTTTTCAAGATCATATCTTCATCATCCGTTACTAAATTGGAAGTATTAATATCGCAATGTTTTCTTAATAATCGATTTGTGTGGATACAATTAGTTTTCAAATACTACTCTTAATATTTTGAGAATTGATCTCTATAGTTTGTAAGACTTATGCTCAGTTTTTGAGGTACTTTTAGCCGGAGTTTATGTATTCATTCAGTGCTATGTGTCCAATATCTTGAAACTGGACATAAATATTTTTTGTGAAACTAATTTTTTTGTAAAGGTAAGAGGAAATATCCATTACTATACTAATATTATTATAATTATTGTGTAAAATGATTTCATTTATTTTTTATCTAGTTTAATGAAGTCTGAAAAAACTAAACGAATCTTTATGCAACTGAATGCGATGATAATTTCTTTAAACTATTGTTAATGTCTTTAATGAAATATCCGAAAACTTGGTAAAGTTGTAAATTAATATTCGAATATAAAAATAATAAATTGGAAATAATGATAATTATTTTCTGTAAAAATTCAATACATTTATACACAAATTTGTCTAATTTAAAACTGCGCGTCTCCACTGCGTGTTACGTACACATTTCGAGTAGATATTAGTGTACAAAGTGGAGGGGCATACAATTTTAAATTAGTCGATAATCCTTACTAATATTATAAATGCGAAAGTAACTCTGTCTGTCTGTCGCGCTTTCACGCCAAAACTAATGAACCGATTTATGAAATTTGGCAAGGAGATGGATTGCATCCCTGGGGCCTACAAAACTGGGGGCTAAAAAGTACCCTATGTCCTTACATAGGGTACTTTTTATGTCGATAAAAAGTACCCTAAATTAGCCCACCCCCTAGCTCACGCGGGGGAAACCGCGGGCGGAAGCAATAATACAATAATTTTAATTAGAAAATAAAACAAGAACGTAAACGCATAATTTAAGTGCACTTATAACGACTATGTTGTATACATAAGCATCTCTTTTGCGATAGCGAGTATCACCCCTCAATATTTTTTGTGATATCGATAAATTATTTTGTTTTTAAAGGACAATGCCCATTTTCTTAGAAGCTTTGGGCCCCCAAAAAAGATTGTCGTGTCACGGTGGTTTTTATTTTATTTTGTAGATAAAGAAATATATTTTCATAATCTGCAAACGATTTCTGTTTATTCACCCTGGTTAAAGTGTAATCAATTTTTTTAGGTTGCTGAAATTGAGGTTATGAAAATTAAATTCTTCAAGATTTTATTTCTTCTGAATGGACAATTATGTACCATTCTAGTTGATATATTATGGTTAATGTTAATGGGGTCGCCTTTCCTATGCAGTGGACATTTAAAGGTTAATATGAGGATGATGATTCCTGACAGGCGACAGACAGAGAGCAGTGGTGGCCCAGTGGTAACGCCCGCAACTTACGATTTGTAGGTCGTAGGTTCGAACCCTGACAGACGCTTTACTTTGTATAAATTATTTCATCACCACTGCTCTCAGAACAGTGAAGGAAAACATTGTGAGGAATCCGGCGTGACCTAGAACCAAAAACTCGAAGACAGTCTGGGCCCGCGTGGTGGATTACGGTCCACTCCTTCTCACAGAGAGGAGGTCTGTGTCCCAGCAGTGGGAACATTATAGGTTGATTATGATTCCTGACAATAGGCCTCACTATCGCTTTCTCTCGCTAGAGATTAGTGTGCTTAGCCCTCTCCTTCTAGTAAGTATCGAAAAAGACGACTAAAAGCTTTGGAAGTAGCCTCTTAACTACTACTCAGTGTTGTATAAAATAAGTAATCATTATAATAAAACAGGTTTATGAAAAAAAAACAAATAAATAAAACATTTATTCTTCATAGAATATATTATCCAGAAATTGAGCTGGGGCGCTTATATCATTAAAACGGCCCCAGCTTAAATACCACAATACAGTCATGGTATGTGCGCAACACCCTACAGTACGATTTCCCACTAAGCAATTGCAATAATAAGCGATGATTCTCTCTAAAGAATTTGCCCTATTTTGTTCTCTACTTATCAGTAAATATGTATAATACACCCTGCTGCTGACATGTCGTGATTTAATTCTGGCCCTAACTAAATAATTATTATGACCTAATATTAAGGGCAAATCTTCTTCTATTAATTCATTGCTTATTTCTACACTGTAGGTACCATTTACTCGCACATGCTCCCCATAATAGGACCGTGCCTGTTTTAATTGGTAGGATCCTAATGCAAATCTTCTTAAATCGCTTAATGTTAGTCTTGGGAAATTATCTAGATGGGGAGCACTGCTGTTAATGCTTTGGAAAATCGTACGTCTTCTGTTTATATGTTCCCTTTGAATAAATTCTGATAAATAATTGACTGTGTTCAATCTTGCTTGGGCAATATTAAGAAACTCCACAGCATCGGGCGTATCGTCAATTGTGGGATGGAATTTATTCAAGAGGGAACAAGCTATTTTAAAATCAGCCATAAGGTGACTTGACGCTCTATTAAAATATTCCTGACGAAATAATTTATAATCTCTTTTAATTCTCCCATTCACAACCTCTACCACCCAACGACACATTGTTATACATCTGGACTTATTAGCCTGGACAGTGGTTAATTGATGCTCATTTTCTAATAATGATTCAGGCATATGAGTCTTATAATTGTAAGTTTCTAATTCAGGAATCACATCCCTAAACCCTCTATCCAAAATGAAGACATCATGGGGTCTAAAAAATGAGCGCATAGGACCATTTTCATTATGAAACATAGCACTCATAATTGATGAATCATTTTGGGTTGCTTCATATGGTCCTGCACACTCTAAAATATGCCCATCACAGCAAACAAATAAAAATGGTTTTACAAGATTAGCATATTTGTGTAGACTGTAGGTTCGTTTTTGATATAAATAATTACTGCTGCTTTGGACGTAAACATATGTACCATCACATATTACAATAGCAGGCTTAATATTTGAAGCCATATTGGCATCCCCAAAAAAACCCTCTGGTATGATTCTATTGCGCGATGCTACATTTTGGATAGACATGTGATTGATACCTAAATGTCTAGGAACAAACTGTACATCTAAACAATTTCTTACGATATTCATTTTTCTTTCCAAAGTGGATCTTGGTATTTTAAACAAGGTTGACAGTCTTTGATTGCTGTCACCTGTTCTGAGTTTGACCAAAAATATGCTGACAGCAACAGAAGGGTTTGCAAAATGATCATATAACAATGGAATACAATTTAAAAGCTCATTAAATTGCTCTGCATTAAGTCCCAACCAATAATGGCATAAATGTGGATCCATTGAGTTTATGTCACTGAAGTCTAACTGTCTTTCAGCAGCTTTTTCTAGTTTAGAAAATATGTCATCAACTTGAAATCCAGTAAAATCCGAATATGGGGTCTCTAGTTCCTCCCAATGATTACTGTACAAATGATATTCACAGATTCTAGCTGTAAAAGGAATGTATATTTTGTACTGAAATAATAAAACTTCCTTTATAGTAACCGGTACTAAAAGACGATCAGTTCTCTCACATCCAACAAATAGGCAATGACGTGAACTAGCAGATACTCGTTTATACTTAAGAGAATTAATTTTAGATACTGGTCGGGGCAATATTTGTCCCTGTGGTGGTGAAACAGGCAGTGGCAGTGGAGGTGGTTCAGGAATTACAGCATCCGAGATATCCATTCCTATATTTTCAAAATCCACAGACTCCAGTGCAGGTCTGTTAATGTCAAGAAGTGCCTGTCTTTGTATATCTCTTGTTGCAGCCTCCCAACAAGCACGACAAACTCTTTCCAAATGTATGACCTAAAAAATAATAAATTATTGTTTATTGTTATACTGACAAAAACTTTGTTCCTAATAAAAATAATACCAACAATTTAATGCAGTAGGTAATTCTGCCAAGTTAATAACACTTACGTGATGTGCTGGAGTCCATCTTAAAATAAAGGTCCTTTGAGGGCAGTCTTGGGAAACTCTGTGAGTTCTGCGACTTGCTATAGAAATGCCACATCCAAAACATATGTTTAGATGTCCAAGAGGCGGGGATACCTCAATTAGAGATGGAGTTGTGTTTGATAGTATACGCTCTTGCAGTAACAAAAAACATTCAAGGCACAGGATATCCTCGGATGATACCTGAAAAATAAAAAAATAACTGAATTTACCTACCTTTGTAAGTTATAATATCTATGTTCACTATTACAATAGGTACATATTCACTTATTGGTTGTACCGATTTTTTGTACAAACTCACGCAATGTTTACCTGCACAATATACTCTTTACATACACCCAATTATTTAGTACCAGTCTTAATACATAGATATAAATACCTATAATGATAATTACACCATTCACTTTAGTACACATTTTTATACATTTTCAATGTTACATAGTGAACAGTAATGTTTTGTAGCAACCACTGATATAACATTTATGCACATTTATTATAATATCAGCTTTTAAGGTAGACATTTACAGCTGAATATAGGCCTCCTCGGTCAGTGGGTCGTCTTAGGATAGGAAATATAAACTTACCGGTGTAGGTGATACCCAGGACCGTAGAAGGATGAGCATTTGTTCGTCTAAATCTTCAATAGGTCGTCTACGAAGATTAGGCGCCAAACGAAGGAAACAATTTACACATCGTCGTGAGAGTGGACGGTTTGTCCGATCTCGACCAGGTGTAGACATTTTGTTGTTAAAACTAGAGTCAATTCGCTCACTTAACAATAAAACAGGAGTCCGATATCTCACAAAAAACAAACACGAAAACACGTTAGCATTGAATCGTAACGTAGATCACAGAAGTAAATACGGAGGAATGTAATTCAACTCGACGCAAAACAAACAGCACTCACGAAACGAATAAACGGCTATTGATTTGACAGATAGATCTCTGACATCTGACACCATGAGTGGTGTTGCCAGGTATAATTATTTGTTAATCGACTTTCGATACCTATCGATTTTTCAAAGTTACAGTACAGTAGTGTATTTTTTAGGTCATTCAGTTTTTTTTTTTTCCTATCCTACGCTGTCCCACTCCTGGGTAAAGGCCTCCCTCCACGCCTTCCATCTTTCGCGAGCCCGCGCGTCCTCTTTCCAGTTTGGATGGAACCTATCCAGCTCGTCTCGCTATCTCCTACGTGATCTGCCGCGACCCCGTCTCACTGTCTTAGGGCACCAGTTCTGCGCTATTTGTGCCCACAGTTTGTCAATATGTCATGCGGCAGACATATCCTGCCCAGTTCCATTTAAGTTGGGCAGCCTTTTGAGCCACGTCAGCTATCTTTGTTTTGGAGCGCAGTATTGTGTTACAAACACAATCCGTTAATTTAACGCCTAGTATACTGCGCTCCATTGCTCGTTGGCAGACTTTGAGTTTGGAATTCTGGATTTTAGTCAAAGACCAAGTCTGTGCGCCATAGATTAAGACGGGAAGAATACACATGTCCATGAGCCTGCGTTTCAGTGCCATAGGCAACTCACCCTTAAATAGTTATTTTAAAATAATTATAGTAAAACGATACCAAAAATACAGTTTAGACATTTTAAAACAGACACCGTTAAGTATCGATATCAATCAATCGATTCCGATGTTTTTACCAAATATTGTTTGACATCTGGCAACATTTAATTTAGGTTTCGTTGGCGGATGTACTAAAGATTCAGTTAAGTAAATATTTATTACGTCTTTCAATGCTAGGGTAAACTAAATGTTCATAAAAAACAAATAAACATAAAAAAATAAGATATAAATTTTGTATAGCGTGAAGTTACGACACGGCGCCACAAAAAGGGGCCCGTCCGCGGTCAATCTCCTTTATCTATCAATATTCTACAGCACTAAATCGTACAAATATCTGAATATAGTCTACTCCATCCAGTAACATATTGATTGTGTTTGAATTGTTAACATTAAATATTTCAAATAATAAAATTTTGAGAAATGTATGTCGTTTTTAATTTTTAACCCCCTACGGAAAAAGAGGGTTATTAAGTTTAACGTGTGTGTCTGCCAAACGACTGAACCGATTTTGATTTTTTTGGTTTTGTTCGAAAGGGGACTTGATCGAATGTTCTAAGCTATACAAAGATATTTATTGGGTGCTTTGTTTTTGTCGGAGGTTTTTTAACTTGTTTATAGGGTTCTTTTTGTTCGAAAAACCGGAAAGCGCCCTCCGTCGACGCGAACACGCGTTCAGGTTCACCGACCAAAAAGTTTCAAGCGACGATCGCTTTTAAATAGGACGCGGGGTAAGGATAGTATAGAGTAAGGTTCAGTGTAAACATGAAAGAGCACGCGATGCAAGATGGAAGTACTATAGGAAAAAGATTAATCAAACAGTCCACGGTTGGACATAGGCCTCTCCCAAGCTCCGTCACAACACCTTGTCCTCCGTCTGTCCCAGTCACTTTCTTATGGTCGTCGGTCCATATAGCTGGAGGGCGTCCCACGCTACGCTTACCGGTACGCGGTTCCACCAGCCATCGGTCCTTCGACAAAAGAAATAGGTTGCATTTGCATTCACGAGTAAATAAAAAACCAGGTTAGTTAGTAAATCATTTAATACGAATAGTGTATTTCATCACTTATATTAATACAACCACAACATACAAGTTAATAAATTAGCACCATGATTAGTGTAAGAAAATATTAAAGTATCTAAGATATAGTATCTAAGTGCACTTATTTACTAAGTTTTATTTAACATCCAGCAGTGTAAAACGGTTGTAAAATTATTTTGAGTACAATTCGGTGGCAGTTATAAACTTATAACGTATAGTTTGAGATTATATTTTCAACACGTTCATCAGTAAAGTTTTCATCCGTGCTAAAACCGTAGTTTCCAAACGTAGTCTTGTCAGTATCAATCTTGTTTAGGCGCGAGATGATGCTACGACAAAAATTGTCGCGCTGCAATCACTGTATTCTATTTTTTAAGCGTCACAATTTTCTTTCAAGCATTTAATAATATTATATAATAATGGCATGTTAATTTAATTAGTAGTGTTAAGTTAGGCGGCTCTGCTGGCTTTCTTGCTTTTGTCGAGCGTCTGCGGCGGCGGCGGAGGCTTCGCTGACATCTGGCGGCTGTAGAGACTGAATGAGATAAAACATCACATTATTCCACTTATTAGTCATTAGATGATATGAATAATATTTGTTTACATGTTTCTATGACAGCATTGACAGCCAAATATTTACATTTTGACGAACGAAGACTATAAGAATCTGCATCTCTCTTTTCTAATCTCTCTTTAAACTGCAAGTTACGTAGGTATCTAATTTAATCTAATTTTTCTATAAACATAAAATAGACTTTATAGGCACCTATAACTTTTCTATTTTTTAGGACGAATAAATCCTATGTCATACTTACACTTTATAAGTCTCGGAGCGCAGATAGTCCAGCACGTGTGAGGGCCCCAACTTCAGCTGGTCTTCAATGGGCGGCACCCAGAAGTTGCCCTCCAGTCGCAACACTGACTTGTTACTCGCAAGGTCCAGGGATCCTGTGGAATTAATAGAGCATTATAATAATCGGGTAGATTATATCGTGGACTACTGACCTACTGCAATGTCGGAGAATGAAGTATGATAATCAAAGTATTTGTTCATTATTACCCTGTCCCAGTGTCCTAACCGAAAGCGACCGTATTTCCCTTTCCGTGTTCAACTGGCGACACCGGTCTCGCGAAATCCACACGCTTTTGTTTTACTACGGAATCCTACGATCCCGTGTTCAATTCGCGTCAACTGAGCACGCCTTTGTGATCAAGTGGCGCTGGGTAAGGTTTAACAAAATCGTGTGCAGTTGAACTGAACACTTTTGACTTGACTCTTAGACTGTTTGAGTCTTCAAAAGCGTGTTGAATCAGCGACGGTATTATTCTATAGTAGACAGTAGGTTGTATTCTTAACTCAATATGATTTCAATGAAATATTACATACAATACAATTAATGAAACATTTATTATCAGCACATAAAAAATAACAAAAAAAACACCGACAAGACAACTATTTTGCGGAACGTTCGTTTTGGTCTATGTTCACAGCGATATTGTGTGCACGTTTCTTTTTAACAGGACGGCCGGACTGAATTCTACCACTGCTGGGTAATTGTTTTTGATGCCATCTCGAAATAGATGTAGGTTGGACCTTCATTTTTCGTGAACGTCGTATTTTCTTATCATGCATGTATGAAACAATAGAGGAAGGAGTCTGCAATCGAGATAGTTCAGATGAATATTTTTTCAGTATTTGTGTGTTTACTGGATTTGGTTCTTTATTCTAATAAACTCAGACTCAATTGCGTCTACAGTAATCATATAATTTTCTTGAATTGAAGACTCTGTGGAAATATTATTTTCTGTGTTATCAGGTTCATTAATCGGCAACGTAAACTGTTGCTGTGAGGTGCCTTGACTTTTTTCAGCCATCTCCACGTCATTTGAATCCAGTGTTATATTTTGGAAGAAATAGGGGTTATATTCGTCTCCCAATGCCAATTTGGCCAAATCTTGGCGACAATCTTCAGTCAAATTTAACGATGTAGTAATCGTTATGCCAAACTTTAGTTCCACAGCACATACATGCTTGCAGTAGCGTCCACCTTTCCCTGATAAACAGTCACACGTTCCCATTTAAGACGTGTCATCAAGTGGTGATATTTTGAGTTATCGACTTACTTTTCTGACAAAATTTTTCGTAGCTTACTGTTAACTTTAGCTCTCTCCCATTAGCAAATTGCAACAATCTTTTTTTGTGGTAATTTTCAAACGTGTCAGTGATAAAATCCAGCAGGGCACACATATTGAAAACTTTACATCTTTGCAATATAATATCTTTAAAAATTCTTATAGACGCCTCGCAAAAGTTGTGTGTGTTATGCTATTGATAATGTCATGCCTATATGACAAACACCATTCTTCTCGTCGGGCCCACATATTTGTTAAATAATTTTGCAATTTATAATTTGTCGCGACTTTTACATCTTCATTCAATATGGACATATTTAATTCGGCCTCTGCTATAGTATTTGAATACATAACTTTGCGGAACAGTTTCATTATGTATTGTTTTTCATCTTTATTAACATTATGCCCTGTTTGCCAAAGCCAACGCCATATTGCTTGATTAACGTGAAATATGCAAAGCAAAAGCCGGATGTTAGGTAAAACTGACTTCAACGCATTTCTTTCAGCTCTGCTGTCATCGGTCATGGCTACACTTGGCTGAAATAATTTGTTGAATTTATTTTCGAGGAACTCTTTCAGAGTTTTGAACGCTAAACTGTATTGTTCTTCTGTCTGATTAGCGTGTAAAATTATTGCAACAGGCAACGCACCAATATTAGAAGCTGCAAAAATAAATGTCACACATGTGTTTGATTGATCACATGATCCGCTGGTATCTATAAAAACTATTTCATCGGCTAATCCTTTAGTGAAAACTCGCTGCATTATTGGTGTAATAATTACAAAAATAGTAGGATTCTCCAGTATGATCAAGTCTATACCCAACTTCCCTAACTCGTCTTGTTTTCTTTTCAAAATTTGTAACACAGTCTGTTCATTTCTATTTCCATAATTTTGTTTACGCCATTGTTCGTAAAGATACACAACTTGACGATCTAGAGGGTTATGCTGAGCGTTAGCTAAGATTTTGTAGGCATCGCTTTCATAAGTACTTATAATATTTAATTCATGGTACATCTTAGCGGCCGCGGCAGTCATACCTCTATCGAAATAAGATATAAATATTTGTTTCGTATCGTTCGAACATCGGAGCAAGGATAACGATTGAGCTACATTAACTCTGTGGGAATGATTGAAGTGGATGTCAACTATAACATTATATCCTTTTCTCAGCAGGGCTGAACTTCTCAGAGTACTTGGTGTAGTTTTCAAAAATTTTATATTAAGAGACGACTTGCAATTAAAGTTTCTGTTAACACCTTGCGTTTTATTTATCAATTTATTTCTTTCCGAAAGATGGCATACAAACAATTTTCTGAATTCATAACGTATGGGTTCTGCAAACCGTCTTTTCATAACCCAGTTAGAATTTGTTTGTTTTGAAAAATATTCCACAAATCAAGCACATTTTTCGTCGTATTCTCCGTCATAATGTAATAAGCACCGAACTTTACACTTATAACTGTCACTCGACTGTCCGTCATAGTTGAGTATTTCAAAATCTTTAGTGATTTCACTGAAAACCCTTTTAAACTCTTCCATTATGCACTATGTAAACAAAACATAACCTTGAACGCACAGTAACAAACTGCAAATTGCAATGAGAAGCGCGCGAATCCAACTTCGGGCGCTCTCGCCTGCTTCGGCCCGCACGATTTATCCCGAACATTTACGAACGCGCTAAATCAGTACGGATTTGTTTCGAATAGACAGGTTAAAAAACCGTGTTCAATTCAATTACACACTGTTTTGTAAAACTTCTTTTAATGTTGCTTGATCGCAAAAGCGTGCTCAGTTGACGCGAATTGAACACGGGATCGTAGGATTCCGTAGTAAAACAAAAGCGTGTGGATTTCGCGAGACCGGTGTCGCCAGTTGAACACAGAAAGGGAAATACGCGAAAGCGACTGTCACGCAATCGTTTGCATGAACTATGACGTACAAATTAACGCGACTTGATTGGGACTCGCGGCGCTTTTGGTTAGGACACGGCCATATGCAGCACGAGAATGATTGGAATGAACGAGATGCATACTACAAATACTTTCCGTATTTAAGGTACCTAATTATAACAAAAAAATATTTTTTTCTCTGCCTCTTTGTTGTGGCTAATCTCCAAAACGGCTGGACCGACTTTGACGGGACTTTCACTGGCAGCTGATGATATAATCAGTAATTTTAACTACCTTTATTTTAGAAAAAGAATTAGTGTCCACGCGGGCTATGCCGTAGGCAGCAGCTAGTTTATAATTTTGGTTATAGACAGTTTGTATGAAAAAAAGAAGAAAGAAAGAAAATATGTTTATTTGCGGCAAACATGACGCCAAGAAAGGACAAATATACGAAAATAACAAGTTGCGGGAAAATATGCGTCACATTCACGCAAAACGGCCATCACTCAGCATAATGCTGCGACCCTATGCGAGTATGAGTCATCATCATCATCGTCCACTGCTGGACATAGGCCTCCCCCAAGCTCCGCCACTTCGACCGGTTCTGTGCTTCTCGCATCCAGCGCATTCCCGCGCCCTTCACCAGGTCATCAATCCACCTTGGAGCCTTCCAACGCTACGTCTTCCGTTACGCTGTCGCCACTCCAGAACCTTTCGGCCCCATCGGCCATCTGTTCTGCGAGCAATGTGCCCTGTCTCTGTATGAGTATCTTGGTATTATCGCTTACCGATTTCAGGCGGCAGTACGACGAGCCTATTTCCTTGCAGGTGTAGTTCCCTCAGCCGAGCCAACTGACCCAGCTCACGAGGCACCTCGATCAGATCGTTCTCGCGCATCGATAGCTGGAAATAATGATTCCATAATCTATGTATACATAGTATAAAATAGTGATGCCATAATCTATACTTACATAGTTTAAAACGAACCAAATGGTTACATGACATGAGGCGAGTGTGAGTAAGCCTGTATTCAGACCGGCCATAATTTATAGGCCATAATTATTCCTGTGCCTTTGTAAAAATAGTAGATAAATGTATTGCTGATGATTAACAATTTATTTATACATTGAGTAATTGCATACAAAAGATAAATGACTGCCTGTAGGTTTTTTAGATAACTATTTTTCAGCATAAAAAATTGCAGACAATATCTTTTAATGAAACAAAAGTTTTATTCTCTTATCCTCATTCCAACTCATTAGGTGTTTGTGGTTATTAATAACAATAAAATGAATACAAGGGAAAAAAACCGGTCAAGTGAATGTCAAACCACCCACAATGAAGGGTTCCGTAGTTGGGAAGAATTTATCCAACAAACTTAACATTGTAGTTGAAAACTGTTGAAAACATGTTTTTGCAACTGCAAATTTAAGTTAGTTGATTATTACTCGGTAACTTGTGGAGCCTACGTAGCGGTGATATTATTCCTTTTAATTACTACTGCCGTGAATTTTTTCACATATCCAAAACCAACCATTTAGCTGGCAGGGGTGGCGTGCATGGCGAAACTATAAGGGTTCCTTGTTGACTACGGATTACGGAACCCTAAAAATGACACAATAAAAAAAAGGTACTTACAATTTGTAAGTTCTTCAGGTTACCAATTTCACCAGGTAAGTATTCAAAATCATTATCACCGAGATACAATGCTCGGAGACTGTCTGAAATTGTAATTGGTTGAATTAGTAAAGTGAAACAATAACATTTTGGTTTTATTATGTATAGCTATTCATATTAATATATAGTATATACTGTATCTAATGCTCATATCTTTGATGTCTCAATCTGCCTAGCCTTTTCTCAACTATTTTGGGGTGGGCTTCCAGTCTCACTGGAGGCAGCTGAATACCAGTAATTTACATGGAGACTGCCTGTCTGACCTCCGCAACCCAGTAACTGGGTAACACAATACCCCTTGGTAAGACTGGCTGTCAAGCCAACTCGTAACAACTGTCAAAGATACAAGAATGGCAGCCGGGACCAACTGCTTAGCGTGCCTTCCGAGGGAAAAAAAGGGGAGGGGTCTGGGTACTCTCAGTATATAAAGATGGTCACCCAAGCATAGCTTAACCTGATTGATCGACTCGTGCAGCTGTTATTACTTTTTGTTGTCTATAATTTGACCTAGAGAATGTACCTTAATTACATAATGAATAATGGAGTTTGCATTAATGCTTATCCACATAAACTCCAATAAGTAATAATGGAATATACATACCCATAATAAAGAAATTCCCAGGTAGATTTTTCTCATTCAGATTGTTATAAGTCAAGTCCAAGATTTCCAACACAGGGAAAGATCCAAAGCCTCTTGGCAATCCATACAGTCTATTGAGAGAGACATTGAGGATACGGAGCTTTGGCAACGAGGATAGACTGACAGGAAGCTCTGTTACGTGGTTGTTGGCAAGATTCAGTATCTCCAAGTTAGCGAGGTTTGCGAGTGCAGCGGGAACTACTTGTATCTTGTTGTGGCTTAGAGTGAGACGGGTTATGTTGGTGAGACTGACTGAAAGAGAAAAAGTTTATGATTAAAGAGGTTGTTCCAATCAACCATTCATACATTTTTTGCTAAGATTAAACGCTAAACATAGACAATCTTTGTTTAAAACAAATAATTTTTATCACTTTTCTACAATGAAATGAGGGCGCGTTTGACCTTTTTATCAATAAATCCAGGCATTTGACACTTCTTTACACGTGTGGGTTCATTTTGACAAGCAAACTAAAGTGTGTTCTTTGCCAGGCTGTAGATAGTACAGTTACAGTGATGTGTGATGGTATAATTACATACCCTAGGGACACAGGGAGATCTTGGTATCAATAAGGAACACAAATAAAAATGGAAGTACTTTATAATTATATTAGCAGTTTTCTCTAGGGGGTAGCATTGTTCACAATATTCAATCAATTGATATAATTATAAAACAGTTAAGAAGGACTACAGGGAAGGAAAAACTTTAAAAATATTGTACCATGATGAATATTGAATGATGTCATGGTTAAAATTAACTTCAGTAACTAATCTTATGTGTGAATAACTCAAATAATAATCCTGAATGCTAAAACCTAGTTCTATTTTTAAATCTGTAGGCGGTCTATCATGCAATGTTCTTAAAAGTAATAAAAACAAAACTGTACCTAATATTTCTGATAAACATGCAACCTTGATAAACTTTATGACCGAATAATTCGATTTTTAGAGTGATTTTTACACAGCACTAAGAGAAAATAAGATGTTTATCAACATACGGTCCATAAATAATAAGTACCCAGTTCAATACATCAAAAACGAGTTCCCTGTAAACAGGTTACACGACGCCCTTAAAAGGGTAAACAGGTTTATAGCAATTAACTTACACAATCCAGGTATTTCATCGAGGCTAGAGAGTCCTTTGTCCACCAAATCTATTTCAGGATTATTGTTTTCCTTCGCTTCTTCGATTACTTTTTTAGCTTTCGACATTTTGGCTGTGTTTGGAATACAGGAAACTGGAGGTTGATGACTCATAATATCAACAGCTGTTCTCTCTCGGTCTAATCGAATCGCGGTTCAGAAACGGTTCAGTGTTACATTTTAAGCATGCAGTAATATTTGTTTTTTATGTCGTTACTCGTCATACTAATAAATAATAATATACATTTATGTACCAATATTATATAGTGCTCTGTGCTATGATGTTTAACATAATTTATGTTAAGATTTAGGCATGCATTTCTTAAAATAAAATGTTAAGCTTACTTTTCAGAATTCTAGCAGAAGGCAAATTATTTATTTATCAGTATCTAGGTTTTATCAAAATTTCTTATCAAATTGATTGAGCTAAGCTTTGTAATTATTTTTTAGTAAGTTGTTTTAAACTTGGGTTATAACCAACTGTATTCGGTAAGTAGAGGTAACAAAATAAAAACAGTGTTATTGTATGAAATGTACGCGCATATTAGAACATGATTACCTACTAGAATATATTGTTGTATTGTGTGTCATCATTTATTTATTTGCTTGCGCAATAATTCAGCATATAACTATAGGTATCTACTTTGTGCATCTTCATCATTCGTGCCCTGTCAAGTCTCATTACAGTCCTTTCGCAATGTTCACCTCTGATTGTGCATTACTACAAAATCCCAACTGATCTTTATTCTCTCTCGTGAAGTCGTGACTAAGTGTATGAATGCTGTTGGGTTGCTGCTGTCAGAGGTAATTTAATTGTGAAAGGACTTTATTCAAGGTATAAATAAACAAATGAACAGGTTTTAAAAGCTACGTACACCGCAAAATTATTCTAAAATGCTGTTCATATTTTAGCCATGAGTAAACGACCGCAGCCACTTAAGACCATCAACAGGCTGCTTAAGGGGAAAGAGGCATGGCAGATAGTCACCATGACCGCATCATTAGTGCTCGCCATAGTGTGGGCACATAGCTTGTACACACAAGAGAGTAAGTGTTTTATAAAATTCTGCAGAGTCGCTGCTCGTTCCATCACAGACCTCATCCAGACCTAGTTTGCTCAAGAGTCCACAGGGCCTTCCCTATGGATTCATTAGCAAACTTGAATAAGTAAGTACGTAAGTAAGTATGCATTTTATTTAATGATAATAATTAAATGATTTATTTTTATATTTTATTTTTCGGAATTCTAGCTGGAAGAAGGAAAAAAGAACAAAAAAAAAAACAAAACTATTAAAGTGTTCTGTGAAACAAATTATCAAAACTGGAACCTGGAACACAACTCTGTCCTCTGTTTGTCAATGTCAACATTTATTGTTTGAAGTGATGGAAACAGTATGAGTCAGCACATTATCGATAGTTTTCCAAAGTTTTAGTCGATGCTCCATAAGTGAAACACTAAAACTATTAGAGGTGCGCAGTACTTTCTAGTAATTATTCTATCGATAAATCGTATTCATTTCATTGTATTGTATTATTTGTATTGTATGTGTATTTTAGTCTGTGATTGTGATTACTTTATGGTGGTCGATTTCAAAGTTCAATTTTATTGAGTGTTTATTTGATAACACTGGCCTTTGTTTTAATTAGTGTCTTTGTAATTACACTTTTCTGCTGCTAAGCATCATTGCTATCTCATTCACTAAATAATCCTTGTTTGAATAATCGCTATCAGTGTGTATTAACAAGATTAGGAATTGTCAAAATTGATTGAGTTAAGCTTTGTAATTTTGATAAGTTGTGAGAAACTATTGTGATAGTTTCTAGCCAGCTGTATTCGGTAAGTAACAAAATAAAAATAGTACGAAATGTACGCGCTTAAAAACACAATTTATTACTATAGTTTACTAGATTACCGGCGTTTGTTAGCATTTATTTATTTGCCTGCGCAATAATTCAGCCTATAAATTATACCTACTTCGTGTGTCTTCATCGTTCGTGCTCAAATAATATGTAATTCTGGCTCCATGTACTAAGACAAGGTTTTTCTTACCGATACACTTAGGCAGATTCCAATCCAAAAGTTGAACTGCACTTTGCTCCATCAATTACTTATTATCTTTCTAATTAACCTAGGTCAATGACAATTTTATTTTAATTATTAATTTTATCAAAGCATATGATAATCCTAACTAATACAATAAATGCGAAAGTGAGTTTGTTTGTTTATTTGTAACTCAATCACGGTAAAACGGCGGGACAGATTTGGATGAAATTTGGCACACTGATAGACCATGACCTGGGTATGGACATAGGATATTTTTCATTCCGGGTCGTAGACCAATTCCTGGGCCACTGTTCTGTGAAAATTTCAACTGTCTACTTATTACGGTTTGTGAGATACAGCCCCCTGACTGACAGATAGATGGACAGACAGCGGAGGCTTAGTTCTGTTTGGCACCCTTCGTGTACAGAACCCCAAAAATTAAACAATGATTATTTAACCTGTGAAGTCGTTGAAGAACCGATTTTTTTTTGCAACACTGTCGAAAATCACAGAGATCTTTATTTTCGACACTATAAGGTTGCTTTTGGGTTGCTGCTGTCAGAGGTAATAAAAAATAAATTTAAAAAAAAGCCTTTTATTCGGACCTTGATCCATATGATGTTAGTAATACAACTGTGAATGGACTGTATTCAAGAATTAACAGGTTAATGTCATATGTAGAAACACTCTGTATATCACTACATAATAATTATAAAACATAGTCCTCCGCCGCGTCTGTCTGTTCACAATAAACTCAAAAACTACTGCACCGATTTTCATGCTGTTTTCACCAATGGATAGAGTGGTTCTCGAGGAAGGTTTTAGTATATTATAACCAACATCAACGCGGGCGAAGCCGCGGGCATCAGCTAGATTCTAAAACGCTGTTCATATTCTAGCCATGAGTGAACGACCGCAGCCACTGAAGGCCATCAACAGGCTCTTTGAGGGGAAGGAGGCATGGCAGATAGTCACCATGACCGCATCATCCGTGCTTGCTATAGTGTGGGCACATAGCTTGTATAATGCACAAGAGAGTAAGTGTTTTATAAAATTATCTGCAGATTCATTAAAGATACATTATAAAAATATTCATTCTGAAACAAATGAAGTACGTAGTTTAAAAAAATTGCAAGTACAATAATTGTTACCTAGGCGTTAGAATACAAAATAAAAAATGAGAAATTGTAGCCTACCAGTATCAGGAACAGGGTTCTACCGGCATTCGTAAGAAAAAATCTAAATCTTTTTAATAAAATAAGTGATAGACATAATTTTAACACTAGAAATAAAGATAAAATAGATCAACCATTTTTCAGATTAGCTAAAGTACAAACATCTTTTATGGGGTACTGCGTTAAATGCTATAACAAAATACCTAGTGATATATTGCAATTAAATGAAAGAAAATTTAAAACTCATATTAAAAGTACACTTTGTAAACAAGCATATTACAAATTAGAGGATTATATCCAAGATAAGAATGCTTGGAAACATGCTGGTCTTGCTCCATAGGACAAATTCGAGTCTGGACAAAATCAAACTGGTTGCTAATCTAGTTGTATAATTTAATATTTGTTTATCATAGATTTTTTACATTTTATGATTATTACACTCACACACTGTCTTATTAGTGTTACTTGTAAGTTTGTAGGAATATTGTGATATCGTATACTTTTACAATGTTTGTAAATATGTGAGCACCATGTATCTATCACATACTTAATTTATTTATTTGTCATTGCTTCATTTTTAATTCTTCTTTTTTTTTACCTATTGTGGTACAGTAATTGTATTCTCGGTGCATCGTCTTCACATGTAATTATATAATTGATGTATACCAAATATTGTAAAACATTTTTTTTTTTTTTAAAGAGTAACAGTGGAGTTTCTTGCCCATTCTTCTCCATACGAAAACTACCTTTTGGAAGGGGCAACTAGAATCAGTTCTATTTCTATGTATTTGACGTTCAAAAGTGCCTTTAATGTGCCTAGTTGAAATAAATTATTTGACTTTGACTTTGATTCAGGGCTCCACAGAGAGGAGCCTCCTAATAATGAGAGCCATGTCCAGAAGTACCGCTTTCTGAAACAAGCCCTTAATCCCTCAGGTGTTGGTTGAGGCTCTTGGCTATTAAGCCATTGGCTGATCTAATCTAATTAGTATGACAGTTTAAAAACAATTAATTTTTGTTGCTGGTGTTGTTTAATTGGTTTTGGGTGATGTTTCTGAGTGTGGATATTGTGATTACATTGTTGTAATATTTTTTTTTCTTCTTCTTTGTCTCATGGCGAAAACACAGTGAAATCGGTCTTATTTCGGAACTTTGTGATTTAACATCAAAATTCAATAATATTTTTGACTTTAATCAGGTCCAAGGAAAATTGAAAAATAATAAAGATTTGTTTTTTTACCTTCCCACTAGGTGTAACGACTCGAATGCGCAAAGAATTCTACAGATGGCTCCGTTCAGTGCCCATAGTGAGGCGTAAGATTGCAGAGAAGATGGCAGAAATCAACAGTGACTTCAGAAAGGACGTCACAAAGAGATTAGCAGGTATCACAGTGAGGAGGGAACTGCCGGAGTTAGGGCTCGACCCTGAACAAGTCATTGAAGAAGTCAGAGATCATGTGGCTTTAGGTAAGTTTTTTAAATTAGATATGGTTAGTCTCGAGTCTTGTTCAGTTTTCAGTCTTAAACAAATTCATTGTTGAATGAATTAACCAAACAAGCAAGATTAGCACTTGCTTAGAACATAACTAAGTACACAATAACTCGAAGATTACAATTGAATTCATTACATGAAATGCTTATCATGCTTGTTACATAATGATGATTCAGCATTTTTTGATAATTGAACTCTATGTACCATAGCTTAGAACACACATTGTTTATTTCTTCACGTATAGTGAACAAATTAACATAACACAACAACATATTGTTATGAAATACATTTTGTTATGAAACCCATGTAAAAAAGGTGAAACCTATCGGAAATTATATAATATAAGTTAAATTGTGTCAAAAATAGTGTGTAAAAAAAATCCAGACTTCTATTGGAATTGAGAATTTCCTGAAAAAATATCACCCAATAACACTAATTGTCGCGCGTTTCAAAATCTCGACCAATACGGTCGAGATCCCGAACAAGATTATATTTCCCCGACATTGACCACTATAGCGTCTAGTCCCAAACTCGACTGCTAGACCAACTGGGCAGTCAATATTTACTCAATCAACCAATCAACTTAGCCTATCGCAGTCCACTTTTAGACCTAGGCCTATAGCAAGCTGCGCCACAACACCCTGTCCTCCGCCTCCCGCATCCAGTCTGACCCAGTCACCTTTCGTGACCCAGTCACCGTCGGTCCATCTGGCTGGGGTGGGCGTCCCACACTACGCTCGCCGATATGCGGTTTCCACTCCAGCAGAAATGTTCTGTAAAAATCTCGCCGTGAAAGCAGGTGAAGTGAGCTGTCATTCCACCTCATGCTTTGACAGCTCACTTCAGGCTGACTTCACCTACGTTTTAACACTGACTCACAGAACATTTAATCTGTACCCAGGTGCCTACGACTGGCAGGGAGGCGCGGTATCAGGAGCAGTATACCACGTGAGCCAGGAGATCACCAAGGTGGCCTGTGACGCATACAGCCTAACCGCTTATACCAACCCGTTGCATGCAGATGTGTTCCCCGGTATTAATAAGATGGAGGCCGAAATTGTGAGGATGGCCGTCAACCTGTTCCATGGAGATGAGGACTGTTGTGGAACGGTGAGTTTGGATATTTTTTTTGTTGATTGTCATAGGTAATTATAGAAAAAGATGTAAATCTGCCTAGCCTTTTCCCAACTATATTGGGGTCGGCTTCCAGTCTAACCGGATGCAGCTGAATACCAGTAATTAACATGGAGCGACTGCCTATCTGACCTCCACAACCCAGTAACTGGGTAATACGTTACCCCTTGGTAAGACTGTATGTTAGACTTTCGGGCTTCTGATCACCTGTAACGACTGTCAAAGATCCAGACTGACAGCCGGCCGGGACCAACGGCTTAACGTGCTCTCCGAGGCACGGAGGAGTCTCGATATGTAAAGATCACCTATCCACGGACCAACCCCGGCCAGCGTAGCTTAACCTGACAGATCGACCCGTGCGGCTGTTATTACTTAGCTACGAGCTCTTCATTAAAAAATTATAGAAAAAAAAAATAGGTATTTATTAACGTTCATTAACAAATCTGGCGTATCGTACAACTCGACGCGAGCCTAATTGCGCGAGTTAGAATGCTTGTTTTTTTCAAATCTCGTACAAGAAATTGTAATAATTTGATTTGTCGTTGTTTTTTCCAATACAAAGCCCATAAATATAATTATGTATAATATGTAAATCCAAATATTGACTTATTTATTAACAGGTGAAAAATAGTAGGTAGTACTTACAAATAAATTATGTGTACATAATATAAATTCATAAGTATTAATTATTGAGTAATATTTATCATTAGGATTGACGGTGACCCGGCCTTGAGTAAAAAAGACAACAGGTACTAAAATTAATAAATAAAAAACTTTAAATCTATGTAAATAAAGGGCAACTGACTGACCTTTGAGAGGTTTACATAAAATGAAAGTAGAAACGACAGATAAATTATTTTTAACTTATGAATAAGTACCTTGTATTGTTAGACTTAAACGTAAATAAATAATATGATTATGAAACACTCTCTTCCACCAGCGGCTTCGCCCGCATAATCCTAACTAATATTATAAATGCGAAAGTGAGTTTGTTACGCTTTCACGCTAAAACGGCTGAACAGATTTGGATGAAATTTGGAACAGGGGTAGACCATGACCCGGAATAGAACATGAATACTTTTTATCCTGATATTGCCACGGGATCGAGACTTACGTGGGTGAAACCACGTGGCGCCGTTAGTATCTTTATAAATTATAATAGCTTCACGCTATAGCTTTAAATTATAATAGCGCGGGCGGAACCCGCGGCTTCGCCCGCGTGGTATGTCGATAAAAAGTAGCCTATGTCCTTTCCCGGGATGCCATCTAACTACTTGCCAAATTTTATCGAAATCCGTTCAGTGGTTTAGGCGTGAAAAGGTAACATACAGACAGACAGACAGAAAGACAGACAGACTGTTACTCAGTGATACCATAGCATTCTACTGGTACTGGTGAATTTTTTAAATCAGTCCAGTAGTTTTTGTGTTATATTTTCTCTTTATAATATTATTGTAGATGAATCAGAACACTCAGACTCAGTATACTCAGGTGTACTGAACCGAAAATGGCGGGACGACCTTGACAACTATGATAGGAGACCTACCGAAAGGACTGGCCGGTATTAGCAAAAGACAGAATTGTGTGGGAGAGGGAGAGGGAGGCCTGTGTTTGCAGTGGGACAATCCAGGCTAGTTAGAATAAATTAGAGCAGCGGTTCTCAAACTTTTTTGGCGACGGAAACCTTTTGGAAATCGAAATTTTTGACGGAACCTTAGAATAATCAAAAGATAGATAGATAGATAGATAGATAGAATATTCTTTATTATGTACACCATAAAAATTACAGACATAAATTAGAAATTTTACATAGGGTGACACAATGGGCGGTCTTATCGTTAAAAGCGATCTTTTACAGACAACCTTTGGATGGATTAAAGTAAGACCGTGCGTCGTTTTTTCAGATCTTGCAAAACTTCACAGGGTCCAAGTTTCATTTTTTTAGACGTAGGAGCAGTATCGCGTATAAAAAGTAAAGCGCCTACTTGTAGTTCCATTGTATCCTGCATAGACACGTGATTAAGCAAATTGAAACTGGGCTCCTCAAAGCCTCTGTGGAGGCTCCGCGAAAATACTGGTTCATTGTGACCAGTACGTAGTAAGTAGTCTTTGTGGAGTCCAGGGGCTCCGCGGAGCACACTTTGAGTTACATTCGATTAGAGTAACCGCCTAACCGGTTCAAACCTTTCGACCACACACAACTGGACATTTTGTCCAATTGTGTGTGTTCATTTTTGACATCCACCGTAGAAATGTTTCTACAATCTGTCATTTTGTCTTTCATTTCTAACGATCTTTGTTTACGTCTTTTTGTAGGGAGACTATTTCGGAAGAAATTTTTCTATCCTTGCTGTCAAAATCACACTGACAACCGATAAATCCTATGACAAAACCGACAAAACAAATAATTCTGAGTCTAATTATGTAAAAGAGTGAATTTCGTAAAAAGTGCAGTTGACTCTACTTTCTACTTTGCTTCAGTCGTACTGTAATTTTTGTCTACTCTTCCGTCGACAAAACGGTGCTCATGCTACGCCTGCTGTACTATACGACCTACCTACGCAAATATCGTTCATGACCTTGTGAACAAATTATAATTATCCGAGACGATAACAGAGATAATTGTTCCACTAAAGGCAACTATAAACACTTGTTGACTCAAAGAATTAAAAATGTTAATTTGCTTGTGACGTAGTTCGTTTATGAATGTCATACTTTCAGAATATAATTATGTAGAACTAGCTTCCGCCCGCGACTTCGCCCGCGTGGTATGTCGATAAAAAGTAGCCTATGTCCTTCCCCGGGATGCCATTTATCTCCTTGCCAAATTTTATCGAAATCCGTTCAGTGGTTTAGGCGTGAAAAGGTAACATACAGACAGACAGACAGAGTTACTTTCGAATTTGTAATATTAGTATGGATGTGTTAAAAGTTGGCGATCGAGAGGTTGTCAGAATCCTGACTGATGCACTATTGACTTGTACTATTCTTGATTGAAGCGTTCCTTTCGTGTACCATAGAAAAACAAATGATACTTCGTATGAGCGAAACAGTGCGTACAGTCACGGACTTTAATTGATGAGGCACCTTCAAACTTTTCAATTTTGCAGTTTCATACATTCACGAGATTATACGATTAAACACGAACTCAAATCGCACGCTCGTAAACAAGATGACAAATAAATTACTTTTAATCAGAAATAGTCTTATACATAGAGGTTGACTAATAAGTTCTCAATGATAAAAAAATAAAAATAAATACAATGTTACATTAATATTGTCATATGTATTTGATACCGACCTCCTTTGAATCATAGCTCATTAACTCGTTATTTCTGAAAACTGAACTGAAGACTGTGACAGTTGAAATATCAATGTCAGAGACGTTACTTTCGAACTTGTCGAAATGACTATTATTATTTCTCCGTACGCTAACGTTACTATCGCAACAGTAACCTAGCAACGATTGTTTATCGTTGCTAGGTTACTGTTGCTAGACCTGCAATTGGTTGACTTTGAGCAGTCACTCTGCTGTCAAGTTTGTAGTTCTACAAATAAATTACTTTTAATCAGAAATAGTCTTAGCCATAGAGGTTGACTAATAAGTTCTCAATGATAAAAAAATAAAAATAAATACCTACAATGTTGCATTAAGATTGTCAAAGCTATTTGATACCGACCTCCTTTGAATCATAGCTCATTAACTCGTTATTTCTGAAAACTTAACTAAAGACAGTGACAGTTGAAATATCAATGTCAGAGACGTTATTTTCGAACTTGTCGAAATGACTATTATTATTTCTCCGTACGCTAACGGTACTATAGCAACGATAAACAATCGTTGCTAGATTACTGTTGCTAGACCTGCAATTGGTTGACTTTGGGCAGTCACTCTGCTGTCTAGTTTGTAGTTCTGGCTCTCAGGTTAGCCAACCGGTAAAAATATGAAATATAATTTTCTTCTTCTAATACGAAGACATGACTTGGCGTGTCGGGAACCGAATAAACCCGATTTGCATTACACGGCTAAAATACGAACAGTGCCAGGTGGCTCATCAATTAAAGTCCGTGACTGTACACTTAGCCAAAATAGGGCTGTCAATTATGTGGGCTGACTCTGTTACATCTTTAAAGGTATGATCAATCCGAATTTCAATGTGTTGATGTGTATCACAACATTGAAATTCCACGATAGCCAAGACGGTCCACACTAGTTCTTTTTAAACTAGATACAAAAATTCCAATTGAAATAATGTCTACAGGGTGAAATTGAATTTATGGGAATGCTCTTAAGGGGTCATTGTACTCATCATTATGAACAACTTTCACTATGGGACCAAACCTGAAATCCCGAAAAAAAGTCTGCTGTTCCCTACTTTATTGATTGTCTTTTCGCGATTGTATGTTTTCGTAAAATCAATGTTTTTTGTTTTGTGTGTGATGCAATTTTCATTGGGTGCTAATTAACGCAGATTCTTTAAAATGTCATTCTCGTCTTTAAAAATATTTTATACCATGCCCCTTCTAAAAAGCTTATTTTATTCACTGAAAACAGTGAATAAAAAGCACTTTTAATCACTGTTTTGGTGTTTGAATTTAGAACACACCAATATATTCGAACTCCATCTCAATGCTATACAAACTCCTATTTGATTTTCGAACAGGAGTTTAGCATAATAGTATATTATGCAATTAGTGAATAAAGGACGGATTTAAAGCGAGGGCCATAGGTGAATCACGAGCAAGTGAAGGATTCTAACGACTGAATCACTCCCTACGGTCGTGATTCAGTCGTTGATTGAATCACGACCGTAGGGAGTGATTCAAGTGTTAGAATCCTGAACGACGCGAGCGATTCATGGCCCTCGATATAAATCCGTTTTATTCAAGAGTTGCATACTATACTTTATACCATGACTACGAGAAAAAGAACATGCAACTTCGAGTATGTTGTTATGTCAATGTTATGCCTTGTTTTTATAGTACCTACACCGTAGCATAGAATACATACTCCATAAGGTCGATGACTTCTTTTTCTTCGACAACTCATTAAAATAAGTTAGGAAAACAGACTCTGAAAATGTGGTCAGCTTGATTTTCATTTTTCCATTTACTCAAACAAACAAACAAACTCACACTCAAACTCATCGTAGGCTTTGGTGTAAACCAGCCGTGATTTGTTGGTTAGCAAGCTTTCTACTATATCGGCCGCCCTCTCTTTCATAAACTCAGGTGTTAACACATCTTCATCACTTGAAAACATTTTCAATCGATTTATAAATAACCCTAAACTTTTTGTTCGTACAACTTACAATATTTAAAATAGCGCCCATTTACTAATGACAGCAAAGAACACAAAACAGTCTTTATTCTAATGCTAAACTCCTGTTCGAAAATCAAATCAAATAGGAGTTTGTATATCATTGAGATGGAGTTCGAACAAATTGGTGTTCTAAATTCAAACACCAAAACAGTGATTAAAAGTGCTTTTTATTCACTGTTTTCAGTGAATAAAATAAGCTTTTTAGAGGGGGCATGGTATAAAACCAATTTTGTGTTCTTTGTGACAGCAAGCTTAGTAAATTGACGCTATTTTAAATATTAATATAATAATTATAATTTTAATAATTTGTTTATTTATAAGAAGGGACACGTTTACAATAAATACAATAACAGTTTAAAATACAGCACAGTTGCATATTTGCCTGAACTAGGTTGAACCTGTGCTTCAGGCTAGAAAGTGCATAGATACTTATTTTAATAAATTAACAATGAGTACAAAATTAAAAACTAAAGCAAAACTTAGGTACATAAAAACAAAGAGGCACGTTAGCGGTTCTATTTGCAGACAACAAGTAGATCTTCCGTTTGTGCATAATCTAGGGTTAGTAAATAATTAAGTACAATTTTTTTACAGCTAAAGTAATTTAATTTATAGATACTAAGTATTCTATTTAATCTATTATACAAAAATGGTCCTAAAAATGTAAAAATCTTTCTACAAAGACATGTTTTGAGGTTGCATAAGATGTGCACACTATATCATTCCGTCGTTTCTTAGTATTGTCAGCAGTAAACTTAAGCATGGTGTGCTGTTTTAATACTAACATATTGTATGTTGTACGAACAAAAAGTTTAGTGTGACCTAATAAATCGATTGAAAATGTATTCTAGTGATGAAGATGTGTTAACACCTGAGTTTATGAATGAGAGGGCGGCCGATATAGTAGAAAGCTTGCTACCCAACAAATCACGGCTGGTTTACATCAAAGCCTACGATGAGTTTGAGTGTGAGTTTGTTTGTTTGAGCAAATGGAAAATTGAAAATCAAGCTGAGCACATTTTCAGAGTCTGTTTTCCTAACTTATTTTAATGAGTTGTCGAAGAAAAAGAAGTCATCGACATTATGGAGTATGTATTCTATGCTTCGGTGTAGTTACTATAAAAACAAGGCATAAAATTGACATAACAACATACTCGAATTTGCATGTTCTTTTTCTCGTAGTCATGGTATAAAGTATAGTATGCAACTCTTGAATAAAACGGATTTATATCGAGGGCCATGAATCGCTCGCGTCGTTCAGGATTCTAACACTTGAATCACTCCCTACGGTCGTGATTCAGTCGTTAGAGTC
This sequence comes from Lithophane semibrunnea, assembly GCA_947363905.1. Lineage (NCBI taxonomy): Eukaryota > Metazoa > Arthropoda > Insecta > Lepidoptera > Noctuidae > Lithophane > Lithophane semibrunnea. The sequence continues at coordinate 3,298,258 of OX376194.1, read as the reverse complement.
ATTAACTTGCTCGTGATTCACCTATGGCCCTCGCTTTAAATCCGTCCTTTATTCACTAATTGCATAATATACTATTGTTGCCTAACTAATTAATAGGTCAGCGAATAAATGCTTTTCAAGCGACCAAAATATATTGTAAAACAAGCTACTGTAAATATGACTCAGCATGGTGATAATTCTCACTGCAGACCCACCGTACCCCTGGCCACACCTCTGGTGGTACGGTACTGTATGAAGAGACCGTACCTAGTGCTGTGGTGATGTAGATACTAGGCGGACAGGAAATTATAAACAGTTATCTCGCTTTGAGTTAATTACTCATTCATTAGTTAAATACTACGGTCACGCATTAGAAAAATTATAATTACGCACTTGATGTGCGTAATTTTTCTAATGCGTGACCGATTGCTTTATTTATTATTTGTAACTGTACTTCAGTAATGAAGTCATCATTGATGATGTCATCCTTTCTTCTTTTTTATTTAAATAAATTAAATAAATATGTTAAGCTACTAATAAACTACCATTGTAAGACCGTTGTAACCATATTTATCTGCAAATAAATCTTTGACTTTGACTTTGATGATTAATATAGAAGTTGATCTATTAACTCGTTGCCTACTTACAAAAAATGACGCTACGTTTCAGATGCTTAAGAATTTTTTTTGTGGCTGCACTTATTATTTCCCATTATCATTTATTTTGTGTAAATTCCGATAAACCTACAAATTATTGTTAACGAATAAATGACTAAGGCCTAAAGGCCAACACAGACCGGGGCAGGATTTTACCGTCAGTCAGCGCAAACTAGCCGCTTACATACCGCGCCGCGGGAGCCCGTGGCGCGTCTTTCATTGAAATCCCTTTCGATGCCACGGCATCATTTTAAAGCATAGCAATTCATGTCGTAATTCTATATCGATACGTTTGAATGTCGATTGTTAAAAATTCTAATCCCTTGCCATGCCGTCCCGGTCTGCGTAGGCCTTAAAAGTGCCATTATGAGTGCGTTTAGAGCGATAGTTTCGCTTCCATATTTATTGAATGTAGGTAATCCAAAATATCCTTTTCCAGGTAACAACAGGTGGCACAGAATCAATAATAATGGCCTGCAAAGCGTTCAGAGACCTCGCCTACAGCAAGGGCATATCAAACCCTCAAATTATAGTGCCGTCGACTGTCCACTCGGCGTTTGACAAGGCAGCTCAGTACCTAGGTCTGTCTGTTAAGACTATACCTGTGAATAAGGATACGATGACGGTCGATGTTGAGAAGGTGCGGAAGGCGATTGGCAGGAGGACTTGTTTGGTAAGTGTTTTTAGTGTAATTTTCTTAATTGTCTTTTTGCATGTTTTTCTAATAAAAATATGTGTCATATATATAGTCCTCCAGACCGTATTTCAACCGAGACTAGCCTTCGGCGCGGGATATATTAGAGTGCACGAGTGTGTGCGCAGACACAGGTGCACTCTCTCTTCCCTCACTGTCATAGTCCGATGGGACGGCAATCCGACACTCGCGGAGAGAGATCAGGCGCAGGGGCCGGCGACACGCGCGCGCGGGGCACGGGGGTATCACACCGCCAACTTCCAAACTCCGGGCTGTTACTAAGAAATTCCTAATGGAAAAACCCAATAACACTGCCCGACCCGGGAATTGAACCCAGGACCCCACGCTCAGCAGTCGCGCTTGCGACCACGAGACCAACGGGGCAGTCATATGCATATTATGTGTCATAGGCAGGGTTTTTACCGTATCATGGTAACATTAGTGTCATCAGAAACATTAGTTGTTCATCACTCAAAAATCGCAACAGAACAGTGGGATCGTTTAGTATAACTACAAACTAGCTTCCGCCCGCGGCTTCGCCCACGTGATATGTCGATAAAAAGTAGCCTATGTCCTTCCCCGGGATGCCATCTATTTCCTTGCCAAATTTTATCGAAATCCGTTCAGTGGTTTGGGCGTGAAAAGGTAACATACAGACAGACAGAGTTACTTTCGAATTTATGATATTAGTATGGATTTCAAATGTCCGGAGTCACATTCAAACTATTCACAATTGGTTCTCCACGAGTGAGTATTCTATCGTAATTTACACCGCTTTGATGACGTACGAAACGTTAAAGATTCAAGTTTATTACTCATATATTACGACTATATGTAAAGATTGTTGTAATTATATGAATGAATTAGTATCGACTGCCTCGTTGGTCTAGTGGTCGCAAGCAATACTGCTGAGGTCCTGGGTTCGATTCCCGGGTCGGGCAAAGTGTTATTGAGTTTTTTTATCTGAAATTTCTCAGTAGCAGCCCGAAGTCAGGATTTGTCCTCGGTTGATGGCAATAGGCTCGCCCCCCATTACATGGGACTTAAACATAACTCGCGAAATCAGGGTGTACTATAGGTACACCTCTGCTGTTCTTTTGCATTGTTGTATTTTCAATCCTCGGCGCTGAGGCGAGGGTTGTGAATCCAACAGCGCGGAATCCTTTCTTTAATATTGTTCGTCGAGTCGTTGAGCTCCTTAAAGTTCTGAGTTGAGCTACACGATGAATGACAAATGTGCACTGACTGGACAAGTCCACTCAAATCTTTATGGTCTTCACAATGATCTGACCAATGTCTTTAAAAGAGACGGTGACTTCTGAGTTTGTTTCGGCTTTTCTTCACAGAGTAGTCAGATAGGAAACGCCGACCTCATCTAGTTTTAAAAATGTGATTGACGTGTAAAAGTGTTTGTACAAACCTACTTACAGAAATAAATCATTTATCATTTACTAGCCGCGCCCCGCGTTTTCACCCGCGTAAGTCTCGATCCCGTGAGAATATCGGGATAAAAAGTAACCTATGTGTTAATCCAGGTTATAAACTATCTGTTTGCCAAATTTCATCCAAATGCATTCAGTAGTTTTTACGTGAAAGAGTAACAAACATCCATCCATCCATACTTACAAACTTTCGCGTTTATAATTATTATATAGTTAGATCTACATTAAATTTAACCCATTATCCTTCTTTACAGATCGTAGGCTCAGCTCCGAACTACCCGTACGGCACAATGGACGATATAATAGCACTCTCGGACGTGGCCGTAGAGTACGACGTACCTCTGCACGTGGACGCGTGTCTTGGAGGGTTCGTGGCCGCGTTCATGACTGATGCCGGCCATCATGTGCCCGTGTTTGACTTCAGGCTGCCAGGAGTGGCCAGCATGTCTGCTGATACGCATAAAGTAAGTTTTATATAATCAGTCTTGTAAGCACTGGTGGCCCAGTGGTAATGGCCGCGACTTACGAGTTTTAGGTCGTAGGTTCCAACCCAGTCAGGCGCTTTACTTTGTGTATATATTTGATAACTATTGCTCTCAAAACGGTGAAGGAAAACATCGTGAGGAAACCGGCATGTCGTAGAGCAATAAATTCAATGACGTGACATCAACAACAAGTGTGAATTGACTCACACTGGGGCCGCGTGGTAGATTACGGCCCACTCCCTCTTACAGAGAGGAGGCCTGTGTCCCAGCAGTGGGAACATTATAAGCTGATTGTACAAGTCATTATATTTGAGGAAAACATGTTGCTAGAATCATTCCGAGTTGAAATATTTCGTTGATTATAAAAAAAAACAGCTTTTCCATGCATACATACTGACACGATAAAAATGTATGGACAGCTTTTTTAATATATGCTGGGTCTAGAATTATGTATTGAATTCATAGTAACAATTTGCGCAACGATGTCGCTTGCACCTTGTATAGTTTGAGTGTGAAACATGTTGTTGATGTTGCCACCAACAAAAATTAAGTTGCTGCAACTGTTGATGAACTATTGTTTACTGTAAATAAGTTATCATCTGCCTAGCCTTTTCCCAACTAAGTTGGGGTCGGCTTCCAGTCTAACCGGATGCAGCTGAATACCAATATTTTACATGGAGCGACTGCCTATTTGACCTCCACAACCTAGTAACTGGGTAAAACGATACCCCTTGGCAAGACTGGTTGTCAGACTTTCGGGCTTCTGACGACTCGGAACGTCTGTCAAAGATCCACAAATAACAGCCGGGACCAACGGCTTAACGTGCTTTCCGAGGCACGGAGGAGTCTCGATATGTAAAGACGGTCACCCATCCACGGACCAACCCCGGCAAGCGTAGCTTAACCTGATGGATCGACCCGTGCGGCTGTTATTACTTAGCCACGAGTTTACTGTGAATAAGTACGGGGCTAAAAATAAGAGACGCATAGAAACAATGTAATATATTTTAAGGTAGGTATTGTATGCCGATATCAGAACATTGATTGAAGTGATTCGAAAACATAAACAAATCATTGAATAGACCGTCACTAAACTGAAATTGCGTGTCCATTGCAAGTGCGAACATGCATTTCTAGCTTCCGCCAGCGGCTTCGTCCGTGTGATATACGACCTACCCAAATATCCTTTCTTTAGTATTGTTCGTCGAGTCGTTGAGCTCCTTAAGTTCTGAGTTGAGCTCCACTATTACTCACAAATGCTTGCACTGACTGGACAGGTCCACTCAAATCTGTGTGGTTCTTTCCTCAAAAGACCATTTCAGACTCTTATCTACATGGTCCTCATATGGCCTGACCAAGATTATGTCTGGACTTTAAAGGAGACGGTGACCTCTGAGTTTGTTTCGGCCTTCCTTCTCAGAGTAGTCAGATAGGAAACGCCGACCTCATCTAGCTTATTTTTACAACTTTTTAATATGACGTGTAAAAGTGATTCCAATATCCTATTTACAGAATAAACAATTTCATTTCATTTTGATATTTTTATAAATTATAGCATATGTTATGTAACTTAGTGATACTTAATTATCCTTACATATTATAAAATCAAGTCCTCCGCCGCGTCTGTCTGTTTGCGAAAAACTCAAAAACTACTGCACCGATTTTCATGCTGTTTTCACCAATGGATAGAGTGGTTCTCGAGGAAGGTTTAAGTATATAATAACCGACATACACGCGGGCGAAGCCGCGGGCATCAGCTAGTTAATTGTAAACAAAAATATAAATTAATTTGTATTATAATATGAGTGTACAGTACAACTATTTTCTTAATGTCTCTCGGAAAATTTCGTGATTCGTCAGTCGTCGGATCAGTTGCCCTTTGCACTCGGTGCTGACCGGAAACGGATCAGATTTCGATTTCGGAGTGGGCATCGGGCCGAGCCGTGTCGCGGCCGCGCCTCAGCGACCCGATGACGCGCTGATCACGATGCCTAGGCGTGCAGACCACGAGGAAGGTGTGCTAGGTTCGATTCCTAACAATAGCCTTTAGCTTGTAGGTATCTGCCAATCCTGAAATCTTTTGTCATTGATCACTCAATATTTCTTCCTCTTCCAGTACGGCTTCGCACCTAAAGGCACGTCAGTAATCCTGTACAGGAAGCAAGAGTACAGACATCATCAGTACACGGTCACGACAGAGTGGCCAGGCGGTGTGTACGGGTCGCCCACTGTCAATGGTATGTATTTAATAGTCGCATAATATGGACCTTGCTTGTTCCCGATGCTTGGGTGAGGCCTAAATCCTGTTAAAGGGACCCTTAGATTCTGATTTTCAGTCAGAAATAAGTGAAGGTTACATTGGGTGTGACAGGCAACAAATAAGAAATCAACACAGTAAGGCACACGAGGCCCCACTGTAGCCATTTATAGCTTTCCAAAGAAAAGTAAGCGCTTCGGTAATGTTCGTCTTTCCGAATTAGCACGAACGTCGCGCCACAGGGTAACACAGTGCAGAGCCAAAGCTTCTAAGTGTTGTACTACCGCGCGTTTGTATAAAGTTTACTCTCTGTCGGGTTACCTACTCCGGTCTCAGATCATCGTTCGTCGATCGTCGTTTGTCATTCAAAAGTTTTGAAAAGTTTTTGGAATTGCATAATATAGAGTTTTTGAATGTTACACACAAAATATAATTTGTAACACGGTAATACAAAATAGACAAGTACTTCGTGTTGGTGGTTCCGGTGGTTGTAACAGCTCTGTATTAATCTCATCATCCCATTGTCGTATTTCCGAAGGTTGACAATGATTCCCGAAGCGAAAATTTTTTTTGTAAACCTTTAAATCTGTGGCAGTTCCGAGTATATCGGGAGTTTCGTTACAATAATTTTTGTTTCTGTGATTCATATTTAGAAAATTGAGGTTACAGCTACAGACCGTTCATTATAACTTGTCCCTTGCCGTCATGTTGGCAACATTGCTTGTCAAGCTTAGTTTCAATACTAATAGAGTTCAAAATGGCGACTGACAGAACAGTGCTACCAATCGCGTCACGGGTCAAGTTATAATGAACGCACTGTAGCGCCACTGTATCAGTAGGTCAATGTCACAGAGTCATGTATCGGATGCTCTCAGCTATAAATGAGCATTGTGTAAACTAACACTGGTCACATTCCGTAAGAACGTGAACTATTGTTGAATGCGGAAGGAAACAGATCCTAAGAATAATGTAAGTTAAGATCTAGGCCCTAGAATGACCACACAACCTCCAGATTAGTTCCCGGTAAATTATCTGACAGAGATTTAGTTATCCCTTATCGCGCCTCAAAGAGATGTCAGCACAATTGACGGGGTCCGCTAGGGCCGATCCCTGCCAGGGTTGCGGGAAAGTCCGAAAGGGATACTGGGACCCTTGGCAACAGGCAACAATGAAGGAACACGGGTGGGTTTTAGTCAGTAAAAGTCTGACACGCCCTCCCGCTCCGCCCGGAGAAGTCATTTGATGATTTCTGATCGTAAAAAAATTGAGATTTAGTTTATTCCTTTTTAATTATCTGGTAGATAATTCCTGTCAAGACACTAAAACAGGCCCTAAATGTTGCATTTTAACAGTATTTATAAAAGTGCCTAGATTTTTCTCGAGCGTAAATTGCGTTGCTCAAAATGAGTCAAGCCTTCTTAAAGATTCCTTTAATATAATTTTAATAAAGTATTTATTCGCAGGCAGCCGCGCGGGTGGTTTAATAGCGGCTTGCTGGGCAACCATGATGTTTGTCGGCAAGAAGCGATATGTGCAGATGACCGACGAAGTTATCAAGACCGCCAGACATATTGAGAATGAGTTAGTATATTAATATAATTGTGTTTGTACCTATTCTGTTTGTTTGTTTTGTGTTAGATTTGTTTGTTACCTACTAAAGTGACCTATAGGTCACTCTATTGGAATAGTGGGTGAAGTAACAAAATCCGTTCACGTAGTGCTCGCGATGGTTGTGATGACATGAAAGACAATGTTCCATAATCAACCTATAACTTTCCCACTGCTGGGACACAAGCCTCCTCTCTGTGAGAGAGTGGGCCGTAGCCGTAGTTTTCGAATGTTTGGTTCATATATGATGTTAAATTGGGAAAAGTATAGAAGATTTAGCACAAAAACGTAACACAGAAATAGCCTGGATTACACTAGTCTGAAGATGGAACAAAATTAATATTCAAAATCAAAAGTCATTTATTCAAACTAGGCTGAGAATCAGCACTTTTTCGAACGTCAAAATCACATGAGACAGTCCCCCGGCACGCCCACCCTTCACCACTTCCTAGTGCTTTAGCTGGGAAGAACAAGTGGCGCAACAAACTCCCCAGCAGCACAGCTGTCTTTTCAGTTAGAAAAACTTGATTCTATACGATAGTAAGCTAAATCATTAAACATTACGCAACACGTATTATAAAATAAAAAATTTGTTCGAAACACGTAATAATTCAAGCCTCTTTAATTCCAAATAATCTGATGTAATGTTGATTCAATGTAATTCCACTTTACTGTTGATTCACAGAAACTTGAACAGTTAGGGGCAAGGATATCGTCTGAACCATTCTTTACACCTCATGCGAAGATTCGGGTTGACTTATATTTTTGTAGTGGTATGTAACACATGCACTCAAACTGTGAGCTCAAGTACCTATGACGACACACGTCTGGTAGTTCGAAAACAGTCATCGACGAACGACACAGTCGGTCACTAGCCGTTGCTCGCGTCATTCGCGTCGTTGTACAATCATTCTTATGTTAGTCATTATTTATAAACCGTGTTTAGTTGTAGTAGTAACCAGAAATGTTGCGGATGCATGTTGATGCATGCATGATGATGATGGTTTTTTCACATCCGCAGATAATGCGGATTTTTGAAAGCTCGTAAGACATTTTTTCCAAATATCACTGCGCCGGTGCCGGACATTGCAAGTTCACTTTTTAAAATAATCTATCAGCTGCAGAAATCTCCCATAGCACACAATGCTCACTGTATATTCTCAATTTCACAATAAGCGCAACTAAACACGATATGACTGATTTACGAGAAACAAATGAACAATAACAAACGCGTCGGATCTTATCTCCGAACCAAATCTTCGCCATTATTGGTCAATGAGCACGTGCGCACGGCACGCGCCAGTCGCCTGTTTCCTTTCTCGTCGCGCGCTGCGCTATGCGCCGCCTCCGCATGAACATCCGGATTCATTATTGCGGATGCGGATATCCGCAACATCCCTAGTAGTAACTATTCATTGTGTAATGAATGAATGAATATTTAATTTAATTACTTTATAGAATTCACTACATCCTAACAGAAGTTCTAAAGTTCCTTGAATAACAATGTGATAGCTTGAGTTAAAACTCTTTTTATTTAACGATGAAATTATTATTTTTCCAGAGTACGCAAGATCCCAGGTCTGTTCGTATTCGGAAAACCTGCGACGTCTGTGGTCGCGTTTGGTTCCACACACTTTGACATATTCAAGATGGCGGAGTTACTACACAAGAAGGGGTGGAGTCTAAACGCTCTGCAGTTCCCGTCGGGGTAAGTCTAAGGGATAATCAGATACGTTAATTAGACGATATACAAAAGTAGCTGTTTTATCCGGGAATCGAATTAATCGGATCGAAAACTACCAGCTTTTACCCGACTACCGAAAATGGTTGTTTTTGCACACTTGAATCATAATGAAACGCTTTGTACTTTGTAAATATCATTAAAGAGCATCTGTATATAGTCCTTGCGCTAATCACCGCCCGAGGTTTGTGAGCGGTGCGACGCGAGAATTTTTAATGTAATTTTATTTTTGTTTTAAACTTGTACCATCTGTATATTTTTGTTTTAAACTTGTACCATCTGTATATTTTTGTTTTAAACTTGTACCATCTGTATATTTTTGTTTTAAACTTGTACCATCTGTATATTTTTGTTTTAAACTTGTACCATCTGTATATTCTATATCTTGAGCGTATTTTCCCTATAATAGGGAATATGCATGTGATTCAAATATGGGTCAAATAATTTTTTCTATAAGCTATGGTACTTCAGAATTATGCCTCCATCAATATTTTTGAATAAAATTTCTTTTTGAGCGAGAAATTAATTTTTAAAAAGTCCCAAAAAGCTGTGGGTAATTCAAATACTTGAAAAGGCTAAGAGCGGATGTGACGTAACAATCCGGAATAACAATCAAAATGTCAATGTCAAGTCAATCAACAAGTGTCAAGTCAATGTCAAACGCTCATAGAAAAAGGAGTTTTTGACGTTGACTTGACAGTTGCTTGTCTGTTTTCACGAACTGTGACGTCACCACACCAAGCGCGCCAAATGGAGGGCGTTTAAATAGCCCGGATCGGTTGGATATTTTTAAACATTTTTTTAACTACTTTAAATTGCTTTTTTGCCGTCGAATTTTTTTTTACTATTATTGGACGATGTAAACTATCGAATAAAAATATTAAAAAAATACATGCATATTCCCTATTGTTCAACAAAATTGCTGTCTCGCAGGCGCGACCGCTGAGCTAACAGAAAAACCCAATAAATAATGATGACCCATTTACATTTTTTTTTTCTGAAGACTTTTCCAGTATTGGTCCATTCATTAATACCTTTATTAATTAATTTACTGATCATATACTGTCTGTCTTTAGGATCCACATCTGCGTGACGCACGCGCACACGCAGGCGGGCGTGGCCGAGCGGTTCCTGACGGACGTGCGCGACGCGGCCAAGGCTTGCTTTAAGGACAGCAATGCGCCTGTAGAGGGCAAGGTAAGCATTTTAAATTAATTTATAGAATAGAATAGAATATTCTTTATTATGTATACCATAAAAATACAGATATGAGTGTAGAAATATACAGTATGTTAACTAACAAACGGCGTTCCCGTTAACCTGCAATAGTATATTGAGTATACATGGTAAAAAAAATAATTGCACTAAAAAAAAAAAATGTTTTTTATTTGTGTCGTGAAATGTTCACAAAACGATTAAATTTAAACGTAAAAGAAACACTCTGTACACGCACACTTGTATTTCAACGTAGAAAAACAAGTGTGACAAGTGGGCGTGTACAGAGAGTTTATTTTCCGTAACAATTTAATATTTTTGTGAATATTTTACTATACAAAAACAAAAAAAAACATATTTTTTTTTAATGGTAATATTTTTTTTAGCATCTATAGACGCTATACTATTGCAGGTTAACGGGAACGCCCTTTGTTAGTTAACATACTGTATAGGGTGACACAATAGGCGGTCTTATCGCTAAAAGCGATCTTAATTTATTTGCATAACACAGGTTTATAGCATGTTACAAAAGATTGGACATCAACGTACCTTACGCAGTTTGTAAATAAATAGCCATATGACTATTACCAAGAATTCCAAGAAAATCTAAGCCAGAAACACCAAATTTTTTATATTGAAATAATTCACAAGCACAACAAATTCCCATTTATTTTAATCTGTTATGATTGAACTAGTCGCGGGCTCGAACTCACTGGTGGGCGTGGCCAAAAAGCACGCTATCTCATCTGACATCGTAAATCGTCGCAATTGGAAAATAGTTATTTATGCAACTGTTATAATAATATAATAAAGTATCACATTGTTTTAATACCTAATTATTTACAGTTGCAAGACTTTATCTACACCCATGATATGAATCTTCTATAAAAGTTTCTTTGCAATACCAATATTGAACAAAAATGGTGCGGTACGACGTGAATTCGAATTTTTCGAATTCGAATGTATGTTTTGTTTTTAAATTACGGTGCTTTGTTACTGAAACGGTCGCGAATGACAATGTTCTTTTTTTGAAATGAGTTGCATTATGAAATTCAGTACATCATTATAACACACGTTTGGATGATATTATGGTTACTATGACACTGGTTGTTTTAATGTTGGCAATAAGCTAACTGTTTCAGAAACTTTTAGAGAAACTCTATAAACACTCATGTGATACTAATAACTAACTTATTATATTCGTGTTTTAATACCCCTTATTATATATAAGTTGCATAATTTTTTATAACTATTATTAAACTTTAAAATGAAATTGTCAGCCGTATTACCCGGCACATACGGAGCAGTGTTCTGAAGATTTTTTTGTTAACTACTCTCTCCATATATAAATACTTTTTTCACAGATGGCCATATACGGCGTAGCTCAAGAAATATCGGACAGGAGCCTAGTATCGGACATTACGAAGTACTTCATAGACTCGATGTACTACTTACCTAAGGAAGAAGATAAAACGACGCAGGACAAGAGTACAGCCGCCTAACTACATGATACAATCACAACACAATTCATGGATTCAACAATATAGCGCTAAAGTTCTTTTGGCGTGTGGGCAAAATCGGAACTAATGCCGCCATCTTGTTTTTTCAATACATTTTTACAAAGCTATTGCACAAATGTTGACCAACAGCGCCCCCATGTCAACGTCATTCGAGCGCCAAGAGATCTTTTCGAGCCTATTTTGAACTTTATTCCCACTAATGCAAATTTTATAATACAAAACGAGCAACTCAGATGCGATTTTAACGTTTGTTTTTGTATTAAGAACTGTATCTTTGTGTGAGTAAAGTTCGTAATCCAAGAACTGGTTCGAAGATTTAAACCTTATTTAAAGACAAAACTCGTTTTGTAATAAGGTCGATAGTGTTAATTTCTTGCAGAATTTTTCAAACAGCGATGGATTTTTATTTTAGTTAAAAATTAAGGCGATTGTTAGATATTAAAAAATAAGGGTGCATAGTTGTAATGTACGGCCATATTAAATGTTGTAAGCAATACTCTCTACACACGTTTTAGTGGCGTGCTGAACGAAAGGGAAAATTATTTGGTTTTTAAAGACACATTTACGAGTAAATATGTTGGATTTGTATTGTGGCGTTGGAGATTTCTATCTGACTATCACTTAGAAATAAACTAAAATTCACAGAGGACAAGTTCTCTCTCAAATTGTATTTACAAGCATTTAAAATCAGTTTCAAAACATAACTTTGACAAAAAAAATAGTTTGACAAACCTTAAATGCAATTTAAAATCTTACCCCACGTCCTATTTAAAAGCTATCGACGCGCGAATACGCGATGGACGCGGGGTAAAACTAAAATATATATCTTTAGGGGTATGAGGAACAGGGTGTAAAGTTCACTCATCCACCATAGGACAGGGAGGATCCTCCGACCAGACGGGTGTTGTGTCTGGCGGGCAACTGCCCAATGATTGATATTGGATTCTTGTATATATGTCCACTGCACGGTAAACTGTAATTGCGCGATGCAGGATTTTTGTGTGACGTCAGGTCTTCGATGCGTAGTTCGCATGTGGCGATGTAGATACCGCCACATATCCTTACATATTTATTATTTTAAATCAAAGTCCTCCGCCGCGTCTGTCTGTCTGTTCGCGATAAACTCAAAAACTGCTGCACCGATTTTCATGCTGTTTTCACCAATGGATAGAGTGGTTCTCGAGGAAGGTTTTAGTATATAAAAACCGACATCTACGCGGGCGAAGCCGCGGGCATCAGCTAGTTATATTATAAAAGAAGAAAAAAAAAGGAAGGAGCTCTATGGGCATCAAGAAATTCGTCCGCATCGCTGTCAGGAGAAAAAGTGCCCAAAAGGCTGGCAGCATTGCCACGTTGCATGGCAATGCTGATTCTTTGGCCTTTGAAAAATAGGCTAGCCCACGTGAAGAGTCGTATTTTAGCACGCCATTGTCTTCAATTTTTCTCAGTATTTAATTATATATCTGGTGGCAGATTGTAAAAATAACGTATTTCTTTATTAATTATGAATAGTACAGCTATGATGAGAGTATTTTTTGCATTAATTTCCATCTAGTCTAAGAAAATGGTTGCCATTTTGAGATGAAACTGAAAACACACTTTTTAGTCGACGACTTCTTATATTTTTTTACAATGATTGTAATAAATTGATTTATAGAAATGTATAATTATGAATTTTGTCGAACACGCTGCAAACATTATAATTGTGTGTGTGTGTCCTGCGATATTCCGATAAGTGTTGAAGTATGCGATCTTACACACACACATGCGTTATTATCGAGAGATAAAAAAATAAAAAATCAAAATATTTTATTTCACATAAACCTACATGGGCACTTATGAAACGTCAGAAGCTAGGTGCACGGTTCCAATTGGTCGTTTCCTATGGAGAAGAGTCGGCAAGAAACTCCACGGTTACTCTTTTAATAAAAACGCGATTATGGCGGAGAACACGTTAGAAATATCGCGCGATAAAAACGCATTTGTGCGCAAGGAATCGGGACGCATTATCGCAATAACACTTGCGTTTTAATCGCGCGATAAAAACGCGCCGGGTGGGGGGAGAGGCTTGAATGATTTAATTCATGAGATTATCTATATAAGTACATTTGATAAGTACGTACGTAAACAACGAACGAAAATTGTTGTAATCACAATTAATTAAATATTTTTTTGTAATGTAAGGTAAAAATGTATTTATGTGGAGTTATGTTATATATTTTGTATATTACATAATTATTATAACTGTATTCGGATGTTGGTTGTATATTTTTTTCTGTTTTGATCATGTATAAAAGTGGAGTTATATTATATTTGTATATTACTGATCTTATACCTGGATTTCGATGTTGGTTGTATATTTTGTTTTAATGTATTTTCATTAAATGAATACCTATTAGAAAGTTTTATGTTTTATTGAACTTTTAAATCCGTTGTATAGGTTTAGTCACGCGTATCACGGCAAAGGCCTACCGTGCTCAATACAGCGTCAGGAACGATAAAATAATTTGCTTAAATTACATTTTGGAGGAATATATTCACACAAATATCCAGTCTTTAGTGTTCTCGAGCATGCTCAGAATAGACCCGGTCTGGCGGATCGGCAACCCGGAAGGCCATTACCCGGATAGACAATCGAGTCCCCCATAACATTCTCAAACAAAAGAAGAATCTATTCGACTTTACAACCTTCATTGTCCTACGAACTCCTTGATTCACTCTTCTATCTCAGCCATAAATAACAAAGTCCAATCTTTCATAACTTCAATAACTTGTCAAAATTGTACAGACGACATGCACATTATAAAGTGGCCAAAATTAATTGTTTATAGTGCTAAAATGCAATGCATAGCAGTGATGGTGTTAGTCAGTGCAATAGCGCTCGCCACTAGTAGCTCGGTCAACTACTGCGGCTCAAGAATGTGTGGTAATACTGACGCACATACTTTCTGCCAGTTCCCAGTAAGTACCTGCTCTTCTACCGTTCCTTATAGGATCACTCGTGGGTCTGTCTGTCCGTCTGTCACAGCCTATTTGCTTCGAATCTAATGGACCGGTTAAGTTAAAATTTGGTAGTAGGTATACATTTATATATATTTCTGTGACCCAACACGGACGTGTAACGTAAATAAATGAATTTTGAACATGGGGGTCACTTTTGGAGAGCAAATAAGGCAATTAAAAAAATGTTTTGCAAACTGTACCGTGTAGCCATTCAAATACATTTTTTTAAAATAGTTTTTATATTACTGTAGGAAGGTCCCAGTCACCAGTGCGTAGGCTACATAAGCGCACCCCTCACTTTGGAAGAGAAGTCCCGACTGATAGCACGACTCAACAGGCGGCGGAACGAGGCGGCTGCTGGCAAAATGAGAGGATTTCCCAGTGCTGGAGACATGCTGAAATTGGTAGGTCAGTCGTCATCCTGAAGATGCCTCGTTGAGAGGTGAAACACGTGTCGATTTCTTACAGGGTTTTTATGACTCTTGAAGAATAGTCAAGCGGAATAGGTTACTAAATATATCAGCGTCTATTGTATTTTATAATGGATTTCCGCAAAGTCACGCCTGAATCAATTAACTATCTTAGGTAGTTATGTTTTAAAGATACTTTATTCTGATAGCGTTGGGTTGAGGAGTTGGCTCGTGAAGCTCAGCGTTGGGCAGATCAGTGTCGTCCACCGCGGACACATGAAGAACACGACGTCTGCCGTGATCTTTGTAAGTTTATTTATTAGACTTATTATAATAGGTGTGTACCTACTTTTATTTGCAAAACTTTTATACTAGTTCTATTTTGTAAGTATGATGTTATCGTACCTATTGATTAGCCGACATGACAGACGCCGATTATCTTTGTTCACTGAAGCTTCATTGAAGTACAAGCCGTGCGCACGATGTGATTTCCCATCGGCAAAAATGACGAACCACCGCTCCGTATAAACTTTGAACCACCATAACCTAACTTTTGTGCAAAAATTCAAGCTTCCAGGCGCAGTTGTTTAGGCTGTGCGTTGTCTGTCAGTGAATTTAAGATTTATAAGTAGAACGCCTCCACCCGTCCGCCCTCCCCCTGGGCTTCCTATCTTCCCTCCCTGGGGATACCCCTTATTCTTTTTGACGCCTTCTTCTGAGCGTGTTGATGGCATTTTACATAGAGTCAGCCAAAAATTTGACTACGATTTGTCACCTTCAGTAGCGTCCTTCTGCTCTTGCATCGTGCAGGTAACAGGACACGGACAGTGGATACGATATTAAGTGCCCCATTAAATTGTGGGACAGCACCACATTTGCAATCCACTGTGGTGACCTCTGTGAATCTCCATCTCCGGAGTCTTTTTAAAGACTTCCAGGTAAGTGAAGGCAACTCATGTCCAGGTGGTAGATTTTCAGCAAGAGGAAAGAATCAGTTGGGTAGGGAAGCACTGTTTAGCCGGAACACACTTTGAAACCCCCAGTAGACAGAGACGACGCTAGGCATACAAAATTCACCTGGATGTGCCACTGGAATCCCGAATTTATAATTAATATACCTAAGTCTGAAACCGCCACTCCACCTTGAGCAAGCGAGGTGATCATTGCTCATACTTTCTCTGTATCAGAAGATGGCTTTGACCGGCAGTTGGATAATACTAGGCTGGTATTATTATTACTGGAATTTCTCTACCAGATTCGCTGTCTGTGGGCCAGTGCGTCACCTCGGTGGTCGGAGAGGCACCCGGTCTCCGCGTCGAATCCATGGTCGACATCTGGTACATGCAAAGTATGTCGTATAAGGGCAATATCACCTTCTATGTGCCGTGAGTATACCTATTTACGTACCTATTTCAACTCAGTCTATCGCAATCCACTGCTGGACATAGGCCTCTCCCAACCCCTGTGCTCTACCTTCCATCCAGTCTGGCCCAGCTACCTTTTTAAGATCATTGGTCCATCTAACTGGGGGGTCCCACATTACGCTTGCCAATACGCGGTCTTCACTCCAGGACTCGTCTGCTCGTACTTACCTGGTTACTTAATGATATTTTATTAATAGTGCAAACCTGAAAGCAAAATTGTTGGTGTGGCAACCGCCTCCCATAACGCTCAGTGTTGGTTTAGTAGGACTTCCACAGTGTGGACTGATGACCTGGTGAAGGTTGCAGAAATCCACTGTCTACAAGAAGCCCAGGACTGGTCCATGCGGCGACGGCCCAGGACTGGTCCATGCGGCGACGGCCCAGGACTGGTCCATGCGGCGACGGTTGGGGAAGGCCTTTGTCCAGCAATGGACGTTTTTTGGTTGAAATGATGACGATGAAAACCTGAACGTATTGACCTTGAAACTTGCCAGTTTTCATTACATATTTCTTTTTACAGTTTTCCAGTCTTTGTTGACAAGGCTGCACCACCATACTACCTTTTTTTTGCAGACCAAGTCGTAACAGCAGTTTCTATGGAGACTTTGCGCAAATAATGTGGGCAAAAAGTTACATGGTTGGCTGTGGACGCAGTCGGTTCATGGTAAGCCTGTCCTACTTCTACCCACCCATGTAAGAGTTACGGTATATGAAAAAAGCAATGACCCATATAGTCTTGACATTCGCAATAGGTGGTCTACGTTCGACTGTCTTCGGGGTATTATAAATTTCAGCTTCTCATTTCCTGTTCTTAAAACACTTTTATTATACTTTTATTATAATTTATTGGTTCGCGTTTGACAACTATCAACACTGCCAGTCTGCTACTAACCAAACTTTTCCCCCTAGCAGAAGAATACTTTCCGTTATAATACAGAGACTCCCACCACAATGTCACTAGGTTTTCCAAAATAACTATATTGAATGCTGTACCGAGGTTAATTTACTTTCGTATCGCTGTCAGATACCATTGCAAGGTCGCCTCCGAAGTGTGGAGCGCCTCGTCTGCAACATAGCGCCCCTCGGGCCCCCATCGTCGCGCCCACTGTGGTCCCCTGCGGCCCCGGCTGTGTCCTGTCCATTCCGCGCACAGCAAGATAGGGTGATGCAAGCGCTTTGTGATTATCGTTAGTATATCATTGTGTTTGTGTGTGGTTAGATTTGATCTCAGTGAAGAGAATTCAAGGAAGATCATCGTGTTGACTGAATAAAAGATGAACACGTGAATATAACATTCTGTTACCAAGAAATATGAAATAGAACGTCAGGAAATCAAATTTTGAATGTTATTGAACATGCGGTATATTTGAATTTGTCTAAAATTACACAGACGTCATAATTTCAGAATGGAACCCAAGAGAGATAACAGCCGTCGATTCCTCGATGACGTTAGAAGACCATCTACTATTAGATACGGTCTTACAAATAGAAAACAATGCGACACTGAACTATTTAGGGAGTTTAGACGAGATTTACTTAACTAAGCTGACTATAGCAACGATGGCGAATACTATAACAACACAAGTATATTTCAATTCTATACAAAGAAGAGATGTAATAGAAGTTATACAAGAAATAGATCCACAATCGAATATCAGCGCAATCAGTACATTTACAGTACCACCTGAAGCGATACTGCCACCGATTCCCGCGCTACAAACAAAACAAGAAACTACAACAATAAAAGTAACAAAAGCACGTAAAAAAGTAAGTCTGATTGGAAGACCAAGATCATACAAAATGGAAGATTTAACAGATTTAGATGAAAAGACAGAAAGTAAGTTGAATTTTACAAGAATAATTGAATAACTACTACTACAAATACTTAAATGAGATCGTATGTTTGCAGATAACACACCTATTGAGGAAATACTAAAGACAGAAAAGGATATCTACGCAGAGTACGAATTCGTAGAACCAGACGAGGATAATAACTCACCGTTTTCTATAAATGTAACAAATACTACAGAAGTTCCAGGGATAGTCAATAGTGTGTATACAATGTTTAAAAATATGGATTTAGAAGCTAATCGTATTTTAACTGATCTTGAAATAAAACATGTTGCAGTTTTAATCAATCAAGACGTTTTAAGAGATGTTGTGACAAGATTATATCAAAACTCAAGTATGCTGTACGGAGGACCATTACATACCTTTATTGATAACGCTTTAGCTCAATCTGGGGTATTAAGTATGAATGATAGTGAGGTTACTAGTAGTATAATGGAATTTGAAAATGCATCGGTGAAGGATAACATTGATGAATATCTTTCGGATCGTAAGTTGTTTTGATGTAGGAGATTATTTTGTGCTACACTGAGGACATATTTTAAATGTTTGCTTGTAAAAGCATACTGAAGTTTACCATGTATATCGGACCATTAAAAGAGTCTGTTTAATGTTACGCAAAGGTCTTTTTATTTGATGATTATTTGCCTAAAAAGCGTTTTTATCCATTCATGTTGAATCGGTTTTATGTATCGAATTAGAATCGCTTTTCTAAATATCTGAGGGTCTAGACAAGTGACAATCGCTTGGAAAGCGTTAAGTATTTCTACAACTCCTTTCATCAGGATTGACATAAGCTTTTCGATAGCTTATTTCAGTCCTATACATTTTTGCTTTTCCATCATCGTTATCACTGATAGAATTTCACTTTGTCTAGGGCTTCTGATGTCCCAGAAATGGTGGAGAAATTGATATTTATAGGTAAACTGTATTGTCCACAGCTGAAACAGTTCGTGAACTACAAGAGGCGTTGGATCGTATAGAAAATGATATGGCAACAAAAGGGGGGAAGGTATGGCACTAATATAGTTTTAAAAATCGTCTGTAAAAGTTTTATCTCTTTGTACGTTTCGAATAATCTTGAACACACTCCTTTCAAATAGTTTTGTATTTTGCTTAACAGACAGACAGACGGACATGGCGAAACTATAAGGGTTCCTTGTTCACTACGGAACCCTCGAAAGGGAATCTTGAAGTAGATATGAGACAGGTGTTCTTCGTCCTTTGGCACTGTTTTTCCATAATTTATGATTAAAATTTAGCCGTTAAAAATGTGGCATTCACGAACCCGCAATGGGCCCGCATGAAACTTCCTCGCACTAAGAAGAGGCTTGTGCCCCAGCATCCAAAAAACTGTATCTCAGAAATATTGGGTCCACACCTTTGAAATTGGCGTTTTTTTTTTCACAAATAGAGAACCTCGTCACTTCTATGATTTAAAATATTCATCAATTGCTTGGTATTATATCGAATAATGACCATCATAGACAACTAACAATAGCAAAAAAACCTTATTACTTATAGTTTTCCAAACATAAAAAATACCTTAAAGATGACTCCTCATTTTGTTAGCAGAAATGACCACAATTTTTTTTTTACTTAGCCAAATTTTATCGCATAATCTAAGAGGCATATTACGTCTTAGTTTTTAAACATTAGTGCATAAAAGTTTTAAAACATTAGTGTTCATGGTTGTTCATATAAATTAAGAAAATGTTAGTATGAAAAATGCAACTTCTTTAAAATTCCCCATACAAAACGCTGATTTCATAGGACCTATTTCAAGAAAAGGGTCTTTTAAAACTTTTTTTGTCTTTTAGTATGTTTTAGTACAGTGTTTAGTATTGGTCATATCTCCTTCTACACATACAATAAAATGAAAAATAAATATAGGGATATGTAACTGCCTCGAAATAATCAAATGAGCGCTATTAAGGCAAAACACTGTGACAAAACATTAAGGCAACACACTCGAGTTATTGTATTGTATTTAAACGCTGCAGTGAGAACATTACAGGCATGGGCGTACCCAGGGGGGGGGCAGCTGACCCCCCCGGAAATCTCGCAGGATATGTATGTACTCGCCTAATTACTAATCAAAGTGTAAACGGGGCCTTATGCTAACTTTTAAATAAACCGCGCAGGTAACTGGTAAAATGCACTGATAACATGACGATAGCACACTACACTACATATTCCTAAAGTTTCATGTAGGTGTGTTTGTGTAGTGTGTACGACAAAACAGCCGCGGACGATCCGACCTAAAAAATCTCCCTAGGCCAGAAGCTGGGTACGCCCATGTACAGGCTAAGTATGTTTATGCTTATCCATGAAATATCAATTTCCATAGGTGCGAAGAGAACTAAGGGATCCAGATTTGGAAGATTCAGAATCAACCACATTTGACAAGCCACTGATCGATGCACTCCACGAAGCGGAGATAGAGAGAAATAAAACACTGCAAAGAGGTCTAATGTATAACATGGTACTAAAATATATGCCGTATTTGAAACAGTATGAAAGTGGAATACTTCCAAAGTCTGATGACGGTTCTAGTATAGCAAGTCGTGTGTCCGCTCCGTCTATTATAATTGTGTTAGTTTTTACTCTTTGTTTGTAATTTTTTAGGTGTATTTTAGATGTTTATGTTACTGTTTCGATTGTCTTGTTCATAAAGTTTTTGATATAGTGTTCGTTTTTGTTTTATTTTATTGTACGCGTGCGTTAAACGTTCAGGAGTGCAATGACGTCACGTTAACCCCCACATTTGGTTTCCTTGAATTGTGGCTGTAGTTTGACACTATAATTGCAAGCCACAATTGTACCATGTTTTAAAGCAAATAAATATAAATTCTATTCTATTCACACTGGCAGATATACTAAATACGACTAGTTTGAAGAACAAAAGATATCCACACACGTTATAAAAGTTATAAAGCATCTTGAGACAGTAGAACTTAACTTCTTATCGAAAACGTAATTCCAGTCACAATAATTTAAGGGTTGAATAATTCGAACTATACTTTGCTACTGTACTTACAGAACTGACCTACCAGCTACAAAATTTTCCAATGTTATATCAGTTACCTATCATTGAAACTAGGACCAAACAACAAAACTTATAAATAAATTCTTGAAATCTTTTAATGATGTTCCAATAAGACTAGGTCACAGTAATATTCCACATCACAGCCTACATCACAACAAAGGATTTAGAGCATTAATGAAAATTTAATGGTAAATGAGCGTCGGTCTCGATCGCCGGTCATCGGCCGCAGTCGAGCTGTGGTCACCTTACGAACTGGTCGTAGTCCGTCGTAGGCGCGTAGCCGCGTAGCACGTCTACGAATTGACGTAGCGGTTTCGTGTAACTGCGTTTTTCACGCGGTGAATGTTTTTGTTGCGAATGAAAAGTATTTAGGTGTGTGTTGAATGGTTTTGTAGTTGTGTTGTTGTTAAAATAGTGTTATTTTTCCTACATTTACACAGGGTTAATATTATTATACAATTTTATAATAAAAAAGTACTAAATAAAGTCCATTGAAATAAAACATAAAAGACCACCTAATTTCTTCACCAACAAGACAAAAAATAAAACATTCAAATTTCGAGTCCTATCGGACCTCTACGGCCTCAAGCTGTTTTTCCAAAATACTATGACGAATGACACGAAGGCTGGTTCAGAACCTCGTGAGGCTACGGCAAGAGGCTCGTGGTCTCGAAGACCTGATGACGTCAAGTTTGAGTTCGGGTTTGGAGTGCCGCTGGGGGCTATGTCTGCTCATCCTGCCTTCCATTCGGCTTGGGATCTTGGTTGGTAAGTAATTTTAGGAAACTTTTAACCCAATATTCAATCATTTATTACAGTCCACAATGTGTGCGTCTCACTTCACACCGAGGAGCGACGCGACCCGCACTTTATTATGATCAGATACAATATCGAATTTATTTACTACAAAATAAGATACACCCGCTGCGCAGCATCGCGCATCTCAGCGTACTTTGACACGCGTACACCCTCGCACTGAAATTACACCTTTTCGTGAAGAAAATAAACCTGCAACTGTCAGTAACGAGACACAATAGAATTTTAATTGTTATCGCCTTCTAAGTGCGGTCAGACTTTCGGGCTTCTGACGACCCGTAACGACTGTCAAAGATCCATGAATGATAGCCGGGACCAAGAGGCACGGAGGAGTCTCGGTATGTAAAGATGGTCACCTATCCACTGACCAACCCCGGCAAGCGTAGCTAACCTGATGGATCGACCCGTGTGGCTGTTATTACTTAGCCATGAGCTCTTCACTGCTGTTACCTAGCCCTCCCTTATTTTGAATCATAATTCTAGGTGATATTCGTGATAATGCAGGCCACGATTGTGTTCCTTAGCGTAGAAGGTAACTTCAATTAGGGATATTAACACGAGAATTCAAGACTCCCAGGTCATAGCATCAGACATTTCAAGGCTCAACAGGCTGTCTTTTAATTTCTCCTATATCGTGAAAGCAACGTTTGTCCGTGCAGGAATCGAATCTGCAACCAATCGTTCAAAGAATGCACCAACCGTGACGTCAGCGTGATGACGACATTAAAAGATGGTGTCAAAATGAAAGATACCAAGCGTGGCGTTCTATAAAATGACAATACTTTATATCACACACATGAATAATAATGTTCATTACGTTTTTCTAGTATGAGTTGGTATTCAGTATGACTCACTATTCCTATAGACCTGAATAAACAAATAGAAACAACATAACATCTCGCCTGTAATCCCCGAAGGGTTAGGCAGAGGTGTATTTATAGTATACCCTCATTTCGTCAGTTTTGTTTAAGTCCCATGTAATAGGGGGCGAGCTTATCAACCCTATTCCGGGCTGCTACTGAGAAATTCCTTATGGAAAAAACCAATAATACCTTGCCCGACCTGGGAATCGAATCGAGGACCTCATGCTCAGCAGTAACACTTGAGACCACTAGACCAACGAGCCAGAATCAATTGTACTACAGTATAATTTATCCATGAAGCTATATGTACGAAAAATGGCTGGCCCTGTAGAGTGACATTGTAAACAATGGTCTAACAGTAGCTATACTATTCTATACGGATACAACGTTCGGCTAATGGGAGCGTAGTACACGCAAGCCGTAGAGCCTTATTTAAAGCTTATCTGTAAAGTTATGATTCCAAACAACTGCAGCTGCTGCGTCACTACTGGTCCCCATACATTTGATGTGTCTGTTCTAAGTCGTAATCGATTTCAAAGCGTTTCGTATTTCTGCAGCACATCAATGGGATTTGCATAAGCTTTCCAGCTAATTGCATTATCGTCTCGTTAAAGCCGTTCCACCAAGGTAAATCGTATGATATGACAGGCAAGGTAGTCACAGATTATGTTAGCACGTGTGGCTTCAACTGCATACATTGTGAGAATTTAGCTGAGATATTTCTGTTTTTATACTAAGCGAAGTTAGGTTAAAAATACATTATGAAATAAAGTATGTCATTTTAACTCATTAATGTTTACTGCTAATAATAAAATGATTGAAATCATGTTTGCACTTACCTACTGCCTTCCTGTGAGCCAGTGGTAACGGCCCTAACTTACGAGTTGTAGGTCGTGGGTTCGAACACTGCCAGGCGCTTCACTTTGTGTAAATTATTTCATCACCACAGCTCTCAAAACGGTGAAGGAAAATATCGTGAGGAAGCTGGTATGTCGTAGAACCAAAAAAAATCAAGTATTCAAAACTAAAACCCAACTACGACTTAAAAGGTATAAACAAGACACCACAGACAGACAAATTAAAAATCCGGAGTCACACGTGTTAGGGCATAAATCGAACAGATTACGTGTGACTCCGGATTTTTAATTTGTCTGTCTGTGGTGTCTTGTTTATACCTTTTAAGTCGTAGTTGGGTTTTAGTTTTTATTACTTGATTTTTTTTAAATTCTTTTGGGGTTATAATATATATATTTTTGAAATGTGCTAATTAAGCCCTTTCATTTGATACCCAACATGGTACGATTAAACCATATTTTTTTTTAAGTTCCTCACTTTATGTCCTCTAGAGGGCGCCATTTAATTTAATGTGACTTCACATAGCCTATAACCAGCGGACAATCACGACGCTTCTAACGATACCTCATTTGTCAAATTGTAATAAGTGGTTAGGAAGATAGGAGGGAACAGATGAACATACATGCATACATAATACATATATACATACTTACATACATACCGGTCAAAATCATAACCCTCCTTTTTTCTTCGCCGTAGTCGGGTAAAAACTCGAAGACATGTGACATCTACCAACCCGAACTGGGCCCGCGTGGTGAATTACGGCCCACTCCCTCTCACAGACAGGAGGCCTGTGTCCCAGCAGTGTGAATGTTATAGGCTGATTATGCTTATGGTCTCTTTGTATTAAAGTTCTTTGGCCAGTACTATTACTCAACATCCCTTCCTAGCATTGCCCATTATTATGCCACACACTCACATTCAGAAATAGTTTTTTAAGTATAATTACTGTAGAGTACACCCAGTGACCTCCTTTGAGTGCGGCCTGATCTTGCTCGCGATAAAGAAACCAACTAGGGCAATATTCACAAACCGCAATTTGACTATTTACTTTGCTAAGTAAACTGAGCCTTGCATACGAATGTAAACATTATTCATATAGCACTAATGTTCATGTTCGAATGAAACGCTTGCTCACATTCGCTTATGCTTATACGAAATATAAAAATTATTTTGCATAAGAATAAGGTTCATTTTCGTATGGAACGCTTACTCAGTAAAGTCAGAGTGCGGTCTGTGAATCCAGCCCTTACTGAACGCTTTCTAATTATTATGGTTCGTGCGAGACAAGGCTTCGAGGAAAAAAAATGTAATTTGTAAATTATGAAGCGTCGACACACTTTCGAGTTGACTTTGAGTTACCCCCTTGTTTAACGATCCAGTGTAAAAATTAAAAAAATCAAGTAATAAAAACTAAAACCCAACTACGACTTAAAAGGTATAAACAAGACACCACAGACAGACAAATTAAAAATCCGGAGTCACACGTGTTAGGGCATAAATCGAACAGATTACGTGTGACTCCGGATTTTTAATTTGTCTGTCTGTGGTGTCTTGTTTATACCTTTTAAGTCGTAGTTGGGTTTCAGTTTTTATTACTTGATTTTTTTAAAATTCTTTTGGGGTTATAATATATATATTTTTGAAATGTGCTCATTAAGTCCTTTCATTTGATACCCAAGATGGTACGATTAAACCATATTTTTTTTTAAGTTCCTCACTTTATGTCCTCTAGAGGGCGCCATTTTTACTTGAATGTGACTTCACATAGCCTATAACCAGCGGACAATCACGACGCTTCTAACGATACCTCATTTGTCAAATTGTGACAAGTGGTTTGAAAGATAGGAGGGAACAGATGAACATACATACATACATACATACCGGTCAAAATCATAACCCTCCTTTTTTCTTCGCCGTAGTCGGGTAAAAACGTCGTTGCCTTAAAAAAACTGTCTTTCTGTACCTATTCCTGAAGGGTTTTGCGTGGGTGATTTGTAAATACGCCGTGGTTGCCTCTTCCCATGATACCTCACAATTTCTAATTTTACTGGAATTTATCGTATAGTAATCTATTATCGTAATACTATAAATGCGAAAGTGATTCTGTTTGTTACGCTTTTACGCTAAAACGGCTAAACGGATTTGGATGAAATTTGGCACAGGGGTAGAACATGACCTGGAATAGGATATAGGATACTTTTTATCCCGATATTCCTCCGGGATCGATATTTACGCGGGTGAAACCGCCGGGTGCGGCTAGTGTAAATATTAATCTTTAAACATGTTTTATTTTCATGTTAATTACAATAAATAAATGTTAAATAAAATTAAAACTAAGTTAAGTGTGAAATGAGTATTTTCAATTTTAAAATCATTCGAATTTAAATTAGTTTTCCGCCAGACGCGTTCTTAGGCCCAGTTATTTTCACAAATTATGAATTACTTTTGTGTCAAATTAGAGTAGGTAATTGCTAATGACAGCTGGGAATTCAGGAAATGAAGTGCTTTTAGAGGAATTGCTAATGTGGCCGTTTTAGGCCGCCAGTTCACTTATTAGGTACAACAATAAAGAAATAAAGAACAGTTTATCTTCAGCCATAACTCATTCCTCTGCCATTATTACACGAACACTAAGAAAGTACTAAAAAGTATTTCGGTCTCAAGGTGAAACTCGTTTTTAGGCAGTTGTGCTGCTATTAATTCACACGAGATTTTACCTACATGATAAATGAGGGTCGAGGGCTAAGGTGACGTGTGGCCAGGCACTAAAATTATGGAGGAAGTTAGGGTGCCTATCTAGGTAAGGATGCCGAACTGGACTTAGAACCCTAGTGGCAGTTATAGGTATCGGTTTCCGCGCGCGACACCCGCAACCGACAGGGGGAAACATTCTTTTTGCTTAAAATAATCGACTTTATCAATATCGATTTTTTTTCCAACACTGGCTGATAATATTTGTAAATCATAGAAAATAAAAGATACTTAAAAGCTCGTGCCCAAAACGTGTAAAAATAATATAAATGCGAAATTATATAAGACCAAAAAAGCCTAAGATAATAAGACCTACGATATTCCTTTTGAATACACGTATTGGTGTTCTTTGATATTTTAAATTCTTCATAGTTATTTAGGGATGGTGGCGGAGCTTATGGCTAAGTTATAACAGCGGCACGGCTCGTTCGATCAGGTTAAGAGTTACATACTAAGACCCCTCCGTGCCTCGGAAAGCACGTTAACCCGTTGGTTCCGGCTGTCGTTCGTGGATCTTTGACAGTCGTTACAGGTCTTCAGAAGCCCAAAAGTCTGACAACCAAGCTTGTCAAAGAGTATCGTGTTATCCAGTAACTGGGTTTTGAAGGTCAGATAGGCAGTCGGTTGCATCCGGTTAGACTGGAAGCCGCTTCCGAAATAGTTGGGTAAGGGAGATGATGATGAGAGATGGTCCAAGGCCACGATTGCGAGCGCGGCTACATGCACTTATTGTTATAACGTCAGGGGGCGTTTACTGTCCCGTAGTATTATGTCTGCAAAGTTTAATCCTAGCAATATCTTCTATGTCCCATCTTCTTGAGGCTTATATTTTCAGCAGATGAAAATGTCCTGCTTTGGCAGACATGAAAATGTCCTGCTTTAGCAGACATGAAAATATCCTGCTGTAGCAGGCATGAAAACGTCCTGCTTTAGCAGACATGAAAATATCCTGCTTTAGCAGACATGAAAATATCCTGCTTTAGCAGACATGAAAATGTCCTGCATTAGCTTATCCACGCTTCGTTTGTAGTGGAACTCCATTCTAATCGGATTGGTCAACCTGTCAAATTGCATGAGTAATGACAGTTAGTTACATATGCTGCTGATGTCTAGACCGATAGCTTGTCCATGGACAGGGTGGGTACACGTTAAGTAATTAAATGGTCCTGTAATTGTGTGCGATCGCCAGTTGTTAGTAGATACTTTGTTTAAATGGAGAATTGTGTTGTCTTTTGTTTATTGTATGCATTGTCTGATAGTACTTTGTAAGTAAGCTCTCACTCTGCTAGTTGCTAATACGGAAAGCCATTCTATAAATATTTTGACATGTTGTTAAGAGACTGGTTAAATACTTGTACATAATATTACTAAGTATTTTAAGACAGTAAGTAGGTAGTTAGTTTACATTTTGTTTACTAAATAAAAATTCTTAACTGTTGAAAAATAAAGATATTTAATTTTTTTAATTTGGTTTTATTAGAAATGTACCTACGTTATTCGTTAATGGACGTTGTTGAAAATACTCAACGACAATTTCTAGCTATTGATTCCTGATTGTATCGTAATGTTGAGTATACTTATCATATATTTTCTCAAAAACTAATTATTATTTATTTATTTTATTATTTTTTTGGGCATAATGATTAAAGTCATAAACAACAAAAATTTAATATTTTTTTAACCAAAACGGACTTGCGCATTAAAGGGTTAAGAATCTAATAGTTAGGTTACTAAATATAACGACGTCTTTTTAAAAAAAAGTGTAGTACTCGTGTACCTAATGTTTACATTTACATATAGGAAAGATGTTAACAGACAGAAAAAACAAACCGTTCTTAGATAGACATAAAAGAATCTTTAAAATCGGACTACTTCCACTGCAAAAAGTATTGCATTAAACAAAAATATGTGTCGACTTGAGAACCTTCTCCTTTTTTCGAAGATTGCAATTGAATTAATAACAAGGTAATTTAAAATCAAAATATGAATACTTATGTTTGACAGTCAAAAAATATCCTTATTTCATAAATTACTTTATGAAATAATTTTTTCATGGATGACTCACAGTCATAACGTACCTATCGCTGAAAATTACTCGCATCTATTTCTCGCCCCCACACCTTCCAGTTGTAAAATATTTAATTAAGGAGATACAAGACCACTTATAGTATCATTTTCACGCAAATTATTTCAATGTAAACGACCATAACCTAAATTAAAACGTACTTCATATAACATTAAAGTTTAATGGCCCGTCCATTCGTCATTTTGCGCACTCTTCGGGAAAACCCACGCATAATAAAGTTCACACTACATCTCAAAAGTTATCGTGCAAATATAGATTGTATCTTCGAACCATAAAGGTCACATTGGTGTAGCAGTGTATGGAAGGATGTTACAACTTGTGATGCTCAGTAAATTGTTGCGTAGGCGCCATTTTGTGTTTAAATTATTGAGTTTATTATCCAATTGCTCTTGACACTCGTTAAGTGATACGTCTCTGGTATAATCAAATTCAGGATTTGCCTGTTTATTCATTACTAACTGCGCCCCACGGTTTTACCCGCGTAAGTCTCGATCCCGTGGGAATATCGGGATAAAAGTATCCTATGTGTTAATCCAGGTTAGAAACTATCTGTTGCCAAATTTCATCCAAATCCATTCAGTAGTTTTTACGTGAAAGAGTAACAAACATCCATCCATCCATCCATACTTACTTACAAACTTTCGCGTTTATAATATTAGTAAGGATTTAGGTATTCTGTTACGACGACACAAGGACTTTCGAGTGGTGATGTAGATGATGGGTCATAATTGTGGGTAATTTCTACCTATTTACATAATAGAAATTGGGTTGAGACTCAAGAATGCTAAGAGGGATGTCTGGTGTTACGCGAATGGATAGAATAAGAAATGAGTACATAAGAGGAAGTCTGAAAGTTCAGTGAAAGTGAAACTGGAAATCGGCTGTCATGATATTGAATGTCGTGTTCGGGTTCGCGACAAGTCGATTGACTTGACGATTGTCATCCTGAGGATGCCTCGTTGAGATGTGAAACACGTGTCGATTTCTTACAGGGTTTTTTATTACTCTTTAGTAATGCGAGTAGGTTACAAATATTATAAATCCATTGTTTTTTTTTAAACATAACTACAGTTTTGAGCCATTTGGGGTCGAAACGCTCGCTCGCTTGTCACGGGGCACGAAAGCGCGTCTCCTTTTTAAAGAATTTTCTCGCCAACTGGTCTACACTTCACATGACCAGAGGGCTGGCTTCTTTCACTTTGGCCAAAGAATTAGCATTGCCATTCACCGCGGCAATGCTGCCAGTCTTCTGGGCAGGTTTCCGGATGACAACGATGCGGACAAGTACTTCAACGCCTAAGTATCCTTTTGTTTTTATTTGGATTGTTAGTCATCTTAATTTAGTGTTAGATTGTATATCTATATATATAAAAATAAATCCCTATTTCCCTTGGTCATGCCATCACGCGTGAACGGCTAGACCGATTTCGCTAATTCTTTTTCTGTTGTGTTTGTTATTGTCAGAAGAAGGTTCTTATGAAAGAAAAAAATAAGAAAATTGCGCGGAAAATTAGAAAATTTTAGAATAAATAACCACCATATAATTTTAATGGATTTTAAAAAACGTTAGTTGTATATAAGATTTGTTGTCTATGGTTATAATAGAAATACTGCCCAAATGTGGGTGTAATATGTACGCACCTCTGCAACCTACCCCTGAAAAAAACAAGCATGATGCTATACATATCCGATGTCCTCAATCACAAGTCCCCGATACGTCTTCACATCGATTGCATTCCTAATAACTTCGGCCGGTGGTTGACCCCTCCACAGTCTAGTCAATGACCTTTGGCACACATTTAGTACAAAGCTGTCAAGTTTACCCCGGGGTAAACAGTAAGGTCAGTTACCTTGCAACGTTGCAACATTGTAGGCAGGTTAGAGTATAAGGCTTTGAAGTGGCGCTCGAAATGTTGAACAGGCTTTTCGTGTGGAGTGGAGTACTAGTTTTTGTTCATGGTTTTAGGGAATTACATATTGCATTCTTACTAGAGTTCCCGCTATCCGCTCCAAGTAAGATATATTCGGAGTTATATGTTAGGAGTAGCTTTGCCTACAAGTACAATAAGAACAAATCATATCCCGTTTCTTATGTTGTATGAGTTAGAAAATGGTGCCCAGAGGGTTGGTGGAACTGTTTATAGGCCTTATTTTCCAAAAGTTCCTCCAGTGCGAGCATCAGGATCATCTTACTTCAAATATTACAGAAATAAAGAAAATTTTGAAGTTTGCTACAAGAAAAGGCCATGCGAACTAAATCCCCTTTTTTAATGGAGGTTCTCAATTCGACTGGTTTTTTTTATGTTTGTTACACGATTATGAATTGATTTTGATGATTCTTTTTGTTTTGTAGGATCATGCTTCAGAGGCGGTTCCATAATTTTTTTATTAACTTTGCTAGCGTAGTTTTTGAATTAGCTTTTAAGACGACGATTACGTTTTAAGTTGTTTTCACTGTACATAGCAGGCAGTGGTATTCGAATTTGTGTGGGGTAGGAACCACAACTAAAAGTGAAAAAAAAAAACTTAAAAAAAAAACAACCGTCTTCCAAAAAAAAACACTACAAAGTCAAAAATAATTTTAATTTCGGAAGTCGGTGGGAAAAAACTAAAATTCAAAACCAAAGGCTCTCCAAATTAAAGTTATTTTTCACTTTGTAGTGTTTTTTTTGTAAAAAGTATTTTTATTGCCAAATGGCCATTCTGCTGCTGACGTCAATCTCATTTGTTGGGAAGCGATGGATGGGGTCTTTTCCCCAGAGGGTCTAGACAAGTGACAATCGCTTCTAAAGCGTTTCGTTTTTCTACAACGACTTTCAACAGAATTGACATAAGCTTTTCGATAGCTTATGTCAGTCGGACTGACGAGGACTGACTCAGTCCTATACATTTTTGCCTTTTCCATCATCGTTATCGTTGATAGAATGTCACTTTGTCTAAGGGTTCAGGTCATGCGCTTATATTTGTTTAAAACAACTCAGCAAAACTCAAGCATGTTCGTAGACTGTAGTAGTTGCATTCATCTTCCCTTTCAGCAATCCGTACTCTCAACCTTGCCCTTCCGATATTTCTCGATGTTAACCTAACCTAACCTTTCTATTCCAATCACACATTAAGCACAAAGTTCAAAATAGCCACCACAGGCCGGCGGCACCCACCACCCATTATATTCTGGTAATTATAGTGCCTACATTTTTGTGGTCATTACTAACACAAAGATTAAACGAGGTTCACCAAAAGTAGACCAGTCAAGGACCTCAAACAAACACAAAATTGTCATTCGAAAATGTATTTGTGTACCTTTGAATTCTTTATCTACGCGACATAGGGGTTAATTTCCTTGCAACATAATTTTCGAGGGCGGCAAAGTCAAGTTTGTGTGTTGTACGCATCGAATCTTGCGGTCAACTATGGTTTCCGCAAACGGTTGCCATGACAACAGTCCAATAACAAACCTGTCAAATAGCACACGATTTTCCTACAAGCCGGTTCAACACAAGTATTTTCAACTAGTATACCCATGAAAATTATGTTTTCGTGACCTCAGAGTGACCTCAATGTTGCTTTGAATATTCTTACATATGTACTTAGCAAAATATGCCCTATCTTTGAGAAGAAAAATGGATTTCGGATTCGGTGACTTTTTGGTTCCAAATGTTAGGGGCCTGCGACAGTACTTTCAAACGGATCCATTTGGGTACGTTATAATATTGTCTTTCATTGGACATTGTTACGGATTGTTTAATTCATGTTTTTAGGTTACCTCATTCTAGACTGAATCATATTATAAGTCGACAAAGATCAGCTGTACCTATTTATGACAGAGTAAAACTTCATCACTTGAATATTATTGAAAAGGTTTGAGAACCATGGGCAGTATCTTAATTAAACAAGAAATTGTGTCCCATCTCCGAGACATCGGAAATTTAGCGACGGACAGTTGACTAATAAGCAATAAAGCCTGATTTACACGGAGCGATTTAATTGCCAATGGCATGCAATTAGTTGAAGTTGGCGGTGAATTATTATGTTCTAGGTATACCATTACCCACAAACATCAAACTGGCTTGGTTTGTGTAATTTTAAATAGATTGGCGTGCTATTGAGAAGCTATTGACGAAATCCAAAATAATAATTGTCATGTTTGCCAAAGCGAATTAGTACCCTGATCATTTGCTAAACTAATGACTTACGGGTAAGAAAAGAATCCAAAAAACCTGATTTCCTGAAACCGGGAACACGCAGTGACCAGCATGGTATTATAGGTAATGAATGCTCGTTCCGCTTCTGCCTGAAAACAGGCCAATGCCCTGTAGTTGGACCATTACCGGCTCATAATGTACATAATCTAACGGGCATACAAAAAAAAAAAAATAAAGAAAGAAAGAAAGAATAACGTTTATGTGGACACAGTTCGTGAAACACAAAATACAAATCATAAAACACACACACATACACACACACACACACAGTATAGGGACAAATACAAAGATATTCGTAGGATATAGTTTATTTCATTTTTTTTGAGGTGTGAGGTTCTAAAAATCAATGAACAAGGCTGAGATATAAACAAAATTGCATTTAGAATTGCACGCAGGTCATGTGTTGTTGGCCTTAGCGTCAATTGAAGACCAGCTCAATGCCACAATCATTTAATCAATTTTCTCTGTCAGGTTTATTTTTATCCCTGTGTGGTCTTCAATCATTTTAGAGAATTGCTTTCATTTATGGTGTGATTATGTTGGAACTGGTACTGTAATCCTGAATCGCCTGGTAGGCTATTGAATCCAAATGTTGAAAAAGTTCCTAGTGTACTGATGTTTTTTCGTCAAACAATACATTATTGGGAAAAATGAATCAATTTCCAAGAATCTGCTGCACTTTCTGTATCATTAAATATATCTATGATGGTGCCCTTCACGGTCAGACTCAGTTCTTTTATATCATTGAAAGCTTTCCATATCGAGTTCGGGGCCTTAGCTGGTGCTATGTTGGTTTTTGTTGTAGGAATACTTTATATTAGCTATTGGATTATTAGGATTTATTGTTGAAGTTTATTATATTGTATTTACATATAACGTGCATTTTAATCCCCCCAATCTGGTAGCGGCCTGTATGGCTTTTGTTCAATTTTAAATGCTTTCTTGATCTGCAGTTGATGTAATCTGTACCTTTTATTTTCTTTCACAGTCCGTCATCCGGGTTCCACCAAATGGCCAGGATGATGGATCGAATGATGGTCGAAAGCCTCCAACCTTTCGGGTACGCGCGAATATCAACAAGTAGTAACGGTGGCGGGGGTAAGAAGGACGATACAGATCCCCCTGTACCTCGCAATGGACTAAGAGCAGAGCAAAGCGTGACGAGGAGAGACCGAGCTAGGGGCCACACCAGCAGCACGCATGACGACACAGGAACACGGCATCCACCCACACAAAGTGAGCATTTAGATCAGAAATAGGTATGGGTTTCAGCAGAACGAGATGGATCAGTTTTATCTATACTCCATTTAAAATAAGATTAGACGTTTAAAAAAACCTTTTTACAGTCCGTTCAACCGATTTTGACTTCTATACCGTATGCATAATGATGGCATTAAAAGCAAAAAAGGTTACACAATACCAACTGTCTACTGCAGCTGCCACTTGTCATGCCACCAACGCAATAGAAGTCAAAATCGATTGAACGGACTATAAAAAAGGTTTATTTAAATTTCTAATCTTATTTCAAATGGAGTAGGTATAGTAGTAGATAAAACTGCAAATCTTTTGTTAATTTCGGAATGAGGGGAAAAATTGTATTGTCATTATAATTTACCAAATACTTACAGTACTTCATGCATTTCTGTACTTACTTTCTTTGAATTTAGAAAGCCTATTCTCTATGTTAAGATCCACACCACACAAAAAGTAACCGAAAATCATTCAAACAGGTACAAATTTTAGCAAATAGAGAACAATTTTGTGCGTTGAAATGTAGAATCTAATTCTATGACGTCGATTAACAAAAATATTGTTTCAGTTGTCAAACCGTCACATGTAGTAAACATAACAGATAAACCCCCCGATCAACAAAAGAACCCAGACCCAACCACAGAGAAATGGGCGGGCACGCTACGGCGTCGTGAAACCATATTACCAGCAATAGGCAGGAAGGCTTCACTGGGTAGTGGAAGGATGCAGGTCACCCGATCGGTCGATAGACTTTCTAGAACGGGAAAGACTCGACCCCTTATACCTATAAAACCAAGACTCAAAAAAAAAGATGTGCCTAACGAAGGTGCTGATGTCACGATATTTGAGAAGGATGAAAAGGTGTTTGATGCGACAGGATACGAGCTGCATTTAGTGGAGACTTTGGAAAGAGATATTTTGCAGAGGAACCCTGATGTTCGCTGGAAGGATGTCATAGGACTTGATGATGCTAAGTCCGTTCTGCAGGAGGCGATGGTTCTGCCGCTGGTAATGCCTGATTACTTTAAGGTAAGAAGCATCTTATTACCATCGGCGATTGTTACTTGTGGTATAAATTGCATGACTACAATAATTGCGGTCGTTGACCCACAAGAAAATCATCAAATTAATATTTTTTTTGTTTTATCATCTTTAAATAACGATACCCATCGCGTCTATGGAGTTTAGCTGGCCAATTAAAATAACCCCGTATACAGCGTGTAACAATCTGTCCGATCCGTGAGGGTGTTGTTAAGAATTATACAAAAAAATCAATCTGCCTAGCCTTTTCCCAACTATGTTGGGGTCGGCTTCCAGTCTAACCGGATGCAGCTGAATACCAGTATTTTACATGGAGCGACTGCCTATCTGACCTTCATAACCCAGTAACTGGGTAATACGATACCCCTTGGTTAGACTGGTTGTCAGACTTTCGTGCTTCTGACGACTCGTAACGACTGTCAAAGATCCACAAATGACAGCCGGGACCAACGGCTTAACGTGCTTTCCGAGGCACGGAGGAGTCTCGATATGTGAAAATGGTCACCCATCCACGGACCAACCCCGGCAAGCGTAGCTTAACCTGATGGATTAAGAATCATACTGAGAGTCTAATTAAGTTTTTTTTTTGAAAAATTAAAATTAAAATTCACCGCATTTTTTTTCAGTTTATTACATGGGGAATTTTACCGGCTTATTACATGGGGCGCGGGCGGTCGTAGTTTAATGTCTTCAAGTCATAACTTATAACCTCTGTAGAAAATTTGCTAATTAATAATCAAATTGGGGTATTTTTTTTCTAAAAATGTGAATTTCAAATTGCAAAAACTTTTTTATTTTCATTAATTTTTTTTTTTCTGGTAATGTGCCCCTTTTGGATCGGACAGGGTTTTTGTTACACGCTGTATAGTGATATTTAGAATAAGGACATTTCGAGGACTTCAGTTACGTATATAAATCACGAACCCAATCTTGGTTTAGCCTAGTTTAAATTGACGATTTGCGTGAGGCGGCTAACGGTCAATGCTCATTTTGTTCACCCGTTCTTGTAAAGTTTGTTCTTTAGGTTCGCGTCAGGTAATCGAATTATGGCTGTAAAATGTGAAGAGTAAAAGGTGGTTTGTAAAAAAATATTTCTACAACATTATTTTCGCATAGGGGTCATTGTATCATTTAGAACAACTTTTTCTATGGGACCAAACTTGAAATCGCGAAAAAAAAATCTGCTGTTCCATACATTTTGTCGATTTAAGTGAACACAAATGTATGGAACAGCTGATTTTTTTTTAGTACAATGACCCTTTTCGTGTTTAGCATAAACAAAAAATAATGTTGTATGGTTGAATATTGCATTGTGCGCTTAATTTCTTACGTCACGTTATTATCGTGAACGTCCACGGCAGGTAGGTAAAATATAATGGAAACACGTGCATGTTATAACTTTATCGTGGACGGGAAAAAGGCGTCTTCATAATATTATTATATTTCCGTACATTTTACTTGACTATAAAACTGAACTTCGATAAACGGTACTACGACAAGATTTGATTTCGACATTACGGAACTCCGTCTTTATTTGGATAATACTTTAGTTCGACATACCTTAAGTCCGACACTACTGTACTCCGACAAAATGTTTTTCGACATGACTTAACTACGAAATGATGTGACTTCGACGACATACTACTTCGACATCATTCAATTTCGACGTACTCTACTCCAAAACATGTCGAACTGACTTTTGCTTGGTTAGCTAAATTAGACAACGGTGGGGTAAATGCGTAACACACTAACATTAGCAATGGCTTTCATTTTGACAGTTCAACAACATTCATTGCGTTATTACATTGCTGAGCAGAAATTTTTTTCGAACATGGGTTTAGCAATATCCTTCAAAATCATTTAGATTGTGATTGAAAGTGTGTAAAAGAGGATGCTGGTCTTAAATAGACTCCTTCTTTACTTTCAGTCGTTTGTTTTTACAAAAACAAACCCTAGCTTGAATCGTTGCGTAATTAGCAATTCCTATTAAAACAGTGCGACACGCGACGTACCCGGGTTTGTAGTGACTTCGCGCGTCCAGTGTCGCGCATAATATCAATAATACAGTCTGTACTAGTGTACTCTGCGCCTGGTTCAGGCCTTGAACCAATGTGACCATCACACGCTATGTTCAACTGAATTCTGGGCTAGAAATTCGGCCTGGATTTTTGAAGGTGCTTAAAATAATGTTGATTAAACAGTTTGTTGGGTCAAGACACAAATGGGATATTTTTGTTACGATTATACAACAAAAACGACAAGTCTTCAAAGTTTTTTGAAGTTAAAACTTCTTTAGGCGCGTTGAACGATTTTTGGCAGGCAGTAAATTTATGGATTACGAAGTGCTTTACTAGAGAAAAACAAATAATAATAAAATAAAAAAATAATTATGTTCTACAATAGGTAACTAGATATTATGTGCTTGAATTGAGCATTATTTGTGCAGACAACCAGGGGGCCAAGTCTACTAATTTACAAACGTGTCAGTGGTCTCACAATGATGAGTTTTTGACAGACTTTGTATGGCATATCTGTCAAAAACTCATCATTGTGAGACCACTGACACGTTTGTAAATTAGTAGACTTCTAGACTTGGCCCCCGTGTTCGTTGAAGGGGCAAGGGGTATCGTATTACCCAGTTACTGGGTCGTGGAGGTCAGATAGGCAGTCATGTAAAATACTGGTATTCAGCTGCATAGTTCGGAAATGGCTAGGCAGATTGATTGAACCAGAGTTGGTTGAATCTCATTTAGGATTATGTCTGGTTTAAGTTATTCAAATATTGCAATTAGATTGGCGTATCTACCACAGGTAACACAATAACATGGTATACACGAGGGTCTTAGGAACTGTAGGTCATAGGAACATAAAAATTTACGCTTTCTGGAGTGAGAGTAATTTTATGTAAAAGCGTTTTACTGACGCCATCGCAAGTTTTTCGGTTTTTATCATTATTTTTACACAAAAACTAATCGGTAAAAAAATAAAACAGGTGTCTTTGTCTTTTTATCTTTAGCTTGTGGATGGCAATTTAGACATTGGCTACGAGTTTGGTACCTTCAGTAGGTACCTAGTGTCCATCAGTACTTGTAACGCGCTCAGACAACAGGACACACCGGACACGTATTAAATGTCCCATCTTTTGTGGAACAGCACCACATTTACTTACTTTCACTTTCAACTTATACCTCGCATTAGGGCATCCGTCGACCTTGGAAGGGTGTGCTCCTCACGGGTCCCCCAGGCACTGGCAAGACGTTGCTGGCTCGGGCCGTCGCAACCGAGTGCCGCACGACGTTCTTCAACGTCTCGTCTGCTACCCTCACGTCCAAGTACAGGGGAGACTCCGAGAAACTTGTGCGACTGTTGTTCGATATGGTAAGTAGCCACATAATCACTTAAAATAACATAACGTCACTCCTTCATATCATTCCACGTGGACTACATTGAAGGACTCACCTTAAGAGCGTTTATGCTGAAAGTGGGCAACGTCGCAAATAGATGTCAAATATTTCGCTGTTTTGATTAATTTGGCAATATTACTGTATGGAAATATGAAATATGGCTAAACAACTGTCTAAAATATTGATTATGAAATGCAATCAATAATATCGTAACACCGAATATTTAGTTTTAGTTGTAAAAAAAGGATTTGGAAACTTTCCAAATGCCTTTTTTACACTTAAAACCGGTTATAATTAAATTCAGTGTTATAATTGCGATTCGTAATCAATATTTTACCTTAATTCATATTGCCATACAGTAATATTACCAAATTAATCAAAACAGGTAAATATTTGACAGTTATTTGCGACGTTGCCAACTTTCAGCGTAAACGCTCTTAATGCTCTCAATTAAATTGCAGGCAGCGTTCTACGCCCCGAGCACGATATTCCTAGACGAGGTGGATTCTCTGTGCGCTGTCCGTGGCGCCGACTCTGAACACGAAGCCTCCCGCAGGTTCAAGGCGGAGCTGCTCATACAGATGGATGGACTAGGTGCTCCTTTGTAAGTCTTAGTATAGGTTGGGGAACATTATAATGGCTTATCTGATGAAAGATCGCTGTAGCACCGGAACATGAGAAAGTTTCGAGAAGACTTTGTCAGCTTCACTTGACCGCATTCAAGAAACATATACAGAAACACAAATACAAAAAAATAAACACAGAGATATCATTTATCTCAAATAGGCACTTATAAGACTTTTGAACGAAAATTTTCAAAAAAATATAATTGATTCTAGTCCAAAAGGTAGTTTCGTATTTAGAAGAATGGGCTAGAAACTTCACCGATACTCTTTTAAAAATGTTTTACAATATTTTGTATACATAAATTATTTAAAAGCATATATGAAGACGATGCTCCGAGAATAAAATTACCACATCACAGCAGGTAACAAATTAAAAAAAATCACCATTTAACTGTTTTTATGGAAGTAAACAAAGAAAAGTAAACCAAGTAAGATAAATGAGCTAATTATCATGGCAAGATTAGTTTTTCTACAAACGTATCCAAATGTTCCAATCCTGTTTCTTTATTACAAACATTATTGTACCTAGTTACTACATCAAGTGCTTATTTTATAGCCTTAAATCTATTATAGTGTGGGTTCGTTCCTTTTGGAGTGACGAGACCGGCAATACGGGTGAATAGATTTAGATTAGCATTTGAATTATACAGTTATTCCTTAAAAGTCATCTCCAATAAAAACCGTCGCGTCAAAAGCCGTATACGCACGAACGAACAAGAAAATGGTGAACACGAACATCGAAAACTTAGGTCGTCAAAAATGATCGTGAAGAATCCAAAGCTACTAAAGAGAGCGGGGCGGTTGAGCGCTAACACAAGTCGAACTGTGTTCGTATGTTTTTCGTGTTCACTTTGCTAATTTACGTCCACACGGACGAACCAAATGTTCCATGTTCGATGTTCATGTTCACCATGTTTTGTTCGACCATGCGTACACGCTTTTATTTTCAAAGACATGGCAAATTCAATTCATGATGATTAAGGATTTTTTTTGTTTCAGCCATCGAGATAAAATCATAATGGTACTTGCGGCGACAAATCACCCTTGGGACATCGATGAGGCTTTCAGAAGACGATTCGAAAAGAGGATTTACGTCGGTCTGCCTGATGGTAAGTTTTATGGCGGCTCGGAACATGAGGCGAGCCGCTGCGTAGTAATAAATTCATGTGTCAGCGGGGGTGAGGGGTGCGGTACTGCGCAGCGATTAGCACTTCAGAGCCCCTATAAAGTTTGACGTGTACTATAACGGCCCCGATTTTGATGATTATTGGGACTTGGAATACATAACAAAGTATGTACAACATATGCCGCAAATAAACATATTTTCTTTCTTCTTCTTCTTCATACATTTCAGATACGCTTTAAGCTATAAGTAATGCTTTAGGAAGATCTATGGTCTTTTAAAGGCATGAGAAACAGGGTGTAAAGTTCACTCATCCTCTATCCCACCTCCCTTTTTTTTATAAAAGGGAGGATCCTCCGACTAGATGGGTGTCGTGAAAGGCGGGCGACTGCTGAACGATTGATGTCGGGATCTTGTATGTCGCTCGCGCGGTAAACTCTAATTGCGCGATGCAGGATTTTGCATGACGTTAGGTCTTTGATGCGTAGTTCGCATGTGGCGATGTAGATGCCGCCACAATCTAATGGGGTAGGTCTTTCGGGCTAAATAATAATGTTTGTTTGTTTCTTTATATTTAAATAGCTGTATACAAGGTGGAGACGACAATACAACAATAAATGAAAACACTGGCAATACTAATGCATAAGAGTGTTTTGGAACTAACAAATAAATCCTAACATCGAAATTAAAAAAGTCATTTTTCAAACAAACTAAATAGTAGTGATGGGCCGACTATGGGATTTGCCGATTTTTGACTAGCTATCGTAACTAAACTACTGGAAATATTTGATTAATTTTTTGTATGTAGACCGAGAACGTCATTAAATATACGGAGTTTCATTTTTTGTTGTATTGTCGTCTCCACCTTGTATAAAGTGTTGTATTAATTACACCTACTAGGTACTGTTTTTTTCTACATCACACAAAGGTTGACTACATACATTTGTGAATATTAAATAAATACATAGACCGGTTATTTCTCAGAGTCAACAAGAATAAGTCTCCTGAAGCTGTGTCTGCGAGATGTTGCGCTGGCTGATACCGTTCACCTTCAAAAAGTGGCGGAACAACTAGCAGGGTACAGCGGCTCGGATATCAGTAATCTTTGTAGGTAAGATAAAGACACATGCATGTTTTATTTCTTACTAGCTTTTGCCTGTGACTTCACCCGCGTGGACGCGTCTACGACGCGCCTAATTCTTTTTCTAAAATAAAATAAGCCTAAGTTACTCCTTGTAACATTAGCTATCTACCAGTCGAAGTCCCGTCAAAATCGCTCGAGCTGTTTCGGATATTTGCCGAAACAAACAGAGAAACAGACAGACAACCAAACTTTCAAACATTGATTTTTTGTTTTATGCATTTAGTAAAATGTATTATTTTGAAATCACAAAAAGACACTTCAATTTTATTTATTTGTACGAGTTGTAAGGTCCTATAGTATCGAACCCAAACAGGCGCTTTACTTTGTGTAATTTATTTCATCATCTCTGCTCACAAAACGGTGAAGGAAAACATCGTGAGGCAACCAGCATGTACTTAATCCAAAAATTCGAGGACATGTGACATCTACCAACCCGCACTGAGTCAGCGGGGTGGATTACGGCCGACTCTCTCAAAGAGGAGGCTCGTGTCCTAGC
The DNA here is from genome assembly GCA_947363905.1 of Lithophane semibrunnea. Classification (NCBI taxonomy): domain Eukaryota; kingdom Metazoa; phylum Arthropoda; class Insecta; order Lepidoptera; family Noctuidae; genus Lithophane; species Lithophane semibrunnea. Next base: position 3,256,266 of record OX376194.1, on the reverse strand, counting down.
AATGGAAACGTTATAGGCTGCTTATGATGGCACCTTATTTAGCCATAAAACTAGACATAGACCTAACTAGTATTTTTTTATTTTATATTCAGGGACGCAGCCATGATGACGATGCGTCGCAAAATTGCAGGCAAAACTCCAGACGAAATTCGAAAGCTGAATCGATCCGAACTGGAGGCTCCTGTTTCGAACGAAGACTTAACCCTTGCCATTGAGAAGACTAGGTACACGAAAAGAATAATGCCGTTGGATTTTCAACTTTCGGGGCTAAGTGCAAGAGGGTTGACAATTCAACGGTTTGCTTAATTTAGGCATCCATTTTGGATGTCGCTTAGTGTTAGTGAAAATGTGCACTTTTAGTTGTAGGACCCCAAAAAAAACTGACCAAATTAATTTCCTTTTTTGTCTACTCAGGCGCCCAGGCTTCAGTTGTTACCTAAGACTTCTTCAAAATGTTATGGTTGCCCCAACGCAAAACTCGTGCGTTTGAGTCCTTATCATGTTTAAATATCGATACCCATCAAGTGGCAGTGCTTGGGGGAGGGCTATGTCCAGCAGTGGACGTCTTTCGGCTGGAATGATGATGATGATGATGCGGAGTTTCACTAGTTACTTTAATTTGACCTTGTATAAACGGGTATAATCGCGGGGTTAGCAACAATTTTGTTATGGTTTTAATGCTTCATCTATGACCTTTGGTTCCAGACGGACAGTATCTGACCAAGACGTGAACCGTTACAACTCCTGGATGACCAAACACGGATCCTCCTAGCGCCGCGCCTGGGCTTTCCGAGCCCTGCTGCAGAAACTGCGCAGCGATTAAACACATCTGCACAGTGACGTAGGCTGCTTCTGTAAAGCTCCATTAACACGATACAAGTTTTTTGCCCGTGAATACAATAAAATTGAAGCAACTGATAACTTGCATCGTATAAATACTGTTTAGACGGTGCAACTTCTTTAGCTGCTTCAACTTATGGTATGCTACGGGCAATAAAATCGCACCGTGTGTGCAGGCTTTAGGCTGATGACTTTAAAAGGACTTATTTGGACTACGCAGATTACTACCCGTTTTGATGTCATTTTTACTAAGTTTGGCATTTGACATTGTCAATGTTTCTCGATCTATAAAGCAGTAGACAAATTCTTAACGACTCTACTTCTATATTTTAATCCTTCAGGTATTCGCACAAGATATAAATTTTTTGCTTTTAGTTTTTCATACACTTCGATATTTTTATTACGAAAATATAGCATTGTGTAGAGCACCTTTACTAGAAATCTTGGTAACCCTTCAACTACGCGAAATAACCTAGTGCAAAGAATGAAAAAATAACATCTGAAATCTTGGCTGACAGTACCAACTTCCAAGAAAATGGGTTGGTATGGGATGGTCAACTTTAGCACTTCGCGCGCTCCGTGATCAAATCAAATAGCGCGTGCTTCCCCGGCTTCCTGTTACACACTTCCGTCCCTTTTCAAGAAATCACTCCCACAGATTGTAGGAAAGCGAGAGAAAAGATGTTACATATCTAAAATGTTTTATTAACCACTTTTTATTATACATTGGATGCATAAAGAGTACAACTGACACGTATTTTAGTGTAAGTCGTAACAACATTATCAATACAGCTAGAATTTTTGGCTGTGTAAAGTGAAAAAGCGTCAGCCTAATTCAGATGTGTTACGTCACTTGCGTAGATATCGATGCAATATTTGGACTGAATTGAGTGGACTTTAAAAAATTATAAGTGTAAATTATAATAATGGTGAACAAGTCGTGATTTGACAAGCATGGAACTTCAAAGCTCTTGTGGTTGAAATCAGTGGACATTGAATAATAATGTCTGCGTTGTTTTTTAAGTAGTGTCGGGTAAAGAGGGATGATAAGAAATTCGGAGTAAGTTACAAATGGAATTTGATGATCTGAAACAATTGAACGCTCCATTTGTTTTCTACTCCGTGTTTGATGATAACTTTGATGAATTAATGTGGCCTCTATAAAATACAGCAACACCTCATCACTCAGTTAAAGAGTTATACAATTGTGGCGGCATCTACAACGCCACATGGGAACTACGCATCACTCCGACGTAACGCAAAATCCTGCATCGCGCAAGCAAAGTTTACCGCCCACAGATCTATGACGTCATTGGCGTAAAAAAATATGGCCATATTAATTCAACAGAGTTTTTAAAGTTTACATAATTATAGAGATTTTGATATTCTACATAAGATGCACTTTAAACGGATAGTTTTAAAAAAATGTAAAAGAATCAATAAATGGTCTACCCGATGTAGAAATTATGTTACCTATTGATTATAGCGAATCAAAGATTTAATGTATTTATTATCTCGACGACTACGAAAACATAATACTCATGTATGCTATGTATTTTCAATATTATTTACAATAAACAATTTACTTTTTAATTTATTGGTTTAAATTGTATCGTAGTATAATGATATACTATCAAAACAGTTAATCTATCTATCTTACTATCAAATTAATCGGTCGCTTTCGTCAATCGATTTGTATTTATAATTCGCTAACTAGAATTTAATTTTCGTGAGAGTTTTAGTAGAATTAGATTATCTTTCATGGCTTTTATTATTGCTTTTTGTTCGAGATTTTTCACAAGGAATTAATCTAGGGTGTTTTGTAATAAAATAACAAGAATGGTCAAAATCTGTTTATTGAGGAATGGCGTAAAAATTGTGTAGTTTTTAAATTTGTCTGTCCGTCTGCGTAAATATTTCAGTGTATTATGTAGCTGTACCGTGCCGTTAATTAACGTGTAGATAAATTATATTAATAAAGCTCTTATACGAATTTTGATACAGTAGAGTTTGATTTCACTCATTTCTTGATATGTCTCATAATATGTTAAGGCCACAAATTGGTCCGTTAAAGTTAGTAACAAAATAATAAAAAATAACTAACAAGAAAAATATAATATTCAACTATAATAATATGATTATTAAAATAAATATTTTGGTGTTACATTAAACAGTTTGACTTTGAATGAAAGCCAGATTGTTTAATGTTAATGATTTAAAAAAAAATTCAAAATAAGATCAGATTTTAGTCTGAATCTTTAACAAAGTGACTAATTTAGAGATGTATCAACTAGCTGTGTTGAAACTAGATTTATATTCGTTTCTTGATATCGATAAATTTCATTAATCAGGTAATTTGTACTAGTTAACACATCTCCACTAAAAATTATTAAAATATCACTATCCATGCGATTGTTTTACTAAAAATTACAAAGATGGAACATTCCTTATAATATTTAAAGAGTGAATACTTAATAGTTCGCTAGTTTTGAAGGCACTATAATAATATTTACACGAGAAACGATTGCTCAACAAACATGCGATATAATTTAAAAAGAAAACGTATCTTTGGCTAAAAATAGAGATATAATTGTCGTTTACACGCGCTCACACCGTGGTGTAATGTGTCATCTATTTTGAACTTTACGTTTGAGACACGTACGATGCTCTTTTGCCTTGAACTACATTTTTCTGTAGATGTCGAGTTCTTTTTCTTTCATTCCCGTAATGCGACGTATGTTCTTACTTGAAACTCTATTAAAATTTGTATAATTGTCAATATGGCAATATTCAGCTTTTTTTTATTTAGATATTACAGAGGGAGTGCGTGTAAAACGGTCCAATAAATTCACTTAAAACAAACAAAAATATATCATTTCGCTTAATCTAAAGTTAAATATTAAAAGAACATTGTATTGTGATTCATAAAATAATGTGAATACTATCACAACTCCGTTCATGCCGTACGTCACATGACTCATTTATCGATGTCTTTTGTTCCGATTTTGTACTAAAAGACTCCGAAACTACGTAATTTCGGACTTGCCAGTGATTTCATTCATTTGTACAATAACACGACTGTATTTAAAGACAATACAATATCGACGATATTCCGATATTCGATATTTCCTTGTCACGTGCTTCATCAAATACATTATCATTAATTTCTGTCATTAATTAATAACATTTCACCTACTCTACTTACAATTTATGAAAAATCTAGCAACAAATTCAGAAGGCTACAAAATTCTAATCTCTAGGTAATCTAAAAATTTCGTTTGTACGTAAATGATTATCCGAGAACTAATTTTAGGCTGAAAATAGATGTTGACGTCAGTCGCGTTGAAAGATACAAAACATTTAATTCAGTCGAGTAACGGTATAGAATTTCCTTTAAATAGCCCATACGTCCATAGTTTTAAAAATATCTTTGTCCTGACTAGTTCAAAAATGGCTCACTAGTGTCTTTACTAAGGCACTTATTCGACACATTGCAAAAGCCTGCATTTATTAAAATGATCGCCCGCAAAAATCCGCCAATCTAAAAATCCGAAAGACACTATAAAATTGATGTTGGAACAATGTAAATAACAACTTTTATTTCTGTACTTACAACGATCTTTTGGCGCGTGGCAAAAATCGGAACGAACGCCGCCATCTTGTTTTTTCAATACATTTCACAAAACAATCGCGCAAATGTTTACCAACAGCGTCAACCTGTTATCGTCATTCGAGCGCCAAAAGATTCTTGTAGCGTTGTACTTCAACTGATTTACATTCCTTTCCAGTTAGTCCACACAATATTTCAAGACACACTTTAGGTTCTACGCGACTGACAGTCCACCTAAATCCAGCATCACCAGCATAGCCGAACACCTTCGCAGGTGGTATGTTTGGCTACTTATCCTAATTAGTCTTGTGGTCACTCGGGCGGGCCGCCGTTGGTCTCTGCTGCCTTGCGCTCATCGTCTTCGTTCTCAAGGATGTCCGTGAAGCAGAATGGGGCAAAGGCATAACCTTGACCTTCGTAGAACTTGCTCATGAATTCCACCCTGGAATGAGGAAGATGGCGGATTAGGCTTGAGGGGATCATATCTTTCTAGAATGAAGCATATATAGGTAGGATACTCCTCCGGCCAGCGTATCCATTTGGCCCCTCAGGATCCCCCATCCCCCAAGGATTTTACTATATGACTAACGTATAAATTAAGGTAGCTAAATTGCTTAAGGTTGATGCGCTAGGGTAGCCCGCGAAATTCAATTTTTTTTAAGTTTTTTGCAATTTGCAGGTCAGTATGTATGTTGATCTAAAAATATGAATTTATAGAATTATAAACATACAAATGTCATGATTTCATGAAATAGTCATTCAATACCCTTTCATGAGCTTAGAGAGTTGTATTGCTGATTTTAATGTTTATAATTCTGTAAATCCATATTTGTTACGAGCGCTAATAATATTAAGATCAACATACAACCTGATACTGACCTGCAAATTGCAAAAAACTTAAGAAAATTTGAATTTCGCGGGCCACCCTAGCGCATCCCCCTTAAGCAGCAAATACTTAGAAAGAAAAGAAAGAAAGAAAAATAGGTTTATTTGTCACAGAAACACGTGCATACAAAAAGATAACAGTAACTTAATCATAATTATAAGTCATAAAAATATGATAATATGAGGAGTGGGTACATTGAAATTAAATTAAAAAAAACAGTTGCACGTCATGACTGTGACAAGAAGGCTTCCACTCAGCATGATGCTGTGCTATGGACCCACAGCACAGCGCTGATTTTCAGTGGTCATCCGATACTTAGTAGATTTATAGTATTATATTTTTATGTAGGCGGATTTGAAATCCAAGACTTGGTTCCTCCATCTTGACGGGCACTCAAAACCGGGTTTTCTGAATCCACTTATTAAAGTCGGAACTCCCATTAAATTTTTCCACTCCTTTTATTCTAGGCATGCATGAGTCATTTTTTTATAAAGCTAATTGACAAAAGTCTTACTACCAAGACATTATTCAGAATACGCTCTGGTGCCTTTCTAGTAGAAAAGAAGTATATGAGATAGGAAATAATAATGGCAACATAATATGTGTGCTAAATCTTGACGTACCAATGCAACCGCAGCGTATGCAAGAAGGCAGACAGGCCCTCCATGAGAACCAGGATGGCCAGCGTGAAGAACGCCCACACGCCGAAGATGAGGTACAGCTTGATGGAGTTCACGCCTGGACTTCCCATGCCCATGATGAGGACGCGCTGCCAGAGTACCGCTGATAGCTCTGATCATGGATAAAGAACAACGGTGATATGAAGAACTAATTAAAAGGAAATTTTTTATTCTTGCAATGAATGTTTAACCAGCATGTAATTTTTCCATTGCTGGTATATAGGCCAGCGTATAGTGGGCCTTAATCCACCACGCGGGCTTAGTGCGGGTTGGTAATGACTGCACTTTGCGTTATTACCATTTCCATAGGTATATTTTATGCCTATCAGTAAAAGAGCGGGACAAAAGATATGTAAACTCACGCGCATGAGCGAGCGACAGTGCCCACAGTCGCAAATATGAGGCGGTGTGTGACACCGCACCGAGAACATACTCGATGGTGTGGATACATTGAGTGATCAACTCCTCAGCCATGCCACCGTCGTGACCTTCCTTCTCTTCCACGTCACCGCTTTCTACTCCTTGTTGGTATTGCTGGAAAGAAAAAGGATCTAATAAATAAGTAGACCAAGACAGAAGAAAAAATATCGAGCTAATGTGTTCAGGATTAATAGAGGTGAAAGAGAAATGGGCTTCTAAGGTTAAAGATTTCCATCATAGCCTCTAAGTACTACAGGTTTCGTATCAATAGGATACATCAATATTATCTCCAGCCTTTTTTCTATTTACTACGGTACCTATATGCTTCACTGTTGCGACTTTCTGCATCTCTCTTGTCCCGTCACTTTCAGACATTTAGTATATAATACCTTTGACATGGAGTTATATGACACTAATCCCATTAACCCAAACATTATTTAGCTTCAATCACGAAAATCTTACCTTCCGTTTCTTAGCTACCGCCATCTTATACAATGGCTTCCCGAACAGCATGATGGGTATACACAGAAAGCCGACCGCTAGGAACGTCTTCTGAACCTGATCCTGACCAGCGTACATCATTGCACGGCAGGGAGGCTTGTCCTCAGAACCCTTCATCAGCATCATGTTGATGAAGATGATTAGCACCGAGGGGGCGCAAGACGTGCCTAGAGCAGGATCTGAAAGAGGAATAGTGGTTAGTGTGCTTTTTTCACCTTTGTTAAGATAACAGCTCTAATGTATGAAGAAAAAGATTAAAGATCAATGGGCTTCCTTCAAAATCATATCACAAATTAAAATTACGTTTACTAACTCGTTGTATTAAATGGTATCTGATTTCAAACCCATCAAGTTACTGTGTCTAACTGTGTTCAATCGTTCGGCAGATGTTAATATATTTTTCCAATATATGTCTTGCGCATACTTGGGTCTTGGGTACAAATAATAATAATTTTATGAGTAAAAAAAGGGGTATGAAGCTTCTTAGCGTGTCGATCGCAAATATTGTTAGAGAAGATGCTGGTAAAATTCCCAGCAACATTCGCTGACATACGTCACGTGTCCTCACGTGTAGCTTCATTAAACTACATAATATATCGCAGTATTTACCTGTCGCAACAGCCGAATACATAATCCATTTCAGAAACATCAGCAAACATAGATACCAAAATAGGAGCAACAGAAACAGAATCTGCGGTAGATACTGAAGAAATATCATCTCCCGCTTCTTGAAGAAGCTGTGGAATAAAAACAACGTTAATTATAACGTCATCACTTTTAATTGGAAATGCACTAAACATTCTAGTTTCTATGAATACAGTAATTACTTGAAGTTTACCACACTCATAGTTACACCGAACGCCATATGTATCACGCCGAATATTATCGACAGTTTCATCTTGAACGAGTTTAGGAATATTATGTTGTTTGAGGCGAACTGGAAATAAGAAAATTTATTGTTAGTTGAAATTGGAATCTATTTTCATCAACTCATTTCTATAAAAAGATAAATCCACGTGAAGAATTATATCTATAGTCCGGCCATCGAGAGAAGTTCCTGACAATTAGTCAGTTAGACAATTTATAGTAGTAATAAGGATCAAATTCGCAGAACACATTATATTCGTTAGTACGAAACTGAAAGGTGTCAAGAACACATTATCTCGACTGTAGATATATAACTTTTTACGTGAATTTCACGGACTTCCTTAAGATTATATACTGACAGCTTGGATGGAGATTCCTTCATCTCCATCCAAGCCGTCAGTATATAATCTTAAGGAAGTCCGTGAAATTCACGTAAAAAGTGTATTATTAAACAAGACTAAAGTGTATTATTTTGTCGTATTGAAGAACATTAAGTTAAAGGTATAATTAAGTATATGAAATGAAGGTTCTTACCTGCCAAGCAGGGTCTAATCCAAACGGATAAGGCGTCTGTATATAGGCTGTTTTCGGATCCAATTCTAACATAGTATGATTCTGTAGAACACCATCTTCATACACATTCCTCCAACTAGTTCCAAATATATTCAGAGACTTCGAAAACATGTCGTTGTATATCAATCCAGTGTATATAGAAAATATTCCCATGAGAAGTATAATGTATCGTCCGCCAAAGAAAATGTTCCATATTTCGTTGTCTGTCTTAGTTTTGGCGAATCTCTTCTCATAAATGACTAGGATTGCTGCGAATGCCGTCATGATGATCCCATGGCCGACGTCCCCGAACATCACGGCGAAGAGGAACGGGAATGTTATGATCGTGTATAATGCTAAAACGATTAAAAGATTTGTTAATTTGTAAATTAATCAAAAGGTACGTATGATTTTGGAACTGTACAAGCTGCAGAAACCTTGCCAGACAGGAATGGTATATACTGGGTTATTAAATATGAAATCGCGAAAAAAAACAGCTGTTCCGTACATTTATGTTCGCATAACTCGTCAAAATGTACGGAACAGCTGTTTTTTTTTTGCGATTTCCTATATTGTTCCCATGGTAAAAGTTGTTCATAATGATGAGTACAATGACTCCTTAAGAGGTTGTTGATGTTTTACCAATATCCCAGTATAATTTTGAATGCCTTGAAATATAATATTAAAGGCTGACAGAGATTCGGGCGGGCCGCACCGAATTGCAAAAATTGTCCTACATAATTTTTTGTATACAAAATTTGCGCTGCGAACTGCAGCAGCTTTAATGTGCTTAAATTTTGCTTTTTTTGCAACACATGTTGCAAGGTTAACTTCTGAATTTTGTACATACGTTTCATGGGAGTTTGAGCTGAACAACAGTTCTTTAGTACATTGTTTCCATGATATTTACCTGGATTGACTTCTCTGTAGCTGGCGATTCCATAGGAATCAATGAGGTTCTGGAAACCCCTGGTAAACTTGTTGGTTTTGTTGAATGTCGGAGGGATCTCGTTTGTTGGTACGTAGTGTAAGATTGAGGGAATCGGGCTGCCACTTGCTTTCTGTAAAAGAGACAGACTGTTTAATATTATTTGATGATGACCATTTAACTTATTGTGTCCCATAAACTCCCATGCCATTCATTACAGATGTTTTTCAAAGATTTTGTTTCTACCACGATGAGCCTTGTCATTTCTTTCTTTCTATTTTATTCAAATAACCAGGCAACATTTGAAAGTTCTGTAGACAACAGAATAGTACACTTGTACTGTAGTTTAAACGAGACCGAAGTACCGCGCTTTAAGAATGCGCGGCGGGACGCCGACGAGCGATGAGCGACCTGCGCTGCCTCCCCCGGCCCCGTCTTCCCGCGTGAATAACGCGCCGTACAGTGGTTTCGGTCAAAGTATAGCTTCAAACAAAACAAGAACAATTGAGCATTTTTACCACTCCATTCTCCAGCGCCTTTTGCACTGCAGTGAGGTCTCTCCTTGGCACCCAGCACTCTGCGATAAGGCACTTCTTGACGATGTCCATACTGAACATGTTCAGAGTGTGGTAGATGGCCTTCTCCTTGCGTACGGCTACCATCCAGGTGCTGATGTCGCGGGCTATGTTGGTGAGGACCAGGCGACGGTGGTTCTCTGTCTGTTCTAATACCTGGAAGAACGAACAGAGAGTATGAATAAGTGGCTTTATTCCATATCAACTGGAGAAAATACATTCTTAATAAGGTTTTAAAGCGAGGTGGTTTAAATCGTCTAGCACCTATCTTTTTATTGACTAGATTCTGCTTTGTTCATCGTTCCCGATTTGGCAAGTTGGCTATTTCGCCATCTTATTCTTGGCATAGAGTAAAGTGGCAGCAGTAGCAGTAGTGGGAGTGCAGCTTATTAGTTGACGACTCTGATGTTAGAATGAAACCAATGCAGATGCATTCAAGTCTATATTAGACTTGAATGCATTCCATAAAACTCATTATTGTAACTATGGCAATCTTATCTAGATTGCCATAGTTACAATAATGAGTTTTGTAACGAAATAGAACCCTTCCACTTTTCTGTTTACCACATACCAGCAACTGAATTACTCCCAGTAACATTTTAAACCTTTATACACACCATTTCCAAATCCTTGATCCTGGAGCCCACACCAGCCAGCATGTCCAGCTGGTCCTTGTACGTCGGAGGGCATGGGTACAGCGTGGCCTTGAACCCAAAGCAGACCTTCTTCACGCGTAGCTTGATCTGTTCGCCGTGGAAGAATACCACGAACACTGTCTTCAGGAGCTCGTGACCCTGGAAAGAGAGAGAAGGGTTTTAAGATCATCATCATCATAATTTCAGCCGAAAGAAACGGCACTTCGACCCGTTCTGTGCTACTCGTTCTTCTCGGGTTTTAAAATATAAAATACTGCCGCCAGCGGCTTCGCCCGGGTGTAATCTTTATGAATTATAGCATATGTTACTCAGGGTGCATGTAGCTTTCTAATGGTGAAAGAATTTTTGAAATCGGCGCAGTAGTTTTTGATTCATTACAAACATACACACAAAAATACAAATCTTTCCTCTTTATAATATTAGCGTAGATGTAGATTAAAGAGAAGGATGGAAGAGTTGGAAGGAGTTTATACAAATTAATATTTGAGTGACTCATTACCTGCTTATGTCTTACTTTCCTCATCTTAGGCTGTTCAAAATTAATTACTACTTGTACGTATATCACTCTGGAAAATACATACATTGAGCATAGTCAGAAACAAATTATTTTTCTTTCGTGACAATTATGAAAATAGCCCCGTATCATTTTCAGCAACGATGGTATAGACTATAGAGGTGGAGTGCCCAAAGTGCCCAAGAGTGTTCCGGAAATACTTATGTATAGTGAGTAGTTCTTGAATTATGAAAGTCGTACTCTTGGCATTTGAGCCTGATCATTTTATCAATTGCAAAGCACAAGACTGATTGGCTGCAGAAATAAAGAGATTATGATAAATAAATGTTTTCTTTAATATTTCTGTCAGTGTAGAAACATTATTATAGCTTCCGGTACAAGCGAATGTTTTTTAAGAATATTTTGTTTCTAGAAAAAAGTTAAATATCTGTGATTATTAGTAACGGAAGTATTAATGGCGTAGTACTCATCTGTTTAAAAAATCCTATACTATTGAAATGAGCAATGAGCAATATTTGTATATATATTTGTAATGACGGCTCTAAGAATTATTGATTTTTTCTCTGAAAGACGGGGGCGAGAAATCGAGGACGAGGTCTCATTTCTAGGTAAATTTTTTAGATTAACAGTGGTCATGCTTATGAGTTTGTTTCGGCCTTTCTTCTCAGAGTGGTCAGATAGGAAATGCCGTAAGTCTTTGCACAACTCTACTTACAAAAATAAAATTATTTATCATTTATTTTAATTCTAGCAGACTACATTAATTTTTTTTAAACCTGATGATCTGTTAATGTCTTTGTTATAACTCGTAGCTATATTTATGCCCGTAAATGTCGACAGGCTTGCCGGTATATAATGACCTAAATGTCGAAATAAGGGTGAACGGAAGTACGCCATTGTACTACGGGGAATGTATAGGAATTATAATCGGGACAGTTAAGGGCCATAGTTTCCTGAACCTGACTGACCTTGCGCATGTGGGCGGAGCTTAAGTCCCTAATCTAGACACGCGCGGTGGCGCGCTACACTAAAATGTTGATCAAAGAATATGCAGGGGCGCAGACATGCGCACGTAGGTCGCCATTTTTGCCTACGATTCTTGTGCCTCATTAATGGTAGATGCAAGGCTGATATTTGTATAGATCGATACTTATGTTTGTGCGTATACGTATATTTTATGTTTTGAACAGGACATTATTTTTAGCATATATGTGGAAGAAAACTTTTTACAAAAAAAAAAACAACCGACTTCACAAAAAACAATAAAAAAGTGAAAGATAACTTTCTTTCTCTTTCCTACATTACCAGCAAATAAATGATTTATTTCTTTCTTTCTTTCTCTTTCTCTTTCTCTTTCTCTTTCTCTTTCTCTTTCTCTTTCTCTTTCTCTTTCTCTTTCTCTTGCTCTTTCTCTTTCCTTCTCTTTCTTTCTCTTTCTTTCTCTTTCTTAAATTGGGTTTTTCCATCTGAAATTTCTCAGTGGTAGCCCGGAGTCTGGATCAAACAGGTAATCCAGACATGTAATATAATACATGGAACTTAAAACATAACTGGCGAAATGTGGGTGTACTATAGGTACATCTCTGTCTCACCCTTCGGGGAATAAACGCGTGATGTTTTGTTGATAAATATGTTTGATGAATGACTTATTAAAAACAGAGTAAAATCACGTATACAGCAAATTTATTTCCATCTTTCTTTCTTTCTCTTTCTTTCTCTTTCTTTCTCTTTCTTTCTCTTTCTTTCTCTTTCCTACATTACCAGCAAATAAATGATTTATATATTTCTTTCTTTCTCTTTCTCTTTCTCTTTCTCTTTCTCTTTCTCTTTCTCTTTCTCTTTCTCTTTCTCTTTCTCTTTCTCTTTCTCTTTCTCTTTCTCTTTCTCTTTCTCTTTCTCTTTCTCTTTCTCTTTCTCTTTCTCTTTCTCTTTCTCTTTCTCTTTCTCTTTCTCTTTCTCTTTCTCTTTCTCTTTCTCTTTCTCTTTCTCTTTCTCTCTCTCTTTCTCTTTCTCTTTTTCTCTTTCTTTCTCTCTCTTTCTTTCTCTTTCTTTCTTTCTCTTCAAACAGGTAATCCAGACATGTAATATAATACATGGAACTTAAAACATAACTGGTGAAATGTAGGTGTACTATAGGTACATCTCTGTCTCACCCTTCGGTGAATAAACGCGTGATGTTTTGTTGATAAATATGTTTGATGAATGACTTGTTAAAAACATCTCTCTCTTTCTTTCTCTTTCCTTCTCTTTTTTTCTATTTCTTTCTCTTGCTTTCTCTTTCTTCAATTGGGTTTTTCCATCTGAAATTTCTCAGTGGTAGCCCGGAGTCTGGATTTATGGCCGGTCAAACAGGTAATCCAATTTAAGGGTCATAGCTTCCTGACTGACCTTGCGCATGTGGGCGGAGCTTAAGTCCCTACTCTAGACACGCGCGGTGGCGCGCTACACTAAAATGTTGATCAAAGAATATGCAGGGGCGCAGACATGCGCACGTAGGTCGCCATTTTTGCCTACGATTCTTGTGCCTCATTAATGGTAGATGCAAGGCTGATATTTGTATAGATCGATACTTATGTTTGTGCGTATACGTATATTTTATGTTTTGAACAGGAAATTATTTTTAGCATATATGTGGAAGAAAACTTTTTACAAAAAAAAAAACAACCGACTTCACAAAAAACAATCAAAAAGTAAAATAACTTTAGTTTCTGAAGTCGGTGTCTTTGCTGGTGTATTTTCATAATTGACGGAGCAATCGCGTAACATACATACCAAAAAAAAAAACATACAGTAGAATTGAGAACCTCCTCCTTTTTGAAGAAGTCGGTTAAAAATATATTTACAATGCATGTGCTCGAAAAGAGCGTTTTCCAGCCAAATTGTGCGGAAAGAGCCACTTTTTCGCAATGGTGCTTTTTACTTTTCAGTCTTTAGGGTTCCGTAGTCAACAAGGAACCCTTATAGTTTCGCCATATCGGTCCGTCTGTCTCTCCGCGGCTTAGCTCAGAGTCTCTTAGTACTGGAAAGCTGTAATTTGGTATGGGTATACAAATAAATCACGCCGACAAAATGGTAAACCAAAATGAAAAAAAAAATTGTTTATGGTGTCTATGCCGATAGTGACATTAAAATGTAAATCCGGGATGGCGGCTGGGAAAATTTTGTTTTGTTTTAAATCGTACGTGAGAAGGAACTTCGTTCCTGACGGGTGTCCCCCGACCGCACACGTTGATGTTATTACCTACTTTCGACATAATGTGATCTAGATTTTCTAGAACAATTCGTAATTATTTTGTATATTTTAATATGTGTTATCTACATATAATTGTCCGTTTTTATTCATAATTTTAGTTACTGTAATTGGATGTAACACCGTTGTAATTAAATAAATACATAAGTATTTATTTAACTTCAAATATGAAAGAATGAATAAACAATCGATCACCAGATGATTACAATAGTACATTACTATTACTGTCGCAGCCTGCAACTGACGCATTGATGGACGATCTTGAAAATGTGGACCGAGGCACACATAAGTGAGTTTATCAATGCTTGGTTGCGGCCAAGACTTAAATAGTACCTTTCTCAAATATGCGCAGAAATTCAAACAGAGTAAATTATAAATTCCAGAATCAATGTCAGACCATGATAATTTTTCACGCGCCAATATGTTCACTTGTTTATTCTTTTAGGGAAGGTGCGTATTTACGCGACCAGGTTTTTTACACCAGGTTTTTACTTGTAAGTAGGTACTTACGCCGACCAAGTGCCGACCCGAAATACTCGCAAGATTTCAAAGTATTTTGCTCCGTCGACTCTCGACGCGATTCTGCTCCTTATTTACATGAAGTTACGGATCAATGTTCTGTGAAAGTATTTTTACTTTAAAGGTTTGGAAGTTTTTTTTTTTGTAGACGCGATTCTGCTCCTTATTTATATTACGTTACGAATCAATGTTCTATGCAAGTATTCTTTTTTCCGTACATTACTGTCGCGGCCTGCAACTGGGCTATTGATGGACGATCGTGAAATTGTGGGCCGAGGCAAAACCGAGGCACACATACGTGAGTCCATCAATGCCTGGTTGCGGCCAAGTCTTGTATAGAACTTTTCTCAATCTCACAATGCGCGGAATTTCAAACTAAGTAAATTAATTATAATTTCCAGAATTAATGACAAACAAGGATAATGTTTCACGCGCCAATATGTTCATTTGTTTCTTATTTATTTTAAACGGGTTATTCCCAAAGTACCCCATTCTTTTGATCTAAAAAGATAAAAATCTCATACATTACTTCCCAAGTTACTCCAAGGAATTTGTATTATTAAAAAATACTTATTATTTTATTCCCATTCTGCTCCATAGGTATCTTGAATTATTCTCAAAGTACTCCACCGATTATTCGTTATCAATCTTCAAACTGCTCCATAAACAGCTCTATTTGCAAAACAAATCGAAATTTAAATAAAATCTTTTCTCAAACATGCTTGGAAATTCTAGCATTATTTTGATAAACTTCTTCGAGATAAATCAAAATTGCTGTACTGGTCAAAAACAAGTGACGATGCGGTCAGTGTGTCGTCTTAGGGGAATTATCTGTTGTGTTGTGTTATTTGAAAATGGAACGAACTTTTTACTTCAACGCGCAACGCATCAAAGATTTTTAATCAATGGGACTCACGTTACTCTTTCACAAATGCGATCATGATCCTTATTGGTAAGGTTGCACGGAACAATTTCCTATGAAAGTATTTTTTTACGTTTAGGTTTAGAAGTTTTTTTTTGTAAACGCTATTGTAATCTTTATTTCTATAGAGTTGAGGATCAATGTTCTATGCAAGTATTTTTCTTCCACCAAGTCTTGGTTAGAAGTTGGACGTAACCTTTTTTGCATACGCGATTGTACTCCTTATTTGTATGACTTTACAGATCTATTTTCAATGCAGAAAGAAAACACTTGAAAGTATTTCGAGCCCTGGTTTTTGGCACTGGTGTCTAAAGGTGGCTTGGCCCTGGTACCTACTCGATTTTACATAATAAAATAAATAATTTGTCTTTTCTTTCAACTGCGTAGTAATTTTATCTTATCATTAATGCACTGTTTTTAGGGTTCCTTACCCAAAGGGTAAAACGGGACCCTATTACTAAGGCTTCGTTGTCTATCGGTCGGTCGGTCGTTCGGTCGGTCTGTCGGTCCATCAGTCGGTCGGTTGGTCGGTCGCGTACCCTACCTACCTACCTACACTCCCTACCTACCCACCCTACTTACCTACCTATCCTACCTACCTACCTACCTACCCTACCTACCTACCCTACTTACCCTACCTACCTACCCTACCTACCAACCCTACTTATCTACCCTACCTACCTATCCTACCTACCTATCTTACCTACCCTACCTACCCTACCTACCCTAACTACCCTACCTACCCTACCTACCCTACTTACCCTACCTACCCTACCTACCTAGTATGGACCATACCATAGTTGGGAAAAGGCTAGGCAGATGATGACCTACATAAAAACCATATAAACAAAAACAGTATGTACGTAGAAACCGCAGTACTAATAAAGCATCCACGCGAACAAGACTCTCTGCAGCGAGCTAGTCTAGACACGCACACTATTGTAATTTGTTCGTGATTATTTGCACTAACATACACAAACGTACGTAGTCGGTCAATAGCCGGCGCGGAGCAGCGAGCGACACAGCCGTCCCGTCTTAATGCTAACGCGCGCGCCCGCGCAGAACTCCTCTGAACCTGTATCTCTAAGAGGGGTAATTAAAAAAAAAATTGTTTAATTTACATTTCTGCTCAATACAATCTGTAGTACTTCTAACCATCAATTTTTCAGTATAAAAATATTTCCAAACATCAAAGCCGTTTAGAAGTAGTAGGGAAATATTAGCCAAAAATAGCATTTTGTTAAATATTTTTTAAGGCAAAAGTATTAGTCATACGAAAAAATTGCTCGATACAAAATGTTGTACATGAATATATGGCAAACATATATTTTTTTCAGATCTTTTAACCAAGCCGTAAATGAGGAGTAGGCTTTTTAAAGTGACCGTGTTATGGTACTAAACGGGACTAAGCGCCTTAAGTTATGTTGATCTTGGTATAACGTATATGCATGTTTTATCATGACCAGGTTAAACCAGCCCTTTAGCCCTTTGAGTTGCGTGAGTTTCTACTATAATTTTCACCCTATTTTGGGATCGAACCATTAAAGTAGCTCCCTTGGGAGTGGGCTGAGTTATTTTTCCTAGGCTTTGTTTTTGTAACGAGAGGCTTTGAAAAATAGTAGCTGTCCCTTACTTTCTTTTGAAAGGGCCTTTGTAAGGGGGTACATGAAAAGGATGGACAGTAGTGTCCTCCTGTTTGTAAATAACAACAATAATCAGTCTATCTACCAAGCCCTCAGTGACCATGGAGGTTTTTCTATGATCATTAAAATTAATAATGTTCAGGGATGAACTTTTACCGCCTAATACTATGATTATCTATCCCATCAGACAGGTCGCTTCCGATCTTACTAAAAAGGTCGAATATTTCTATGCAAGTGTACCTAAACATCCACAGAGTAAACCCAAGCAAAGAGATTAAAGTCAAAACTTCTCCTGAAGACAGTAAATCAATCGGTTTTCCAAACTTTTCAGAAGACAAGGTCACTGCCCCATTTCGTGAACGACAGAGATTTATTCCTAACGACGTTTTGACGCGTTCCATATTCTAGTGTTTTCCCTGAACGCTTATAAAAGCTTTGTAATGGGTAACAGCGTCTAGAAAATCAATATGAACCAGGGGTTAACGACCGGCCACTTGTGGGCTCCCATACAAAAATACTGTGGCGTTTTATTGCAGCCTAGTTTTGTTGGTTTAAAGCCTGGTAATTGGATTGTTAAATTGTTATAATTAGGAAAAAAGAATTGGATTTAGAATCAGACGCATTGATTTGCTCCTGTATAATGTGCAGTGTGCTTTTGTGAATCGCAGATAAGAGAGTTTCAATATCATAACCAGCACTGTTTGCCAAGCACTGGAAAGGATGGACACAATTAATCAATTAGTTAATTGAGATAGCGGTCCAGTTGAATATAGTTTTTTTAAAGCGCCACCAGACAAGACAAAGCAAAGGACAAAGTAACATAATTATAACAATTTACTAGCGACCCGCTCCTTTTTAAGACTTGACAAAAAAACGATATTCCTTAGTAAATAAGTACCTTTAATATTAACGAATTATACACATAAACCTTCCGGAATAAATTCTCTAAACGATGGTGAAAATCTCATCAAAATGCGCATCTGTTGAGTTAGAAGTAAGTTAAGTTAGAAGAACAACGCGGACATACGAAAAGCGACTTTAATTTATAATTTATGTATAGATAGATAAACACCCCTTAAACTATAGGAGTGTTGAAGATCTACTGAACATCCATCTCCGTCCCTAGCATTTTATCCTTTTCCGGAGTAGGTGTGTATAATTGTATATTTTAGATGATTTCTATCTCAATATCATCATTTTATAAGTTGACCTTTCCAACAACATGTAAGCGAATGAAAAAAAAACCCCAAATATCTTTTTAAAAACAGTGATTAGCTTCCCCTAATGAATACTTTCCATCGCCAGAACTATGTTGTAGGTACCTACTGAAAATTATTCTTTGTAACATGTTGCTTGCGTGTTCAGCTCACGTGAGGCCAGCGAACATTTTACGAAACCTTCATACATGTTATTACACGAATAATTTTGATTTAGATAGGTCGACGCCATTATAGCCGGCGGTTTTTAGATTTACGTCCACGTGTGGTGAGGAGGTCTTTAGTCGGTATATGAAATTGGATTTAAAAAAAAAAAGTGAAAACTTAATACTGGTATTAGCGCCATCTATATTCTATAGCCTTTTTTTTTTTTTTTTTTATCTTTTTTTTTGATGGTTGGAAGTCGTCCAATGACTTCTCCCACTCTGGGTGGAGCGGAAGGGCGTGACAGACTTTTACTGACTAAAACCCACCCGTGTTCCTTCAGTTGCCTGTTGCCAAGGTCCCGGTATTTCGGACTAACCCGCAACCCTGGCAGAATATTCTATAGCCCTAAAGAAGTTTTAACTCCTTAAATATTTTTATGAATCGCATACATGGGAGAGAGATGTGGGCACTATATTTCCACATTAAAGGAGATAAATTAAACTCGGAAGTAAGTTAACGATACTTGGGAGTTATAACTCCATTTGGAAGTAACTTTCGTCTAGACTCCGGGTTGCTACTGAAAACTTCCATAAATCCTATAAAAGAATGAATTACACTTTGCCCGACCCGGGGATCGAACCTAGAAATGCATGCTCAACAGTTACACTGGCGAGTGGTGACCACTAGACCAACGAAATAATCAGTGGGCAAAGCGTTTCGTATTTCTACAACGACTTTCACTAGGGCCTCAGAGGCTCTAGACAAAGTGACATTCTATCAGCGATAACGATGATGGAAAATGCAAAGATGTATAGGACTGACATAAGCTATCGAAAAGCGTATGACAATCCCGTTGAAATACGTTGTAGAAATACGAAACGCTTTCGAAGCGATTGTCCCTTGTCTAGGCCCTCTGGTATCAATATTTCACTCTAAAAAATGCAGTGAAATGAGATATACGACTCAAGGTTGACCTACAGGGCGCTACAGGGTCAGTTATTCAATCCACGAGCAGTGTCAACTGCCAAAGATAGCAACAACCTCACTTTCTTATATTCCTTTCCCACAGCAACAATGTCCATTATTTATTAGATTAATGAACACTATAACAAAAGATAAAACGCAAGATTTACTTGCTATTCGTGCCATAATGTTTCCGAGGTATCGGAGCGAACCGTTATAGACGGAAATAGATAATTTGCTATTTTATTCCAACGATATTGGCAGGCAATATATTTAGTTAACGGCGTCTTTATAAATTTTGCCAGTTTTCCCTTCGATTCTGTGATATTATTTAGTCTATGTGCTATGACTTTCGATTACTGGATATAGTATATAAATATACTGACTGCCTTATTGGTCAAGTGGTCGCAAGCTTTACTGGTGAGCATCAGGTCCTGGGTTTAATTTCCAGGTCGGGCAAAGTGCTATGGGTTAGTCCGAAAGGGATACCGGGACCTTGGCAACAGGCAACTGAGGGAACACGGGTGGGTTTTAGTCAGTATAAGTCTGACACGCCCTTCCGCTCCGCCTAGAGCGGGAGAAGTCATTGGATGATTTCCCAGCCTCAAAAAAAAAAAAGATCGGGCAAAGTGATATTGGGTTTTTCCATTTGTAATTTCTCAGTAGAAGAGTTTGGATTCGTGCCCGGTTGATGGCAGTAGGCTAAGCGAGCCTACTGCCATCATCATTCATCATCATTGTATGGGATTTAAACATATTATTACGCCTGTATTCCCAAATGGTTAGGCAGAGGTTTACATAAAGTACACCCGCATTTCGCCAGTTATGTTTAAGTCCCATATGATAGGGATGCATACCGGATACCTGAGAGATATTTTTAGATGGCATGTAAAGCCAAGTCAGAGGCACTTCTAACCTGTTGTAGTGTTTTTATGCCGCTCCTGGTCCTGTCGGTTAGTGAACCACAAGAAAAAGAAGAAAAGAAGGCGAACCTATTGCCATCATCCGGGCACAAATCCGGACTCCGGGCTGCTACTGAGTAATTCCGAATGGAAAAACCCAATAACACTGTGCCCAACCCGGGAATCGAACCCAGGATCTCATGATCAGCAGTAGCGCTTGCGACCACTAGACCAACGAGGTAGGGAAATAATTACACTCAAACAGCATAAATTGTTTCATAATTATGCACCTGTGACGTCTCTGAAAGCAATATGATGACGTAGCTACGAAACAGACAATATGTAACCAATCTACCTCGTAGGTATCATTATTATATGGAAAGGGTTTCCGATGTCATAGCCGCTGAGCTAAATATATGTCTAAATGCGTGGGTTTGCCACAAAGTTCGAGGGTTAGCCGTGAACTTGATTTGAACTCCCGACCTTTTTAAAGCACGTCAAATCCGAAAAGAATCAATACAGCCATTCGTTTATCATGTTTGAAAAATATTTGGGTTGTCGAAACTACGTAGAAGGAAGTCATCATCTGCCTAGCCTTTTTCCCAACTATGTTGGAGTCGGCTTCCAGTCTAACCGGATGCAGCTGAATACCAGTATTTTACATGGAGCGACTGCCTATCTGACCTCCACAACCCAGTAACTGGGTAATACGATACCCTTTGGTAAGACTGGTTGTCAGACTTTCGGGCTT
Organism: Lithophane semibrunnea; assembly: GCA_947363905.1. NCBI lineage: Eukaryota > Metazoa > Arthropoda > Insecta > Lepidoptera > Noctuidae > Lithophane > Lithophane semibrunnea. The sequence continues at coordinate 3,234,923 of OX376194.1, read as the reverse complement.
CTGATGACCCGTAACGACTGTCAAAGATCCACAAATGACAGCCGGGACCAACGGCTTAACGTGCTTTCCGAGGCACGGAGAAGTCTCGGTATGAAAAGATGGTCACCCATCCACAGACCAACCCCGGCAAGCGTAGCTTAACCTAATGGATCGACCCGTGCGGCTGTTATTACGTAGCCACGAGCTCCTCTCGAACTACGTAGAAGGAAGTGTAGAACTTTAAATGACTTGAAACTGATCAATCCTAGTCGAATGGCTTTTAAATAACTTTGCAACGTGGATCGAATGTGCAAAAATCAAAGATCTAATGTGCAAAAATCAATACTATCAACTACCACATTCACAACTGGGTACTGACAATTTTAGTCTGAATTTTCAGGTAGCAACACTGGAAAGAAAAAGGCCTTTAAAAAAAGAACATCCACGAGTGATGATAAAATGCACATCCAGGGCACCTAGGGCAATGACTACACTTTCTTTTATGTGCTGTGCTGTGGGTCCCCATAGCACAGCATTATGCTGAGTGGAAGCCTTCTTGTCGTAGTCACGACGTGCAGCTGCCGACTATTACTATTTTGTGCTCGTGATTATATTTAGATCTATTGTGTTATATTGTTCTGTTTTTTTATTTTTTATTTTATCCTATACTGTCCCACTGTTGAGCAAAGGCCTCCCCCAAATCCTTCCAAACATACTTTTCTAGAGCCACCTCGATCCAACCCTTGCGGTACGCGTCTAGATCGTCCCTCCATCTCTTCCTGGGCCGGCCTCGGCGGCGCCAACCATTATTGTTCTGTTACTCGAGTTAATTTTCTTTTTGTATATACGTGTTTCGGTGACAAATAAACTTGTTGCTCTTTATTTTTATATCTATAGTTATTGTCAATACCTTACCGTAATAGGGTCCTTCAAAGGCTCATCAATCTGCGCTTGCTTAAAGAATATATTCCCATGCGATATTCTCCACAGCATCTTCTCGAATGCTGGTATCCTGGCCGTCGTCACTACGCCGGCGATGAACCCAAGATGTCCCAACACCGCATCATTGTTGTATATCTGTACTGACGCCGATATCTTCCGCTGTGCGCTGTGGTCTTGGAAGAAAGTCTGCATTTTTTCTATCAGTGTTTTCAGCTCTATTAGGGAAAGGTAATCGCTCTTCAGGTTTCGTGCATTGCGTGTTATCTCTTGAATTTCTCCTTCGATGAAGTCGATTCTTTCCTGGAAAATACAAATTGGCTGGTAAGAATCTGTTTTGTTGTTCGGGGAAACGTTGAAAACACAGAAATGTGTTATAATTGTTAACGTTCGTCAAGGCTGAACGGTTAGAAAGAGTATTGAAATTATAATTCACTATTGGCAGAATAATAATTGGCTACTGAAATTATTTTTTATTAGTACAGGAGGACAGTACTGAGACCTTAGACAAAGTGACATTCGATCAGCGATAACGATGGTGGAAAAGGCAAAAATGTATAGCACTGACATAAGATATCGAAAAGCTTATGTCAATCCTGATGAAAGACGTTGTAGAAATACGAAAAGCTTTCGAAGCGATTGTCACTTATCTAGGCCGTCTGGACTTTTGGACACAATGACATTTTCATGGGACCTTGCCTGTTTTTTCCTAGCAAACAGACAAATGACAATCGCACACAATTTCAAATTCGAAACCTAAGATTTCCACAAGGTACTGTTAGAATATTAATGGAAATCTGAATGTTTCCATTATGCTTTCAGAATAAGTTGTAAAACAAAATGGTTCCGTGGAATATGATGCTGATAACTGTTGGCACATTTGTAGAGGCCATTAAATAGTAATGGTTACACAAATGAATTTCATGGAACTCGTAACAATAGTAAAATCTTAGTATTAATGACCACTTTAAGTTATTGCAATGCATTGATCGATGTAGGAATTTTCGCTCGCTATTCTGGAGAATGTTTTATTATGTCTACGACATTTTATAATTTATGCAGAACTCAATTATGCAGTCAATTACAATTGCAATATTTTATTCATCATGTTCTGACGCAGCATTGAAAATTTAGCTTAGCTGTTATATTCATTAGAAATATTTTCTAAGGGATTTTCATTTCTAATACCTCAGCCACAGATTTTATAGAATTTACTTGGATAGCCAGAATATTAGAAAGTATACTATTACGAAATTACCTAACATTCATGAAAATTCACTTGATGAATTATTAAGCAAGAAGCTTAATATTACTTCTTTCAAATTACTAGATAGCTTTGAGATTTGTGGTAGAAAATAGAGAAAACATCTGTAAAAATAACAGTGTTTTACTAAATCCTTATGAAAGTATACACGGAACTTATAACAAAAAATCTTTTGTTTTTAATTTTTGTTTGTCTGTCTATCTGTTTGTTCCGGTTAATCTCCAAAACGCTTGGATCAATTTTGACGGGACGGCATTAGGGTTCACGCGGGCGAGTTGCTATAAACTAACTAACACCATGATGTAAAAGCGACAGCCAAATCCACTCCGAGTAACTGCCAACCCATTTTAACACCTCTACACACAGTATAAAGTCATTACCACACAGTCGGATGCTACCATCCATTCATCCATCCATCCTTAACCGCCTATTACGACATCCTCAGACAACTACAACATGATGTCATGGCAACTCATAAATTACAATAACTCGGTCCTGCGATCCCCGCTACAAATATATCCTGCGCCTGCGCTGGTGGAGGGATCTAATTGGTGTAACCTTGCCGCTAATAATTTTTTCACAGATGTGTGTGGATTAATAGAGTTATTTATTATATACTGAGACTAAACATTCTGTTATGTTGATTACGGAGTAAATATTTTAAACGGGTGTGGATGGAAAATTCCGGTTCTACGGGAAATCGTAAGACGTAATTGAAGTAACTAACACGATTTGATGAAAATTCTCTTACACGTGGATTAAAAAAAAAAAATATTAAAAAACTAGCTGTAGCCCGCGGCTTCGTCTGGCATCCAGAATGGAAAGTAGCCTATGTCCTTCTCCAGGTCAAGTCTACCCATGTGCGAAATTTCATTCAAATCCGATCAGCCATTTTAGAGTGAAAGCTTAACAAACAAATTCGCATTACAATCAAAATCGCATTTATAATATTAGTTGTGTAATCTATTGGTTTCATTATTTATGTACCCAATGAACTAATTAATTTTAATATTGCGCCAGCAGAAAACGTTAAATTATTAACTTACTCTTGTATTTGGGTCATCAAGGTACAGGCTGTGCCTAGTTTGGGATCCGCTTTTAAATCTGTCAAGTCTTTTGTAAGTTACTATTTTATTTTGTTATACTTTTTTGGTTAAGAACTGTGTGTAAGTTAAAATAAATAGGTAAATTAATTAGAATAAATTCCTAAATAAAATATATAAAGGTATGATTACGCCGCACAATAAGATTTTAAAGGCACAAATCCTCATGCGCTTACCTTTTTACCACAAAACCGCGTTTATCAGTTGTTTGTTTAAACATGACATTTCTGTATGGAGTTTGACATAAAACTGACATTAAACACGCGTTGAACAAGTGTCTAAGTTTTTATGGAGTTAAGAGCCACATTGAATTTGTGATCTAAATGCATTAAGTCTAGCCTAAGCCTTATCTACAGTACTAGTCTTGATGATCATTGTGGGAATCGAACCCTTGACCCATAAACCACTTGCCCAACTACTGCATTGAGTCCACCCACAAACCCATTAATTTCTTAGTGTTTTGTTTCACAAGACGAAAAGTTTCAACATCCCTGTACTAAATTTCATGAGAACCTGTTCAGCCGTTACGGCGCTATTGAGTAACAAACATACATCTGAGCATCGTATTTATAGTAGTAGTATTATAGTGTCTGGTCGGGCAATAATTATTAAACAGATGCTGGTGTGCGTAAGCCGGGATTAATAGTGTTTTTCTTACGTCGTACATCACTATTAATCTTACTCTTAATGACACTGGCATGTTTTTTTTCAGTAGTTATTTAGTATTCTTCTCTGAGAAGCTATCAACAATCCTTCTTCGTATGTCTGCCGTCGTCTTAATTTATTGAAGGCGGATCGTGTTGGTAAATTTTTTCTGAACTAGATATCTAACTGAAATATCTATATCAATCTGCCTAGCATTTTCCAACTATGTTGGGGTTGACCACTCATGGGCACTCATTAACTCACGTATCTCTAATATGGTGATCTCCCTAGCGCTACAGCGGTATGGTTTCGGCGGGGGAGGTGGTTCAGGCAGCTCACCCGCAACCCATCGCAACTTGCGTTCCATCTCACTAACTTATGGACACTCATAGACCCTCGTAACTAGTATGTTGATCTCCCCGGGGCTAAGACTGCAGCGAACAGGTTTCGATGGGGGAGGTGGTTCAGGCAGCTCACCCGCAAGCCGCAACCTATCGCAACTTGCGTGCTATCTCACTCACTTATCTAGTATGTTGATCTCCCTGGGGCTAAGAATGCAGCGGTCAGGTTTTGATGGGGGAGGTGGTTCAGGCAGCTCACCCGCAAGCCGCAACCTATCGCAACTTGCGTGCTATCTCACTCACTTATCTAGTATGTTGATCTCCCTGGGGCTAAGACTGCAGCGGTCAGGTTTCGGTGGGGGAGGTGGCACAGGCAGTTCACCCGCTTCCCATCGCAACTTGCGTTCTATCTCACTCACTTATAGACCTACGTACCTCTAGTATGTTGATCTCCCTGGGGCTAAGACTGCAGCGGTCAGGTTTCGGTGGGGGAGGTGGTTCAGGCAGTTCACCCGCTACCCATCGCAACTTGCGTTCCATTTCACTGCAGCGTCTGACCTCGCTGACGTAACGACGCTGGAAGTCGTTGACGTGGGGGTTTAACTGTGGGAGACAGAAAAATAGTATAAATAAGATATAGGAGTAGATTTTTTTGCTGAAAAGAAATATGCCTTATTCCTGTGTCGTAATGCTGTTATAAGTTTAGCAAATATTCGATTCTTTATTTATAAATCAATACTATTTGGTGAAATTGACATTGATGTTTTGGATTAATTGACATTGATGTTTTGGATCAAATAATCGATAACAATCGGGCTCACAAAGGTAGGGTCGCTGAGGCAGCAACGGAAAATGCGTCTCTATCAAAGTCTTCATAATGATTTGACTGGAAAGGACACAGGGTGGCGAAAAACTTGAAAGCCTTTTCAAAGACATTTGTCAAGAAGCGATGCAGTCATCATCCAGACTGCGAACATCCACTGCCTTATCAATGTCAAGCAATAAATGTATGCAATTCCTGCCTATTAAATAAAATCACGATCAAACTGTGACATCATTTCAATAAACCGAGTGCGAGTCGGACTCCGCACACATAGGGTTCCGTATCACCGTATAATAATTAGCAAAACACTCCGAAAAAATCATGTTTCTTGTACGGAGAACCCCTTAAATGGTTTACTTTATTGTTATTTTTCTTTATTTCACTTTTCACACATATAAATTATATTTTTAAATATTAGAATAAAAAAATATATAAAACATTTAAAAATATGAAAAATAGTAGCCCACCGGTATCGGGAATAGGGTCCAAGCTACCGGCGGTCAGGGCTCCAGAGAGAGGAACCTCCTAACAATGCGAGCCGTGTCCAGGAGTACAGCTTTCTGAATCAAGCCCTTAATCCAGCTGCCCAACGAGAGCCTCCTTAGGTGTTGGTCGAGGCTCTTGGCAATTAAGCCATTGGCTGATACGACTATCGGCACAATGATCGCAGAGTCCACATCCCACATGTCAACAACCTCGTGAGCCAAGTCAAGATACTTGATTTGTTTATCTTTCTCGGCCTTCACGAGGTTCCCGTCATGCGGGACCGTTATGTCAATGATCATTGCGCGCCACTCTGTTCGATCCACCACCACTATATCAGGCTTATTGGCAACAATAGTCCTGTCAGTGATGATGGATCGATCCCAGTACAATGTGATATTACCATTTTCGAGAACTGGGTCGGGCACGTACCTGTAGTACGGCACTTCCGATTCCACTAGGCTGTATTTCAGAGCAAGTTGCTGATGGATAATCCTGGCTACAAGGTTGTGTTTATGCAAGTACTCTCCGTTTGCTAGATGAGAACATCCGGAGATAATGTGACGGATTGATTCTCCCGGTCGGTGGCATGCCCGACAGATGTCAACCGTGCCGTCCTTCACAATAAATTTCCGGTAATTGTTATTTTTATTGTTACAGCGGCAATAGAAAATACACAATCAATCTGCCTAGCCTTTTCCCAACTATGTTGAGGTCGGCTTCCAGTCTAACAGGATGCAGCTGAATACTAGTATTTCACATAGAGCGACTGCCTATCTGACCTCCACAACCCAGTAACTGGGTTATACGAGGCACGAGCCCCTCAAAAGAAATACACAATCTGTGAAAATTTCAACTGTCTACCTATTACGGTTCCTGAGATACAGCCCGCTGACCGACAGACGGACAGCGGAGGTTTAGTAATAGGGTTCCGTTTGGCACCCTTCAGATACGGAACCTTGAACCTCTAAAAAGAAGTCTGTATTCAGCCTTGAGAATAAATTGGCACATTGCGAATAAAATGATACTTCCAATAAAATGCGACTAGATAGTCGTTAAAACTAATGGAAGAGTGCTTGGATGGCCACCCTAAGTGGGAACTAATAACTTCTAATGATACTGAAACCTTGAAATCTACATGTAAAGGGTAATAAAGGGCTTTGAAAATGACAAGGCTGCATTTTTTTTTAATTTGCGCGTTTAGTTTTGCATATTATAAGTTCCAAGAAATTCTAGGGCATCTCGTATTCCTTTTGTTTATTAACCACATAGAGTGGGGTAACTTTAGAATAATATAATAATAAAATACTAGCTTCCGCCTTCGGCTTCGCCCGCGTGGTATGTCGATAAAAAGTAGCCTATGTCCTTCCCCGGGATGCCATCTATCTCCTTGCCAAAATCCGTACAGTGGTTTAGGCGTGAAAAGGTAACATACAGACAGACAGAGACAAACCGACAGACAGAGTTACTTTCGAATTTATAATAATTATTAGTACCTAAGTACCTATGGATTGTAATACATAATAATAGTAATGAAGTCAAAACTGTACATTGAATATTTTTGAAATATAGTCAAAATACCTCCTCCTTTTTAGAAGTTGGTTAAAAACATAATTGCTACGAGGTGTTGTAACGAGTCTGATGCTGAAAATATAGTTTTTTTTAGTCCGTTTGTCAGGATATTTATTCCGAATTGGTGCATTAGATGAAACACACTCGAATCCGATTACAGTAGCAGAACATGACGGGAGTCGGTACAATTGAACTACTGCGTTTTCGCTGCTATTGTTTCGCGGCGGAGGTGTGCTACCGGCGTCACATAAGCTTTTCGATAGCTTATGTTAGTCCTATACATTTTACCTTTTCTATCATCGTTATCGCTGATATACTGTCACTTTGTCTAGGACTTCTGGTATCCTAATCCTAACTAATATCCTTACATTATTATGATAAAGTCCTCCGCCGCGTCTGTCTGTCGTCCTGTTCTCGATAAACTCCAAAATTACTGCACCGATTTTCATACTGTTTTCACCAATGGATAGAGTGGTTCTCGAGTAAAGTTTTAGTAATAATAACCGACATCCACCCTGGTACAGCCGCGGGCATCAGCTAGTTATAAATATGAAAATGAAAATATGTTTGTTTGTTTGTTTCTTTCACGCTAAAACGGCTGAACGGATTTAGATGAAATTCGGCACATGGGTGGACCATGACCTGGAATAGGACATAGGATACTTTTTATCCCGATATTCTGACGTAATCGAGACCTAAGCGGATGAAACCGCGGGGCGCAGCTAGTATTCCATAAACCTGTGTAGGTATATTTTGCAGGCAACGTGACCATGGTTGCGCCACCATGGTGTCCTAGCGAGATATAAGCCTTTTCACGGCGATCTTAAAGGGATCATAGATAACAGAAGTCATAAAGTAGTTATACGCTGACAATAACCGTCCTAACGTCAAGGTTCACGAACATCGCAATATAACCGAATATCGGCGATCAATTACAATTTATTGTGCATTTTATTGGAGGCCGCGCCTTCACGAATAACGTGAACGTAAACGTTATGGTTGGCTCCTCCTGTTTTATAGCTTTCTTCTTTATATCGGTATCATAATTATGCTGGTTAATATGAGCCGAAGAGGCTATAATAGTTATTTATGCAACTGTTATATAATACCTAATTATATACAGTTGCATACAAGATTTTATCTACACCCATGATAAGAAATAATAATATAATATAAAAGTTTCTTTGCAATATCAATATCGAATAAAAATGGCGCGGTACGACGTGAATTCGAATTATTCGAATGTGTTTTGTTTTTAAATTACGGTGCGTTGTTAGTGAAACGCTCGTGAATGACAATGTTCTTTTTTGAAATGAGTTGCATTATGAAATTCAGTACAACATTATAACACCCGTTTAGATGATATTATGGTTACTATGACACTGGATGTTTTAATGTTGGCTATAAGCTAACTGTTTCAGAAACTTTTAGAGAGGATTTATAGCATGGGTGTAGATAATATAAATATAAAAGATCTTTTACAGTTTTTTTTTATTCAGGGAGTTTTAGAATCACACTGCGTTCATACGCCGCATGAGACTGCGATCGGTCCCGAAATCAATCTGCCTAACGTTTTCCCAACTATGTTGGGGTCGGCTTCCAGTTTAATCAGATGCAGCTGAATACTAGTATTTTATATAGAGCGACTGCCCACCTGACCTCCACAACTGGATCATAAAAATATACCCCTTGGTAAGACAGCGTTGTCCCGAGTTTCGGCCTTCTGACGACCCGTAATCACTGTCAAAGATCCACGAATGACAGCCGGAACCAACAGCTTAACGTACTTTCCGAGTCACGGAGGAGTCTCGGTATGTAAAGATGGTCTCCCATCCACGGACAAACCCCGGCAAGCGTAGCTTATCCTGATGAATCGACCTGCGCGGCTGTTATTACTTAGCCACGAGCTCATCATCCAAGATAAGTACTTAATGTTTAAAGTTATTCCAAGTTTCATTATAATAAAATTATGTATTGTTTCATCTAAGTGGGCACGTGTGGTCATAATAAAAGGCATTACTATAAGCACCATTATATTCTTATCACGGCTATTGGATTATTATAAAGCGAATGTTGTTAAAATGTTAGTAATAAACTTTCTCCGGAGCGTAAACTTTATAATTGGCTAGCTTCTGCCTGCGACTTCGTCTGCGTGAAATTTTTTGTTCTATTACTTTATTGTACTGTTGCCGGGGCCCCGGCTACAGTATAATAAAGTAACAGTATTATATCTCGGCTGTGACAGCCGCTCGGTAGATAAAACTTCCGCAATCGTGCGTAACTGCCGCTTACTGAGATACACTGAGATTTCGAAACGAGTCGTTTCGGCCGTTTTCTATGATTATATTATAATACTGTTACTTATATATACTGTGCCCCGATCCACCACGTCGCATCGCATCGCCTATTTTTTCGTTTTCGCTTAGCGTTCTTTCTGACTTTTTTAATTTTATCCGGCTCATAGGGATCCTAGCATAACATTAAATAGCCTAAAGCCTTCCTCAGGAGCTGGGCTATCAAATACAAAAAGAATTTTTCAAATCCGACTGGTACTAAACAAACTCTTCTTCTTTATTATTAGTATAACAATATCATAGATTATAATCTCGCGTTTTATCAAGATTTTATGTACAAAATTGATGAATTTAGAAAGTGAGATGATACAGTAGAATGTCTGTGAATGTCAAAAAACGAAAGTTCATGATGTGTATCGTCTAGCTTCAGTTTAAACTGAAAGCGGTTCTCAAAGAAGACAGGACAGCATTACAGCTCCAATAATATCATATTTGCGTGATTGTATACTCGCCTTATATCTATTAAGCAGAGCCATGGGCCACAGGGAATGGATAAATGGGTAACTAAGTTACTTATGTGTAGTTATAGTTTGCACTAGTAAATTGTCAGGATTTATTTACGAATTCATTGTTTGAATACGTGTTTCGATAAGCACGTGAAGCCGTTGGGCCCAGCTGTCATTCGTAGATCTTTGACAGTCGTTACGGGTCGTCAGAAGCCCGAAAGTCTGACAACCAGTCTTACTAAGAGGTATCGTGTTACCCAGTAACTGGGTAGTGGAAGTTAGATAGGTAGTCGCTCCTCGTAAAATACTGGTATTCAGCTGCATCCAGTTAGACTGATAGCCGACCCCATTAAATTTATTGTTTTTTTTTAAATTTAATTTATTGAATATTAAAAATTATTTTATTTTTAATAAAAAATAAAAAGAAATCTAAATATTAAAGTTGGCTAGGCAGATTGATTTTTTTGTGAGAGCACTGGAGATGCCATAAACGTGGGATACTTGTATAATATGGCTATCATATTCAAGGAGGACGATACTGTCAAGGGCACATCTGCCATATTTATTGCATAAATTCTACTTACAAAGCCATGATAATGATATATAATATGCACATCATATGACTTTAATATAGTCAACAAAGTGTCTCTTGATAACACTTTACAATGTGCGATGTAAAATGAAGTAGTCATTGTCGTTTCAATTAAAAACAATAATTCTTTATACAAGTGGACACAATTGGATGGGTCAGGAGTATGTGGGATTGTGAGACTGGGCCTTAAGTGGGATTATGTCTTTGGCTTAGACATTTACGAGTTTTGTCTAGTCCTTCACCAAATCAATCAATAGGTACTTAAAAACTGCACAAGTGCGAGTCGGACTCGAACTGCACGAAGGGTTTCACGAATTCATTCCGTATAAAGATCGAGCATAAAACGCCGAAACAACACGTTTCTTGTATGGGTCCCCTTTATTTTTTTATAGCATTTGTTGTTATAGCGGCAATAGGACTACACAATCTGTGAAAAATTTAATTGTCTACCTATTACGGTTCATGAGATACAGTCTGCTGACAGACAGACATACGCATGGACAGTGGAGCGTTAGTAATAGCGTTCCGTTAGGAGGGTTATTGTACATTCGCCACAAAGTAAGTTTGACACGGAAAAAGCATGTGTAGCCACAGGTCTATTTTCATGAAGTAAATTATGGGAACCCGTCGGGTACGGAAACACAAAAAGGAAAGGGTCCTGTCTCACTGACATTGACACATCAACACCCAGCCCAAACTCTTGAATTAAGAATGCTGTAAAATGATAATGTTTACCTTTTATAGTGCAGATGACTAATACGGCTGAGTTTTTCGAAATTCCAACGAGATAAAGTCATTGGCAACCTAAAAAAACTGTGGAGTAAGCACCAGCCAGATGCGCGGCAAGCGTAGTGCGGGACGCTCCCCAGCTAGATGGACTTCAGACCTTGTTGCAGGTACTATAGTAGGTGATATACATTACATAGTAAAAATTATATTGGACTAGTATCATTAAACATGGAGAAAACAGAGATTTACGTTACTAAGGAATGAACGTCAACGACCACGTGACCGCTTTTACTCTTAAAAAGGTGGCTGGGATTGGATGTGGAAGGCGGAAGACAGTGTGTTGTGCTGTGGCCTGCGAGAGAACTTTGTCCACTAGTGGCCTGCGATAGGCTGAGTTGATTGACTGCGTAAGATGCGTGGATGACCTACAAAGGACTATAGGTAAGACTAGGATCTCCTAGGGTGTAGAGAGTCTGGTCTGTGCAATTCTTGGACAGCATTTATCACCAAAACAAGGAGGCCTATACTAAGCAGTGCGGTTGGGACAAGGCTCCCAACGATGGCTTCGCTATCATCATAGGCCTACAGCCAGTGCTATTCGAGGGAACTGTATCAGGAAGCAAGAAGATGTTGAGTTATACCTAATAAGATCAATTATGGAATATGTAAATGTATGTATTTAAACAAGGCGCCTTTATGTGTATCTGATGAGTCTCGGTAACCACATAGAACTACGTGATTGGTTTTTCAATTTATAGGTATATCGTAATGTGCTCTGTTTAGGTTATGATTTGTTATGTTAAGCATGGTTAGGTAACATATAGCTCAGTAGCTAATGGCTAATAGTGAATAAGGGTCCTATGTAAACCGATAGAAAGAAAAATATTTTTTTTGGGACACGCACAGGAAATACAAACAAACAGTTAAGATAAAGCATTTAAAACTATCTAATAAAATTAACAAAAAAAAAATATGCAAAAAAAAACCGGCCAAGTGCGAGTCGGACTCGCGCACGAAGGGTTCCGTACGATTATCCATAAAAACGGCAAATAAATCACGTTTGTTGTATCGGAGCCCCTTTAAATATTTATTTTATTCTGTTTTTTAGTATTTGTTGTTATAGCGGCGACGGAAATACATAATCTGTCTAACTATCAAGGTTCATGAGATACAGCCGGACAGACAGACAGACAGCGGAGTCTTAGTAATAGGGTCCCGTTTTACCCTTTGGGTACGGAACCCTAAACAAATATACATGTGCGAGGCCAAAAATGCTCCTATATCAGCCTAATGCTGCGATATTTAAAAAATAAATACCGCAGCGCTGATATTCTGATACATACATACATACACACATACATAACCCCTTGGGGGTAGGCAGAAATTACAGAACGAAACCTAAACCATTGAAGACGATGATAAATATTTACGTAAGTTTTATTACACAATACAAGTAATTACCTACTCTTATCAGCAGCATCCACGTATGGAGTATTATCTCAACCGGTGACCCGCGTGTGAGGTTTGACCCTTTAATTACGATACTCCAGTTGGTAAGAAGAAAAAAACATATAAAAGTAATATTTTAACCCAAGTTATATTTCTCTTTCTATATTTATAACAGTAGATTATTTTTATGGATACGAAAACTTTACTTTTATAAACGCATATCCTTTTCATATTTATGTCAATGAAGTGGGAGATCAATAGAAGATTATGTCATTTTATAATCAGCCGGTTTATTTTGTAAAATCTTACCATAAAAACTGAAGTGAGCTTGAAGCGAGCTGTCAATGTGTCAATCCCTTATCCCAAGGTGGAATGACAGCTCACTTCACCTAAGTTTTCACGGTGAGATTGTAACAGAATAGACCGGCTGTTGAGTTTATGATATTTTTTTCTATCATATGACCCTGATATTGGCATAAATGTTAAAAAGCCATTAATGAAGAGTTAAACTTGAAGTTGATTCGACACATCATACAATATTTATTTCAGAGCTATGAGTTCTATAAATAAATCGAATGTTGAAACCGATTATTGATACTGTTAAAACTAATTACGCTCAAACATAGTATTGATAAGGAAAGTTTTGAAAAAAGGTGATACAACAATTTCTCGCCGACTGGTCGAGATTTCACGTGACCATCTGACATTTTACGATGATTCATAATATTTTCATATTATGATTCTGTTAAAGTGACCGTTTTAGGCCCCTAGAGGGCTGACTCGTTTTTTGGCCAAAGAATTAGCATTGCCATTCAACGTGGCAATACTGCTAGTCTTCTGGGCAGGTTTCCGGATGACAGCAATGCGGACGAGTACTTCGATGCCTAAGTGTCCTGTTGTTTTTGTATTTATTTGTAAAGTTAGTTAGTCCTTTTAATTAAGTGTGAGATTGTATATTGAAAACTTTAAAATATTTGTCTAAACAGTGTTCTCAAAGAAAATAAAAAGGTTCTTCCTAACACGTGAAAGTACATTTATCGTGAGCCATTTCACCAAATACTTGAGAAGAATGACGTGAACCCACGAGAAGTAAGCACTTGTGTGTAAGCACAAGACCGTACACGAGTGTCTGATAAAATTAAGTGCATTCTATTAAGAGGAGCTCGTGGCTAGGTAATATCAGCCGCACGGGTCGATCCATCAGGTTAAGCTACGCTTGCCGGGGTTGGTCCGTGGATGGGTGACCATCTTTACATATCGAGACTCCTCCGTGCCTCGGAAGGCACGTTAAGCCGTTGGTCCCGGCTGTCATTTGAGGATCTTTGACGTCTGATAGGCAGTCGCTCCATGTAAAATACTGGTATTCAGCTGCATCCGGTTAGACTGGAAGCCGACCCCAACATAGTTGGGAAAAGGCTAGGCAGATGATTCTATTAAGAAATGTACCATTGTATTGGTCGGTATATCCCCCCTGGCATACCACCAGCACGCGTAGCATGCCAACCATAGAAATGGGTTTTTTACGGGTTTTTTCGACGGAAGAATAGACAAAATGACAGATAAACAATCACAATCTGTGATCTAGATAAAATGACTCGTCCGTTTATTTGCTTGGCAGCTGAAATGAAAGAAAGAAAGAAAGAAAGAAAGAAAATACGTTTATTTGCAGGTAAATATGACGCAAAAAAACAATTTAACAAATTAAAAATAAAAAAGGTTGGGGGAAACATGCGTCACATCCACGCAAAACGGCTATCGCTCAGCATTATGCTGCGACTCTATGCAAAACAGAGCCCCAGCGCTGGTTTTCAGCGACAGCCGGCGCTGACGTAATGACGTCGATCGGTGCGGCAAACCATTATCAGAACGCTGTACCGGTACAGCGCACTGTAATAAAAAATAAAATATATTATATTAATATCTAATAGTATAAAAAAAATAAAATAAAAAAATATATAAAAATAAAAATAAATAAAAGAAATGGGTAAACGAGAATATCATCCTCCGTGATGCGTTTTGTGTAGTGGCAACATTTTGAAGCGTCCTCTTTGACGTACATACACCCAACATGCACCAAACCAAAGAGTTATGAATGATGTAATATATTACAAAATGGCCAGTGATGTAATGTGTTATTGTGAAAGTTATGTGTCAGTAATTTAAAATGCGTTTTTAAGTGAATGTGAAATGAGATGAGATGGACCCAATGAGAAAACAAAAACTTTGGAAACTGGAGGGTGACCGGCATGCCAACTTATAATTTAATTAATAGAGCAATCACGGTTGTACCCCACACAACCGTGATTCCAGCCGCCAAGCAACATGTAGTTATGGAAGAAGAATATACCTACATAGTGTCAGCGTCACTACGGGGACATGATTTTTTTTGCGCTACTTCTTCCCAGCTAAGAACTGGTGAAGGGCGGAGATTTTGGAGAACTGTCGATTGTAATTTCGTCATCAAAAAGTGCTGTTTCTCAGCCTACTTTGGATAAATTACTTTGATCAGGAATCCTCTGGATGCGGGAAGCACAGAACCGGTCGGAGTGGCGGTGCTTGGGGGAGGCCTATGTCCAGCAGTGGACGTCTTTCGGCTGGAATGATGAGATTCGATTTTACACTTTTTAAATTGATCAACAAGTTCCTTAGTTTTGCAATATCCATCGATGGTTTTTACCAACAGATACAATACAACGTGGGTCAACCAATATCCCCTGGAATGTTTCCGCAGCCATCAATATTTTCATTATTTTTATCGATAAAGGGCGTGTTTATTTTGATACGAGAGTGCGTTACAATAATGTAAGTCGGAGGTGGCTTGTAAACTGTGGGGTTTTGCCGCTGTCAGTATTGTACCCTTGTACAGTGCTGTCTTGAAATATTATATTAGATTCTTGTTTTTCACCTCGCCGGTAACACGTTGGTAAATCAGTCAGTGTAATAGGCCCATAAGTGTGTGCGTTGGCTTTTGTGTGAGTTCAAGGACAAGACGCTCAATAAAAAATGTAACCTAGTCAACATTAATTACTAAATATACCGCCTGGACCTTCAACTGAGTGAAACGATCAATCGTTAATGAGCTAGCCTTCACGAAATCCATTTATAAATCAGTAGAATGTCCAAATTGAACATAAGCCGAGTCGGGTGCAATCGATTGTTTGTGACGAACATATGTACAAAGACAGAAGTTCCATTTCTAATACCAAGGAAAGGAATAGTGGACGAAAAACGTAAGGGTCTCGAATCACTGCAGCAACATATTCTGCGCTGTATAGCGAATTTTAGGTTCTGTTCAGTATATTACACTGGCAACACCAAGTACGAGCTATGGTATATATCACTGTCCTTAATTTTGCCAGTGTAGTCAATGTCATCTTTAACGACCTTTTTCAACGTACTGCTTTCTCTCTTTGCGTAATTCTTTTCTTTTAGGAACGAGTTCTTTAACGCGACTTGCAGTAGGACTAAACTGGCAGAAATTGTCACGTAACTACAAAGCGTTATGCCTGAAAAAGACAGTTTCGAGGTATCAAAAATTTTTGTTTTGTAATAAAGAGTATATGTTACAAGCATCGTATAAGTTTTTCAAGCTTAAATCTTATACTAGATGGCTCTGTTTTAAAAAATAAAAACAAAATCTTTGTCACTTGAAACCATACTAGATGGCTCTGTATTAATACATAATATACAGCGAAAGGAATTTCGTTCCAAACGGTTGTCCTACAAAAAAGTCCGTCTTTTTTAAGACAATCTGTTTCAAAGTCTGTTGAAATTTTAACATGAACTCATCAAATCATTTCAGCATATTAAACGAAACGAACTATTTAGGCCTTCTAAACAATCCGGCACACGACACAGGTCACGAAAAACACAGACACTCCCTCGATTCGTGCATAATGGTCGACGTGGCACAGGCACGCGAAATCAGGGGGGTGGACATGTCGGCCCAATTATTATCCAGGTTTGAAGCGACGGAAGTATCTGCTGTCCTTCTTTATGTGATAGGTACATGGTGACCTAAAATAACGAATATTAATTCGTTTTCGTGACGTCTAAACCGCGAGGTGAAACGGGGAAGCGGAACAGAAAATAATTTAGGAAAGTGGCTTGAGGTGTCCCTGAATGATTTTAGTTTTTATATGCAAATAAATGAAAGAGGCAATTTTGCTAAATTCCTTATGGCTTACCGATCGTTATTGGTTAATGGTGGGATTCTTGTATCTTTGCCAATATTAAACATCAACGTGGTTTTGAAGAGGGATTGGTATTTTGTCTAAACTATGTGGATGTTTTAATATAACCGAATTTTGCAAAGTGGTATTGGGTTTTTCTATCTGGAATTTCTCAGTGGTAGCCCAGAGTCTGGAATTGTACTCGTTTGATGGCAATAGGCTCGCCCCATAATACAATAACTGGCGAAATGTGAGTGATCTATAGGTACACCTCTGCCCAACCCTTCTGGGAAACAAGGCGTGATGTTATGTTATGTTGTTATTGTATTACATAAGGTCATTCAAAACAGGATTTAGGAATGCTTGCAGTAGTTTGAAAAAGGCTGCGGATGACCATAAAATGTATCAGTCTCTTCCAAGTTTGAGTACATTTTTATCGCTACACAGAACGGACAAAAATCTTCCAAATACTTTAAAATTTCACAAGGGGAGTGTCAATAGTTCATTCGTTTAGAATTTGAACTCCTGACCTTTGAAATGGCATTTCATATTCATACGCAAGTCTTGCATAACATCACCGATCATTTGTTCCTAAATATAGACCAGATAATACGTCAGAGTGAACGAGAATATATGAATGAGTGAGTGAATTACTGAAGCCAGAACTATGATATTATCAGCTAATGGAGGAAGTAGCATATATACCTATATAGAAATAATCCCTTAATCGTGTACGTCAATCATAGATGGAGGTGCAACTATTCTTGTTTCGATCGATGTCGATAACGCAGTGCATGTCTGGAAGTCTGGAAGTCATTTAAAATTGAACAGTCATGCTGGACACCATAATCAGCCTATAATGTTTCCACTGCTGGGGCACAGGCCTCTTCTCTTTGAGAGGGAATCGGCTGTAATCTACCACGCGCGCCCAGTACGGGTTGGTAGTGTCACATTGATGTCTTAGAAATTTAGGATTCTAGGATATGCCGGTTTCTTCACGATCTTTTCCTTCACCATTCTGAGAGCAGTGTTGAAATTATTTACATAAAGTAAAGCGCCAGTCTGGGTTCGATACCACGACCTACAACTCGTTAGTCAGGGCCGTTACCACTGCGCCAACACTGCTCCACATCTGAACAGGCCGGTCAATAATGAACAGCGGGCCTAAAACGGCCACATTAGCAATTCTTCTATAAGCAATTCTTTTCCTGAATTTCCAGGTTTCATTATAGCAATTCCTCTAATTTGATACAAAAGCAATTCATAATGTGTGGACCATTTTACCATTGAATCTCCATAGAAAACTGTTAAACAGATGTATTATTTTTCATAATTGTTATGAATTGTCAGTTTGTGTCATTTTACGATGATTTATAATATTTTCCTATTATGATTCTGCCAAAGTGACTGTTTTAAGCCCCCAGAATTATGTTGTCAGAAAGATGGTATAGGTGCTGTACGACTGGGGTTCTTAACATCATAATACCCTTATTTTGGTTTTCAGTTATCTTTATGTTTAACTGTTAAAAAAGAAGGACTTTTCCGGGTAGTATCATAAAATATACAAAGTATGACCATGAATATCTTCAGCTTGGATGCTGAATTTCTGTCAGTAACTAATACAAAGTATTTATGACTTATACTTTTTTTTATCGTTTTCTCAGTATCTGGGTCGTGGAGGGCAGATATGCAGTTGCTCGTTGCTCCATGTAAAATACTGGTATTCACCTGAATCCAGTTAGACTTCCGCCGACCCCAAAATAGTTGGGAAAAAGCTGGGTAGATGATAATGACATTTCTACAATTATATTTAAGGAACTTTTGAAAAATTATCGGGCTTCGGCCTATGAAACGAGGATACCACTAACCCCCTTCAAAAATTCCGAAGAAATCTCACAAAATACGATTGATGACACTATTTGTTTATTTATTATATAGGACAAACTAAACATTATCAACAAGTTTCGAGTCCGTTATCATATTTGATTTATTTAAAGTAAATACAGATATTGATAATAATGTCTAATGGGCGATAAGGGCGGTTGCTCTCAACGGGAAAGCAATTACTATAATAATATTGAATGAGGATGTAAAACACAGTGGGTCTAATCATACGATATTAATGCGCACACGCAGATTGAGACAAAAGCGCATGCAATGGGTAATGCATTAAGCAGGTAAGTAACAATCAACAGCTCTGTATTAACCTGTCATTCCACGTTTGATTGAAATCGTCGATCATCAGGTCGCAAGGTTACAATGCATTTCTGATATCTTATTATTCAGATATATAAAGAACCAGTATATTATTATGGAACATGAAGATACTGTTCATAGAGTGAGATCGTTAACTGTTATCATAATAACATCATAATTATGATATGGCTGAGTTTAAATAGTACTTAGTAATTAAATACAGTTTAATTTCCAGTTTTAATTAATTAAACTTACTTCATGTTGACACTGTAATTTTTGGTTGCAATACCTTTGAACTTTTTGAGACTCTTATTTCTGTGTGAAGCTGCTGAAATAATTTATTGGTGGTCCGTTCCCTGATCTGTATAAACAAGCTTATTATGAGTTAGTACATATCGACCTTCGATACAGAAGGTTGGGATTATTCGAAACGAGTAGGATATAATGCGTTAGGGCAGTGTTACTATCAATTATTATTATAGCAGTACAGTTGAACCTACACACACCGCCCGAGTTGATAGTGTCGTAATATTTTTCAATTCGTCAGGAGTAGAAGTAGAAATAAGATAGTGGGGCATATCACATCCTAACTAAGGATGTGATATGCCCCACTATCTTATCTAATATCCTAATTAATATTATAACTGCGAAAGTGAGTTTGTTTGGTACGCTTTCACACTAAAACGGCAGAACGGATTTGGATGAAATTTGGCACAGCGGTAGACCATGACTTTTTATCCCGATATTACCACGGGATAGAGACATACGCGGGTGAAACCGCGTGGCGCAGTTAGTATATGATATTTAGACAAATATGAAAAGGAAGAATATATAGAAATAACGCCCGTATGCATCCTTAGCATAATCAGCCTATTAATGTTCCCACTGCTGGGACACAGGCCTCCTGTCTTCGAGAGGGAGTTGGCTGCCGCGTTGGCTACCGCGCGGCTCCAGTGCGGGTTAGTAGATGTCACATGTCTTCGAATTTTTGGTTCTAAGACATGCCGGTTTCCTCACGATCTTTTCGTTCACCGTTCTGGGGGCAGTGGTGATGAAATTATTTACACAAAGTAAAACGCCTGGCTGGGTTCGAATTTACGACCTACAACTCGTAAGCTGCTGCATATTACTGCCAAGCATCCATATTCTTCTCAAAATTCTTCTTCCATTGCGTTTGGGTATGCTCAAGCTTAACCACCTAATAACAGTTCGCGTTTGGTAAAACGACAAGCTCGTCAGAAAGTTTAGTAGCAGGGTACAGCTGACGTGCCTAAGTATATCGAACTGAAGTACTGCAGAATACATAACTAGCTGGCTATGTAATCTGCACGCCTAACCAGGCGTTTATTACGCCTGGACAGGCACGCACAATGGTCCACCGTAAGGACTAAGTGCGGAAACCAAACCCCGTAACGTAGAACGCCTGGACAGGAACAGCCTGCGCCTGGTGTCGGGAACCAGCACGGGGCACTGCTCGCTAAATAAAAACTTCCACACAAATGGCATAACGGTCAGTTCTCTGTACAGGGCATGTATGGAGGCTGAGGAAACAGTTGCGCACGCGCACCTTGAATGCACGGGTGTCAGCCAGATTAGAACAGAAACCCTCGGGGCACCCAGATCTTTCACAGATGTCCTGAACAGACCAGGACTTTTAATTATGTTCTGGAGGGAGGTGGACTGGTTGGAATAACCACCAACGGCCGCTATGGCCCATGCACTATGGTCCACCTTAAGGACTGAGTGCGGAAACCAAACCCCATAACATAGAACATGTAATCTGCAGTAGTTGCTGGTAACACCCACACAAAAACTAGGGATGGCCCACACACGATGTAAACTACATACATTCGCAGCATTTAGCCTTTAATAACACCTACGAGAATTAGCTTGATAACAGACTAAACCCAGGTCATTACTTTAATAGTCCCCTTAGGGTGATACCTACCGACCGTGTGACATTAGTGCAGTGACACGTGTGTACTAGGATCTGGGGGCCTAAAACGGACACATTAGCAATTCCTCTAAAAGCAATTCATTTCCTGAATGCCCAGCTGTCATTAGTACTCACTTCACTCTCACTCACACTCACTAAAAAAAAAAAAAAACTTCTTAAAATTATTGTACACGAAGTGAATTTATTTAAGTTATTATATATTTATTTTTAAGTTATTTTAATAAAGATATGTATGTTAAGGTTAAGGTTTTTATATATGGGCCTGAGTCGCCTGAAATAAATAAATAAATACACAAATTAGCAAATCCTCTAATTTGCCACAAAAGCATTTGTGGACCATTCTATGAATATAGAAAACTGTCAACAGATGATGATGGCAGGTGAATTATTTCGTAATAGGAATCGCACGTAGATCATTATGAATTGTCAGTTTGTGACATTTTACGATGATTAATAATATTTTCATATTATGATGACTGATTAATGAGTTGAATTTGTGTTGAAAACGGTGAAGGACAACATCGTGAGGAAACCGGCATGCCTGAGAGATATTTCTCGACGGCATGTGAAGCCAAGGGTGGCATTAAACTCTGACACCAGAAGCCTTAGTATGACTTTCTTTTAACTATCTCTACTTTACGCATCGACCGCGTTCGGCGCTCCGATTGGCTCTTCACTGACCTTCACTGTTGAAAGGCCAATCGGAGCGTCGATACGTAAAGTCAAGATGGTTAAAAGAAACTCACACTAGGGCCTCAGGTTCGTCACGAACCACACGAAAAAGAAAGATTTGTGTTGATAATAATTACAACCAAAACACACATTCATTGTTTTCCATCTACACTCGGCAGCCGATATTCTGTGCTACTGTAAACATCTTTAGATACTTTTAGATCCACAAACAGTGTTCAGTGAATAGGGTGAAGGACGGGTGAGTAGGAAAAAAATAATGTAACGTAAAGCCGGGTGGCTTGTGGAGAACCGATCTCACTTTTTACTAGGTGACTAGGTGGTGGGGTATGAGTTTTGAAGACATTCGCACATAAGATAGTGATAAGAACACAATGATAACTTTAAGAAGGCCATATGGTTTAATTTTCAGTTTCACTGTGTTATTTTTACTGAAAAATATCAGTTTTTTCACTTAAATGGACAACTCACCAATTAAAGGCAGTCAATAAGTGAACATAGCCACCAGAATACTTTGTAAAACTAGCAATAATTAAATTACAGCTTTTTTGGGGAGTCTTCACAGTTTTTAAGAAAGAATAGAGCAGCCAAAAATATACAATATGTTAAATAACAGAGGGTGTTCTCTTAAAATTGTTAATCGTATTTATCATAGATAAAAATAGAAAATTTATATACAAATAAAAATAAGCATTGTAAATCCTATAAATTTATTCAATGACAGTAAAGACGAAATCAAAATACATAGTACTTAGCAGGGAATAGTACCTAGCGGATTGGCATTGACCAAACTGGCCGTACTTCCGGTACAGAGTGTTTCTTTTATTTATTTTTACGTTTGAATTTAATTTTTTTTATGAATCCTTTTTTATATTTAAAAAAAATAAAAAAAATATTTTATATGTGGGCGCTATACTATTGCGGAATAACGGGAACGCCTTTCGTTAATTACTACTTAAGAAAACTTTCATGATAAAAATTGAAGATGAATCTTCAATCTTCATCAGACAGGCAGATGTGCACTAGAAAAAGAAAGTTGTCAAATTGCAGTTCAGACCTTGGAACTGTGCCAGGAAAATGTAGGCAAAGAAATATACGTATTTTATTTCAATAAGCAATTTGTGTTTAGCCGATCAAGACTCTGTCACTGCCTTTGTAATATGAGGATTAAGTGTGATTGATTCATGTTAAATAATTTTTGGATGTGTAGTATCTCTGTTATGTTAAAGTTATAACAAAATTCGAAAAATCTCAAGCTAATACTGATGACTTTACTCCGCGTTTTATATGACGTTTTCGCAAAAAAGCTATAGTCCCTACTCTTCAAGACATATCTCATTATCACCTGGTATGTTGCGGATGGATTGTGTAAAGAATGATATAAAAGAAAATAGGGGGCCCAAAACGGCCACTTTAGTAATTCCTCTAAAAGCAATTAATTTCCTGAATTTCCAGCTGTCTTTAACAATTCCTCTAATTTGACACAAAAGCAATTCATAATGTGTGGACCAGTTTACGAATCTCCATAGAAAACTGTCAAATAAATTATTTCATAATATGAATCGCACGCTGATCATTATTTTGAATTGTCAGTTTGTGACATTTTACGATGATTCATACTCATCATCTGCCTAGCCTTTTCCCAACTATGTTAGGGTCGGCTTCCAGTCTCACCGGATGCAGCTGAATACCAGTATTTTACATGGAGCGACTGCCTATCTGACCTCCACAACCCAGTAACTGGGTATTACGATACCCATTGGCAAGACTGGTTGTCAGACTTTCGGGCTTCTGACGACCCGTAAACGACGATGATTCATACTATTTTCCTAATAAGATTCTGTCAAAGTGACTGCTTTAAGCCCGCTCTCCATACAAAAACGTTTTTCTTTTGCTAGTAAGTATTTTTTTTATTTATTTTTTTGTTATTTCAATGAAAATACACAATCTGTGATCAACTTGGTTCTCAGGCGCGGTGGCTTAGTAATAGAGTTCCGTTTGGCACCCTTCGGATGCGAACCCTAAAAAAGGAAGGAATGGTGGGGTGACGGTTGACAGGGGAGAATGGAAGAAGAAAATGTTGTGCTGACCCTGAGTAACATGGGACGAGGGCAAAAGGCGATAACGATAATGAATTTCAGACTCTAATCTACATGGTCCTCATAATGGCCTGACCAAGATTATGTCTGGACTTTAAAAGAGACTGTGACCTCTGAGTATTTTCTCGGCCTTTCTTCTCAGAATAGTCAGATAGGAAACGCCGACTTCATCAAGCTTATTTTTACAATTATATATGACGTGTAAAAGTGATTCCAATATCCTATTTACAGAATAAACAATTTCATTTAATTTCAATTAAGACTTACATCTCTAAACTGTGCTATCCCGGCCTCACCCAGCTCGTACATGGATACGTATGCTGCTTCAGGCTGAACGAACAGCTGGCACAGCACCATTTCCTCACTCCTGAACATCGACCCCATGGTGACTGGTTATCTGGGGAAGAAAAAACAGTTGAATTGCGGAAAAGAATAAAAAGGAAAATGAGTTCAATGAGGGCATTTTTTAATTGCAACCCAGCTGTAATTTTTTATGATAGATATTAAAATTTGGAATATCAACAGCTGGGTTTTAAAAATCGTTAGTATCTTGTTTTACTTTTATTTTTTTTACCTTGATGCGGTACTGGAAAATGTGTATTTTTTAAAATTTATATGAAGAGATCATAAACAAGATTAAAGAAAAAAATTGCTGTTATGATTTAGTGCAGGGTTCAAACCTAATTTCCCCGGCCTATAGATAAATATTTTTTATTGTAATTAATATTTGGTAGGTATGTAAAATACTGGTATTCAGCTGCATCCGGTCAGACTGGAAGCCGACACCAACATATTTGGGAAAAGACTAAGCAGTTTGATTGTAGGTAATATTTGGCCTTTATCATCACAGGGCGTTTATCGTTTTTGGTAAGAGAATTCACGGTCCGCAAAGAAAAATTACATGATGCGATTAAAATTTGGCAGATATTATATTGATAGATGAAACGAATAAGAACTGCTAAAATGATAACAGTTCTTCTGAACAGTTAACATTTCAGCAGTAGGTATTCGTTTATACAACGTGTACAAAAACCATGTTTTGTTACCAAAAATGTAAATTTCATATAGCAATAACTATTTTATTTACAATAATAATAATATTTTTTATTACATTTTGGTAATGCTATTGTAGTACCAATGTGCTCCTTTCGGAACGGACTGTTTTTTTTACATAGGTATTATATAGTTACCAGCTCCAGAATGCCTGTGAGTGTGTTTTTATATATTATGCCGACAAAACGGAATGTTGCCTTTAAAAAAAAAAACTATACTTTATATATATTTTTTATTTATTTTTTATTTTCACAATTATTAGATATTTTATTTATTGTATTTGTTTTTTTTCTTTTCAATCAGTTTTTTTAATTTATTAAGTATATTATGTTTCTAGCGTATGACACTCGTGGGTTGCAGCTGAAAATCAGCGTCAGGTGGTACACTGTGTGTTGCCATCTGACAATATGCTGAGCTGAGGCCGTTTTGGCATTGTAATGACTGTTTTCTGTTTTTTTTAGTTTTAAGGTGTATTTTTGTGTGACAATGCCAATAAACGCATTTTTCTTTCTTTCTTTTCTTTCTTTCTTTCTAGTTACAAAAAACTGCGTTACTTTCAGTGTAACACTGTGTCACCTCATGGAATATCAATCCACTTACTAACAAAAACATGTCCAATTTGCGTAATAACAACTATTACAATGATGGCCACCAGTGCCCCTCTTGACCTAGCAACGGATCACTTCCCGCCTATTACATCGCCTCTAATCTGCCTAGCAACACGACCAACCTTAGCTAACCTGCGTCTTCATACTTCTACACTTCCACGAGGGGCCAACTTTAAATAGTCGGATTATATGGCTAGGATCTTGATTTGACGGATGCAGGATACTGTAATCATACATGACCTGAGTCTGTGCTGGTTTACGTCTTGATAGTCAAGGAGTATTTGATTTGTTAACGCCTTCTTCTCTGATTTTGGCACAAATTATACGAGAATGGTGAAAGCAGTGGTGGTCCAGTGGTGTCAGCCATGACTTACGAGTCAGGCACTTTACTTTATGTAATTAATTTCATCACCAATGCTCTCAAAAGTTTTGAGAGCAGTGGTGATGAAATGTTTTGAGTCAAAAAGGTGAAGAAAAACATCGAGCAGAAACGTTCTAGAACCAAAATAATCGAAGACATGTGCACTGGGCCCTCGTGGTGGATTATGGCTCACTCCTTCTCACAGAGAGGAGGCCTGTGTCCCAGCAGTGGAAACTTGATAGTCTAATTATGTACAAATATGAGAGTTTATACGCCCCGTACCGTAAAGAAACCGTGCCGTGTACAAAGAGCCTTATGCCGTTTCTATTTGTGTGTTTGAAGGTCAGATGTCAGTCGTTCCTTTTTAAATATTGATGGTAAGTGGTTGATTGGCACATAAGGGTTGGACATTTCAAGTTCAGTCTTTTGTAAACAGAACGTTTAAAAAGTTCTAAGTATACGGGGTGTTAGGGTAAACACCGTTATCCTTGCAACCAGTGGTTTGGTTTCATTTATAGAACGTAAAATCAATGAAAAATTACAACTTTTTTTTTCTTTTTTTTTATTCTACATTTTACCACAAGAGCCGCAAGTTCGTTGTCCTATGCGCTAGGGCAACGAACTTGCGTCTCAACACGGGCGGGGGGTACGGGATGTGAACTGACCGGCCGCGAGCGCGACCCCTCCCTCAGTAAGTCAGCTGTTTCACTAGAGAGCACGGTGTCGGATAGAAACTTTTTAAAATCTTTTAATGAAAATGACGTATTTTTTTTGTTGTGTTCGGTCATTTATTTTTATATTTAAGTCAACTACCCATGGTTTGAATGACAAGACTGTTTACCCTTACAGCCTGTAGTTCTCATTTATTAAACCTGAGTTATGACGTTTTTAAGTTTTAACCCTTTTGAATGAAATAAAAAAAAATCAAAATCAAAATATTTTATTTCACATAAACCTACATGGGCACTCATGAAACGTCAGAAGCTAGGTGCACGGTTCGAATATTGGACATTTGCTATGGAGAAGAGCCGGCAAGAAACTCCACGGTTACTTTAAAAAAAATAATTGGCTGTTACAATATTTTCGAATTACAGTGTTAATAGGTATGGGAGGACAGTGTAGGCCTTTCAACAAGTACCAGGTAGGTAATAGGTAAATATTAAAAAGACCTTACTATTAATATTTGCAAGCCAAAATATGGTGAAATGTGTCATCGCCCAAGAATTTACCTACCTTTGTATTAAAGAAAGAAAGAAAGAAAGAAAGAATAACGTTTATTTGGACACAGTTCGTATAATAACAAAATATTTTTTTTTGAAAACAATTGTGTTATTACCGCATTTATAGCAAATAAATGACTTTGACTTTGAATGTGGCTCAGTAAGTTAGATTCTATGGTAGCAGATTCGCATTTTTCAAAGACCAATAAACTGTAATCCCTAAATTTCATTGATTGAAATGTAATTGAGCATGTCAAATTGTGTTTGTAAACAAATCCAGCTTACCTTAATTGAGTTAATTTAGTATTTACTTAAAGTTTATTGATGTAACGTCACCTACGTGTGTGTGGGTGGTCTTAATACCTTCGGAATTTCCTGTCAGTAAGCCTTAAGCACAGTCTAAAAAAGTAACAGTATTATATTTCGGCTGTGACCTTGAAATGATTACCTACGGCCGCTCGGTACCTTCCCCGTCTGTGGGACGTGCGTAGGTAACTGCCGCGCGGTGGAGACTGTTCCGTACTGATATACAGTACGACACAACTTACGTGTAGCATAAATTTGAAAATTTGCATTCATTCATTTCAATTTGATGAATGTATTTGTTTATATGACTTTACAAGTTATTGCGTTTGCGTAAAGATCATTTTCACCTAAAGCAGTAATAACGATTGGAGATTTTGAAGGCGCACTCAGTTCGGATGGTGATCGATTTTACGAATTTTTGAGAGTTTGAAGCTCTTGGTTTCAGCCGTTTTCTATGAAAATATAATACTGTTACTTATTTATACTGTGCCTTAAGTAGGCAGATAATTAACTACTCAAAGGTTTCCTTATAAAATAGATTCTCCATTCTTAGGTTAATTACGCAAAACAATACTAACTTATTCTTGATTTATCATTAAATGAGTACCTACTGTCCATGAATTAAAATAGATGCCTACCTTTTCTGACATATTAAGGCATAGAATATTCTAGGCTTAGTCTGAAGGTCGGGGTAAATACGACCGTCGTTTACCCGTTTAACTAACGATGGATACTTGGTACGTCATTGTTTATTGAACACTAACTGCGCCCCGCGGTTTCACCCACATAAGTCTCGATCCCGTGGGAGTATCGGGATAAAAAGTATCCTATATCCTAACCCCGTTCATCGTCTAACCATGTGCCAAATTTCATCCAAATACGTTTATCCGAACAAACAAACATAGCAACATACAAAAAATCAAATCTTTTCTCTTTGGAAAAGATTTTGTATATTTTTTGTTATATTTTGTGTATGTACCGTTTTTTTATCTTTAAATAATTGAATTTGATCTATTCGCGGTTTTTGATAGATTTAGGTAAGTATACAATTTTTCGTCAGAAGTTGTTAACTAACAACTTGCGGACTTACAAGAAGAAGAGTCAAATGAGGCTTTGTTTGGATTAATTTTCTCTCAATCGTCATTTTCAGTTTCCGTTCCATCTACATGAAAAACCATAGCATTAATATAATCCCACTACTGGAACAAAAGGGCACAGGTCTCCTCTCTGTGAGAGGGAGCGGATCCACCACGCAGGGCCGGTGTTGGTGGAATATTATTTATTTATTTAACCCGCGGCTTCGCCCGCGTGGTATGTTGATAAAAAGTACCCTATGTCCTTCCCCAGATTCCCATCTATCTCCTTGCCAAATTTTGTCAAAATCCGTTCAGTGGTTTAAGCGTGAAAGGAAACAAACAGACAGAAAGACAGAGTTACTTTCGAATTTATAATATTAGTATGGATAAAACGGCAAAGGCAAGACATTATTAGTTAAAGACAAATACAACATAAAGTATACACCTAGCGACAGTCATACGACGTACAGAAATACTGAAGATCTTCTTCGATTCGTCCGCGAGCACATCACAGGCAGGCTTAGCGTCCCAGAGAGCGTGGGTGTCATTGTCAGATTTTTGGTTCCAGATATGTATCCTAAAGATTGTTTTCCTTCACCAAAATCAATCTGCGTAGCCTTTTCCCAACTATGTTGGGGTCGGCTTCCAGTCTAACCGGATGCAGCTGAATACCAGTATTTTACATGGAGCGACTGCTTATCAGACCTCCACAACCCAGTAACTGGGTAATACGATACCCCTTTTTAAGACTGGTTGTCAGACTTTCGGGCTTCTGACGACCCGTTACGACTGTCAAAGATTTACAAATAACAGCAGGGACCAACGGCTTAACGTGCTTTCCGAGGCACGGAGGAGTTTCGATAAGCAAAGATGGTCACCCATCCACAGCCCAACCTTAGCAAATGTAGCTTAACGTGATGCATTGACACGCGCAGCTGTTATTACTTGGCCACGTACCTTCACCGTCGTAGCCATTACTATACACTTAACAAGAAATTGTTCAGTTTTCATTAAAGATACATAAATCTTCATGATCATACATTGTATGTGCATTCGCGCCTCACGTCTGAAGTTCAACCGGTGCGAACTGGTAAAAATAGTCTTATGGAAGCCATGTAAAGAGACGTAGACGGTCATGAAATCTTATTTGTGAGCGAGGTGACAAGGTCTTCTGGCTGTAATCAGTTTCTTCCGGTTAGTTTTGTCTTGTTAGGTTTGATAACTTTTGCGGGAAAGTCCGAAAGGGATACCGGGACCCTGGCAAAAGGCAACTGAAGGAACATGGGTGGGTTTTAGTCAGTAAAAGTTTAACACGCCCTCTCGCTCCGCCCAGAGCGGGAGAAGTCATATGAAGATTCCACACTCAAAAAAAAAATAGGTTTGATAATTTAGATTTTTTTTTCTTTTCCAATTGCATGCTGTACTGAGCTTTGTCCCTGCCTCCGTTTATAACGTAAGGGATGCTTCAGATGTCTGTGGCAACGATACGAGAATGAGAAAATAGAGTTTACTTAGAAATCGGTTTTCGTACTTATTTGGGGTTTATTTAGGAATAAAGATAGCCAAAATATTTTCAGAAAGAACTCTAAGTCTTTAAGACCTTTCATTAGATTCAGAGACACGCTATATATATTTTTTAATAAAAATAAATAAACAGTAACACTTTACATCCGCTATATGCCGCCATGTTGGATTTTATGTGACCCGCAGAACCCGCGGAACAACATATTGCTTCCAACGAGACCTCGTTTGTCAAAATACGACAAGAGATTTAGGAGTTATGAGGTTACAGATGAACATACATAAATACATTGCCTGTTGAATTCAAAACCTCCTTTGCTTATGGCGTTGTCGGGTGAAAAGTTCACTGTTTGTCTCTGCATCACCCAAAGGTTGACTACACTCGCGACAATCTAAGAAGTCCGTTTTTACCCGACTACGGCGAAGAAAAAGGAGGGTTATGATTTTGACCGGTATGTATGTATGTATGTAAGTATGTACATCTGCTCCCTTGTATCCTCTAAAACACTCATCACAATTTGACTAATAAGGTATCGTTAGAAGCGTCTTGATTGTCCGCTGGTTATAGGCTATGTGACGTCACATTAAATTAAAAAGCGCCCTCTAGAGGAAATAAAGACAGGAACTAAAAAAAAAAATATTGTTTAATCGTACTATGTTGGGTATCAAATGAAAGGGCTTAATGAGCACATTTCAAAAATATATATTATAACCCCAAAATAATTAAAAAAAAAATTAAGTAATAAAAACTAAAACCCAACTACGACTGAAAAGGTATAAACAAGACACCACAGACACACAAATTAAACAGAACAGATTACGTGTGACTCCGGATTTTTAATTTGTCTGTCTGTGGTGTCTTGTTTATACCTTTAACCTTTAATTTTTTTAACGTTTTGTTCTCGTACTTGTAATAAAACGTTAAGCCTTGAGAATGAGTTTTAAGCAATGTAGACATGTCGTCGATTACAAACTCTCTAAGTATGTTCAATCGTTATGTCTCGAGAATCAGTTTATAAGAAACCAATTTTTTTTTTCATCGCTACACAAAGCATTTTTATAGCTGTCAAAACGGACTTTATGCCGCGATCCGACGGTGCGCCATATTGCGGACGGACACAGACGAGCCCGCACGACGCACCGTGGGAAGGTGTACGTGCGGGGTATCGCAGACATCGGAAGTTCCTCGGTGCGCGGTGCGTGACGATCCGTGGTCGTCTGCCGTGCGTGTCCGTCCGCAAAATCGCGGATCGTCGGATCTCGGCATGATTGTCGCGAGTTTAGTAGAAAATGCCCATGGCATCTGTACTGTACCTACATTTGTGTGCTTGAAGTATTAAATAAATAAGTAACAATTGAATTGATTGTGTTGAATGTAAATAAAACGAGGTCTTCATTAGTGAAGTCCTGATCTCCAATTGACTTCTGTTATGGAGTCAATTGTCGAGAATTATGATGTTTATTTGAATTTATCTTTTGCGTTCCCAGAGGTTCCCAGTTCCATCAAATTAGAGACAAAGACAATTGAGCCAAACAATTATAAAGACAGTGATAATTTTTTCACATACATTTAATACAGTAATTCACACAAACACACACACACACATCAACACCACATCCACATTTTCAAACTAGTTCTACTCCTGCAGGCGTAGCATGGCGCTTTCTATCTCTACGAAGAATAGACATAGCTTTTTCTATACAAAGTGACAGTTCGTTTCTTCATTTTTGACATCCAGCGTAGAAATGTTTCTACAATCTGTCATTTTGTCTTTCACTTCTAACGATCTTTGTCTACGTCTTTTTGTAGGTAGACTATTTCGGAAGAAAGTTTTCTATCCTTACTGTCAAAATCACACTGACAACCGATAAATCCTATGACAAAACCGACAAAACAAAGAATTCTGAGTCGAATTATGTAAAAGAGTGAATTTCGTAAAAAGTGCAGTTGACTCTTTCTACTTTGCTGCCGTCGTACTGTCTACAGGAAACGTAATTTTTGTCTACTCTTCCGTCGACAAAACGGTGCTCATGCTACGCCTGCTGGACAGGCATCACTTTTTCCGAACTTATATACTTGTATAGCTAAACACTAATTTGATAAGTAAAGATTTTTATCAATGTGTTATAAAACTGTTTGGAAATCCGACCTTGGAAAAGGATATCTATGAAAAACATTATCATCCTTCTGGGGCAGTCGGGTAATAAAGTACATCTTTGTCCCTGAACCTATTACCCACCGGTTTCCTACTACACTATACATATAGTGCAGTAGGAAACCTGGTTTCCTTAAGGTTAAAATGGCCCGGTTACTCAGCCCTTCTTCCCATGTGGGAAGAAAGGCTGAGTTTATGGTTGGCAGAAATTACAGAACGCCACCTGCTACGATCCTTACATTATTCCTTTTGCTTCGTTTACGTTCAAACTCAAACTCAAAGCATTTATTTCAATTAAACCATTTACAGGCACTTTTGAATTGTCAAGGAGTCGGTCAGTCAGAAATATGAAGCTAGTTGCCCATTCCAAAGCGTAGTAGGTACCTATGGAGAAGAACGGGCAAGAAACTCCACGGACACTCTTTTAAATCAAAATATTGTTACAAAATATTGGTTACATCATTCAGTTCGTATACATGTTCTGTCGGATCATACACACGTACCATCATCATACACCATATCTGCGAATTCCGCCATAAGCTTACGCACATTTTCGATTTTTTCTGTAGCAGCCCGGAATCCGGATTCGTACCCAGTTAACGGCAATAGGCTTGCCCCCAGTTATGTTTAAGTCCCATGTTGGCGAAATGTGGGTGTGCTATAGGTACACCTCTGCCTAGACCGTCAGGGTTATCTATATAATAATATGACAAAACAGGCGTCATAATAAGTTATACAGGATGTAAGGGTAAACACTCTTGTCATTCAAACCATGGGTAGTTGACTTAAATATAAAAACAAATGACCGAACACAACAAAAAAAAACGTTATTTTCATTAAAAGATTTTAAAAAGTTTCTATCTGACACCGTGCTTGCTAGCGAAACAGCTGACTGACTAAGGGAGGGATCGCGCTCGCTGCCGGTCAGGTCACATCCTGTACCCCCCGCCCGTGTTGAGATACGAGTTCGTTGCCTTAGCGCATAGGGCAACGAACTTGCGTCTCTTGTGGTAAAATTTAGATCTAAAAAAAAATAAAAAAAAGTTGTAATGTTCCATTGATTTTACGTTCTATAAATGAAACCAAACCACTGGTTGCAAGGATAACGGTGTTTACGCTTACACCCTGTATTATATTATTACTAGCGACCCACTCCTGCTTCGCTCGGTTTTTACGACTTGACAAAACATCGAGATTTCTTAAATGTAGGTAATAGGTAATACGGGCTGGTATCCGCAAGTCCGCGTCAAAGCGCGTATTTTGCTTACGGTTATATGTAACTTTAATATTAACGTACACATAAACCTTCCGGAATAAATTCTCTAAACGATGGTGAAAACCTCATCAAAATCAGTTGCGTGGTTTAGAAGAACAATGCGGACATACAGACAAACACGAAAAGCGACTTTAATTTTTATTATGTATAGTTATAGATTGGTGTAAGGGGTCCCAACTAACATCATTCGGGATTCAAGCCAACCTCACCTGCACGTGGTGCACCCTGCTAACAAACAAACGAGGCTATGGCGAACCGCCAACACGCACTGGACCAGCGTGGCGGGTTATGGTCCAAACCCCCCCCCCCCCCTATGAATAGAGGAATAAGAAACAGGCCCCAAGTGCCCGGCGACTCCAGTGGTTGTGCTGGCGTGGACGGATGCGAGCGCGGCCCTGGAGTCAGGGGAGCTAAGAATCTCCGGGCGAGATCGATCAACCGTCAAACGACCACGGCAAATTACATAAAGGTCTCCGATACACTCAATATTCTCACTTACAATGTTCGGACGCTGATGAAAGATGAACGTTTATTTGAGCTTGAGAACGCTCTAAAAGACATCAGCTGGGATATTTTGGGTCTTTCAGAAGTCAGGAGAGAGGGCGAACACACAGAGGAAAGAGACGATGCTGTTTTCTTTCACTTCGGTGAAACCAGTGGACAACACGGAGTGGGGTTCATGGTGGCAAAGAAGTGGAAGGATAATATCATCAAATTCGTGGGCTACTCTGAACGTGTAGCTGTGCTCAAGTTCCGACTAACAACCAATAAAACGCTAACTCTCGTACAAGTATATGCACCGACATCTACACATTCCGACGAAGAAGTAGAAGACTTTTAC
Organism: Lithophane semibrunnea; assembly: GCA_947363905.1. Lineage (NCBI taxonomy): Eukaryota > Metazoa > Arthropoda > Insecta > Lepidoptera > Noctuidae > Lithophane > Lithophane semibrunnea. Next base: position 3,200,672 of record OX376194.1, on the reverse strand, counting down.
GATCTTGTTAATAGAGCTTGCGACGAAAATAGGGGCACTTGGAACATGGTAATTGGTGACTTTAATGCAAAGGTGGGAAGGCAAGAACTGGATAGTGGGGATACGGTCGGTTGTTTTGGATTAGGAGACCGCAACGAGCGAGGTGCTCGTCTCACCCAATTCGCCTTTGGACAGAACATGCACATAGCCAATAGTTTCTTCTCGAAGAAACCACAACGACGATGGACTTGGATGTCTTCTGATGGCTCTACGCGCAATGAAATCGACTACGTATTATCATCTGACAGTCATATTATTAAAAATATTAGCGTCATTAATAGAGTCAAATACAGCTCAGACTATAGACCAATCCGTGCAAAAATCAGACTAGACTTTAAAATTCACCGAGCCAAATTGTTTAAGAAACAAATCAAAAGACTTTCTAAAGAAACACTTATAAACAATTCCGAAAATTATAACCTAGAATTATCTAATTATTTTGAACTACTGAAAGTTGATGAAACAGACGCAGAAGAACAATATAATGCAATAGTGACCGGAATAAGCAGTTCTTGTAGAGCCATAAAAAACAAACCTAGAAATAGAAATAAACTAACAGCTCATACTAATAATTTGATAGAAAAACGAACTAATAAAGTAATAGGAACAACAGAATACAGAACAATAGATAAAGAAGTTAAAAGGAGTATTAGAAAAGATTTGAGAAATATTAATACAAATTTGGTTAAAACAGCCTTAGAAAATCATACATCCCTGAGAGTTTTAAAACAAGGAGTCACAAAAGGAAAAATCTGGATTAACAGTTTGGTAGATAATGATGGCATAAAACATTACAGTAGAGAGAAAATCATGGAAATAGCAACCCGTTTCTATAGATTATTATATTCCGATCACTCACCACCCGATGTCAATACCGAATACAATCCTTCAGATTCCATTCCCCCAATAAACGGTTATGAAGTGCACAAAGCACTTACTACAATGCGCTATGATAAAAGTCCTGGGGAAGATGGAATTACTACTGAAGCGCTCAAAATCGGCTCTACCACTTTGTTGCCCCACCTTACGAACCTGTTTAACACCATACTACAATCGGGAAAAGTTCCAAAAACAATGTGCCATTCAAATATAATTCTTCTGCATAAAAAAGGCGACAAAAGTGATATCGGCAATTACCGTCCAATCAGCTTAACATCTCACATTTACAAAACTTTTATTAAGGTAATACATAATCAAATAGACGGGAAACTGGATAAACATCAGCCACCAGAACAAGCCCGATTTCGCCCTAGCTTCTCAACAACTGACCACCTACAGACCTTGAACCAGCTACTAGAAAAATATTCAGAATATAATAAACCACTATACTTAGCCTTCGTAGATTATACGAAGGCCTTCGACAGCATCAAACACTCCGAAATATTCAAATCATTAGAAAACCAAGAACTGGAACAGCAATATATAGACCTCTTAAGGAATATATACCACAACAGCACCGCAGACATCAAACTGAATACTACAGGACCTGCGTTTAAGATACAAAAGGGTGTTAAGCAGGGTGACCCGCTCTCTCCAAAATTATTCACAAGCACTCTCGAGGAGATATTTAGAACACTGGCAGCCTCATGGATAACCAAGGGCATTGAAGTCGGTAGCAGGAGGTTGACTAACCTCCGATTTGCCGACGACATAGTCCTTTTTGCCACCACAGCTCTGGAACTACAGACTATGCTTCAAGACCTAAGCACGGCAAGCCTCAGGGTTGGACTCGCGATGAATCGGTCTAAAACCAAAGCTATGACCAACAGCACTAAGCGTAGGGTCGAGGTAGATGGGCAGGAAATACATTATGTTGATGAGTACATCTACTTGGGCCAGTTAGTTTCTTTCGAGAACAGGCAAGAAAAGGAAATCGATCGCCGTATCGAAAATGCCTGGAAAAGCTACTGGTCCATGAAGACGCTAATGAAGGGCGATCTACCGATCTCCCTGAAGCGAAAACTCATCGATATGTGTATTCTGCCCGTCCTAACCTACGGTGCCCAGACCTGGTCGCTCACCGAGTCGCAAAAGTTCCGCCTTGGGGTTTGCCAAAGAGCAATGGAGCGCAGCATTCTGGGCGTAAACCGAACTGACAGAATACGAAACACCACGTTGCGCTCCAAAACGGGGATCCTAGACGTAGGCAAAAAGGCTGCCAAGCTAAAATGGGATTGGGCGGGTCATGTCAGCCGCATGCATAGCGACCGCTGGGTAACAGTCGCCACACGGTGGGTGCCTGAGGATGGACGGCGCCGCCGAGGCCGGCCCAGGAAGAGATGGAGGGACGATCTAGACGCGTACCGCAAGGGTTGGATCGAGGTGGCCCTAGAAAAGGATGTTTGGAAGGATTTGGGGAGGCCTTTGCTCAGCAGTGGGACAGTATAGGCTAACATAAAAAAAAAAAAAAAAAAAAAAAAAAAATAGTTATAGATTATGTGTGGGGCGGTCCTTAGTGTTAACACACGTAGGTATAAAGTTTCAGCGTGCATCTAGTTGATGCTCGTTACCGACTAGACTGCGACCCACGCACTTGGATGCCGACACTCAACATCCAGACATAATGCAGTGATGGCCTTGCGACAACTTTATTATTATAACTCGCCGGGTCCAATGTACTTCTCTCAGAAATGTGACTTTTTTTACTTGAGATGTCACATTGGTGCCGATTCTGTTGTTCACAAACTAAACTAAATTTAAATTCAGTGCATCTTTTCCTTTCTATTTCATTAAGAAAAGGACAGAAGATAAATTTTAGTTTAGTCCTGTCAAATTAATCAGCGCCTGTCACTACTCCATACAAGTTTAGACGTGATAAAAAACTTGCCTACTAAAATTACGTCAATTTACGTCAGGCGCTGATAATTTTGACAGGACTAAGCTAAAATTTATCTTCTGTCCTTTTCATAATGAAATAGAAAGAAAAAGATGCACTGACTTAAATTTAGTTTAGTTTGTGAACAACAGAATCGGCACCATTGTTCGTGGTTGAGTTGACAATCAGCCTAACATCCTAATACGACCTTTCTTCTACACCGTCTTTGCTAAAAATGTGGTTGGAACTCAAAATCATGCCCTGCACCCTAATTGCATAATATACGATCAATCACAGTCTTAATCGGTTTGAAATAAATTTCTAATCAATTACTTAAAAAAAAATATCTGCTCAGCAACGTAAATAATGCAATAACCGATTAGAAAATAAGTTAGGTACGTAATTAGATAGCAGATATGAACATTTTGATGAAAATGATATTGTTTAGAATACTTTAACTACTAATGAGTTGTAATACGAACTGATGATAATTATGTTGACACACGTTTGTCTGCCAGGTGTATTATTGATGTTAGATTCAGCAGTGTCCTTCCAGGTACAATTTGTCTACTTTTAGAGGCAGTCAAATGGCCTAGTTTGAGGGCCAAGTTAAACAACATATTTTGATCTGTTTTAATATAGATGTATATGTTAATGTATATGTTATAACATAGCATCATGCTATGGTACACCCACAATTCTCCAGATATGGTTGAGTTCTATACACGGTGGTATCAACGCGTAAACTGTGACCCAGCACAGTCATGATTCTAGACCCCAAGCGTAGAATTTTTCCGCCGCCTTTTCATAGAAAAGTGCAATACCTACGCGGTCATGTATGGAACAGCAATATTTGAAGTGAAAACTTCTTTAGGAGCGTTGAGCACTTTTTGGGTGCCAAAAATCATGGAACACGCGTCATCGTCACGCTTGAAGTGATTTTTTTTTTTGCGCCATCTACTGTCTACCTTTTAAATTACGTTGAGGTTACGCATTGTTGCTTAGTATTCTCTTCTTTCGGCAGTCCCCAAAGCCCGCGCCGCATTTTTTTTTTCAATTACCTCCCATTAATTTCATCGTAGGTGTTTCACAATCATGTACTGAATCCATGGGAACAGGTTGCGCGTTGATGGCCCTGCCTGTAATACGGGAATTCTTTTTTGTAAATAAATCTTCATTTATATACTTTTGTAGTGGCTCTAATCGATTCTATGCGTGGTCCAGCAACCATTAGAATGAATGCCAAAGCACCACTTGAAATTGCGTTTGGTCTAAATATTCTACAACACATTAAAAGTACTTGAATTATTTCAGTTTCGGTTCTGAAGTCTCATGGATTCTAAATGTAGACGTTAATATTTCAAGGCCACATTTAATTAACATTTCAAATCTACCCTTGTACCTTGGCACTGAAACAATGCGACTTTTGTAACGAAGTTAGCATCAAGTCAAGTGTGGATTTTCATTTTGGGGTATTATTTAATTCATGCTATGGCAGTTAAGTCGAAAGCGAAGGCGAACATGGTGTTTTTGAACATTCAAAAATGCAAAAAGTAGGTTAGGTTAGGCTTTAAGGCGAAAGCAACAGGATAGTCCTAAGTTTTTTTGCAATTTGCAGGTCAGTATCAGGTTGTATGTTGATCTAAATATGATTCGCGGCCGTATCAAATATTAATTTATAGAATTATAATCATAAAAATCATCAATACACAAACGTGGATGGTTCAAGGCCGGAAGATTAATTGCAGAGGTTTTATTTTTTATTGTTTTATGGGAATGCTCTTGACCTGGATCTCGCCTGATGGATAGCGATAGAAAGGTGAAAATGATGGAACGAGCAAGCTCAGAAGATGCCTGTTCATCGTTGTTTTTAAAGCTGACGGGAGAGGTGGACATGGCACTGAAATAACGTGGATTCTAAGCCTTCTGCTTCGGATCGTTGCCGTGTAAACGGGCCGTATGTATATGGAATCCGAACACTCGCGTGTGTGATCGTAGGTAAATGTTTGTACAGAAATAGTACCTACGTCTTGTACTATAATGTTACGTAGTCTTACGATTGGTTACGTTTGACGTGGCGTTGAATCGGATGTAGGTTTTATTTTTATGACTATAGATGTGTGTAATGCGTGTATCCAGGTTTCGTGGTTCACTAAGAATAGATTTTACAATCTCTTCCGTTCCGTGTTTGTGATAATAATTCATTAGCAACAGATGTTCTAGTGAATAAGGTCGTTAATTTAGGTCACAAGTGAGATCATTATTTGGTCTACAGGTAAGCTTGTAGGAAAAAAGTCGATATATTGAAATATCGATATTTTTTGTTTGGTATATCATTTTTTGGCTAATATTTATTTTTTTGATTTATCGATATAAAATATTAAGTATCTAAAATGTATCAAATACGATATATTTCCAATAGCAACACCGTTGTCGCCACTGACAAAAACCGCTGGAATTCAAAGTCGTAAAAAGTAGACTTTTTTCTTCATAGTTTGGTATTTATATGAATAAAAAACTTGAACTTTATAAAGTAAAAATATGTTTTAGAAAATTACACCGATATCGATATACCATTTTTTTTTTCGATATATCCAAACCGATATTGATATTTTTTTTAAATATCGATACTTTTCGGCACTTCTTGCCTCCCTTATACCTGGATCTTTTTACGTGAGAGATTTATATAAATGTAAACGCATCCACTGTTTAGAAGAAATTCTCGTGTGTAGCGAAGCTTTAATAAAAAACAGGAAAAATATGTTGTGCCAATTGAAAGCTGGAATTAACGAAAGGTTATCGTTTGTTTAAGTTATTCTGAGTACGAAACGCGAACATTGAATTTTTCATACCATTTTATTTTCTCTTTGATAGAAGTAAGCTAGCTGGCTAGGTGTTAATAAAGTACCGAGCTTGTACATGCAATGACCCGAGGCCAGGGTGATTGACATTAGTTAACTGAATAGGCGACATAACTCAATCAATTAACGAGTAAAGTGGCGAAAAGAACGGAGCGAATAAAAAACTATCGTTTGTAAACCTATTGTTTGGAGAACTAGAAACTAACCTTTTAGGTGCTCGAAGAGTCTAAAACTATTTATAATGTCGCTGGTTAGGATTTGTTCGATTAAAATATGTTTCAGAAAATATGATGTTTCAGAAAATATGATGTTTCAGAAAATATGATGTTCGATTAAAATATGTTTCAGAAAATATATGTTTCAGAAAATATGTTTCAGAAAATATGTTTCTTCGTCCTATTTCCTTTTGTTTTTAATTTAAGTAATTGAAATCACTACATTTCTAAAAATTGTACTTTAAATGTATCTAATCATTTTATTTCACATTTCTTATAAATTGTAATAATTCAAATAATTGTATTTTTATTCAAATCATTCTTGGAAATTAACTATAATTTTGCATGCCCGTAAAGAGGGTGAAATGTGTCCTGTGCTATAATTTAATTTAACATCTTGTGTAACCATGTTTCAGGCAAATAAATGATTTATGATTATGATTATGATTAGAAGATGGAGTAATGGAAGATTCTTGCTTTGAAGCATTTTAATTCGTGTCATGTTTAATTGAACTCCACATTTCCTAAACCATGAACTCTTGAACTGTCAACACTGATCGAACGGATCTGTTTTGTTCCCGATTGTTAACATTGTTGATGACAAGCTGTTACTGATCTAGAATATTCCATACTTATTTATAAGGAAAAGAAAACATTGTCTGTCTGTGTTTATTTGTTCCGGCTCTCCGAAACTGGCAGATAGAGGTTATAAGGAGTACTATCTTATTTTAGAAAAATATTTAGGGTCCACGCGGCTGAAGGCGCGGGCAGCAGAGAGAGACTTATAGAAAAAAAAAATATTATCGGGAATATTCCATAGTTATATTATGTATAAGAAAAAACATATTATGACTATCAATTTGAATCATTTTGTTTACATACATAGGCTCATAGACTATCGATGATCATGAAGAATAATAAATTACAATCAATTTGTCAATTGTCATTGAGATTAATGATTGGCATTTTAAGTATCGAAGTCTCATCATTAACAATGTGGATGACATGCTAAAGGTATTCATTGAAGTAATTTATTTGTATTTTAAAATGCAGTGTAGCTTAGCTTCGAAGCGAAATCTTTAAAGTCAAAGTCAAATAATTTATTTCAATTAGGCACTTAAAAGGCACTTTTGAATGCCAAAATTTACGGAGAAGAATGGGCAAGAGAAAAATCTTAAAAATAAAATGTTTTATAATATTTTTATACTTTGTAATCATATGTGAAGACGCGATGCACCTAGAATAAAATTACTATACCACATTAGGTCATAATAATTAAAAATGAAGCAATGACAGATAAAATAAGACTTTCATAAAAAGGATTTTGTCGCACATTTCGCTAGTTATGTTTAAGTCCCAAGTAATGGGGGGCGAGCCTATTGCCATCTGGGCAACGGGCAACTGGGCATAAATTCCTAATGGAAAAACCCAATATCACTTTGCCCAGCCTTTTTCCGTGGGGAAATTCTCATGGATGTTATGTGGGACTCCTACCGACTAAAACCCCACTGTTCCTACTTCTCTATGAGTCGGGGGCCCGGGAGATACTTGTACATGCGCCGCACCCCTGACTGGTATCAGTAGACACAGTGATGACAACCTATACACAGTTGTGATATTACCTTATAATATGTGTGTATGTGTGTGTGTGTGTGTGTGTGTGTGTGTGGAATGTGTGTATATGTGTGTAATAATGTAATATGTTTATATAGTAATTTGGCCGAATATCTACCAACGAGCTGCATTAGGTGCATAAATCAAAAGAGAATCAAAATAAACAGCAAAAAAAAACATTGGCTAAAATGACAACATCAACGTAATTATTACGACAGCCACAATCATGATTATGAATTATACGTAATCTGAAACCTACGCAAAATGACGTCACGCATGATAAAGGTAAAATGCAGTTTTTTTAAATTAACTTTTTTATTGGACTAGTCACTGTTGTACCTATTGTGTGCGTTGTAACTGACGGCGCATGAAACTTGGCGTCTTGCTTACAATTCATGCTATTGATGTTGCAAATAACCGAAGAGATGTTACTTAGCGTAGGATTTGAGTATTAATGTGAATGGTTTTAAAGACGAGTCCAGTAATGTGACAGTACAGTAAGGGCGTTTGTGCACTACAAGGAATTTTACTGCCTGGCAGTTCGATTTTTTACGGTCCGATGTTGATAGCACCTTTATTTCAAAGCACTAAGGTCTGTTTTCGTGCTTCAAGTAATACTGCTGCATTTTTACTGTCGGACAGTAAAATTCCTTGTAGTGCACTAACGCCCTAAGTCAGTCCAGCGCTGACTTGCAACTGGGCTCATGTAGACAATAGTTTCAAACCAGTCCAGGGGCTGACTATGAAGTATTAATGCCGTCATTATTCCACTGCGAAAAAAGGATGGTGCTAGCGGCCTTGTATAGCTCCGTCTCTCACTAACACTGGAAAAATGGTAGCATTAAAACGTCGTGGTGTAGGTGCAGTGTTAACTTCGCGCCCTCAAGTTATTCCAGTTGACTAACCTACCCGTCTGTTTTCGGACCCAGTAGCTACCCCGCCTGAATTACTGCCGATTTCTTCTACACGAACCCACTGACTGGGTCTGAAATCTCGAGCTTCAGGGTTCAGTCACTGCCTTCGCAGACCAGGCATCAGACTTGAGGAAGACGAAAAAAACTATTGGTGGACGATGTGTGTGTGTGTGTGTGTTATGACTAGAAAACAGGGTGCTTAAAACAGCCACTTTGGCAGAATCATAAAAGTAAAATATTATGAATCATCGTTAAATGCTACAAACTGAAAATTCATAATATGATCTGCGTGCACTTCTAATAGGAAATAATTCATCTGTTTGACAGTTTTCTATGGAGATTCGTAAAATGGTCCACAAATTATGAATTGCTTTTGTATCAAATTAGAGTAATTGCTAATGACAGCTGGGAATTCAGGAAATGAATTACTTTTAGAGGAATTGCTATTGTGGCCGTTTTAGGCCCCCAGGTGACTTCTGAGATGATTTCTAGATGTAAGAAAGAAGTCAAGCTGCGTCGACCCAGAATAATTTGGATAACGGCAGAATCCACCAACCCGCACTGGGCCTGCGTGGTAGATTATGGCACACTCCCACAGCACAGACCTCTCACAGTAAAGAGGCCTGTGTCCCAGCAATGGGAAAATTATAAGTTGATTATGCTAAGGGCAGGAGGATAATGTCGCTGCGATACGTTTATGTTATTCTTTAGATAATCTTGGACTTGGGCTCGCGAAAGATGGAAGGAGTGGAGGGAGGCCTTTGCCCAGGAGTGGAACAGCGTAGGGTAGGAAAAATAATCTTGGACACCAGTTTATGACGGTCACGGAAAATATCGCGACCGCGTCCATAAAATCAAATCAACGTTGAGCAACCGCGGTTATCGATGTTATGTGATTTTATTTGTCTAAAGAAAATAAGCATTCGTTATGAACTGCAGTGAAACAGTAGTTACAAGCTGCTATGGTTTTGTTTGTAGTGTAATCGGGTTAGTAGGTCGCATAAAAAAAATCACTATGATTGCAATATTTGAGTCTGTCGCTTCATTTAAAATACATATTTTTCGTAGTAATAATTTTGCAACATGTCAACATAAAGTTGCAAAATCATCGAAAATTGTATGACAATAATAATTATATTGATGTATATTAAATAGTGTTGAAGCAATACTGCTTGGTTTGTATTTTGCGGATCCTAGAAAAATTTACTCAAGTGCGAGTCGGAGTCGCACACGTTGGGTTCCGTACCGTATTAAGATCGAGCAAAAAACGCTGAAAAAAACACGTTTTCTTATATGGGGATCCCCTTTAATTATTAACTTTATTTAATTTTTATTATTTGTTGTTATAGCGGCAATAGAAACACACAATCTGTGTTTCAACTGTCTACATATTACGGTTCGTGAGATACAGCCCGCTAACAGACAGACGGACAGCGAAGGCTTAGTAATAGGGTTCCGTTTGGAACTCTTTTTTTCTGAATTTTATTCTTTTTGCTCGGCTCCTAATGGTCGTATCGTTCCTCGAGAATTGGGCTATAAATACAAAAAGAATTTTTCAAATCCAGATGATATGAATCCAGATCCAGATGGTAGTTCTAGAGATTAGCGCGTTCAAATAAACAAAAAATAAACAAGCTGTATTATTAGACTAAGGGCGAATTTCACCAAACTTTTATACCGAGTGCGAATTAATTTTGAATTTTTGACAGTTTTTCCATACAAAAACTGTCAGACGCCATTTTTATTCCACGGATAAAAGATATCTGACTTTGGTAAAATCAGCCCTAAACAGATTATGGTATGTTCCTAATTTGTTGTATTGCTACCGACAGTCATCTGTTCAAATATTGAAGGTTCAAAGTTGATATTTGATATTTATTATGCTGCGTTATCAAGTTTGAAGTACATTATGTTAATTTTTTATCAATAGTTTGTGGCAGTAGTAGGAGGATAATAAATTGGTTGTTCCATTATTTCTCTGTCCAGCAGGCGTAGCATGAGCACAGTTTTGTCGACGGAAGAGTAGACAAAAATGACGTTTCCTGTAGACAGTAGACAGTACGAGTGGGCAGCAAAATAGAAAGAGTCAACTGCACTTTTTACGAAATTCACTCTTTTACATAATTCGACTCAGAATTCTTTGTTTTATCATAGGATTTATCGGTTGTCAGTGTGATTTTGACAGTAAGGATAGAAAACTTTCTTCCGAAATAGTCTACATGTACAAAGACCTAGACAAAGATCGTTAGAAATGAAAGACAAAATGACAGATTGTAGAAAGATTTCTACGGTGGATGTCAAAAATGAAGAAACAAACTGTCACTTTGTATAGAAAAAGCTATGTCTATTCTTCGTAGAGATAGAAAGCGCCATGCTACGCCTGCAGGTATTAACATTCTCGTTCATTTATTTATAAATAGTTATTTAGTTATTTATTCCTTTGGGTATTGGTGGTATTTCCAACGTTTAATGAATTTGAATTACCTACCTAATAAATCTTTTTATAGGTTTTTCCTGTACATGTATGTATATACATAAACATTATTATTTATAGTTAAATAGAGCAAGACTTTTCAAATACAAATTCATTAAGAGATCAAAGATCCCAAGAATAAATAAACAGACATTTGCAACCGTTTTACCGGATAACTTTTATAAGGGGTACCTATTTGTTCCGAATTGCATAATCAGCCTAAAATGTTCCCACTGCTGGGACACAGGCCTCCTGTCTATAAGAGGGACTGGGCCGTAATCCACTAAGGGCCCAGTGCGGGTTGGTAGACGTCACGTCTTCGAATTATTTGTTCTAGGACATGCCGGTTTCCTCACGATGTTTTAATTCACCGTTTTGAGAACAATGATCATGAAATAGTTTACACAAAGCAAAGCAGGTTCGAACCTACGACCCAACTCGTAAGTTGCGGCCGTTACCCCTGGGCCACCACTTCTGCCATTCGGAATTGAAATTACTGAAATTATAATTTAGTTTCTTTTGGTAAATAGGGAAGCTAATTCCATAATTCAGTTATAGATAGACTTCTAATTGAACCAACTGTTAGCCAAAACAATCGCATGCGAGCCGAAGCGACTCCAAGCGTAGTAGGTACCTATCTTTGAGTTTGGCAGCGATCGAGCCATACATTACTGAGAATCATCTGCTGCCGTGATCTTGGACCAATCGGTTCTGTAGTTGTTTGCGATATTATGTAGTTTGGATATTCACTTGTGTGATTTGTATGACGCTCACGGATATCTATGATGACGCCCAATATAATGGGTTTGTAACTGCCCTTATGCAGGGTCTTATCTCACCAATTCAAATATAGAATAAGCTAAACTTTTTGGTAAAAAGAACAGAAAGAAATTGTTTGCAATGCTGGAAAGGTTATTTAGTAATAAACTGAAAATATTTCGTAAATGGAATAAAAAATAAAAAATGGAATCTCGGTCATTTGTTTTTAAATGTTTTCATACCCAGCTGCGTTTCACGTAGGTAGGAACTTATATTATTACCTACCTAATGTTGTTTAAATAACCTGCAAAATGAATTCCGTAGATCAAAACAAAATACAAGACACGACAAACAGTGACTAACAAAACTATTTTAGCGCGTTCTAACTTCCAAAGTGTCATCTCATCTCGTGTCAGCGGACGGCGATAGTTCAGCACTCGAACAGTTGTCACGGCCGGTCGTTCCCGGATGGAAGAATTAGCCCAGGCAGTCAGGCCCAATTCCCAGGCAGACTTGCAACGAGACGTTAGGCATTGTATTTTTACATTTGGACTCCATCCAAATAGTACTCCCGAGTTATCAAAAATTCAAATTCCCATTGATACGAACGAATACCGTTAACAGTAACTAATAAGGATGTCTTGATTTTAATTAAAGTTATTGTTGCTTCCATTAATTGTATTGCCCTATTAAATAAATCAACACTAAAGTTTCGAAAGGTCATCGTGTCTGTTTAGTGTTATTGATAAAATTACATCGTTAGCAGAAATAAGTATTTAGTTTAATAAATAAAATTTTCACGCCTAGTGATGGGACTTACCGGTGACGGTTAAACACTGAACTGTTATTTTTGTCACTTATGTTCACTTGGGGTGTTATTTTTTGTTATATTGTTGTGTGTTCGTATATAGTTCGGTACATCACGTAACTTGGCGCGTTGCCGGCCGGACGAGCGGTGCGCTCGGTCGTGTCGCGACTACTGCAGCGTTTGATTGTATACCTACCTTTGTAGGGCTGGGACATAGAGGAGTTTGTCGGATATCTATTATTTTGTTTGTTTTTTGAATTCTGGAATAGAATAAGAAGCTGACCCTAAGCATAGGTACCGGGTAGGTTTATGAATAAATTAAACTTGTTTTCCCCGAAGAAAAATAAATAAATAATATAATTGTTTTTTTTTTTATTAATTTTAAGTAGGTACGAGCAGCTACAAATGACGTTTTGAGGATAAGTTTTGTCCTAGCTTTCTGTAAAGATTAATCTGAAATAGGTACGTATATAATGCATGTTTTTAATAAATTACGAATTCAAGTGCCACGGCAACCTTAAGCAATAGGTATTTGCATATAGGAAAATCATTAGGTATACCTATTTATACATTTGGCATTGTTCATGTGGCATGTTTTAACAACACGACTAATCAAATGATTCCCTAAACATGTAAAATAACAATAATAATTATTTGAATACAGCATATATTATAAGTTATGTAAATATCATGTTTCAAAATAAATACTTATAGTCAATCAATGAATAAATCGTATTTTTTTAGCTATCGCAATGAGCATGTCCCATCCCTACGTTCGTCAGTTCCACCGAGCAAGTGGCAACCGTGTGCCGTCAATTTAACTAATATAAAATAGGAGAATGTGCGTCCGGTGATCTCATGATACTCATTATCATTCGTTGATGACCTATTTCGAGCTGTTACTGGCAAAACATATGAATTTAACAAAAAAAAAAGATCTCTTCCAGAAAAAGAACTGTCGTTAAAGTCTAGTCTGATTGAGAAGAATGAAATGAAATACGGTCAAGTTCAAGAGCAATTTGCGCTGCAATTATTACTTATCTCATACTCTTCGACTTCCAGAGGTAGATAAAAGTGTGTATTTTGTCAGAATCTGGCGTTCATTGTTACATTTTATTATGTAGGAACGGTCATTTATTTATTTAATGCGTTTATTTATTTATTTATTAAAAATTTATGCACAAGTTAATAAAAATACCATCTGAAGTGACTCTAGTTGCAAATAAACCGTTTTAAACCAAAATCCATGGTTTAAAAACCATGTTAAACAAATTTAAAACGGTCTTTAAACCACGGATTTTAGTTTAAAGCTGTAAGTAACCGTTTTAAATCAAAATCCGTCGTTTAAAAACCGTTTTAAACAAATTTCAAACGTTTTTATACCACGGATTTTCGGTTTAAAACGGTGACCATCTTTACATATATATCCTATCTCGTCCGTGCCTCGGAAAGCACGTTATGCCGTTGGTCCCGGCTGTCATTTGTGGATCTTTGGCAGTCGTTATGGGTCGTCAGAAGCCCGAAAGTCTGACAACCAGTCTTACCAAGGGTATCGTATTACCCAGTTACTGGGTTGTGGAGGTCAGATAAGCAGTCGCTCCATTTAAAATACTGGTATTTAGCTGCATCCGGTTAGACTGGAAGCCGACCCCAACGCAGTTGGGAAAAGGCTAGGCAGATGATGATGATGCACAAGTAAATAAAAAATACTGTACAAAGGCGGACTCAATACCTGAGGCATTTTTACAATTCAACCTTAGGGTGATGCAATTTTCTACCAGACAACCTTACCAGACAAACATGGCAGGTGCAACATACGGGATAGATAACTCGAAAAATAATAAATAATAATACATACATCTAAACAGAATACAGTCAGGAGAAATAACGATAGGTGGAGGTGAAAACAAATCCAGCAAATCAGCGCCGCAATGATTCTGCCAACTTCTCACGAATATGTTCACGAGCCTTCACTTTCAAAGATATCCATAAAATACACCCAAAATTATAAGATACACTACTTATCAGCAATTCATATAATAGCTTTCAGTGTGTATTATCTTAATTAATTAAACAAGTTTTTATTTTAAACTGAAGTGTATCTACGTATATTAGTGAGCTTGTTGCGTTGGTAGTACCCTTGTAGTACCCTCTTTTAATCAATTAGTTTGTGTAGAACAGCCTTCACTACTGTTGTCGTGAAGAACGGATTGGAGAAGAACGAAGCAAATGATTTTGAGTTTGTATTCGTTATCGTGTACCTACTACCTATTTATTTCCTAATTTATGTTTAATAGGTATTTAATACCGACCTTGTTTTCGTTTTTATTTTTAGTGTTTATCATTGGTAACTTGACCCTTCAATTTTAAGTGAGTGAACACTGTATATTTTAGCTGTAAGTATCCTGAATAGAATAAAATAAAACAATTGAATATCAAACTGAAATATCTCAAAGCTAGCAAGCTGAGAAACTTTGGAGGAGTTCGAAATGTGGACCTGAGGACATGGACTTCAATACCACCCATAATTATATTATTGTTTGTTGGTTTAATTGATAAAGATGCGTATCTCAAGTACTGCGCTATGTGGTCTTCGACGCAGGTCCTGCGACCTAACAATAGGTCACTTTGTATGCAAATTGCAAAGGGATTCAATAACAATAATGACAGGTGCATACTGTGCTTACAAACATCCTTATAGCCTTAACACGTCCTTGTTGAATGTGAGGGTCCCACGTCTAACTCATTACAGAGGACTGTGCAGGATCATCTTCCTGCCCATGTCCCATGTTACTTGGGGTCGGCGCAACACGCTTTCTCTTTCCATTCTCCCCTGTCTACCGTCACGCCAACATTGTGAGGCAACTCAACATTGTGAGGTCCTAGAACCAAAAAAACCGGCCAAGTGCGATTCGGACTCGCGCACGAAGGGTTCCGTAACATTATCTATAAAAAAAGCCACGTTTGTTGTATGGGAGCCCCCTTAAATATTTATTTTATTCTGTTTTTTAGTATTTGTTGTTATAGCGGCATCAGAAATACATCATCTGTGAACATTTCAACTGTCTAACTATCACGGTTCATGAGATACAGCCTGGTGACAGACGGACGGACGGACGGACAGCGGAGCCTTAGTAATAGGGTCCCGTTTTACCCTTTGGGTACGGAACCCTAAAAAATTGAAGAAATGAGACATCTACCAACCCTCACTGGGCCCGCGTGGTGGATTACGGTCCACTCCCTCTCACGGAGAGAAGGCCTAATAATATGTCCCAGCAGTGGGAACATTATCGGCTGATTATGTATGTATATAACCGTCACGCTATCATTCACTCCCTTCTCTCATTATGTCATTCCTCACACAATCTCCAAATGTTATGGAACTTAAAGTTCCTAATAGTTTGAAATAAGTGGTAAATATTTTTTTTAATTTATAGACAGTATGATTATAAAAGACTGCGCTATCGTATTAGTTGATGAACCTGTAATGATAGTTCTATGGGAAAGATAAATAAATAAATATTTACTTTGGCCTTCCTGTCCCACTCCATCCATCAACATTTAATATATGCATCACTCTTTTAGTCATATGCGTTTACTCCCTTCTCATCACATGCTCAATATGCCCATACCAAGCCAAACATTCCTTTCATCTTTTCTGTCACTGGTGCCACTTTTAAACTTCCCCTTATGTACTTTATCCATTTTCGTCACGAGTACTTTATCCATCCCAACATTTTCATCTTCGCTGCCTGCTATCTTTTTTCATCCGTCTTCTTCACAGCCCAGCATTCCGATCAGTACGACAGGCCTTATCACGTACTTGTAGATTTTCCCTTCTTGAGGGGCATCCGTGTGTCGCAAGTTGTTCCTGTGACCTGTCGCCATTTCATCTATCCTGAGATGATCCGCTGCGTTACGTCTCGGTCCAATTCTACTGACAGTGCAGGATCATAATAAAATATTGAGTAAATCAAGATTATCTATCTGATTATTTCTTCTACTGAGCTTTTAAGAAAAGATAATTATGTGAGATAACATAAATTAACAGACTCTAGGGTTAAAATAAAATAGTTATCAGAACCCCTAAAGTCTGTTAATTTGTGTTATCTCACATAATTATCTTTTCTACTACCTTTGCCCGCGGCATCACCCACGTGGTTTTCGTAAATTAACCCACGGGAAAACATTGCTGGGATAAAAAGTATCCTATAATCTAGCTATTAACTCAGGCTCACCAGAGGCCCTAGACAAAGTAAAATTCTATCAGCGATACCGATGATGGAAAAGGCATAAATGTATAGGACTGACATAATAGCTATCGAAAAGCTTATGTCAATCCTGTTGAAAGTCGTTGTAAAAATACGAAACGCGTTCGAAGCGATTGTCACTTGTCTAGGCCGTCTGGAGTATTTCAAGAGCCGCAGACTGAACTCAGTAAACTAAACCAACTAAACTTAACGCAGCCAAGTACCGAAGGTAGGTACAGAAATACCTATTCACGCAGTTTTTATGAAATAAAAAGGAATGTAATAATTTATGGTCATGCTAGCCCCTTGCATGACCATAAATTATTATATTCGTCCAAAAAAGCATAACAAGATTGTTTATCGATATGCTAATGGAGCATAATCGCGATTCGCAATCTGCAAGTCAAGGTAAAATGGTCGTAGAGGGCGGGAATACCCCTGAAATGACCCAATGAAAATCTTACAAGTACCAAAAAAATATATATCATGGTTTTGTCAATGGATTGGTACTAGTGTATCTGCTTATCAGCACTCGTTGATAAGGGCTTTGATTATTTTTAAGAAGATAATCCTACTAATATTATAACTGTGAAAGTTTGTGTGTTTGGATGTTTGTTACTCAATCAGGCAAAAACGGCTGAATGGATTTGGATGAAATTTGGCAAACAGCTTATAACCTGGATTAACAGATAGGATACTTTTTATCCCGATATTCCCACGGGATCGAGACTTACGCGGGTGAAACCGCGGGGCGCAGCTAGTAATAAATAAAATATGGTTGCGTGCTTGTTGCGATATTGCATTGAATATAATTCTTATGCATGTTAGGTTAGTTTAGGCTTTGTGTTTTCAATCGAAAAAGATTGAAGCTAGGTATCGCAAAGAGAATAATAAACCAATAAGAAGATACAAGTCATAAATGCCCTGCAACATGCTCGAGCATTGAAGTGGACATGGAGGCCATTCTGGTGCGATGAGAAGACGACAGATGGACAAAGTCAAAGTCAAATCGTTAATTTCAAATAGGCACATGAAAGGCACTTTTGAAAATCAAAAATTAACGAGAAAATAGAATGATTCTAGTTGCCCCTTTGAAAAGGTTTCGTATGGAGAAGAATGGGCAATAAACTCCACCGTTACTGTTTTAAAGATGTTTTACAATATTTTGTACCTAAACATTAATGTGTAATTAACTCAGGCCAAGGCCCAAACGGAAAGAGACGAAGAGGCAGACAAGATCAAGAACGCTGGCAAGACCAGAAAGAGGAACTGGTTGGCAAATCATATTTGGTCCCCACCTATGAAATCAGCTTTTTGTATGGGGAATTTTAAAGAAGTTGCATTTTTCATACAAACATTTTCTTAATTTATATAACAACCATGAACACTAATGTTGTAAAACTTAAAAAAAAAAAGTGGTAATTTCGGCTAAGAAAATGAGGAGTCATTTTTAAGGTATTTTTTATGTTTAGAAAACAGTAAGTAAGTAATAAGGTTTTTTTACTATTGGTAAATGATAAATGATAAATGATTTTATTTCTGTAAGTAGGTTTGTACAAACACTTTTACACGTCAATCACATTTTTTAAAACTAGATGAGGTCGGCGTTTCCTATCTGACTACTCTGAGAAGAAAGGCCGAAACAAACTCAGAGGTCACAGTCTCTTTTAAAGTCCAGACATAATCTTGGTCAGATTATGTGAAGACCATGTAGATTGGTGTCTGAAATGGTCTTTTGAGGAAAGAACCACACAGATTGAGTGGACCTGCCCAGTCAGTGCACGCATTTGTCAGTAATCGTGCAGCTCAACTCCGAATTTAAGGAGCTCAACGATTTGACGAACAATACCAAAGAAAGGACATTTGGTTAGGCCTCATAAATTACTCAAACTGCCAGACTATGATTAATTAAAATTAAGAAAAAATAAATAATAAAAAAGAAAAGAAAGATCCACATAATCTTCACATTCACAATAAATTAAAAATAATATTATACTTTACAAAGTAAATATTCATGTCAATGTAAATATAAATATAAAAATCCGGAAATAATCTTGGTCAGATCATTTGAGGACCATGTAGATTTGTGTCTGAAATGGTCTTTTGAGGAAAGAACCATACAGATTTGAGTGGACCTGTCCAGTCAGTGCACGCATTTGTCAGTAATCGTGTAGCTCAACTCAGATCTTAAGGAGCTCAACGACTCGACGAACAATACCAAAGAAAGGACATTTGGGTAGGCCGCCTATAGTACTCAAACTGCCAGATAAATAAAAAATATGATCCACATAGTCCTCAAATTCACAATAATTAAAATAATAATAATATTATACTTCACAAAGTAAATATTCATGTCACTGTGTAGGTATATAATAAAATAAAAAGTTACCAAAAATAACAAAACTCGTAAGTAATTTAAAACCAAAAAAAAAAAAAAAAATGTACAAATTGGAGCAGCTCAATCCCAAGCCTTTTTGTCCTCAATGTAATCTTTAATGGTATAAAACGCTTTTTGGCACAACTTACGTTTAATTAATTTTTTGAATTTATTAAGGCTTAGATCTTGTACGTGGCTTGGAAGCTTATTGTAAAAGCGTATACATTGACATCTGAACGAGCCACCTATTTTCTTGAGCCTTGTTGTAGGTACAACAAATTTGTGTTTGTTCCTAGTATTTATATTATGGATATCACTGTATTTTTTAAACAATTTTATATTTTTATGTGCGTATAAAAGATTTTCAAAAATATACTGTGAAGGCACAGTCATTACATTTATCTCCTTAAATTTCTCTCTGAGAGAGTGTCTCGGACTTAGTTTATAAATTGATCGAACAGCTCTTTTCTGCAAATCAAAGATAGTCTGAATGTCAGGGGCATTTCCCCACAACAGAATACCGTACGACATTACACTATGAAAATAACTAAAGTACACTAAACGGGCTGTCTCTATGTCAGTTAAATTACGAATTTTTCTAACAGCATATGCTGCGGAGCTTAGTTTTTTTGACAATTTATCTATATGTGGGCCCCACTGAAGCTTAGTATCCAAAGTTAAGCCCAAGAATACTGTTTTATCTTCAGGATTCAATTCTTCACCCTTTATCAACACATTAGTTTTCACCTGCCTAACGTGAGGTAGCGTAAACTTAATGCATTTGGTTTTTTTTTCATTAAGAAGTAAATTATTAACATTAAACCAGTGAACTACTTTTGCGATCGCGCTATTTACATCGTCAGTAACCAGCTGCTGACGTTTAAGTTTAAACAAAAGCGAAGTGTCATCCGCAAATAACACTATCTCATGATTATCCTTTATGAGGTAAGGCAAGTCATTAATATAAATAAGAAACAAGAAAGGACCAAGAATTGAGCCCTGTGGGACTCCCATTGTTACTATAGATCCGGGAGATCTTTTCCCATTAACGTCAACGCTCTGAATCCTATTACTCAAGTATGAAGTAAGAAGATCCAGAGCGGTGTTCCGGATTCCGTAGTGGCGGCGTTTCCTGATTAATGTTTCATGAAGAACGCAATCGAATGCCTTAGACAAATCACAAAAGATGCCCAAGGCATCGCATTTATCTTCCCATGCATTATAAATATGTCCTAAAAGTTCAACACCGGCATCAGTTGTTGAACGACCCCTTGTGAAACCGAACTGCTTGTTATGTAACAATTTATGTCTATTAAAAAAATCTTTGCAATTGCTCTCAAATAATTAGCTTCTCAAATATTTTACTAAAGGTAGGTAGTACTGAAATAGGTCTATAATTTGTGGGGTCTGATGTACTACCTGATTTAAACAAAGGTATTATTTTACTATTTTTCATAAGGTCAGGAAACTTCCCACAGTCGATACAATTATTAAAGATAAGAGCTAAAGTAGGTGCTACAATGTCAATAATAGACTTAGCAACTTCTACAGAATTACCCCACAGATCTGCAGTCTTTTTTACATTTAAAGTGTGAAAGGTTTTAATTATGTCTCTACAGGTAATATGTTCAAAAAGAAGTTCCGATTCGCAAACATTAACATTTTCCTTAAGCAAAGACTCAGCAACAGAAGGTGATGAGTTTAGGGATTTAGTAGTAGAAACGGGAATATCTGAAAAGAAATTCTCAAAGGCCTCGGCGACTTGTGAGTCTGATTTTATTATGTAGTCATTAATAGACAGGCTGTAGTCAGTATTTCGGTTACTAGACCTTCCCGTTTCACTATTAATAATATTCCAAGTCGTTTTAATTACATTACTACTGTTTTTAATCTTCGAACTCAAATAACGTGACTTGGCCATACAACAAACTTTTTTAAATAATTTTGAATAATTTTTAACATATAAATTAAATTCAACAGTGTTTACATAGGTCCTTTCACTGTACAGCTCATAAAGCCGTGTTCTACTTTTATGAATACCAATGGTAGCCCAATCACTGAAAGATACATTACTATTAACCGAGATAGTCCTGGGAATAAAGGTGGAATTAAATTGTTTACAGTATAAATTAAAAAAATCATTATATAGATGACTAGGATCAGTATGATATGACAAAACTGGTAATGTATTAATTAGTTTTTCTTTAAAAACCTCCAAGCGACTTGCAGTTTTGGGGTTAAATGTTATATCCTTTTTAGCCACTTTGTTGTTTTTGATAGGGATAGTAACCCTTTGCCCGCAATGATCAGAATCTAGTAGATTTATAATTTCTTTGTGGCTTGGTATAATATCTGTATAAATATTATCTAGGCATGTGGCACTAGTAGGGGTTATTCGAGTGGGCTCCAAAAATAGGTTTACAAGATTGTAGGACTGAAACAAACTTATTATTTTACTACAAGAACCTGAATTTTCTAACAAATTAACATTAAAATCACCGCAAGTGATAATAGACTTATTGGAGTTGCAAATCTTGTGTAACACTTCATCCATTACCTTTTCAAAACAGTCATACAATCCTGAAGGGGGTCTGTACACACTTAATACAATAAACTGCTCCAATTCTATACAGGCCATTTCAACTGTCCGTTCGACAGATAGGCTCACAATATCCTTACGGTCTTTAAATTTCAGCTGGTTACTTACTAAAATTAATGAGCCACCATGTATAGCATTTACTCTGCTGAACGAACTACCAACCTGGTGATTATCAAAATTGAACAAGAACTGGGTGCTTTTAAGCCAATGTTCTGTTATACAAAGAATATCAATATTGTTAAAATTCATAAATAGTTCTACTTCTAAATCTTTGTTCATAAATCCTTGAATATTTTGATGCACCAGGTTAATATTATTTACTGATTTTAAACTTTTATTTGATTTTATTTTGCAATTCTGTATACTATTGCTAGATACTATTACTATTGGTAGGCGTCTATGATGGTCATCATTCGATATAATACCAAGCAATTGATGAATATTTTAAATCATAGAAGTGACGAGGTTCTCTTTTTGTGAGAAACGCCAGTTTCATAGGTGGGGACCCAATATTTTTTATTAATATAATCATATATATTTTCAGCGGTTTCCGCTTTAAAATTACACAGACTGCTTGTCGAATGCCCTTATCAAATGATAAAGAAATGTAGAATCAGTCTAACCGAATGCAGCTGAATACCAGTATTTTACATGGAGCGACTCCACAATCCAATTCCTGGGTAACACGATAGGTGACCCTTGTAAGGAACTTGATCAGTAATTCTGTTTATAATTATAATTTATTTAAATAGTGATATCTTTGGAGCCGGTAGGTGAAGTGTGTACTGGTCATCGGTCGCGACCTTTTAACCCGTTGAGAGTGATTCGCTCCACTTAATACCAAAGAATGGCACCCAGTGACGTCACTGTTACCGAATCACTATATAAGTGCTGTATAACGAGCCACCAGGGGGCCTAAAACGGCCACTTTGGCAGAATCAGAATAGGATAATAATTATGAATCATCGTAAAATGTCACAGACTGACAATTCATAACTCATAAAAATCTGCGTACAATTCATATTACGCAATTCATCTGTTTGACAGTTTTGTATGGAGATTCGTAAAATGGTCCACAAATTACGAATTGCTTTAATGAAGTTAAATGTTAAATAAAAATTAATGAATTGAAATTACGGTCATTTTATTAATTACGTCGAAAATCATGAAAACGACACCCATGACGCAAAATTTGAAAATTTTATCAGCCGCCATCTTGGATTTTCATTTTTGACTGCACAATCGGCTTTTAAACTCTCCAAATGCCATGATGGGAATATCGGGCTCATGTATAACTTGTAAGACAGTAAAAAATGTCGACCTGTTCCTATTTGGCAAGTACAATAAGAAAACAATACCTTTACTACTTAAAGTGAAGTGTATGCCATAAACGACTCTTGAGTAATAATTATCTTATCTAAGATAAGGTAGTTACAAACACTATTAACACTTACTTGATCACGTTCGTAGATAACAGGTGATTGGTCTGTTGCAATCGCTACTGCAATTGCAGAAACAATAGAAAATTATATCAATTATTCTGTTAATAAATAATGCAGGTACATGCACATCTTCCAGTCAGACAACACTTACGAAATTGTTACTTACAAAATTAGCTATCTTTATAGATAAATAAATAGAATAAGCATGTATGGGTGTCGTAGAAGTTACAGGTACATAAGTCTTAAATGTTGTGTCTGCCGGATCGGTAAACAATAAAACGTTGAGCCTGCACAATGGATTACGATTTCGCTTGCAATTTTTCCTACGACATGGCCTACGACGTAGCCTGCTACGTGACTTGAGGTGTGGCTACGACGTGGCCTACGACGTAGCCTGCGAAGTGGCCTACGATGTGCCTACGGCGTGTCCTACGATGTGGCTACGACGTCTCCTACGATGTGGCTACGACACGGCCTACGATGTGGCTACGGCGTGTCCTACGATGTGGCTACGGCGTGTCCTACGATGTGGCTACGACATGGCCTACGATGTGGCTACGGCGTGTCCTACGATGTGGCTACGACATGGCCTACGATGTGGCTACGGCGTGTCCTACGATGTGGCTACGACATGGCCTACGATGTGGCTACGACATGGCCTACGATGTGGCTACGACATGGCCTACGATGTGGCTACGACGTGTCCTACGATGTGGCTCGACGTGGCCTACGAAGTGGCTTTGATGTTTTTATAGCCAGTTTAGTATTCAAGCAGTTCAAGCAATTCTTGAGCAGTTTTCCTTAGTATCCCCTTACTCTGATTATTAAACTGCGGTCATCAAGGTTGCCAACCGCAACCATCAGACCGTTGCGTGTTGTGGCGCATCCATTGTGTAACAATCGTACAAAAATAAATAAGAAATCAAAACATGGACCGTAGTCTGCGGTCGCGTCAGGAATAAACCAGAGTACGACAGACGTCACGCAACAAAACCAACATAACCTGACCTCTACGATTAAACTAAAGTTCTCTGAATACTCCCCTTTGGTCAAAGACTAGGAAGGGAAGGGAAGGTCTGCTTAAAGTGGTGTCGTGGATAGAATATGGGTCGGGTCAGCGATGCCAACGGCTGTTCTGTTGTGCTTTATAATTAGTTTAACCGCCTCACTGTGACACTTTAACCGATTACAGTGAACTCGAAAGGGGAGATTGAATCCTTTCTTATGGTAATCAGCTGTTGCAGTAAACTAGAAGTGTTTGCCTGATCCAGTCACTGATGTTAAATCTTTTGGTAAACTTGATTGGTTAACGCTCCTGACGCTGCAACATGACAGCAATGATCTTAGTTATAAAACTAAGATCATTGCTGTCATATTCTTGAGTGGAGACCGCGAATCGGTAGGTGTAGGGCGCCGTCTCAGGAGCGTTAAGCGTCATAAGGTGATAGGTAATATGTAGCACACCGCTCAACTGTCGTCATTCTATTGTGTCTCGTTAATGACAGATGGAGGTATAATATGTAGGTAACCACGTCTGTGGTCTAGTGGTTAACGACCTGTCTCAGACCCAGAGGTATCTAGCTGGTTCGATTCCCAGTGAGGGCAAAATTTTCAGCTCAGTTTGGTTGGTGGTAGGGCTTATTCTTATATTCTAACTAATATTATAAATGCGCTTTCACGCTAAAACAGCTGAACGGATTTTGGTATATGGGTAGAATAGGACATAGGATACTTTTTATTCCCGATATTTCCACGGGATCGAGAAATACGCGTGTGAAACCGCGGGGCGCAGCTAGTAAATAATAATAATCTTAATTACATAAGAAGTGGTAACAAATTGTGTGTCCCTAACACTTGTGCTAGGTGGTTACAAGACCCAGTAGTGCCCTCTCCCGGGAGGATTTTAAGTCTGGCTAGCTACCACCATCTTATCTAAGTCTGTCGCCATAATAACAATACTCACATCATTTTTTTGGCAATTAGAGGTAATATAGCC
Organism: Lithophane semibrunnea; assembly: GCA_947363905.1. Classification (NCBI taxonomy): domain Eukaryota; kingdom Metazoa; phylum Arthropoda; class Insecta; order Lepidoptera; family Noctuidae; genus Lithophane; species Lithophane semibrunnea. The sequence goes on along the minus strand of OX376194.1, from coordinate 3,175,510 downwards.
AGTTCCTCTGTGGTTAAGGATTCCAGGTGACGCTCGCTTCCACCTTCAGCCTGATTATCACTTACCATCAGGTGAGATGGTGGCCAAGAGCTTACCCGGTCTGGTAAAAAAAAGGTAGGTATATGAATCAGAGGAGCAAAGGATTGAGTTCATTGGCGTGAATTTGGGAAGGCTTATCTCCTGCACGTGTAGCATGACCACCGTAGAAACGGGTTTTGTCGACGGAAGAATAGACAAAATGACAGATAAACAATCACAATCAGTCATTTTGTCATTTTGTCGTGCAGGTGGACAGCTATAGGCTGACTGTTGATTCAACACTATCACATTCACAGTGACATTAGCTTTTATCTTGTTTCACCCAATTTATCACTGTAGATATCAATTCCGGGATCTTCCAATGACAGCGTTTATTGTGAAATCCTGGTACAGTACGACACAGCTTAGATGTAGCATCGGCAAAATTCGTAAAACCGGTCACACTCCGAACTGAGTGTGCTTTCATAATCTCCAATCTTTATTACGCAATAACTTGTCAAGTTGTATAACGAAATTCATTCGTAAAATTGAAATGAATGAATGCAAATTTTCATATGTATGCAAATTTTCAAATGTATGCTACATCTAAGTTGTGTCATGCTGTATAAATCCTTAGAGTGTGGTGTGTATGTGCAGCGACACAATGAACTATCAATGGAGAATGCCACTAACCACAGCTCTTGACAGTCCAGGATTAATAGATTTATGACCAGGATCACCAATCTATGGTCAAACATTGCCACATTCATAACACATAGGTTTATGTATCACAATAATAATTATAAACTGTGTAACGATATCCAGGTATTACAATCATTCTGCCTATCCTACAATACACAGTCGCAATGATGAACTTGTAACTGAAACAATTATTACTGCCATCTTGTTGTATAAAATAGAATCATTTATGTTAGGCGTTGCAACAACAGTGTAAATTGTTTTTATGTTCGCCAATAGATGTCGCTGTTTGCAATTCTTAGCTTTCTACTAAACGATGTAAACAAACACCATAAAGTTTTGTATAATTAACTTCTAAGCAAATACAAGCGTAGGTAATGAAATTAGAGGTTTAATTAAATATTGAAATAAAAGTTTAATAAATAACTAAAAGCCAGTTCACTCAGCAAAACTGCATCCCGCGGTTTAGAGCCTCAAAATAATACCTACCCACAAATATTTTGAATAAGTAAATTGAATTAACAGAAATGTGGACACAAATATTGTTCTAACATTAGCACACAGTTTTGCCAGTGACATTATTAGCCGACGACTGATCTTAGCAAATATTCTGTACCTAGGTGACAAAATTGTCTGAGACATGCGAAAATCAATGAATTTTGAAGGAGAGCAATTAAAACAAAAATAACTAGGTATCTACATGTGGGTTATAAATAGTTATAGACAGACTACACTATACTAACCTTATTGGTGATGTTCTGCAGTAAGGTCAGAGGTGCGTAGTAAGTACTCGCAGTTATACAGCACTTACACTCGCGACAAGAAGTCCGAATTGACGTTTCGTTTTCGTACATGTAAAAAAAAATCAAATAATAAAAACTAAAACCCAACTACGACTTAAAAGGTATAAACAAGACACCACAGACAGACAAATTAAAAATCCGGAGTCACACGTTGTGAACAGATTACGTGTGACTCCGGATTTTTAATTTGTCTGTCTGTGGTGTCTTGTTTATACCTTTTAAGTCGTAGTTGGGTTTTAGTTTTTATTACTTGATTTTTTTTAATTCTTTTGGGGTTATAATATATATATTTTTGAAATGTGCTCATTAAGCCCTTTCATTTGATACCCAACATGGTACGATTAAACCATTTTTAAGTTCCTCACTTTATGTCCTCTAGAGGGCGCCATTTTTAATTTAATGTGACTTCACATAGCCTATAACCAGCGGACAATCACGACGCTTCTAACGATACCTCATTTGTCAAATTGTGATAAGTGGTTTGGAAGATAGGAGGGAACAGATGAACATAAATACATACATACATAAATACCGGTCAAAATCATAACCCTCCTTTTTTCTTCGCCGTAGTCGGGTAAATAGACCTCCAACTGTCATTAACGAGACACAATAGAATTTTAATTGTTATCGGCCATTATAAGGCCAATCGACAGTTGAGCGGAGGATATGCCTGTCGTCGATTAGAAACTCTCTAAGATCAATCGATATGTCTCGATTCAGTGAATTCGTGAAGCACTTTCTAATTAGTTTAGGTAAATTTTGGCACGCGCGTCTTCTTTTTTCCATCGCTACACAAAGTATTTTTATAGCTATCAAATCGGACTTCTTAGATTGACGCGAGTTTAGTTTTAAGACTATCTAAACCTATGGAAGATACTTATTGTGCTAGTCGAAAAAAAAAAAACAAAAAAAAAAACTAGAGGAATTTTAGATAAAAAAATCGTACGAATTTATGTTACGTTTGCGTCACGCGTCTCCTCTGGCGAAGCGTATTACGGCTGGACGGAGTAAGCCGGGTTAAAAGTGCCGGTACGTGTAAAAGCTTTCATACTTTACCAACAGATACCCGGCAACGCGCTGGAAGAAAAGGCACTTAGACTTGAAAAAGCACTTTAGCTCTTACCGTAATTAATGGATTAAATACCTCAGAGTACGAAGCAGGTCACCCAAAGCAAAGCTGAGTAGTACTTTACCTGAACTTAATTTGTATGCTACGTAGGAAGTCCTCAGGAAGTTAGTAGGTGTTTATTTATACAACGTTATTGTTTTATTAAATAAAGAGACAAACTAAATGCAATTTGGTTTGACGACTATTGAAATGCCTTCTACATCAGTCACACACACACACACGCACACACACACACACACGCCAACAGACCAGTTTAACCCCACAGCAACACACTCACACAAACACTCCTCTCAATTAACCATTACTTAAACCCACTCAATAATCAGAATTACGCAGTTATATTTTCTTTTTGTAAAACATGTCAATCCCACTAAAGAACACTGCCCTTCAAGATACAGGATCTTCCTAGTTTGAAGGGCAGGGGTCCTGTAATAGCTGTACCCATCCCATAATGAAACAACACTGATTTTACCTAGGCTAAGTTTTTGGTAAATATTTAAAAATATATAAATATTTTTGGCAATATTTAAAATAAAAAAATTCAAAAAGTAATATTTTTTTATTTACCTGACTAGCTGAGCCCGCAGCTTCGCTCATGTGACTGTGTATTATTTAGCATTTTAATGGGAACTTGAAGTCATATTCAATCTGCCTAACTTTTACCTAACTAGGTTGGGGTCGGCTTCCAATCTAACCAGATGCAGCTGAATACCAGTATTGTACATGGAGCGACGGCCTATCTTACCTCCACAACCCAGTAACTGGGCAATACGAGACCCCTTGGTAAAACTGGTAGTTTAAAAATCTATGAACAAAAGAAAATCCTTTTTATTATCTACTTATTCTGTAAATTATACTACTTTGAGAAAGTAGTGGTTATTGGGTTTTTCTCAGTAGCAGCCCGGAGACTGGATTTGCGCCCGGTTGATGGCAAAGGCTCGCCCCCTATTACATGGCACTTAAACATACCTAGCGAAACGTGGGTGTTCTACAGGGTGTTTGGGTAAACAGCGTTATCCTTGAAACCAGTGGTTTGGTGTCATTTATAGAACGTAAAATCAATGGAAAATTACGACTTTTTTATTTATTTTTTAAACTACATTTTTCCACAAGAGACGCAAGTTCGTTGCCCTATGCGCTAGGGCAACAAACTTGCGTCTCAGCACGGGCGGGGGGTGCGGGACGTGACCTGAGCGGCCGCGAGCGCGACCCCTCCCTCAGTTAGTCAGCTGTTTCGCTAGCGAGCACGGTGTCGGAAAGAAACTTTTTTAAATCTTTTAATGAAAATAACGTTTTTTTGTTGTTGTTTTCGGTCATTTATTTTTATATTTAAGTCAACTACATGGGTAGTTGACTTAAATATAAATGGTTGGTTTGAATGACAAGATTGTTTACCCTTACAGCCTGTATAGGTACACGTCTGCCTAACCCTTCGGGAATTGCAGGCGTGATGTTATATTATGTGTTACTTTCAGAAACTACGAGATTCAATTATCTTACTATAATAGGTGTTAATTAATTGCTTCAATCTAGCAGCTAGCGGCTGTCAGCGTTTTCACACGCGTTAAAAATTACACAATAATACAATACGTTTACTATGTAGGTATAATTGATTAATGTTGCTGTTGTGTGTTGCTTAGAGCACAGAGCAGTGTCACAGTGTGATAAAGTAACAGTATTATAAGTCCGCAGTGACCTTGAAATAATTACCTAGCCTTCCGCGTCGGTGCGTAACTGCAGCGCACTGGATACTGTTGTGTACCGAGATTTCGAAGCGCGTCGTTTTGGTCGTTTTCTATGACGATATAATACTGTCACTTATTTATACTTGTGTCACTGTGTTGCTTAGAGAGTTGGTAGTAAAGAGACGCTCCTTGTCAGACAGTTTGTCTGGGGAAAGATTAACACAAGGTTAAACAACTTGCAACCAGTTAATTGCGCAACACACTTTCAATCACAATGTGAATCATTACTTTAGATTATGTTCGAAAAATTTGTCTGCTTAACAACGTAAATAACGCAATGAATGTTGTTGAACTGTCAAAATGAAAGCCACTGTAAGTGTGTTACGCCATTACCCCGCAGATTAGAACATAAGTACCAACATACACGCGAAAAACAAAAATTTAAAAAAATATACGTGTCGACTTGAGAACCTGCTCCTTTTTTAACTGACTTCAAAAAAAGGTTTCAATTGTTTTTTTTCGCCGGTTAAAAATACATTACACTCCTTTTTGGGCAGTCGTGTAATAAAGCAATGATGCACAAAAAAAATCCACTCGAAACAACTAAAAACTTAATCAACAAATAAATGGATTTTTAAAACAGAACCCCCGAAAAATAAAACTACATTAATTTCAGTGTAACACTGCCCATTGCGACACAATGACCGCAAAAACATGACGAGCAAAATAGTCGATTTAACAAAAACCGTTTACGACAACTCCAAAGGGAACCTTAATGAGCAATTCGAAAGCTCCGAATGTTAATGAGAGACGGACTCGCGGGAAACGGCACCAATTTGTGGGAACGCAAAACTGACGGTTGATTACATTATGAGTAGGAGCACTGTGAGTTGCGTGATTTTCCGGACGATCTCGATTGTGTGTTGTTCGTTAGCACATCAGTATAGCGGTGCTGCCCAAGTTGACCCGGATTTAAGTAGATTATTCGTAGAAAGAAAAGTAAAAAAAGAAAGAAAATACGTTTATTTGCGGCAAACATGACGCTAAGAAAGGAAACACGAAAATTACAAATTGGGGAAAAATATGCGTCACATTCACGCGAAACGGCCATCGCTCAGCTTAATAGAGAGGCTAGAGGGTAGAGGCATTATAATGTTAAAACTATGACTCTTTGAGTAACTAACATGACATTGTTTAGAAGTAGGTAGTAGAAGTCGATTCGACACTTTTGAGGCACAATATATTGTAGGATGATGAGTTTGTATTTGGACCTTGATTGTTAGGAATAAGTTGTTAAAACATAAACTAATACAATCTTGGAGTCAAACCCTACACCCGAAATTCGGAACATATTCGGCACAGCACTTGACAAAACAAAAGAGTGTACTAACCTTGCGTTTGCACTGGCGAAACATTCAAGACAAAACATGTTGAAATCTCTAGTTCCTGTCAAAAATTGTATGGAACACTGACAGAAATTAGAGATTTCAACATGTTTCGTCGTGAATGTTTCGCCAGTGCAAACGCACGGTAAGACAGCCAGAATAACAAAACCAACTGAACTCCAACAAATAAATAAATTCTACCCAATCCAAAGTTGTACAACACAGTGGTCACCCTACACATAAGGGCAAATATCTGCCCCAAGCCCCATCCCGCAAGGAGGCTGGGCGGGCCCGCAGTCTCGGTGCGACCACCGTAGCGTCACCACGCGTGTGTCACATCCTACCAGCCTTCCCGCCTTACGAAACGTCGCCATGGACGGACTGACGACCAATTAATTCAACACAATGGAATATACGTCACAGCTAGGTAAAGGATAATTTTTTTATTCAACAATTGTTCTGTTACAAGATGGTCGCTTGATGTGTGTTGTAATTGTAAAGAAAATTCGGAGATGGTGAGTGAGATTTTCTTTGATTTATTTAAGGGTCTTACTGCTTGATCTTGGTTCGTTAAAAATTATGTTAGAAGAAAGTGTGTGTTTGTTTGTTTGTTGAAGGATAATTAAAAAAATACTTGATCTATAAGACAATTTTTATAATTTATTCGCTTTGCATATCATCTTCAATGTCTTATTTAATTGTAGTCATCTTTAACGTTTTATTTAACATCTTTTATTATGTAAACGTCTTTTTTTTCTGGAATAACCTGTGTTATGTTTTCCAAATATCCTGACAGATTATTTGCTTGTTTTAAATCTCATAATTTTCCATTCTTTTGTAGATTTCTTCATCTGTTGTATGATCATAGAGATTTTTATTTTTGTGCACATTTTACGGTTGTAACATTGACACTGATTTATGTGGTTTTTTATTGAACATATATACAAAGCAATGAGAGTTTAAACATAGACGAAAAATGTGGTACATGAATAGACTTCAAACAGTATTTACTAACTATGTACCTAGGTGTACCTAAAGTCTGTTTTTTAATCTCGTAGGTTAATTTGACAGGTGCAAATGTCAAACTCCATATTGAAAAAAACAAACGACAATCACTTGCAGTGTAAAATTAGTCTATGAGATAAAAAAACAGACTTTAGCATCTCTAAATATTGTTTTGTCACTGTATTTTTATACCTACATAATAATATTTAGACGTACAAGGTAGATGCAATTTTGTACCTATAAGGAAAACATAGGTACTGCTTTTGTCTAGCATTTATGCGTTCATAATGACTGTTATTATTCTCGTAGACACAACCAGTAACTTCGAGGTTTTACTATAAACACTTTAAGGGAAAACTGTGGAAAAAATATTGGAAGCAAGATATGTAAATCTTTACAACATAATATTTATGTGAATAAGTACTTATATGACATATGTCATAAAAAGTAACTAGAATGGAATCAGTACTGCCTCGTTAGTCTAGTGGTCGCAAGTTCAACTGCTGAGCATGATGTCTTGGGTTCGATTCCCGGATCGGGCAAAATGTTATTGGTTTTTTCCATCTGGAATTTCTCAGTAGTAACTCGGAGTCTGGATTTGTGCCCGGTTGATGGCAAAAGGGTCGCGGCGATGGATAAACATAACTGACGAAATGTGGATGTACTATAGGTACCTACACCTCTGTCTAACCCTTCGGGGAACACAGGCGTAATCATGATGTTATGTAAATAAATCCTTATATTTATAGATTTTCACGTCAATCACTAAACAACGTCCCCTTTTGAATTTGGTTAATAGTAAAACAGTCCTGGAACAGTTCATCGTCTGGAGTTGTTTTATTACGATCAGGAAAGTTTGACAGTTTATATTAGCTCGCAACGCAATATCTCTTTCTAGATTCACTTTGATACGAAGCAATTTTCCCACAGTTCTCGCACCTGCGTTTGTACCACTTTGTATGATAAACAGAAGCAATATACTTTGAAAACGTGAATTTATCAATCGATAACTAATACGTACCTAGTTCTAAGGCTTATATCTCCTTATATCATCTCTTATAGCTCATATAAACATTTTGTTGGTGGCGCAACTGGTTGCAATGTCACTGGTGTCCTGGTGAGATTGAGCCCTATGTTCTATGTTCTATGTTACGGGTTTTGTTTCCGCACTTAGTCCCTAAGGTGGTGGGCCATGTCGGCCGTTGGGGGTTATTCCAACCATCCCACCTCCCTCCAGAAGTTAACTAAGTCTCCTGGTTTGTATAGAACCTCCGTGTAAGATCTGGGTGACCCGAAGGTTGCAGTTCTAATTTGGGTGATGCCCGTGCATTCAAAGAGCACGTGCGCGACGGTTTCCCCAATCTTCATGCATGCTCCGCATAGAGGACTGTCTGTTATGCCTATTGTGTGAAAGTGTTTGTTCAGTGAGCAGTGTCCTGTGATGGTTGCTGCCACCAGATGCGATTGAGCCTTAAGGGACTTGTCAAGTCGTAGTAAATCCAGAGAAATTAATCTGGTTAGATTATCATTATCATCATTTTAGCCGAAAGACGTCCACTGCTGGACATAGGCGTCCCCCAAGCACCGTCACTTCGACCGGTTCTGTGTTTCCTGCATCCAGCGGATTCCTGCGGCTTTTACAAGGTCATCGGTCCACCGAGTGGGGGAGGCCTTACTACTTAAACGTCTTCCAATATGCAGTCGCCCTTCTAGGGGGCCTAGTCTACTAATTTACAAACGTGTCAGTGGTCTCAGAATGATCAGTTTTTGACAGATATGCCATACAAAATCTGTCAAAAACTGATCATTCTGAGACCAATGACACGTTTGTAAATTAGTAGACTTGGTGCCCAGAACCTTTCGGCCGCATTGGCCATTTGTTCTGCGAGGAATGTGCCCTGCCCAATGCCACTTAAGTTCGGCAATTCTTCGGGCTATGTCGGTTACTTTGGTTATCCTGCGGATCTCTTCATTTCTGATTCAATCATGTAGGGAAACTGCAAGCATAGCCCTCTCCATTGTTGTTTGGGTGACTTTTAGCCTATTTGTAGGTAATGCCCATTGTGAGCGACCACGTTTCAGTGCCATAGGTCATCACTGGCAATACGCTCTGCTAAAAGCCTTCGTTCTTGAGACCCTGCGGTATGTGGGACGAGAAGATATTGACTAGGTACCAACCTAATTTTTTTCTATATTGAAATCACAACTGAAAAACAATTTTTGGTTGTCTTTGACAGATTTATGAAATGGCAAATTGACGTAGTATGTCAATTTGATAAACACTTAATTTCCCTAACTATTCCTAAGGAAAAACCTACAGTTTGTGTTATTACTTTGTAGTGAGGAAAATGTATAATGTAATTTTCTGGTTGGGAGAAAAATCTATACCCTTTTCTAAACGACTTAAGTATTTGATAAGGGTCAGGGTTAAACCCTAAACTTTTTGGGGGCGCATACATTAAACTTACTTTATTGCTGTATCATGTGTGCGATAGTTTAGAGATATTTGTACACAGAAAAACACATCTTTCTAAAGGATACTTGGTTAGTTATAGCTACAATAAGCTAAATTCAACTAATAGAGTCCATTCATTTCCTTGATAAAGAAGATTTGTAAAATGAGGCAAACTTATAACAGAAGCTACACGTGAACATAGTCCCGTATTTACTATAAAGTTGAGTTTAGACTGTAGCAACACAACTTAGCTCTTGAACTGAAGTCAATTTAGATGTTGACGTGAGGGAGGAGCCTTACAAACCAAGGGCACGTCACTTTGTACAATTCTTCAGGCATTCGCAACAGCGCTTACGATAACAAAGTTTATAAGAACTCTTTAAGCTTCCATCCCTCTGTCAGGAAAGTTTGACAGTTTGCGGTGGAGCTTATTCCCAAGTTTTGCCTGCGGTTATAAAATGTAACATTTTGTTTTGTTTAGCGTACGTTTTTTTCTTGTTTTATTATGTTTATCGTATCGTATCGTTTTTATTGACTGTAGTTTTATTCTAGTTTGCGGAATGGGTACCGCGAAGTAGCAGCTGGTTATTCTCTAGTGTATTGTAAAATGTCGAGTAGGGAAGGGGTTACAACTGGAGTAAAAGGGTTGCGGAATAGCCACCTGTCGCTAAAATAGCAATTTTTTACTAGAGTCCGGCGTCGACTAGCGTCGCGAGAGAATGCGTTCTTGACACCTGTCAGTTTTATATTAACGAATATGTGTTTTGTGAATTTGATCTGGCCGGATTGTAACAACAAATTCTTTTTTTTTTATTAACGAGCTGTTTACTATTTTACTATAAATGTTGTACATAATAATTGTATTATACGTGTAATAAGTTTGTGTTGCTGTCCAGCATAGGCCTAACTAATATGAGTTAAAGGTTAAACTACACAATTTATACTATAATACTAGTTCGAATCATTAATAAGCCAATAATTTTATTCAATACCATTCAAGTTAAATAAAGAATCAATTATTTTGTAATAATGAAATTCATGTACACAATGCTCATATTGTTTAAGCATATAGTTTATGCATTACACTATTCAATAACAATACAAAATATATTCAATCCATCAATAAAATCCATTCTCTATTAAAAACTAAAAAAATAATTTAATAATACCCCAATATGTCTGACGTATTATCGGGCCATACACACTGTCACAAAAAGCGTACGTTTCAATTCAACCCTCTGTGTGTAACGGCCCTTTTTGTTACCCATAGAGATGTACCCTTTGTTACAATCACGTTTGAGTAACAATAGGGATGGGAATGCAAGGGGATGCACCCCTGCGAACTGTATATTAGCTTTATTCAGGGTTTATCTTATCGATACCTAATATATGGGCAATGTTTTATCGTATCTGCCTATTAGAGTGAGTAGAAAATTGGTGTGACGCACTATGTGTTTGTTTTTTTGTTTGTTTTGTGTTAGGCAGACGAGGTTTTAAAGCAACAAGGGATTATACCATCTTTACACATTTTTTGACATTTTATTTTTTTGGCATTATAGACCAGTCCATGTGCAGCAGCGTAGGTCTCACATACATTTAGTAACTCCACGATCGTCCTCGGCGACGGGCCCAGCAGCACCATGTCATCCGCATAACTGATGTTATTGCAACTAACACGATTTACCTAGATTGAAGAGCCGGGGAGACGACAAACTGCCCTGCCTCACTCCGCACGCAAACCCATTGATTCCGAGAGCGCATTAGTCCAATTAACACGGTTTGTCTGGCTACGATACCAAAACTGCATTACACTGAGCAGCTCATCCGGTATACCCCTACTCCTCAATTTACTCCAAACCACGTCATAAGCAACGTGATCGAAAGCCTCGGAGAGATCAAGGAAGCAAGCGAATTTACGGTCAGTGCAGTATTTGATTATACCCCAAGGGGGCTAAACAAGATCAACTGTTTCGAACTTTAAACAATTAGATTAAAAAGCTTGAACAAAATGTATGTTATGTAATGTCTTCCTTATATTATTTTAAAACTAACTCCTAGCCGCGTCTGTCTGTCGTCCTGTTCGAGATAAACTCAAAAACTACTGCACCGATTTTCATGCTGTTTTCTCCAATGGATAGAGTGGTTTTCGAGGAATGTTTTATTTTAGCTATATAATTTGGCTGGCGAAGCCGCGGGCATCAAATATTTATTCTAAATAATCCAGGCCCATATTAGATTTCTAAGTAAGCCCAATATAAAACAAAATTTTCCATTAACACTTTGGCATATAAACAAGGATAAGCCCACCCATTATTTCCAAAGACCTTGCTTAAATTATCATTGATCTGTATTCAAACCACTTTGGTACGCGTTCGCCTAATCCTTGGAGGATCACAAGGTCTTATTTTGTTTGTATATCCCGAACATTTAACAAGAACAACGGAATATCGATGAAGCTCAGTATCTAAGATGAATCTCGTGTCAAGGTGAGAACGTTATGTTTCTATCCCATGTGTAGCGTTGGGCAATTGCCTACAAAAATAATAGACGAAATTATTCGAAAATCTATTTATTTAACCATTTATGTAAACACATATATAATCAGACAAGAAGAAATGAACAGAAAACACAGATGATGTCCGTTTTGTTTGTGCAGAATAAACAATATTTTTTTTAAACTATGGCTGTTATGCGTTTTTCTAAAAACTTCGAGCGTACCTACCTGTGATAGGAAATTAGGTAAAAGCGATGACACCGTGTGTAAGAGTAGAAGTGAAAATAAAATATATGATGGGTAATCAAATAACAATTCACTTATTAATAAAACAAAAATATGAATAATACTTACAATTTACAGACATACATGCTCACACACACTCACTCATAACACATACTCATTCATTTGGGATCCTTTCGAATAATCTGTCAGCATTTTGTATGAAAATTTGAATTATTAGGCCGCATTTGAATTCATCAGAATGGTTACCCGATGATTATTTAAGTTCGCTATATTTTTACTCAAATTGGACAGTATTTTTCAGCATTTCATATCTATACCTAATTCACAGAAATTATAATACGAATCATTAAAAAAAATACCAACTCAATTGGAATACCATACGAATTTTACTAATTTTTTACCACCAGCCCTCAATCATGTTGTCTTGTTTCCAGTATTTAATGTATGTAATCAAAACGTTATAATTACCAATCACTACCCGCGTTACCCTTGGGATTAAGTGTGAAATATTAGTCTCTGTCATCATCTCTATGGATCAATAGTTCTGAATTAAGTATCACGCGAGGAATCGAAAAAAACTACCTATATTATTATTTTCATAAAATTTCTGCGAATTTGATTTTTAGTAAATTATAATATACTTTTGGGATAAGTTTTAATAATAACCTTTTTTTCGGAGACTTTTGTTAAATACAACAAAAGTACCCTTATTATTATTTTCATAAAACTGCGAATTTCATTTTTAGGGTTCCGTACCCAAAGGGTAAAACGGGACCCTATTACTAAGGCTCCGATGTCTGTCTGTCCATCTGTCACCAGGCTGTATCTCATGAACCGTGATAGCTAGACAGTTGAAATTTTCACAGATGATGTATATCTATTGCCGCTATAAACCTCCAAGTGACATTAACGAGACACAATAAAAATTTTAATTGTTATCGGCCATTAGAAAGCCAATCGATAGATGAACGGATAACAAGAAATACTAAAAACCAGAATAAAACAAAAATATTAAGGGGGCTCCCATACAACAAACGTGATTTTTTTGCTCGATATTGAAAACGATAACAGCTACCTGTTATCGTTACGCTTGAAATATTCACAGAATATTTTTTTATATATTCACTTTAAAAATAAATGATTAAATTAAAATAAAACAAATATTTTAGGGGGGCTCCCATACAACAACCGTGATTTTTTTGCCGTTTTTATTGATAATGGTACGGAACCCTTCGTGCGCGAGTCCGACTCGCACTTGGCCGGTTTTATTAGTAAAAATATTTTGAGATAATTTTTAATAATAACTTTTTTTGGGATACTTTTGTGAAATACAGTACTTTTTGGAAATACAAATACAGTTTTTCCACAAAAAGCAATTGCCTTCCGGGTTTCAGAAGCCTGAGGGAACTCAAATGTTTTCATACGATTGATGTTATTTCATTTACAAAATAAATGTTGGTTGTTCAAGATAAATTCGCACGGATAGGTAATCCGCGGGGGTTAAAAAAGAGTATTTTTGCCAAGAATCATGTCGGTTTTTTTTGAGGATATATACATTTTCTTTACCTATATCAATTGGTAGATAAGACCATGATTAATGTTCAATTGTTTTCTTGTATAGTTACCTCATTTTGAGAACATATATTTCATTAGTTTCTTGTACATGATTATGTATGACATAATAGTACAATTTGGTGTAGAAGTATGGCTTTTAAAATCAGCATTAATTTATTTTATGAGTTATTTATGGGTTTTTGTAATGATTGTCAGTTGCAATTGCTTACTCGTATTTGGTACTACTTCTTAGTAATAATGTTGACTTTTATAAATAATGAAATTATTCTTATTCTATCACGACGTTTTTAAACTGGAAATAAAATTTATAAGCTATAACTGTTTTTACCATATTTTATATGAACCTTACTCAAAATTCAGTCACTCAGCAATAATTCATAGGATAACTGGCAACAGACACACAAAATCAATCTGCCTAGCCTTTTCTCAACTATGTTTGGTTCGGCTTCCAGTCTAACCGGATACAGCTGAATACCAGTATTCTACATGGAGCGACTGACTATTCAGATAGGAAGAACCCATCGTCATGTAATCGTTTACCCAGTAACTGGGTTGTGGAGATCAGCCTCCACAACCCAGTTACTGGGTACACGATACCCCTTGGAAAGGCTGATTGACTACTCGTAGCGACTGTCAAAGATCTGCGAATGACAGCCGAGGCCAACGGCACGGAAGGGTCTCGATATGTAATATGGATGGTCACCCATCCACCGACCGACTGTGGTAAGCGTAGCTTAACCTTCAATCGACCCGTGCGGCTGTTATCAGTTAGCCACGAGCCCCTCTAACAGAAACACAAGTTCAAATATTTACATATTTTTAGTTCTAATATTTTTTCTCAGTTAACTTTTTTAGTACCGACGAACAGGAAGTTTCGTAGTTATGTTTAAAATAAATCAATCAATTGAATACATTTTCTTTTATTGGTCGGATGTTTTTCTTATTTTATTTGTATGTGTGTTTATAAGAAGCCAATGTAGCGAGTGAGTCATTGGCTAAGGTCAGAGCTTAATGAAAATCTACTACGTTTATTCGCGTGTAGTAATATGTAGCTTTACCATTTAAATCTGGTTATAATAATATTTCCATTTATACCTATCTAGGCAGTGTCACTCAATATATTTCTAACAGCAGAATAAAAATAACCTCTTAGGCAAACCAATTTTTTTCCAAGCCTTTTCTTTAAAGAAAGAAGGAAAGAAAAATAAGTATATTTGTCACAGAAACACGTGCATATAAAAAGATAACAGTAATTAGTCAGCAAAATTAAACAAAGTAGATCTAAGTAGATGATTGAGGTGCAATAGATGCTTTCGCTTGGGTAATTTGAAAGAACTAAGAAAATAAGTTTATTTGCCCCAAATCATACAAATAAAATAAAAATAATACAATTGGGGAATTAATGAACCACATCCGTGGCCAACGGCCATCGCTCAGCATAATACTGCGACACGTGCGAATTTCACAATATAATTCAAATATGAAACTGAATATAATTTAAACGTCCCATCCAAAAATTTATGAAACGGACACGTTTGAGGGTTTGGGACACACTCTCAAACGTATCCATTTCATACATTTTTCATCGCAAAGTCCACTGTACCCTCTAAAGGTGACTCCACAGGTTGTCTCCGATCTATCCTCGCTATTCATTTGCGATTCAATGAGTTGTCTGGCACTCTGTCCTCTGGCCTGGACAGTGGACACCAATTGACAAGATTGCTGTTTTGCATAAGCTCGGATGTTACGTCCGGTTTTGTTTAGAAAAGATGCTGGGAATTCAATTTGTTTTGCACAAGAGTCTAGCAGCAATACTGGGGGCTAAATCGGCTACTTTAGCAGAATCATAATAGGAAAATATTATGAATCATCATAAAATGTCACAAACTGACAATTTATAATGATATGCGTGCAATGTATATTATGAAATAACTCATCTGTTTGACAGTTTTCTATGGACATTCGTAAAATGGTCCACAAATTATGAATTTCTTTTGTATCAAATTATAGGAATTGCTAATGACGAGAAAATTAATTACTTTTAGAGGAATTGCTATTGCCTGTTATTTTTGGTGATATTCTTCAAAAAGGTTTGGTGTGTAGTATTCGCAAGAGTATGTAAGGGTCGTAGCGTTCTGTAGTTTCTGGCTACACTCATGGATAAAGACATTACGTATTTCGAATGATCTAATAGCAGTAATTTACATACGATTTGTTCGAAGTAGCTTACAATGATCACGTACTTTGTTCAGAGAGTCGGGGCTAAGTAGAAGTACCCATCATAATGGAATTGATACCTAGAAAGGTACGTTACTATGTAGTTTTAAAATTAAGTAATTACCACATAGAGTCGACATAGACGGACATAATGTTATGGGGTCATCGGCTGTTGTAGGTAGCCATTCGAATATTTATTATTTATTTATTTATCTCTTCCTTATTTAACGATCATAACAGGTTCATCACCTAATGCGATAGTGCTGTATTTTATAATTATACGATATTTATTATTTAAAACAAATACCTAATTATAATATTTGTTTCCATGTCCTTCAATAGTCGTACACCAACCGGGGTTCGTCTTTGGGTGCACTTGCATAGTGCGAACAGTGATAGTCGTCGTTTGGTGCCTCATTTAATTAATAATGTCTAACGGGCCTCTGCAGCGAAGAGCTGATAATGGGAAAACATGGACATGGAAAGAGGAGCGAAAATGGGCACAAACTGATTGATTCCTTATTACAAAACACCCTAACGCTGCTCAATTCAGTATTTAAGAAAAATCCCAAAACTAAATGGACCTGGTTATCACCCAATGGAAAATACAAAAATGAAATAGATTACATAGTAACCAGCAAACCAAAGTTCTTCAACGACACACACATTGTACAAAATATAAATTTCAATACTAACCACCGGATGGTACGATGCTGCTTAAAAACATCCTACTAAAAGACCAAGAAACAACATTAGAAAAACATTGATCGCTTCAGAACAATATGCTAAAGAATTGGATCCCTCTTCTATCAAGCCGCTGCATGAAACTGTAAACTCCAACATAAGTGTACTAGATAAGTATAATCACATAAACAAATACCTAGCACAAAGGAAGATAAGAAATGTAGCCAAGGATACAAGCTTTAGCGACAAGACAACAGAGCTACTAGAAGAGAGAAAAACATTAATAGCGAATAAAGAAAATAGTAAACAAGTTCGAGAAAACATAAGAAGAGATAGAAAAACAAAGAGAATGAAAAAACTGGAAGATGACATTCAAAGAACGGGCGGCACCAAAAAAGCTTTCAAAGAACTAAGTGAACCCGGCATGGAATGGATTCCAAATTTAAAAAACAAAGGATCAAAAAAGGTGACAAAAAGTCCAGAATCTTGCTAAAGACTACTATAGAACCCTCTATTCAAACAAAGATGCCGAACAAGAAGTAACCTACCAAAACTCAAATATAAGGGACGATGATATCCCACCAATACTTTCACAGGAAGTACAAAAACCCATAATGTCACAATAACTAGATAAAGCTCCAGGTCCCGACAATGTACCAAATGAGCTGATGAGAGGCTCAGTTGATGAAATAAGTCCAATCTTAACCAAACTATTTAACGACATTCTAGCAACAGGCACTATTCCAAACCAGTGGGGAGAATCACATATTATTCTCATCCATAAGAGATAAGGACGAAATTGGCAATTATAGACCAATAAGCCTTATATCAAACGTCTATAAGGTTTTCGCAAAGGTTATTATGGAAAGAATATCACAAACCCTAGACGAAAATCAACCGATAGAACAAGCAGGATTCAGAAAAAACTATAGTACCATCGATCATATCCACACAATCAAGCAAGTCATGGAAAAATACAATGAGTACCAGAAGCCATTGTACATTGCTTTTATTGACTATTCCAAAGCTTTCGACAGTCTGAAACATACATATATCTGGTCTAGCTTAAGAGAACAAGGAGTGGAAAATACCTATATCCAACTAATAAAAACCATCTATAGCAAGAGTATAAGCTGCATAAAACTGGAAACGAAAGGAGACCCTTTTCCTATCAACAGAGGCGTCAGACAAGGAGACCCATTATCTCCCAAACTGTTTAATGCCGTGCTTGAACGTTCAAGCACGGCATTA
Organism: Lithophane semibrunnea; assembly: GCA_947363905.1. Taxonomy (NCBI): domain Eukaryota; kingdom Metazoa; phylum Arthropoda; class Insecta; order Lepidoptera; family Noctuidae; genus Lithophane; species Lithophane semibrunnea. The sequence continues at coordinate 3,157,864 of OX376194.1, read as the reverse complement.
AACAGTTTGGGTTTTTTAGACAAATAGACTGGGACAAATACGGTCTTAGCATCAACGGTAGCCGCTTAAACCATCTGAGATTCGCAGACGATATTATTCTGCTAGAAGAAAAGCCCAAGAAATTAGAACTCATGGTAAAAACGCTAATCAACAAAAGCAGAGAAGTAGGGCTAGAAATGAACGCGAGCAAAACAAAGCTGATGTCTAACTCCCCAGAGGTCAAAATCGAAGTCTATGGAAGCAGGTTAGAATATGTGAATGACTACACTTACCTAGGACAAATCATCTCCCCCAATGACTCAATGACTAAGGAAGTCAACAAAAGAATAGCCTGTGGATGGAAAAAATATCGGTCTTTGAAAGAAATAACGAAGAGCAAGGACATGCATATTAAACATGCATATCAAGACGAAAACTTTCGACACTTCTTCCCTGCTTAACATATGGCTGCGAAACCTGGTCGCTCTCCGACAACCATAGAGAGAAACTAGCAAAATGCCAAAGGGCGATGGAAAGAAGCATGCTTGGGGTAAAACTAAGGGACAAACTCAGAAACTCAGATATTAGAGGAAAAACTAAGGTAAAGGATATAGTGGTTCGCATAGACCATTTAAAATGGGGCTGGACAGGACACATGCTTCGATGTCAAGTCAACAAATGGAGCAAACAAGTTACCCTGTGGTACCCAAGAGACGGGACTAGAAACCGGGGACGCCCAAAAACAAGATGGGAAGACGACATCCACCTAACCCTGGGACCTTACTGGACAAGAGTTGCTGAGAACAGAGCGCAATGGAGACAGTTGGAGGAGGCCTATGTCAAAAGACACACCGAGCTGCGGGACATACTATGATTACCCAAATACTTATGTTAACAAGCTAATGATGTACCCAAAGTTTGGAAATAAATGGCTTTATTAGTAACGGGCCTCTGCAAGTTGGCTTCGGCCCCTCGTACGCCTTCCAAAGGTCCGGGGCTCCAGGGTCCCGAGATATGTCAAAGATATTTGTAATAATAATATACAGAAATTCCTGCACTACCCGATTAGGTACCATTACTCTAGATAACCTTGTTACTGTATAAAAATGTCCTACATACAACAAATTGCCAATATTATTATTTTCCTCTCTGTTATGATATGGGAAAAGCTTATCGCCCAGTCCTGTGCCATAACTATCTGAAATTACAACACACAATATAGGATGCCATAATGACCGAGCTAAGGGCCTACCTTACCTCAAATTGCTTAGCATGATCCTCCGTTATGCCGAAAATATTGCAGTATTCATTTTGAAATAAATATAATATGTTAAAGTTGAGGATTAATGTTAGGTCTTATGCTTGACGAAAACGCGATTACATAAAATTTTCTCGATAGAAAAAAAATCCAGAGTAACAAAACCTCTAAACCGAACTATAAACCGCTGGTATTCAAAAACTAAGAATAAGAATAATTTTATTTGTTCCAAAATATACAGACATAAAATAATAATATGGTGATACACTACTTAATTCTATGTTCAGATATTGAAACATCTGTGTCTGAACTAGATATAAAATATCTGTATTTCAGACATCAGCGCTCTTCCCTTGTTGTAGGCGACACTTAAAAATTTATTAAATTGTTTGACCTCTATACACATCTATAATAAATTCGATAGAACATTATTATAATAAAATAAAAGAAAGTCCGCATCGCTGTCAATGGGCACCTTTCCCATTGACAGCGATGCGGACGAATTCTTTGATGCTCAATGAGCCCCTCCCCTTTATTTTTTCTTTTTAATTTGTTATATATGTAATTGTTTTTTAGTTAATTTAGTATAATAAATGTAAAATAAAGATAGAACTGTACAAATAAAAGAAAGTGACAAATATAGAAAAACAATCTTAAAAATTAGATGTATTTGTGATGGCCTCCGGTGAGTAGAGTGTAAATGAGTGTATGTGTGTTGGAGGGTGAGTATTATTGTAAGCTATTTTACGATCGACAATAGGTTTTCGGTCTCAGTGTAATTTAGCTTACGAATGCGGTCCACTACCGTAATTTTACATTTGTTCCTATTTAAGGGATATATATCTATAAGCTTATTTACTCTTTCATACAGAAAAGAGCCCAGGAAACAATAGTGCTTTCGAACGTATGGGTGTTTAAAGGTCGGTCGATCGGTGTGCGTAATGACCTTTCGTCTGCGCTTAGATATATAAGATATTTAATACTTCAAACTAGATGAAACTTTGCTGTTGTTTTTTTTAATTACTTTTATTTTCACCATAAAAAGCAATTACCTAAACCATTCGAGGCTTGGAGCCGCCAGCACCCCACTCCGTCTCGCTCTCACTCAGGCAGCGAGTAGTATGTTGCGAGCGAGATAAAATTTGAGGTTGGGTAGGTACTAAACAACGTAAATAAAAAGGACGTCATGTGTTATTACTCGTATATGTATACCTAGATAGTGTGCTAATAAACTCTTGGCGATAAAAGCTAGATAAAAATAAAACAAGTAAATGTAGGGCCAGCCATAATCTGTTAGTTCTCGGTGAAGGTAAACGGGGTAAAGGTGTGCGCAGCATTGCAATCTGGGGGCCTAGACAAAATCCCTTTTCTGCAGGCGTAGCATGGCGCTTTCTATCTCTATGAAGAATAGACATAGCTTTTTCTATACAAAGTGACAGTTCGTTTCTTCATTTTTGACATCCACCGTAGAAATCTTTCTACAATCTGTCATTTTGTCTTTCATTTCTAACGATCTTTGTCTAGGTCTTTTTATATGTAGACTATTTCGGAAGAAAGTTTTCTATCCTTACTGTCAAAATCACACTGACAACCGATAAATCCTATGATAAAACAAAGAATTCTGAGTCGAATTATGTAAAAGAGTGAATTTCGTAAAAAGTGCAGTTGACTCTTTCTATTTTGCTGCCGTCTCGTACTGTCTACTGTCTACAGGAAACGTAATTTTTGTCTACTCTTCCGTCGACAAAACGGTGCTCATGCTACGCCTGCTGTAAGCGTTAACGCCAACGGAAAGATCAAATTGTATGGAGTTGACAGCAGCAGTCACGTGACATCTCTAAAGCTAATGTCAACTCCATATAATTTGATCTTTCTATTGGCCTTAACGCTTACAGAAAAGGGATTTTGTCTATAGCCTCTGTTCAGCAGTTTTAGCGTGAATGCGTAACAAACAAACTCACTTTCGCATTTATAATCTTAGTTAGGATTTAAAAACTGACAAAACATTACCTATGTATAGGTAATGTTTTAGGTAGGTTAGGTATTGTTTTTTGAAGTGAAAACTTCTTTAGGCGCGTTGAGCACTTTTTGGGTGAACAAAAATCATGGAACTCGCGTCATCGTCACCGAACGCTTGAAGAAATGAACGGATGTTACTTAGTATGCACTTCTATCGGCAGTCCTGGGGACTGCCCCTTTTTTTTCCGTCGTTACAAGAAGTACTTTGAAACTACAGAAAAAGTGATGTGCTTTTAAACGACAGTGAAGTCGCAGGCACCACCTACATTACGTAAATTATGAATCTTAAGTTAAATATTTATCTAAGCTTCACACCGATCTAAACTAGTCCTAACATACAATTTATAGCGTGTCACTTGAATGATCAAATACTGGACATGTTGGTACTGTTTCAATATTTTCTTTTCCCATCCATGTTATTGAGAGCGATGTTTGAATAAATTATCCTTGATATTGTCTCGTTGTTCAATGTCACAGGATTCTTTGCGATTGTTTTAACCTTGGACATTGATTTATTCAGAATTAAAATGATAAATATAAATAATAAGAATTAAAATGAAAAATATTAACTTCTACCTAATTATTAAATAAATATAACTTAACAAAAACTAATATATTAAAAAACAAAAATATGGCGTCGTAAAATTCATCCTTATCGTTGTCGACTGGTAATGTGCCCGAAAGACTGGCGGCATTATGACGTTGTATGGCAATGCTTAGCCTGTCAAGATAAAAGCCAGCCTCTTGGGCCATGGGAAGTGTCAACCAGCCGTTTGGATATTTCCGTAATAAGACCAAGAACACTCGGACTCCACGGCCCGAGGGTATGGTATACCTTGTACTATGGGGAATTGGGGAGTTAATAATAAGGTTATATGAAAATACCGGGTGTAAAAAGACGCTAAACGAAGCCGAGAGTCACTTATACTCCCAGTCACTTTGTCACTTTGTCTTTTTTGTTTTTTTTTTTAAACTGGATTATACCTGAAAACCATCTTGTTATGAAGCTATTGCAGCTGAATTCATATGCATATATCCCGTGCATGTACCCATAACGGTTTGCGTGCGTTCAAAATCAAAATCAAAGCCATTTATTAAAACTAAGCTGAGTTTCAGCACTTTTCGAACGTCAAAATTACATAAGACAGTCCCCCAAAACGCCCGCCCTTCACCACTTCCTAGTGCTTTAGCTGGGAAGAAAAAGTGGTGCAACAAACTCCCCAGCAGCATAACTGCGCTGTTTGTTCATTTAGAAAAACTTGATTCTTAACAATAGTATGCAAAATAATTTACTTTACGCAACACAAAACATTACATTGTGCGCTGCCCACAGTGAATTTTCACACTAAACATAAAAGTTTTCCAGCAATATTTTTTGCTCAATGTGACTTAGTTTGATGTAGGTACAGAATGCGTAGATAACAGCTTTGTGATGGGTTTTGTTACACCCTGTATAGTTAAGACGCTCTTTCCTGTATTTTTCCTTAAACATCGATATGTTTATCATTACAATGACATGGTTATAATGGCAATTCGCACAGCCGGCCATTTTGTAATATAAGGCGATTTACCCAAAGTTCGTTTGCGTTTGATATTCCATAGAGATTTTTGGCTGTAAGTTTGTTACCTTTGCTAAGTACCTTTTTTTTTGTTGTTGTAATTTTGTTACCTTTGCGTTAATATGGTTTTTAGTTTTAAGCGTTATAGGTACAGTCACGGACTTTAATTGATGAGCCACCTTCAAACTTTTCAATTTTGCAGTTTCATACATTCACGAGATTACCCGATTAAACACGAACTCAAAACGCATGCTCGTAAACAAGATGACAAATAAATTACTTTTAATCGGAAATAGTCTTATCCATAGAGGTTGACTAATAAGTTTTCAACGATAAAAATAAATACTATGTTGCATTAAGTTTACCCAATCTATTTGATACCGACCTCCTTTGAATCATAGCTCATTAACTAGATAATTCTGAAAACTTAACTGAAGACAGTGACAGTTGTCAGAACTTAACTGAAGACAGTGACAGTTGTCAGAGACGTTACTTTCGAACTTGTCGAAATGACTATTGATGTTTCTCCGTACGCTTACGTTACTATCGCAACAGTAACCTAGCAACGATTGTCTATCGTTGCTAGGTTACTGTTGCTAGACCTGCAATTGGTTGACTTTGGGTAGTCACTCTGCTGTCAAGTTTGTAGTTCTGGCTCTCAGGTTAGCCAACCGGTAAAGATATGAAATATAATTTTCTTCTTCTAATATGAAGATATATGACTTTGCGTGTCGGGAACCGAATAAATCCGATTTGCATTACACGGCTAAAATACGAACAGTGTCAGGTGGCTCATCAATTAAAGTCCGTGACTGTACATACTTATAAGATTATAGGTTGTAATTTTGTTACCTTTGCTAAGTACCTTTAATAAGGTTTTTAGTTTGAAATTGACTAAATATACCATTACATAAATTGTATGGGTTTTGTTGATCACTTCTGCCGTATCGTTATACGGCAGAAGTGATCAACAAAACAATGACATTTTTTTGGCAGATTCGTTAATCTGCCAAAAAAAGAATCTGCCTTAACAAGAATCTGCCCAAACCAGAATCTGTCCTAAACGGAATAACACTTCCATAGGATATCGGCGTAAGTCCTTTGAGGGTTGACATAGTTCCAGCTGCTGATTTCCGAGAAAATATATTTCGTGAAAGGAAAATTTCTACCTTCCATTTCCGCCGGGTTTATTCAAAGAAAAAACAATCTAAGAATTTAATTTAACAAACTGTCGATGTGGGTATTCGTCGACTTTCTTAATATCCTGACAACGGAAGTAATTCTCAGCGCGTGCCATAAAAAGGAAGACTTAATTAAAATAAAATATCTACTAGCGATGTAAAGAATTGTCCCTCAGAAAGTAGCTCTCTACTTTTATATTATACAAGCTGCCGCCAGCGGGTTCACCCGCGTGTAATCTTTATAAATTATAGCCTATGTTACTCCGGGTGAATGTAGCTTTCTAATAGTGAAAGAATTTTTGAAATCGGCGCAGGAGTTTTTGAGTTTATTCTTTATGCTGGGGCTACACTTCGCGTTATCGCGAACTTTTCTTCGTGCGCTCTCTCTCGCACACCTCTCGATGTCTCGCTGAGCAACAGAGAGCGCACGAAGAAAAGTTCGCGATAACGCGAAGTGTAGCCCCAGCAGTACAAACATACACACAAAAATACAAATCTTTCTTCTTTATAATATTTGTGAAGATGGAGTCCACTTTTTTGCTATTCAAAGCTACTTTTTGCACGGTGTCAAAAGGACACCGTGGAGACAAAATATTTGGAGCTTGATAGTAGGTACCTAGGCTAGGTAGATAGGGTTCCAGTCTCAATAACGTCAAAATAAATTAATTTCATTAGTTAAAAATTGTTCATTCTGCACAAACAAAATGCACATTAAAATACACACACACAAAGTATCCTTTTCTGCGCAGCCGCGAGGTACCTACACACTACAGTTGTTAAAACATTATTTTCACTTTTTTATTTTGTTATTTGTTTTTGTGTTTCGCGAACTGTGTCCAAATAAACGTTTCCTTCGTTCTTTTCTTTCAAAAGCCTCGAATTCAAGCAATATGTGTTTGTCAATTTTGTTTTACTAGATGTCAGGGCCAAGGACCAAAGACAATTTACATTGCGCAAAGAGCAATGATTATAGAGCGTATATTGTTTGGTGTAAACAGATTATGCTTTTCTACATTCATGACACTATTCGCTTTTTGAAAAGTCTGTTCGTGTCAGTTTTAAGTCAGGCAAGCAATAGCTTAACCAGATACTTAAAACAGATACTTTCTTACTGAACTTCTTTTTTTTGGAAACCGCCCAAAAAATCTAAAAATATATGAATACCATAAAGTGCTATCTTAAAAATCAACCACCACCCGCATTCACTTGCTGTACCATCCATTTGGCCAAACTAACACACAAAGCCAAGCTTTCTAGGCCAGTCCGGTCCTTTGACACAAAACCCCGCTTTCTTCAGCAAATTCAGGCTGTATTCAAGCTTTAGATTGTACAAAAGCGTCACAGCTACATGCTCATTAAGTTTTCAGTGGGGGAAGCTCGTACGTGCTTTGGGAGATTACTTGGTACTGAGAGCAAAGGAGACAAGTATGCGGGTTCAACATTATATGCTCTTAGCAGAGTGCGTGTGGTGAATGACTCAACCTAGTTGTGATAAGTCAAACTCAAAGCATTTATTTCAATTATACTATTTACAGGCACTTTTGAATTTGCAAGGAGTCGGTCAGTCAGATATCAAGGTATCAAGCCCTTACATTGTATGGACAGTGTGCTAATATGCAAACGATCTGTTTCATGCAAATAGAGATATCATAACTTGCCTGCATACCTAACTCTTTTACCGTGACGTACAAACGCTGTTTGCGCAGACATTTTTGACATCTTGTGCATTGTGCCAGGATTGGTACTACAATCTAGTACCAATCCTGGCACAATGCATTTGAAGGGAACGTGGTGGTAGGCAAGGAACCATTACGTCACAGTAATGCTTTGGTGCACCTCTGTCTAACCCCGAGGGGAGTACAGGCGTGATTATGTTAGTAATTGTGAGGTGTTAATCTTATTATAAAAGCACTTTCTGTCCAATCTCAGATTAAACCACTTGTCAAGTTTTCGGGTTTCTGACTACCCCATAATGGCTAATTTGATATGCAAAACGAGATACAGTCAGCTAGCTAGCTATTATTATGTAAATTCTTGAGGTGCATCAAGAGACTGACCATTGCAAGCGTCATTGTTATCACGTAATTACACTAACGTTAACGTTACGTTAATTAACGTCTTGTTGGTCTAGTGGTCACAAGCGCTTCTGCTGAGCAAGCGGTCTTGGGTTCGATCGATGCCCAGCCGGTCTATTCGATAAACACCTCACCGTGAAAACTTACGTGAAGTGAGCTATCAATCCCAATCGTCAGGTGGAGTGACAGTTCACTTTAAACCCACTTCAATGACTTCTCCCGCTCTGAGCGGAGCGGAAGGGCGTGTTAGACTTTTACTGACTAAAACCCCCCGTGTTCCTTCAGTTGCCTGTTGCCAAAGTCCTGGTATCTCTTTCGGACTTTCCCGCAAAGCTCACTTCACCTAAGTTTTCATGGTGAGATTTTTACAGAATACCACCCAAACCCAATAACACCAAATTGTAATTGGGTTTTTGTATCTAGAATTTCTCAGTAGTAGACCTTATTTTTTCTTTTTTTTAGTCTGGATTTGCGCCCGGTTGATGGCATAGACTCGCCCCATTACATTACACATTACTGTGTACTATAGGTACACCCCTGCTCAACCCTTCGGGGAAACAAGGCGTGATGTTTTGTTATTAACGTTTTGGGTGACCAAATTAGACTAGGATAACACATTTCACATAAGTAACCAGGCGTTGAGATAACCAAGTGTAATTTAACCTGTGTCAACATCACTTTCTTTGATGTCTAATTGTGAATGTATGGGAATTTACTACGATGTTTTATGTTATCTAACCAGTATCATAGTAACCATTAAATGGATTCTAAATAAAAAATCCAAATCAAAAGTCATTTATTCAAATTAGGCTGAGAATCAGCACTTTTCGAATGTCAACATTACATGAGACAGTCCCCCAAAACGCCCGCTCTTCACCACTAGTGCTTTAGCTGGGAAGAAGTGGCGAAACAAACTCCCCAGTAGCGCAGTTGTCTGTTATAAAAACTTAATTTTTTACAATAGCATGCAAATTAATTTACATTACGGAACATCTCTTTTGTGTACTAGGATGCAGTTTTGTGAACTTTAGTCATGCAGTGACTTCATGTCTATAGTAATGTAATGTATTTAAATTGTAAATAGAACATACTGTATGTAGGTACCACTATATTGCACATACATAGCTTTACTTTTCCATTAGCTTCAATATATCGCAATTGATGGATCACCGACAAATTCATATATTATGATGGAAAATGGTCGGGAAATGTGGTGTTGCCCATTATCAGTATAATTTTATGATAATGCATTTATTTCATTTTCGGATTACACCTGTCACCGTATAAATTATATACGTAAAAATTATGAACTTCGTTAGTTTATAATCTATCTGTATTATTTCCATTACATTTCATAGGCATGGGTTCGATATATCAAAACGTAACTTATATCGGATATGTGTTTATTATCATACCATATCGATATCTAAATATACATAACCGTTTTCACAAAAACTTCATCGAGCTATGGCTTATCCAAAGCGCAACAACGAGAACGAACTACGAATAATGTCGAATAAGTAATAACGAACAAAACGCAAACTTCACATCACGAGCGATATGACATCGACGGTTTTTATTCGCTTTGTCTCTGTCTTACCATTCAATGTTTTGCTGGCGTAAAAGTGATGAAGCGAATATAACGTAACTTCGGCTAGTGATTGGTTATTTGCTTAATAATAGTGCGTGCGTAATATCTATATCCTAACGCGCTAGCAATAAGGTCTAGTTTCTATTTATTTAGTTACAACAAATATTCCATAAGTTAGCAACTTTCCGGCGGCTATCAATGTATTAACGGCGTGTGAGTTTGCGTTTCGTTCGTTTCAGTTACTTGTGCAAATCGTACTACTGATATCGATATCTGAAAACGGTTTTCGATATCGATATGAAAACTGAATATCGGTTACATATCTGTTAGCAACTAAATACGAAAACGCCCATGTCTATTCCAAACTGTCGAAAAATTCAATGGATCCATAACAAGTAGGTGATGAGAGTCTCTTTGCGTCCAGCGCTCGGTGTGGTAACACGTCGTGTTCTGGTTTGCAATTGGTCAATCGTCATCCTGAAGATGCCTCGTTGAGAGGTGGAACATGTGTGGTTTTTATGACTCTTGAAGAATAGTGAAGCGGAATAGGTTACTAAATATATCTACGTCTATTGTATTTTGCATTACAAACATTTGGCCTACGAAGATAAACATTCCTATCAAAACGACTCCATATAAATCCCGAACCCCAACGCTATTCAACTAACTTTAATTAATACAAATATTACGTCAGTTAAAACTCGTTGAGTTAAACTTTCAGTTAAACTTTAACCCGTTGGTTCAATCCTGGGATCTGTTAGTTTCATCACGACGGTATTAAGTTGCATCTATGCGACGCTGGTAGGGTTATCTTGGGTGTATGGTTGATGGTACAAGCGGAGAGCGTTTTCAAAATAAAAGTCGAAGATAGAAATACATGTGGGTAGGTTTTTTAAATAGTTAAAGATGGTTTTAGTTTCGTAGTAGGGAGCTTTCTGTAGTTTTTGCTTACCCCCATGGGAAGACGGCGTTAGTTCATTTATGTATGTGTAGTTTGGAGACAGTTTGAAAGTTAAGTGATATTTGCCTACTATTAACAAAACTATTATTAAGTTACTTTACAACAGAATTAAGTTCTGAGTTGAGCTCCACTATTACTGACAAATGCTTGCACTGACTGGACATGTCCACTCAAATCTGTGTGGTTTTTTCTCAAAAGACCATTTCAGACGCTATTCTATATGGTCCTCATATTGCCTGACCTAGATTAAGTCTGGACTTTAAATGAGACTGCGACCTCTGAGTTTGTTTCGGCCTTTCTTCTCGGAGTACTCAGATAGGAAACGCTGATCTCATCTAGCTTATTTATTTTTTTATACAGGACACGTACTATGACTGCTCGTAATGACAGGATATTATTTGCTTCAAGTTCTTAACACTTGCACCCAACAACAAGTTTATACTGATTACTTGTACAGATTTCAATCAGAGCCCGAACAATGTTGATTGTGTGTCGCTGGAAATGAGGGCGACCGATAGAGCCGCTTCTTCATTTTACGACCGGTTAGTGTTTAGCTAGTATGGGTCCCCCTTTATTATCTCATTGATGTTTAAAACCTTTTTGTGGGTATGAGTTTCAGTGTGCCCCATGACATGATATTCTTTTGTTTTTTGAAAGAACAGTCGTCTCAATTTTTCTCTGTAACGTCTATCGATAGGTCTATATAATTTCCTCGACATAGATTCATAAGTACTAATTACACAACCATAATTCAATCTGCCTAGCCTTTTCCCAACTATGTTGGGGTCGGCTTCCAGTCTAACCGGATGCAGCTGAATACCAGTATTTTACATGGAGCAACTGCCTATCTGACCTCCACAACCCAGTAACTGGGTAATACGATACCCCTTGGTTAGAATGGCTGTCAGACTTTCGTGCTTCTGACGACTCGTAACGACTGTCAAAGATCCATAAATGACAGCCGGGACCAACGGCTTAACGTGCTTTCCGAGGCACGGAGGAGTCTCGATATGTGAAAATGGACATCAACGGACCAACCCCGGAAAGCGTAGCTTAACCTGATGGATCGACCCGAGCGGCTGTTATTACTTAGCCACGAGATCCTCCTTAGCCACGAGCTCCTCAACAACTTACACAACTATAATTAACTTAACTTATTTTTTTTTAAGTCTCTGTTTCCCACTATAGAGTGTCAGCATAGAAAACATAACAATATAACATTATGCCTGTAATCCCCGAAAGGTTAGGCAAAGATGTACCTATAGTACACCCACATTTCGCCAGTTATGATTAAGTCTCATGTAATAGGCGGCGAGCCTATTGCTATCAACTGCCATAATGGCAAAACATGTAAGTACTCAATATCAAGACTTGTAAGGCTGTAATCATCATATTCACTAAAACTGTAATTTTGTATCACGTATCTTAAAGGTCATATGCTTTTAATCAAAAAAAAAAAAAAAACATTTTTGTAGTAGTGCTCTTCAATGTATCATAATATAATTGCCTTTGTTGTTGTTTTTGCGTGAAACTCCTATTTAAGTTTTGCATGCCTGTCGGTAAGATATGGCTGAACCTATCTGTTTAGATAGATAGATAGAATACTCTTTATTATGTACACCATAAAAAATACAGATACAAATGTAGAAATTTAACATAGGGTGACACAATGGGCGGTCTTATCGCTAAGAGCGATCTTTTACAGACAACCTTTGGATGGATTAAAGCGCGAAGGAGAGATCATACTGCAGGTAGTCAGTGGTATACCATTTACATATACAATAAATACATACATACATAAAGCATATACTTATCTATATAAATATATCTATATAAATATATATATATATATAAACAATACAATAATAAACATGAAACAGGAGGAAAGAGCTATATTTAATGACGATGTTTAAGGAGAGAGGAAGTGTTTTTTTACCAGAATTTTAAAAGTGGACAAAGTTTGAGCACGCTTTATCGACACGGGCAAGGCATTCCATAACCGTACTGCTTGAACTGTAAAAGACTTGTCATAAAAACTGGTCGAATGCATCGGCATTTCTAGTCTCAAGTTTTCCGATGACCTCAGATATCTAAAATATCTGTTTAAAAATTATCACCTTTTACTGTACCCAAATTTGCAAAATAAACGACTTACTTACTTACCGGGCACAAAAATAGACTCCGGACTCAAATTCCTGTTGGAAAAACCCAATAACACTTTGCCCGACCCGGGGATCGAACCCCGGATCTCGTGCTCAGCAGTAGCGGTTGCGACCACCAGACCAACGAGGCACCATTTTTGTTACTTTTGATAATTGATCATTCGGGCGGTTTTTTTTTTAGAAAATGAATAGCAACATAGATACAAAATTCACGCTGACTAAATCCAAGCTGTAACGTTCCTTTTGATTAGCTCAGCAAAATTAATTGGCGTGACTAGCCCATCTATCTGAAATTAGTATCTTTCTTGGAGGAACCGAATCATCGCATCATAAATCTTATTGTAGGTGTATCGTCTTCACATATAATTTATATAATTCATGTATAACAAATATTGTAAAACATTTTTAAAAGAGTAACGGTGGAGTTTCTTGCCCATTCTTCTCCATACGAAAACTACCTTTTGGAAGAGGCAATTAGAATCAGTTCTATTTCTTTGTTTTCACGTTCAAAAGTGCCTTTTATGTGCCTATTTGAAATAAATTATTTGACTTTGACTTCGCTCTCCAACTTCATAATTTTTCTCATTCTCGGCTACGTATTTTTAGAAATCAGCTGAAAAATCAATTGTTATTTTAATATAATATTTGAATAATAGAAGGCCTGAGGGCCTTGATAAAGTGACATTCTATCAGCGATAACGTTGATGGATAAGACAAAAATGTATTGGATTGACAAAAGGTACCGCGATGCTACCGAAAAGGGGATCAGGCCTCTAACTGCCGAAAGGTGTTGGTAGCTAACCAAACCGAGCAGAAATTTTTGCTCACGCTGGGAATCAAACCCGGGACTTCTGGGTCTGAGACAGGTGGTCTTGCCACTAGACCACAGAGGCGGTTGAAAATACGAAACTTTTTTAGAAATACGATTGCCATTTGAATAATACATGTCATGTATAATTTTAACATTTTATTCATTTTGAATGAAAACCCGAAGGACCCGGCTCTTGCTTGTCAACAAGCTAAAGCAACCGTTGAAATGATTTATGAAGTGTCATCGTCGAAACGAGGGGTGCCCAATCCTGATCCTGTTGTTTAATCTGGCGATAAAGTTGTAAAAAGGAGGATTATAAATAAATCCGTTTCCTAAACTAATGATATTTAAAATTGTAATACACACTTGGTCAACAAAGATTATTCAGTAGTACATAGTTTTCTTTTTTTCCTTTATAAAGTATCACGATTGGTGATACTTTATTCACATTACTATCTAGCTTATTAGCTAATAAGTAATTTAAATATAACTTAAACTGCTAACTAACTATGAAAGTAAGAAAACGTCCATTAACGTCTTTCTTATCCATACTAATATTATAAATTCTAAACTCTGTCTGTCTGTCTGTATGTTACCTTTTCACGCCTAAACCACTGAACGGATTTCGACAAAATTTGTCAAGGAGATAGATGGCATCTTCGGGAAGCATATAGGCTAATTTTTATCGACATAAAATGCGGGTGAAGCCGCGGGCGGAAGCTATTACACTATAAGTTAAGGGGAAGACACTTGATTCATGTGGTCTTTATAGTCAGAGTTCACTTACGCTGTACTAAACTAACTCGAAAGGTTTTAATTAAGGATTTTTTCCTTAATTAAAATTCCTTTTTAGTCTTCGCACTAATTCAGTGTTGTCAAGGACTTGATCGCCTCAACATTCACGTGATGATGAAGTCTGTGTTCATGAGCTTCTGCATATTTTTTATGACATCCATCTTGGGGTCCCGGTGGAGGTCATGCGCATAACATTACATACACGTTAAAGTAGTAAATAATAACAGTAATGTATTGTAATGTTTAACCGAAATGTAATCATTATGAATAGAATAGAATATATTTATTTGCTTTAAACATGGTACATTTAGGTCTTATTTATAAAGTTGTGATCTTACATGTTTTGCCATGGGCTGGCATACAAATATATAAACATGTTATTTACTTACATGTATAAATTTTTTACAACACAAATATCTAAACATGTTAATTACCTACATGTATAATTTTTTTTACGTATATTTCTCTGTATCAGATATTATCCGTCTATTAATTTTCTGTTTCATTTCTTATTTTATTTAATACTAGTTGTTGCCCGCGACTTCGTCTGCGATCCAGAAAGAAAAGTAGCCTATGGACATGGCCTACCCATGTGCCGAATTCGTCTGAAATGAAATGAAATGAAATTGTTTATTCTGTAAATAGGATATTGGAATCACTTTTACACGTCATATTAAAAAGTTGTAAAAATAACCTAGATGAGGTCGGCGTTTCCTATCTGACTACTCTGAGAAGAAAGGCCGAAACAAACTCAGAGGTCACCGTCTCCTTTAAAGTCCAGACATAATCTTGGTCAGGCCATATGAGGACCAGAGATAGTAGATAAGAGTAGAGTAGATAAGAGTCTGAAATGGTCTTTTGAGGAAAGAACCACACAGATTTGAGTGGACCTGTCCAGTCAGTGCAAGCATTTGTCAGTAATAGTGGAGCTCAACTCAGAACTAAAGGAGCTCAACGACTCGACGAACAATACCAAAGAAAGGACGTTTGGGTAGGTCGCATAAAGTTTTCAAATTGCCAGACCTTCGCTAAAACTAACAGAACGAAAAATAAATATCCACATAGTCCTCACATTCACAATAAAACAATACTTATAAGTAATCATCATAGTCTAAATCCGTTTAGCTGTTTTAACGTAAAAAACGTAACAAACAAACTTACTTTCACATGTGAGTTAGTTTGTTTGTACCTACCGAAATATTCAAAGTCAAAGTCAAATAATTTATTGCCATTAGGCCATTTAAAGGCATTTTTGACTATCAAAATTAAAATGAAAAGGAAATGAAAAACCGTATGGAGAAGAATGGGCAAGAAACTCCAAAGACTCTTTTTACCGACTTCAAAAAAGGAGGAGGTACTACGTTCGGATGATTGTTTTTTTTTTTTAGTTTGTTCACCGATTACTCCGCCATTTGTGAACCGATTTTAAAAATTATTTTTTAGTTCGAAAGGGTATACTCCCGAGATGGTCCCATATAAATTTTATTAAGTTTGCTTGCGTAATTTTTGAGCTAGCTTCAATATTACGTATTTTTCCCACAGTTTATGTAGACGATATAATTATTAGACGCCTTCACTTTTATTTACATAGCAGGTAGTAACTTGTGTGGGGTAGGTACCACCACTAAAAAGTGAAAAATAAAAACTTTTTACAAAAAACAACAACCGACTTAAAAAAAACACTAAAAAAGTGAAAAATAACTTTAATTTCGGAAGTCAGTGGCAAAAAACGAAAATTAAAAAGCAAAGAAACCGACTTCCGAAATTAAAGTTATTTTTCACTTTTTTAGTGTTTTTTTTTTAAGTCGGTTGTTTTTTTTTGTATATAAGTACATTAATTATATGTAAAGACGATGTATAGTCGACCTCCTAAATGATTTTCACCTAGTTGCTTCACATGGTATGAAATACCCGTATTATTTCTGTCTTTCTTTTAGTTAGATCTTGAAGAGCTCTTCAATGAACTATAGTGTTGACTAATCGTGCTCTATCTTAATCTAGAGAAACATGGCATGCTGTCATCGCTTGCCTATAGAGCTCTGTATAAAATGGTCGTTTTATCCACGTATTTATTTTAGTGTTAGGGTTTCTTTTATTGTGAAGAAGGGTTTTGTATGATAATAATTACATCAATAATGGGGCTTGCGCGCTCCGAACTATGGGTCTGTGCCGGCAGAGTTTACTTTGCCGGAACAGGTCTAGGGTGAGGAGCCAGACCAAGAGAGATACAAAAACCCGCAGGGCAGCATGTGGCGAGCTGTTGGGCAGTAGCGACCCCACGGACCCTACCTCCTGGGAGAAGTCTTGTTCCTCATCTCTGGATTGCCTTTATTGGCCGGCTTAGAGTGAACACTGACGAGGAACAGAGCTCCCACCTCATTCTTGCCTTGATTGGCCGGCTTGAGTGGAGATTCGCAAGAGCAAACGTGCTCGGAGGAAGGGAGTATTCCAGTAAGATGCTGGTAGGGATCTTGACCGTACTTCTGGGATTGTCTTGATAGCCGTGGAATACCTCTCCACTCCTCTTCTAAGAGTTAGCTTATATATGAGTTTTTTAAATCTTAGCATACAGTTTTTCTTAACTCTAAAATCGATCTCTATCTCTAATAGTTCCAGAGGCCCTAGACAAAGTGACATTCTATCAGCGATACGGATGATGGAAAAGGCAAAAATGTATCGGACTGACATAATGCTATCGAAAAGCTTATATCAAAAGTCGATACAGAAATACGAAACGGTTTGGAAGCGATTGTCACTTGTCTAGGCCTCTGATTTGTCCATTCTGACCCTCCTCAATGAACATAGTAGTAAGTTAGTGTTTTGTAGTACTCACTAACAAACCGTTGCCCTTCGAATACTAAATTACGTGTAGCATAAGGACGGTAGACATATTAAATTTATGTCATCAGCTTATAAATTAGTGTTTATAAACGTAGCCTCACCTGTTCATGGCACATTATAATGCGTTAAGGAGTGGTGCTGGTCGATAAACAGATATAGAACAGAAGATCCAACCATTAGTAGAGTTTAATCTTCATAATAATCTGTTAATCATAAATCATAATATCTATGATCATAGATCTATGACTCATAGATATATGTCAATTAAATATAGACATATTAATCGTCTGAACACAAAGGCTCTCGCAAACACATACGAGATTCGCGTTGACTGTGCATTACACGATACATTACATTACACACAACCCAGCTCAGAAGTCGCGCTACATTACATTAGGTACACACGTCTGGACCCAGCTTAAGACATCCAGGAGCGAAGCCAATGTAGTCCATCTCCAATCTCCTAAAGTTTTGACATACCAAATGAATTCATTAAAAGTTCAAACATTGTTTTTCTTTAGAGATTCTATCACAATTGCCTGTTAGGCAACCTAATTTTTATCTCTAGATTTTGTCTTAAGTCTATTAAGGGCTGATTTTATCAAAGTCAGATATCTTTTATCCGTGGAATAAAATTGACGTGTCGAGTTTTTGTATGGAAAAACGGTCAAAAATTCAAAATTTATTCGCAGGTTATGACTTATACTCGGTATAAAAGTTTGGTGAAATTCGCCCTAAGTAGATTGTTCAGAATGTACCTACGCCAATCTTCACATCATCACTAAACAAATCACATTGCTACTATAGTACCAGCAGGGTATGAATTAGACGACCTAAATACAATTGTAATAATCTCTTCAAGTTTGCTCACTATACTTAGAATCTACTTCTATCCAACCCATAGATGTATTATTAAAACTAACCAAATAGGTATGTTTAGGTAACTGGTACCCATAAAAAAGTTGTTGAATATTCGATTTTCAAAAGCGCAAAATCAAATAAGTAAGTTTAATTGCACAAGTCGATTTCCGCAAGCAACTTGTCTCGTTTAAAAAGTTACGGCAAGTGGATTTGCGACTTTTACTAACTTCAAACTGCCTCCAGCAGAAATCTATTAAACTTGCCAGTGAGCAAGTTCTATAGATTTCTTAAAGATAAACAACTTCATGAAATCTATTGAACTTGCTCACTGCTGCAATTTAAACAGTTTTTTCGCTGACGGCGATTAGGAGTTTTTAATAACATAACAAAATTGGAAATTTATAAGTATTTTCAAAGAACTTTTCATAATATTATGAAAAGTCAAGTAAAGCTTCTTACTGGTATCTACTGTTTTGAGAGAGATGAGATTGACAGGGGCGCCCCCCTGTCAATCTCATTCAAGCGCCATAATGTCAATTGTTGGTCAACATTTGCTTAAATTTGTATTAAAATAACAAGATGGCGGCGTTAGTTCCTATTTTTGCCACGCGCCTGTAGACGCTAGTACAGTTGTACACAAAAAATAGAAATATTAGATACGCCGGTAACATTTCGTACGACAAATGGCCGGTAACATTTCTGTAAGGAATTTCGACTCTCTACAAGTACAGGCTCGCATTTTCCCACTACCTCTCTTCATAATTTAGCGATGATGCAGATGATGCACGATTGACTAGAATTAACCTTGATTATTCTCAGTTTAAAGTGTATTTGATGGACAGAATGTACTGTTTTCCAACCAATAACGTGGACCCTAAAGTTAGAATGTGGAAATTTCTCGGTGCGTCTTCCAACCTCCTGACAATGTATATCAAATGATCATCATCTTTCTCATGTATTTTAACATCGTGTATCGTAAGTTCTACACCATGAAAGGTAACTTCTTTTGTTTCTTCTCCGGACTCTGGCACGGACTTCAGACGATAAACATAATATACTGTCAATAGTTTGTCTCATTCATACTCACTGTATTACTACGCTATACGCTATTAACATAGTATACAACAGTATACCTACTAGAGCCGCTGCAAATTGGTTACGATCCTCAACAATGGACAGATCTTTGTGGGCTTGGCGAGTCAATTGACAACGTGAAGATAATTTCGATCTCTGAGGAGAAGACCACGTGAATGTCAAGCATGTGTCACTGTAGATACCAGCCATGCAGGCACTATAAAGGCTCCCACAAACAACAAATCAACTTCAAATCAAAAAATTTACTCTAAAAAGACGTTGTCTATGCGTCTCCTAATCATCTGCCTGTAGCCCTAGGTAAACAACTACACTCGGTAACAAGCGGTTTAGTTCTGAAACAAACAAACCGACATTTTGATGAGTTTGTTTTCGTCGAAATTGCTTTTAGTCCGCGCTCTCCGCAAACATTGCGTGCGGGTATTCTGTGGCTCCATATCAATGGTCCAATTTATAGTTTTGTAATACTTTTTGTTTGCAATTTTTTTTTTCTGTTTTGCATTGGATTGGTTGTTATGCAATTACTGACGTGTCAGATAAGTATCTGAGTTAAATCGTAGAAAGAACAAGGATAGTTAAACTAAAGCTATAACTTTGATGATAAGAATCTCACAATGTATCATTGCATCGAAGGGTCGATATGCTTCTGGGCATTTTCTGTGTTTTATCAATAATCATCCTAAACAAAACCATCATGTTTATACAACATTATTTTTTGTTTATGCTAAACCCGAAAAGGGGTCATTGTACTCATCATTTTGAACAACTTTTTCAATGGGACCAAACTTGAAATCGCAAAAAAAAAATCAGCTGTTCCCTACATTTTGTCGATTTAAGTGAACACAAATGTATGGAACAGCTGATTTTTTTGTATAATATATAATAATTCGTCTCCTGATATAATAATCATAAACCGTATCAACTTTTGTTTTGTTTCACCAAATAACGAAGTTTTATCTATTACAGGTCGAGTAAACGGTGACGTTATGACCCAAGCCCATGAGCCTCTCAACATAATGGACGGCACACAAGCTGACTACTCTACAAAGACCAAGCGCGGTGTTTACCTCTCCAAGTGTCTCGCCTTTATAATTCTCGTGATCTTCGTGCTCGCTCTCGTCACAGCCTCCCTCCTAGTCTACAACTACGCAGCATGCCCAAAAATAGACCAATTAGCGAACGTTACGAAATACGAACTTTGTCACTGTGACCAATCAAAGCTCCTAGTGTTACCGTTACCGACAGAAAGCAGTAGATCAGTCATACCCTTAGAAACTTCGACTCATTCCTCAGTACCAAATGTGACGAACCTTTGGCTGCCAAGTCAAGTGAAACCAGAAAGATACTTCCTTAATATAACGCCATACATTTATGAAGGAAATTTCACGTTTGATGGAGAAGTCACTATATTTCTAGCAGTGCGAGAAGAAACAAAAGAAGTTACCTTTCATGGTGTAGAACTTACGATACACGATGTTAAAATACATGAGAAAGATGATGATCATTTGATATACATTGTCAGGAGGTTGGAAGACGCGCCGAGAAATTTCCACATTCTAACTTTAGGGTCCACGTTATTGGTTGGAAAACAGTACATTCTGTCCATCAAATACACTGGAATATTGAACGACAATCTACATGGATTCTACAGAAGTTCTTATGAAGAGAAAGGCGTAAAAAAGTGAGTAGTGATGCATTTGAATAAGAGTTTTTAACCAAGATTTTAAGAACAGTTTTTTTCCTCTACGAACCTTACTGGCTATATTATAATACTACCTGTGCCCCGCGGTTTCACCCGCGTAAGTCTCTCTCGATCCCATGGGAATATAGGGATAAAACTTATCTTATGTCCTATTCCAGGTTATTACCCGTGTGCCCATCCTCTCTTCTCTTCTCTAGAGTAGGGAAAGTCGCGGCGCGGCGGTGCGGCGCCGGCGTCGAACGGTTCGCGTATTGCATTTTCATACTCGTGATAACTTCGAAATTAATTCGAATGTATTAAAAAGTATTTTACTGCTACATAAATACCCTTGATGTTAAAACTATTTATTGTAATAAGAATTAATACTATTTTGATAAAACTCCTTGGCAAATAATGCATTAATTTCGAACAAATTTGATTACCATAAAGAAGGTTATAGTGAGTCAATCTTAAAAGATAGATATATGCTGTCGCGGACTTTTTTTTAGAACTTTTAAAGAGGAACAATTCCATTATAGATGATATTTACGTAACATATACCGTTTACGCAGCGCACGCAACGGAAGCTCTAAAGAAGGAATATTTCTTCCTGTTTTTGCAACATATTTCATTTATGCTCCGCTCCTATTGGTCGTAGCGTGATGTAATATAGCCTATAGCCTTCCTCGATAAATGTATTTTTCAATTCCAACCAGTAGTTCCTGAGATTAGCGCGTTCAAACAAACAAACAAACTCTTCAGCTTTATAATATTAGTATTAGTACCTATAGATATATTATATATTACATCAAATAACACAAACAGGTATTCAATCACATAACGCATTCACATTGTAGCAAAAATATTGATTTTTCTACTATATTTTCGCTATACTCTTTGAACGATATGAAACGAGTGAAGAATATAAATTATAATGATTATTAGAGCAGAAGGTTACTATAGGTATTTATTTGAATTGGCAAAATGCCTGGCAACGGTGATGGATATATTTGTATCCGTAGGTACTTGTTAACTTATATTTATGTCCCTTCCAGTTGATTGAATCATGATACGAATTTAATGTAAGTATATACACAATTTTTATGGATAGTTACTCCGTGTGGGGCAATTTCTCAGAAAGCTTTCAATGCCAATACCTCTAATTTATTTGTAATATACAAACGATAGGTACCTCAAATTATTTCATGAAATATAGACTCTAAAAGTTATATAAATAATGCTTAATTATCTTAGTAACTAAGGATACTTGAATCAGCAATCTTTTTCTTTTATTCCCCAAATTAAGCCTTCGAAGACTTCCTTACCAATCCTTCAATTTTAGTGGTGTAGAATCGAAAAATCAAAGTAGTAACGAGTAAAGTAGGTTAAATATTTGGTAAGTCAGTGTTTTTCACCTTGATAAGGCTATAGTAATTTACTTGCGTCATAGCATATGTCTAGTCATTAAAGATGTAGTTCCAACGTTCGATGTCGTTCAGTCCTAGAACCACTTTGGAAAACGAGTTAGGAAGGTATACTCTAGTTATCGAGATTAATGCATAACAATTATTTTAATGACATGCACTTACTAAGAGCGATAAGCATATTTTTTCGTTTATCGGTAGATGGCTAGACATTAAAGAATCCATAGATATATACCTCAATGACTGTCGAAATTAAAGTTTATCTTGAAAATACCTAAAATATTAAATGTAGATTTTCTGGCATCTATCAAGGACATTACTTACTTCCACTTTGACCGTAACGTCGGCAGTTCCTTGGATGCTTCTTATGCACACTTTATCATCCTCATCATCATGAGCCTTTATCAGTCCACTGCTGAACATAGGCCTCTCCAATTGCACGCCATTCAGCTCGATTCTCGGCAACTCTCATCCATCTGCTACCAGCCACCCTGCGAATATCGTTGTTCCATCTAGCCTGAGGAGACTTTTAGAGGTTGTTAATTATAATAACATCTGCGGGGTAATTGCGTAATATAACACACTTACAATGGCAATGCCATTCATTGCGTTAATAACGTTGTTGGATTCGGATTATGATTGAAAGTCATCTGCCTAGCCTTTTCCCAACTATGTTGGGGTTGGCTTCCAATCTAACCGGAAGCAGCTGACTACCAGTATTTTATATGGAGCGACTGCCTATCTGACCTCCACAATCCAGTAACTGGGTAATACGAGACCACTTGGTAAGACTGGTTGTCAGACTTTCGAGCTCCTGACGACCCGTAACGACTGTCAAAGATCAACAAATGACAGCCAGGACCAACGGCTTAACGTGCTTTCCGAGGCACGGAGGAGTCTCGGTATGTAAAGATGGTCACCCATCCACGGACCAACCCCGGCAAGCGTAGCTTAACCTGACGGATCGACCCGTGCGGCTGTTATTACTTAACTACGAGCTCCTCCGAGGATTATGACTGAAAGTGTGTTAAACAATTGAAGTGCTGGTATTTTTTTTGTTTTATTGATCTGGAACATAGCCCATTACGACACCCTGTAAACTCGAAATTATTACCAGAAACCTCCCACAAACTGCTCTCAAAATATTCCTTCAAACAAAATAATATCCTATAATGTAAAACAGTCGTCTATTAAGCAGGAGGCACGTTCTCCGAGACATCTCGGCTGGTCACATGAATACACGCGCGCTATTGAATACGAACGATAGATTAGCAGCTATAAAAATATACTTTAATATGTGTCTCTGGTACAATGGAGGTCCTAATTGCTTTCCTCGAGTATTGTTAGCGAATTTTGAATGGCATGATCATTGGTAATTGCGTATTTTTCATGTGTGGATTAAAATGTATTTACAATTATTAATACATATGTAAAAGCTAACCAACTATACGTTTTTATATTTGTTGTGAAATGCTATTGACGATGGATTTTGCATCCGTAAAGGCCCATTTAGACCAAACGAGCGAATGTACATTTACAAAAGACGACAAGAGGTGATCAACTTAACATTCTCAATTAAAAAACTGGCTGTAGTATGTCATTGAAGAAAAGATTTTTTTTTAAATTAATGACTTTCTTTAATGGCGGATACCAATACTCTTAAAAGATATAGCGTAACTTTTCATTCCGGAAAATTATTACATTCCGCTATGGAAGAGCAACTGAATTCACAAGAGTAGGTTTAAGGATCATATATTCTAACTATGCCTTCCGCTCGTGGCTGGTAATATTAGACAGTCATATCCCAGCGGTATTCTGGATCAGTAGATTCAAGGTGAAGGAAATAAAATATACCTTTATTTTCGTGCGACGAATAATGTAGGTAAGTAATACATCTGGTGAAAATAATTACAGTCTTTTAGGACTAAATGTACCCTTTAATATTATTTTTGTCAAGCATTTACGTCAACAGCACTTGTGCAAATAAATAATAATACGGTTCGACTAAATAATATTATTTATTATTAATACAACACACCGTCTTGCCAGTCATTTTCTAAGCTTTAGAATTTTATGCCGGTTTTCACTAAGGTCAGGCATAACCTAAATGAAGGTGTAAGTAAATAAAAACGCTGTTGAATTTTCAACTTTAGGTGCTCAGCCGAGCGTTGAAAATCTAGAATAGTATATTATGCTATTAGTGAATAAAGGACGGATTTAAAGCGACGGCCATAGGTGAATCACAGGCAAGTGAAGGATTCTAACGACTGAATCACGACCGTAGGGAGTGATTCAAGTGTTAGAATCCTGAACGACGCGAGCGATTCATGGCCCTCTATATCAATCCGTTTTATTCAAGAGTTGCATACTATACTTTATACCATGACTACGAGAAAAAGAACATGCAACTTTGAGTAAGTTGTTATGTCAATTTTATGCCTTGTTTTTATAGTAACTACACCGAAGCATAGAATACATACTCCATAATGTCGATGACTTCTTTTTCTTCGACAACTCATTAAAATATGTTAGGAAAACAGACTCTGAAAATGTGCTCAGCTTGATTTTCATTTTTCCATTTGCTCAAACAAACAAACTCACAATCAAACTCATCGTAGGCTTTGATGTAAACCAGCCATGATTTGTTGGGTAGCAAGTTTTCTACTATATCGGCCGCCCTCTCTTTCATAAACTCAGCTGTTAACACATCTTCATCACTTGAATACATTTTCAATCGATTTATTAAGTAACACTAAACTTTTTGTTCGTACAACTTACAATATTTAAAATAGCGTCAATTTACTAATGACAGCAAAGAACACAAAATAGTTTTTATTCTAATGCTAAACACCTGTTCGAAAATCAAATAGGAGTTTGTATAGCATTGAGATGGAGTTCGAATATATTTATTTAATACTTTAAGCACACAAATGTACAGAGGCGCACTTAATGCCAAAAAAAAAAAATGGCTAAAATATTTTTGCTTTAAATATATTGGTGTGTTCTAAATTCAAACACCAAAACAGTGATTAAAAGTGCTTTTTATTCACTGTTTTCAGTGAATAAATTAAGCTTTTTAGAGGGGGAATGGTATAAATATAAGTTCTAGAACATGACATTTTTTTTCAATATCCTGTATGACTAAAAACCTCTTTGACTGTTTGTTCGGCAGATGGATAGCAGTCACCCAGTTCCAGGCTATGGACGCCCGCCGAGCGTTCCCCTGTTGGGACGAACCAGCTTTGAAGGCGAAGTTCACCATCAGCATAGCAAGACCAAACAACATGACGTCTCTTTCTAACATGAACATTGTTAGCAAGAGTAAGCAGTAAGTACAGATCAAAGAATATAACTGTGTATTTTGAAGTTTGTTGGTTTGAAAATAATTGATTGAAATGGAGAAATGATTTTGATTGATAAGGAGCCTTTTTGATTGTAGTTATTCATAATTATCTAAACTTATTACTAATTTCATTGATATATAACATAACATACGTAACATCATGTCTGTATTTACCCGAAGGTTAAGGCAGACGTGTACCTACAGTTCATCAACATTTCGCCAGTTATGCTTTTAAGTTTCTTGTGATAGGGGCCGACCATATTAAAATCAACCGGCCACAAATCCAGACTCCAGGCTGTTCTTGGGAAATTCTCGATGGAAAAACCCAATAAAACAAAAATCATAACGTTGTTATGTTTTTATCAAACGTTTTCTTTACAGCGAATATCTAGACTACACATGGGATCACTACGCAGAGTCGCTACCGATGTCAACATACTTAGTGGCATTTACGGTAACAGACTTCAAGAACATGACGAACGACAAATTCTCTGTCTGGGCAAGAAGTGAGGCTGTCAAGTCAGCTGCTTTCGCTCTAGAGATAGGTCCGAAGATATTGAAGTTTTTGGAGGAGTATTACAAGATCAAGTTCCCGTTGCCGAAGATAGATATGATTGCGTTGCCAGATTTTAAAAATGGAGCTATGGAGAATTGGGGATTGCTCACTTTTAGGTAAGGATAAATTACTGGCTGTTTACGCTGGTTTGACTGGCTGTTTGTAGATGGATAAAGAAGTTCTATATTTGTGAGCTTTGATGCCACGTTAATTGGCAAACTCAAACTCAAAGGATTTATTTCAAATAAACCAATTACTCGCACTTTTGAATTGTCAAGGGGTCGGTCAGTCAGAAAGATGAAGCTAGTTGCCCATTCCAAAGCGTAGTAGGTTTCTATGGAGAAGAGCGGGCAAGAAATTCCACGGACACTCTTTTTAATCAGAATATTGTTACAATATACACCCCTTTGCAAAAAAAACGGGCGGTTTTGATTTTTGTACATTATTGGTAATCATGTAGTTGTAAAGAGGTTTTAATAGCCAAACTATGTTACTGGCACTTAATAAAGAGTCTGGGTAAGAAAAAAAGTTAATTACAAATTCGAAACTTTTGTTAAAAAAAACAATAATAATTCCGTTTTCCGTTTGTGACTTTCACTAACATTTTGCAGGTTTGCGGTAAGAAGGTTATCCTGGCAACTAAAACTAACTTCTCGTTATTTTTAGTAGAATAATTTATGTTTGTCGCATAATGTCGCATAAAAGTGATATCTTTGTGTCGATTGTAATGGCAGAAAAAGCAATAAGAGCTAGTAAAATTGTAGCGCTGCTGGAAGAGGGGTGTAGCCAAAAAACTATATTCTTATTGATTATAACAAATTACTAGTCATTTATGCTAATGACATAATAAAAATATTAATATTATCCATACAAAAGCCAATGACTGTTAAGGTTTCCGTTTTTTTTGCAAAGGGGTCTATTTGTAAGAAGCCTATTTTGAAAGTTGCTAAAGGAACTTCAACTAATATTCGTCTAATATTTTTCTGTTTGCCAATATTGAAATACATGACACTGGAAATCGTTTGATTTTTTCCGATTGCAAAATTATCGTGTAACAAAAATTTTAAAGATAAAACTAAACTGACTAACTTCACAGTTACCGTTATTTCCCCGCCAAAACAAAATCGATAGAACCAAAAGATAAGTTCCCCAATAACAATAATGAAACTAAACCCGAACCGGTAAATAACATCAGCTCCGTTAAATCTGGTACAGGGGTGAGTTTTTTGATGGATGAATGAATCGCAACACTTCATTATCGGCTAGGGACCGACCATCTATCATCCCTTTGATTTGGGGAGAGGGTCGCAGGGCGTTCGCACATATTGTGTTGGCGACCGAAGATTTTGGCATAATACTGGTTTTGAGTGTTGGCGAATTTGTTTCCTTTTATCCTTGTTAAATGAATAAACTAATTTGGGGAAGTTTTGTGGTAAAATTACGAAACAAAAATGTTGATTCAATGCATGAGAGGGTTTCCAAGTGTTGCGTAAAGTATTTTTTTATAAATAAGAAATAGGGGATCATTACTAATAATAACAAGATTAGAAAGACCCGGCCAAAATGGTGCTTATATTTCTATTTTTGGTTGAACTGTCCTTACATACAATTTTGTCGATCAAATAATTGGACACACTAACGCGTCCGGGAACCTCTTGACAGATTTTTGAGTATATATATGTGCTGTGAACAATTGTGTCTGTTGATAGTATTCATTTGTCAACTATTTTTTTTTTACATCTTAAATTAAATGTTCCAGAGAAATATCAATGCTCTACGAAGAAGGCGTATCAGCCAGCACTGACAAAGTCCTCGTGGCAACTGTAGTGGCCCATGAGATAGCACACCAATGGTTTGGCAACCTTGTGACTCCTGTCTGGTGGAGGGATCTGTGGCTCAATGAAGGTTTTGCTACGTATGTGGAGTATGTTGCTGTTAACGCTGTAAGTATACTGAGTTATCATGTATCGGATATAAGTTGCTCTTTAATAGGACGGTATCTTATGATTACTGGGCGATTCAGAGCAGGACTAAGCTGAGCTGATTTGCATCATAAACAACTTCCTTGCCTGAAATCCCACCGTACTTTATTGGTCAGCAGGGTCTCATATTAAATATCTCGATAATTTTAACATTTTGAACTTAATCTACACCTTGTCCAGGATGATAATGCTCTCAGCTTCATGAATTCATTGCTCTGAGTTTGTTTCGGCCTTTCTTCTCAGAGTAGTCAGATAGGAAACGCTGACCTCAAATAATTAAAAAAATATTATTAACGTGTTTGTACACACATATTACACAGAAAATTTCATTTAATTTCAAATCTTTTCACCATTTAATTTAATTTCATCATCATTGTAGATTGATTAGAAATTTGGTTTTAAATAAATGAAAATGTTTTTTTTTAAATTTCTTAGTGTTATCAATTAATTTAAAAAATACATATATATCTATTCTAGGTGGAGAAATCTTGGAACATAACGGAGCTGTGTGTTCTGGATATAGTCCAGAACGTGTTTCAGCTTGATGCCCTCAACTCCTCACATCAGCTCTCTGTTGAAGTGAGCGCCTCTGAGGAAGCTGATGCTATTTTCGACAAGATCTCCTACGGAAAAGGTAAATAGAATAGAATAGAATATATTTATTCAGTATAAAACTGGTAATTAACATAAAATCTTAGAAATAATTTACAAAAGTATTATAATGTTTGATGCCTGTACTAGGATAAACCTGTATCACAGGTGGCATGAGTTCACACTTTATGGTAATTATAAGGACAATAAAATTCTTAACAATATTTAACACTAGCTGTGCCCCGCGGTTTCACCCGCGTAAGTCTCGATCCCGTGGGAATATCGGGATAAAAAGTATCCTATGTGTTAATCCAGGTTATAAACTATCTGTTTGCCAAATTACATCCAAATCCATTCAGCCGTTTTTGCGTGATTGAGTAACAAACATCCAAACACACAAACACACAAACTTTCACATTTATAATATTAGTAGGATTAGAAGTCTTGAAATAATGACAAAAGAAGTTGACAATGGAAGTTTCTCAAGTTCCGTGTATACGTATGTCTTGTTTTAGAAAAATAAACGTCGAAAAAAAAAGTGGCAATAGATAGTTAATTGATTCAGGCGTGACTTAACGAAAATCCATTACAAAATGCAATAGACGTAGACGTACGTCTAGTAACCTATTCGGCGTGGCGTCGTGTTCGGGTTCGCGACAAGTCAATCGTCATCCTGAGAATACGTAAAGTGCAGTTACGGCAGTTTGCGCTTGATTATACCTCTTGCATTGGAAACCAAACCTAATTTCCTCTAAAAAAGGATACAAAATCCTATTTCATAAATTTTTCATTCAGGATCAGCCCTCCTCCGCATGCTGAACCACGTCCTTAAAAGCGATGTCTTCAACGATGGAGTAACGGACTACCTAAATTCCAAAATGTACGGCAATGCCGAACAAAGGGACCTATGGAGTGCCCTAACCAGTGCAGCTCGGAGGAAAGGAGACTTCGATGCTGATGTGGCAGTGGTCATGGACTCTTGGACCTTGCAGACTGGGTTCCCAGTCCTGACTGTTACGAGGAATTATGAGAATGGGACGGTGTACTTTAATCAGGTTTGTTGATTTTATGCATCTACCTTAATTTCTTTCATTCACTGATTGACAAATGCTCAACTTGAACCGCGTAAAAGTTCTATAGTGAAGTTGAGATTGGAAAGATTTTTGAAAATCCATCCCGCAATGGGGTTCACGTATTATATATTCATCTGTTATGTAAAACCGAAGCAACGTAAAGTATACATAGGTAGGGTCATACTGTTAGAATTTCAGATCATAGCTTTTAAAATTAAAAGTTCTAAGCCACGTATTTACCTAAACGTACATGAATAAAGTCTTTATTTTGAATCTATTATGGCAATAAACACGGAATAATGTCCGGACCAAATTGAAGCTCTATTAACGCCATCTAGCAACGATCTCACGAACTTTAAAACGTCATAAGAGGCAACTTTATCAAAACGTTCGATAGATGTCGTTACATCTATTGATTAAAATTTTTCTTACTGATATTATGAATGCCACGCGACACTAAGACCGATTATGTTGTCTTCGTGAGTCATGTCTAACGATATTTTTTATCATCACATTGTTCGATAGATGTCGCTACTATGAACATCTGTTGATTTGAAATCTTTTTATTTATTACTGATATGAATGCCACGCGACACTGGGTTATAAACCGATTATATTGACCTCGTGAGCCATGTCTAACGATTATTTTTATTAATCATGATGATCATAAACGGATTTAACGATCGCGATAATACTAAATACTGATATTTTACAGACTGAATTATCTAATCACCCACAAAATCCCCAACTGGAACTATATTCATATGGATCATTAGGCGTTTATCTACGATTTGATTTATTAATTCCTAATAAATACTACGTAGGTACTTATGTATACAATTTATGTTATGCAATAAATAAAAAAAATGTTTAAGTTTTATCTAGGTGATAGACTCACGTGTTTGTACTTCAAATGTTACCTTTAACAAAACGTAATTATCTAAAAAAAAAACAGAAATATAGCTAGTATATATTTCCACTCCCTAACTGTCAAAATTGGTCTTAATTAATAAAAGTAGCGTTAAAAGAACCAGCCTTACACAATCTTCCGCTGCACATAAGTCATTCATGTTATACAGTATGCAAGGGTAAACACCGTTGTCACTCAAACCATGGTTGACTTCAATTTAAAAATAAATGACCCAGTAACAACAAAAAAAAAATCTTATTTTCATTAAAAGATTTTAAAAAGTAAATATCCGTCACTGTCCCGATACTCATGGATACGCGCTCGAGAGAGCTGCGAAACAGCTGACGGCCGGTCATGTAACGCCCCGCGCGCCCCGTTTGCCCCCGCCAACCGCCGCCCGCCGTGTTGAGACGCAAGTTCGTTGCCCTTGCGTATAGGGCGAAATATTCTTGTGGAAAAATGTAGATTTTCTTTAAAAAAAAGAGTTGTTTTTTTCCATTGACTTTACGTTCTATAAATGAAACCAAACCACTGGTTCAAGGATAACGGTGTTTACACTAACACCCTGTATAGAAGAAAAAACCTCCCCTTTCTTATTCTTTATTCTCAATAGTCAATGTTTGTAAAATTAATAGACGGCTTAACTTCAAACTAAACCGTAATTTGGTATAAGTTTGATTATTCTAAGAAAAATTAATGAATAATACCTACCTACCATTTATCAATTTATCACGTCAATTATTTAGGTAATTAATTTTATCTCCTAAGTTCTATTGCTAATCACGATTACAATCTAATACTATCGTATAGATTGTGTTATTGATCTGATAGATGTCACGTGGACAATGACTTTTAATTTAGTAATTACTATAATATTATGCAAGCGTCACGCCAGTAATCCTAGATGAGGATAGCAAATGCGTAAATTAGGCCTTCAAATCAGCTGAGATTATTACTCATCAAATTGGCGAACAGAATAAAAATATTATTTCGTAATAACCTTACCCGAACTTTATAATTTTCTAGATTTAAACCTGGAACCTTTTAATACTTTTTATCTACACCCATGCTATAAATCCTCTCTAAAAGTTTCTGAAACAGTTAGCCTATAGCCAACATTAAAACATCCAGTGTCATAGTAACCATAATATCATCCAAACGGGTGGTATAATGTTGTACTGAATTTCATAATGCAACTCATTTAAAAAAAAGAACATTGTCATTCACGAGCGTTTCACTAACAAAGCACCGTAATTTAAAAACAAAACACATTCGAATTCGAAAAATTCGAATTCACGTTGTACTGCGCCATTTTTGTTCGATATTGGTATTGCAAAGAAAATTTTATAGAAGATTCATATCATGGGTGTAGATAAAATCTTGTATGCGACTGTATATAATTAGGTACACACTCATGTGATACTATTATACCATATAGATAAACCCACATTCGTGTTTTAATACCCCTTATTACATAACAGTTGCATAAATAACTATGATGATATAGTGTTAGACCTAATAACGGTTTTTAAAAGTTCAACAAAAAGTAAAATTAAACATTTTGAATTGCAGGAACGCTTCGTCTTAATCAACGACACATTTGAAACTCAAAAGTCGCCAATATGGTGGATCCCGGTGTCATATACGACGGCTTCGGAAAAAGACTTCGAGAGTACGCAACCGAAGTTATGGCTGAAAGGGGAAAAGTCTTTGACAGTCCACAATATTACTATGACACCTGATGAATGGTTCATTGCTAATGTACAACAGACAGGTATTACATAACATTATGCCTGTATTTCCCGAAGGCAGAGGTGTACCTATATTACACTCATGTTTCGCCAGTTATGTTTAAGTCTAAGTCCAATGTTTAATTAGCGTCTTTCTTAGAGCAGAAAATAAAAATGTCCTGGCTTTACTGTGTGATCCCATCAGAGTACAGCATAACGAAGAAGACAAATTACAATTGGTATCTACAGAGAATGACGACTTTCTCATTAACCTAGTAAAAAAAAATATTCTGATCTAGACACTGCCCGTCTTCAATCACTCAGTAAAATCAGATTATGTTCCAATTACGATATATCATTTTCTACCATCCCTTTGTTTTTCTTTGCCATCATAATCATCAAAAACTTACACACTCAAATAATCCTATCCTAATTCCAGGTTTCTATCGCGTCAACTATGACTTGCAAAACTGGAAGCTCCTTATCAAAATTCTCAAGGACCCTTCCCGTTTCCAAGAGATCCATATCATCAACAGAGCGCAGATGGTTGATGATGCTATGAATCTGGCTCTTACTGGTCGGCTGGACTATAGAACTGCTCTGGATGTCACTAGCTACCTCTCTCATGAGAGAAGCTATGTACCTTGGAAAGCTGGGTTGTCGGCTTTAGGGTATATTGACACGATGCTGTCGAAGGGAGCGCATTATTTGGAATATGGGGTGAGTAGCATTAAAAATAACTATTTTATTAAGTTCGTGATACTTCGAAAGTGCCCTGAACACGGGCTTGCAAACTCAAAGTAGTCTAATAGATTGATTGATTTGATTATAATGTGGCACATAAAATAATAGATGGCGTTAGTAGTCTTTACATGTTCCCATCTTATTATCATGAATCTAAATTAGTTTGTTAGTTGAACATGTAAAGGTAATTTACTTCACTCGTTTTTTTTACTAAAATGAATGGAGTGGTCGTTTAACGTAGTGTGATAATAAAAATCACACAACACCTACACCAAATCTTAGTTGAGTACTTTTCAGCTGTCCATAGGTCTCTCTCCTTCTGTAGATATTTCTCAGGATAAGCCGTTGGGCGCCAGAATGTGGTCGGAGTGGGCCAGGTTTGCTTTAGGGCAAAACTTTTGGCATACATTTTATAATATAACGTGCCCTTGTAGAACGTTTTGGCAAGTCGAGTGTCAATGACAATGTATGAAACCTCTTCATAGGCTGCCACACTAGTGACAGCCCGCCACAGAGGTCTGTAAAAACGGAAGAGTTCGTATACGCTTCAGTTTATCCATCTTGATCTATCCAACAGATCGGAATCATAACGCCAGTGCAACTGCACTTCGACTCCCATATCTACTTACGTAAATGTCCAAATCCCATGATACCGTTATCAAATTAGTGTTAGATTAATATCTATCTGTTACAAGAAACCTGGATAGTTGATAATGTGTTCAATAAAGATTATAATAATGACATTATATCAGTTCTTGATAAGGATAACTCGGTTAGGATTACAATGCTGATGGAAGATAGGCCCGACTTTATACTAGTAGGTAAATAATAATAATAATTGTTAACATAATTATGTTAATAATGATTGGGTTTCAGGTTATAATAGATAAGCAAATAGGCACACAATACTTTTTAAACATCATGCATACACAGCATAATCAGCCTATAATGTTCCCACTGCTGGGACACAGGCCTCCTCTCTGTGAGAGGGAGCGGGCCGTAGGCCGACACGCGGGCCCAGTGCGGGTTGGTAAATGTCACATGTCTTCGAATTTTTAGTTCTAGGGTATGCCGGTTTCCTTCACCGTTTTGAGAGCAGTAGCGATGAAATAATTTACACAAAGTAAAGCGCCTGTCAGGGTTCGAACCTACGACCTACAACTCGTAAGTCGTGGCCGTAACCACTGGGCCACCACTGCTCTCAAACATCATGCTTCTGAATTATTTATTTGAGGTTGGCACAGTATTTCTTCCATACATTTCTGCAAGCCGTCATCTTAGTATTCACTGCCATCTGCTATCTGTCCATCCATATTGTCTCATGCAATCTATCCATCTTTTCATAGGTCTTTCTCTATTTTTAAACCCATTCAAATTAATGATGAAAACTTTTCTCGCGGCATACCACAACTGGTAACGTTCCTACTTATATAAATTGGAGCCCATAGGGTAACAGTAGACACGGCTATGGTTTGTTCTAATACAATAATAGATTATTTTTATCGCCACATCATTATTTGGAGCTCTTCAAAAAAAAAAAAATCTAATATTCAGTTTACTACTTGAAACTGTTTACAGATAACTTTCACGAGATGGCGCTAGTAGTACGTCATTTGTAGAAATGCATATTATTATGACTGACGTTCGATTGAGTATTATTTTATTTCCCCTTTTTTAAATATAGGTTCCTTCCTAGGGTATAAAAGAAACCCATTGGGTCAAGACAAATCCAAGGGTCCTAGATGAAATCGGTTGAGTCTTGAGTAGTTGTAGGTATTGTTAGGTAAGTTTAGGCTATCATAATAAACTTTCTCACATGTACATTCACAGCAAGTGAGATTCATAGCCTTTCCGCTCTACCGAAGTCTCTAAAGACCTGAGACCCTAGACAAAGTGACATTCTATCAGCGATAACGATGATGGAAAAGGTAAAAATGTGTAGGACTGACAGAAGCTATCGAAAAGCATGTCAATCCTGTTGAAAATCTTTCTAGAAATACGAAACGCTTTCGAAGCGATTGTCACTTGTCTAGGCCCCATGCCAATTCCCTGTTGCCTGAGGAATTTACCGGCTTAGACTTAATGTAGCTAATGATCGCGATTAAATCTATTAGCTATAGGGGAATACCCTGCATGATATGGCAAAACAATTTTATATGATTAGAAATATTTCTGTTGCTAGCCCATGATTCAAATTATCTTAAAAAAAAATCGAGTTCATAAAAGAATTAGGGTAAAAGAATTTGAACGGCTTGTTTATTCGTTTTTGCTTGTTATCATGTTTTTATTATTGTGTAGGTGCAGGTTTAGCATTTGCTAAATTCCGATGATTATCCATTATCGTTTCCTTATATTATGAACTATGATTCACGTGATGAACCCAAAACGTGTAGGTACAGTAACTGCATATCAGTGGTAACATTTGCACAATAAAATCGCCCTGATTACTACGTCTCAAATGCGTTGTCAATGGCAAATTGTTAACATTGATGTACGATTGACTGTACCAACTAACACAAACATTAGCTATAGCATGTTGAAGAAAAACATTTTAAGGAATTCTATGTAATACGATAAGATAAATTGTCATTAATGATAAAATAATGAGGAAAATTTTGCGCAATGCACACGGAAAAATAGTCGCGTGTAAACGTCAAGTCGTCAAATCGACTTATTACGATGTTCTGACTTGCTTCACGTTTGACATAAATACCTACGTGCTTAAACCTATGCAAGTTACTGGCTTGTGTGCCTGTTGCTCTTGTGCAAGTTACATACTTTTGTGCAGAAGTTACATTACAGGCATGTGTACCCAGTACGGTACAGATTTACATCAATTCATGCAAGTATAGTCATGATGATGTTTCAGAAAAATATACTAAGACGTCTGTAGGAGTATGCCCAGAGGGTGGTGGGAGAGGTGTAAGTAAAATGTGGGTATAGACTGTAGGTACTAACCTACAGTCGGTGTTACGTCGTACGTTACTAGGCAAGCCTTTAAGCCACCAACTGGGCACAAATCTAGCCTGGGTAGAAACTGATGATCATGATGTATCTACATAGATGTCACTGAGTGCGAAGTTAATGTTATCGAAGCGAATTTTATGAATTTAATTAAATTATTATAATACTTCATCAATAAGAAACGTATATATTTCAATCTGATCTTAATGATCATTAACTGTGATACACCGTCCAGGTATTTTAATTAAATATATAACTTTTGATGAATACTTTTTTAAGTAATTGTTTTGATTATAAAATCGTGCGAAAATGCGCACGTGTTTTTATTATTGCCTTGCAGATAAGAACCGCATTCATAATTTCTTATAACTATATTACGGTAAACAGCTATATGTCTAGGGATTTAACTATACTACTGCGACATTACCTATATGTACAATACAACTTGTTTTAGGTGTACCTAAACGCTAAAAGAAAACAATAGACACAACAATAAATTGTGAGTTAATTTGTAATCTCCAACTATCTTATTTACTATGCACAATAAATAAAGTTAAAAAACATTTTATATACTTACTTAGGAACCTTGGGTAAACGCGGGTTAGAATTATCGATATTATTTTTGATTTTAAAATCTTGGTGTATACAAGTGTATATCAATTCTATCTATCTTCACGGTAAAATGATGACACCAGAGTTAAATAAAAAGCTATCTTGGGAGAAAATAGCTCCCAGTATTTAGTGGAATCGAAAGCTTTTTACCCGACTGCTCCAGAAGGAGGGGTAATGTTTGCTGTAAGGCTTATCACGTCAAAGCACTTGTAAACTCCCCTGAACTTTATTATCTCATCGCTACCCAAACAAGTGCTTGTAGATAAATCTTTTTAATTTTGAAATTGAAATTGTTTCAAGTGGAGTTGATATGACGATTCCACTTGAAAAAGTTTCAATTTATGTTTTTTTTTGTTTTGCTGTAACGGCTTCTTAGTTGACTGATAATCGGAAGAAAACTGTAAAGTTAAAATTAATTGAGCGACCGAGTTACTTTGATTTAAAATTGAATGAAGGCTGTTACATACTGGCGCGACTTGTCACGCAACGCAACTTCACGGCAGAACAATGCGGCGTGCGGCGTGCGACAAGTCGCGCCAGTATGTTAGAGCCTTTATCAAATATAGTCAACGCGCTGTTAGAAAAGTAAATATTGAAGTAACTGTAATTTATATTATAAAGTCAAAATGTGTAATTTGAATATGTTATATAACGTATATTAATATCACGCCTCTATTCCCCGAAGGGTTAGGCAGAGGTGCATAGATCTATATTTCATAAGCCACATTTCAGTTATGTTTAAGCTACTCGTAATAGGAGGCTATTATTGCCATCAACCAGGCACAAATCCAGACTCTGGGCTGCTACTGAAAAATTCCAGATGTTAAAATCCAAAAACAACTTGACCGACCTGTTTTTTTTTATAAATAATAAAACTTATAGAATAGAATAGAATATTTATTTGCTCACTTATGAATAAAAGTAAAAATTACCTAAGGCCTATTAAAGTGGGTAATATAATTGCTTTACAGTTTTATGTGTAACAATGCCTTCGCTCACTAGATGTCGCTGGTTGTTGCGAAAATGAATAAATTCTTCATGGATGACAAATGCACTTAGTATCATCATAAATACGTTGATAATACTTTAATCCGATTTTCAATAAAACAAAAATATAATGAGTCAGTCAAAGATTGTAATCGGTCGTTCAAAGGTTATGAGTTAGTAAGACATCTAAGATCGTATCCAGGAATACCTACATCCTACGTAGTTTAAATATTGGGTCCGAAATTTAAATCACGCTGTTGCTTTATGCTCCGAAGATTTAGGCAGAAGCACAGATGGATACAGATAGTTCACCCCGCAAAATCATTTAAATAAAAAGCGACTCTTGCTACACAATAAAGTGCAATACAGGTTGCACAGCGCTACAACAAGGATATTGCTAATCCATTGCTTGTTAAGTTCGATAAATTTGTCTGCTCAACAACGTAAATAACACAGTAAATAATGTTGAACTGTCAAAATAAAAGCCATTGCTACTGTTCGTGTGTTACACAATTACCCAGCAGGGCTGGCTACTGAGAGAATTCCTAATTGGAACTATCAAACAAGGACCATAGTTTCATGGATTTCTTCTCCTTCTTCCAGCATTATGTCCTCCGTCTTCTCAACGATGCTGTAAAAGAAGTCGGATGGACGGTGTCTTCGAATGAAAGTGTCATCACGTCGCAGTACCGAGTAGATCTGCTGGCTTCAGCCTGTCACTTCGAACACCCTGACTGTCTGGAGAATGCTGTCAGGATGTACACCAACTGGATGCTGGCGCCGAACCCTGATGCCAGCAATGAGTACGTATGGTTTGAAGTCGGGAGCATAAATTAGACTGTTTGAATCTAGAAGTTTAACTTGGATATCACCTACAGTAAAGCATCGTGAGGAAACTTGGGATTAACTAATCAATCAATCAATCTGCCTAGCCTTTTCCCAACTATGTATGTTGGGGTCGGATTTTGAGCAAGGGTATATGATATGGTAACGTACATATTTCAATCTGATCTTAATGATCATTAACTCTGATACACCGTCCAGGTATTTTAATTATATAGATAACTTTTGATAAATACTTTTTTAATTGTTTTGATTGTAAAATCGTGCGCAAATGCACACGTGTTTTTATTATTGCATTGCAGTTATGAACCGCATCAATGCCTTCTCTGTATGAGAAGAGGCCTTTGCCCAGCAGTGGAACAATAATAACCTGGTTATTATTAATAATATATTAATGAAAAATATATATATATATATTGTGGAAGCTAGTTCACTCTTGTTCTTACGACTGTTGATCAAAGTACTGACGCCAATCGAATTGATCCCATTTGTAAGGGGTTTACTTGACGCTTTGAGGTGGCGGCATAAGTATTCAACTGGTCGTAAAACTTACTGGAGGATAGCCTTTAGCTATACAAGAAAAGACACAAATCACTGACGTCACCCAAAAATAAGTCACGCTGAAGTGGCACTGGGCTGGACACGTTTGCCGCATGTCGGATACATTGTGGGCGCCACGACTACATGGATTCCTAAAAACGTCCGCATCGCGGAAGACCCAGGCGTAGATGGCGTACTTGGTCCATATTGGCTCAGGATTGAGTTGAGTGAAAGTGAGAGAAAATGAAAGGGACGCAATAAGGGCTAATTATTATTATTATACAAAAAAAAAACTTTGTTAATCGATGTTGCCGATTGGTAATTCAGCAAGTTGACTGCCCACAAGTCGAGGTTCTTTTATTTCACCATCCTATTAATAACAGCACTCGCTCTGGCCAGTACAAAACTTAGTAGCAACAATAACAGCCAGAATTTTAATATGACCTTCATCGTTACAGAATTCACGTAGACCTCCGCGGCATAGTCTACTGTGTGGGAGTGCGAGCTGGCGGCGTCAGGGAATGGACCTTCGCATGGGAAAGGTTCAGAGTGGCAACAGCGCCTTCTGAGCGACAACGACTGCTTTCTGTGCTCGGATGTACCAGATCACCCTCGTTGCTGCATAGGTAGGTCCATTACTTATCTTATCTCAATATTATAAATGCGAAAGTGAGTTTGTTTGGTTGTTATGCTTTCGGGCTAAAACAGCTGAACGGATTTGGATGAAATTTGGCACAGTGGTAGACCATGACCTGGAAAAGGACATAGGATACCTTTTATCCCGATATTCCCAAGGGATCGAGACTTATGCGGGTAAAACCGCGGGGCGCAGCTAGTCGTACAAATTGTACTTACCCCTAGATTAGCCAAATGTCGAGGGTGAGGTCTTTGTTCACTTCGATCAAAACCTCGAACATTGAGCAGTAAGTCATGATTAATATATGTATGAGATACTCTCCAGGTACTTAGAGATGTCACTACGCAACGACAGCGGCATCAGAAAGCAGGACATCGTACGAGTGTTCTCTGCAGTTGCAGGGACTGCAATAGGACAGCCAATCGCGTTCAACTACATTAGAGCCAACTGGCAGAGGCTTCGATCATTGTAAGTAGATTTCTGCAAGGATCATTTGGCGTTTGAATCACATTGACAGGGGACCCGGTTGTTGGTAAACATTTGTGAAATTGACATAGAAACTGTATAAAAAAAAAAAATGGCGGCGTTAGTTCTGATTTTGGCCATGCGCCAAAAGATCCTTGTATTGGATTCGAACTTGGAAGGCCTATTTCCTCAGTATTATTAGTAATCTTTGGTGCAGCTGCATTCAAATTCTAATGACGTCATTAGCAGTTATTGTCACTTGTTTATAAGCAAGTCTGGGGATCAATGCATACTCCTGTAGCAGCGGAGAAAAAGGATACAAATACAGAATTTCACTTCGAATAGTAGCAAAACTAGGCATATTAGTCAGACCCTGTATAGTGTATAGGCATAATAGCACGATTTTCATTTATTTTGAAGTGCTTCGCTGCTGTAGAACAGTAAGTGTCATTACTAGGGTATTCGAAGTTTGATCTCGTTTCAAAAATATGTCATAAATGATAACGGTCTTAAGTCCTAAGTCCGGTTGCCTATCTGATACGATGACGGATTTCATTTTGATATGAATCATTAGGTACAATGTACATTGTCGTAAGTGAGCCATCAATATCATTTATTAATATTGATGATTTCATGTCTGTCAGTACCTTTTTTTTTTTAAATAGCGGCTTTCTTTTTCGTAATTGGGCCAATTGGAACATTAGAATACTATACAGGCTGTTAGAATATTATGAACCTATATACTTAATTATTTTTTCTGTATATTGATGTAACAGGACTAATTTTCAACTTTTCGTAATTGGTTATTCACAAAAAAACAACCAACTTCCAAAAAAAGGTTAAAAATAACTTTAATTTTGGAAGTCGGTGTCTTTAGTTTTGTATTTTCGTTTTTTATCACCGGCCTACGAAACTAAAGTTATTATTCCCTTTTTTAATGTTTTCTTTGAAGCCAGTTGTTTTTTTTGTAAAAAGTTTTTTATCATCAGAAAAGGAATTCGAAATCGATTTAAAAAAAAAGCAAATGTTTATAAACGACGGAGTTCAGAGGTATCAAATATAAAAAAAGGATACAACCGAATTGATAACCTCCTCCTGTTTTGCGAAGTCAGTTAAATAGTTAGGTCGAAGTCGGTTAAAACATAGATTCTGATTTTCATCCTTGTAATTTTTTTTCAGTGTTGGGTCGCTATCTACTATCAACTTGATTGTTAAGCTCGTAACCAGACGATTGAATCAGGAGCATGAATATGAGGAGGTAAGTTAAGACAGTTTGAACCTCTATTCACTACATCTTGTTACTTACAGCCCGGCCGTCACCGAGAGAATGTGTTCCTGATACCTGGGGGCCTAAAACAGCCTCGTTAGCAATTCCTCTAAAAGCAATTCATTTCCTGAATTCCCAGCTTTAATTAGCAATCCCTCTAATTTGGCACAAAAGCAGTGGATCATTTTACGAATCTCGATAGAAAACTGCCAAACAGATAAATTATTTCGTAATATAATTGCACGCAGATGAATTGTCA
The DNA here is from genome assembly GCA_947363905.1 of Lithophane semibrunnea. NCBI lineage: Eukaryota > Metazoa > Arthropoda > Insecta > Lepidoptera > Noctuidae > Lithophane > Lithophane semibrunnea. The sequence goes on along the minus strand of OX376194.1, from coordinate 3,116,071 downwards.
GTTTGTGACATTTTACGATGATTTTACGATGTTTCATAATTTATTTTCCCATTATGATTCTGCCAAAGGGGCTGGTTTAAGCCCCAGTTGGACAATTTCTAGTAGAAATGAGGATTAAATTCGCAAAACACATATTCGTTAGTGTCAACTGACAGGTGTCAAGAACGCATTCTATCGACGGCCGGACTGTACGTGCAACTTACTTTTTATCTCTTTCGATGCTCATAACATCCAAAAGTTGTCTTGTAAATAATTCGTCATCAGCCAGACATTGAACAGACATTGTTTCATTGAACATTATGAATTATTCATTTGTTTTATCATGGTATACAAATCACATCAACAGAGCTTATTTCAGATCCTGTGGAATAAAATTAATCGTATTATGATCGATGTGTCATGCAAATCACAATAAAATGAGAAGGGTTAATCTACATAAATCCGTAATGCAAAAATTGTGTCATCCAATTGAGATAAGACTGGTATCTCATCTGCCTGGCCTTTCCCAATGATGGTGTCGGCTTCGAGTCTAGAACCGGACGCAGCTTACCTAATACCAATATTTTAGCTTCCTCCAATGGGGGTAGGCAGAAACTACAGAACGGCTGCTAAGATCCCCCCCTCACCCTCCTAATCCTTGTTCTGATTCTGATCGATCTGCTGTGATCCTTATTGGTGATGTTCTTCAGAATGGTCAGGTGCTTAGTACTCGCAACTGGTGTGAATGCCCTGTTTCTCAAAACTGAACTAAATAATGACACTTGCTAATTCAAGGCTTGTACCTTGTATTACAAAGTGTCATTATTTAGTTCACGTGTACTTATATTTTTAAGCTTAAATAAGCTTTTTTGATGTAACTGGCAAAACAAATGAATCATTCTATTTAAGTGGAGTTACCGGAACGGTGAAAGTTATCTCTGTTAAATTGTCATCGAAATTGTTTCACGATGATTAATTCGATGTTGGCGGCTTGATATCCTGATCCTGTTCATTAACACTTTGTTATTATGATCACTCTGACATATCAATCTTAATGCACATGAAAATTACACACACATAGTGACTATTGCACATGACTATTGCACATGAAAATTACACACACATAGTGTTCACGTATCGTCACATGTGGTTGTATGTTTACAGACCATTTCCATTCTTTCTTTTTCTTTTTCGTGGTTAGTGACAAACCAAGTGACAATCGCTTCGAAAGCGTTTCGTATTCTACAACGAATTTCAACAAGATTGACATAAGCTTTTCGATAGCTTATGTCAGTCCTATACATTTTTTCCTTTTCCATCATCGTTAACGCTGATATAATGTCACTTTGTCTAGGTCCTCTGGTGTCAGATTTTGTAAGCCTATGGACCTCTGACTTTATTTAAATAAAGAATATTATTTGATGAATTTATTCTTCAGCCGATTCCATATTTAGGTATAATATTGGCGACAGACGAACAGACCTATGTTTAAAAAGAAGAGCAAGAAAAATGTATTTTGTCTGTCAGTGCTTAGATATTTTTCGTAATACTAACCTCATTAGTTGACTCTAAAAACAATGTTTCATTCTCCCCACAGTTGAAAAGATTCGTCACAGAATCCTGCAGTGACTTGGGCAGGCCGGTTCAACAAGTTTTGGAGACCATATCTTCCAACGTGCAATGGAGGGATCGAAACTATCACACCATTGTCGACTGGCTGAGGGCGGCAGACCAAGCAGCTAGTTAAAGTAGATTAAGAATATTCTAGATTGAAATAGTCAATATCATGACAGCATCAAAGTACAGTAATATGCCCGATTCCTAATGATCTACAGCGGCTGGTTGGGGGTAAAAAGTTTTAGATTTTCGCCAAATTGAAGTGTAGTTTGGCTATTGAAACCTATCATACGTTAAGGCGTTTAAAATTTGCCAACAGACTTATTGAAGTTACGATTGGTAAGTAAAATGAATCATTATTGGACTTAGGAATCAGGCATTAGAGTTTCGTACAGGAACATTATTTATCGACGGCACTAAAGTCGGAGGAAGGTCTCTTTCTAACGCATAGGTTCATGCCGTAGCGTTATCTCCCTCTGACTTCTGTAAGAGAGTTCTGGGGTGCCGTTTCTGAATAATTGTTCAGTACATTTTGTTAAGGATAGTCAAATCTATGTACCTAAGTATAGTAAGTACTGTGTTCAATTCAAAAGTAAAAAAAAATAATACATTTCTTGCCAAAGAGTAAAATGGAATGGACAAAAAAATAGTATTTGCAATGGAACGCAAGTTTGGTACGAGTATCTACACTATGTATATGGACACTGAGCAGTGGAATTATGATCTTATGCAAAACTGACATTTATAGCTAATGAAAAACTTGTGTTTTGCAGCCAAATTCAAATAAAGTCAATATTATTATGAAATATTTATCTGTAAGTTTATAATAAGAAAAAAGATGCAATAGATCTGATCTGCGTTTAATTAGCTCTGAGAGTCAGTTAGTTATAAAATTAGTGTCTGCGAAGTTCGAACTTAGAATGTTTTATAGCCACAATTTAGGAGCTGCAGATTTTAGGATGCCAGGATTAACCTTTCGGAATTCTCTTGGATTTTCAGAAGGCCTCATTGAATATTACTTCATAATTTTGCATAGAAATGAACTTAAGTGCAACATTGACACACAACGTGCAGCTGCTGACTATTAGTGGCCAATAAACATGTTTATGCTGAGTTATCTGGGAGGTAAATGTATTTAATGATGTGAGCGGCCTAAAGTGTGTTCTTCTTGCATTGTTGTTGTTTCATTACATGGCCCAAGCTCGTCAAGAGAGTCATCTAAATCATGCTCTGTTCAGTGATTTTCTAATGTCATCTGCCGAGAGCTTTTAGGGTTATCTTTTACTTCACAAAGGCTTTCAAATAACTATTTTTTACAAAGACGTCAGACAATGCTTATTACTAACTTTATAGTAACTTGCTTCATTTTTATGTGTTTTTTATTGAAATCTGACAATACTTTTCTCCTATTTTATGTGTTCTTTTTACCTGATCTTTGATTCATTAATCAGTATTAAAGTTGATTGCGATCTCAAATCAGCTTAGTTTTCTAGCTGATCACAATTTGATCTAACAGGTGCAGCTGCATTCATTGATTTCAATCAATCGCTTCGTTTTTGTTTCAGTCGATTGATAACTCTTTTTAAGTTTTTGAAGGAAATAAAGAAACTGCATTACATTTGTATGCATTTCTGTAACTGTAAAAAGTAACTTTCGGTGCTGGGCCGAGCGTTGGAAATCCAAAAACGCGTTTTAATTTTCGCATTAATTTACATGTCGCCTAGTGATAGTGAAAAGGGGCATTAGATCCATTTTTTTTTAAATAATTATCAATTGCATGTTCAAACATCTACCGCCAAGTGCAGAACTTTCATAAAATTTCTATTTTACCAGCTTATCAGAGATAAGGTTTCGGTATACATACCTCCACATATATTAAAGTTGTATCGTACCATTATCTCAATTCAAGTGCACACAGGAATATTAGAATATAATGTTTTTCGATTTTGCCCTCATATAAAAAACCCATTTACCTTAGTAACTCAGCAGCTTTGCGAATCAGTCGAACTTTTTTGTAAAAATCTCAACGTGAAAACATAATTATGTGAAGTGAGCTGTCATTCGAATGACAGGTGACAGGTGGAGCTAATGCTAATGGATAGGCACTATTGACAGCTGACTTAGCCCAAACTTAGCTTTGGCTTATTCTATTGACTTATTTATACTTGAATCAAACAATCTACCTAGCCTTTTCCCAATTATGTTGGGATCGGCTACCAGTCTAACCGAATGCAGCTGAATACTAGAATTTTACATGAAGCGACTGCCTATTTCCTCCACAACCCAGTTACTGGTTAATACGATACCCCTTGGTAAGACTGGTGGTCAAACTTATTATTTACCCTTGAATGCAATAGCAATCAATACCATTTCGAAAACAGTGAGCATTTGCTTGCTTTTCTTTTGAAATTGAAATGATTAGGGGTAATTTTATGTTTTATGGCATTTTCAGGACACGAAAAAAAATCCTGTTTTTCGCGACAGCTTTTAAAATAATTTATAATCTAAATTAATATTTAAAAGAAAACTATTGTATTAACTTATCTTAGATAGTTAATTGTATGTAAATAAAACCTAAACTTTGTACTATTTAGCTCTATTTCTTATAATAACTTTCGTAAATTAAAGTTTATAAAAATATGTGGTTTATAAAAGTGGTGTTTTATTTTTCTTATTTTACAGCAAACAAACATACACCACACAGTACACACACACACACACACACACACACACACGCACACACACCCCAACACACACACACACACACGCACACACACCCCAACACACACACACACACACACACGCACACACACACACGCACACACACCCCAACACACACACACACACGCACACACACACACTCGTTTTGTTACATAAATATAACATCACGCCTGTAATCCTCGAAGAGTTAAGCAGAGAGTTAGTTTAAGTCCCATGTACTAGGGGGTGAGTTTATTGCTATCAACTGGGCACACATCTACGCTCGGGGTTGCTACTGAGAAATTCCTCATGGAAAAAACCAATGACACTCGGCCGGCCTGGGAATCGAACCCAGGACCTCATGCTCAGCAGTACCGCTTGGAACCACTAAACGATAACTTTGACCAACCACAAATAGCAGTATATAAAATTCTAAACTTTTGTATGGACAATATAACACTGATGATCAGAGGTTTGAAGTGTGCGGCGCGAGGTTCGACCGCCAGTCACTGCGTACTCATCGATTCGAATGATAGGCTGGACTGTAGCCTGCTAGGGTTGCGGGAAAGTCCGAAAGGGATACCGGGACCTTAGCAATAGGCAACTGAAGGAACACGGATGGGTTTTAGTAAGTAAAAGTCTGACACACCCTTCCGCTCCGCCCAGAGCGGGAGAAGTCATTTGATGATGCACCAAACTCAAAAGGCTGGGCTGTAGGCCTGCTCTATCCTCTTGCTTCGTTCGTAAAACTACATTCCATTAAAAACACTAGGTATAATAATCCGTAGAACAAGACAAATAATAATGACACCATAGGAGTTAAAACTCATTACTGTCATGTAAAAAATTAGAAAAGAATTTGCTTCCGAGCCTAATCGCACTCAATTAATCTACAAAAGATATAGTAGCCAATTAAAATAATTATTTATTTAAAATTGCCGCTAAACCGATATTAAATTATCTTTAAGTATAATCAGATTAATCAGTTAGTAAGCCACACTTATCTCGAGAGAATATTAAGTAATCAGCCAAATGTAATGATAGGAATTTAGGCATGTTTGATAATTTTAATGGCAGCAAAGTCACCGGATTTTTTTACCGAATACAGTTTCCTTAGGATCTAGGTACTAGACGGATTATGTCTGGCTTTTGAAAGCTAATAATTTCACATATTGTATTACTAGACTAAATCCTATAGTTTGTATATACCATACCTATACAACATTAGTTTTTATTTATGCTAAACCTGAAAAGGGGTCAAGTTTGAAATCGCGAAAAAAAAATCAGCTGTTCCATACATTTCGTCGATTTAAGTGAACACAAATGTATGGAACAGCTGATTTTTTTTCGCGATGTCAAGTTTGGTCCCATAGAAAAAGTTGTTCAAACTGATGAGTACAATGACCCTTTTTCGGGTTTAGCATAAACAAAAACTAATGTTGTATGTATTTGTAATCACGTTCTCGAAAACGACTCTAACGATTTCAATGAAAGTTGAAATAGGGGTTTACGGGGGCGTAAAATCGATCATACATCATCGATATTCATCGATGATATCTGTGAAAATTAGTTTTCTCTATGGTCGCAGCAGGATGATATGTTTATCTATTTTCACCCGAGCAGATACAATAACATTAACAAAGGTCGATTATTGGCAGCTGTGGATAGAGAGAGGTGGAAGGCGAGTAGGCGTTAGCCTAGTAATTGGACAAAGGGGCACATAAAAAACAAAAAAAAATACAGCAATTGTAGAGACCGATGTCCAGCAGTGGACTTCTGGACATCGGCCTCTACGTTTGCATTCCATTCAGCTCGATTCTCGGTAACTTTCATCCAGCTGCTATCCCAGCCACCCTGCGATGATCATCGCTGTACCTAGCCCGCGGGCGTCCTACCTTACGTTTGCCGATTTGCGGTCTCCACTCAAGAACACTTCTACCACAAAGGTCATTGGCCGGCCCATTCCCGCTTTAGCTTGCTTAAACTGTGAGCTATGTCCACCACTTTGGTGCTCTGCCAGACCACGTTCCGGATTCGATCCCTCAGAAAGACTCCAAGCATAGGCCGCTCCATAGCTCGCTGAGCGACCTTGAATTTATGGACCTGCAGCCATACTGTGTGAGTGTCCACGATTTGGTTCCGTAAGATCGTAGAATACATCAATACTATCCTTCATTGTCCGCAACTATGCGGCTGGGTATTTAACTGAACTGAGCTGAGCAATGAGGTACTTTCATCATCGTCTTCAGTGAATGTCTCTAAATCTATATACGCCAACTCTCACCTCGACCACACTCAACAGTTTCCTTGTAGCTAGAAATTATTTCCTTAGGGCAAAGGAGGATGCTACAAAAATACCCAGAGTCGATTATAATTCATGAACGGTGAGGTAGGGCAAACATAATACGTCCCAAATATGCTATTTGTTTTCGCTAAAACGATCCCCAAGAGAGAGAGATCTCGGGGTTCTAGAATCACATTCACATCTATGTAACGGAATCTTTCAACGTAATTCAAATCGTAATTCTTTCAATTTAATTGTCGTATCGAAATGAAACTTTGCATTTATATGTAGATTGGATAACAATACTATAATTTGGAATTTTAAAATATTATAGGTGGGTGAGAATTGCCTTCTGACATAATGTTTGCCCTACCTCACCGTGAAGGAATTATTTTATTCGACTGTGGGTTTTTGGTCTATACATTTTAGCATTGTCCTTTCGTATTTTTTGAGATTCCTTATGTCATGTTCTAGGGCCTACAGGGGTCTACGAACCCCATGTTTAGAACCCCTGATCTAATGTATGAATACTCTTGCCGTGAAAACGATTAGGTATAAAGTCACAAAGATTTCAGAAAGCTTTGAATTACCGATAGCTTGTCCAGATACTGTGAGATCCTTACCTTCCACACTATAATTACTAATCATATCCGTGTTGTATACTAACTGACTATCAGTCCAACTATGTAGACTGATAATTCTTCATTAGATCATAATTTTTGATAAAAAAATTGAATGTCATCATAGAGTTTTTTCCTGTTAACACACTAACATTGATAACGGTAAAATAATGTGAGCAATTAGTTTATTATTTAAATAAAAGATGGCGCTGCTGGTTTCTCATTTGGCCGTAACGTTAATCAAAATTATTGATAACAATTTCAGTTACTTAGCGGACCGACCATTGATTATTTGCGAATGCTATCTTCAATGTTACTTTGGCGGAAGCTCATATTTTTATCAGAATAATGTTTTAAGTTATGTTTTTGCATTCTATGGTGTTTATGAGATATAAAGGCTTAAAGCTAAGTACATTATAACCCCGTTAGGGCACAGCAAGATAGGTTATAAAAGAAAAAAAGAGAAAAGAAAAAGAAAATTAAGAAATGGTTTAAAATAATTAAAGACAATTTTTTTCTCTTTTTTACTAAATCAAAAGAAGAAAATAAGAACAAAATATTTTTTTGGAAGAAAAAAAGGAAAAGTAGACTGTAGTCTCACCGCTATACTAATATTATAAGGGTTTGTTTATCAGAAGACGTTGGTTGGAAGGCCGAGGTGGACCGATGACTTGGTGAAGGCCGCAGGAATCAGCGAAGTACAGAACCGGTCAAAGAGGCGGTGCTTGGGAATGGCCTATGTCCAGCAATGGCTGTCTTTCGGAGAAATGATGATGATGATGATGAGGAAGTAGGGAGTAGTCTGCAGAACTACTGATTTGATTCTGAAAAAAATTCTTTCACTAATAGAAAGCTACAGTTTTGACGAGTGTCATAGGATATAATTTATGTTTGAAAAAGAAATTTCACGCAGATGAAGTCGCGCGCAGAAGCTAGAAAATAATAAGAAAGAAGTGGAAGCCGCAACGTATACAGGATGTATCAAGACCCATCACATAGCCGTGAACTCCGCATTCTGTACATCAAACTAAGTAACATTAAGGCGCTAACAACAGGCAAACGGTAAAAGTAGGGTTGACTTAACAAAATAATTTCTTAATGTTTATAGTTTGTGGTAGCGGAAAAAATATATGTTAATCTTGAACATATATCTCAGAACTTGGTTGTTACCAAAATACATTTTGAAAAAAAAATCTGGATTCAAATTAACGTTAAACTAACCTTTTAACTTGAGTTCTAATCCGAAATATCTGTATTAAATATCAACGAACGTTGGTATTTTAATTAATAACAAGAACGTCTTTTTTGAATGCAGAACTTGGTTGTTTTTAATTATCTATTATTCAACTCATTTTTGAATAAATCGATAATTGCGTCATATTTTGCAATAAATTACAAGCGTTATGTCACTTGTCTTGCCTTGTATGTTGACTTGTGTTTTCAAATTGGTTGAACAGTGTAACAATTGTAGATAGGCCAATAAATAAATAAATATAATGCACGCAAAACCTAGTGTGACCTAACCTTGAAACGTTACAGGGATCGTGGGGGTATTGAAAGTTAAGTTATACCATTCAAAACTTGTTTTCGTATAAAACGTAAGAAAAAATTGGAATTTGACCTTGTAAAAATAACGGTCGTTATTAAAAAAAAATAACGTGTTCTGTCGGGACACCGTCAGGATCAAAGTTCCTTACGCGATACTCGCACGCACACACAGACTCGTATATAAATAGAAAGAGACAGAGAGAGAGAAAATCGTATGTAGGGGGCATAATTGTTTTTCCTTACGTGGCTATTTCTGCCAGTCAACTCATAGCGCAAGCTGCGTTAAGGCACTTTGGTCTAAAATGGATGGCTGTAAGAGTAGGGAAAGACCAAAGAAACGATGGATGGACTGTGTCGAAGATAATATGACTAGAAAGGGGGTAACTGCTGGGAAGACAACTAATAGAGAGGAAGATATGCTGCGCCCACATTAATTGGGAAAAGGGCAAGAAAGTGATTAGTACCATAGCAAAAAACTTCCCCATTAGATTCCGGAATGTATATGATATGAACCATGCAATTATATATAATGTGAAATATGAACTTTTGTGTAATAGTTTCATTAAAATACCGGATTGACGCTAGTACTAATCAGCTTACATAAAAGATATGGCGATAATTGTCGAAAAAATATCTCCGTATTATGATATTGTTGATAACTCTTGATACTATATCGTAGGTGATTACGCATTGATGTGTATATTTCAATAATTTGATTACAATAATCCAGTTGCGGGTTTAGTGCCCGCTTCAGTGGTCGCTGGTATCCAAGGTAAGTAAAATTTTTGGGGATATAATAGTAAAGTGAAATATACATAGTAAAATTACGTCCACAGTGCTTAAATAATTGAGAAAAAGGGCTATATTTGCCTGCATATTTGTTGCTATATTTAATATCTAAATGAAAATAGACATGATAAGGGTAAGGTCAAAGATTACACACTTATAGATGATAGTAATTTATGGTTCAAGTCCATGAATTGAGAACTAGATTGTGGGTTAGTGTCATAGTATAATTTTATGCAATAACCAGTTTCAAATAATTCGAAAATTTAATCAAATCTTACTTACTCCTCACTTTTCCTTGGTGCGATTATGTAAGATGGAAATCAGTATAACAGAAAAAATAAGCTACGAAGTATGTAGTCTGATTTGTCTTTCAACTTACTGTAAGTGAAAATTCTTGTAATTTGAATGTTATCAGTTGCTTCAGTCCAGTATATGGCAAAGCGGCCCATTTTAAAAGAACTCTATGAATGTTGCCAATAACTTTTCTAATTCTTTAAGAATTTGAATTGGTGACGTATCAGTAAATAATTACGGAAAATATTCGTCAAATAGTTTATTTCAGAATGGCAGTTTTAGGTCAAATATTTTTTCTTAATATGTTGATGACGTCATATTTTCACAAGATAGGCTGCCTAGTGAAACTAATTTATCACAGCGAGTCAAAATTGGTTTTAATTTACTAGTAGGTTCTTAATGGGAATTTATCCACAAAAATATGCAGAAACTCGTTTCTATTTAAGTTATACATAAAACTATAGGCATCATACGCATTATTTCTAGAATTTATCAAATTGCTTTGAGGCCTAAGAAACCTAAGCAAAGTATAATTTTATGTTCCATTTATTTCGTTCAGATAAAGGTTTTTCGATAACGATGTTTTTATAATGATTAATAAACTTTATCAGTTTTAATAATAAGATAAGAAACAATGAAGGAAGATACAAATTACAGGCATCATCAAGAATAAATATATTTTAATCGGTTGACCTTCAATATTGATGCTAATTTATGGGTATTGTGGTATAGTGTGGTATACCTACCTAATTACTAACTTGAATATCTTTTACAATGTCAAGCTACCAATCATTAATATTATTGTAATTGAAAAAGTTCTGTCTTCAAGTTTTTACGTCTCACACCATCGCTGACAAATACTAACATTACAATTCACTTTCAGATGGTGGCGATAAAACTTGTAGTTTTATCCTTGGCTTGCGTCTGCGCAACTGCAGTATCTGATATTGCACCTGTGCAAGCGACGAGAAATACCATCTTCATAGACGAACGCTTCGAAGGCGAGGTGTTTGAGAATGTCGATGCCTTCAATAACATCCAGCTGAGTACAGAGTCTATTTCACCGTACAGACTACCCACCACCACCGCTCCCTCGAACTACAGAGTGCTTTGGAACATAGACCTCTCATTACTTCGTTATTCTGGTTATGTTAATATAACCCTTCATGCAACACAAGCTAACGTTAACGAAATCGTCATCCACTGTGACCATGTATCAGTGACCAATCTCTTCCTGACTCAGGGAACTACAAACATTCCTGTCACTTACTCCGCTCAGAGCGAATACCAATTCTTAAGGGTTGCGGTCAACGATAGCGTCCTGCGGTACAATGCGGTGGTCCCTGTTAACTACGTTTTATCTATCGAATTTAACGCGAATATGCGCGATGACATGTACGGTATTTATCACAGTTGGTACAGGAACCTTGGAAACGACACAGCAATAAGGTAAAGAGTTCGATAATCAAACAAAGTTTTAATGTTATGCTATCAAAGGTCTTTTTCTTTTAAAACGAGTCTTGAATGTAAATAATAATGTTGGTAGTATGGTATACGTTCATAAGTATTTGATTTGCAGGTGGATGGCCACTACACAGTTCCAAGCAACCGCTGCTCGCTATGCATTCCCGTGTTATGATGAACCAAGCTTTAAGGCTACCTTCGATGTAACCATCAGACGTTCTTCAGGCTACAGGAGTTGGTTTTGCACTAGGCTTCGGACCAGCGTCGCCTCCACAGATACAAACTTCGTGTGGGTAAACATACTATTATGGTGTTCTTAGTCTCTAATAGCCAATTTTTATTCACACTGTCATTTTCTTTGTTTTGCAGTGGTTACTATGACGATATTTACCATACTACCCCAATAATGTCCACCTATCTGCTCGCATTAATCGTCGCAGATTATTACGCGGTTCGGGAACCTGCAACCGGTGCTGTGAGGCACGAAGTTATTGCAAGGCCTGGTGCGATCTCCAATGGTCAAGGAGACTACGCCCAGAGCGTCGGACAGGATCTTTTGGCTTGGATGAGCGACCACACAGCCTATGATTTCTATACACAAAACGCCAACCTTAAGATGACCCAAGCTGCAATCCCCGATTTTGGAGCCGGCGCTATGGAGAACTGGGGATTGCTTACCTATAGGTGGGTTACCCTATCTACGCTTACAAAAAAAGCTTGGCATAAGTCGATATATTATCAGTGATACTTCGATGCTGCGACACATTTTTTTGCAAGGAATTTTAGAACAATTGAGCATCAAGCTTGCTTTCTTTCTTTTCCGTGTGGTTAGTGACTAACCTGGTGTCAGACTTTTAAAGCCGCCCATGGGCTTCTGACTAGACTTCACATGCCGTCGAGAAATATTTCTCAAGCATCCCATCCAGCAGTTGCCTCACGATGTTTTCCTTCATCGTTTTTAAGAAAGTTATAATCATACAATACGCACATGAATCCGAAAAGTCAGAAATGCGTGACTTGGGTACGAACTCGAGACCTATGACTTGACAGTCTGACGGTCACACTCTAGGCTATCACTACTCTGTACTACAGATATCATAATACTACGTCTGTACTTAGTAGTAATTTTTTTTTTTTCAGGGAAGCTTATCTGTTGTATGATGAAAATCATACCAACAGCTATTTCAAGCAGCTTATCGCTTACATTCTTTCCCACGAGATTGCACATATGTGGTTCGGTAACCTTGTCACCAATGAGTGGTGGGATGTGCTCTGGCTGAACGAAGGCTTTGCTAGATACTACCAGTACTTCTTAACTGACGCGGTACGTGATTATGTATAATATATATATACTTTTAACAAATTAAATTTATTCATAAGTCCTTTGTTAAAACACGTTTCGTTAAGACAGCATACTTCGCTTCACTTTTTTCTATTTTTTTTTTTGTAAAATTATTTGTCATTCGAGTTCTGAATGGTTTAGGTGTTTTTTGGTTTCAGGTTGAGACACATATGGGTCTTGGTACTCGTTTCATTACCGAGCAAGTGCATACATCACTGCTTAGTGACTCGTCCAACAACCCTCAGCCTCTGACTAATCCTGGTGTTGGCAGCCCTGCAGCTGTCAGCGCCATGTTCTCGACCATCACTTACAATAAGGGAGCTGCTGTAATCAGAATGACTGAGCATCTTCTTGGCTCCACTGTTCATAGAGCAGGACTCAGGAATTATCTGAGAGATAAGTAAGGTTTCGGTTTGATTTTTTTAAATGAATTTATTATAGCTAAGCTTATGTGTTGTATAATTTAGTAATATTTGCTGTGGCAATGAATAATAATTAAAACAAAATTATGATTTAAAACGGAAATAATACTTGGTAAAATTATTCGCAGGCATTTCGGTACAGCCAAACCCATTGACTTGTTCAATGCCCTGGAACTAGCAGGTCGATCGGCCGGCGCTTTCAGTGCTTATGGAGGCAACTTCAATTTCGTGGACTATTTCAATAGCTGGACAGAACAGCCTGGACACCCCGTGCTTCATGTCCAAATAAACCACAGCACTGGACAAATGACCATCTACCAGGTACAGATTCTTCAAGAGTAGTATATATTAGATTTTTTTTAATGAGATAATTTATAGGCCGACCGCTTAACTGAGTCCGTTCCTGAGGAAACTGCGCGTTGCGAGATGCGAGCTGTCGTGATGCGAGGACTCAGTGATTCGTCTAATTGTGACAACTGTCACCCCTCCCGCACCGCGCAGCTACCTCAGTAACGGACTCAGATAAGCGGACGGCCTATAGTCTCCTTCCGATCATAAATATTTTCAGTACTAATCTCAATTAATTCTTGCAGCGTCGTTTTAACATCAATACCGGTTATTCTACCGCAAACACGAAATACGTCATCCCCATCACCTTTACTTCAGCACCTTACATCGATTTCGAGAACACGAAGCCGTCTCATATCCTAACTGAGGCGGTGACCGTCATTGACCGCAACGCATATGGTAACCACTGGACTATCTTCAATATTCAACAAACTGGTAAGTACCTAATACTTTGTTGTATTTTTTATCACAATTTAAATAATAAGATCGGAATTTTATATAATTTTCACCAACTTTTAACTGTCGTATCGAAATGAAGTTTTATAGTATACGTAGTTTGGATGATTAATACAAAAAGTGTGGAGCGCTTTTTGGTTGTTTATACTTTTAAACAAACAACGTGCTCCACACACTTTTTGAATGAATCATTGGATATAAAACAAGTGATAAGCTGCATAAGTACTTATATCTTAACTAATACAAGTCGATTTAATCCTAACTTTTTAAATATTATAAATGCGATATTTAGTTTGTTTGTTACGCTTTCACGCTAAAACGGCTGAACAGATTTGGATGAAATTTAGCACAAGGGTAGACCATGACCTGGACAAGGACATAGGCTACTTTGCATCCTGGATAGCATACGAAATCGCGAATAACAACTAGTTATTTTCTATTTTTGAGGGCGTGATAGCGTTTTTTTTTAAACGACATGTTTTTTTTAATATACATAATAATTTTCTTTATAACTCATATTGAAGATGTTATTTTCATTGGTTACAGGTTTCTACAGAGTTAACTACGATGATTACACCTGGGACTTAATCATTAGGGCCCTCAGAGGCAATGACAGGGCCCGTATTCATGAATACAACCGAGCCCAGGTAAACAATTTCAAACATTTCAGGCATTTTGATAATGTTTGCTGTTTACAACAATTTGAGGGCATTTAAAATGTGTGGACAACAGGCTTCAATTGTTATTTATTAAATAAATGTGTTTTCTTGCTTATTGCTTTGCTATTTGGTGGTAACTTTTTTTTTTGTGTTTGGCAATTCTTCAAATGACTTCTCCCGGTCTGGGTGGAGCGGGAGGGCGATTTGGCGATAGCTGCTGTGTGATTTTGATAACAATAACAATCCATTGCATGTCACAATTACGATCGGTCCAGTATGGGTAAATGTAAAAAAAAAACTTCATTTATATTGAACTATTTTTTTCAGATTGTCAACGATGTTTTCCAATTTGCTCGCTCCGGCATCATGACCTATGAACGAGCCATGAACATCCTCTCTTTCCTTGAGTTTGAGACTGAGTACACTCCTTGGGTTGCTGCCATAACCGGTTTCAACTGGCTCAGGAACAGACTTCAAGGAACTGCTTACCTGACTCCACTTAACGTTAGTATTTTAAACAAAATAAGATTATTTTATCAACGTTATTTTGTCCTGTTTTCACTACAATTTTGACGGTGGACTGAAATACGTAATTGTGAAACTTTTCGTCTCTAGTTTTTTTTTAATACTTTTTCGTTGTGACCTTTTTTAAATCGTTTTTTCTTCAACAGAATATTATTATTCAATGGTCGTCGTATGTGATAAGCCAGCTCACTTATTATCCTCGTCCTGCCGAAACTTTCATGGATTCGTACTTGCGTTACCAACTGGCGCCGGTGCTGTGTAACCTCGGCGTACAAGACTGCCTCACTGCTGCCTACACACAGTTTGATCAACTGCGAGCTGGTGTAGAGTGAGTATAAACTAATCGTATTTAAAAGTTAACGATAATAATCAAATAAGTACAGTACGACACAACTTGGATGTAGCATCGGCAAAATTCGTAAAACCGATCACCATCCGAATTGAGTGCGCCTTCAAAATCTCCAATCTTTATTACTGCTTTAGGTGAAAATGATTTTTACGCAAACGCAATAACTTATAAAGTCATATAACAGTATGCAAGGGTAAACACCGTTGTCACTCAAACCATGGGTAGTTGACTTAAATATAAAAATAAATGACCCAGTAAAAAAATATAAAAAATAATAAAAAAATAAAAGATTTTAAAAAGTAAATATCCGTCACCGTCCCGATACTCATGGATACGCGTTCGAGATAGCTGCGAAACAGCTGACGGCCGGTCATGTAACGTCCCGCGCTCCCCGCCCGCCCCCGCCAACCGCCGGCCGCCGTGTTGAGACGCAAGGTCGTTGCCCTTTCGTGTAGGGTGAAATATTCTTGTGGAAAAATGTAGATTTTCTTTAAAAAAAAAAAGTTGTATATTTCCATTGATTTTACGTTCTATAAATGAAACCAAACCACTGGTTTCAAGGATAACGGTGTTTACACTAACACCCTGTATTCATAAAATTGAATGAATGAATGCTTTTCAAAATGCTACATCTTAGTTGTGCTTGTGTCATACTATACCTACCTACTTAGCACATAGTAATTTTTTACGCAATTACAAAGATGTAATATTTTAAGGAAGCAGGACAGGAAATCTGTACTTTTTTCCTGTTTAGTATACAGGGTGTAAAAAGACCCATCATATAGCCGTCAACTACGCATTCTGAACATCAAATTATGTAACATAGCACCAAGATAATTGCTGGGAAACGAAGTTTATTTTATGTGTGAAAAATTGCAGTTTAAGATAGTGCGCAACGTAACGCACGCAAAACATTGTGTTTATGGGTGCATGCGTAAACACATTGTAGGTATTTCTTTTCGGAATTAGTTATCGTAAACTCTTGAAAAGACACGTATAAGACTATTGAAGACTTTGTTCCAATTAAATAACAACGTATCTTTATACTACATGTATCTTACATTATATTTAAGAATGGTAAGTGATATTGAAAATGAAACTGAACTTTATGTACAGGCGTGAAAGTAACTTTTTCAAAATCACATAAATCTTGTTAAACAGGGTGCCAGTCGACAGCCGCAACTGGGTTTACTGCAACGCTCTTCGAAGAGGCAACGCGGACGACTTCGATTTCTTATGGAACAGGTTCCTGGTTGAAAATGTCTACACAGAAAAGATCGTTCTTCTCCAAACTCTTGGCTGCACCAGTGATGACGCCTCCCTTACAAAGTAAGTCCACAAATCGTCATTATTTTCTTGTCATAATTTATTTTAGTTTATTCACAACGAACACGAATCATGAGAAATTATGAGTATGTTAAAAAAATAAGGACCGCCACCAAATCACGCAATATTTTATGCAAAATCGTCAATGGCAGAAGATGAATCTTTTTGACGATATTGGTCATTGACGAATAAATTATTAATAACAAATCGTCATGACGGATCTACAAGACTCACACATACACACACACATTCATTTTAGGTTTGGACAGAGAAATGTTTTTATCTTTTTTTATTTATTCTACATTAGTCTAGTGGTTGCGGGGTTAGATTCCCAAGTTGGGCAAAGTCTGCCAGGGAAAGTCCGAAAGGGATACCGGGACCTTGGCAATAGGCAACTGAAGGAACACGGATTGGTTTTAGTCAGTAAAAGTCTGACACACCCTCCCACTCCACCCAGAGCGGAAGAAGTCATCCTGTCCATCAGGAATTTCTCATTAGCAGCCTGGAGTTTGGATTTGTGCCCGAGTGATGGCAATAGGCTCGCCCTCTCGTGACTTAAACATACCTGTAGTAACACAAATGTAGGTGTACTTTATGTACACCTCTGCCTAACATGTTATGTTTATAATCTGAGCTAGGTTGGCTTTCGTATCCTATATTCGATTATTTGTTTACAGGTTCTTAGACGCGATTGTCCTGCCTAACAACATAATCCGCGCTCAAGACTATACCACCGCCTTCAACACTGCTGTCTCAGGCAATGAGGCAAATACCCAGAAGGTTTTCAGCTACATTCAGCAGAATTTGGCCGCTGTTACCCTTGCGTAAGTACACTCTATAACTAGAAAAGTAAAATAGAACAAAACATAGAACATAGTATAAAAAATTTTTTATTAAAAGAAAACGATTTGACTAGTGCCGTTAAAAATATGTATTTGGGTCTTCGTCTTTTCATGTAGTTTGTGCCTCTGACTTAGCTTCACATGCCGTTGAGAAATATCTATATCTATTATTCATTTGGGTAAAATTTATGAGCAGCTGCGGGCTACATACATATATTATTAAAAAAATACCAAACTGAAGTCATCTGTACCCGTGAGAGTTTTCTGGCACAAAAAATATCCTTTATCACGCGGGTTTACTGTAGCCTAAGAGTTTTTTTAATTGGAAAAGTTCTCTAATATTTTTTTAAAATTTATTACTATTTCCAGAGATTACGTCTTACAAACATGCAAACTTCTTTACCTCAGTATAATCTAAGTATAGATAAGGATATATTAATGGATTATTTCTTCGTTTCTAGCTTTGGAACCCCAGTGACACCACTGTCCTACGTGTCGTCTAGGCTGAGAACCGAAGCTGAAGTTTTAACTGTAAGATACTTTACCAATCATTTATCAAACAATGTTTTTTCGTCTTACTTGTGAACTTAGTGGTCGCAACACAGATGGTGGGTTCGATACCCTGTGCAGGTAACGTGTTTTCGAGATTTTTCAGGAATCTGTATTTGTGACCGGTTCATAACAGAACAGGTTCGCCCTCTGTGACATGGGATTCAAACGTTTCTTAAATAAACATCCGAATTGATAACCTCCTCCTTTTACAAGGTGGTATAAAATGTGGGTATTCCGTTAGCCTTTGCCTTTTCTTTTCACAATACGGGCGTAATGTAATGTTATACTATGGTTGTTTTTCCTTGAGCCTTGCATTATATATTTTTATTAAATCATATTCCCTTTTTCCCACAGTTCCAAATATGGGCCAATGACACACAAGCTCAATTGGGTACTTCCTACAACTCCGTATACTGGAATTCCGTGGGTACTCTTGAGAGCATCAGATTTGCTCCCACTATCGGTGGCGATTTGAGCAATTACTTCGAGAACGGGAACCAGGAACTTGCCACCACCAGTACCGCGGCCCCCACGGTGGCACCAACAACCGTTACTGCTGCAGCCTTGACCGAGCCAACTACTCCTGCACTCCCTGATTCAGCGGTTACCACTTTCGCGTCTGTCTTCATGTTAGCGCTTGCTGCTGTCGCTCACATTATTCTATAAGCACCAATCTAAACCTCATTTACAGGGTGTGATTGAAATGCTAATGGCATACCATACGTTGAAGCAACTATATTCTTAAGACGGTGCACAAAAGTTGTAGTAGTTCTAAACAGTGTTTAGACGATACATGTCATTTGTTGGTTCAATTTTATTGTACGCCACAGGCAAGAAACTTGCATCGTGTAAATGGGGCTTAATTCATTGGGATGAAGTGTTTTTTGTAGAATCCCGTACATAGTCAATAAGTGAGTGACATTTCGTTTGACAAAGTCATTTGAAGTGCAAGAAAACTGCACGTGTTTAAAGAAATGTTACAGGAATTACGTTAAATACATATTTGTGATGAATTCAAATGTTTTTATTTTTATAAATATGGATTTAGTTTAGATAGGTAATCGTTCTAGCCTTATAATTTTTCGTCTGAATTGTAAATAGGCTTTTGTAAGTTATTAAAAATATATTTTTATACATTTTTTGTGTATTTTATTTTTATCTCGATAATTCCTGTAGCAGGAAAATGGGAAACAAAAGATAAGGATGTTTTTATGAATTTTGGATTATAGCTTACCACTGTTTTATTGATAATATTATATTACTGATTACTGCGACACACAGGTGATAAGATATTGATTTATACTGTCTTTTAATCTGAAAATAAAAGCATCCAGGTTAATTATTTTATACTGTATTGAACTAACATATTTTTTTTGTGTTAACAATACCTACAAGTATCGTTATTAAATATAAGTATACAAAGCGCTGTACATTTTAGGGTTAGGTTACTGTCATTGGTTAGACCCTGAAAAATTTCTTCAACACTTTGTTGAAGTGATGCAGTGCTTGTAAAGTTAATTATAGTTTTTAATTAACTTACAAGCACTGCAACACTTCAACATCTCATCATATTGTATCGACTGCCCCGTTGGTCTCGTGGTCCCAAGCGAGACTGCTGATTGTGGGATCATGGGTTCGATTCCCAGGTCGGGTATTAAGTAAGCAAGATGACGATTGATCTGATCTCTCATTTGTCTCTCAGATTGCCGTCTCACTGAGCTATGAGAGTGAGAGAAGAAGGAGCGCCTCTATATTTGTGCACACACTTATGCACTATAATATCTCATACTTATGCACTATAATATTATTATATCACATTTATGCACTATGATATATTATTATCTCACTATAATATTATTATCTCCTGCGTACTTGGCTAGTCTCTGATGAGATTGGCTAAGAGGATGTTAATGTATCGTGGTCTCACCATTAGCTTGATCTGAAGAGCAATTCACGTATTTTCTAAGAGCGTCCGCATTCTAATCTCAGTCTTAATCTGTCAAAAAATTCTTTCATTTAGGTACCTTCATGTGAGTCATTGATTGCGACTTGAATTTGAACTTATTTGGGGTTCCGTACGCGTAAGGTGCCAAACGGAACCCTATTACTAAGCCTCCAATGTCCATCTGACTGACAGCGGGCTGTATCTCATAAACCGTAATAGGTAGACGGTTGAAGTTTTCACAGATTGTGTATTATAAAAATATATAATTATATTTAGTACGAAGGTAGTCGTGAAAATTATGCACATTAGAGTTAAAAACGACAAAAAAATATTTTTATTGATAAGACTGTCACGTCACGGAAGATTAACAGATCTGTAGATGATAAATATAATTTAAATTTCAATTGATAATTGTTTGATTGATATTTTAATGGTATTGTACCTACAAAATACCTACCCATTGTCAAAAAATGGTATTCATACACCTGCAATATTTTTGAACGCCAATCCAATGCCACTCCATGAAATGGGATAGACGAGAATAAAAAAAAAACCTCACTTGACGTGTAGAGGAGTACGTACCGTTAAGAAAAAAAAAACATTTTACATTTTATTTTACCACTTTGTTGCCGTGATTAATACGTGTAATTCCAAATTACAGGTTTCTAGTACTAAGAGTCTCTGACAAACACAGACAGACGGACGGAAATGGCGTTTTTTATTTTCTATTTTTCTCATTTTACGCATAGCGAGTCTCCTCCGATAGCTTTTTGCAAATTCTTTACTGACTTCGACAGGCTGGCAGCCAGAAATTCAAACTCAAAGTTAAAACATGTATAACCATTTACAAGTACTTTTGAATTGTCGAAGGAGTCAGTCATTCAGAAAGATGCAGGTAGTTGCCCATTCAGAAGCGTAGTAGGTTCCTATGGAGAAGAAACTCTATGGACACTCTTTAAAATTTGATTGTTACAAAATATGTATTTTTACCATATCTCAGCCATAAATCCGTGATCTCAGCAGTGCAAGCCCGAGGCGAGGCGAGGTTAGGTAGGCTCTTGATGCGCTTCTGATGCTGTTTGGGGGTAATTATTACCTGTCTGTCCAAAGCAATTTAACTTCATGTATACAGCATAATTTGTGTACGAAGTAAACCATACCATTATCAGCCTATAATGTTCCCACTGCTGGGACACAGGCCTTCTCTCTTCGAGAGTCAGCTGTAATCTACCACTCGGGCCCAGTGCGGGTTGGTAGATGTCACATGTTTTCGAATTTTTGGTTCTAGGACATACCGGTTTCCTCACGGATCTTTCCTTCACCGTTTTAAGAGCAGTGGTGATGTAATAATTTTCACTAAGTAAAGCGCCTGCCTGGGTTCGAACCCACGACCTACAACTCGTAAGTCGGGTCCGTAACCACTGGGCTATAACTGCTCCCAATGTACGAAGTAAAGCTAAGTACTTATTAAAACTTTTCCTTATTTACAGTCAACCCTTCCCTTGGAAGATCAATGACTAAACATCGATAAAATATGTTTTTTTTTCGGTTTATCTGTGACACATTTTAGTATCAGAAAAATGATGTTGATGATGTATTTTTTAACCTACTTCAAAACGGAAACATGGTATGAATTCAACGAGTTTTTTATGAAGCGCAATAAATAGCATAAAATCTTATCTTCATCATTTATAATCGGATTTTTATCTACGCGATCAATAAGATAAAATGCACGTTATTAAAGAATGTGGGCCTTACCACAAAAACGTAGACACTTGTGCCCATATAGAAATGTCATGTTTAAAAGGGGTTTAGAGATAAACACGGTTAAACAACTGATAAACACGGTTTTTAACCCCCGACAGAAAAAGAGGGGTGTTAAAAGTTTAACGTGTGTATCTGTGTGTCTGTCTGTTCCATCGTAGCTGCCAAACGGCTGAACTGATTTTGATATTTTTTGTTTTATTTGAAGAGCGACTTGATCAAGAGTGTTCTTTGCTATGATTCAAGAAAATCAGTTCAGCCGTTTGAGGATAATCAGCTTTTTTCAAGTTGATGAATGGATGTGAGCATCTTCCACAGCTCTAATCGATTCGAGATTTAGAATTCTGTTACTTCAATGATATGAGAAGAATACAGTAACCTTGAACTGATGGTAACGCATCACCTGGTATTTGCAGGATACCCAACTCCCTCACCAATTTAGTAGTAAAGGTATCGTGTTTGGGGCTCATTAGAAAGGTCTCAAAAAATTGGTTACAGATGGATGGTGATGAGGGTCTGATAATGGAGTAGGAAAGAGAAATGAGGAAATATTTAAGTCGGGGGTTTTTAAATTTTTAATTTATGCTTGTGTGATAATAAGGTGTGTGTTTGTCCCCATTTGAATGAATGAAGTTACTGTAGCTAATCATCCTTTCAGCCGAAATATGTCCACTGCTGGGCCTATGCCCAGCCTATGCCCACCGGCCGAAGTGGTGAAACTTGGGGGAGCCCTACTATGGCTCCCCCAAAAATCGCTACTTCGACCGGTTCTGTGTTTCTTGCATTTAGCGAGTTCCTACAGTCTTCACAAGATCATTGGCCACTGCCGCTTAAGTTTGGCACCTCCTCAGGCTATGTCAGTTACCTTGGATAACTCATCATCTCCATCTTTCCCAACTATGTTGGGGTCGGCTTCCAGTCAGACCGGATGCAGCTCAATACCAGTATTTTACATGGAGCGACTGCCTATCTGACCTCCACAACCCAGTAACTGGGTAATACGATTCCCCTTGGTAAGACTGGTTGTCAGACTTTCGAGCTTCTGACGACCCGTAACGACTGTCAAAGATCCACAAATGACAGCCGGGATCAACGGCTTAACGTCCTTTCCGAGGCACGGAGGAGTCTCGGTATGTAAAGATGGTCACCCATCCACGAACCAACCCCGGCAAGCGTAGCTTAACCTGATGGATCGAACCGTGCGGCTGTTATTACTTAGCCACGAGCTCCTCTTTGTCACGAGCTTACCTTGGGTAACTAATGTCAGCTTATAATTGATGGAAAAGGAAAGGATGTCAATTCTCTATGGATTTAACTGTGTCATACATTTAGATTCAAAACCTGTAGTCTCATGATAATTTAGTATCACCAAAGGCCTTGTTGGTTTTAGGTTTATCTTTGCTGGACTTTGTCATGTGTTATACATTAGATATAGATCGAACAGTCTGCATGCATGCCATACGAATTTGCATGTGACTACGTCATTGGTCCACTTGTCGCAAGCACGAAAGCTGAGCGTGAGGTCTTGGGCTCGATTTCCAGGTCGGGAAAAGTATTTTACCATTAGGTATTTTATAACTAGAAGTTTGGATGTGTGCCTGATAGATGGCAAGACTCGCAGGAGGCCCCATTCCAACAGGCACTAAATAACTTCAAAAGAACTTGATGCTATGAACTCTTATCTACGCATCGTACAGATCACATTCCGAACTGAGTGTGCTTTCAGAATTTCCAATCTTTATTACTGCTTTAGGTGAAAATGATCTTTACGCAAACCCAATAACTTGTAAAGTTCTATAACCAAATACATTAGTAAAATTGAAATGAATGAATTTCAAATGTATGTAGTTGTGTCGAACTCTAACGTGGTCTGAGGTAACACCAGTTGACAGTTTAGAAGTATGAGGAACAGAAGCCCTAAATAAAGTGACATTCTATCAGCAATAACGATGATGGAAAAGCCATAAATGTGTAAGCTATTGAAAAGCTTATGTCAATTTTGTTGAGTCGTTGTAGAAATACGAAACGCTTTCGAAGCGATTGTCACTTGTCTAGGCCCTCAGGGTGTAAAGTTCACTCATACTCCATAGTAAAGGGATGATCCTCCGACCAGACATAAAGCAAACTAAGGAAAAATACTGAACTATTGAAACAGTGACCATGCATTTGAAAGTTCCAGAAGACATCAATTCCATAAGGAAAGGAACAGAAATTACAGGACATGCTCAATTTCTAAGTTCAAGAGGTTCATAATGCCTTAGTATTAGGTAATTGTTCTACTAAATATATGAGTAATATAAATAATCTAAATTGTATAATATCATAAACCATACCTACTTACCGATAAAATTCGTAAAAACATTATTATACATAAAATCCGTTTCAGGTTTTTTGAAACATAGGTACATAATGCTCGCTATCAAAATAATTATTATCAGATGATTAAGTAAATTGTATTTTTTGGATAAGATATAACAGTTTATATAGAGATAGATAAATTAGTATCAGCGACGGTTATTCCTGTTTCGAACCAGCGCGACAATGGTATGTTTTTTATGTATTATCAAATTACAAAACCCCTTTTTTAATATAAATTTTTATGGTGATATAATCTATAAAACTAAGGATATAAGAATCATTTACATAAAGATTAATGTAGTTAGATTTAATTGTTACGCAATCGTTTTGATAAGAGTGTTTTCCGTTCATTTTATTTGAAAAGCGACTAAACTTTTATGTTGAACTGAAAACTGAAACCCATTGTGTTATTGACTGAACTTAAAATAAAAACCGCCTAAGTGCATGTCGGAGCACGCACAATGAAGGGTTTCGTAGTTGGAATGAATTTATCTTAAGAAAAAACTTAACATTGTAGTTGAAAAACAATGATTTTTGTTCATGATAAAAGAGGTAAAATAAACCACTTTGTCGGCGTGATTAATATGTCAAATTAGAGCTTTCTAGTACTAAGAGTCTCTGAGCTAAGCCACGGATAGACGGACGGACGGGTAGACAGACGGAAATGACGAAATTTGAAGGGTTCTTTGTCGATCTCGGAACCCTAAACACAAAGTTACTTCAACAATCTGTGAAAATTTCAACTGTCTACCTATTACGGTTCATGAGATACAGCCCGCTGACAGTCAGACGGAACCCGGGTATGGAACCCCAAAAAGTATTTATAGGGACTCGCACAGGTAGAAGGACTAAATATTTCAACAAAAACATTGAAAAATAAAAATAACTGCCGTGTATAAAAAATTGAAATAAACACATAAAGTGCTCTACGAGGCCAATAGGTATCTCAGCATGATGCTGCAACAAATGATCGGTGTGGCCATGGCGATCTCGTATTCGCATGACGGTCGCTCCTATTAGGACACCGCTGAAGGGCCTAAACACATAACCGCGTTGCGGCGCCGCAACGCGGTTATGTGTTTAGGCCCTAAGTGCTCGGCGACACGCCACCGCGCCGCCGCCGCTGCCACCGCTGCCGTGCCGCCGCCGGCGATCAAGTGGAACCGCTCGGCATCAGAGCGGTGGCGGCGCGGTGGAGTCGCGGCGGTGGCGCGGTCGCGGCGGTGTTTCGCCGAGTACTAATGCTTGGAAGACTTAACCTATCTAGTAAATAATTTGCCTTTCCATTTTTTTTTACTAAGTATAAAAATAATAGGAATCTAAAAAGAGATCTTTAACTGGGTGTAGTTTATACGCTATGGTTGCGTTCATTTGTTCTGAAAACTCGAACGCTCACTCGGCAGGCGCGACGCATATTCGCACGTTCGCGCGACAATGACTTTCTATTAACAGCACCTAAAAAAAATGCAAAAACCAATATTTTTTTTATAGATATAACTGAAAAGAAGAAATAACGACTTAAAATACGGCTGATATAACTTGGCAGGTCTGAACATTGGCTCTGCGAACTTTCGCTTATGTTCTCTCACTCACAGTCGCCTCATGTCACCTTTGGTTCCTAAAAAATGTTACTGCGCAGCCCTCTGCGCGAAGTTCGGAACTGCCCAGTTATATTGGCCGTCTATCGTGTTATTAACATTATTTTTCTTTTATTTTTGTCTGGAACCCTCGGATGTCAATTCGTAGCTTTAGCTAAGCCGCGTTCTACTTTACAATTTTTTTTAATTTTTCTAGGCGAGTCGCTGGTTAAACCTCCTTCTGGGGGTAGCCCTACTGCAGGGCGCTTTATCCTTTGGTCCCATCGATGAGACGGACGAAGAATGGGTCGAATACAGGAACTTGATGAGGAATGCTGCTTATCGTCTGTCTCGCGACACACGCCCGATCCACTACGACGTTCACCTGACACCTTACTTGGCGCCTGGCGCCAATCAATTTACGTTTGATGGTGAAGTGACCATCACCATTGTACCAGTAGTAGCCAACCGGAACCAAATTGAACTTCACTGCAATAATTTAACCATCGAATCTGTGTTCGTCGCGGTTTCTACTGCCCCTCTCGTAGACATAACTACAGCCGGTCAGACCTTCACATGCGGTGAATACAGCACTTTCCAGATTAATACTAACCCATTTTTGCTATTGACTTCACAATACATCGTCAGAATTACGTTCAAAGGCCACTTGCAAACAAACATGAGAGGTTTTTACAGGAGTTGGTATAATGACGCCACTGGTACTAGAAGGTAAGCGGTCAGCATTTTCAGTTTAAGTTCACATATATTTCATTACTTCTTCATTTACAGAGCCTAAGACATTGCTACTTACTGTAAATGCAGGTTAAGTTGAAAAAAATATAATATTAAGGTGTGTCAAAACATAAAGCAGCAATTATGCGTGGCTGCTGCGCGCGGCCTGCCGCGCTGTGATTGGACGACCGCCGCGAGCGAACCCTTCTGTCTCCTTGCCGCGCAGAAACATTTTTACTTAATAGAGCGTGGCAGAAATCTGACAACCAGTCTTACCAAGGGGTATCGTATTACCCAGTTACTGGGTTGTGGAGGTCAGATAGGCAGTCGCTCCATGTAAAATACTGGTATTCAACTGCATCCGGTTAGACTGGAAGCCGACCCCAACATAGTTGGGAAAAGGCTAGGCAGATAGAGAGCGCGGCAGAAATGTGTCCTGCAAACGCCGCATGTTGCTGCCACGCTCTTGCCGCTCAATGTTTAGACACACCTTAACATCAATGCAGTTGCCTCCTGCCAATATGTTGTAAAATTGTCGCTAGCTATAGGCTAAAACATTAATAAAAATAAAAAGCTCTCGTGAGTCCGTTGATCATATTTTTATTAACGTATTAGTATGAACTTACAGAAAGAAAAAAAATTATGAACAAACAAAGGTATTAAAAAAGTAATGTAAATCATGAAGATGTGAATTTGTCTTTAATGAATCATTGACAAAAAATAATAAAGTTTCACTCAGCAGAGCGAATTAAATTGACTATAGAAGCTTCAATTGGTTTATTTCCAAAAATATTATTTTCTCCTTTTTACCAAAAAAGGTAACATGTAAACATTTTTTTAGGTGGATGGCTACCACCCAGTTCCAGCCTGGTCATGCTCGGCAAGCCTTCCCTTGCTACGATGAACCTTGGTACAAGGCCACCTTTGATATATCTATAACCAGAGACATTGAAGGTTTTAGCCCCACCATATCAAATATGCCGATCCAAAGCTCCGATGACACGTAAGCACATACACTTAATCTTAGTCATTACTAAAAAAAAACCTAGATTTATTTGCCTTGACATATGAGAACTTTCGTTTCGAATTCACAATTGAAACAACCGAAAATCTTTTCAGAGTCGGAAACGGAAAAATAAGGGAGAATTTTTATAGAACACCCCTTACTTCCACGTACTTGCTGGCTTTCATCGTGTCCGATTACAGACAAGTAGCTACAAACAACAATGACTTTAGACCTTTCCACATTTACGCTCGGGAGAATATTGGTAATACCGGAGCATACTCCTTGGCTATTGGGGTGCCTCTTCTGGATGTTATGGAGCGGTATACCAATTACACTTACTACACAATGGCTACAAATATGAACATGAAACAAGCTGCTATCCCAGATTTCTCTGCAGGTGCTATGGAAAACTGGGGTCTTTTGACCTACAGGTAAAATTATAACCAACTATATAATAATATTTTTACCAAAGAACACTTCATTATCTAATAAATTAATCAGTGTTTACTTTGATTTCGTTTCACCGAATTCTTTTGCTAACACTTTCATTTTATTGTTTTCCGCAGGGAAGCTCTCATACTCTACGACCCTGACAATACCAGCAATTTCTATAAACAACGTATCGCTAACATTATTTCTCACGAAATTGCTCACATGTGGTTTGGAAACCTCGTCACTTGTGACTGGTGGGATAGCCTTTGGCTAAACGAAGGATTTGCGAGATTCTACCAGTTCTACTTGACTGCCATAGTAAGTTATGATACCAGGGTTCCGACTTAAAAGGAAAACGGAACCTTTGCTTATAATTTCATTGGGAAAAAACCTGTAAAGACAAAAAAAGTTATTTTTAATATTATTTGTTTTTTATTTGACAATTATCGGGACCATGGATCCCGGTACTTTGGAAGGTTTAGAAGGTCGTTGTTATTTATTATTATCATCTTTTTCCATTTATAAAAATTGCATGTTGATTCCAAGTTTTGTTTAAGAATAATATATTTGTGCTTTCATAAGTTAGAAGTGCATAAATATGTATAAAAATTTTTCTTCCTTTCTGTATTTTCTTTTTATATTTCTTAAAATCTTTTTTTATATATTATATTTTAAATACCTTAAAATCTTATCTAATCACCAGGTTTCACCAGAGATGGGTTTCGAAACTCGTTTCATTACTGAGCAGGTGCAAGTATCCCTGCTCTCGGACTCCGCTGTCACTGCTCATCCACTCACTGACCCCAGCGTGTCCGACCCAACAGGGGTCAGTGCTCACTTTTCACAAATCACATACGGAAAAGGAGCCAGCGTCCTCAGAATGACACAGCACTTGTTGGGCAACGACACTTATGTGACCGGCCTGAGGAACTACTTGACCGCCAAGTAATAATAAACATCTCACAATTTTATTCTTTGATGCTATACAACTTTTATCGATTGCTATTGAAATTCCAAACATATCCAAAGGCTTTCCCATTTTAAACTTCTGCTTAAATGGTTTTTGTTTTTAAATTAGAATTGCTTTAGTTACAAACGTTTAAACAATATTTTTTATTTTTTTCCGCAGTGAATTTTCTACCGCTGAGCCTTCAGATTTGTTCCTTGCTTTGCAAAATGCTGCAACCGCATCCGGTGCTCTGGCTGATTATCCTGGTGTCACCATAAGCCAGTACTTCAGTTCGTGGACCGAGAAATCTGGACATCCTCTGTTGACTGTCAACGTGAATCACGTAACTGGAGAAATGACTGTTCAACAAGTAGGTTTTACGAGACTCCTGAGGGGGTCACTAGTAATAATTTATTTTAACTTTATTACGAACAAGTACACAATGCACACAATTGTGTTGTCACAATGCTTTACGCTTTCTGTACCGGTCAACCAAGCGTAGCAACACAATTAATTAAAAAATATTTGATGCCCATTGAGCCCCTTCCCTTTATTTTTTCTTTTTAATTTTGTTATATAATTGTACATACATAACGTGTTTGTATACTTAATTTTATTTAGGATTTAATTAGTTAAATAATAGTTAGTTGTATAATAATTATATTGTTTTTAAAGTGAAAAAAAAAACAATTAAAAATTTTTACCTATCTTATTAGTTAAGATTTGACAGTTTAACACCCGGTTACTGGAAAGAAAATCAACGATGCGTCAACATTAAACGCAAGTCAAGTGAATTCAGTCAACCAATCACAGCAGTTGAAACGCGTTTGACAATTTGTTTCCTAATTTTTGTGTTGATTTTCGTTCGTGTCACTATATAATAGGTTTTTAGAATAGTATTGGTTTAATTTCTAAACAGGTTACAAAAGATTTTTTTTTTTTAGTCCCGTTTCTTCTTCGCTGCTAATCCGCCTGCGAACACTGATCTATGGGACATTCCCATTACTTGGACTAGGGGCGGATCTCCTGACTTCGAGAATCTTAAGCCTACTCAGATCATGAGAACTGCACAAGTGACCATCAGCAGAGGAAGCACTGGAAGTGAATGGGTTATTTTCAACAAGCAACAGTCTGGTAATTTATTTTAATTTATGCAGTATTAATTCCTATATTTTTTAGCGTTCCGTAACTCGAAAGGAAAAAACGGAACCCTTTAAAGGATCACTCGTTTGTCTGTCTGTCTGTCCGTCTGTCATAGCCAATTTGCTCTGAATACAATGGACCGACTAAGTTGTTTGATACACATTAGGTATGTATTTCTGTGACCTAAACGTGACGTAACGAAAATAAATGAATTTTGAATATAGGGACCACTTTAGGGGGGCAAATAAGAAAAAAAAAACACGTTTTGTAAACTGTACCGTGTGACATATCAAATCAAAGGACTTTTTGCGAGGATCTTAAATACATTTGTTTTATAATTTTAAATGAATACTTTTAAAGACATTTAATAAAATTATGAAAATGAAAATGTTCTCAGTGATTTAAAAATTATGTTTTTATACTGGTGAATACTTTTAGGTTTCTACAGGGTGAACTACGATGCTACCACTTGGAATCTTATCACTCAGGCTCTTAGGGGTGACGACAGGCTGGCAATACACGAATACAATCGCGCGCAGGTACGTAAATTACCAATGAAGCAATGAATTATAAGCAATGACTTTTCCAACATCAGATGACTTTTATCCGGGGAATAAAATTGACGCCAAATAACTGTGAAAAATTCAAATTCAATCAATCTGCCTAGCCCTTTCCCAACCATGTTGGGGTCGGCTTCCAGTCTAACCGGATGCAGCTGAATATCACAATTTTACACGGAGCGACTGCCTATCTGACCTCCACAACCTAGTAACTGGGCAATACGATACCTCTTGGTAAGACTGGTTGTCAGACTTTCCGGCTTTTGACGACTGTCAAAGATCCACGAATGACAGCCGGGACCAACGGCTTAACGTGCTTTCCGAGACACGGAGGAGTCTCGATATGTAAAGATGGACACCGAACTACGGACCAATCCCGACAAGCGTAGCTTAACCTGTTGGATCGACCCGTCGGCTGTTATTACTTAGCCATGAGCTGCTCTCAGCCGTAAAGATAGAGAGAGAATATTCATCAGGTGTGGATATTTATAGGATTTAGGATAGGATAGCTTAAACATTTTTAGGGGTGACCTAAGGGCCCAAACATTATGTTGACGACGAGTCGTCGGCTATAGTTTTTCGTTGAGTTTTTTGTATATGCACATTCTTTTGTTTTGTTTTTAGATCGTCGATGACGTATTCCTGCTAGCCAGATCTAACATCTTGAGCTACAACAGAGCGTTTAGCATCCTGTCCTTCCTGAAATTCGAAGACCAGTACGCTCCTTGGCTTGCTGCCATCACTGGATTCAACTTCGCTCTTAGAAGATTGGCTCACGGCAATTTCCCTCTAAGCAGACTGAGGGTAAACTCATTTTAATTGTGACGTAGCAAAATACAAACTTCTTATACGATTTTAAAATGTATTTTGTTATCATTGATATTTTACGAATCGATGAATGTTAAAATTTATTTTAGAACGAAATCCTTGACTTGAGCACGGCGGTTGTTGCCCGCCTGGGCTACAACGAACCAGAAAATGGTGGTGATTTCATGGATGATCTCCTGCGCATGCATGTGATGACTTTCCTCTGCAACGTTGGACACCAGGGTTGCATCACTGCGGCCAGAGCAAGCTTCCAGTCCTGGAGGAATGGTGGAAGGTAAGCATGATTGGTTTTTTTACACATTGAAGCGAAGAAATTACGAAGACGTACCTATAGTCCGCGACGAAAGTCGTTAAACACTTCAGTTTTACACACAATATTTTTTGAAAATTTGCTTAAATTATATTTTTAAACATTAGAATAAAAAAATATATAAAAACATTGAGTAATATAAAAAAACAGTAGCCCACCGGAATCGGGAACAGGGTTCAAGCTACCGGCCGCGGTCAGGGCTCCAGAGAGAGGAACCTCCCAACAATGCGAGCCGTGTCCAGGAGTACCGCTTTCTGAATCAAGCCAGCTGCCCAACGAGAACATCCATAGGTGTTGGTCGAGGCTCTTGGCAATTAAGCCATTGGCTGATACGACTATCGGCACAATGATTCATAATATTATTATTAACATTTTCAAAAAATATTGTGTCAATTTAGAAGAAATGCAAAAGTAGCAGTGTTGATCGACTTGAGTCGCTGAGCGTACGTTTAATATTAAAACCTAATTCCCGATGTTTCTTTTACAATAGAATTCCACCTAACATGCGTCCTTGGGTATACTGCAATGGTCTCCGCTACGGAACTTCTCAAGATTATGACTTCTTCTGGAACCAATACCTTGGAACGAACTTGGCTAACGAGCAGGTCGTGATGATTACAGCGGCAGGCTGCACCCAAGACCAGCCAAGCTTGAACAGATTCCTCGCTAATATTGCTTCTGGATCGGATGATAACGTTATTATTAGAGCTCAAGATTATAGCACGGCTATCAGTTCAGCTGTCACTAGCAACGAATACAACACTATGAGGGTCTTCCAATGGCTGCAGGGTAATCTCCAGAGGGTCAGTGACACGTAAGTATAATGCTGTGTTACTTACTTTTTAAATGACTGGTATTATAATTTGCTTTTGTCTCTTCTAGGAAGTGTTTAGATTCGGAAAATTGGTCGCCTCTAAAACTGCATTCACCTAATCCCTTCTTCCAATATTTGACTATACCATTTATTATAAACTTACTGAATCACATGTAGATAAGCTAGAGCAAAAGCATTTTTTACGTAATGACCATCAGTGGCGAAGGGTGATTTCTCGGGGGTGGAAACACGGAGCAAAAAAAATGAACAAAAAAAATGAATAATAATAATATATATATATATATACTGACGAATTGAGAACCTCCTCCTTTTTGAAAAACCCGGTTAATAATACTTGTTATGATGTCACTTCGGACCTTATGGCCGCGAAATGCTACTTCTTGTTTCTTTACCTAACAAAAGAACGGTGTCATTAGACCGTTTAATTAAATTCCTATTTCGATCTACTTTTCTCAAACTTATTTATAAACTCACATTCAAAAAGCCCGCTTTCACAAACCACGCACGCTCAAAACATTTTACTAAGCTCCTACGCTCTAGCGCAACGCCATCTAACGAAAATATCAGAAATGCAATGCATTTTGGCAGTACAAGAACGAGATATCTCTATTAAAAAAAATCACAAAATAATTAAACAGAGGGCGCGTTTATCGAGAAATTTTTAGGGAGTGGCATTTTACAATTCAGAGTTTTCGCTCACGGCCACTAGAGGGAATTGGCCGCGCGGGTGTAGAGCTTCGAACGAATTAGCGAAAAATCGTCAGATTATGAATGTAAAAACCCCTTTATTACATGAACTACTAGAATCTGAGAAAAGTAAACAAGGGAAACAATACATTTTATTTTATTTACAACTGCCAGTCAGCCATTCATATTTATCGTAAAGGGAAACATTAGAATGTTTGAAAAAACCATCACGTCGTTTGTAATTTATACTTACATCTGAGCAAGCACGGCCTAACGTAATTATGTGTTTCTTATTTTCAAAACTTAACCTTGGAAAGCATGTTTCCTCACAAAGAAAATAATCCTAAACAACAATTTATAGGCTACCACTAAGCTACCAGACGGCCCGCACGCGGGGCAAAAGACATTGTAGTTAATTAGAAAGTCCTTGACGAATTATTGCCGCCATCCTAATCCTACTGATCGTACTAATAACTTACTTAACGAATATGGGCGTTTTGTATAGTTTTAGTTTTATGGTGTATTAAATACCTCTATTGTCATTATTGAACAGGCATTTTAAACACTACTGACTGTGTTAGTTTTCAATGAGGATAAAGTGGTTTTGTTCCGAAGTTCAGAAGGGAAGCCGATAGGAATCGGCTTCTATGCAAGCCTCGTCCCTGATGACCATATTTCAGAATTGTCCGGTAGATAATATTACCATCAACAACAAGATCGGTATTGTTTTAGTACAGTAAAGTATCTATTGACATTGACATTTTGATCGTCTCTATAATAATCTATTATTACCATTATGCTTATTGATTGTAATTATTTTGAATTACAGACCCGGCCTTCTCAACACCATGCTGACCTCGATTACAAACCGTCTATTGACTGAGGCAGACATCACTGCGGTAATTTTTTTGCTACTATATGTGGATTCTTAGATACCCTATTTGTAAAAGAGATTTTTATATTGACATTTAAATAGCTCCCCAACTATTGTCTAAATTAAATTTCTTACAATATCATAAAAAAATATTAACTTCTTCTCCATAATTTCTAGGTGCAAAATTGGCTGAATGTAAACCAAGAAACAATTGGAGCTTCAGCTTTTTCTGCCGGTAACACTGGTGTCACGAATTCACGTAATAACCTCCAGTTTTACGAAGCAAGAGTGGAGGAATTCAATTCGTACTTCGATACGGGATTCGATGATCCATTCGCACCTAGTACTGACGCACCTACGACCATAACAACAGTTGATCCTACGACAACACCAGACACTACTACCACTACGACTGAAGCCCCTACGACTTTAGCCCCTACGACTGAAGCCGCTACCACTACTACTACTACTACTACAACAGCTGCTCCGACAACAGCCGAGCCAACAACCCCCGCACCTGATTCAGCGAACATTGCTACTCTTAGCTTCGTCACCTTAATAGTGACACTTGTCATTAATATGGCCTAATTTTATAAACTATTTTTAATAATATTATAAGTAATATAGAGTATTTTTGTAAGAATATTATTTTGTTAAATAAAGATGATATTTTTTATATATGTTTTAATAAAGCTATTTATGTGAGTCGATTCTTTGCTGTTCGATTATTCAAAGATCTGTTTTTTTTGGAAATTTCATGTTTGACATACAAACCTGGGACCGATAACAAACGCGCTGGGAAGATAACGAATGACGTCATTTCACACAATTGATTATAAATTAAAACAACGGAAGGAATTAGAAAGAAATCGACCAGTATTTACCGAGAGCCAGTGACGAATCTGGGTGGGGACTTTTGCGACAATCATAATTCACCAGAGTGAACATCACTTAAAAGTGTAGATAAGCGTATCAACATGAATACGATTAAGATACAATTTAGCTTACTATAGTTAGTGTACATAATGCAATTATAATTATAATTAGGTATCAAGCCTTCTTTCTTTCATTTTCGTGTTGTTTTGTGACTAACTTGATGTTAGAGTTTTAATTCACTTGCCGTCGAGAAGTATCTCTCAGGTATGCCGGTTTTCCTCACAATACACACATGAGATAATTATACAATACGAGTACACACATGAGTCCGAAAATCCAGAGATGCGTGGCTTGGCTTCGAACTCGAGACCTATGACTTGGCAGTCCGACGGTCACACCACTAGGTTTTCACTGCTCCGTCCATCAAAAGAAAAGAAAAATAGAGGTTAACGAACCGTTATCTTTAAAATTAAGACTCTTGTATCTTTACTAATAATGATGCAAAGACCAAAGAGCTTTATATTAGACCCTCCCTTAAGGATGCAGCTATCACAGGCAAAATTAGCTTACGAATCTTTTTACCTATATGCCCAGTTTGACAATACAAAATGCTACTATTGGTAATTATAACGATTTGTTTTTAACCGACTTCTTCAAAAAGGAGGAGGTTCTCAATGTGTATGTATGTTTTTCTTTTTGTGTATGTTACGCGATTACTCCGCCAATTATGAATCGATTTTGATGATTCTTTTTTTGTTTGGTAGGTCATGCTTCAGAGGTGGTCCCTTATAAATTTTATAAATTTTACTTGCGTAGTTTTTGAGTTAGCTTCAATAATTACGTATTTTTCCCACTTTGCGTATGTAGACGATATCTTAGTTGGCTCCGTCACTGTTTTACCACAACTAAAAACTTTTCATAAAAAAAAAAACGAAAATTGAAAAGTAAAGACACCGACTTCCGAAATTAAAGTTATTTTTCACTTTTTTAGTGTTTTTTTGGAAGTCGGTTGTTTTTTGTTTTATAGGAACCGAACAGCAGATAGAGCAGCAGTGGAAGAATAATAATTTCTTAGTTTAGGTAATTTTGCAACAATTTCGAGAACACTAATTAAATTTTAAGATATTTCTCGACGGCATGTGAAGCCAAGGCAGAGAGAGGCCTATGGGCGGCTTTAAAACTCTGACAGCAGGTTAGTCATTAACCACACGAAAAGAAGAGGAGAGAATCACTCAATCAATCTTATTCAGAATATTAATATTCACATGTATTATGGCCAATATTATAAAGCTCTTGCTCCTTTATTTGATATCAATTAAGAATGTGATATCAATAATGAATCCAATCAAAGCGTAAAGAGATAAAGAATTAAAAAAAATGATAACTTTTTATTACTTTGTACCAGGCGCAGATGAGTCTAGATGTGTATACAGGCTATACAGCCGACAAAGTGGAGATCGCGGTGATTTCTTTGGAAGCGCAAATGTTGTCACGATGCGTATATGACGTATTCTGACCAGCAGTGGACGTCTTGTTGCTGAAATACTGATGATGACTATGTATATTAGGATTGATTTAGATGATGATAATAATTATGAATGGTAGTAGTGTCATTGCTGAAGTTTTCTTTACGGTAAGGCAATAATCTATAATCTTAATCTTTATTTATAAAAATGAATCCCTATTTCCCTTGGTCACGCCATCACGCGTGAACGTCTAAACGGATTTGGCTGAAATTTGGCACATAGGTAGACCATGAACTGGAGAAGGACATAGGATACCTTTTATTCCGATATTCCTACGGGATCGAGACTTATGCGAGTGAAATCGCGGGGCGCAGCTAGTATAATTATATTTGTTCCTGAATTCGTTCAGAAAGAGTCTGTTGAATTGTTGCCATGATGCTTTTTCAATTATATTGAGAAAGTTTAACGGTTATTTAATTACATGTTACATTTAATCTTTTATACAATATAATCTA
Organism: Lithophane semibrunnea; assembly: GCA_947363905.1. Taxonomy (NCBI): domain Eukaryota; kingdom Metazoa; phylum Arthropoda; class Insecta; order Lepidoptera; family Noctuidae; genus Lithophane; species Lithophane semibrunnea. The sequence continues at coordinate 3,079,098 of OX376194.1, read as the reverse complement.
ACACTACATTAGAGGACTAACTATACAAATAAATACAAAACAAAAGGACACTTAGGTGTCAAAGACTCGTCAGAATTGCTATCATCCGGAAACGTACCCAGAAGACTGGCACCACTTTGAATGGCAATCCTAATTTTTTGGCCAAAAAACGAGCCAGCCCTCTGGTCACGTCAAGTATCGACCAGTCGGCGAGTTTCCATAAAAAGGAGTTATTACGGTTATTAATTTGCTTTCGAGGGTACAGGAGGATGCTAATGTGTTTTTTCTCGAGATACCATAACTTGTTGCCGAAAATATGGAAATTATGAGATCTGATTGAAAATAGGATGCAGAGAATTTATCGTATTTAACCGATGATGCCCTGCCGGTACCCGGTGTCACCGGGGATGAAGGTTGGCAGCTTAAAAAAATAGCGGCCATTTTGCTAGAGCCCGATGTCTCTCTTGATAGTCGGGCGGGGGTTTATTGGTTAAATTATAAGCTAATAGCCAGTTTGTACAGAGCAGTGGTAGCCCAGGGGTAATAACCGCGACTTACGAGTTGTCGTAGTATAGGACCAGATAGACAGGCGCTTTACTATGTATTGTGTAAATGGTTTTATCACCACTGTTCTCACAACGGTAAAGGAAAACATCGTGAGGAAACTGGCATGTCCTAGTAGAACCAACAATTCAAAGACATGTGACATCGACCAACCCGCACTTAGCCTGCGTGGTGGATTACGGCCCTTCTCACCAAGAGGAGGGCTGTGTCCCAGCAATGGGAACATTATAGGCTGATTATTCTTCGTAAGTACATATTATCTTGCTTGCGGACATACATAAAAATACGACTCAATTCCTCAAATGAGTAACCAGCAGTGAATTTTCATATTACATATTACATATCGGAGTTATACACGAAAAACAAAAAAGTATCTTATCTCTTGATTACACGATAGCTGTGGATTTCGGCCATGCTTTTGATTAAACTCTGTTCATCGAAAATATTAATGGTAGGTACATAAAGATAAGTAAATAATTATTGATAAATATATAATATTTTAACTATGCCTCTCTAGTCGCTCGTTTGGTACCGTCCGGGGCAGCTATGGGTAAGTCGTATTTTAATACAATAATTATTGATAAAATAAAGTAGCTCAGCCTTACTGATTAAGCGAGATACGCAAATAAATTGCGATGCATTGAGGTGATAAAATTTGATTTTTTTTTCCATAAGTAACCAATTTGAAATTAGGGTATAAATACGTAATTGGGTTATTCGGTTCGTTGGGTCTTATTTGGAATTAGATAAAAATACATAATTCCAAATTGGGTACTTAAGGATTAAATTTAATCGTTGAAGGATTTTGATGCATTTACGTGCATTGAAAAAAAAAACTTCAAAGATTTTGTCCTTGAACTTTGAACCCATAGATTTAACACTAAAATTAGCCAACATTAAAATATTAAGTATCACAAATAAGAGCAACAGTTACTCTAACTCCCCTTACTCTTACTCTCTCTACGTCTTTCTTTTAAAATTATTTTTATCGACGCCTTAGGCCCTAGACAAAGTGACATTCTATCAGCGATAACGATGATAGAAAAGGCAAAAATGTATAGGACTGACATAAGCTATCGAAAAGCGATGTCAATCCTGTTGCAAGTCGTTGTAGAAATACGAAACGCTTTCAAAGCGATTGGCACTTGTCTAGACAAGTCCCAATCGCTTCGAAAGCATTTCGTCCCTCTGATTCTCGACCCGCCATTTATGACTTTTTTCCGTAGGTACCAACATGTTGCTTCCGACCGTCCTCTGTTTTCTCCTGGGGTCGGTCACCGCCATCCCTCAGGATGACTTCAGGTCTAACTTGGAGTTTCTTGACACCGACTCCGAACTAGACCTAGAAAGATACCGTCTGACTGACGTTGTGCAGCCTACTGACATTGATGTCGACCTTGACGTGAACCTCAACACGGCTCTATTCACTGGAATTGTTCAGATGAACGTTTATGTAAGTATATTTTGAATTCAGCTGTGTTTGTCTTCTGCCAGATTAAGTTGAAGGACCTACTATTTTCAAAAACCCATCTCTCGCAACTCTTGTCCAATTTGGACCCGCTGTGAGCTTTAATTCCTACAGAGATAGGAATCAGTGGACGTTGTTAGAGGAGGCGTTTACCAAGAGGCATACAGAAACATTCTGTGAAAATACTGTTTTTAAAAAAAATGCAATATTCACTATTGGCGACGCTTGTGTCCAACAGTGGATGTCTATTATGAAGATGATGATGATGACGATGAAGAATTTATAATGAAAACTAGTGAAACCGCGTGGATGTCGATTATTATATACTTCCTCAAGAACCACTCTATCCATTAGTGAAAACGGCATCAAAATCCGTTGCGTAGTTTTAAAGATTTAAGCATACATAGGGATATAGGGACAGAGAAAGCGACTTTGTTTTATACTATGTAGTGATAATAGTCAATGCCTCTTTAGGGGCTGCACTTGCGACCTCAAGAACTAACTAAATACTGTGCATGGTATTCTGGGTTAATTGATCACTGTATCAAGCAACGTGTCATTGGGTTTTACCGGGAAAATTTATTGAAATGCCAGATTTTTTAATTTTTAAAGCGGTTCTTTAATTGAGACTTATTACGTAACTGGTGATATGTGGATGTAGGTAGTACTTCAGCCTACCTTGCAGGGAATAAAGGCATGATGTTAAGTTTGTTACCAATATATAAACTTTTAGTATTATGTATGAGTGAACATAAAGTAGGTGATGAAGATTTAATATTTTGTAATTTGCGCAATAATTTTTCTCAGTGAAATGTAGCTAAGATTTATGAATATTTTTGAACGTATTACAGTTTTTTCTACTGATAGATTAAGGCAAAGTTTTACATTGAACCTCTAGCAAGATTATTTTTAAAAAAACGTCACGTTGGCCATCCATGTATTGCAACTAAATGTAATATTTCCATATGGCTCTGAATTTAATATTTCAACATATTTTTTATCAAATTTTTTACAACGCTGATTATCGTTATCCGTTGATAAACGAGTGCCATCGTAATTATCGATTGCTATCGTATATTGAAACTAACACAGACACAAATTATTCGTGACTATTTAATATTTTTTATAACTTATGATGGCATTTATATCTAAATCCGTGTTGCATTAGTATTTTATAATTTAATTGATTAACGGAATTTTGTAGGTAGGTACCTAAAGTACCTAAAACTATATTTTTTATTTGTTACATACTTAGTCTTCTAAAGGCAAATCGATAGTTTTGCTGCTATGAGATTATGATAGGTAGGGATTAAATACATCAATAGAGTCACAAAAAAACAAACCTGGAGAAGATTTCGCCATATGAACACATATAAATTAAGGTCCAAGAAAGTAAAAGTGTGTCAGTAAATGTTTTTTTTAAACATACAATTTTCACCCTGAACCGCAGAAAACGCAGGTCCCACGTGGTGATGAACCAAAAAAAACAGCTATCCAAGCTGTTTTTTTTGGTTCTATATGTTCTATACGTTTTTTCAATTTGTATAAACACACAAGTATGGGACAGCTGATTTTGTTTCGCGATTTTAGGGTTGGTTCCTTATTGATCATAAATGTTGGGGGTACTCAATATAATGATCAACTTGTAGGGAATGAGCGTATATAACCTTAAGTTTTTGTGTACCTACCGTACACCAATACTTAAGGTTATATACGCTCGTTCCATCTGAGACCTCATAGAAAACAATGTCTCCAACTGTCAAGGTCAAGGTCAAGAGCTGTTAATAAAAAAAAAATAGAAATGATTGAATTGATTAATTAATAATTTTATTTACTCTGCAGGTACAGGAAGACAACCTCCAGCAGATTGTTTTCCACCAAAATGTGGTTTCAATCACAGGTGTAAATGTTATCAATAACGCGAACAATCAGCATGTGAACCTTCAAGTCCCAAATCCTTTCACCACCGACTCCTACTTAGAGCTCATACACATCAACTTAGCTGCACCCATTAATAGGGGCAACTACACCATCACTGTCCGTTACAACGGAAGGATTAACACCAACCCGCTCGACCGAGGCTTCTATAGGGGTTACTACTACTATAACAATCAACTGAGGTGAGATTTCATCGTAACTAACGCTTTCACGCTAAAACGGCAGAACGGATTTGGATGAAATTTGGCAAAGGGGTAGACCATGACCAGGAATAGGATACTTTTTATCTCGATATTCCCGCGGGATCGAGACTTACGCGGGTTAACCCGCAGGGCACAGCTAGTAATTTTTATTTTTAAACTAGCGTATACTGGCTGCTCTTCGGTGGACCTTAGTTATTAATTTTTTCATGGGGGGGATTTTGAAATGTAAGAGGAAGCAGCTACGAATAAGAAATCTACACCATATTGACTGAATGATTGACTTTAATTTTGAAATTGTTTGCAGGCTATACGCCACCACTCAGTTCCAGCCGTTCCACGCCAGGAAAGCTTTCCCGTGCTTCGATGAGCCCCAATTCAAGTCCCGCTTTACAATCTCTATCACTCGTGACCGCGCCCTCAGCCAGTCATACTCCAACATGGACATCAGTAGCGTTCAACAGTAAGTGTGGTAATTCTGTACTTCGTAGTTTTACTTTTAATAGTAGGTGACTCACTCAAATCTCTTCAATGGATCTGTCTTGTTCTCTTCTTCTCTCTCTCTCTTGTTGGATGGGTCAGTCATTAATTAATAATATATGATGCAATATGGATGCAATTCATAACACCTTAATGAAAATTGAAACGATTTCCATTTATAGCAGAATAGAGAAGGTAACTGTTGATAGTAAGGTGATTAAAAAATATATAGTTTTAAAGCACTCGAATACACGAGCGATATAAATGAGTTCAAGATTTTGCCTACTAATATTTTGTAACTAATTATTTTAATCATGAAATGAAAACCAGAACTTTATTAATATTATTATGCAAAAGTTAATACAAAAAATTATGTCATGTCGTACATTATGTCGATGAGTACATCTACTATATTATGTCATACATTATGTCGATGAGTACATCTACTTGGGCCAGTTAGTTTCTTTCGAGAACAGGCAAGAAAAGGAAATCGATCGCCGTATCGAAAATGCCTGGAAAAGCTACTGGTCCATGAAGACGCTAATGAAGGGCGATCTACCGATCTCCCTGAAGCGAAAACTCATCGATATGTGTATTCTGCCCGTCCTAACCTACGGTGCCCAGACCTGGTCGCTAGACGTAGGCAAAAAGGCTGCCAAGCTAAAATGGGATTGGGCGAGTCATGTCAGCCGCATGCATAGCGACCGCTGGGCAACAGTCGCCACATGGTGGGTGCCTGAGGATGGACGGCGCCGCCGAGGCCGGCCCAGGAAGAGATGGAGGGACGATCTAGACGCGTACCACAAGGGTTGGATCGAGGTGGCCCTAGAAAAGGATGTTTGGAAGGATTTGGGGGAGGCCTTTGCTCAGCAGTGGGACAGTATGGGCTAAAATAAAAAAAATAAAAAATAGTACAGGCGGACTTAAAACGTAAGGCATTCCTACCAGGTAGATTTTGTTCATTATGAAGTAACATCACAAGCGAATTTCTTGTGTATTCTAATTATTTTCAGTAAAATTCTGCATGAAATTGTGGCATTTTTAAAATCTGATTTTATAAACTTCAACAGAATGGGCGACCGTATTCGCGAAACTTTCTACCCTACTCCGATCATCTCTGCTTACCTGGTCGCTTTCCACGTGAGTGAGTTCGTCGCCACTGAATTAACCAGCACCGCTGCCAAACCCTTCAAGATCATCTCCCGTCAAGGAGTTACCTCCCAGCACCAATATGCTGCCGAAATCGGTCTCAAGATCACCAACGAATTGGACGATTACTTAGGTATCCAGTATCACGAGATGGGACAGGGTAACTTGATGAAGAACGATCATATTGCTCTTCCTGATTTCCCCTCCGGTGCTATGGAAAACTGGGGAATGGTTAACTACAGGTATGTTTAAAACAAATTACAAAAATATTTTTAAGTTCCATGCTCATGCTAGGTGCAACGATATAAATGTTTACTTATTTGTCAAATTTTTGTCAGAATACCGCAAAATGTTGATCGTCATTTCCTTTTAGGGAGGCGTACCTTTTGTATGACCCAGACAACACCAATCTGAATAACAAGATCTTCATTGCTACTATCATGGCCCACGAGCTTGGACACAAATGGTTCGGTAACCTCGTCACTTGCTTCTGGTGGAGTAACCTGTGGCTTAATGAGTCCTTCGCTAGCTTCTTCGAATATTTCGGTGCTCACTGGGTAAGTTTAAAAATTGTCTTGTATATGTTTATCATCCTCACATGAATGACATCTAAGTTTTGGATAGGCAATTCAATTTAATATTTTTCCTGTTTTTGACTTTCAAAAGCGCCTATTAATTCAATCTGCCTTTTCGGGTCGGCTTACAGTCTAACCGGATGCAGCTGAATACCAGTATTTTACTGGTTAGTATTTCATTGAAATTCATAATTTGGCTCTGACACACTTTTTTTTATTACAGGCTGATCCCAGCTTAGAATTAGATGACCAATTCGTGGTTGACTATGTACACAGCGCGCTCAACCATGATGCTGGCGCGGGCGCTCAGCCCATGAACTGGACAGGAGTCTCCAGCAACCCCTCCATCACTGCCCACTTCAGTACCACCAGTTATGCAAAGGGAGCTTCCGTCCTTAGAATGTTGGAGAACTTTGTCGGCCCTAGGACCTTCAGGAATGCCCTCAGATATTACTTGAGAGATAAGTAAGTTCAAGTACTTAAAACCTACGACATCGTATACATGAAGAGGCAAATATACGTCAGTTTTGTCTAGCCAGAGACGTCTACATTCTTGAATAATCTAATCAATTAAAGTATGATTTATTAGTGCCACAGATTTGTAAGAGATGAAGCGATAAAATACTGTTAATATTTGATAAGTATATAGCCTTTATAATCAGATAACCACTACAAATATTTCTAAACGTTAATTTGCAATTTTTCCATCAATTCTTCTAAATTAGTGCAAGAAAAAGTTAAAGGTGCTTATGACCAATAACAATGTTCTATAATTTCGTTTCTCATTTTCTGCAGTGCTTATGGACTCGGTACTCCTACAAACATGTATGAAGCCTTCAAACTGGCGGTTTCTGAGGATTTCACGTACAGTCGTGATTTCCCTAACGTCGATATCGAAGCATTGTTCGACAGTTGGGTTCAGAACGCGGGCTCCCCTGTCGTGACTGTCAACAGAAACGCGGAAACCGGTGCTATGACCGTCACACAGGTTAGTTTCATCTATAGCTTTAAATTGTTAAGCTGTTTAAATTCTTTTACCCGCATGCCCCCGAAGGAGGGTAATGTTTTTCGAGAGTATGTATTTGAATGGTGTTCTTGTATTTTATACTTTTAAAGGGTAGGTAGTTATGTATATTATGTATGTAGTATTTATATTTGTAATTAACTAGAACAAATAATATGATCATACACTTACAAGTGTATGATCATATTATTTGTTCTAGTTTATTTAGTGAATTGTTTTGATTTTATGTATTTTACTTTCTCTTGAATTTTACACACGGTGTCTACATCTCTTATCTACTTTCCTATCGCAGGTGTGCTGGAAGAGATTTCTTTAGAAATAAACATCACCTTTGTACGTTTTTTCTGTTCTTTTCTTCTTGTCTGTTTACTATGTGTGTACATAAATAGTTAAATAAATAAATAAGATCCAGAGACAACATTTTGCGAAGACTTACGCTTCGATCTTACAATAGAGTACATTTTGGCGTGATTTTGAATCTCTGTGTTTTTACCTTTGGAATAAAAGAAAACTAGGGGTCTTATTACTATAAGAAATAATATTTTAATAAGTCTTAATTGTTATTCTACATAGAAAAAAGTTTGAAATCTAAAGTAGTTTTATATAGTTTAAACTTACTATTACTATTCTGGTTTCAGAGCCGTTATCTGATCTCTGGTACTCCGGTCGCCCAGACGTGGCAGATTCCTCTTACTTGGACTCAAGCGGGTCAGCTTGACTTTAACAATACCAGACCTAGGCAGGTCCTCACCACACAGTCCACCACCCTTACCAGCACTGCAGGAAACAACTTTGTTATTTTCAATACTGCTCAGTCTGGTACGTACAAACCCAAAACACCTTCTTATTAAAATTGAAACGTCTTGAAAGAAAGAAGAAAAATTATTTGGCACAGCAATGGCATGTATTTTAACAAAATTAAAAACTAACATGAAACACGATAAACTTTTGTCGCATGAAAAAAATATTGTAGCAAACACAATGTGATAGTTTTGTTGATTTTTTATAATATCGGGTGTTTTATTTGAGGCGAAGAGCTTTACCTTGAAATAAAACACAGATAAATAATCCTTCACGCTCTTCCGCTCCGCCCAGCGCTCTGGGCGGAGCGGAAGTCAAAAGTAGAAGTCATTGGATGATTACCCAAGCTCAAAAAAAAAAAAAAAATTTGAATATCCATGAAATTGGCTTTATTTGACAGATTATTTTATGGCATTCATATTTGAATTTGATTTCGGGCATGTGGCCTCTGCGACTGCAGGCCTATTTACTGAAAGCTTAACTTATTGCTTTAATTTAGTAAAGAAAACATTTGACGAATGACTAATTTAACGAAATCTGGCCACCTCGTGCATGCGACGCATTATTATGAAATACTAATGCGTTGAATTTTGGCGGTATATAATAATATCAGTAAACCGAACCTTCAGCCTAAATATATTTACGATTAACATATAAAAAATATTAATTCTAGGTTTGTACCGTGTGAATTACGATACCAATAACTGGGGGCTAATTGCAACTTATCTGAAGAGTAACAACAGGCAGAACATTCACAAGCTGAACAGAGCTCAGGTATTTGTCTCTACAATCTGTATAACATTAGGATTATAATCGGGTAGAAATAACTACTCAGCTTATTTGCAACATTGTTTAAAAATAGTTGCAAGTTTCCTGCCTGTAGGTACTACCATGATAGCTTGTTCGACTGTACATAAGGTCACATTTCGCTACCAAGAAACAAGTTCTGTTTAATCTTGCATGTTCACTTCTAAAATATGTTTTTCATCTGTTGCTAGATCGTCAACGATGTCCTGTACTTCGTGCGTTCTCACTCCCTCAACAGGACCATCGCATTTGATGTACTTGACTTCCTGAGGAGTGAGACTGACTACTACGTATGGAACGGCGCTCTTAGCCAGCTCGACTGGATCCTGCGCCGCCTTGAACACATGCCTAGAGCTCACGAAGCCTTCTCTGTACGTATCTCAGTATTAATAGGTTTTATCGCACAAATAGGTTTTTAAATATTTTTTGGTAGCACGTATGCTGGCGTATAAAAATAATAATGGCGTAGTATTCAAACTGTTTATGCAACAGCCTGTGGTAAAAGTTCGACAGCTATACCGCCATATACGAACTACACAAATGTCATCTGACGTCATTGTGTGACGTCAGATGATCCTGTATCGCGCAAGCAAAGTTTACCGCAAAATTAGCATAATATGGGCAACAACCGGACAACAGCTATCGGGCAGTAGACCAACAGAAGAGCAAGAAGAGGATCATTCCACTCGGTTTATCAGACGTCTAAAATCCAGAAAAGCCAGTAACCAGTGATTGAAACGCCAAGCAAACAAAAACTGTTTCAAATGTTTGTTTCTCGTTTTCTCAGAGTTACTTGCGTGGACTCCTCAATAACGTCATCAACAACCTCGGCTACAATGAACGCGCCACAGACTCCACCTCCACAATCCTCAACAGAATGCAGATCATGAACGTCGCCTGCAACCTCGGCCACAGCGGCTGTGTTGCCGACAGCTTGGCGAAATGGACAGCGCATAGGCAAAACACATCCATTGAGTAAGTGATGGTTTTCTCTTGTCATTTCAAGGCGCCACTCCACAGCAGCCCACGAGTTAGCTGCTCCACACGTTTATTTATCTTCGCTTTGTATGAAAATGTGTGGAATCGACCAATATGACCAACGGTCACGGCCAGCCTCGCATTCGTACGTAGATGCGAGGCTGGCAAACAAATGAATCGCGCAGCTAACGAGGAAAACCACTCTGTGTACATGCTGCATAGCAATGGACGATCGACTAATGATGAATTGCATATAGCACTATATGCAACCGTACCACGTACCGTACCGTACCGTGCCACGTGGTTACTAAAAAGCTATGATAACGGTTCAATACATTTGAAATAGCAATTTCAAATGTATTGAACCGTTATCATAGCTTAGCCTAAAGAATATGAACAAGACGAGTAATCATTTTATTTGATGGTATTCTTTTATCACTATACTTGTTTAATAAATATGTCTATGACTGCCTCGTTTTTCTAATGATCGCAAGCGCTACTGCTGGGCATGACGTCCTCGAGGTTGGGCAAAGTTTTATTGGGTTTTTCCATCAGGAATTTCTAAGTATTATCCCGGAGTCTGAATTCATGCCCAGTTGATGGCAATAGGCTCGCCCTCTATTACATGGGACTTAAAGTAAAGACAATTCTGTCTAACCCTTTGGGGATTACAGAGTTGATGTTATGTATGTGTGTTTTATTAATATACTTGTCTAATCAAAGTATTAATAATATGACTTTTTCCAGGGTCCCAGTTAATCTCCGTCGTTACGTTTACTGCGTGGGACTTCGTGAGGGCAACGCCAGCGACTACCAATTCCTGTTCGCAAGGTACAACGCCTCGGAGAACACCGCTGATATGGTGGTCATGCTCCGCGCCCTCGCTTGCACCAGAGATCAGGCCTCTCTTCAACAGTAAGTTCATAGGTTCATAATTATTAGTTTACGATGTTACTGGATTTAAACCTCAATTCAAAAGGGAAATAATACGCTACGCGTCAAACAATTTTTTGCGGCCGCCATCTTGTTTTTTTTTAACAAGTTTCTCTTTATTAGTTTTTTCATCGATCAAAGTAGATTTAAAATGGTGACATAGTATTAATGCCCTTTTATTTCATTTATATTTTTTACCCGAATACGGCGAAGCAAAACAGGATTTAGGGAGGGTTATGATTTTATAAAGATTCACCTGTAGACGACCAGTATTTTTTTTGGACGCACAAGTCATTAAACATATGCGATGATTTTGGATTTATTTGACGGTCTTGATAAGACGCGCAGTCGTTATAGTATTGCGTCGTTATATTTTGCGCTCCTATATATTAATAGTTCAATAATATATATAGGAGCGCAAAATGGGAATTATTATAGGTTCGATTAATTTTAAGCTAGTTCAAAATCGATGATATTACATGACGTAGGTACCTATTCGTCATGTTATATCATTTCATGTAGAATCCCAGAATTTATATTCATTGACACTTCACTACACTGCTTTAGGCAGGGGGGGGCAAATGTGGACACTTTTGTGTCTTTTGTCCGATACAAGCTACCGAATTTCTATAGAACCAGTATCTTGTGTCCAGTTGCTTCCACTTAATTGGACACAAAATATGTATATCAAAAAGTGTTCGGTGTTGATACCTGGAAACAAAAAGTGTCTATGTTTGCGCAGCGCTTAGCGTTAGAGTCTAAGCTGATTTTTTGGTGTCAATTTCTAATAAAAAAATCCTTCAATTTTTTTTGATTGCAATGGAATTTGAACTTTGTGACAATTACCGGAGATTCTAAATTTCAGTTTACTTAAAACAGCAATTGTTAATAATATGTATTCATTGCAGTTATCTGGAGCAGAGCATGTACAATGACAGAATTCGGATCCACGACCGCACCAACGCATTCTCCTTTGCCCTGCAAGGCAACCCGGAGAGCATACCAGTAGTCCTCAGCTTCCTCAGTAATAACGTACAAACGCTAACATCCACGTAAGTATATTTTATTTTTTATTATTATTTCGTTTATTTATTTATTTTCTTATATATTTTCATTTTTTAAATATTTTTATAAAAACCAAAAAAACATTTAAAAATATACAGGGTGTTAGTGTAAACACCGTTATCCTTGAAACCAGTGGTTTGGTTTCATTTATAGAACGTAAAATCAATGGAAAAATAAAAACACAAGAATATTTCACCCTACACGCAAGGGCAACGACCGGCCGCGGCCGGCGGTTGGCGGGGGCGGGCGGGGCGCGCGTTACCTTACATGACCGGCCGTCAGCTGTTTCGCAGCTCTTTCTAACGCGTATCCATGAGAATCGGGACAGGGACGGATATTTACTTTTTAAAATCTTTTAATGAAAATAAGGTTTTTTTTTTGTTGTTACTGGGTCATTTATTTTTATATTTAAGTCAACTACCCATGGTTTGAGTGACAACGGTGTTTACCCTTGCATACTGTAAAAAATAGTCCACCGGTGTCGGGAGCAGGGTCCAAGCTACCGGTGGTTAGGGCTGCAGAGACAGGAACCTCCTCACAATGCGAGCCGTATCAAGGAGTACTGCCTTCTGAATCAGGCCCTTGATCCAACCGCCTAACGAGAGCCTCGAGAGAGATGTTGGTCGAGGCTTTCGCGTTACGAAAATCGGCACAATGATAGCTGAGCTCACATCCCACATGTCGACAACCTCGTGTGCTAAGTCGAGATATTTTTTGTTATTATTACCATTAATTTAATTATGTTTTATTTTGGGTTCGGATACCATAAACAATAGTGCGGATTTCACCAATGGAACTGCGGGACTAAAACGGCCACATTAGCAATTTCTCTATAAGCAATTAATTTCCTGAATTTCCAGCTGTCATTAGGAATTCCTCTAATTTGACACAAACGAAATTCATTATGTGTGGACCATTTTACGAATCTTCATAGAAAACTGTCAAACAGATGAATTATTTCGTTATATGAAATTCGTAATAAGTTTTATTTCGGGCTGAACGCATTGAGCACATCTAAATTGCCTTCATAGCTGTCAGTGCCAATATTTAACAACAATGATGAAACTAGCACCTCTTGAACGCGGCCTTTATGTGCTGAACGCGTTCAGTTTCATAGGTGAAGTTCATCCTAATTCAGGAGTTAAATGACATGTGTTATGATTTTTGACAGATATGGTGGTGAAGCTCGTCTCAACCTGTGCATCAGCGCCCTCGCCACACATTTGACTGACTTCCAGAACATCAATACGGTAAGTGTAGTTTATATATATATTTTTTTTTATTTACAATTTTAATACGCAATCTAATTCTATCATAATTACTAGGTAATAACTATTCACATTATATAATAAATTAAATAAATTACTGATTAAAACTAACTATACGAATAAACAATTCACTAAAATATGGCGTCGAAAAATTCCTCCGCATCGCTGTCGGCTGGTAATGTACCCAAGAGACTGGCGGCATTGCAGTGTAGTTTATTAGATCTGTTTTATTTCGTAAAGTTAATACAGACGCAGGAAAAAGAACATTGTTTTCAGTTCTTATGTTTTTTTTGCTATACTTAAATTGCTTTCTATTTTCAGTTCCGGACTTGGCTGTATGGCGCCCAAGCGCAGTTGCCAAGTTCTTCTTTCGCCACTGGTCAGGCAACTGTAGACTCAGCCATACAAAATTTGAACTGGGGTAACGAAGCCGGCCTTGAAATCTTCAACTTCGTTGTAACCAGGGGCGCTTCATCGACCATCCTGGCTTCTTCAGTCCTCCTGCTAGCAGCAATGCTTCTACAAATGTTCCGTTAATTTATTTAATTTTAATTAGAAATTAAATAATTTAACCTTATTTTTTAAGAAAGTTCTGTCTTGACGTACAATCTAGAAAATAGTTTTCAACGATTTCTTAATGTTAATGATTGTAATAAAATTATATTTTTAATAAAATATTTTTGTAAATAAATAATAATTTATTTTGAGGGATTTATTCTTAGGTAAAAATTTACCTATTGTGATGGCATCCAATAATAATTAAGATTTCATCACCATACACTCCACAAACTAGTACATAAAAGAAGACAATCTCTTATATAATTACGTATTATGAAACATTTTTGTTATCTGGAACTATGTGCTGCGATTATGTCCTTTACTTGCCAAATCACAAGGTACAAAGTGCATTTATAACAATCTAACTATTGCATATTGTAAGTGTTTTGGTATACCCGCTGCCTCGAAAAGCAAAATTACTGAATAATTCCTTTAACTTTCTATAATTCTTGATTCTTCTATAATTCCAGAAACAATAACCAAAGTAATACCAAATATTACTCGTATGTTTCAGAACTTCGATAGACGGGTAAGAATTCCGATTGATTGGATAAAATATATAACGCACAGGCACAATAAGATAGACTAAACATTAAAATAGCCACCAAAAGTGGCGTTGCCATGTCCGGCGCATCGGAACTCAACTTCTGCAAGTATTTTTGCTAATCTAAACTTCACTACAAATCTTACGCTTGTGACGTTTGTTGGAATCCAAAAATGACAATTTCAAGGTTGATTGAAAAATGATGTTTATTTATCAACCGCGATTAATATAATTACTTTGGTGATAAGTAACTAGTTTAGGCTAGTCAGAAGCTAGATAAAAATGCTTCGTAGTTTTACAACGATTTGCGATAAAAACCCTCGACACAAATAAAAACCTCTAAAAAATAAAATACACATGTATTGGCCCTTTAACTAACTTAAGTTGTAGGTAATGTTTTGATCCAAGAGTCGCGTCATTGTATCAGGTTGGCTAATGAAAATAGGAAGTTAACAATAGCTATCCTTTCTACAATAGCTTGCTGGGTATAAGCCTCGTCTGTTTGGCGTTTTCATCAGCATCTAGAACAAGGAAACCAGCCCCAACCAACTACTCAGAGGGGTGAGCCAGGGGGATGTGATATCCCCGAAACTTTTCACTAATATTTACTCAAAGAAAGCGCCACCTAACGGGTCCAATTGTGAATACAAAGTCTAAACCATCCAAGGATCCATACAAAACATTTAAAAAAAATCATCAAAATCAGTCCTGCCGTTCAGGTGGAGTTCAGTGATATACAGTTTACAGCATCATTTGGAGAACTAATTTCGGAATCTTAATTCTTTGGTATAGTATTGCCACATTAGTAGATTGAACCAGTGCGAAGCATGGACGGGTCGCTAAAGTAGTCAGAAAATACAACCCACCAACAAAGGTTTTGATTGTACCTAACATCCACGTTAGAGATTAGACTTTAACAACTATTTTCGAAATAAAAGCGTCAAAAGTTTAATTCAATTAATTGAGATTATGAAGAATATATTATTACATTACATAACTATTTACCTACACATTTTACTTTCAGTTCCTAGATTATATAATATTATAGTTCAAACCTTAACAATACGCATACATAATTATACTCACGCTTTCTTCCCATGGGGATAAGCAGAAACTACAGAATCCTGCTACGATCCTAACATACCCCTTTTGCTTCGTTTACGTTCATACATAGTTCAAACAAATAAATATTTTATAGTTTAGGGCAAATTCATTACACACTGCTAATAAAATGAGATAAAATTGCAATATTTCCGTAAGATCCCCCGATTTACCCATCCCAGACTTTTTTTTGGGGCTTTTTGAAGTCGTGAGTTTATGCCAACAAGCCTCATACAATCGCAGCCCATAAGGAGAATATTCGACAGGAATGCGAACAGTTATCACCGGAAATCTTGTGTCATGGAAAATGCGATAAAACGGGCACAAATGTGTATTCACTGGCGGCAGCCACTTGACGGATATCATCTTTTCCACTTAACAGAAAAAAATTTAAAGGTCCAAATAAAGAGTTCCATCACTCAAAATATACACTTCTCATCAGAAAAATTGAAACACCTTGCAAGTTTATGTTTTGTAAGGATTATCAGCAAAATGTGTATATTTAGGAATATAAATGTCAAATGTCGTTTAATAGTGAATAATATGAGGTTTTCAAATCCTAATGTTAATGTTCTAAATTCAAATAAAAATTTTATAGGTTTCGTTTTTTTTATAACAAGTTATGAGGCTCAAGACACTGTTGGATGTACCGATGACTGTTTAGTGCAGGCAGACGTAGCCCAGACACAAAGACAAGCTCTGTCTTACCGTCGCTGCTGATTCCTCCCCAAACCGTCCACGAACCGCCACCATAGCTGACCCTTTCTTCAATGCAGCATTGTGCGAAGCGTTCTCCATCTCTTCTGTAGACCTTGTTCCTTCCGTCGTTACCATACAGCATAATTTTACACTCATCAGAAAAGAGGACTTGGTTCCACTGGAGGTATGACCAATTTAGGTGCTCACGTGCAAAGTTAAGCCGCGCTCTTCAATGGTCTGCAGTTAATTTCGGCCCATTTGCTGGCTTGTGCGGTACCAGTCCACGTTCCTTCAACCTTCTTCTAATTGTAGAGTCACTTACAGCCACCCTACGTACAAAATGAAGCTGCTGCTGCAGTTGAAAAGCATTAAGGCGTCGATTTCGTAAAGAAGTTGTTGCAATAAATCTATCATCTCAATCAGAAATGACCCGATTCCTCCCAGATCCTGAAAGGCGAGTAAACAAACCAGTCTTCCGATAGCGTTTGTAGACTCTATGAACAGACGACAGGCTTACTAAGTCCAGAATCCAGCAATGCCACCACTTGGGCGGCTTCTGCGGGCGAAGTATCCATATGTTTTAGAAAAAAGACGTCCCACAGTCACAGTACACACACAACACAGAACAAAAAGTTTTAAGATAAGCGCAAATTTTTAGTTTTCAAAGGTGAAATATACTCCAACTCTAAACACACATTTGTCTCAAAACAGTGAATCATTTCATTTATAGGATAAACAAATGAAATTCTAATTTTGAATTTAGAATTTTCGCTTATCACTGTAATGGCCAAACTGCCAGCTATACAATCATGTGATTTTTCTCATGGAATGGAAACTTTTTTGTGTTAAATTAGGACAGAAACCATTAAAATGGAAGTGTTTCGATTTTTCTGATGAGAAGTGTATTTGTTTTGTTTACGTAGTAAAAATTTATTCAAAAACAAAATTGGATGATTAATTTTGAGCCTCTTTGTTATATCATAGACACATTACGTGCAGGAAAGATAACCTTCAAAATTTTTTCTTTCATTACAATTTTTTTTACCCGACTGCCCCAGAAGGAGGGTAATGTTTTTCGAGAGTATGTATGTATGTATGTATGTTTGTATGTATGTATGTCTATTTCTTTGGCACGCCCTGTAGCCTAAACGGCTTGATGGATTTTAACATTTGAGGTGTCGTTAGATTCGTCTTAATTGTGCGAGTGACATAGGCTATATAATATTTATATATTGCAGCTAAAAATACAAAAAAAAGTGAGAAAGTTTAAAAAAATAAATTACATCAATATTAGTATTATCAAATAAAAACTAGTAATGACTCAATCCCAAATCGAGTGAAACCGCGGGCCACAGCTAGTAATCTATATCTATACTAACTATACTAATATTATAAAGCTGAAGAGTTTGTTTGTTTGTTTGAAAGCGCTTATCTTAGGAACTACTAGTTGGAATTGAAAAATTATTTTTGTGTTAGATAGTCCATTTATCGAGGAAGCTTATAGGCTATATAACATCACGCTACAACCTATAGGAGCGGAGCATAAATGAAAAATGTTGCAAAAATTATTTAAAAAACAAAAAACCCGACTGCAAAAACACATAAACGTTTTTGTAAGGTATCGCATGCGGGGACAAACCATACAACAACCTGAAATATGGTGTAAGTTTTTTTTGTCCCCGCCTGCAATACCTTACAAAAACAAAGTTCATTCTACATTTCTGAAACAAAATTCTGTAGATTATAATGCTTGTTTTTTTCTTTTCAGTTAGGTATGTGTTTTTGCAGTCGGGTATTTTGTTTTTTAAATAATTTGCTTTATTTACCACTTTTTCAACGTCATTAGTATGTATACCCAAGCCAAATGACAGCTTTCTAGTACTAAGAATGTTTGAGCTAAGCCGCACACAGACAAAGAGACGGACATGGCGAAACTATAAGGGTGCCTTGTTCGACACGAAACCCTAAAAATGAGCCACATCGTCCTCACAATCACAATAATTAAAGTAAAATAAAAGTAAATAAAATTCTAAGAGCTATCAAGAAGAATTTATTGTAGGGCTTTATTAGAGCCAAAATGTTTACCAACTTATCAACCTGCAATTAACGCGATATTGTACCGATATGTGGATTATAATATCATTATCAGTGACTGATGATATCGTTAACTCTTATTGACTTCTTTGATCGGTTTCGGCGGACCAGTGCGCAATCGGCTTTGTTAAAGGACATTCCTGATATCAGGTAAGTTTGGATATATTTCTTTTTTCTTACATCTTTCACCATTATTTCATCTTTATTAAGGACCCATCTGTTAATTACTGAAGCATTCATTGATATAAAGGCAGTGTTACCCAATTTTACTTCATTGATTTAGGTAATACTGTTACTCTTTGCAGAAATGTCCAAAATATTTCTAGTAGCCTTGAGCCTAGCGCTTTTGGCGTTCGCTACAGGTGACCACCCTATATCCTGGTACAAGGAATCCCAGGACTTTGCCAATGATGATGTTCCCATGACGAGGGATGAGAATGCGGAGCAACTTTACAGATTACCCACAAACGTGGTGCCTTTGGATTACGATATTTATCTCGATCTCTACTTCGATGAGAATACTGAAAGACCGTTCAGTTATGATGGCAGGGTAAACATTATTATTCAGGTACGTGAGAACAGCTGATAAGATCAACATACCTACGTATTAGTACAACCAACCGTACATCAGTGTCATAAGTAGATATTGACAGCGCCTTTATGTTATAGTCATAAGGGTGATTTCTGTAGTGCAAGTGTTAAAACTGATGTGCGGTTGAATTTACCTGCTGATTTGTAGGTATATTGACATTATAAATTATCATACTTTGCCAAATATGTTTTATATATTTTTTTGGAATAAACTGTTGATTTTATTCATAAATAACACGAAATTACACCAAGTATGTTAAGTAAATTCGATTCTGATGATATTGTTTATACTCAGGCTACAGAAAACAACGTACAACAAATAGTCCTCCACTCGAATATGGATGAAATAAAATCAGTTACTGTGGTAGATAGCACAGGAGCTTTGGTTTCGTTAGATAACGAGAATCCATATGAAACTGAAGATTTGTATCATTTCTTGAGAGTAAATCTTGTGGACCCATTGACAGCTAACGTTAATTATACTCTGAATATTGAATACTCGAGTACCATGAATGAAGGCCCCATGAAGAGAGGTATTTGGCGAGGGTGGTACACCGATGATGATGGTAATGAAAGGTAAGTTCTTGATTTTTTTGAAACTGTGCTATTAGACATGATTGAGATCATATTCATATCATCATTGAGGAGGAGTTCGTGGCTAAGTAATAACAGCCGCACGAGTCGATCCATCAGGTTAAGCTACGCTTGCCGGGGTTGTTCCGTGGATGGGTGGCAATCTTTACATACCGAACCTCCTCCGTGTCTCGGAAAGGACGTTAAGCCGTTGGTCTCGGCTGTCGTTCGTGGGTCTTTGACAATCGTTACGGGTCGTCCTGAAAGTCTGACAACCAGTCTTACCAAGGGGTATCGTATTACCCAGTTACTGGGTTGTGGAGGTCAGATAGGCAGACGCTCCATGTACAATACTGGTATTCAGCTGTATCTGGTTAGGCTGGAAGCCGACCCGCTAGGCAGATTTATTGATTGAGGTTATAGTTATAATTATCATCAATGTGAAGGGGTTGTAAAAACCAAATTATTTGATGTATTTGTTTTTACATTTGGAAGAACAACTTCCAATGATAAATACGCGTTTTATAATCATAGTACACATTATATTTTTATAAACGTTCAATGATTCTCTCCCTTTTTGTTAATAATCATAGTCGTAATGCATAGTACATACCTTAATCCAATAAATATATACCTTCATTCTGCACACTAATGAGATAAAACTGTGATTTTTTATTTAATCTCGACACAAATGCTTTTAAATTGTTTCCAGGATCTACGCCACTACTCACTTCCAGCCTTACAATGCCCGACAAGCCTTCCCCTGCTGGGACGAGCCCCTCTTCAAGGCCGTTTTCAAGCTGCACATAAGCAAGCCAGCTGAGTACATCGGGACTTTCTCGAACACTGTCGTTGATTTCCACGGACTGTAAGTATTGTTGACTTACTCATTGTGTGTATTGTAAGGGTCTGTTTTACCGTAGTCAAATTAATTAGTTAATAAGTAATATCAAACAAGTACTGTATCATTTTACAAATTATTTGACGGAATGTGCATATATCGAGGTACTGTAACACTGTTTAATTTGTTCCTTTTTAATGCAACCATTTTTTTCAGGTTGGTCAACAATCGCATCCGTACTGACTTTGCGGCTACTCCCGTAATGTCATCGTACCTCGTAACGTTCCTCGTCAGTGAGACATTCACTGTGCTTGCCCAAGACACGACCTTTAACCCTCCGATCAGGATCATTGGTAGATCTAACACGGTTGGTCTTGCCGATCACGCTCTGGAGCTCGCGGTCAAGATGACAGAGTTCTTCGACAATTACTTCGGAATACCCTACGCGACTTTGCATCCTAATTTGTTGAATGATCATATTTCGTCTCCTGACTGGGCTTCGGCTGGTACTGAGAATTGGGGCATGGTTAGCTACAGGTCAGCAAATAACATTTTATTTATCTCTTTTTTAATAATCAAGCTAAAATAATGCATAGTAGAAACATATTAGGAGGGTGTTATTCAGAAAAAATGTACATTTGCTTCCCTCTCCGCGTCCAGCTCGATTATTTTTTATTTGAAATTTAATTATTAGCTCTATTTTTTTCACGCTAATTCTACAAGTATCTAGGACTACAATTTTATAGTACAATTATTACGAATAACACCCAGATGAAGATGCAACTAGCAGGTTTTTTAACTTGTTTTATCCGATCCATATGTAACATATCAATAAATAGGGCAATGACTGCCGGCGTTAAAAGGCACCATGAATTTAAGAAGGAGGCGGTTACACTGATGTAAATGAAAGCGACGCTGATGATCTCCAAACTTTTTCTAAAACTGAATGTGCACTAACTATCATGAAAGTGTAAAATTAAAATATTGTTTCCTTTTTAGGGAGCTTTACATGATCATAAATAAAACCGAGACGATCATGTCCGTCGAGCATTACGCGGCAACCCTGGTGTCTCACGAGCTCGCTCACAAGTGGTTTGGCAACCTTATAACCTGTTACTGGTGGAGTAACACCTGGATCAATGAAGGTTATGCCAGCTACTTTGGTTATATTGCAACTAATGCGGTAAGCTATCATCTTGTCAATGATTAAAAGCATGGATCATATTTTAGAACCACAAACTCAATGTAAAAAACACAGTTCAAATTCCAATGCAACCAAAATATTTTTAGGACCTTTTTATTGCACATCATTTTAGCAATGGAATGTAAATTGTGTAAGGTAGAGTGCCTTCGAGAACATTCATCAGGAAACGGTGGAGAACTTCATTTTGTAGAAAAACGAAATAAGTAAAATATTTTACAAAAAAAAAAAGTATGAATTATGGTTGACCCACTCGCTCTTTTTTTTTCTTCTAGATGTTCCCTGAGTACGAGTTTCCCGACCACTTCAACGGTCGGTATCTACAGACATCCTTAGCTTTCGACTCTGGTGCCAGCACGGTTCCTATGAACCATGACGTCAACACCCCAGCTCAAGTTACTGGCCACTTTGGAACTATCAGCTACTCGAAAGCCGCTTCATTCCTCAGAATGACTGCTAATATTATTGGATTGGACACCTTCCAAAAGTCTTGTAAATACTTCCTTATGAACAAGTTAGTATGATTTTCTTGGGTAACTTTCAAAATGATGAAACGCACAATAGACACACTAATTCAGAAGTACCTACCAGAAAAACATTATACTGATATACTAATGTTTTTGCAGTCTCTACGAACCTACTGATCAATACGACCTATTGGATGCCATGACTCAAGCCATTGAAGAAGACGGAAGCTTGGCTGATTACCCTGATTTCAGTTTTGCGGAATACTACAGAGTTTGGGTCAATGATCCAGGATATCCTATTTTGAATGTTATAATCAATCATTCTACTGGAGAAATGACGCTTGCGCAGGTTTGTACCTACTTCGAATTTTCTTTTTTCATTCGTGTTATTTAGTAAAAAGCCGTGTGATTTATGGTATTCCCAGCAGTAAAAATAACTAATTTCCATACAAACAATCATCCCCTATTTAACCCCTATATGTTAATTTTAACGAAAATTTGTACAACATTTCAAGCTTCTAGAGCCAGCAGTTCAGGCTGGGCGTTGTTTGTCAGTGATTTCTTTAATTTTTAATAGTTAGATGGTAATAATATTTTAAGGAAATATTTAAAACCATCCAAAAAGAGATTAAGTAAATATAAAACCTAGTGTTTTATATAAACAAAGGTAAAATCATGTTAATATAAGCTTTTCCGGACAACACTTTGTTTGTTTTAGAGCTTCACAAACATGTTGTTGCAAAAATACTGCGCTGCTTTTTCAGTTTCCATTTCATGCTGATCTCGCATTGTATAAGATTTCCGTACAATGCGAGGTCCGCTCGTACTGGAAATGTATAGCTTGATGTGTAGCCGTGTGTACGTACAAGCTGTCATTTAACTGAACCACGGTTTTTCTAATAATTTCTCCAACTTTAGGAACGTTTCTTCCTGAACCCCAATGCCGAACCCGATACAAGGATATACCCCATCCCTATCACGTACTCATCGAGGAGTGACCGCATCTTTAACGTTTTGAAACCCGTTCATATGATGACTCGGCCAAGTGAGACAATCACAAAGAATTCTGGGGAAGAGTGGGTGATATTCAACAACCTACAGCAGGGTATGTAGTTTATAAGTATTTACCTAGTGCTCATATACACGAGCAGTACGTTGCTAATGGCAGAGGCAACTGCAGCCGTCGACATGCGTCGAAGGCAGCGTAAATTGGCGGGAGGATGATGTCATTATATCAATAAATGATTGTTAATTAATTAAAAGTTATAATGTTGTTTCAGGGCACTACAGAGTAAATTACGATGCTAGAAGTTGGACTTTAATTAGTGAAGCCCTACACAATGAGCCAGAATTAATTCACCACTTGAACAGAGCACAGGTATTAACTACCTACCTACTGCACATTTTGTGTTGTCATTCCTTATTAATATTGACACGGTTTTTACAATTTTATTATGAAAAACTAAAAATAACTAAAAAAATGTCGAACTCGGGATATAATAATCTAGAAATTTTATTGTAAGCGACTTCTTCAAAAAGGAGGAGGTTCTCAATTCGTCGCAAAAAAAAAAACAACGGACTTCCAAAAAAAACACTAACAAAGTGAAAAATAACTTTAATTTCGGAAGGTGGCAAAAAACGAAAATTGAAAAGCAAAGACACCGACTTCCGAAATTAAAATTATTTTTCACTATTTTAGTGTTTTTATTGGAAGGCGGTTGTTTTTTTTTTTATAGCTGCTTATAAATGTTGAAATATTGTCAAATGGTTGTAGGTAGTCGACGATGTGTTCGCTCTGATGAGGTCTGAAAGAATGGAGTTTGCCTTCGGATTCGACATCCTGAGGTTCCTGGCCAAGGAGACCAATTTCCATGTGTGGGACCCAGCCATCAGTGGCTTCACTTGGTACAGGAACAGACTGAGGCACTTGCCTGAGCAACAAGCTGAGTTTGACGTAAGTGACACTTTAAAGCCGTTTAGCTGTAAAATGGGGGACATAATAACATCACGCCTGTTTCCCTGAAGGATTAGGCAGAGGTGTACCTATAACAGTACACCCACATTTCGCCAGTCATGTTTAAGTCCCATGTAATAGGGAGCTAGCCTATTGCCACCAATCGGGCACAAATCGGGGAAATTAATTGTTTATCACATTGAATACCAATTTAATTTATTTTGTCTGTACAATCAAATCACAACTGTCATTCTTGGAGATTCGTATGATATGGCAAAATGACGAAGTGTGTCAATTTATTAAACAGCTAATTTACCTGACTTTACATTGGCTAATTGTCTTGCTTCTTTTCTCCAGTATCGGCACAACTTATTCAAGAAAATGCCGTGGTAAAAAAGATAGCCAGTCAGCAAGCTCAAATACTTTCTAATTGAAGTTGACTGCATTTGCATTTATTTATTGTGACACTAAACACTGCAGCTTTACCCACTTGCTTGGATCATTATGTTTGCGCAGACTTGAATGCCGATTTTCAAAAGAATAGTAATGCGACAAGGGTAAAGCTCAATGTAATGCCAAAATGTACACTGAAGGATTTTTAACGGTCGGCTCAGTGCCGAGAAATGACAATAAAACAGTGCAATAATATTTAGGCATTATATTTAAGTGTCTCCTAGTGTTAGCGAAGACGGACATAGTACCATGGAAGTGTTCCTACCATTAGGACTTAACCCATCATGAAATCATTTTATTATTATTACGTCTCTTGTTCCTTTTTCAAAATCCAACTTTTCAAAAATACTCTTCGATTCCAGGAAATCATCTTAGGTTTGATGGACCACGCCATCACTACGCTAGGTTTCGAGCCTACTGCCGATGAGACACCTACCGTTAGCATGGCAAGACAGGCCATTCTACACTTCGCTTGTACTCTTGGCCATAAGGAGTGTAACCAGGATTCCTGGGACCGCTTTGTTGACTTGAGAGATAATCAAGTGCCGTGAGTGTTTTAATCAAATCGAAAACGTTGATCACTGTATTACATTTTGTCAAATTATTATTATTTTATAGTATGACAAGTTTCTAAGAATAGCTGTACTGGATTCCTTGGCCAAAATCAGAATTAACGGCGCCATCTTGTCACAAAAACAAAACACAAATGTCCACCAACAGCGCCTTCATGTCAAAGTCATTTGGACGCCAAAAGATCGTTACGTAAGATTTAAGATTTTCGTGAATTGACCGTACATGAGATCCAAGTGATGCTTTTTGTACTCTATGTACTTATGGTCAAATAAAAAAAAGAAAAACCTGCCAGCCAGTAAATTCCAACAACTCTATTTGTTACAGGATCAATGCTCGCGTACGTCGCAACGTCTACGTTACAGCTATGAGGGAAGGTGACGTGAATGATTTTGACTACTTACTAAAACGATACAGGGAGTCGAACTACGCCAATGATCAACTTGAAATGTTACGAGGATTGGGAGCTACAAAAGACCCCGTATTGTTGACCAGGTAACTTGTCTTGCTAGCATTTGTAGACGATTTCTATTCTAAACTGAATCAAAGGGGCTCCAAAACGAGGTAGAACACGCGAGAGATGACGTCATTTGCCGGATGATTTTCTCTTTCTTTCTTCTTAATAGTAAACAGTATCACTTAAAAAAAATGCTTACTTTAAAAAAACCGGCCAAGTGCGAGTCGGACTCGCGCACGACGGGTTTCGTACCATTATCTATAAAAACGGCAAAAAAATCACGTTTGTTGTATGGGAGCCCCCTTAAAAATTTATTTTATTTTAGTTTTTAGTATTTGTTGTTATAGCGGCAACAGCTATACATCATCTGTGAAACTGCCGATTTTCAACTGCCTAGCTATCACGGTTCATGAGATACAGCCTGGTAACAGACGGACAGACAGTTAGACAGTGGAGCCTTAGTAATAGGGTCCCGTTTTACCCTTTGGGTACGGAACCCTAAAAAACACTACAAAGCCAAAAAAAACTTTAATTTCGGAAGTCAGTGTTTTTTGTTTTGTTGAATTTGAAGTCGGTTAAAAATGGTTACTGGAAACTGTCAGTCTCCATCATGCCATTCCTAGTCAAAGGCATCTCTCAATGACTTCCACCTCATATAAAAATGGATAATATAATGGGCCTCTACCATAAATTATACTTCCAGAGGCCCTAGACAAAGTGATATTCTATTAGCCATAACGATGATGGAAAAGGAAAAAATGTATGGGACTAACATAAGCTATCGAAAAGCTTATGTCAATCCTGTTGCAAGTCATTGTAGAAATACGAAACGCTTTCGAAGCGATTGTCACATGTCTAGGCCCTCAGCTCTTTAAAAAATGGATCTACGTGTCTTTTTTTACAGCTAATTAAAATTGCGTAATATTTAATTCCAGATACTTACAGCTGACGCTAACAAAAGAAGTGAGGTCGCACGACAAAGTCAACTCTTTCAACTATGCTCTGCTCGGAAACCAAGAGAATGTTAAAACCGTCCTGGAGTTTGTTAAAACCCACATCGATGAAATCAGAGAAGAGTTAGTATTGAAGTCTGGATTTATGTGTTCTGAAAATGCAGAAATACGACAATTTGTCATTGAAACTAGCTGTACAAGGATCTTACGGCGCGTAGAAAAAATCGGAACTAACGCTGTCTTCTTGCTTTTTCAATACAATTTCACAAAAATCATCACAAATGTTAACCAACAGCCATTACTGTCATTCAAGTGCCAAAAGATCCTTATAGCAGTGTACATTAGCTAAGGACCTTTATGAAATTGCAAAATCACCGCTCGCCAATGCTTGAATTAGCATGTCTGCAAAGGCCTTCTGTGGGAAAAATTGCTTAGTGGGAAAACGCCATTGAACACAGAATTGTTTACAAAAAGAATATTCAAACTTGGAACCAGTATCCTTAACATTCATAACCGAATACTGGTTGGTATGGTATGGTGGTTACTCAGACGACTAAGACCAAATAAAAAACCAAGAAGGAGCGCTGCGAACAACAGTGAATCATGCCAAAACTACACCTTCGCTCTGTGCGTACACGCTCCCACGCACACAAAATATAACCATTTACAATGAAACTACACCTCACTAAGTGCACACATGTTTACGAAACCGGCCTCACGTCACTGTTGAAAGCGGTCTGTCTTGGTTTTTTATTTGGTCTGAGTGTGGATGGATATTGGGTTTTTCAAATGGAATTTTACAGTAGTCACACAAGGTTACTTCCGCCGATTATAAATAGTATATTATGGACTCATCTCTGTCCATCCGGGGAATATTTGTACTGCTGTGATGTTATGTATATTAATAATTGATTCCCATTTTTTTATTCTAAATGTTATTTTTACTTTTAATTCAGGTACATTGAAGACTCCCCTCCCCGACCCGTGCACAGTGCACTGTCTAACATTGCTTCGTACTTGGATGAGCCTGGATTGGTTGAAGTAAGTATCATTTCAGACTCTTATCTACATGGTCCTCATATGGCCTGACCAAGATTATGTCTGGACTTTAAAGGAGACGGTGACCTCTGAGTTTGTTTCGGCCTTTCTTCTCAGAGTAGTCAGATAGGAAACGCCGACCTCATCTAGCTTATTTTTACAACTTTTTAATATGACGTGTAAAAGTGATTCCAATATCCTATTTACAGAATAAACAATTTCATTTCATTTCATTTCATTTCATTATCATGGTTTAAGGCTCTACCCTACCTTAAACTGCTTAGCATAATCCTCCGTTATGCCGAAAATACTGCAGCATTAATTTTTAAATAAATATATGTTAAAGTTGGGGATTGATGCCAGGTCCTATGTTTGGCGAAAACACGATTACACGTTTTTGTCGTTCTTAATATTCAATAAGTGTAATAATGTACTGATATACGTTCATAATACTGACCCATACAAGATCCAGTGTGAGTGCAGTGCTTCTGATCAGAGGCCCTAGACAAAGTGACATTCTATCAGCGATAACGATGATGGAAAAGGCAAATGTATAGTACTGACATAATTATGCTATCGAAAAGCTTATGTCAATCCTTTTGAAAGTCGTTGTAGAAATACGAAACGCTTTGGAAGCGATTGTATCTTGTCTAGGCCGTCAGACCATGTCCCACTTACTGCTTGAAGAATAGACAAAATGACAGATAAACAGTCACAATCTGTCATTTTGTCTATTCATCCGTCGACAAAACCCGTTTCTACGGTGGTCATGCTATGCGTGCCGGAGTATCCTAGTACCCGTTCAGTCGCACTAAAGAAGATAGGTCTTCTGAACGCCGCAATCAACATGGCCCATTGGGCTCAAACACTATAGAAAAAGTACCATCGACACGAAAAGAGTCGAAAAAGTTTGTGTATTAAATAATTTTACTTTCTTTCTCCTTTGCAGTACGAGGATTGGCTTCGCTCATCACAAACGAGCATACCTCAATACTCTTCTGCTCTCAGCGCTATCAACTCTGCTCGTACTAACATAGCTTGGGGCACGGCCAATTCTGAACAACTCATCGAAGCAGCCAGGGGAAGCGCGACTGTGGCAGTGACTTCCTTTGCCATGATAGTCACTATGGCTCTCATCTTACTGGTTGCTTGATTGTTATAGATTTTAAGCAATGTTGTTAATGTTTTTATTATTAAAATTAAAATTATATACGATGTTTTTATCCTAGTTTTTATATTTATTATCTGGTTGTCTGGAGCCACGGTAGTGCAGTGCCTATACGAGCAAAAACAAACAACGGCACAGTCGTACCATCCTTTTCTCTAAGCCATTCAGGACATTTTCGACTACCTGTAATTACGTTGTGGATAAGGCTAGAAGCCTGAATTTTCGGTGACCAAGAGGGCTAATAACTAGGTATATTCCCAAATAGTATTCAATTTAATCCTGTAGTTTAAGAACTAGGGCAACTCAAAGTTCCTCAATTTGTTACTGAAACTCACACACTCACCCATCAACAAAATTCTAAAGTACTTCCTAGCATACACACTATCTTCAAATGAACACTAGTAGTGTTTAGCCCTTAACTGAGGAAAATCTAAAAAACACAGATTTAGTCCCATACTAACGTATTTCTTTTGTAACGTATCATTTTTTCTAAAATATAATAAACGTTTGAACTCCAAGAGTGCAACGTGCAACGTTTGTACGGAATGAACGCCAACGACCCTATGACTACGTCTCCTCTTAAAGTACTTTCCCTTTAGAGCGCAACACACTAAGGCTTGAATTTCTCCTACGCTGATGTCGGTCGCGTACGCGTATCAACGTAGTACGCGCCGCGGACGTCAACATCGCAGTATGGTGCTATATAGAACACAATGTTTATACATACGCATGACCGACGTACGCGACTGACATCAGCGGAGGAATTCCAGCTTAAAGCAGAAGTGTCGAGACGATCAAAATGTTATACTTTTTTCCGTCTAGCTCTCATTCGCTAAGTGTGCAGCAGATTATATCTATGGTTCCAAAAACAAACCTTGTTCTTGGAAATTCTTATCATAACACAAAAAATAAAAACAATGAAATCACAATTGCATAAACAAGTTTTATCGATAAAGGAAAGCGCATACATAAGAAAGCTTTCACTTCGTAGATAAAAAACATTGTTAAGGACCATGGTTCAGACTCGCACAGACCAGGGAAGCAATGGGTCAGACTCGCACAGACCAGGGAAGCAATGGGTCAGACTCGCACAGATCAGGGAAGCATGGCACAAAAGGGAGGAAACCTATACTCAGCAGTGGGTGGCAACAAGGCTGCCAATGATGATGATGAAGGAAAATTAATTAAATATTTACGTGTAGGTATCAACTTTTTAATTAATAAGGTGTATTATTGTGTGATTAAATTAATGGTGTAAGATTTCACAAATAAACTTTCCACACCTGTTTGACTAAGTATATGCTAGCTGGGTAACAAACCAAGTTTGTGTCAATTAGTAAGCCTCACACATTTAGAGAAGAAATAGAATAACTGAAATATTGTTCGTTCCTGCAAAGGGTTTGGCTTCAGCTCGCCCCTTGGATCTTGCCCCTAATTGCCTACGTGTATCTCGCTCCTTTGAATATTAGATACCCCAAATCATCTCCGATTGTTAGTAAGTTAAAGAACCATTTGTCTTTATAAAAACGTTCAATAACGTCCTATGTTATCACCCACCAACACACGCATTTACCTGAAATATCAGCGGGCATGGTACAATGCTCGCAGAACAGAGGGCCGAAAGGTTATCGAGTGGCGACCGCATACTGAAAGACGTAGCGTCGGAAGTCCTCCCACAAAGGTGGACCGGTGAAGGCCGTAGGAATCCGCTGGATACGAGAACTACAGCAAAAACAAAACATAGGGACGTGGCAGTGGTAGTAGATATACATTATATAGTTTAAAAAAATTGGACTAGTATAATAAAACCAGGCAAAAAACGAGGAATACGTTAGTATGAATGAACGCCGGAGACCACGTGACCGCATTTTCTCTTAAGGAAGATTTTGTTTCACCATTGCACAATAAAAACAAAATAAAAGTCCAGTAAAGCCTATGAGTAACGTATAGATAAGATCCAAATTCATCAATTAATAAAGCACTAGGATATAGTACTGTTGAAAGGTTTTCCATCTAAATTCCTGCTATAACATAACAACTTCGCACTAAGCCCTCACAAGATCCATGTTTTGCTCAAATTTTTTCGTTAGTATTTCGATATTTTAGACGTCCTTGCTGTAAGTTACTGTAGGTTACTGAAATAAACAAACACTGCACGGAAGTAACTGCCTAGGCCCAGGCCACAATATCTGACGTACCTAGCTAATTTTATGTCGCCAATCTTCGGTCGGATGTGTACCGGTGTGAGATGTTTGTAAGAGTGTCCGTGGAGTTTCTTGCCCATTCTTCTCCTACGCTTTGGAATGAGCAACTAGCTTCATATTTCTGACTCACCGACTCCTTGACAATTCAGAAGTGCCTGTAAATGGTAATTGAAATAATTGCTTTGAGTTTGAGTTTGTATGGACTCATAACCTTTATAACCAATCGGCTTTCAAACCAATCGTGAGGGCAAGTTTTTTAGTCGTTCTACTATAGTTTTATCTAATTATTTATCGAAAGATAAACGTTTTTGGATAATAATCGTTTATCAAGCCTTGCAACTGATATCGGTACCATAATCCTGATAAAATTTACAATAAAAATAATACATTATAACTGATTATAACCACCAAAAATTACCTAGTTTGAATTCATTTCGCATGGTGTAACTGTTGCGCAGGTACGTTTTTATTATGCCTATTTTTGTTATGCCTAACTGCAATCATTTCAATACTAGGGATACGAAGTGTTCAGATTGGAACAAAAAATAATTTTAATTAATATAGTTACCTAAAAAATTTGTTCCTTTGGACTTTTATAAAATTCAAAAGTGCCACGTAAGTTAATCAAAACGGAGATTTCGAAACAGAAAAACGTATTATTTAAATAATTTCGTCTCGTTTAAATTTTACATAAAGTATAATTGCATCGAGACATTGTAAGTTACATGTTATATAACTACGCTTGTCCTTGTTATTTTATCAAACTGAAAAAATTTGAAACTTCATACATAAGTTTTTTTAGACAGCAACGTAACGTGTTTTTGTACATGCATTAATAGTTATTATAAACCAACCATTAAATTTCAGGCGTCACCATGCGTTACATCAGCCTCATACTCCTGGTGGTTGTCGCTGCCATTAACGCTGACATTCCTTTGCCGTTGGATGTCGAAGAATCGGAGTCCCATAACACTGCATCTGATGCCTACCGACTCCCCGAAGACCTGGACCCCATACACTATGACATAGAAATCACACCTTACTTCACAGCCAGTGGTAGCAATGCAGTTTTTACTTTTGATGGTATTGTCAAAATTACTGTTGAGGTAAGTAAACAGTCTTACCAGGACAATTTTATGAAACTAGTTTCCTCGGCTCGATAAAAAGTAGCCTATGTCCTTCCGCAGAGTTTAAAGTATCCCCAAACCAAATTTCATCAAAATCGATTCAGCCGTTTCACCGTGAAAGCGTAACAAACAAAAATACAAAAACATATAAAAAAGCATAAAATATCTTTTCTCTTTGTAATATTAGTTTAGATCTACCACTTCTCAACGATTAAAAACATTAGACAGATTAGTATTTTTACACCTGAAGTTAGCTACTAATCACTAATATGTCTAAAGTGATGCCAAGCTTTGGGATTGAAAATATAATATAATAAATATAATAGAATACCAAATTGTAGTTACATAGCTTTGGTCCTTAGGATCAAAATTAATATTTCATATAATTTATTTCACAGGTAAAGACAGCTGGCCTCAATGCGCTCATCATTCAAGAAAACGTTAGAAGCATTGTAGGGGTAACTCTAACGACCGTAGATGGCCAAGATGTTCCATTGCATGCCACAACTCCATTCGAACGCATTAGAGAGTACCACTTCCTAAAAGTCAACTTGCCTGCTAGCCAAAACTTGGTTAATGGGGCACAGTACATTCTGACTGTTAACTATGTCGGTAACATCAATGAGACGCCTCTTTCCAGAGGTGTGTTCCGAGGAAGCTACAGGGACGATACCGGTCAATTGCGGTGAGGACAATATTTTGTATTTTTCTAATCAAATCATATCAAAATATTTTATTTCATATAAACCTTCATGGGCTCTTATGAAACGTCAGAAGCTAAGTGCACGGTTCCAATTGGTCGTTTCCTATGGAGAAGAGCCGGCAAGAAACTCCACGGTTACTCTTTTAAAAATAATTGGCTGTTACAATATTTTCGAATTACAGTGTTATTAGGTATGGGAGGACAGTGTAGGCCTTTCAACAAGTACCAAGTAAGTAGATAGAAAATGCTCAACAAATCGACAGTCCACTAAGCTTACATCGTTCTCATATTCACAAAATGGAAAAGAATCTATACCTAAAAAAGATAAATAAGATAATAAAAATAAAAACCTATTCAAACCAAATGACATGATTGCCATTACAACTGTAATGAAATGAAATGAAATGACATTGTTTATTCTGTAAATAGGATATTGGAATCACTTTTACACGTCATAACAAATCTATACAATTATCATGTCCACAAAAGCCACTAATAAAGAGTTAAAAACCAAATTGTAGGTCTCACTGCATGACATAAAAAAATGGCTTATTCTCATCTCACCACGTTCTCGTTTCGCCACTACGGTAAAGTAGGTACCTACACAAAAGTGCCGTTTAATAACTATTTTGATCCTCATCTTAATCGTCAGCGAAACGAGACTGTGTATGATTATCAAAATAGTTACAAAACTACACTTTTCTTTAGATATTTCGTTACAGTGGTGAGATGGTCGGGAAAGTGGTGACACGAAGAGTAGCCAAAAAAAAGCACCTGAAATCAAGCCTGCAGGTGTTGTTATTTTTTAAGAATCACATGAATTCAAAACAGCGTTGCACTAAAAGCAGTGTCATGAAGTTTCCAATTTTGACATCATCATGATTTTTTATTTTTGCAGCTGGTTCGCAGCCACTCATCTGCAGCCCACTAACTCTAGGCAGGCATTCCCCAGCTTTGATGAGCCTGGCTTCAAATCTACCTTCAGAATCATTATTAACAGACCAGAGACCTTTACGGAAACTTACTCTAATATGCCGTTGGCTGAGAGGACTCTGTGAGTATTGCTTTTACTGAAGTTATATCAATCCATCCTTCCATACATTACATTTCTTTTTTTTTCTATGCTGTCGCACTCCTGGGCAAAGGCCTGCCTCCACTCCTTCCATATATCGTGAGCCCACGCGTCCTCCTTCCAGTTAGTTCCTCTACATTACATTATTAGATACTAAGTAATACAAATGCGAAAGTAACTCTAGTTTGTCGGTCTCATATTTAATTGAAATAAAGGTGAAACTTTGGCAAATTAAGGCGGTCTACACACGGCACCGCGCACCGCCGCGCCGCAGTCTCTAACAATTCGACCGCGCTGTCGGGTGGTGTACGCGTGGTCGGCATCAGCGGATTTAATAGAGGCCAATGCGACATGAGACCGCCTTCCGCGGCGGTGTGCGGTGCAGTGTGTTAATCGCCTTACAGCCGTATCGAGCTGCAGCGCATCGCAAAGCGCTGTGCAGTCCGCCCTTAGTGAACGATAATCCATACAAAATGTACGAAAGTGACGTAGAAGAATTTTACAATATGACGCGGCCCACCAAGCGTGCATCAGCCAGCTATCTACTAAAACAACAGACATTTTGTTTACCGCATCATCAATCATATTGCTTTACCATATATAAAATACAGCCACTGTTCCCAAAATTGGTTCCAAGTTTATAGCAATCAATAGATTAATCTCTGGTTAGGATAACAAACAACAGCCAGGACTTTCCGAATATCAGATAAAAAGTCAAATTCAATAGATAATGAAAGTGCTAAAACGATGTGGAAGATAAGCAATGGATAAGAATAATTTACGGTTAAAAACGTCGACACACACAAGACCTAATAATAAATCATCCGAGAATAAAAACACTATGAACTAAACTAAGTAATCTATAAATATTATAACTTGAAGTAACTTTTCGGGTTTGTCTGTACCTATGTTCTTTTTCTAAACCACTCAACAGATTTTGATGAGGTTTTCAACATCCTTTAGATAATTTAATCCGGAAGGTTTATTACTGGTTGGTTTAATACGTCACTATTAAAGTTATCATATTACATATAACTAAGAAATCTCGATGTTTTGTCAAATTGTAAAAACCGTACGAAGCAGGAGCCTCGTTAGTAAATAAATAAATACATTTACGGAAATAAAAATGTCAATTATTATTTCAGTACCGATACCGGTCGCTACAGGGAGACCTTCCAGGTAACCCCAAGAATGTCAGCTTACTTGGTCACCTTCCACATTAGCGAAGGCTTCGAAGTGATTGCTGATAACAACGATGCACTAAAGCCATACAGAATTCTGGCCAGATCCAATGCACGTGGTCAAGGAGCCTATGCTTTAGAAGTCGGACCACCTCTAACAGACTGGCTTAGTAACTACTTCGGTATCGAGTACTATGAGATGGAGGAAAATATCAAGAACGATCAGATCGCGTCACCGTACTGGGCTTCAGGTGCAACTGAAAACTGGGGATTAGTGACTTACAGGTATTTTTTTATTTCAGTCTTATCTAGATATAGAACAAAAAAAATCTACACTTTAAAGCAATCCTCAGTCTAGTTAGCTTTTGTGTAGTTTCGTGTAGATGTTATACTAGTAGTGCCAGACTACTAGACTAGATGGCGCTATCCCAAACTATAGTTATGAAACCTTCATTTCCAAGTTTTGTTCTATTCAAATGTTGTTTGGTATATATACCTTAAAGTAACATAAAATTTATCATCACGCTTGTTTTCCCCGAAGGGTTTGGCAGAGGTGTACTACTATATACACCCACATTTCGCCAGAGTTGTACTACTTAGGGCGAATTTCACCAAACTTTTATACCGAGTATAAGTCTTATCCTGCGAATTTGAATTCTTGACAGTTTTTCCATACAAAAACTGTCAGACGACAATTTTATTCCACGGATAAAAGATATTATCTGACTTTTATGAAATAAATTTTGTTTTATTTTAGGGAGCTCCGTCTCTTGTACCAAGAGGGTGAAACCAATGCTGTGGACAAGTTATCCATTGGTACGATAACTGCTCACGAGCTCGCTCACAAGTGGTTCGGTAATCTGATTACCTGCAGATGGTGGGACAATGTCTGGATCAACGAGGGTTTCGCTAGCTACTTCGAATATTTCGCTATGGATGGTGTAAGTGTATTTTATAGTAGCCAAGGCAACCAATCACCATGACTCTTTTATGGAAAGGATTTTGAACATAAAATGGAACAGAGTTTTTTTTAAATTTAAGCGATGATATAACCTGTTACAATATAATGGTCAATGACCCCCCCCTGCTAGGAAAACTTTGGTGTTACAGGGGTCAATAATCACTGGAAATAATACTGGCCACAACCCGTTTATTGCACTGATCTTTCACTTTGCCTTTAAATCAATATTAACGAAGTGTTAAAAAAATGTTTTATTTCTATTTTAATTGGCTGATGCTAATCTTTTAATTAATGTTTTCCCAGGTGTACCCAGAGTTGGAGTTGGCAGATCAGTTCAATATTATGTACCTGCAGAGTGCCTTATCTACTGACTCTGGAACGAGCACCAGAGCTCTTCAGCACACTGTCAACAGCCCCACAGAAGTCACTGGACACTTCAGTGGCATCAGCTACTCTAAGGGAGCTTCGCTACTTCTCATGCTGAAGCATTTCCTCACTGAAAATACTTTTAAGAAGGCTTTGAACTACTTCTTGATTGAAAAGTAATTAATGTTCTTGTTTTTATTTTAATGATTTCCACTAGATAGCAATTTATTAAAATTAAAATAAACAACGGTAAAAAAATAAAAATAAGCAGAGATTTATCACTCTTACGATAATAGCTCAAAAGGTACTTTTATTTGGAAGAAGTGGCACAAAATAAGTTTGAAATTGACATGGTCATGAAAACTTTATTAGCTCGCTCATAACACGAATATGTTTGCTAATATAAGCTTTAATTTGTGAATTTCCCAAATAAAAAGTAGTAATTAAAAAAAAAAAAAATATTTTCAGTTCTTACCAGCATGCATTCCCAGCAGATGTCTACAGTGCCTTTGCCAGAGCAGTGTCGGAAGATGGAATACCTTCCAACACCTTCGATATTAGCAACTTCATGAAATACTGGGTAGAAGAGCAAGGATACCCCGTGCTCAAAGTTACCGTCAACTCGGAAACTGGTCGCATTGACCTGGAACAGGTAATCATTTCGTTCAGGTGTTCAAACAGTAACGGACCTTCAGTTCAGTTGGATAAAATAAAAATAATAAATTGATTCAGGCGTGATTTTGCGGAAATCCATTATAAAAAACAATAGACATAGATATCTTTAGTAACCTATTCCGCTTAACTATTCTTTAAGAGTCATAAAAAATCCTGTAAGAAATCGATGACAGAATGACGATTGACCAGTTGCTAACCAGAACAAGAACGAGCGCTGAGGATGCCTCGTTGAGAGGTGAAACACGTGTCAATTTCATATAGGGTTTTTAATGACTCTTGAAGAATAGTTAAGCGGAATAAGTTACTAATATATATACGTCTATTGTATTTTAAAATAAAATAATTGGAACAGATGATTAACAAATGGACTTAAAAAGCACTGCAGTATCTTTTTTATATGCTTATATGTTTCTTTAGAATAAATACCAAAGTACAGTTTTATATAAGTACACACAAAGCCTTGAAATTCACAAGTGGTTGAACACGCGTATTTACTTCATGTTCTTTTACCATCAGAACCGGTTCTTCGTTAGCGCAACTGCCAGACCAACCGATCAAGTCTGGCCTCTTCCCCTGACCTACACAACTCAAAGCAACCCTGACTGGCAAAACCTACTGCCGTCTAGAGTGATGACCACGAAGACTGACTTCATTAATAACCCAGTTACAGATGGATGGGTTATATTCAACGTTCAACAGAAAGGTTAGAACATTTAAAGTAATATTCAGACTAGTCAGATTGCCATCCCATTGGACTATGTCAGTGAGAAAAGAGAGAGTGCACCAGTGTTTGCGCACAAACTGGTATATTATAATATTTCTTTGGTCAATGACTAGTCTCCGCTGGAATTGGCTGACATGACTGAAAGAAGGCAATTCTCGCGCATCTCGCATGCGTTATTGTCGTTCGACTCGTACTTTTCCCTCGTAAAAATCAACTTTTCACCCGTGTTTGCGCACAAATTGGTATATTATAAATTTCTTTGGTTAATGACTCGTCTCCGCTGGAATTGGCCGACAAGGAAGACTATTATTATTATAATAGCTCGCGAACAACTTGAGTATGAAAAGAATAAGAAAAACGATAATACGGTATCACTTGAGGTTCCTCAGAGCAGAGGTGACCCAGTGGTACTGACCGTGACTTATAAGTTTTAGGTTATGGATTCGAACTTAGGTAGGCGCTTTATGATGTGTAAATAATTTCATCAGCACTGTTGCTGCTCTCAAAACGGTGAAGGAAAACATTGCGAGGAAATCGGCATGTCCGAGAACCAAAAATTCTCATCACATCTATCAACCCATACTGGGCCCGCGTGGTAGATGACAGCCGGAGTGGGCTGTCATCTACCTTAAAGAGAGGAGGCCTGTGCCCCAGCACTGGGAATATTATAGGCTTGATTATGCTTAAGGATCTTGGGCTATTGGTCTTGCCATCAGAAAATTCTCAGTAGCAGCTTGGAGAGTTAGTAGCAATAGGCTGACCTTGACACATTATGAGACTAAGAACCTGGCAAAATGTGGGTATAGTGAGTCATCTCTGCCTTACACTTAGGGAAATATTGACGTGATATGATATGGTTTTAACTCGTGTTTATTTTTCTAGGTATCTACCGTGTGAACTACGATGAAAATAACTGGCGACTGATCGCGAATGCTCTTAATACGGATCACACCACTATCCATCATTTGAACAGAGCCCAGGTATGAAGCGCTCTTATTTTTGATAGATTTGCTAAACTTTGTCACCATTTCGGGAGTCTGTGCTTAAAAATGTTATTCCTAAACTATACATACATTTAGCTATACATTTTATAAATGAAAGTCGCTTTTCGTGTTTGTCAGTATGTCCGTGTTGTTCTTCTAAACCACGCAACAGATTCTGATGAGGTTTTCACCATCGTTTAGAAAATTCCGAGACACATCCGAGACAATTCCGTTTGACTGTCTGTTCCTTTCCACACCATAACGGCTGAATGGATTTGGATGAAAGACACACGTAAAGATCATGATCTGAGTTCGAACATATGATACTTTTCATCCCGGCATTACGTTTCCGTGGCATAATTTCCGACCACCACGCGGGCGTAGCTACGGGAAAAAGCTACTTAACAAAATTCATAACCATAGGCTTTTTTTTTGTAAATATTTTAATTTTATTAATATATTTTGTAAATATTATAATCTTATATATTATTATATTATTTTGATTATAGATTGTCGATGACGTGTTCGCGCTCACGCGCTCTGGGCAGATGTCGTATGCACTCGGATTCCGTGTTCTTGAATTCTTGAAGAAGGAGACCAGCTTCTACTCCTGGTACCCAGCCATAAGTGGCTTCACCTGGCTCAGGAATAGATTCCTGCACCTTCCCGAAACATTAGCTGTCTTTGATGTAAGTATTCTACACACGTCACCATGACCATCATCTTCTTTATAGAAGAAAATGGCAAGTTCGTAACTTCGACACCCAAAAAAAAATTATTTGTTGCCTTGTGTACGAGTTACATTAATGTCAGCAAGTAGTGATAGCCCAGTAGTGTAACCGTCGGACTGCCAAGTAATAGGTTTCGAGTTCGAACCCTACGCACGCACCTCTGACTTTTCGGATTCATGTGCATATTGTATAATTATCACTTGCTTTAAAAACGGTGAAGGAAAACATCGTGAGGAAACTGGAATGCCAGAGAGATATTTCTCGATGTGAAGCCGAGTCAGAGGCCCTTGGGCGGCTTTTAAACCACACGAAAAGAAGATTAATGTTAGCGAAATTAATTGTTCAGCAAATTGACTACCATCTTATAATTGTCCGTATATTCAAATAAAAACTGCCATTCTTTGACAGTTGTATGAAATGGCTATAACCCGGCGAACTGATATTGGTCAACGGTTAACGGACAATTCATGTAAAATTAATTTCCCTGACTATACATAGTAGTTTTAAGAAATTAATTTCCTGTTGTATTTTCATGCTGATTTGGAAACTCAGAAATATGCAGTAGGTAGATATCGACCACCATGATCTTAGTATTAGTTTTCATTCTACATTTATATAACATAACATCACGCCTGTAATCCCCGAAGGATTTGGCAGAGGTGTACCTATAGTACACCCACATTTCGCCAGTTATGTTTAAGTCCCATGTAATAAGGGCGAGCCTATTCCCATCAACCGGGTACAAATCCAGACTCCGGGCTGCTACTGAGAAATTCCAGATCCAGATTCCCAATTTTGCCCGATCTGGGATTTGAACCCAGGACCTCATGCTCAGCAGTAGCACTTGCGACCATTAGACCAATAAGGCAGTCAAGGTTTCTATTCTAATAATTTCTAATTTTATCATCGCCACTACAACACTGTTTTACCTCATGACCCAAATTGATCACGCTTGGCAAACCGATTGGTGACCATAACATAAGAAAAAAAATTGAAAAAAAATTCTGTCATTCGTGGATCTTTGACAGTCGTTACGGGTCGTCAGAAGCCCGAAATTTTGACAACCAGTCTTACCAAGGGCTATCGTATTACCCAGTTACTGGGTTGTGGAGTTCAGATAGGCAGTCGCTTCATGTAAAATACTGGTATTCAGCTGCATCCGGTTAGACTGGAAGCCGACCCCAACAGTTGGGAAAAGACTAGACAGATTCGAAAAAATCTTCTCGTCGTTTTGAAAGTCACATTTTAATTAATGGATATTTAAAATAAAAATACGATATGCCCATAGATTCTGTTGTTTGAAAATTTGTTTTTATTTTCCAGGCAATACTCTACGAATACCTTGAGGCTGTGATCGCTGACGTTGGTTACGACGTGGTTGACAATGAGCCTCTCACTAGGACCTTGAACAGATTCTATCTACTGACCTTCGCTTGCAACATCGGGCATCAAGGATGTTTGAACAATGCCGCAGCAAAGTTCCAAGCTTTATTCAACAATGGCGTAGCGTAAGCATTAATTTTAGGATCATTTTAAGCATAGTTCTAGACTATAAGAGTATTAATGCTAGTTTTTGGGTGATTGGAACAAGGTTGCCATGATGATTAGGTACTACAATTCCATTAAAATATTGTATATCCCAAAAACTTTGAGACATCGCAAAGATAAACATTATAGATTATTAAAATTGATTTTAA
Organism: Lithophane semibrunnea; assembly: GCA_947363905.1. NCBI lineage: Eukaryota > Metazoa > Arthropoda > Insecta > Lepidoptera > Noctuidae > Lithophane > Lithophane semibrunnea. Next base: position 3,038,183 of record OX376194.1, on the reverse strand, counting down.
AACATCACTCATTGCAATTAAGGAAAGATAAGCATCAGTTAAATTTTTTGCAACTGGATATGCTATTAAGGAAGACGATAAAACATAGGTACATTACCAAAGCACATACGAGCATATATCGCGTGACTAACCATGAGTCTAATCATGTAAAGTAACGGCTTCATAAGTCAAGAGGAAATTGGCCAGGCCCATAACGAACATCAATTTGTTGTATGTTTTATAAAACTTGAAGTAGAACCTCACCGTGTTTCAAGGGTTCATGTGTGTAGGTATGTAGTTTCAAGTCTTACATTTCCCTAGCAATTATTAAAGTATATTTATATGACTAGCCTTTTAAGTTATCATTTAAAGAAAACAATTAAATATCTTTTTAGTTTTGTTCCCAAGCAATCATTAATTGTCTTAGGCCCCCGACTTCTGAGCGATTAATTTTGTCTTCTTTACGAGTGATTTCTGTGTAATCAACAGTCTGATACCGTTGTACTCGTTACCATGCTATGTTTCTATCTTTCATTCGGTCTTCTTTTACTTATACAACCTGTAGTAAGAACTAAATAGTTCTTGATAACCTTTTTGCCTACTGTATCTTTCCTTTTGCAGCGCAATACAACATTCTCTAGTCTTACAATAAGTATCTCCCAAATGCCACTGCATTTCCTGTCATTCACACGATTACTATATTAATTAATTATCTTTTTTTCAGCGTCAACCCCAACTTGAGACGTCACGTATTCTGCCAAGGTCTTCGTGCCGGTGGTCTTGCAGAATGGAACTTCCTTAACAATCGTCGTCAGGCTTCCAACAACCAGGCAGATGAGGTTGCGATGCTCAGAGCTTTGGGATGCACCACCAACGATGAAGCAAGGCAACAGTGAGTGGCTTCTATGTGATTTTGACATACAGTGCTACAAGGTTCTTTTGGCAATATACAACGTGCCGCTACAATGGCGACATTAATTTAACACACGGGTAGGGCTAGTGGCCAGTAAACATAAAAAATATAATAAAATAAAATAATTCGTAAATTGAAAAATTTAAATTTTCAAACAAACTAAATATTAAAACATAACCACAATTGAGATCACTCTGTGTAAAAAATTCATTCATGAAGCTGCCTACCAGCTGGCTTACGTTCTATCGGTGAAGATCCTTTGTCGGCATAATTTCTAAGAAATTGCGCGGCTTTCCTTTTATTCGCCTACATATGATCCGTGACCCCGGCAAATGACCTCTTCGCTACAGTTCTTTAAGTACAGGTTGTTCCAGGATGGTAATTTAGAAAATTGTAAATAAATCAATAAATAATAACGTTTAATGAAATTTAAATATTTTCATAAAACGAATACGCGAAATCGTATACGTGTGTTAAATTAATGTCACCATTGTAGCGGCACGTTGTATAATGTCAAATGTATTAATTTAATTAATAAAAACGCTAATCACTCCGGGGTGTACCTGAGGGTCAGATGAGATTGTCGTCTGCAAACGCTTGACGGTAGTCGATGTCTTCTTGAACTGCCAATTTGTGCTTCATAACTTTATCTATTAATTTTTTTTTTATATGATATCAGGTATCTGCAAAACATCTTGAATAGCGAATTCGTGAAGGCTCAAGACCGAGTGAACGCTTTCACCTTCTTCTACATGGGAGACCGTTCAAACGCTAGGTTCGCTCTGCCGTTCCTCAGGGATAACATTGCCGCCATCAGAACTACGTAAGAAACGTTCATTTGTAAAATAATTATTCACTAAATAATCCACTGGGCTCCAAAATAGATTACAGACGTTACTCAAAAAGCTGCTAAGCTAAAGTAGGTTGGCCAAGTCTGCCAATGATCTGGCCAAAATAGCTACTATGTAGAGCTCTGACACAGTTAGAAGGTATCGCGGCAGACCCCGTAGAAGTTGGCGAGACGAGCTGGATAAAAAGAACGACCAATGGTCCACATTAGCACTGGATCGAAAGAGGTGGAAGTCATGGGGAGAGGCCTTTGCTCTCTAGTGGGATGATGCAGGCTAACAGTAGTAGTAAAATATTGCACACAATATTGGATACGAAGATACCTACTTGTCACAATCAAGATTAAGTTAGATTCTATTCATAGCCTTCCAAACAATCTTCAAATTGTTAAAATTACGTAGTAGTCAAATAGGAAAAATGAGGATTTAAAAATATACACACTAAGTTACATATTGACTTAAGAACGGTGTTACAGATGATAATATACGTTTAATGCAGTCACCTAAATAGTAGTATATCACTTTCATAAATAACAATGTTAAATCTTAGATTTTAAATTTTAAGGTTTAACGAGTCCATAAGACATGGGTGTTTTTTTACCATTAAAAAAAAAAAAAAAAAAAAAAATTGTTTATTTCGCAACCATAATAAAACAAAACATTAGTGATTGGAGCCTCCTTTTAAGCAAAAAATGCCTGTATTAGGAGACTCCGCTCTTTCTCAGCAAGTTACTTTACAAAATAAACTTAAAAATTAAATATGTGAGGGTGTGTGTGTGTGTGTGTGTGTATGTATGTAAGTATTAAATGTAATTTAGGTAAATAAGTAATAATAGAAACAGTATCCGGGTGAATGTGTATATGTAAATGGGGATGAGGGTGGGTTTGCGTGTGTTTGTGAGTGAGTGTGTTGATATAAGCGAGTGAGTTATGTGTTGCAAAGTAGCAATAGTGCCTCAGTATCCTCATAAGAAAATGGTTTAATCCAATTTATTATAATATTTTTACTTGTATGTGCTTGTTTATTGTATATATAAATTTCCTTGTTTACTCTATTATATAGTTGAGCAGATCTTATATTGTATTGCACAGCAGCGAATTTCGTCTTAGTTTGAGGGATTTGAGCAATCAAGTCTTTTCGTCTTTTGGATATAATGTTTGTATCGTAAGGAAGTGTCTTATGTTTTTTTAGGACCGTATATGTAATGTATAGTTTTCTCACAGAAAGCAGACCACTAATCTGATATAGACTGTCCGTAGGGTATCTTTTCTTTTTGAAATACATAATTTTTATTAGTGCTCGTTGTCCTCGTTCAACGTCTATAAATCTCGTTTTTGCCGCACCGCCCCATATTGGGATACAGTAAACTAAAACTGATTGCACGAGTGCCATATACACTTCATTAAGTAGATTCCTATGAGGTCCTACTTTTTTATTTATGTTTGTAGGGAGGACATGTCGTAGTGTTTTAAATATCCAGCCCAGTTTCCTAACTCGTCCCGTTAAGTGCTCAAGGTGAGCGCACCATGATAGATTTTGGTCAATCATGACGCCTAAATATTTAGTCTGCGAGACTTTACTAATTCCAGGGCAGCTACAGTTATTTTTAACAACGTGATGACATGAATGTATTTGGACACTAAATGCTTCATTTGGTTGTGAACGATTTGAGATGGTAAAGCAAATGTAGTTGGTCTTAGCTGTGTTTAGTGTGAGAAGGTTTTCATTGAGCCAGTTGGTTATTTGGACCATGCCCAATTCAGCTTTGAGCTTGACATCAGACCAGTCATTCCCGGAAAAGACAACAGCGGTGTCATCGGCATAAGAAAAAATGTTTGCGCCATTGACTTTTAAGTTGCAAAGATCGTTAATGTACGTTAGAAATAACGTAGGGCCCAGTACGCTCCCCTGGGGCACGCCGAATGAGACGTCCGCGTCATCACTAATACCATTGACTATAAATATTTTTTTTTATATTTGCAGTGTCGTACTCCCAGCGTGGTTCAACAGCGTTATCTCCAACATAGCCGGTTATTTGGACGTAGATGGCTTGACGGAAGTAAGTAATCATATATTTTGGTATACGAACAAAGACGAAAACAAACTTTCCTCCTACGAAACGAACGTAAATAGAATAATACATTAAAATGTCATAAATGCCATTATTATTATTGGTAACGAAAAAACTCGTGAGAAAACATGAAATAAGTCTGAATTCGCCAATCCTTGAGTAAGCGTGGTGATCTATGCTCATGCGTTTTCTGTATGAGAACAGGCGACCCTGACGTGTGACAGCGTGACAAATCTGCGAGACTTGGTGCGTCCGATGATTAAATAGCGCAGCAAGCTTTTGTTTATTCTTGCAAGTTGCTTTTTCATCAATTTCCCTGCAGAGATTTTATTGCATTTAGAAATGCGAATGTTTGAGTTTGAATGCCTCACAAATCAACACAATCGTTTAGAATAATGACAATTTTATTTTGCTTTGAACCTATGTTTATTTACAAAAAGTATTAATAAAAGATCGTCTCTATTCATAGATGGAGTCATGGCTCAACGCTAACCAGAACAGTATTCCAGAATTCTCGATCGGTATCAGTGCCATACAATCTGCCAGGGCTTCTATGCAGTGGGGTACCGATAATGCTGATCTGATCATATCGGCCGCTGATGGTCAAGACGAAGTTACAACAGTATCTACTACAGAATTGACTACAGAATCGACTTCAGAATCGACTTCGGAACCCACTTCAGAAGCAACTACAGCAGCTACCACACCAGATCCTAATTCAGCAGCTATCTACATGCCAACAACCATGCTTTTGCTGTGGACAGCACTCGCTATGCTGTTGAAATAAAGTGCTTAGTGAATTAATATGCACTGTCATAATAGAGTAGTCGAAACAGTGCGCAGCTAAATAATGTAACGACGTTATCCTCTCGGGAGCTCTGTCACCGTTTTGGCACAAACTATTTTATATTAATGTTATTTAGAGATAAGTAAAATGGTAATAAATTTTGTATATATGAGTAAAAATGTATAAATTTAATTTCCACTAGTTTGGTTTTAAAATCCTTTGTATTTATGGAATGATTAAGCATTGCTAATCGGCCTACTGTCGTGATGGCTCAGTGGTTCAGGCCTAGCCTCTCTCGTACGAAAGGTTCAAATTCGGGCAAGTACTGGTGTGACTTTTTCAATTCATATGTACTTTCTGAGTTTATCTTGGACATTACTGATATCGGTAAAGGAAAATATCCTGGGGAAACCTGGACTTACAGTTTACTAGCCGCGGTTTCACCCGTGTAAGTCGCGATCCGTGGGAATATCGGGATGAAAAGATTAGATTATATTCTATATTATATCCTATTCCAGATCATGTTCTACCTATGTGCCTGCCTATACTACGACGTAATAATGCCACAATTTTTCCAGTGTTAGTGAGAGACGGAGCTATACAAGGCCGCTAGCACCATCATTTTTTCGCAGTGGAATAATGATGGCATTAATACTTCATAGTCAGCCCCCGTTCAGCCGTTTCAGCGTGAAAGCGTAACAAACAAACAAACTCACTTTTGCATTTATAATGTATTATTAGAATACAAATCTGAAATTAAGGAATTTCTTAGTAACAGTTCGGATTTTGGAAGTTGGTGTTGTGATAGCCCCGTGCTTCGGAATCACGTTAAGCCGTTGGTTCTGCGCCTGATCTTTCTGCGGTCGTGTCAGATTGCGTCCCATCGGACAATGAGAGTAATGGAAGAGAGAGTGCACTTGTGCACTATAATATCTCCCACGCAAAAGCTAGTCTCCGCAATCGGTTGTGACAAAATAAATATTTCGATATAAGTAAAACCTTCACCTATTTTTTGGATATTTTTCAATAATATCTACTCTCGATAGCTAGATATCCACCGTTAAATAATATCAATATATTAAACGCTTTGTACAATGTTATCGGTCTAATCTTATGTCAAGATGTTTCTGTCGTTTCAATTGAGAGAGAGAGTAATGGTCTAGTTATAGTAAAGTTGTAGTTAATGTTTGTTCATTATCCTATATTGTCCATCATTCGTTGGTTAAAAATTGACCCTTTAGGAAGAAAACCGATATATTTGGATTACGGTATTGATTTCCTAGTATCCTGGGGGCTTAAACGGCCACTTTAGTAGAATCATAATAGGAAAATATTAAGAATCATCGTAAAATTTTCACAAACTGTCAATAATTCTTAAATTGATCTGCGGGCGATTCATATTACGAAATAATTCATCTGTTTAACATTTTTCTATGTCGATTCGTAAAATGTCCACAAATAATTATGGTTTTGTGTCAAATTAGAGGAATTGCTAATGATAGCTGGGAATTCAGGAAATGAATTGCTTTTAGAGGAATTGCTAATGAGGCTGTTTTAGCCCCCCTGATGCACTTTATAGCATGATGCACTATTGGGTATAATTTTACAAGAACTTGAAATAAAACATGTAGATTTGCTCCAAAAAAAATTACAGCTAGTTCGACTGCCAAGTTAACAAAAGAGTAGGAGAAGAGCAATCAATAGAGCTTTGCACTCGCCTCCTCCTCGCTCTCCTGGGTTCAATTCCCAGGTCAGGCAAAATATTATTGGGTTTTATCATCAGGAATTTGTCAGTAGCAGCCCGAACTCTGGATTAGTACCCGGTTGATGGCTAGGCTTGCTCCCTATTATAAGGAACTTAAACATAACTGGTGAAATCTGGATGTACTATAGGTACACCTCTGCCTAACCCTTCGGGGATTACAGGCGTGATGCTATATAGAATGAAACTTCAAACTAATACTAAGATCATGGTGGTCGATACCTACCTATTACATATTTCTGAGTTTCCAAATCAGCATGAAAATACAACAGGAAATTAATTTCTTAAAACTATAATATGTACAGTCAGAGAAACTAATGTTACATGAATTGACCGTTAACCGTTGACCAATATCAATTTGCCGAGTTATAGCCGTTTCATACAACTGTCAAAGAATGGCAGTTTTGATTAGAATAAACGGACAATTTGCTGAACAATTATTATGTTTGCACTTGTCACGACGACCTACATTGAAGATGCTAATTATCATAAATAATAATATGACTACACATACTAAATTATTTACACTTGTACAGTAAAACCTACAAAACATGACTAGTACAAACGATGAGTGGCGTTCTATCATGAATGATAACATCACACTTAAGATGACGCTTATCAGTCGCAGAGTAACGACTCACAAATATCTGATGAGTTATATTTTACACAGTTTACACAGAAGTTGATACTAGTGAACACGGCAGGTTAGTTCATTTTATTTATATCTTTTACACATTTTTTAATATCATTATAATAGTTAATTGATTCGGGCGTGACTTTGCGGAAATCCATTATAAAATACAATAGACGTAGTTATATTTAGTAACCTATTCCGCTTAACTATTCTTCAAGAGTCATAAAAAAACTGTAAGAAATCGACACGTGTTTCATCTCTCAACGAGGCATCCTCAGGATGATGATTGACCAGTCGCAAACCAGAACACGACGTGTTGCTACATCAAGCGCTGGACGCAGAGTTAATCAAATCGCCCGATTTCCCACTAAAAATAACAAAATAGCGGAATAGGTAACTAAATATATCTACATCTATTGTATTCTATCATTATAATGCAGTGCAGTGGTAACGGCCGCACGCTTACCAGTTTTAAGTCATATGGTCGAACCCAAGCAGGCACTTTACTTTGTGTAAATTATTTCATCACCACTGCTCTCAAAACGGTGAAGGAAATCATCGTGAGGAAACCAGCATGTCCTAGAACCAAAAATTCGAAGACATGTAGCATCTGCCAACCAGCACTGGGCTCGCGTGGTGGATTATGGCCTACTCACAAAGAGGAGGCCTGTGTACAATTGGAACATTATAGCGTTATTATACATTAATATATTTTAAATAATAATTATTACAAGAGTAGAAAAAGACCAAAGAAACGATAGATGAATTGAGTGAAAGATGTTATGGCTAGAAAGGAGGTGACCTCAGTATAAATAGCCTAGTAGTCTATGGAGGCGACTACTGAGATGAGGGCTGATAAAGATGTATGGAGAAGGAAACTTGCTGCATCAACCACAATAGGGCTATATTTTTTTTTTCCTTCATGTAGATTATTAATAAATCTTGGACACTTAATAATAGTTAAGTTCACTTCAAAGCAATATGTCATATTTCCATACAGTAATATTGCCAAAATAATTAAAACAGCGAAATATTTGACAGCTATTTGCGACGTTGCCCACTTTCAGAATGTAGTATAATTATGTACTCTGTTCGATCTCCGGGTTAGAAAAAACTTTCATTGGGTTTTCCTTTAGTTTTGCAAGATTACTTAAAACATAACTTGGGAAATGTGGGTTGTACTATACACCTATCCTATACTCCAACGAGGTATACATGTGATGGTATGTCTAATAACTCTTCTTTACCTCTATCTAAAAAAGAAAACGCTAGTGTTAGTCCCGCATTTGCTGGTCTTAAATCAAATCCTCAATTATTATTTTTGCAGACATGTATCGGAATTTGCTGGTTTTAGCAATAACATGGTTATGTCTATCAAACAATGCCTTCGCTACTGACACCAACTATCGACTGAACACACCAATAGTACCGTCAGAGTACCACATTGTGATAACACCGTACTTCGACACTGGTGACGCTAACCAATTCACTTTTAATGGGATCGTCAGCATACTGTTTAAAACTACTGCTAGCACCAATCAAATCAAACTTCACTCCCAAGATCTTAACTTCAGTCCTGATAATATAATAGTAGCAGTCAATAATACACAGACGACTGTAGCACTGAATGCTACAATTGGTCTAGAATTTAACACAAACTATACGTTTGCGTATATCAACTTAGTAAGCAATTTGGAACCCGGCTTGGAGTATGTCTTGCAGATCACATATAAAGGACCGATAAGAACAGATCTCAATGGATTCTACAGGAATCACTATTTCCAGAATGGAGTCAAAAAGTAAGTTAATTTGTTACACTACATTCATTTATTTTATCTACACCCATGCTATAAATCCTCTCTATAAGTTTCTGAAACAGTTACCTTATTGCCAAAATTAAAACAACAAGTGTCATAGTAACCATAATATCATCCAAACGGGTGTTATAATTTTGTACTGAATTTCATAAAGGAACTCATTTCAAAAAAAGAACATTGTCATTCATGAGCGTTTCACTAACAAAGCACCGTAATTTAAAAACAAAACACATTCGAATTCGAAAAATTCGAATTCACGTCGTACCGCGCCATTTTTGTTCGATATTGTTATTGCAAAGAAACTTTTATAGAAGATTCATAATTATCATGGGTGTAGTTAAAGTCTTGTATGCAACTGTAAATAATTAGGTATTAAAACACTCATGTGATACTATTTCGTGTTTTAATACCCCTTATTATAAAACAGTTGCATAAATAACTATTTCGGGGAATTGACTACAGTGTTGACGGGAAGTGACTTATATAGTAAATAGTCAATAATCATGTAATACATAGTAAATGCTAAATAATCTTATAAACCAACTTAGAAGTACCTACTTGAATTAATATCAAATAATAGACTTAAAGCGTTTGTGCACTGCATCCGATCTGAATCCGAATTCCAGCTCCAAGTTCCATCCGAATCGGCCAAGGTTGCGGGAAAGTCCGAAAGGGATACCGGGACCTTGGCAACAGGCAACTGAAGGAACACGGGTGGGTTTTTGTCAGTAAAAGTCTGACACGCCCTTCCGCTCCACCCAGAGCGGGAGAAGTCATTGGATGATTTCCCAAACTCAAAAAAAAAAAAAAGTTCCATCCGAATTGGAAAATGTTCTTAATTCGAACCGATGGAATTCGGATCTAATGCGCAACTCTTGATACAAATGGTGCTGCGGGCACTTCGGACCACCATTTCTCGGTTTCGAATCAGGGGGCCAAGTCTTCTAATTTACAAACGTGTCAGTGTGTCTCGGAATGATGAGTTTTTGACAGATTTTGTATGGCATATCTGTCAAAAACTGATATTGTGAGACCACTGACACGTTTGTAAATTAGTAGACTTGGCCCCCAAATGTAGTGCGCCAACGCACTAATAATGGTTATCGTACACGATGGTTCTCAAAAGTTACGTGTTACAAACAATGACCAATTAGTAGTCAGAATGTTACACCCTATTCTAGTTAATGACGCATACGGTTGCCGGCAAAATACTAGTGCTGTGACATTTTGACTACACATTGTTGATTGTTTCATTTGCCTAGCCTTTTCCCAACTATGTTGGGGTCGGTTTGCAATCTAACCGGATGCAGCTGAATACCAGCATTTTACATGGTGGGGCTGACTATCTGATCTCGATACCCCTTGGTAAGACTAGTTGTGAGACTTTCGGGCTTCTGACGACCCGTAACAACTATCAAAGATCTACTAATGACAGCTGGGACCTACGGGTTAACGTGCTTTCCGAAGCACGGAGGGGTCATGGTATGTAAAAAAACCCGTCCACGGACCAATCGCCTCGACCCATGCGGCTGTTATTAATTCCTGGCGGCATTGGAATAGGCATTAACTGAAAATGATGACTTTCAATTTTTATTTGATCACAATAAGACGAGACAAAGTCTCAGGCTTAGTTGGGCTTTATAAAAAATACGACCTCTGTTCATTATGCAATAAAAACAGAAGTAAAAAAAAAATATCTCTGTGTAACATTACCTCATATATGCCAAAGCAAACATATTTGATAATGAGGAGATCTCTTATCAGAATAACATATCTTCTGCAAGGATAACGAGTTTCAGTGACGATAAACATAAGCTGGTATTAAACGTCTAGCGTCTGAAGATAAAAGGAAGTATGTATTTGTACTTTTGCAGAATGTAAAAGATTAGAAAGTTGTAGCTTCATCATTTCAGGTCATATAAAATTGATACATAATATTTGACATTGTTAAAGTAAAGTTATAGTAACGCTTTTCAGCTTACTGTCAATCCTTCTACACGTGCAGCCTGTAGGCCAACTTCACTCAGAGGGCATACAGCGACCTACACGTGCAGTATAATAATGCACTGAGAGTACTGCCGCGGCGGCCGTGGCGTTGCTGCTGGGGAGTTTGTTGCGCCACTTCTTCTTCCCAGCTAAAGCACTAGGAAGTGGTGAAGGGTGGGCGTTTTTGGGGGACTGTCTTATGTAATTTTGACGTTCGAAAAGTGCTGATTCTCAGCCTAGTTTGAATAAATGACTTTTGATTTTGATTTTGATTGTTGTAGTGCGTCAGGAATGTTTGCGGATTAATAAACTGTATGGTTCTGCCGCCATTATAAGAAAAAGATGTGCATCCCTGATGTTACGTCTTCGCGGCAGCACCAACAGTATTCTCAGTGTGTTCGCAGATTCTATAATGTTGCGGAAGTGGATGCAGATTTACGCTGTATTTTTTATTTTAATTGTTAGTTAATCCGTGTCTGTACCTACTAACACTTGGTGTTATTAACGTAAAATTATTATTACCCCTATGGACTCTGTCTGAAAATATAAGTGTTCTATTCTATTCTACTGTACCTACGTTCCATGTTATTGAGTAAATGAAAATGACTGCCTTCCTGGTGTGGTTAAATGCCCGATTGCATAGACCCCTGTCCTTGGTTTAATTCCCGGATCATGCAGTGTTATAGAGTTTTTCAGAAAGAAAGGTTACGTCTTGTACCTCGTAGTCTGGATTTGCGTCTAAGGCCAATTATGTTAAAACCCATCGATATTACACGTCTTATAAAATATTTTTTCTTTGTGTCCAAACCTGGACAAAAACAGACGTAGCAGAACATTTGTTTTTTAGCGAAATATACGAAATTCTTAATTTTTTTCCAGTAATTAAAAGGTTCGACAAGGCCTAAAGATCCAAAGAGTGTTTGATAAGTCTTAACTTGGTCAGATCTTAATTGTCACGATGTGTATTCCAGATGGCTGGGTGCTACTCAAATGGAACCGACTCACGCAAGAAAGGTGTTCCCTTGCTTCGACGAGCCTGAACTAAAAGCGACGTTCGTACTTATAATCGATCGTCCTGCTAACTATCAGCCATCTTTATCCAATACTGAAGTGCAACGGAGAGAAACTTTGTAAGTTCCTTGTATTTATTATAAGGCCATGCGATATGATGATGGGATGGATGTAGCATGGCTGATATTTGCAAATATGGTCAGTGTCGAGTATGTCCAATGAAATCATTGTCGATACTAATAAAGGGTGTAAGAGACAAATTAACAGGGGCATTCAGCTCCTTATTTTGAATCATATGCCACCGGAAATTTTCTCAGGTTTTCTTAAATCGTTTTTTCAGTTACTATTCCTTTATTTCAATCTAAAATTACAATCTTTGTACGCAGCACTCCATCTTTGTAAATAAAAGAGGTAAAATAAAAAAATCCGTAATGGATGTTGATATACTTTTAATAGCGAACGACGCGTGAAGCTCTGAATTTACATTGATAAATAACTAGGCGCGAGCGCGTCCCCCTGCCCAGGGGACGTGCATTTAGCACGGTAACGATACAGAAATAATTTCATGTTTCAGTCGTCTTAGTATGATATACTGAATTCATCCCATTAGTCTGCGGAGGGCTGTCCCTTACACCCTAAATTATACATGTAATTATAGTAAAAGTATTTGGTCTGATGCTTACAAATAACCAGCGGATGATTTGATTTCTTATTTATTTTAATTTGTTAATTACTCGTAGGAACAAAAAACAGTCACATGCTAAGTAAATACTAAAATAATCTTAGGTTTTTTCTCAGTTGGAGTCAGTTTCCTACACCAGCCGAAGAAACTGTTAATTTTACAAATAAATGACAGTATGCAGCTTTTCTATTTTATTTTGTTATTCTAGGACCAATGGTTACATCAGAGAGTTCTTCTATCCAACGCCGAGAATGGCAACCTACTTAGTTGCATTCCTGGTCTCTGAGTTCGAAGCTGCAGCCTCCAGCCAAAACGGGATTCAAGAGTTTGGTGTCTACACACGACCAGACGCAAAGAATCAGAGTGAATATGCCTTCGAATTTGGCAAGAAGGTTGTAGATGCTTTAGGCACATACTTTGGTATCAACTACTACTCGACTAACAGCCATTTGAGGTTGGATCATGTCGCGTTGCCTGATTTTAAAGCCGGAGCGATGGAGAACTGGGGCCTTATTAAATACAGGTACGAAAAGTTTTCTAGAGCATTGTCGAGTCATTATGAACTTAAAAGTAACCCATTTTTGCTATTTCATCACATTGTGAAGACGTTGTATGACAAAAAAAAATATGCACTTACATTTTTATACCTAAAATCGAAGTCGGATGCAGGCCTTACGGCAATCGTTAGAATCTTTTGCTTAATATGCTGGGCGGCTGTCTTCTTAATAAGCAATTAGATACTCTTGGTCTTCATTTTGTGCATCATCAAGAGCAAGAGCACACATCAAGCTATGCATTTCCAGTATAAGCTGACCTCGCATTATACGGAAATCCTATACAATTCGAGATCAGCATGAACTGGAAATGTGTAGCTTGATGTGTAGCCGTGTGTACCTACTCACTGGATGCTTGTTTTGTCCAATCTTTTATATTGCCGTGCTCTAACCGGGCTTTATGTTGGATCTTACTTTATATAACTATGTAACAGCTTGTATACATGAATGAATACAGAATTTTAGTTTGAGTTTGTAACAAGAAAAATATTCTTAATTCAAAACATCTTGCAGGGAGGCTTTATTGCTCTACGTTCCCGAGGAGTCCACGCCTTACTTTAAATACAGGGTCGCACAGATTGTGGCCCATGAGACGACGCATATGTGGTTTGGAAACCTCGTGACCTGCCATTGGTGGAGCAACACCTGGTTGAATGAAGGCTTTGCTAACTACTTCCAGGATTATATCACTGCCATTGTATGTATTAAATGCCTTTGGTTCTTTGTTTTATTTTGCAACCAATTATACCGAAATCTTACGATCCGCGATTTTGCGGACGGAAACCGACGTAGATATTTAAAAGAAAACAGTACGGGTGTGTTCTTGGTGAAATATTACGATGAACCAACTAAAAATTACAAGTAAGTAAACCTGTAATTAGTACACCTTATAATCAGTAGTAATAGTCGTCGAGCTCCTTAATTTCTTGTACCGAAATCCCATGATCCGTGATTTTGCGGACGGACACCGACGAGCCCAGACGACGGATCGTGGGAAGGTGTACGTGCGGGGTATCGCAGACATCGGAAGTTCCTTGGTGCGCGGTGCGTGGCGGTCTGTGGTCGTCTGCCGTGTGTCGGATTCCACCATTATCATTGAATAGTGGAGTAGTCCTTCGGATTCTAAGTATCTTCATGTCTACCATTTTTGTTATCTTTAAGTGGTATAATCGGTGTCGGTTGGTCTATTAAAACACATGAATCACATTTTGTAAAATCATGATTCTGATACTGCTAAATTGTTTTCTACGCTTCGTCACTATCGAAAGCAAAATAAGAAAAAAAATCTGTGACTATGCATTTGATTGCACTCAAACATGTCAATACTTACAAATATTTACAATTTACTTAATATTTACTTACAATTTACCCATCAAATATTTACAATTTACTTCACGTACGGTCTTACAGTAGGTACACACGGCTACACATCAAGCTATACATTTCCAGCATAAGCTGACCTCGCATGTAAGGAAATTCTATACAATGCGAGATCAGTAAAAACTGGAAATGTATAGCTTGATGTGTAGCCGTGTGTACTTACGGTTTAAACCTGTGATGATAGTTGTATTTGTTTTTCAAAATAAAATAAATAATAAATACAAAAAACAACAGGTAGATCCAGACGTGGGTTCAGCCAACCAGCTGGTTATTGGATCAGTATACAGTGCCTATGATGCTGATAACTCTCCGACTTCTCCACCAATCACGAACAACAATGTCAACTCTCCCGCCGAAATCAGCGGTCATTTTGGAACCATTACCTATCAGAAAGCTGGTTCCGTGATCAGAATGATGCATCATTTGATTCAGGATGACGCTTTCAAATATGGATTGAACTTCTACTTGACGAATAAGTAAGTTTTCTATACAGGGTGTAAGGGACATTGACGCGCAAACTTACTGTGAATTCAGTACAAGATAAAAAGCTAACCAGCGTTGATAATTTTCGTTGGTTATTTAAAAAAAATCTGCTGTTCCATACACTTTAACCGTCTAGGTATCGCACTTTTGTATGAAGCAGCTGATTTATTTTTTAATAACCGACAAAAAATTTCAAAGCCTTGAATCATGATCATCACTAAAGGTCTCGAATCATGTGCTGAATTCATGGTAACAGTTTACGCGTCGATGTCCCTTATAACGTGTATATTTTTGTCGACTTATAATAGGTTAATAATTATGGTATTTAACCACGAGTAGGTAAAAGTATCATCTCGCCTTAAGTCCTTAGTAGTTAAATTGTGCTAAGTCGTGTCATGTTCCGCTACTCGAATCGAATTCGCAGCGGTACATGACGCGAGTCAGTACAATTTAACTACTGCAGTTTCGCTGCTATGATTTCGCGGCGAAGGTGTGCTACAGGCGTAAGTTAAATGCGGCTAGCATTTAAATTAAGGCAAGATGATGCTTTGATGAATAGAAGGTGGAAAAAGAAAATCGAATACAAGAAGAGGAGTGCAAAATACTTCATTCGAAGAATTGTACTAATGCCATAACAATTTCTTTTACAGCTCACTCAGTTCTGGTTACCCAGAAAAGCTGTACCAAGGTCTTAACGAAGGAGTTCTCGCTAACAACTCACTCTCATCCTACCCAAATGCTACCATCGCTGATGTCATGGGCTCATGGATCACCCAAGCTGGCCACCCTGTATTGACAGTGTACATTGATTATGAGACTGATATTGTTACTTTGACACAGGTAAGCACCATTCTATTTCAATATATTTTGCGTTGTTTATTTAAGAAATGCCGTATAAAGCAAGTCTCCAATAAAAGCAGAAACAATAGACTCCTATTTAAGTATTTTTATTTGCTAAAAAAGGCGTACACACTATTCTTACGTAATGCGACTACACACCACACGTGACTCAGGTGCGAATCTGCCTTAAGAAATCTTTTTTGAACTGAAAACTTCTTAAGGCGCGTTAAATACTTTTTGGGTGAACAAAAATCATGGAACTCGCGTCATCGGCACCGTCACGCTTGGAGAAATGTTTTTAGCGCCATCTGACGTCTACCATTTGAATTACGTCGAGGTTACGCATTGTTGCTTAGTTTTCACTTCTATCAGTCCCCAAAGACAGCCCCGTTTTTTTTTTTCGTAACTTAGTTCTTCGTCTTCTCTTCTAGTAACTGGTGCGATGTTTTGCCGCGGAATAAATATTACCCAGGTACCTAATCGTAGAAGAAAAACAGAAAACTGAAACTACGAGGGAGAGCTAATTCTGTGAGGTCTCCCTAATAGTTTACTGATCCCACTGCATTAGAAAAACAATGTTTTATTTTTCAGAAACGCTACTACGTTAATGGCTCTCTGTCTTCAAATGAAACGTACAAGATACCGATAACGTACACAACGCAAGCATCCCCAGACTTTGAAAACACCAAGCCAGTTTTCATCATGGATGAAGAAGTATTTCAATTCAAAATCCCTAATATTAGTCAAGACCATAGCTGGGCCATTTTCAACATTCAGGAAACGGGTAAGTCTTCAAAAGGGAGTGTTTTTTTTTTTAAACAAGCTTCACCTTTTAATATTCCATTTTGTAATTGAAGTTTCTGTCTGTTAGGTAATTGTTCGTGCCGGAAAAACGCCCGGGCGAAGCTAGCATAATATATTACCCTGCATCCTAACCAAAAGGATTATTCGCGCGAATACGCGATTTCGCGCGAATATGTGATCGTCGCGTTCATGTTACTCATTCTTTCGGAAACCCGGAAGGCGCCCTTTGTTGTACGCGACCACGCGTTCGGTTTCGCTAAACAAAATGATTGTTACATTCATTTTGTTCACATACTCGCGCGACGATTGCGTTGGTTAGGACGCGCTCTTACACCTTTATTTACCTTACACTCTTACACCTTTATTTAAAATTATGTTTCATAATATGGTGTGTTATGTCCCCTCGTAAGTATTAGAGTATTTTTTCTACCGCAGTCTTTTCACCTTTCGTTTTGTCAGTCACCCTCATTCATAACGCTAATTGTTAACAGGTTTATACAGAGTGAACTATGATGACCACTTGTGGCCTTTGATTATAAATGGTCTGAAAGGAAACAACAGCAAAGTCATTCATCCTGTGAATCGTGCCAAGGTTTGTTTAAGTAACTACTGTAGGCTTAGAAACGTGCCGCCTCGCTAGAAATAATGTGAGATTGAAAATGTGTCTCCTGTGCACTTGAGGGAGGGGGATGACTTGCCCTCTTCCTCTCTCCCTTCCAGCTCCCTCTAAATTCCATTTACCAATATTTTCTATGAGATTTACGTCATATGAAAAGATCGTTTAAAAAAAATCTATAGGATTGTTTACTTATCCTCCCCTACCCGCTATCGAGGCGGCACGTTTCTAAACTTTAACCGACTAAAGTTTACAGCTTTCGGCATTTTATAAGTTAAAAAAAACTATTATTTTCAGATTATAAACGATCTCTTTGCTTTCGTGTATTCGGATGAAGTACCCTTCGCCACTCTTTACAGCGCTTTAGACTGCCTCCAAGGAGAGACTGAGTACTCCGTGTGGTATGCAGCATTACGAGGCTTCAGTAAAATATGGCGCTCGTATCTTGGAGATACCGAAGCATTGCCTTCCGTTGAGGTAAGATTCTTCGAAGATAAATAGTGTTTGTTTGTCAGCTGTTCTAATTCACTGGCCATCAAAACTTAATACCACACTTTTAAAATTGCAATAACTTTTAAATTACACAAGATATATTTTCGAAATAAATAGGATTACAAAAATAATTTAATTTTTTATATACATCTTTATAGCCGATAAGTCTTTTAAGGAATGGCTAAAAAAACCTTCAATACAAAATCACTCCTTTTTAAATTGTTGCAACTTTTGACTCTTTTTGTTTCTGTTTTTGTTTTCACATTTATTTCTTGATCGATAAATTTCGATTCCAAAGCCAAGGTGTCAAAAAAAAATGAAAGTAGTTATAAATTTTGTTTGAGTATTTTACAAGTAAGTTAAAAATTGCAATTTTTTGGTTTAAGTTAAAAATGTTACTTAATATGTATTACAATAATTTCCAAGAAAGCTGATGAAATTTGCTATAAAACGTTTTTTATTTCATAATTCTGGCTTGAACAGTTTAGGAGAAATTGCAATTTTAAAAGTGTGGTCCTAAGTTCTGAAGGCCAGTGTAGTTTCAATGTGTCTTGTTGAAAGAGCTATTTTTCCTCCAATCCGTACTTAACACATTGTCATGCGAAATTATGTACCTACCTTGATTGGCGTTAGATAAAACGTGAAATCCTTTGAATGCAGTTCAGCAATCTCAAGTTCGCAATGAACCATATTGTCGATTTCAGTAGTAAAATCGACAACATGGTTCATCATAACATCATGACTGTAATTCTCGAAGAGAAAGGCAGTGGTGTGTACCCACATTCCGCTAGATATATTTAGGTTCCATATAACAGTTGATTCCATGGTCCCTTAGAACAAATATCTCTGTCTTCGAATTCGCCCATATGGCCCCATCTCAACGGACCATATATTTAACAACATACCATTATTACAATTTTAGGACTTCATACTTCATCACTTAGATCATGGGATTTCTAACCTGGGTTATGAAGTAAGAGCAACAGACAGTTTCGAAGATTTGAGGAACCGCATGCAGGTTTTGGAGTTTGCGTGCAAGCTAGAACACAGCGGATGCGTTGAGAAGACTGTTGCCTTATTCAAGGCTTTGAGACAGAATGGCACTGAGTGAGTATAAACTGATTGTTGAGATTCATGTCATGATTATTGACATAAAGCCATTTAAACAAAACAAGTTTCTTGCCGGTAATCAATCTGCAGGTGTAGCAACGCGCTTTCTATCTCTACGAAGAATAGACATAGCTTTTTCTAAAGTGACAGTTCGTGTCTTCATTTTTGACATCGCACCGTAGATATCCTTATACAATCTGTAATTTTGTCTTTCATTCCTAACGATCTTTGTATTTCGGAAGAAAGTTTTCTATCCTTACTGTCAAAATCACACTGACAACCGATAAATCCTATGACAAAACAAAGAATTCTGAGTCGAATTATGTAAAAGAGTGAATTTCGTAAAAAGTGCAGTTGACTCTTTCTACTTTGCTGCCGTTGTACTGCCTATAGGAAACGTCTTCTCTTCCGTCGAAAAAATGGTGCTCATGCTACGCCTGCTGCCTAGACTTTTCCATATGTTGGGGTCGGCTTCCAGTCTAACCGGATGTAGCTGAATGCCAGTATTTTACATGGAGCGACCGCCTATCTGACCTCCACAACCCAGTAACTGGGTAATACGATACCCCTTGGTAAGACTAGTTGTCAGACTTTCGGGCTTCTGACGACCCGTAACGACTGTCTTACGTATGACAGCGGGGACCAAGTTTCTTGCTAGCGGCGTTAATTAAAATTGAAGCAACAAATGAATTACATGTAAGCACTGTCAGACGGTAGACCAGTGCCACGTTTATTGTTGATTAAACATAATTATGTTTTGTCACAGATAATTAAATTAGTCTTTAGTGTTAAAATTGAAGTTGTAGTTGTAGAATCAGGCTTCAGTGTTAAAATTGTTTAAAACTGTGCCAGCGAAGCAATGGATGTGGATCTAAATTGTCATTTAGATCCACCATCATTTACCATCTAATCAATGGTTAAGGCCCTACCCTACCTCAAATTTTATCTCTCTCGCATCAGTCTGCTCGCGGCCTGAGTGAGGGCGAGACGGAGTGGGGTGCTGGCGGCTCTCAAGCCTCGAATAGTTTAGGTAATTGCTTTTTACGGTGAAAACAATGGTAATAAAAATAAAAAAACGTAAGACCTGCTTTAGGGCCTAAACACATTACCGCGTTGCGGGGCCGCAACGCAAAAATTAGCGGCGGCACCCTAAGATTTTCTTAGGAAATGGCCCGAAGCCGCCGTCAATTTTTGGTGCTTAGGCCCTTATAGTTAGTTCAGTTAATATGCAAAGTTTCGTGATCTAATTTGAAGTATTTTTTTAATACCAGCGGTTTATAGTTCGGTTTATAGATAACTTTGGATTTTTTTATCTATAGAGAAAATTTAATGTAATCTTATCCAATTATAGGACCTAGCATTAATCCTCAACTTTAACATACCTATATTTATTTCAAAATTAAAGCTGCAGTATTTTCGGCATAACGGAGGATCATGCTAAGAGATTTGAGGTAGGGTAGGCCCATAACTGCTTGATGAGGATTTAGGTTATCATTCATCATTCAGTCATTATTCATAATTTTATTGTTGGCGAACAAATATCAAAATCATTAGTTCAACATCGTATCATCTCTGGTATTACCGTTAGAAATCACTTTGACTTCATTACCAGGGTAACACCAAGCTTGCGTCCTGTGGTATACTGCACTGGACTGCGTCATGGCAATACAGAAGACTACGACTTCTTGTGGAACCGTATGCTGCAGACCAACGTGGCCAACGAAGTCTGGGTCATTGAAGATGCCTTGGGCTGTACTTCGAATGAACAGACGCTCATGGGGTAAATAAACATCATACTTTTGAATTGTCTTGGTAACTTCAAAATTGAATTACGGTAAAAAATAAAATATCAGGAACTCAATTCAACAAAAATTGAGGGAAGATATCCTGTAAGTGGCAAATACATAATAATTTAAGTGTGGATAAGGAAATATTCAATCATTATTTTGTAATTTTGGTTTGATCGCGATTTTAGTAATTATGTTACTTAACTATTAAGTTTGGCTTAGTTAGCATTCATATCTTTGATTAATAAACTCAAGAAGGCAAACTAAAAACATGGCAATTTATTATTGTGACAACGATTTTGTTTTTTATTAAGTTTAGGTTTAAATGCAGTTCATCACAGCTCCTCACATATCTGTGTTTCAGATATCTGGCATCAGTTACATTGGCCGACACTCCGATCAGGACCCAGGACCTGACGGTACCCTTGACGAGTGTTCTGAGAACCTACGGCAATCTACACATCGTTATGGATACCCTGAAATCAAATTACACACTATGGAGTACTATGTGAGCATTACTTTTAATGGAAAATTGAGGCAATAATAAGAAGTGGACTGTATATAAGTATATTTCGTGAATAGCATTTTCCTTTTACAAGTCAAAGTACAAAAAACATTATTACGTAAATATAATAATTTGAATCGATGTCATGCGCAAGGCCACTGCATATACCGACGGAGTGCGACCTCTTCCAACAACTTTTTAGCAATAAAATAATTATGGGGCGAACAAAGGATAACTTCTGTGGGGCGGACCTTGTGCACAAACTAACATTGATTTTTTAGAAGTGACGCAATGCTTGCTACCATGTCCGGTGTATTTTGACAGACATCAATCATACTAATCGATGTTCCAGTTTCGCTGTTGAAACAGTTGAATTCTTAGTTTGTTGTTCTTAAAATTTTGTTATGATTTTACTAGCGCTCTTTTACCGTTCATCTCTGTTTTCATAGAACTATTTTAATTTCGCAGATACCCATCAATGGACACAATTTTAAGCACAGTCGCTTCAGCTCTGCACACAGAAAGTGACTTCACTGAGGTAACTATATTTCAAGTTAATGAATGCTGTCACAATGTCTAAAAAAAACGGTACTATTGTTAGGTTAGAGTGAGGTGCCTACTCATTCCAATGACGCCATTCAACTTCAAAGAATACGGGATGACCCATAAATAAATAATACGCTACAGCAAATCAAGTATCTAATAACTACAAAAAAACTGGTATGTCGTTAGCCCTTTATATTCTATAGAACAACACTACGGCGCGAACATGTCGGTGATGTGAATCCATAAGTTTATCCCCCTACCAAAAGTCGCCTAAAGAAGTCTTCACTGCAAAAATCTAAAAGAAAACTCCGTACTTAGCGTGACCTAGAAATCGAACAAGCCTTCTAGATATTGATTGACAATGTCACTGTAAGTAGTTACGTATCCTACGAATATGTTGATAGCAAAGCGTAGCACGAAATCATCTAAGACCGAGTTAAAACGCCAGGCGATAATATAAGAGGATTCTCAATAATATCACAATGTAATGAATTTAATGATAATCATTAAAGTTGCCGGTGGGCTACTATTTTTTATATTCTAATAGGTATTTTCAATACGTGAAAATTTTCAAAAAATGAAATAAAGAACATGATAATCATAATTATCATGTTCTTTATTTCATTTTCAAAGAATTATAATTCTTTATTTTACTCAACATCATTATACAGGCACTGGTTAATAAGATGCACAATCTTAAATAGAGGAAGATGTCTGAGGTAGGATGATGCTGAGTTGCAGATCACCCTGCTCTCTTAGATAGGACATGTTACAAAACAGTAGAGTCAAGATATTGTAGATATATCTTTGATCTTTTGTGTTTTATATTTCTGAACAATTTATTTTTTTTTTTTTTTTTTTGATCATCATCTAACTAATATTAAATAAAACTAACTGTACAAATAAACAACTAATATCTAAAATATGGCGTCGAAAAATTCCTCCGCAAAAAAAAAAAAAAAAAAACAATTTAATTGTTATATCTTACAAAATTTGTTAGGAGGCGAGCTTATTACTGTCTTATTTAATTAGGTATACAGTAAATCCGATCCCCTGTAACCTGCAAAAATATTCCGCAAGCCCCTAATCGCCGAATCGCTTTGAAATGTAAACACAAGACTAACCTTTTAGTCTGTCCGTCCCTAATTGAGGGCCCGGTGACCCAAATGACTGTTTATCAAACACTACATTGGAGGGCTATACACACTCATTACCTGACGCCGTCATGTTGGCAGAGGGATGTGTCAATTTCCCTCAATTGGTACTCGCTAATGATCGTCTGTGTTCACTAAATTATCCTGAACGTTTTGTTAATGTGTTGTTTCTGTCTGACTGAGAATTTGCAACAACCTGTGGGTGTTAGAACTCTTTTGCCAACAGGATCAACTTTTAGGTGTCATACAAAGAGAACAACAGTTTGCTATGTCATGTCATAGCAAACTTTCGAAGTTCCGTTCCATCGCGATTATGAACGACATTCGTGATTGCTTACATTCCCATTCACGTAAATCGTACTTTGAAACTTTACGAGTGCTGTACATCGGTATTATAAACTTCGAAGTTCAGTAGAACAGTCTTCTGTCTGCTACTAAAAACAAAAAAACGATCGCCAACATTTATCTTCCAAAAGGACTGTGACTGATACGTTCAGACGTTTCTTTTTCTTAGATTCTTTCTCACCCCGCGCTTACACAAGTTGTGTCCAACGAGTCTTGTAAAAGAATTTTCACTTGTTTTAGGTTTATACGATGAAAGAAAATAGTAGACACAACATGTAAAATACAAGTTTTATTTATACCTTGGTCAACTTTTTCAAAACATTACTATTCCTTTTCGTGATATTTTTTCAAAGAAATCAATTCTTCCTTCTTTAATGCATTTGCATTTAGGATTTCGTATAGGTACAAAACGCTTCACATCCATTCCCACATTTTTGTATAAACGAAAGCCCGTACTTTGAATATCAGTCACAACATTCATTGTAATGGGTTTCCCATTATAAATGAATGTTCTGACCTATATACGATATCGTTCCGATGGATGGATTGTGAGTGAAAGTCTTCATATTATTCATCCCATTGAGTTTGGCAGTCAGCCAAGGAGGAAACACTGAGATTCTTGATGACGTAATATCGCGATTTTATAATTATCTGCTTTAAAACTATAAGATCAGGTGCTAGAAATCTGTTTCATGGGTTTCACCCGCTTCATAAACATCCAATCCAGTCGAATTAATAATTTACGGTTGTAATGCGAAATTATTCAAATAAAGAAAGTCAGTTTTTGGCATAGAAGATAACAGAGATACCACAATTCTGTTGTATCATGGTACAACCCGTGCACATTAACATGGCACCTGCCTCAATGACGTTTGTAGCTCCCCCCGCTTCCCCGCACGGCGACGGCGGGGTGCCGCCCGGGTAGCGGGGAGTATTGAGTTCCGAGCCAGGTGCCATGTTAATGCGCACGGGTTGTAACTGCTTAATTTAAATGACAGTTATATACAAGGGTAATTTTAGTTTGTACCAACTATCAATAACAATTGCTGCATAGATAAAAAGATTAACTAATGCACTATCTAATTATAATGTGGAATTATTCTGGAGTAAACATGACTAACAATATAAAATTTTATGACTGCAATTAGACTTTATTCCGTTGTTTTAGCACAAGATAATTGCTTCAACCTTGCTAATTAAACTAACATAACAGAATATTAGGAAAACAACACTATTATGCGATATGTAGCATGTAATAGTGTTTAAATATTATACACAATAATGATATCTCGAGTAAGATTTACCTTCACTCATCGACATACAGTTTTGCTTTCCCTGGCAAATGAGAAAGCTTAATTTTTTAACAAGTATGTACTTTAGTTGGCACTCATCAATTTACAAAAATGTAGTCTATTATAGAGTCATGATTTTTCTTTATTGATACAAATGGAATTTCTTCCTTATTTTTGGCCAGAGGAGTTTTAGGGCGAATTTCAACAAATGTAACTGAAGGCGAGCGGAGTGTCAATAATCCACAGAAAATAATGAAACTGACAGCCCTTAACGTAGTTCCCACATCACAGCGGGCCCTATCAGAATACCAGCGCTGCGGTATTTATTTATTTAAATATCGCAGCATTATGCTGAGGTAGGAGCCTTTTTGGCCTCGCATAGGTAGCCTAAGTATTTTTGTTAGTTTTAATTTTTCTTTTAATTTAATTTAGTACCTACTTACTTTATATTACTGATTGTTTTTCCTGTGCGTGTCCCAAATAAAATATTTTTCTTTCTTTTCTTTCTTTAGTTTTTGTTCAGATCGCGTTCAGTTTCTTTGGTGAAATTCACCCTCCGTGGTCCTGTTACCTA
The DNA here is from genome assembly GCA_947363905.1 of Lithophane semibrunnea. Classification (NCBI taxonomy): domain Eukaryota; kingdom Metazoa; phylum Arthropoda; class Insecta; order Lepidoptera; family Noctuidae; genus Lithophane; species Lithophane semibrunnea. The sequence goes on along the minus strand of OX376194.1, from coordinate 3,013,210 downwards.
CCGATCAACTAACTCTTACTCAAATGTTTAAAATATGATCAAATTAATGCTCTATTTTTTTCTTCAGTTTGAATCGTTCCTGTCGTCCTGCACCGAGTGTACCGAGGCTTCGAAGACTGCTGCCAGGAGTTCGCTGGTACAATCCAGAGCCTCCACGTCCTGGGCTAATAGCCACAGGGCTGAGATCCTGAAGTCTATCAAGGCTTCAGGTTCATATTCAGATGCAACTGTACCATCTGTTATTATGATTATGCTTGGTTTTGCTGTTCTGCGTTTTACTGAGTTTTGATTTTATTGATTACCGGCTGACTCGACCCGACTCGATTGTTGTCGTGTCCATACAAAACTTCTAAAGAATTTTACAATTTTCCCGGCAACTTTTTAAATTTTGACTTTCCGTAAGAACCCGATTACGAATATTTTAAAACAAAACATTGCCAAATTGGTCCAGCCCTTCTCAAGTGATGCGCTTACCAACGAACATCATTTAATTTTTATAAGTGATTTTTATATTTAATGCAGTAATATTTTGTATCTACTGGTTAGTTTGGGAGGTAGGTAAGTTCCTTTATCGGATTTAAATGTTTACTAGTTATATTTTATTTTGTTATTTTTATGTTATTTTTTTAGACTAAGAATATGATTTGTAAAGAGCTTATTTTTAGTATTTAGAATAATAATGAAATGAGTAATAATGAGTTGAGTATTTTGTAAGCGTACTTAATATTTAATATACGATTATAAATAGGTCATTTATTTTAAGTTTAAAGAAGAGATTCTTCTCCACTAAAAAGTAAAATAAAATATGTATTAATTATGGAAATAAGTACTTAGATATAGGATATCTATGTAAATACTTTACACAAAATAATGTTAAAATAAAAACCTACTAAGTACACCTTTTATAATATTTTATTCGTTCACCTTTTTTTTTTCGACGCCTGATGGTGAGTGGTGCTAAAAATTATGATCTGCCGTACACACCTACTCTTAGAGGTCCCTACAGACTTTTTTGGACGGTCTAAAAAGTAGCGCATGTTGATGATGGCTTTTTTCTCTAGTTTTTTGTGTATTTTATTAGACATTCAGTCTAATAAAGTTTCAACGGCTTACGGGGCCGAAAAATCGATATAGCTAGGTCAAAATTCGTTTTCTCTATTTTCATCCAAGCAGAGCTCGGTCGCCCAGGTACGTATTATGTTAAATAACTGTGATTGTTCCCTTAACAGACGAACAAAAACAATTTTTTTTTGGAAAACCTGTGTTTTTTGTTCCCTCAATCTCCCAATATTTTCTATTCTGTATTTTATGAGAGATAACACGTCAACATGATCGTAGATGGGCCACATTAACTGCTCAATTTATTTCTTCTAACCAAAATTAGCTTGTATTTAATCCTTAATAGATTTAGAAGCGGTCAGGGAATGTCAGGTAATAAATCTTAAATCGTGACCTCCTTACGTAATTTTTGTGACTAAATATAGTAATAGTGATGGGCGTATGTAGCTGGGATTATAAAATAGGATTTTTATAACAAGATCATAAAATAAATTGTATGTACTTTATTTTTAGTTTTTTTATTTTTATTTATCTTTCATAATGAGCTGATTGGTGTGCTAAGCGCTACTTTTTTACGGTTTCAAGTTGGTTTTGATTAGAGCAAAAGAATAAATAAATATATAAACTTTTGTTTTTTTATAGTAAATTATGAATTAGATAGGAAATTAATATCTGACCAATCAGTCACGTCCTTCTTAGTAGTTTTATAAGAATATCTTTAGTTCAGATTGTTGAAAAATACACCTCTGCCTGCTATCAACATCTCATCGCAGTTCTATCAATTGTCAAGGATAAAATGTGATGCATGTTTTCCCCCAATTTGTTATTTTTCGTGTATTTGTATTTTCTTGGCGTCATGTTTGCCGCAAATAAAGGTATTTTCTTTCTTTTTTCTTTCAAAATCTTCCACCAACCTAAAATACCTTTTTTATTTATCAAACACGGAATAAGTTGTTGTAACACATCGAAATAACCGTGGGCCGGTAATCGGTATAGAATAGTTGCTAAGTGCGCCGCCCACGTGTCGCTTCCAGTCTTCCAGATCAATTGTCTCGTGTTACCGTTAGACCATTGTTAGGCGTTGCATTCTAGACGTGGGTAGTGGACATCGGGATACAGAATTTTGATTTATTTAGTAATGTGTTGCTCGGTAAATTGGATGTTGACTTATGTGGACATTCTTTCGTATGGAGATTCGTTTCGATGCGACTAATTTTTCAAACAATTTAGATTATGAATATCCTTCAAAATCCTTGGGATTGTAAGTGTTTTACGAAAGGGTGTTGAAGCCATGACTGAAGAGGTCACTTCTAGGCAAGCGTGCGTCATCGTCGACTGCAACAGGAAAAGTGTTTTTCGGTCAGGATTTCAGGAAATGAAACTTTGTAAAAACTATGATACGTGCGTTTTTTTTTTTTTAAATAAAATACTTGAGTATACCAAACTACTTATATTTATAAAAATAAAATGATTAGTAACTTATAACTATCTAGGTCAATATCTGAGACGTATTTCACAGTAAGTTGTGTTGCACATGTCGCTTTTGACACGAATATCAATTTTGCAAAGTAAACAACGTTATCATACTCCTAAAATACTTATACTTCAATGAAACCGTACCGAATTAACGCTTGAAGGTTAGGCATATGCACAAACAAAAATATAATGCAATCCAAAATAACATGGTCTTTGACATTATTTTAAAGTCCCCTCAAAGGTGCGGGTGATACAAGAAACTCAGGGGACGCGGAAGCTCAAGCCTTACTGGTTTGGCAAGACTGGCGCTAAGTTTCGATCTATGGAGAGGAACAACACTACAAGCATTTACGCGCGCGTCGCGTTCAGACGTATTGGAACGCTCTCTTTGGCGGTATATTCGAAAAACGAACGATGAAATTGTGACTGAATTAAAAATAAACAAACCTAATTCTTAGGCTGGAAGTATTTGACGCCGTTGCCTAAAAAAATAAAATGAAGGGTTCAAAAATTTTTCGCGCGTTTTTCTTTTTCTGTTTGTTTTCGTTGACAAAAGGAAATATTGTGGTGGACGAAGAATGTTTGAATTACACAGTGTATCCAGTGCAGTACGAGCTGAATATTTATCCTTATGTGCACGAGGACCGTTCTTATTATGATTGTGAATTAACAATAACTATAATAGCGAACGCGCCTAATGTGAATGTCTTAAGCTTGAATGCAAAAGATTTGGAATTGGAAAGCGGTTCAATAAAAGTTTTCGATGGACCCCGGGATATTATAAATCCGACAAGGCCGTTTGAATTTAATGGTTTAACAAGTAAATTAGAAATTTATTTAAAGGAGTCATTGAAGACGTACAATGAGCTTAACAGACAGTTTTATTTTATCAAAATTTCGTTCAGAAGATATTTGAAAGAAAACAGTACGGGTGTGTTCTTGGTGAAATATTACGATGAACAAACTAAAAATTACAAGTAAGTAAACCTGTAATTAGTACACCTTATAATCAGTAGTAATAGTCGTTGAGCTCCTTAATTTCTTATACCGAAATCCCACGATCCGCGATTTTGCGAACGGACACCGACGAGCCCGGATGACGGACCGTAGGAAGGTGTACGTGCAGGGTATCGCAGACATCGGAAGTTCCTCGGTGCGCGGTGCGTGGCGGTCTGTGGTCGTCTGCCGTGCGTGTCCGTCTGATTGCCGATCGTCGGATTCCACCATTAGTCGAGCTCCACGATTACTGACAAATTAATGCTTGCACTGACTGGACAGGGGGCCTAGACAAGTGAGAATCGCTTCGAAAGCGTTTCGTATTTCTACAACGACTTTCCGCAGAATTGAGATAAGCTTTTCAATAGCTTATGTCAGGACTGACATACATTTTTGCCTTTTCCATAATCGTTATCGCTGAATGTCGCTTTGTCTGGAGCCTCAGCTCCACTCAAATCTGTGTGGTTCATTCCTCAAAATACCATTACAGACACTAATCTACATGGTCCTACTACGGCCTGAACATGATTATGTATAGACTTTTTCTATCTAACTCTAAAAAATGTATTACTTGAATTTTTTACCTGTTCGCTTGGAGCTGGTCGAAGTTGTAGATTGTTTGTATTGAATTCGCACGATTACCTGCTCAGTGAGCCCGACGCCTCCTATTACGTTCTACGCAACTCGTGTCGTCTTCACAGTTCTGTCATATTATTCGTTAAGTTGTTAGACTCGCGACAATCTAAGAAGTCCGTTTTGACAGCTATAAAAATGCTTTATCTACACCCATGCTATAAATCCTCTCTAAAAGTTTCTGAAACAGTTAGCTTATTGCCAACATTAAAACAACCAGTCTCATAGTAACCATAATATCATCCAAACGGGTGTTATAATGTTGTACTGAATTTCATAATGAACATTCGTGTTTTAATACCCCTTATTATATTATATAACAGTTGCATAAATAACTATTGAGTAGCGATGAAAAAAGAAAATGTTTTCTTTTGTACTAATTCTTGAGACATATCGATTGAACATACTTAGAGACTTCGTAATCGACGACATATGTACATTGCTTAAAACTGATTCTCAAGGCATAACGTTTTATTACATGTACGAAAACGAAACGTCAAAACGGACTTCTTAGATTGTTGCAAGTGTAGTGTTAATATTTTTAATCACATATAATATACTGTAATATTTTGACGTTGATAGGCGCACAGTTATAAAAATCGGGTTATAATTAAACTAGTTACCCACTCACCTGCTTCGCACGGTTTTTACGACTTGACAAAACATCGAGATTTCTTATTTATATGTAACTTTAATAGTAACGTATTATACACATAAACCTGCCGGAATAAATTCTCTAAACGATAGTGAAAACCTCATCAAAATTTCTTGCATGGCTTAGAAGAACAACGCGGACATATAGACAAGCACGAAAAGTGACTTTTATTTATTTATAATATGTATAGTTACGTTAGGTACGCATGTGTTTTTATAATAAACACAAGCCATTCTTAAATCTGTAGAGGCGTCCTACATATTTCAGTATATTTTGATACTTTGGTATTTTTTGAGCTATTAACCAAAACGTAGGATTTAAATAATGCCTGTTAGGTAAGACATAATCTGCTTTCAATGCTGTTCCTGTCATTATTTTTAAGTTTTGCAATAGCAGCCTTTTTTAATAATTAGCATGATGGATTGTGGATTTGTAGCCAAGTAATAACTGCGGTCGACTAGGATTAGCTACAGTTGCCGCGGTTGGTCCGTGGATGGGTGACCATCTTTACATTTACATACCAAGACCCCTTCGTGGCTCGGAAAATAAGTAAAGCCGTTGGTCCCGGCTGTCGTTTGAAGATCTTTGTCTGTTTTTACGGATCGTCAGAAGCCCGAAAGTCTGACAACCAGTCTTACCTAGGCGTATCGTGTTACCCAGTAACTGGGTGGTGGAGGCAGTCGCTCCATGTAAAACACTGGAATTCAGCTGTATCCGGTTAGACTGGAAGCCGACCCCAATATATTTGTGAAAAGGCTAGGCAGATGATGATCATGGAGTTACAGCGCGAATAGTGCGATGACAATACTTTGACTAATGATCTTGAGGTCGTCAGTTCAACTCCAGCCTCGTTAAACTATTGCGAAGAACCCACATCTATTTAATAGTCCTAATACCAGCATGTTTATTTTTTAATAGTGGGCGGTTGGAACTTCCTTTTGTACAAACTCTTTGGATTCTGGGAGTGTGGCAATAGGGAATATGCATGTGATTCAAATAAGGGTCAAATATATTTTATATTTTTTTTATAAACTATGTTACTTCAGAATTATGCCTCCATCAATATTTTTGAATAAAATTTATTTTTGAGCGAGAAATATTTTTTTTTAAAGTCCCAAAAAACTGTGGGTAATTCAAATACTTGAAAAGGCTAAGAGCGGATGTGACGTAACAATCCGGGATAGCAATCAAAATGTCAATGTCAAGTCAATCAACAAGTGTCAAGTCAATGTTAAACGTTCATAGAAAAAGGAGTGTTTGACGTTGACTTGACAGTTGCTTGTCTGTTTTCACGGACTGTGACGTCACCACACCAAGCGCGCCAAATGGAGGACGTTTAAATAGCCTGGATCGGTTGGATATTTTTAAACATTTTTTTAACTACTATAAATTGCTTTTTTGCCGTCGAATTTTTTTACTATTATTTGACGATGTAAACTATCGAATAAAAATATTAAAAAAATACATGCATATTCCCTATTCTGTCCAACAATTTCGTTGTATTCAGCCAGTTGTAGAATTTTGTTTTCTTTATTATTTGACGCGAGATGAGCCATAAAACAAAACACAATCATAGGTGTACGACACAACATTTTGTCGTCGCATTATCTTGCGCCGAAATAAGACATCGACGTAAACTGATAGTCATATATGGCAAAACGAAATTCCTGCGACCCACGCAAAAATAACTATGATCGCACTGGCTTGTCCATGAAATTTCAAAGAAAATTAGGCCTTAATAAAACTTCAAAAACCGGCCAAGTGCGAGTCCATTACCATTATCTATAAAAACGGCAAAAAAATCATGTCTGTTTTATGGGAGCCCCCCTTAAACATTTGTTTTATGTTAATTTAATTATTTATTTTTAAAGTAAATATATAACAAAATATTCTGTGAATATGTCAACCGTCTACCTGTTGCCGTTATCAATATAGAGCAAAAACGAGCAAAAAAATCACGTTTGTTATAATGGGAGCCCCCTTAAATATTTATTATATTCTGTTATTTAGTATTTGTTGTTATAGCGGCAACAGAAATACATCATCTGTGAAAATTTCAACTGTCTAACTATCACAGTTCATGAGATACAGCCTGGTGACAGACGGACAGACAGACAGACAGACAGACAGACGGACAGACAGACAGACAGCGGAGCCTTAGTAATAGTGTCCCGTTTTACCCTTTGGGTACGGAACCCTAAAAAACATGAATGAACATTGTTTTTATTATGATCGTGTAAAAGTTATAAATATTGGAGTTATATGCTAGAGAGTATGCTTAGATAGTTTGGTTATGTTGAGAGGACGAGTGAAAGGTGACTAACAAAAGGTACAAGGCAGATGTGAGCGGAAACGCCGGGAGGGAACGCCCTAGAAGGACATTAAAGTGACCTTACTGGTGAGGTTTTCAGAAAGGCCAGGTGCGTGGTATTCGCAACCAGCGTGCGTGTATGACCAGTGTTTGAACGTAAAGGAAGGAAAAGGAGTATGTGAGGATCGTAGCAGTGGCGTTCTGTAGTTTCTACCTGCCCCCGTGGGAAGAAGGTGTGAGTTAATAGGGAATATGCATGTGATTCAAATATGGGTCAAATATTTTTTTCTATAAACTATGTTACTTCAGAATTATGCCTCCATCAATATTTTTGAATAAAATTTATTTTTGAGCGAGAAATTAATTTTTTTAAAGTCCCAAAAAACTGTGGGTAATTCAAATACTTGAAAAGGCTAAGAGCGGATGTGACGTAACAATCCGGGATAACAATCAAAATGTCAATGTCAAGTCAGTCAACAAGTGTCAAGTCAATGTCAAACGCTCATAGAAAAAGGAGTGTTTGACGTTGACTTGACAGTTGCTTGTCTGTTTTTACGAACTGTGACGTCACCACACCTAGCGCGCCAAATGGAGGGCGTTTAAATAGCCCGGAACGGTTGGATATTTTTAAACATTTTTTTAACTACTTTAAATTGCTTTTTTGCCGTCGAATTTTTTTAAACTATTATTTGACGATGTAAAATATCGAATAAAAATATTTAAAAAATACATGCATATTCCCTATTGTATATTGTATATTCATGCTCAAAGGCTCCCGAATCGTAAACAAAAACTTTCTATTTTCAAAAAAGTACTAGATTTGACGAGAAAATAGAGCATTTCTATAACCTGTCTATTTTTATAATTGTCTGTAAAACGGCTTGTTAGACTCGCATATCATTTAGTGATGTGCTAATGGGATGATGCTAAACAAAATGTTGAGCTGCGCGCTGTTACTATGCAAAAAAATGCTAATGACTTCGGTATCTTTGCAGACTGACTCTACCTAGTAGTTTTGAATGCTTATTTTTTTTGCATTCTATTTTCTTTTATTAAAATAAGAGCGTCGTATATTATGACACAAATTTTCCTGTTATTATCAGTCTATTATTTTGTTAAAATGGCAGTGGTGATGAAATAATTTACACAATGTAGGCGTCTGTCTGGGTTCGAACCCACGACCTAAAATAATAGGTTGGGGCCGTTACCACTGGAACACCACTGCTCCTAGTTTAGACCTTAACGTGACAACGTATTTTTACTGCGATTGTACCTAAAATGATTTTTCTTGGCCTGCGGTGGCGCTGACTTTGCGAAAAACAGTTATTTTAATGATGCATAGAAATAGAAAACGGCTAGCATCTATTAGCATTAGAAAACGGCTATAAATAAGCTAAATTATTATAAACAGATGTCTCTTTATAACAGACACATTTTTTTGTTTATCATTAAACTATTATTCATGTATGCACTTGGAGCTTTCCGTCTCTCCATGTAAAATACTGGTATTCAGCTGCATCCGGTTAGACTGGAAGCCAACCCCAACATAGTTGGGAAAAGGCTAGGCAGATTCATTGATGTTCTTGCAGCAGGTCAATGGCGAATAAAAATAGTGTTCTTAGTTCTTGAAATACGACAATGAGTAATTAGTGAATTAATCACAGAATAGATTTGAATAGAAAAGTGTTTGTTCCAATGTTTATGTACCTATGTGGTTTGTATTTGTCTGTTTATCCGTTTTTATTTTGTATATTTCTTCATCCGCATCCGTCATCCGCTTTCTTTCTGCATCCGGTTAGACTGGAAGCCGACCCCAACATAGTTAGGAAACGGCTAGGCAGATGATGATTTTGTATATTTCTTGTACCTAAAGTCTGATTCAAATTACGTGTCAAAGTATTTATATCTGTATAGTTAGTCAGTTAGTCATATAATTTAGTACTTAGTGTAAATAGTTAGTGGACGAATGAAACACTTGAAACTATCAATGAATAACTAAGTTTACGCTACTAGTATCGTAAAGGCAATACAAATTAAGTGTTTTGTTTACGAATAAAATGAAATAATAAAAAACGACTTTTCAAGAATTTACACAAAGATTTCAACTTTTTTTGCTGAATGAAATGTTGTTATTTTAAAGTTCACTTTTTGACTGTTGTCGTTTTTTAACTGTTTTAGTATTCTTGACATTTTACCAATAGTAACGTGACAATATCATCTATATATCACTTATACGCGGCAAGACTACTATTTAGCGAACTAGCAGTTTGCTGATTTTTTCTAGGAAGATCTTAAAATAGTCTTAACTCATGTGTATACCTACATATTTCTCAAGAATCGTTTTCCTAAAGCATCAGCCTATGTTATACCTGCCTACAAACAGATCTGTGCAGAATTTATACAAAGAGCGCGCATTGTTTTTATGAAGCAGACCAAATCAACACATTCTTCCAAGTATTTCTTATATATTTTTAAAAGAGCATTCCTAATGACGTAATTTCAGCCAGTGCTAATTTAGCGCAACCTTGGATGCATTGAATCAGTTCATTCAATTAAATTGAACTAAAGGTAATTATCAAATTATGTCATCGACCGACCGGTGTCACCGGTTAACGGAGTGTATCGTTTGGCATTGTTTTGATACTTTAATTGACTTAATTAGATACAATAAAGTTACGATTATTATACATATCTTTAGTCATGATAAAGAGATCAAGGTCTTTTTAGTGACTGGTGAAGTTTATTTTAAGTTATCAATCGCGATTAATGGTGGTAGGTTCGAACCCAGGCAGTCATTTTACTTTGTGGAAATTATTTCATCAACCCTGCTCTCAAAACGGTGAAAGGAAATATCGTGAGTAAACCGGCATGTCCTAGAACAAAAAATTCGAAGACGTGACATTGACCAACACTGGGCCCATGCTGTGGATTACGGCTCACTACCTCTCACAGAGGGGAGGCCTGTGGCCCAACACTCAGCAGTGGGAATATAACACCAAGGTAGCCCGCACAATTCAATTTTTCTTACGTTTTTTGTAATTTGCAATTCAGTGTCGGGTTGTATGTTGATTAAAATATGATTCGCGACAGCTGGTATTAAAAAAATACTTCAAATTAGATCATGAAACTTTGCATGATAACTGAACTAACTATAAAGCAGGTCTTATGAGTGTAATTTTTTTTTAATTACCATTATTTTCACCGTAAAAAGCAATTACCTAAACTTTTCGACGCTTTAGAGCCGCTAGCGCCCCAATCCGTCTCGTTCTCATTCAGGTCGCGAGTAGTATGGTGCGAGCGGGATAAAATCTGAGGTAAGGTGCGCCCTTAAGGTAATGATCTAATAATTACCTACGGGACCTAATCATCAGTAGCAGCCTATTTAGCAGTTCACTGCTGGACACAGCTAAACTCGGTCCGCGGCACCACTAATCCAGCACACCTTATCTTTGATGATTCTGATGGGCCCTAGCCCACAACTACCTCATAACAAGCTTTTCCCATGGCATCGCCCGCGTGGATGTCGGAAAATATCCCACGGGACCGACCTACAGGGATTAAAAGTACCCTTATCCAGGTTATCTATGTGCCAAACATCGACCGTTCAGCTGTTTTTGTAAATCCGGAACATACAGACAAATAGACAAAAATTATAAAAACTATATTGTCGGCACCAGACTCCTTCCCACACGTCGTAGCAATTACTTTTTTTCAAAAATATTGAATGTACGAAATCAAAAGACTTTGTTACTATTTTATTGTATGTAATATTCCATTATGGTTTACACTTTCCATTCAAATTCTATGTATGTCGATTGTGTACCAAAACAAATCATGCAATCACACGCTATTTGATACTAATAATCATATACGGTGTTTCTCACAACAATGCTCTGTTGGTTGAAAGCGTTATGATAATGGTCTCACAATCGGGCCGTGATTATTATTAGATGAATCCAGACAAATCTGGAATGTCATAATCATAATAAATAATCAGAATAATAAATAATAATAAACATAAACATAGCATAAAATGCTTTAATTTATGTGTCATGTATTGTGTATATCTTTTGCTGGAAAACCTAAATAAATAAATACGTGTTAATAATACTATAAACAACAATAATTATTTAGTATCCCAACTAATATTAGAAATGAAAAAGTGAGTTTGTTTGCGCTAAAAGGGTTGAACGAATTTGGATAAAATTTGGCACACGGGTAGACCATGACCTGAGTAAAGACATAGGCTACTTTTCATCCTGGATCGTAGACGAAGTCGCGGATAATGGCTAGTGATTTATAAATATATCTTTTAACTGTTTAATTGTCTCATAACTAGTTATCACACTAGAGAGGCACTATAGGTACCACCTACGTGTATATTTGTCCAGTATCTATTAGCATTTACTAGTTTTTATTCAAACTCTCAAAATGGCTATAAGGCCGAGAGCCATATACGACCGACCTTCTATCCCACGTGCAGTCTGGATCATGTAGATCAATGATTATCGTCAAAATCCATAAATATTAAGTGTTTTTATTGTCCGTGAGTATAATGCTTTTGTACTATGTGTTAATAGTTTTAATTTGTGAATGGATTTTAGTGTCATTGTTTGGTGTTTGTGCTGGTGTAAAGAAATTAGGGATCGGAGTGTTTTAATTAACGTATTGAAGAGATATTGAAGGTTTTATGATGTTCTGAACTGCAATAAATCTTTCAGTATGAAATCAATCAATCAACTCAGCCTATTGCAATCCATTGCTGGACGTAAGCTTCTCCCAGGCTGCGTCACAACACCCTGTCCTCCGCCTTCGGCATTCAGTCTGTCCCAGCCAACTTTTTAAGGTCGTCGGTCCATCTTGCTGGGGGGCGTTCCACACTAGGCTTTCCGATACGCGGTATCCACTCTAGGACTCGTCTGCTCCACTGGCCATCGGTCCTTCGACAAACATGGCCAGCCCACTGCGACTATGATTATAAACTAAAATTGTAATATAATTTACTGTTTTAGTCGTCGGTTAGTCGTTAACCACATGAAAAGAAGGAGATTATCAGTCCCTAACTCATACAAAATATTCAATGAGTACAAAATAATACCTAATTAATTAATCCGTATGTTCCACTTAAAACCAAACATGTAGAGGTACCTACATATACTTTTGTCGGATAATTAGCCAAATAAATCGTCTGCCCAAACGTCTCGCTTCGTTAGTCATACCTAATGGGACAGACACTGTGTTGCTGGCAATGTTGAAACATCTGACAATCACTAAAACTTCTGGTTCGAAGCTGACGTGAATGTTAAGTGACGTCCCGAGGCGTGGCGGCGGCGGTGATATGCAGTGTACACGCGGCCATAGTAAATTAATGAATGGCTACTTCGACACCATCATCTCGTTTTCGTTGACGGTGGCGTTTGACAAACAGCGTAAATATTTTGACGCTAGCGTTAACGGTTGATCATGTGCGGTGAGCCCGTGATTGATAGAGTGTTTAATCAGTCGTTAAGGAATATTGGCGATTAAAACGTTTAAACGGAATTATAGGGTAATTTTTCCTTATAGGCTTACTGAGTTATATTGGTTGCATTATAATCATACACATCTTTAAGGGTATTGGCATGTGTAGTGCATTTAAAACAATGTGAATAACTAAAAGTTAACAACACAAAGGATGGAAAATAATAAATACATATTTTGATTCTGAATGATTTTACTACTTAAGTATTGGTCTAATTAATACGATATCTAAGGATGTCGCAACAAGTTGGACACTACAATAATAGCTTTTTTAAACCTTAAGTGTTCTAAGACTAAATTAAAGTTCGTTTTTTTAAGATAGTAATTTGACAGATACAAATGTCAAACTCCAAATAAAAAAAACAAACGACTATGATTTGAAATGTCAAAATAATAACGGGGATTAAAAAACGAACTTTTGTTAAATAATACGTCAAAGATCGCCCGCCATATTATACATGGCATGTTTTAAGGTTATCCAACAAAACTAGATCTTTTATTTTTTGCCGTATTTTCAACACACACAACAGCGTACCTACACAGACACTTCCGGACGACACACGACCTTGGTTCATATCTTGAGCAAGTTAGTTTCTTGCATGGTTTGTTTGTTAGGTACTATAATAAGTACATAAACTGTGACATAAAAGGAGACAACATCTATTTAATGTGGGAAAACTACCTGGATTTTGTAAATGGAGTTACTAACGATAAGATAACAATAATTTTGTTTTAAATAGTGCTGCATGTGTAATATCATTAATTATAACTAAGTTAGGTCGAGACGAATTGGGTCAAATTAGCGACATTCTCGAGAACCCGCCTGAGCAAAATGAATATCAAACTTTAAAAGACTGGTTAATTTCGGCATAGAATGGTAAAAACTACTTACATACTAGCAAAAATACTTTAAAAAAAAGATGAAAAATTATTTTTGTGGATTACGTTTACTTAAACGTTATCCACAAAAGAATGTCAGTTACTTTGAGATAGGTAGATTTATAACTGTTTTCTACTTCCAAAATAGTTAAGAGAAAAAAAAAATTGGTAATCACGATTTTGTCATAATGTTTATAATGGTGGTGGTGGGTGTTGCTAACTACATATTTTCCTATTTCAATAATGTTTATAAGTACGTGAGACCTCACAACACCACCCACTAAAAGTAATAAAGTTAATCTGTAGACCACCCATAAGTAGCTAGGTATATAATATAACATAACATCACGCTTGTTTTCCCCGAAGAGCTAGGCAGAGGTGCACATTTTACACAATACTCACGAGTCGTTGAGCTCCTTAAGCTCTGAGTTGAGCTCCTCGGTTACTGACAAATGCTTGCACTGACTGGACAGGTCTACTCAAATCTGTGTGGTTCTTTCCTGAAAATACCATTTCAGACATTAATCTACATGGTCCTCATATGGCCTGACCAAGATTATGTCTGGACCTGAAAAGAGACTGCGACCTCTAAGTTTGTTTCGGCCTTTTTTCTCAGAGTAGTCAGATAGGAAACGCCGACCTCATCTAGCTTATTTTTAATATGACGTGTAAAAGTGATTCCGATATCCTATTTACAGAATAAACAATTTCACATTTCGCCATTTATGTTTAAGTCCCATGTAATTGGTGTGAGTCTATTATATACCTACCGGGTACAATTCTAGACTCCGGGCTGCTACTGAGAAATACCTGATGATAAAACTACACTTTGCTCGACCTGGGAATCGATCCCTGGATCTCATGCTCAGCAGTAACGTTTGCGATCACTAGACCAATGGAACAGTTTAGAATCATAGATTCAAATACCTGTTGACAATGGGAACGAGTCAAGGAGCTTTGAAATGTAATGAAATCTTTAAATGTCCAGATATCAATCAATCTGCCTAGCCTTTTCCCAACTATTATGTTGGGGTCGGTTTCCAAACTAACCGGATCCAGCTGAATACCAGTATTTTACATGAAGCGACTGCATATCTGACCTCCAACAACAACCCAGTAACTGGGTAATAATTATTACCCAGTTACTGGGTTGTGGAGGTCAGATATGCAGTCGCTTCATGTAAAATAAGATACCCCTTGGTAAGACTGCTTGACAGATTTTCCGGGCTTCTGACGCCTGTCAAAGATCCACGAATGATAGCCGGGACCAACGGCTTAACGTGCTTTCCGAGGCACGGAGGAGTCTTGGTATGTGAGGATGGTCACCCATCTACGGACCAACACCGGCAAGCGTAGCTTAACCTGATCGATCGACCCGTGCGGCTGTTATTACTTAGCATGTGGCTAAGTGCTGCTGCAGATATAAATCCACTAAAATTTTCAATAAATACACATAGACAATAAACATACAATACCATAAATATAAAACAAAACAAAGAAAGGAAATACATTTATTTAGCACAGACGAAAAAAGGCACACAATTTAATAAACAGCAGATAACAAAATAAAATAATATAAATCAAATAAAAAGATAAATAAAAATCAAATAAAAATAATATAAATCAAATATAAAAGTTCGATGTAGGAAATTATTATTATTATAATTATAACACATAGCCTACTTTCACAGCAGGCTTGGGCTGCTATATTTATGTATGCTCGGTAACACAAATACAAAAAAATGAGTCCACCTTCTAGCAAGAATAGGTCAAGGGGTTGTGTTTTTCCGTAGGAGTGTTATGTTATTGTAGGTTATGTTAGATACACAGGAAAATCCAATAACGTTGGATTCGTCAAGGATATTGCACTCATGTTTTCTAGGTAAATCTTGACCCGGTTAACTGTGTTAGTGGTGACTAGGCTTGCTAGTAATGACCCAATCGGATTTTAGCCTCAAAAACAAACTCAAATTTTTTATTGCATTCATGTGTACACCAGCTGTTACATAGGTATATTTAGCCTTTGTATGAATAGTTATGAAATAACATAAAATGTAAGAAAAATAGGTTTATTTCATAGAAACACTTGCATAAATATATTTATTTATTTTTCCCTTATAACTATCATTTTTACTATGATTCATAATATTATTCTGCCAATGTGGCTGTTTTAGGCCCCTTAAAGAGTACCTAGGTGTAGTGAGTACCGAAGAAAATGATAATATAAAAATATAATTAAATATATGCAACTATTTTCCATCAGTTTGACGGTGCCAACCTCATCAAAGGACACATTGTCATTTCATTAATTTAAATTTTGACATTGTAATTTTTTTATTGTTGTTTGTTTGTTGCAACTAATTTTGTACGCCATATATGGCAAAACATGAAGCCACCTCTAATTAATAATAAGAGCTTTCACAAAATAAATTATTATCTTATCTTATCACAAATCTCATTTGTACTCATCACAATAATAATTAATTAATTATCTTCATTTTCTTTCTGTTCCAGTTACCTGTTCACAACGCGATTATCTCCAAACAGAGCGAAGTACTTCTTCCCGTGTTTCGAAAACCCGAGGTTTGAAGCCGTATTCAAGTTCAAAGTTTACATCCTGAAGCATCCGAAGGATCTACAGTACACTAATACCAGTCTTGTCATCGCTGAAGAACAAAGGAGAGATAGGTAAGATACGAATACGGTAAGATTGTGAGAACGTTGTAGGTTTAGTGGACTGTAGACTTTTTTTTGAACATTTCCTATTTTTTTTTTAAGTATCTACCTGAAACTTTTTGAAAAGCCTAGACTGTCCTCCCATAACTATTAACACTGTAATTCGAAAATATTGTAAAAGCCCATTATCTTTTAAAAGAGTAACCGTGGAGTTTCTTGCCAGCTCTTCTCCATAGGAAACGACCAATTGGAACCGTGCACCTAGCTTCTGACGTTTCATAAGTGCCCATGTAGGCTTATGTGAAATAAAATATATTGCTTTTGATTTTTTTGAAAAAATATAGATATCACAAAAACATACATATAATCTCGCCTGTCATCCTCGAAGGGTTAGGCAGAGGTGTACCTATGATACACCCACATTTCGCCAGATAGGGGGCGAGCCTATTGACATCAACCCGGCACAAATCCAGGCTCCAGGAAAGCAATTCCAGTAATTCCACCTATTCTAGCTGGAAAAACCCAATATCACTTTGCCCGACCCGGAATCGAACCCACGACCTCATCCTCAGCAGTAGCACTTGCGACTACTAGAACAACGAGGCAGTCCAGAGATGTCGGTAACATAAAAATAAACACTCGCGAATAAGATATCGATAAAAGAACGAAAAATCTACAGGATTTTTCGTTATGAGACTGTTTTTGCACAAAAATCTATGCAAAAAAAAACGCTCGACAAGTATATATTACTTATATCTTTTAGCCGCTTAGATACATACGGCTATACATCAAGCTCTACATTTCCAGTATAAGCTGACCTCGCATTGTACGGAAATCCTATAAAATGCGAGCTCAGCATAAAGTGCAGTGTAGCCGTACTCGACATTGCAATTCTTCCCAATCTGTTTTAAAGGCACTAAATTCAGTAGATCCAAAAAACTTCCACAAATATAGCCTGTCCAACAGGCTATACTTTTTACATGGACCGGAAAAAGGTCTGTATTGCCATGCATAATAATAACTTCCGAATTTGGGTGCGACTCTTGACCTTCAGCCAAGATGGTGCTATACCGCTGCACTATTTATTGGGTCAACATACATACCATATCTATAATGAACGGACATTTTTGTACCTAAATGGCAACATCAAACATTGATGACTCCAACAATACTAGTAAGTATACAATGTCAATATTTGAACTTTACACACTGACGTTGATGTTTGGGAGTTATTATTTGATTTAGGTGAGTTGAGAAAGGTATTGTGTACTTAAAATTAACACCGTTATCGATTGGAAATTCATTTGGTATGATGTTGATCGAAAGATTTTTGGAAAATTTCGTTGACTCTAAACACACTACCTTGGTATGGTGGTTACCTTGTGTTTAAAGTCAACGAAATTGCCGTGTGCCGTGGCGTGTTATGACGTTTGAATGCCATCATGATTCGAGTATGACAGAGAGACGGAACTATTCAATGACCGATAACCACCATACCATACCTTTTTTGGACTGGCACATTTTTGGACGAGACATTGGTGCCGATTCTATTGTTCAGAAAAAGTTCAGTGCATCTTTTTCTTTCTATTTCATTAAGAAAAGGACAGAATATAAATTTTTGTTTAGTCCTGTCAAATTAAGGCGCTGATTAATTTGACAGGACTAAACTAAAATTTATCTTCTGTCCTTTTCTTACCGAAATAGAAAGAAAAAGATGCACTGAACTTAAATTTAGTTTAGTTTGTGAACAACAGAATCGGCACCACTGTCACGAAAGCTTAGGCAATTTTAAACTTCTCCGTAGCAGTCGGTTTTTCATGTTTTGCACAATCAACTTTTCTAATCTAAAAGTAAACACTCTGGGTTATCTCAACTGCCTCCCACATCAATATAATGATTTCACCTAAAAAAATAGTTATCCAGTTTTCCAAAAGATTATCATGATTTCTCTTCACTCCCAACTTGAGTTGTGGCTAATCGGAAATAGAAAATATTTTCAACTTTCCACTTTTTGCTGGGTGATTGAGCTTTAAACCTATAAAGACAGTTCTTACTGCAAGCGATCTTAGGTTCTTATAAAATGTTGTAATCAAGCTCCACTCTTGCAAGTACACTAAACGCCCATAGACGTGTCTTTGCAAAATTGCGATAAGATAAAGATCAGCATTACCATTCAACGTGGCTTGAGATTTTTGGTGATAAAAATCTTTCATGGAGTCCAAAAATATTCCTTATCAGAGAAACTACCATCACCGCTTACAGCAGTATTATTTTAATATTACTTCAGTGTAGGAAAGAGATGAACCTCCACAGGACGTATAGCTCCATCTCTTTCCCCCACGAAGTAAGATTAAAATAATACTGCTGAAAGCGGTGGTGGTAGGCCCCCAGTTCCTTTTTATTTATTTATTTATTATCTTTTTAGGAAAACTTACAGCTAAACAGATACAGTAAGTATAAGTTTAAACAAAGTATGGCCAATTACAAGTTTCCACAAGTAGTATTAAAAATCATATGAAACAGAAGGTTTTCAAACGTTTGAGTTTGAATTTGCTAATAGACTTTAACACAAAAACAGAAAAATGACTATTTACGCTCGAAGAAGCGATTAGAAAGAATTTTCTTCATTTTAGCAACACTGGTATTGAAAAAGTCATGTTTTGTAAAAATATGCACTGTTTTTGGGGTCCAATATATTTATTGCCTTTATTGCGAAGAGTAAATAAAAATAAAAGTTATAAAACTAAAACCCAACTAAGACAAAAAAGTCAACTAAAAAGGTGTAAACAAGAATCACAGATAGACAAACTAAAAATACGGAGTCGCACATGTTAGGGCTTAAAACAAACAGATACGTGGATTTTTTATTTGTCTGTCGGTGATTCTTGTTTTGGGGTTATATATTTTTGAAATGTGCTAATTATGCCCTTTCAATTGATAACCAACATGGCATCTTTAAATTTTTATTTTATTTTATTCTGTTTTATGACTTTTGTCCTCTAGAGGGCGCCATATAAAATGTAATGTGGCGTCGCATAGCCTATAACCAGCAGACGATCAAGACGCTTCCAACGATACCTTATTTGTCAAATTGTGATGAGTATTTTAGAAGATATTATGAGGGAACACATGAACATACATATATACCGATCAAAATCATAACCCTCCTTTTTGCTTTGCCGTAGTCCAGTAAAAATAAAGACACCGGAAAAAATAAGTTACATAATTATTTAAATATAAGTAATCTACGGTCAATATTTAATCATAGCCCGCTCACAGTAACACCGCCGTGGGTGCCAAGACGCTTTACCCTATAAGGCGACCGCTCCAACTCTAGTCACTGAGAATTGTGTCAATTATTGTGGTCGAGACGTGCGTCGTGACCGGTAACGAATGTTGCACACACGTTTGATTGAGAAAATCAATTTTTCCATAGCTGCATTAAGATAAGGTTCATAATTTAATCGATACCAATGTGCTCTTAGTACATAATTGTTCTTAACTTTAAGCCTTTTTTGAACCACCTTGTCTTCATTTGCCTTCATTATGAATCGCAAATGAATAATGAGTATGAGTATTTTTATAGTATGTAATGAGTAGGTTCGTCAGTTGCTGTAGTCTAAAATATCTTTACAATAATCTGGGCAAGCATTTTCCTAAGCTTTTTGTTAAATAATGAATGCAACATTGTTCATTATATTTTTAATAGCAACATTCTAAGACATAAGTCAAAAATGACAAATGACAGTTGTGTCTATTTCCCCTCTCTGATATTTACGACTCAGTTGTTTTATTATAATTTTCAACACACTTGCTCGTAAAGTGGCTGTTATAGAACCGCTTTTAGGTTCATAATGCAGTGTATTGTGGAAGCGTGCTTTTTACTTAACATTACCGCACTAGGGCGGTAATTTGCGCCACAGATAACTATTTACTAGTCGGAGTAAAGAAATGGCAGTATGGAATTAGTAAGTACTATCATGGCAGCATGGAATTTGTATCCAATAGAAATTGGTGTTGGTGAAGCTTTTTACCAACGATAAGCAAGCATTTATTAAAAAAAAACAACCATATGCAAACCAGTGGCGCTTAGTTATGGTAAAAAGAAATCCCATGCATACCCATGGGATTTTTTTTAACATCACTAAACTTCAGTGGGATACTTACTTATATATTAATTAGTATGAACTATCCTACTAATAAATGAGCAATCTCTATTTACACCCGAGCAGAGACTTGCGCTTTTCCGGTAAGACCGCGGGTGGCACGCGCGCAGGCCACTTGACCCGCCTAGATGAATCGCGCTGGCCTGCCCATGTGCCACCGCGTTTGCGCGGAATAAAACTCTATCTGTAATATTCAATGAGGGTTTATATCGTCTGTGGCAATTTCAGTCTATATTGTTCACTACCCTAACCCCATTTGCATATTATGGATTATTAACATTATTATATTTTTATATAGGCTGTTCAGCGGTATTACCAGTGCCTTTATTTACACCCACGCGTGCATCGCTAGCGGAAAAAACAAAACCAGCCGCCAAATATGAATAAATTATAATAAATATTTGTTAACATTTTTGGAATCATTATTAAAAATGTCGATTTCACGTAGGGGAGAAGAGCGTAAATAATAATAAATAGATTTGACTCCGCCATGGTACGTTTAGTGATAATTATTTTTTTTTTCTTAATCAATTTTTTTTTTCTATAGGCTATCTAACGGTTTTGCCAGTGCCTTTATTTACACCTATGGAAAAACAAAACCAGCCAGCGGCCAGCGCGCCATTTTCCATAAATATTTACTATAGTTTTCGTTGTGTGGTTTATTTTACCTATCAAAAATACAAAATCTAAAGTATTGCCACCCACCGACATAGAAGTTTTTAAAAGAAACTCCGGATAGTCAGTACCTGGCAACAAAGGTCAGTTAAACTTTATAAATCTATCATATATCATATAGTTAGGTACGTTATTGTAGCATAAGTTCTTACAACAAGTCTGTTTTTTTCCTCGCAAGTGTGTTGAAAAACTTCGTATGAAACGCGTGTGCATTGAATAATACACTCTCGGCTACCTTATCGCGAAAACATCGCCTCGACTGTAATATCCAAAAGAGCACACTCGTATCACAATGTACTAATAAAACCACAAGCTACACTAAACCACAAAACTCTTCACTTTTCTTAGTTTATTGTCTGTATGTTTGAATTTCTGAATTTCTTAGCTTTTGCAAGCGGCTTCGCTCGCTCGTGTAGACGACTTTGAAATGTTAAAATACTGAAGATGTTGTTCACTTTATCCAATCTAGAAAACTAAAGGTACTAGGGTAGCAGCACCCACATAGAGATAACCTAACTCTTTAACAAGAATACCAGACAGTCTTCAGACGATAATGGACCAATTTATTATCCAATCGCGTATGGCCCACGTTAAAACCGATCACGCACGCGACGCTCCCATTGTTTCAAAGTAATGATTATCCTTCATATATTATAATAATATATTGTAATTTTTATTACCGAGTAGTCTTTATTTGGTAGTACCTATAACTATTAAGTTGGCTTAGAATTATCTTAGTCAAAGAATATAAACTATTAGTCTTTTCTAGCGGATTGAGTCGTAGGTACTACGTAAGTCTTTACAAAATATTACACAACGATATAATTGAGGATTTCTTTTGCAAAGCTCAATGGCTTTTTTGTAGCGGCACAGAGCTAAAAAAATATAACATTAGTCTTGTCTTCAATTCATAAATACCATGACATTTTCAAAGGTAGTGCGCGCAAGTTATGTCTGCGCGCGACTGGCTGGCGTGCTGTACTGTAATATTTAAAAGATTAAATCTTATAATTTTATCTTAATATATTTATCTTATAATAATATGAATTAATTCAATAATTCCTTATCTATATGACAAAACGGCAGCATTCGATTAGTTCCGATTCAGCCGCGTGCAGTTTAGTTATTGTGTATAGACAGAAAATTAATTACTCTATATATGTAGTCCGACTTTCGGTATCTCGGTTCACTCGTGCAAAGCGACGGCGAAGTAGATCGGGTGGTTAAGCACAGAATTAACACTGGATGGATGAAATGGCGGCAGGTCACGGGAACAATCTGCGAGTCCCGCATTCCCCTTAGGAAGATATATAAAACAATAGTTAGACCTGCTGTCTTGTATGGATCAGAATGTTGGGCCACAAAACGGATGAATGAAAAGCAATTGCATGCAGCTGAGATGAGATGGTAAAAGGGATGTGTGGTGTTACACGAATGGATAGAATAAGAAATGAGCACATAAGAGGAAGTCTGAAAGTGGCACCGGTGACTGAAAAATTGTGCGGAAATCGGTTGTCATGGTATGGGCACGTGATGCGAAGGAATGAGGAAAATGTTGTGAGGAAAGTTTTGGGTATGAATGTCGATGGCTATAAGAGTAGGGGAAGACCAAAGAAACGATGGATGGACTGTGTGAAAGATGATATGGCTAGAAAGGGGGTGACTACCCAGATTACGGCTAATAGAGAAGTATGAAAGAAAGGGACATGTTGCGCTGACCTCAAATAAATTGGGATAAGGGCAGGAGAATGATGAATGATGATGATGTAGTTCAAATTCTAAGAAATAGAATCTTAAACTTTAGATTTCTAATAACCTAAGCTTTCCGATGATGATACTTTAGGTAGGTAAATTCCTTACTGCTTACGACACCTAAGGGCGAGGATGACGTGGCTGCTCAAATCAGGGAATAACATGTGCATCAATAGAACTCCTAAGCTGACCTATGGACCCATTATTCTCTCTAAATTACACCACCGCACTGTTCATACAAAACTAAAATATCCATGTTTTCATAGCCGTTTTATTCATGCAATTTGACACTTAGGTACTGTCATGCTAGGAAGCCAAGTTCAGCAGAATACGTATTTCGACTAACACCATGACCAATAGGGATGGTTGACTGGGTAATAAACATAAAACTTATAAAACTAAAACCCAACTTTGACAAAAAAGTCAACTAAAAAGATAAAAACAAGATATCACAGACAGACAAATTAAAAATCCGGAGTCACACGTGTTGCCGCAACACGTGTGACTATAAATCGAACCGATTACGTGTGATTACGGATTTTGGGCCTTCGAGAAATATCTCTCAGACATACCGGTTTCCTCAAGATGATGGTTTCTTTCACCGTTTTGAAGCAATTGATAACTATACAATATGCACATGAATACGGAAAGTTGCAGGTGCGTCCTTTGCGTTAGAACTCGAGACCTTGGCAGTTTGACGGTCACACCACTAGGTTAAAACTGCTGTATTTTTTTCAATTTTAATGTAACTTAACTAAACTAATATTAATTAAAACTAACTATACAAATAAATATATTAATTAAAATATGGCGTCGAAAAATTTTCTCCGATAGTAGGAGGAAAAAAGGAATAGTTAGTTGTTTATTGTTCCGCTGGTAGTATGTCGATAAAAAGTAGCCTATGTCCTTTCTCAGGCTCTAGACTATCTGTGTACCAAATTTCATTTAAATCGGTTTAGTAGTTTTGGCGTGAAAGCGCGACAGACAGACAGAGTTATTTTCGCATTTATAATAATAAAGCAAGGATAAATTTTAATAATAAAACTAATCATGTTTTCCTTTCTTTTCAGTGTCCCAAGGGATTATGTAATAGTAGAATACATGCCCTCACCACAAGTCGGACTCCACCAGGTTGGGTTCCACTACTCGCGGTTCGCGAGCAGCCGTGCGCAAGCCCAACATAAAAATGACACACTCATCCTATGGGCACCTATCGACGAACTACACGACTACAAATTCATTCATAACTATGGAATAACGATTATTAATCTAATACATGAATATTCAAAGGATACACGGCCGTTGGTACAAGGTCCGATCAACTTGATAGCAGTGCCGGCCATAATCAGTGGTTATGAAATTGGAAGTTGGAATTTACTCACTAACGGGTAAGTCATTATTAAGGATATGAATCCTAAAGAGTGCTGATTTTTGTAGACTATTCATTCAGTAACTAATAACATTGTCTTAGAAGTTAGAACCGATTATATGGAAAATCCGGAAAATTTTACCTACTAAATACATTATTATTTAAATCGTGTAGAGATTTTTATGTCAATTTCACAGTATTTTACCGATCATATATCATTTTTGTTTTAATAATATTTGACTCTTGAATGAAGACGATTGTATACATGAGATTTATGAGATTCGATATTGAAATGTTTGTAGGAAACTAACACGACAACCACCGAAGTTACAACTACTAATTTGTCGTTCTGAAATACCTAAGCGAAGCACATAACTCAAACAACATAATCAGTAAACTACAGCATACTGACCACGATATTGTCACAATATTTACAAAACAGACCGACATTACTAGACGAACACATAAACACAAAATACAAACAAACACAATTCTGGAAAATCGTTTGACGTCGACGTTTCATAGAAAATCTCACTTCCTGTACGGACGACGGCTAATCTAGCACATTTCCAGTATAAGCTGGGCCTCTCATCTTACGAAAACCATATACAATGACAGGTCAGCATATACTGGAAATTTTCAATATATCATCGTGCGCATCGAAACAGTCGCAAAACTTGACCCATATTCTAAAGTTAGGATCTGAGTATATTCAAGGTTAGCTAATGAATAAGAGCAGATTATATCAGCTGTTATAACAATGTTCCGTCTGGTCTGTTCCTCTGTTATTGTAGATTTAATATTTATGAGAATATTGGAATTCGCCTCATTGGTAATTTTGGATCGCTTTGTAATTTTATAATATGTGGTTATGAACAATTTGATATTTATAATAATTGAGTATCGGTTGGCAAGTAACACTGCTGGCAGAATATACGGTATTGTGTGAGAAAATATATTATTTATATCTCGTTGCCAATTTAAATATAGGTGAGAGTTTTTCGCAGTTGTTACTCGTATGAGTCATGGTTTTCATAACATATTAAATGACGTGTGACTCAAACAAAAGATGTTACAGCACTTTTAGCGAGTTGTTTTGTTTTTCGAACTATAAATAATGATTTGCGAAATCGTTTAGAAAGATTACATTAATATTTATCTGCTGCAATATTTCAACTTTCAACAGTCGATTCTTGATTGAATTTCCTGTGCAGTTTTCTGAATCAACTAAAGCATATAGAAACACACATTCACAGTAAAAAAAAAACTGCTCTTGTCACTTTAGTTCTACCAACTACAAAAGCCCCAAATAATAATCGGTAAGTGGCATAATTATGTCTAAAAATGGATTCTTTAAACATTACAGAGCCTACCGAATAGTAAACATTGACCAATTTACGAGCATCGACCAAATAGAATACATGACCTTTGAACTGGCACAGCAGCTCTGCAGGATATGGCTTGGCAACCCAGGGGAGATCGCGAGGACGAGCTGGAAGGAGGAGTGGTTCAAGGAGGGCATGGCTACCTACTTGGCTTATTACTTCTTGACCCAGGTGAGTAATGATGACGTAAATGAGTAAATTCCAAAATTCCAGGTTGAATTTTCTCCTTGCCCAAACGAAAAAAATTCCCTGAACTATAATGATTTTTTCTTACTCCTTTTTTTTTTTTTAAGTCGGGAAATTATCCAATGACTTCATAAGATACTAAAACAAAATATATACAAAGTAAACTATTTTGTAGTTTGCGCGGACCCCCTACGGGTAAAAGCCTCCTCCAAGGAATGCCAGTAATCTTTGTTGCTGGCTGTGTTTAGCCAACCTTGACCCGCCACCTCCACTATCTCATCTACCCATCTAGCGTTAGGCCTGCCTCTGCTTCTAGTGCCTCGTGGTCCAGTCCATTTTGTTACTCTTCCCGGCCATCTATCATCTTTAAGCCTGACCACGTGACCTGCCCACTTCCATTTTCTTTGAAGTGAGAAGGTTAGGGTATCTGTTACTTTTGTTTTCTTGCGAATTTCGACGATGATGTAAGTACTTACACACAAATGATATGATAGGTAATCATTTATTTTTGATAGTAGTTTAGCAAGCAGAAGTTTTTAGATGCTATTCTGCTATTCTGAATTATTTTTTAAAATATTATCAACAATTGACTAGGTACTGAATATAAGCCTTCTATAATAGGATATTTGTATCGCTATCTTTTCCATCTTCGACCAATTTGAATGACACTGTCTTTATTTTTGTAAAATACTGTAGAACTTTGGTTCTACAGTAATTTTCAAAGGTTTCTCAAATAACCATTTTTTTTTTTTGTTATCCTACCCTGTCCCACTGCTGAGCAAAGGCCTCCCCCAAATCCCTCCAAGCATCCTTTCCCAAGGCCACCTCGATCCAACCCTAGCGGTACGCATGTAGGTCGTCTCGCCACCTCTCCCTGGGCCGGCCTCGGCGGCGCCGTCCATCCTCAGGCACCCACCGTGTGGAGACTGTTGCCCAGCGGTAAATAACCTATACCTCCAGAAAATTATAATTATAAATCCAACCCATTCTCTAATACTTTCAGTATAATTACGGCATTCAAACACCGCACAGACGTCATATAGCCGACTATGGTCTTCGTATGAAACACAGGGCGATGGCGGTAGACTGGCATCGAACTACCCCTGCATTGGAAACCTTCAACACTTCCATGGCCATAGAGATACCGCCAAGGTATAAGGAACTGGTGACCATGAAGACTGGAGCTATACTGTGGATGTTGGAGAACTGGGTGGGTTCTGAAAAGTTTCATCAGTCGTTGGTGCATTATATTAAGACCAGGTGAGTTGTCTTCACTAGTCTATTGCCTCCTCTACACGTCGACAGATGCGTCAGCAGATGTCATCTGCCGATGCGGAATTTGCAATCCGTTTGTTGTTGGTTTTTGTGGCGCGCAACAAAGGGCGCAAGCGCACGGCGTTTGACCAAACGTCTGACAACGCATCAGTGTTTTGTTCTGTTCCTATGCCAGCATCCAGCATCTTTCTTCGTCTTCTTTTTCATATCTTTTTAATAAATCTACTGCGATGCACACTCAAGTAGTAGTTAAAAGTACTTCATAAATAAATAGCTGCGGCAGCTACGGTCTCAACATCCATTTTTTTAATGATGCGTGCATGCTAGTTGCGTCTGTCGAAAATTAACACAGACTGAACGACCTGCAGACGTGTAGACGGCTCGTGCTGAGCCATCGGCTGATGCATCTGTTGACGTCCGCTGTCGCATCTGTTGACGAGGCACGAGGCGGAGTACGAGGCTTAACGCGTTGTTCAGACAGAGACAGATTAAAAATAAATTATTTTTCTATGGTTGATTTGAGAAAAACAGTTAATTACACAGTACATTTCTTTTAAAATTACAGGAGAGGTAGGAGAACATCCATAACCCTGCAAGACTTCAAGACGGCACTAGATCAGGACACGGTCGAGTGTCTCCACCAGTTTTTCAACGGCTCCACGGCATCTAGGATCCTTGGCTCCTGGTTCAGACAGCGAGGGTATCCCGTGATCAACGTCCAGGTGTTGAGAGATCGGGTGCCTAATGCTGTTCAGTTGAAGCAGGTTCGTACAAAAAAACCCGACTTCTGAAAAAAATACTGCAAAGTGAATAATTAATTTCGGAAGACGGTGTCTTTGGTTTAGAATTTTAATTTTTTTGCTACCGAATTTTAAAGAATCCTTCGAAATAGCCACTACAAATTAAAACATCATAATGAAACGCAATATCTGTATGTCTACGTTCGTTCTACGCTAACGTTACTATCGCTAGACCTGCCATTGGTTGACTTTGGGTAGTGACTCTGCTGTCAAGTTGAAGGCTCTCAGGTTAGCCAACCGGTAAAGATATGAAATATAATTTTCTTCTTCTAATACGAAGACATATGACTTTGCGTGTCGGGAACCGAATAAAACCGATTTGCATTACACGGCTAAAATACGAACAGTGCCAGGTGGCTCGTCAATTAAAGTCCGTGACTGTACATGAAACAGTCAGAAGTTTAAAAACTATCAAGATATTTAAATCGAAATAATACTCTTGATTTTAGCCAAGAATTTCTAATTTGACCAACTGAACACACTAGTATAATTGTGCACCATTAAATTTGAGCAATTATTTGAGATTGATGGTTACCTACCTGCCTCCTATCTACTGAGGATCACCATACATTTAATTAGTACTTTTTCAACATGTCTCACCATTTCACCATTTTTTTGCTCAAAGTAAAATTTATTTTCCAATAAATCCCCTCATTCTCTTTCAGAGGCAGTTTAGTTTCACCAGCAATAATCGCTTTGACACCAACTACCTGATCCCCATATCGTACATGGTTCAAAAGAACCAGAACTGTTACAACTGCTACCAGCCGCGCTTCACCATCAGGGAACAGACGTACACTTTCGGAGAGAACCTCAATGATGGATGGATTATACTTAATAGGAAAGGTTCAGGTAAGTTGGACTGCATGTATACAAAAAGATTTGTCTGATTTCTACCTTGTTGGAAACTGATGCAGAATGGCTGACTTGCTGATAAGATTAAAAGGAGAAAAATCTAATAAAGTGAATGATGAGTAATTGTAGAACTTTTATCAAGAATTCTGACGTTCCAATTTTTTTGTCAGTTACGTAGTAACCGAACAATTTGATAAAACCAAAAACAAAATCCTTAAAGAAAACCTAAAGTTTACGAGTTAAAGAAAATATTGCTTTGGTTCACGTAAATCAATAAAAAAATCTCAACTCTTTGAGACTTCAAACAAAGCTCTAACTCTACTCCATAAAATACCACTAAATGCAAACTATTAATTGAGCCGCAGTAGATACTAATAATAAAACCGGTGAACTTGACAAGTCCTTGGCTTAGCAATGAATCTATTTCTGTCATACCCACGCTCGTAAAACTGTGCTGATTTATTCACGATACAATGCATTTTGTAGACGATGTATTGCATAAATTTTATTACGCCGGTAATTCCGAATCTCTTAGAGGCCTCGCCCACGGCGACTTTATGTAGCGATGCTGTCGCGCATGTGTATCGATACAGCCGCGATGCTGTTGCTGGCTGTGTAGTACACAGTGTGTACCTTCGCCCCGTTTCTGTTGCACGTTGCAAACGTGACTAACGCGCCGTGGGCAAAGGGCCTTAACTATGTAGTCTGACGGAGTTAATGTCGTTAAAGATTGAAAGAAGAAGAAAGAAAATACGTTTATTTGCGGCAAACATGATGCTAAGAAAATACAAATACACGAAAAATAACAAATTGGGGGAAAATATGCGTCACATTCACGCAAAACGGCCATCGCTCAACTTAATGCTGCGACCTGCGACCCTATGGAAGTCGGCCCCAGCGCTGGTTTTCAGTGACAGCCGGCGTTGACGTGAAGACGTCAGATTCAATGTCAATGTCAAAACGAAATTTTGACGTAGGTACTTTTAAAAACTATTTAGTGCTGACCTGTGCTAGCTATCGTATATTACATAATTATATTTCATAATTAATAAAATATGAAAGAGTACACACCAGGTAGTTTTTCATATTAATTTATTTTTTAAATCAGGTCTTCATTGATAGGATGATATATACCAAATAATTAATAAGAATTTTGTATTGTTCCGATGTCTATTTAGGAATATTTTTAATTTTCAGGATATTATCGAGTCAACTACGATGAAGTTACTTGGAGGCTGATAGCAAAGACTTTGAAGGAGAACATGACAACCATAGAAGAACTAAACAGAGCTGAAGTAAGTTCCAAGAGATCACACTTTCACGCACTCGATACTGTTGCGATATACACTGAGATTTCTAAGCGTGTTGCTTCGGCAGTTTTCTATGAAAATGTTATTATTATAATACTGTTACTTTTATACTGTGCTGTGGTAAAGTAAGTAAGTACTACAAAAATGGTGTCTGAAAGCGATCGCCTTGCAAGTTCGATAAGACGGCCCTTTATACACTATTTCATAAACATATTTGTCATAATGTGTAATCTAGTTTTCAAAATGTGTAAATAGTTAGTTGTGTAAAGATTGTATTTAATCATTTTAATGTGAATAATAAAAAATAAATAATGAGAGAGGGTATAAAGGATCAAGGCAAATAATATTAGCTACAGTAAGATTTTTATTATCTTGGCAAAAACTAGAATCTCCAAAATTCTACATTCACTATTTTAATACCTGGTGTTGACCTTGACAAAAATCTAATTATACACTATGAATATTCCAGATTGTAAACGATGTATTTGCTCTGTACGTGGCGGGTGAGCTAGACGTTCAGCTTGCTATGGATATACTAGACTATCTAGATAAAGAACGCAGCCCTATAGTATGGGAGTCGGCCATGTCTGGTTATGAAATGCTAATCACTGAAGGAGCTAATTGTAATATGACCAGACATCTGTATTGGGATTGGGAGGTAAGACATACTCGTATATTAAATTTGTGTGAACACCACGATAGTCATTATATAAAAGATGGCTAGGAAAGGAAGTGAATATTATGATGACGGCTCATAGAGATGCTAGAAAGTAAAATCGTACTGTGACGACCACAGATACACATCACCATGTCATTATATCTACATCGCCGCATCTTACTGACGTCACGCAAAATGCTGTCCCGCGCAGTATAGCGCGCGATGAGCATATACATATATATTTATGTCAAAGTCCGGTGACAAATTGATTTACATGCTTTCAAGAGGTAAGTAACGACTAAATAGGTTAAATCGGCGTAGAAGATTATGAAACAAATAATGATCACCATTTTTTAACTCAATTATTTGGGGTCGGCGCAATTAATTGTTTAGTTTTTTTTTTTGTAATTTGTTTAAATGTGGTATTGGATTCCTCACAACTGTAGCAACTGATTTTTGTACCCAAATTATTTGTATATAAATATAAAATCTCTTCTATTCTATTAAATACTTCTCTATTAGTCATCATCTCGGCAGTCACACCCTTTCTAGCCATATCATCTTTCACACAGTCCATCCATCGCATACTCAAAACTTTTCTCATGACATTTTCCTCATTCCAAAACGAACAATATTAGAATTGGAATTAACAAAATAATTTCAACAATTCCAGAACTACATGATCAAGAAGATATCCCCGATCTACTCGCAGCTGACGAAGAGTAAGGACAGTCAGCATCTGACGCGACTGTTCCGCAGCAACATCGTGCAGTTGTCGTGCGCGCTGCACAGCGACGCGGCGCACGCGCACGTGCGCAGGATGTACGTCGAGGACAGGCGCGGCAAGCACACGTGAGGACTAATACGTTTTATCAAACCACGCTTATTGTCGATACAACATCAGTATGCACGTGTAATGGTGTGCAGTGTGTCTTTAGAAATGTACTTTTAGTATTGGACAGGCTTGCGTTTAACTACTGCTTAACCTGATGGTAGCTATGATGAAGTTTATGACAGTACACTCTTGCCTAGAAACCTATAATTTTACTCGAGACTTGAGGCGTGAGGTGTATAATTATTTATATAATACATGCCTCAAGTCTGTATTTACCGTTAGGATTAGGCAAATCCATATTTAACCAATAGGGAATATGCACGTATTTTTTTAATATTTTTATTCGATAGTTTACATCGTCAAATAATAATTTAAAAAAAATCGACGGCAAAAAAGCAATTTAAAATACTTAAAAAAATGTTTAAAAATATCTAACCGATCCGGGCTATTTAAACGCCCTCCAGTTGGCGCGCTTGGTGTGGTGACGTCACAGTCCGTGAAAACAAACAAGCAACTGTCAAGTCTCCTTTCAAGTCAAGTCTTGTCAAGTCTCCAACACTCCTTTTTGTAGGAGCGTTTGACATTGACTTGACACTTGTCGATTGACTTGACATTGACATTTTGATTGTTATCCCGGATTGTTACGTCACATCCGTTCTTAGCTTTTCAAGTATTTGAATTACCCACAGTTTTTTGGGACTTTTAAAAATTAATTTCTCTCTCAAAAAGAAATTTTATTCAATAATATTGATGGAGGCATAATTCTGAAGTAAAACAGTCTATAAAAAAAAAAATTGACCCATATTTGAATCACATGCATATTCCCTATTATGCTGTAAATCCTTTGTAATAGGGGAGTGTCTGTTACCACCAGACGCCATTAGCACCAGACTTCGGAATAAAGTCAAAAGTCTAAAGTTCATCATTTGTGCCACCAACCTTTATCATTTGTGGATGACTCATTCTTTTATTTATACCAGTAAGCTTGAATTTGATATAGTCGTAGCTCAATTTCTTACTTTCATTTCTATATTAACTTTTTCTTTAGCTTCTATAGCTCCTATTTTAGCTCGATGTATAGCTTCAACAATAACTCCTAATGAATCTCTTTTTGTATCTGCTCAAATATTATCTTGTTCGGTTCCAGCCTGTTCCCGGACTGTCGCATGTCGTACTTCTTCGTGTTGGCCAACGAGACCTTCAGCAGCACGTACTCGCGCAAACTGAACCCCATCGAACAGGACGACAAGTGGATCGCTGATCAGAAAATGTAAGGGACAAGTGTGCATTTCCTACCTTTAGGCATTTTCATCATCATAATAATCTAGCTTTTGCTCAATTACCATGTTTGGGTTGGTTTCCAGTCTAACCGGATGCAGCTGAATAGCGGTATTTTAGAGAGAGGCACTAAACAAAATTAATTTTAGAATCCACGTATATTTATAATTATATTTGTAATCACGTTCAACGATTTCGATGAAAGTTGCAATACGGGGCGAAAAATCGACCTAGCTAGCTTTCATTTCTGGGAAAATTGGTTTTCTCTATTTTCACCCTAGCTAAGCTCGGTCTACTAGGTACTATTTATGCATTGACTCAACTCTATTTCAGACGCGCGAAAAACAGATTCTTCGGCAAGATCCCACCAGGTGAACCGAGACCAATGCCTATTGTGATGTCTACTACTGAAAAGGTAAGATTAGTATCAAGTATTCATAATCAAGTTGTATGATTTGATGGATTTATATTGAAGTGATAATAATGTTGATGGATGGAAGGGGAGGGGAAGACCAAAGAAAATTTAGTTGGATGTGTGAGAGATGATGAAAGGAAAGAAAAACCGGCCAAGTGTGGGTCGGATCACGCAAAATCTTGGGATAAATTCATCACAACTACGGAAAAGGGTTCCGTAGTTGGGATGAATTTATCCCAAGAACAAACTTAACGTTATAGTTCTTCCATACATTCCAACTGCAAATGTAAGTTTGTACGCACACTATTGAGAGATTTGCCATGTTATTACACTACACATATTATTATAGTATTAAACCATAGACTTCTTGTAGGTTTTCCTGTTAATCTCTAAGTTTAGAACGTTTTTCAGTTTCGGAGATAATGGAGGGGAATGGTAAATTTACTATAAAATAATTTATTTTAAAATTATAAAAAAATATTTTTGGGACCCTCACAGTAAGCCTTTTCATTTGTTATGTCACACAGTACACATTCATAATTAATGTATAATATTTACGTTACATGTCCGTGTTAGGGTCGTAGAAATTTATATGTCATAAGTACGAGTAGATTCGGAGCAAATCGGATGTGACGCGACAGACGGACATCCAGAAACGCGAGTGCTCCTATAAGCATTCCGTTTTTTCTTTCGGACGTATGGAACCCTAAAAAAGAGAAAAAAACGTGGGGCACCGACCCTAAGTAACATGGGACAAGGGCAGCAAGATGATGTTGGATTTATGCTAAGAAACTGCATTAGAACTTCCTTGCATTGACACAACAAGATGGCGGCGTTGTAGACAACTACGTAATAGTTCGTCAAAGTGAGAGTTGGTATTTTTTCTTCTTTTTACAGACAACTGAAGGTGTCACCGAAAAGCTGCATGCGGATGGAGCACCGTCACTAGAACATTCAATTATGATTATATTTGTTACCATTTTTATCAACCTTTTTACGAGGTAAATCATTGAAATGTTAACAGGAAGAAATATAATATAATAAAAGTAAACACTTAGTTCTACCAGTTTTTAAAATGAGATAATATTCATTTGTTTTGAATTAAGTTTTTATTCGTTATTTATTTAATAGGCTAATTATTTATGATTGTTAAATACTTTTTATAATTGTTTTCCAAGACTGTTCCCGCCTTAAAATACTGGTTTTGGATTTCTACATTTTGACAATTATTATTTCTTTTAAATAATTTTATAATGTCTAGTGACTGCTTTCTCAATGTATTAATTTGAATCTCGATCTTTGTATTGTAGTCAAAAACTAAATACTTAACTTAAAATTCAATGTGATCCAACACATTTTTGAAAATGATGCTTACTTAATATATTCAATAAAATAGTATTATTTATTATAATGCTTTCGATCAGAAGGGAATAAATAAGGTGATGTCTAATTTTCAATCTGTAAAACCGGGGCCACATTCCTTCTTTGAACTTTATGATCTGCGATCACTTTATACATACTTTCTGTAGGTATAAACAAAAACGAAAATACGCAGAAATAATATTTCTTGTATAATAAAATCAATTTCGAATAATAAAAAAAATAACAGTTTATTAATTTCTAGTCAAAAACCGAAAAAAAAGCATTTTTAATTCTCAATCTATTATTAACCAATCAATTTATTTAGATAAGCTTTTATGTAATTATGCAATTTGTAAATAGTAATAACATTATAATGTGCCTTAGTCTAAAAATTGGTCTTCTAATGGCCGATAACAATTAAAATTCTATTGTGTCTCGTTAATGACAGTTTGAGGTCTGTATTAAGAATATTTGAATAACTTGATTTAAATAAATAATATTAATTATAATAGGTTTTGTATCTTTAAGTGTAAGTTGTTTTATTCTTGTTGTTTTCTACCATTAACGAAAACTTACATGATTGAAGAATTCTACCATAATTTTATACTATAGGAAAAATACGATGAATAAGATGAAAATTAAAACTTGAACATTTATTAATCATTAAAAAAAAAAACTTGACATTTATTGGTTACACTATTGTCTTTAAGACTAAAAAATTACAAGACCCTTCGAATTAAGTAATCATGGAACGAACTCCCCTGTTTGATACGAATAAAAAAAAAAACAGTACGTATAGATCTTTATTTTTTGCTTTTATTTTACACCGCCACCATTTATGATACAGAAGTCCATAGCTCACAGCACTAAAGTGCATTTTCAGCTATCCATGTATATACATGGTTCTTGAAGTTTACATCCCAGACTAAATGCTGAGAAACTTGGTCGAGAGCTCGCTCAACTGCTTTTTCAGAGTCGTCTAAATTGCTGTTCTGACTATGTACCCAGATTGAGAACTGTGGAGAGAAATAAAACATTTAGACGTGCAATTATCTAAACGGCTAAAGCGCGGACTGAGGCCGCTGCGTTGAAGTCCGCGATCGTCGCGACGATCCGCATCTTCGAATTCTGTAAAATCAAAGACGGGCGCGGACCGTCCGCGATATAAGTTGAATAAACGTTTTGAATTCGATAACCTATTTAGAGTTATGTTTTTCCAAATGCGTTTTAGCTTAGTTGGAGGTAAACAAGATCATTAGCAATGTGTATCCCACAAGGTTTAAGAAAGTTAAAAAAATATAAGTACTTGAAAACCTAATAATAAAATTTTGATCACCGAATAAGTAGGATCTTAATCAGTGAATTTACATTCTTTTTTTACTTCATGACATCTACTATTAAAATGAAGTCCTATAGTCCAACGTCTACTGATGTTAGATATTATTTTAGTTTCGATACTTACTAGGTGACTTTGGTCTTCGACAGCCATATTATCAGCAAGAATGAAAATCACCCTTCAAGTTTCTGAGCACCACCGTACCTGAAATAAAAACATCATATTATTTAGGTCACCTTAGCTAGACCAACTACCGCCATGCAAACTGACTGTTTTTTTTACTTTCCTAATGTGCGGAAAGACGTTTAAAAAAGTTTCTATTTTAGTCACCGTTGTATTACTAGAACGCAATCAGCTGTCTTATTTTGTAATAGGTGATCGAATCAGCTGTTGCTGTTTACTTATGTGGATATGGAAATAGACGTACATTTTCCTGATTTCTGAAGTTCTCATTCTCATGAAGCTGAACGCTAGGTTTGCATTAGCGTAACTGCTTCCTGCCACCGCAGCGAAGATCTTCACTCGTTCCTCAACACCGTAGGGGCTATCGGCTGCTACAGCTTGCTGAAGTAATCTATAAGAAATAAAAGTTCCATTTGAATATTAGTAAAATACAAAATTCATAAAATCTGCCTCAAAAGTATGGTAGGAAAGTCTACGAGGTGTTCTTCAATGATTGAAATTGATTTCGATTATGTGGTTGTACCTAAGATCGTTCCTAGCGGTATGCCAATCTCATTTCTTGGTGCACCTTACGCTATTGATCTCTGAAGATCACCTACAGTGGTGGAAATGACAAGCTGGGTAACGACTCGGACATCCTACCCAAACATACAACTTGGTAGGTACTTACCCATTTATAAAGACTTCGTCTTGCGAACAAGCCAAGGACTCTAAAATTACGAGTCTCTCATAAAGGGTCGGTTCTATCTCCAGTCTTGCATTCAATGCTTCAATGACCTCTTCGTCGCCTTCCCTCACCATCGTACAGTACACCGCTGGTCTGATCTCATGAGGGATGTTGGGATTGCTGGAAACAAAAGGTACCTACATTAAAGTGTCTGAACCAAATCTGGTAAAAATGGAAATCTAATGGTTTTCTTGCTAGCGTTTGATTTGGTATAATGACAAATTAAAAAAAAAACGAAAATTAAACAATTTATGAAGATCATCAAATCTTTTGGTTTTAATTCGAAAAAGACACTTCAGGCCTGTTCACTTTCCAGATTTTATATTGGTTTTTGCAGATCTTTCATCTCTTCTGCGAAATATTTGTTCGTTATACAAAAAAGTAAATGCACTGCTTAGAAATATGAGACTCACACTTCTTCATTGTTGTTAGGATTGTAGAACCACTTCTTGGCAGCGGCTATGCAAGGCTGGTAGTTGGCTCTGCAAGCGTGGTCCATCACCAAGCCTCGAGTCAACGTTTGCATCGCTGGCTCAAACGTAAACACTCCAGGGTAGAATCCTATATTTTCTTCAAAAGCTCTTATTGTTTTTTGAACCATTCTCTGCAGCAAGAAATATTGTTATTTATAAATCAAATCTTAGTCATTCTAATTACATAATAATGATAAATGTCACCGGCATCTATGTACTTCTGCAATACCAATGCAATTACCATCACAGAAACAAAGCTTCATTATTGCATGTTATTTTTGCCGGTACTATCTGTATCTGTATTTTAAATACCCACCTTTTGTGCGACGTGATTTAAATAATTTTACAATGCCTATACAGGGTTATTGGTAACACACCAACAACCTCTTAAGGAGTCATTGTACTCATCAATGACTCCTTAAGAGTCGGATATCAGTTTCAGTTGTACTTTGTTCCCAATGTGTATTTTTATCCTAACTAATATTATAAATGCGAAAGTGAGTTAGTTTAATTGTTTGTTTGTTACGTTTTCACGCTAAAACGGCTGAACGGATTTAGATGAAATTTGGCGCTGGGGTAGACCATGACCTGGAATAGGAAATAGAATACTTTTTGTCCCGATATTCCCACGGGATCAGGACATACGAGGGTGAAACCGCGGGGCGCAGCTAGTCATTTCATAAGTAATAGGTAATACGGGCTGGTATCCGCAACGCGTATTTTGCGTACGGGTGGGAAATCACTTATTCGATCCACCTCAGCTCCTCCAAGAAGGCCAGCAACGCCTTGGTGTTACTGACCGTTGCCCGTAGGGTACCTGGGTTACCGAAGTACTTTGCCCTGTATGTGGCAACCACCGGGCAGTGTAGTAGCACATGAGCTGGTGTCTCGTCGTCCTCCATGCAGGCCCTGCACAGCGGACTGTCTGTGACTCCTATGACAAAGAGGTGTTTATAAAAGACCCATGGCCAGTTATAGCTGCTGTAACAGTTCGCAGCTGTTGTTTCGTTAGTCGGAGCACCCGCTTCGTGAGGCGGCAATCGATGGCAGGGAGTGCTTCCTTAGCCTGCCTGCAGTCGCCTTGGTCCAACGGATATCTATGGTCCAACCATAGTTTGTAGTGTTGATCCCTAGTGCGTTTCCTTACCAGAGAGCGTAGGTACCCGAAGGGGAGTGGGGCAATGGGTTCAGGCCCCACCGGTGCCATGCTCGACCCCCTTCGAGCAAGTTCGTCGGCTGCATCATTGCCCAGTGAGCCGCTGTGTCGTTTGATCCATTGAATGGTTATATTATTGAGGTTACCCACCTGGTTAAGGCGCTGGTGACACTCGTATATCAGCCCAGAGTCAACAGTGTGGCTGTTTAGCGCTTGCAGAACAGCCATACTGTCTGAGAGTATTCGTATCGAGTAGTTCTTAACTTCCCTGGCCATGACAGCTAGTCATTTATAAAGTGATGATATTATCGTAAAAAGATGTAAAGAAATATGTGCACGCTATCATTACCAAGGACGGGTAAAAGTATCTTCATAATATATTTCCATATATTTTACTCGTGTGTGTGTGTTATCGTGATGTCTTCGATAATATCGTCACGTCATACATTATTTGTCATAATATATACGTGTATAACTTGTGTACGAGCAATTTAAAATATGTAATAATAATTATAAAAAGTAGTTTTAGTATTAATAATGGCTGTAGGAAGACGAGAAATAAACAACTGTTTCGTTCTTAACCAATTTATTTAAGTTTTTATATTATATTTTTTGTAATATGTACACATTACAAACAATAGCATGAAAAGGTTTTAAAAATAATGTTAATATGCCTTAAGTCTAATGCTAAAAGGAATATTTAAATAATTTTAAATCTAAAATTAAATAAGTTTTTAGTATTTAATTTATGTTTTTAGTATATTTTTTAAACCTAATACTAAATTTGAGGCAAGAGGACGCGTTTGCCCCAGATTTAGATTTTTTTTCCTAAGTACCTATTATCTTAAAAACTATAAGATAAAAATATGAGTGAAAATGCAGTAAAAAAAATATTACTAGTCTACCCTTATAAATTGAAATATTAAGAATCTTAATTATAGGTATATAATATAGTTAAATAATTATTGCGAAAAAAAAACTAAAATAAAATATTTATTATAAAATTAGACAAACAAGACCCAATTTAGGAAGGGAATGCATAGAAAATAGAATAACGTGTTCACCTCCAGCAGGGATTTAAAACACGGTACGTACTATAATTATATGCTTATATGAACCAAGATGTCAAATAAAATGAGCTGAAACTCTAGGTACTTTATGGAATGGTTCAAAAGATTTAATTATACCTTGGCGGGCCACTTTTGTGTAACGTTATGATAATTTGGGATATTATTATGTCATTCTGATTACAGAATTTAATAGAATTAGGTATTATAAATTCTATACTAAACGATTACATTTTGTTTACTTCTATTCTTAAACTAAGTCACTTTGTGCAATTTTGGTATAACTAAACTTAAATTAAACTATGGCATTTTCGAATAAAACTTTAATAATATAAAAATACAATCGTATTAAATAATAATAAGATGTATTTTTAAAATCAATAAAGCAGTTGTATTATTCTGCAAGCCATTTAGAAACTGCGGATAATATCAGTTATGATATTATTGAGTTACTTTATCGATCACTTTATCATTTAATTATTATAATAAAATGTAATATTTTACAAACATAATATTAGTATAACATTAAAATATTTTATAACTTATTTCTGATAAATTATCTTTTTAACTTATTATAGCTTGTATTGTAGAGTTTTTTTATTTATTTATTCTTCTAACACCTACATATTAAACATAATTTTAATAAGTTTTGATTACTTAATAATGTATATAAACTACACTTAAAATTGAACTTCGAATATAAATTGACAGATTAATAATAATAATAACTATCTTACATTATTTTTAGAAGATCAACAATCTGTTTCTAGACTTAATTTTGACGCTTGTCACTTGTTTTTCCAATTGAACTACCTTAAAAAATCAGTAGCATAATTATATCTCTAGTTGTCAAATCACTCCTGCGTTTTGATCATAAACAAACTCGATTATAATAATAAAATTGAGTTTGTCTATGTTTTTCTTTCTTTATCAGAATCGAACCCCGCCGTAACAAAATCAATATTTTCAAAAACAGATCCTTGATCTTCAAAACTCCTTTACTTTTAATGATTTAACAACCCTACGATTATGGACACACAGAATGCCATAACTGACAGAACCAAGGTTGGTGCATGGTTCTCGTCTATCCATTCATATACATAATCCCTGTCCCTTGCATCCCAGACTAGATTCTCCATAATTTGTTGAACAGCTCTGTCAGCAGCCATTTGGGAGTCATCTAAATTGTTGTTTTGACCCTCTGCCCAGATTTGGAACTGTGAAAAGATATACATTTACGTTTACGACAAAGGTACGGTTAGTGGAAGTCTCGAATAAAATGTTAGTTACATTTTAAACAAATTCTTATAAATTAAATTCTATTTCCACGAAGTTATCATTGATTTTCGAATAGGAATGTTTAGAATGTCTCAGTGAATTTATTTTAACGTTTGTCCTCTTTACATTTAAGCTAGTAATGAAATCGCTTATTTTCTATCATCGTTAATTTTGTATGTATTTTAATCTCGATACTCACTTGTTCACTAAGGTCTTCGTCAGCCATATTATCTGCAAGG
Organism: Lithophane semibrunnea; assembly: GCA_947363905.1. Lineage (NCBI taxonomy): Eukaryota > Metazoa > Arthropoda > Insecta > Lepidoptera > Noctuidae > Lithophane > Lithophane semibrunnea. The sequence continues at coordinate 2,972,225 of OX376194.1, read as the reverse complement.
ATGAAAAACACCTCTTCAAGTTTCTCGGGACCACCGTACCTGCAAAAATATATGTTATAGTAAGTATATAGAAGCTATAATACTTCAAATATCAACCTTTAAATAAACACCGAGCAGCAGAAAGTCCCGTTGATACAAAAAAAAACACGTACATGTTCCTAACTTCAGCAGTTCTCATTCTCATGAAGGCGCGAGCTAAGTTTGCGTTCGCGTAACTGCTTGCTGCTACTGCAGCGAAGATCTTCACTCGTTCCTCAACAAGGTAAGGGCTATTTGCTGCTATAGTTTGATCGAGTAACCTGTAAGTAATAATAGCTTCATTTAAATATTTGTGAATTACAAAAAGAAAATATCTGTATTAAATATAGTAAGGAAATAAAGTCTTCAAGATAGTGAACGTAACGGTGTTCGACTTCAAATAGATAGTTGTGCCTAAGATCGTTCCTAGCGGCACACCAAACTCATTAACTCGAAGCGCTTTACTCCATTGGTTTCTGAAGATCAATAAACCACGCCAACATAATTAAAACTCTGCATAATTAAAGCATCTGGTTAGAGTCTAACCAGATGCAGCTGAATACCAGTATTTTACATGGAGCAACTGCCTATCTGACCTCCACAACCTAGTAACTGGGTAATACGATACCCCTTGGTAAGACTGGTTGTCAGACTTTCGGGCTACTGACGACCCGTAACGACTGTCAAAGATCCACAAATGACAGCCAGGACCAACGGCTTAACATGCTTTCCGAGGCACGGAGGAGTCTCGGTATGTAAAGGTTTTCACCCATCCACAGACCAACCTTGGCAAGCGTAGCTTAACCTGATGGATCGAACCGTGCGGCTGTTATTACGTAGCCACGAGCTCGTCACATTAATACTAAATGTAAATATACATTTAAATACTAACCCATTTATAAAGGCTTCGTCTTGTGAACAAGCTAAGGACTCTAAAATGACGATTCTCTCGTAATGGGTTGGTTCAATATCCAGTCTTGCATTCAATGCTTCTATGACTTCTCCGTCGCCTTCCCTCACCATCGTACAGTATACCGCTGGTCTGATCTCATGAGGGATGTTGGGATTACTGGAAACAAAAGAAAACGATTTTTAGCTATCGTTAAATACGTACATTATGAACGTATGACTGATTGACCGCTTTATATTTAGATTCTGAAGGTTTTTTTTCTACATTTTCATTTAGATAATGATCCATAAAGGCTTGGTCTAATTATGTCTTTAAAAGCAGTTTTGTAGTTTCTTTCTCTTCAAGTACCTACTTTTTTTCTATTAATCCACTCCACTAGCACTTTTTAATTGTCAAGAAACGTAGATATATTTAGTAACCTATTCTGCATAACTATTCTTCAAGAATCGCAAAAAAACCTGTAAGAAATCGACACGTGTTTCACCTCTCAACGAGGCATCGCGATGCCTCGTGACGATGCATCGTCAGGATGACGATTGAGCAGTCGTAAACCAGAATACGACGTGTTGCCACACCAAGCACTCGACGCAGCGACCACGACCACGTTCTCTGCGTCCAGCGCTCGATGTGGCAACAACATTTAATTATTTTACAATAGTGAAGATTATGTTTTATATCGGTTTTATTTTTCATGTTTATTAATTAAACTTATTTTAAATTATTTTTCAGTACATGTATCAAACAACTGCTTCTAATACTCACACAACTCCATTGTTGTTAGGGTCGTAGAACCAGTCTACGGCGGCAGCTATGCAAGGCTGGTAGTTGGCTCTGCAAGCGTGGTCCATCACGAGGCCTCGGGTCAACGTTTGCATCGTTGGCTCAGTCGTAGCCACATCAGGATAGAATCCTATTTGATCTTCAAAAGCACGTATTGTTCTTCGGACCATTCTCTGAAGAAGAAATAATAATACTTAGGCAAATCGTCCACGACGCTACTCAAAAGTAACTTGTTGGAAACTCAAATCAAACACACTGCACCGCACTGATTTCTTTCACTCTTCCTTCTTCGTTCAGTATATCTCTATGTGGAATGCGCTCCCCAAGAAATCAGGATGGCAACCAACCGATTATCCTTTAAAGCTAAAGTTCGTCGGTAATGTTTTCCCATTGTTTCTCTTATTTGTTTTAGTATGTTCGTGTATTTATTTGTTCTTATATTTATAAATATTTAGCTATATTATTTATTTTATGTTTACGTATTTAAATAAGTATTTATTCCACTTTGGATATTGCACCTACCACTGTTTGTGTCTGCATCACCCAAAGGTTAACTGGTAGAAAATGCCTATGGCATTAAGTCCAACACATTTGTGTGCTTAAAGCATTAAATAATTCACCAATGAGTAGCATTTATATTTAAATGGTGGTTCGTACACGCTAGTTTTGTGATTGATTGGGTGAGTTTGTAACACGTTACTTTAGAGTAGCTGAATTAGTGTATTTTTTTAAATAAATGAAACCTTTTGTCGTCTCCTTAATATATATAATATATATGTTAATCAACGTAAATATTTTCATATTCTCTCAAGAATTAGCCCTACTCACTTACCAAATAAATATCTGGATCTAGATCTTCGTCGTCATCGACAAAGGCTACCAAGCGTTTCCTCAAGAAGTCCATATTTCTTACAAAGGCTTTCCACGGTGCGTATTCGGTTTCATGTTCCATGGTCAAAACCAACCTGAACGCGAAATCGTAGTCTAATCTCCCTGCTCTAGCTAGGTTAAGAGCATCGTCTATTAGCTGCGGACAAAAAGTGATTAATAATTAGCACCGAGTATCAATACGTTGTTTGTTTAGACTTTAGAGGTATGAGGAACAGTTGTGCTATTCTGTAGAAATCTCACAGTGAAAACTTAGGTGAACTGAGCTTGTAGTGAACTGTCACTGCCTTAGGATTAGTAGGTATCGATGACAATGACAGCTCACTCCACGCTCACTTCACCTAAGTTTTCACTGTGAAATTTCTATAGAATAGTAATGCAGGGTGTAAAGTTCACTCATGCTCTATAAAAAAGGGAGGATCCTCCGATAAGGCCTGTGTTGTGTCTGGTGGACAACTGCCCATATAAATGCTGATCGCGCGATGCTAAACGCTGCTTGCGCGATGCAGGATTTCGCGTGACGTCAGTGTGATGCGTAGTTTGCATGTGGCGATGTAGATGCCGCCACATCATTCCCCTCCGGAGACCGGGCGTAGACAGTAGGGCTACGGGTTCTTTTAATCCACTTATGCCAATAAGCATCACTGAAAAGTTGTGTTTATAAAATACTTACAGTAGCACGATTGAGTGGATGGATTTGTTCCCTCGTCTCTGGTTCTTCAAGAGCTTCAATGATTAAGTCCCAAAGGTCAGGCTCGTAAGTCACGCGATAGTACCCTGGTTACAGCAAAGAGAAACAGTCATCACTACAGTACTTTCAGTTATTTCATCTCTGACAGCAGCAACCCATAGCAACCTTATTTTAATGATAATAAAGATGACTCTAATTCTGACACCGATGCAAAATCAGAGGTTAAATAATGATTATTTGGTTGAGTATTTTGAAACCAGAATATTTAGCTTTCTGTGGAAACAGTTCCTGACATTTAGTTTCTTGAAGTCAATAAGTATGAAATACTTTATCATAAAATCATTTAAAAAACCAGGAGCCGCGACGTATTGAAAAATGATAGAGTGTTCCAGTGCGACAATGAGATGAAGCCAGGATAAGTTGCGTTACAATTACTTGTATAATTATACAAATAAAGGTCAACAGAACGAGTAGCACCAGTCCATTTTCGCAATTGAACAATAACGGCTCTAATACTTAAAAATACTGTCCCAACTTATGTCAAATATTGAATTATGAAGCTCACCTTGGCCCTGGATATTGAAGAGAACCCAATCTTCGTCACCCAGAGAAAAGACCAAATTATGAGTTTGGTCAAACATATCGACTGGATATATTCTTTCTATATCAAAGTTTTGTTCTATGCTGGTGGTATATGTGATTGGAACTCGGATCGGGATGAATGGTTTATTGGAGAAACCGAAACGCTCCTACAAAACATACAAAAAAAATGATTAAATATTGATCAGTTTCGCCTTAATCACTGCATTATACTAAAGGAATTTTAATCTGCCCGCCTGCAGGCGTAGCATGAGCACCGTTTTGTCGACGGAAGAGTAGACAAAAATGACGTTTCCTGTAGACAGTACGACGGCAGCAAAGTAGAAGGGGTCAACTGCACTTTTTACGAAATTCATTCTTTTTACATAATTCGACTCAGAATTCTTTGTTTTGTGATAGAAAACTTTCTTCCGAAATAGTTTACATATAAAAAGACCTAGACAAAGATCGTTAGAAATAAAAGACAAAATGACAAAAATGAAGAAACGAACTGTCACTTTTTATAGAAAAAGCTACAGAAAGCGCCATGCTACGCCTGCTGCACTCGTAACAAGACCACTTCTGCCTACATCACGAAGACGAAGTCACGATGATTCACGCCGTAGAAATATATAATACAATCTGTATTTTGTCTTTAAAAAAATTAAAGACAAAATACAGATTGTATTATCCGTTACTACAGTGGTCAATGTGGTCATGCTGATCATACTAATATTTGCGAGTGTAACTGCAGAATTTTGTTACCTGAGCTAAATATACCAATTTATTTACCTGAGTAAGCAGCACTCCAGAGCCCCGTACACGTGTAACTCTTATCAGTGGGTATCCGTTGTTTTTAATCCACGGTTCCAAATACTCATCGAAGTCGCCAACCATACCAGTATTGCTTGATCCAAGCCATTCGCTGTTCACGGCATCTATGAAGGTTAACGAGTTCACCCAACTTAGCGATCTGGGAAAGAAGGTAATGATTTATGAAAGATAGTTAATTAATTCAAGCGTGACTGCGGAAATCCATTATATAATACAATAGACGTAGGTATATATTTAGTAACCTATTCCGCTTATCTATTCTCCAAGAGTCATAAAAAACGAGGCATCCTCAGAATGATGATTGACCAGTCGCAAACCAGAACACGAGCGGTCGGTAGGGCAACACGTCATGTTCTGGTTTGCGATTGGTCAATCGTCATCCTGAATTCCTGAGTATGCCTCGTTGAAGGGGAAACACGTGTTGGTTTTTTATGACCTTAGAGAATAGTTAAGCGGAATAGGTTACTAAATATATATCTACGTCTATTGTATTTTATGATTTATGAAATTAGCCGGGTAATTCTGGACAACCCACTCGGGTGGCTGGAGGGAGCTAGATAAGAAAAGCCGCGAATCAAGATAAATAATATAAATAATAAGATAAATAATTGGCGAGGCCTGTGACGAGTCGTGGACTGCTATAGGCAGATTACAATAAAGTTTGATCGACATAATGCTTTTTTTCATTAGGAGTTTCACTAACGAGTCCAGTTAGTCCAGGCAAAAGGCTAATAATACAGAACATAACTTCTGTATATCCCTTAAATTATACAAGGCTATTATGTAAAAACACAATATTTTAGTTTTCACATACCTATTGAACATTTTTTTCATTTTCGTTGATCGATAAGGCTATGATAACGTTATGATGAATGTAACACTCAGAATCCATTATCAGTTGACAGATGGTAAATGATAATATACTTTGGAATTCGTCTTGATATTTGTTGAAATTGTATTCAGTAGATAGAAGTAGCTTTAAAAAGTGAAACATAATACGGGGTGTTAGGGTGAACACCGTTATCCTTGCAACCAGTGGTTTGGTTTCATTTATAGAACGTAAAATCAATGGAAAATTACAACTTTTTTTTTCTTTTTTTTAATTCTACATTTTACCACAAGAGCCGCAAGTTCGTTGTCCTATGCGCTAGGGCAACGAACTTGCGTCTCAACACGGGCGGGGGGTACGGGATGTGAACTGACCGGCCGCGAGCGCGACCCCTCCCTCAGTCAGTCAGCTGTTTCACTACAGAGCACGGTGTCGGATAGAAACTTTTTAAAATCTTTTAATGAAAATTACGTTTTTTTTTTGTTGTGTTCGGTCATTTATTTTTATATTTAAGTCAACTACCCATTGTTTGAATGACAAGACTGTTTACCCTTACAGCCTGTATATTTTTAATCACGGATTTTGAATGTTACTCTTTTGTATTTTATTCTCTCTGTGTAATAATGTTAAACATAGATGACCTACTTTATCGTTTTTAGCGATTTCTTTCAAATAAAACAAGGAAAAATATTTTTGACATATTCTCAGCAAAAATTATGCCAAACTTCGATCAAAAAATGCCTAAGAGGAAATAGGGTGGATCTTTTTCTTCATACAAGTCATAATTTGAGGTTTGGCTCTCGTCTATTTCCTTCTCCAATATTGGAACAATTTGAAAGATGTTTTATAAATTGAATAAGAAGGATATTTACTGTACTGACGAGAGCCGAACCTCGAATTATGACTTTTTGTATGGAGAAAAAGACCCACCCTATTTCTTAAGTGTGAATTAGTTATTTTAAGACTTACTCTCTATTTGTAAGTGCACTCCCTGCCAACTGAATGTAGTCAGTATTTGTATCACCAAGCACAATCCTCATCATCCTCATTAACGCTGGAGCCTTATACTTCAGAATTCCATTCACACCGATATGGTCTCTAATTGCATCTTCATCGAACAGATCATCATCTGGCTCTAATACTCCTGAAGATAGGTAGGAATCACGGAGTAAGCTCTCTTGTATCACTTCAGTCACGAATAAGGTATTGACGTCGAGCATTGTGGTATCTGTTCCCATACCGTCACCTTGGAACTGTAAGAAATAATAAGAAATTATCTTCTTCATTAATTTGGTGGAATCTTCAGTATAAAAGTCATCCAAATTTCTTCTGGGAGACCAATTTAATCTGATCCAGCCTGTCCCTTGCTTTCCTTCCCTAACGACAACGCCCTAAGCCGGGGTTCGTCCTCCGAAGGGGGTGCTGTAAGTCGCTTTGTTTGGAAAGTCTTATGCCTAGATTGGAGGCCTTCATTTATTAAAGCACACACAGGAAAGTCCAACCAGTCTTACCTTGGTAAGACTGGTTGGACTGACCCAGTAACTGGGTATCGTATTACCACACTCGTTACTGGGTTGTGGAGGTCAGATAGGCAGTCGCTCCATATAAAATACTGGTATTCAGCTGTATCCGGTTAGACTGGAAGCCATCCCCAACACAGTTGGGAAAAGGCTAGGCAGATAAGATGATGACACAGGAAAGACCGGCTAAGCAGCCGACAACAAAACAAAAAATCTGGGAGACCAAAAAATTCTTTAGCTTTTTTATTTGCAAAACAATGGATCAAATATCGATGATCTCTTTAATAAGAGTTACAAGCCTAGACATGAGCTTTTATGCAATAGTTTTTAGGTTTAGTTTTCTTTGTACGGTCACACGTATGACCAATGACCGCATTGGCTTTTTTTTCCTACAGTTATCGCTGTTATCCAAAGTGCTACTAAACTAAGGTAGAGGTAAGGTTAATTAATAATGTTGGCTTAGATTATGTTCCCTTCTCTATATTGCACTGGTTTTTATCAGTTGTGCGACAGTGACAGGAATAATGCTTAGCCCAACCACGTAAAGTTTATTATTATCTAGACATTTTCAAAACTTACCATTCTCAGCATTTCCCAGCCTGCATACGACGCGAGGCCTGACACGACCCATTCGTACCGCCAGTTCTCCGGGAAGATCACGAATCCAAACCATTGCTTGGCCATTGCTTCTGCTATCTTCGGTAGCCCTATACTTCTCTGCTTCACGGAGTTGATCGTTTCCATGAATAAGTAGGGCTCCCTGAGAACATCCATATTCATACATATGTCCTGGACTGACGCTAGTATTTTTAGAAAGGTACGGTGCAAGGCATGTGTTTCAAATGGTAAACCACACGCTTGTGGCGCTTGCTTCAGTCTAAGACGTATAATAAAAAATCATTTGCAGCGCGTGTCTCGCCCTGTCTCAATGCCTTAAAAGTCTATACGAATATGAAAAGTAATTCCTTTTCCAGTTCACATTTTTCAAGTGGAATAATAAGGGACTATTGTGGGGAATTCTTTCCGCAAAGTTCAGGGTCACGGTCTATTAGGATCAAACTCTGTGTTCACGTGCGTACCCCCACTGGGAATCGAACCTCTGGGTCTGAGACAGGTGGTCTAACCACTAGCTAACAGAGGTGTACAGGGTGTTAGGGTAAACACCGTTATCCTTGAAACCAGTGGTTTGGTGTCATTTATAGAACGTAAAATCAATGGAAATTGACAACTTTTTTTTATTCCATTTTACCACTACAGTATTTACCCTTTCACCCTATGCGCTAGGGCAACGAACTTGCGTCTCAACACAAGTGGGGGGCGTGGGACGTGACTTGACCGGCCGTGAGCGCGATCCCTCCCTCAGACAGTCAGCTGGTTTGCTAGCGAGCACGGTGTCGGATAAAAACTTATTAAAATCTTTTAATGAAAATAACGTTTTTTTTTTTGTTGTTACTCGGTCATTTATTTTTATATTTAAGTCAACTATGATTTGAGTGACAACGGTGTTTACCCTGACACCTTGTAGATGTAAAACTGCAAAGACTCACCAAATGCCAACCGTAGAAAGAGCGTGCCAGTCGGTAGACACGTCTGGAAACGCTACGATATTCATTCGACCATCTTGATGCAGAAGAATTTCTGTGTATTGCTTGTTAGTCCATTCATTCAAGTTGGTGTAGAAGGAGTTAATAGCTACTGAAGCTATAGCATCTTGATTGGAAATACCTGCTCTTCCATATAATAAAACGTTTGTAATTGGTATGTTGATATTGACAAAGTTGTGAGCTACCATTCCCCAAAGATGTGGCGGCCCCACCAATGAACGGAATTGGGTCCTGGAAAAAAAAATTAACACATAAGTAAATTTTAATTTATGTGTTACAAAATTTTCAAGGGTTCTCTCTGTCCTTCCACAATAAGTGACAAACACATTTATTACATCATATATAATATCACACCTTTGTTCCCCGAAGGGATAGGCAGAGGTACACCTATACAGGGTTATTGGTAAAACACCAACAACCTCTTAAGGAGTCAATGTACTCATCATTATGAACAACGTTTACTATGCGCTGTTCAGTACATTTATGTTCGCATAACTCGTCAAAATGTACGGAGCATCACATTTTTTTTTCGCGAATTCATATTAAATTTGTTCCCATAGTAAAAAAAATTCATAATGATGAGTGAAATGACTCCTTAAGACGTTTTTGGTGTATTACCAATAATCCTGTAAATAGTACACCCATATTTCGCCAGTTATTTTTAAGTCCCATGTAATAGGGGAGAGCCCATTGCCTTGCACAAATCCAGACTCCGGGCTGCTACTGAGAAATTCCTTATGGAACCAGCGGGATAATAGTGTAACACACTTACAGTAGCAATTGGTTTTATTTTGACAGTTCAACAACATTAATTGCGATAATTATGTTGTTAAGCAGACAAATTTTTCGAACAGGTATTAGCAATCGATTCAAATTCCCTAACTTAGTATTTAAAAAATCAATATGATTCAACTAATTACAAAGTTAGTAGGATACACAGCTTAGAAATTTATTCTACATCACTCAATTCTTCTTCTGAAGAATCTTCTACATTAAAATCTGGCATAGTTACTAATATTTTGTCAAAAATTACTAAGACTTACACTAGAACTTATATATATTAACAGTAGGGGGTATTATTAATTCTAAAACCTCAGAAGGAAGTTTACTTGTCGGTTTTTTGTGAACTACTCTATCCTTATCAGTAGTTGAAAACGCAAAATAATTCTTGGAATTGGGACAATGGTCCAGCTAGTATGTTCTAATCGAAACGCTGCCGCGCTGTGCGTTGATCGGTATGTTTATTGACTGACAAAGAACGTAGAAGAATCAACGAAAAAGAATAAAATTAGTTAAGTTTTAATTTATTCCAAATCATCCTTCTGCTCCCTTATCCCAATATTTATAAATCAATAATTATTTAATTTTATAAATAATTATTAGACGAAAAAAATATGCCAAAATCATTATGCCAAAGAATATAAGGAAAAAAAAACATGCAAAAAGAGGGGGTCCCGTCTGAGACGCATCACGTCGATTTAAGATATCGTCGAAGTACAGCATGTCGGAGTAGAGTATGTCGAAATTGAATCATGTCGAACTAGCATTATTGTCGAAGTAGGATGGCGTCGAAATCACATCATTTCGTAGTTAAGTCATGTCGAAGCAACGTCTTGTCGGAGTAGAGTAGTGTCGGACTAAAGGCATGTCGAAGTAAAGTATTGTCGAAGTAAAGATGCGTCGGAGTTCCGTAATGTCGAAGTAAAATCATGTCGTAGTAGCGTTTGTCGAAGTTCCGTTTGGTATTCAAAATTATAAACAATAAGAAACCACATATTAATACTTTTTAATTTAGCGTTTCTAATAAAACTGTTTTCTTCTTTTTAAATTTTTGATGTAAATTGATGGCCTGAAACACAGGTTTTCACAAACCAGATCAGGCAGGTCTATATTTACAGCTAGAATTAAAGTTACCTCGTTTGTACTTTACTTTTAATTAACTTGAATAAATTTTATTTTATTTATTTATATGAAACCTTAAACCTTTTGTGACTGGGCTCATGATGAAGTAGCACAATATCGTTTTGAAGAAGGTAAATAATTAGTACTTACAAGCTGTTTTCCTCTAGCTGAGAATTCGCCACTAAATGTGTGTAGTCCAGGTTGTTGAAAGTGAAGCTTACTATTGACGATTCTGTAGGCTCGTCCATACAGGGGAACACACGTCTTGCGTACGTCGGATGCAGATTCATGGCCAGGTATGTGCTAAAAATGAAAAAGAGTTAAAACGATGTGAATATTATGTTTTTGTAAAAAAAATAACGTCCATATATCCCGGTACAAACCATTTTTGCATTTCAAACTTTATTTTGCCAATTTTAAAGATGAAAGGGATTAAAAACCCGAGTCTGTCAGTAAAAGTAGTCAATTTTGTATTTAGAACTTGACTCCAGTAGGAATAAGGTTTGAAATAAAAAAACTGGCTTTAAAATTTACGTTCGTATTGTAACAAGACGGTTGGGCTCTACAATCTTCTACTGATTACGATTATGTGACAGTGGTCAATGGTTGTATCGTTAAAGTTCTCGTATAATCTATGAAAATACACGAGCAATACTATAATATCGTTTACAATAAAATTCATAAAAGTATCTGTTCTGTGACAAAAGTCGAAATACTAATAAACCATAGAGTGAATGGCCATAATGTACGACTCCTTTTTCGACACTTGCAACAGCGTTATCAGAAAAAATATTGAAAGAGTTTAATAAAAATTTATTGAAAGAATTTAATAAAAATTGCGCTTTTAAAGTTTTCTTGGAAACAAAATGTATTGAAAAAATTTGTATGTTGATGAACCCAGATATTATATTTTTATTAGAATTTCTAATTTATTTGAATTATTTGTAAATAAGTGACGCGGAACTGGTAACATACCTACTTGTCTCTTTTATGAGAATAAACGGTAAAAGACGGCGTTTCGCTTTTCCTTCACTGAAAAAATTTGTTTACAACAAGGTCTAAGGGCCGATTTTCAGATCGCCGGATATTTATCTTAGGAATAAATATACCGGTTTGATAGCTTATACGTATAAACATATCATCCTGCTTGTTTTCCCAGGAGGGCTAAGTTGATGTGTAAGACGCCTCGGCGACTGTGGCTGCTACTAGAGACGGTATATTCTATACAAACTGAGCGTTAAGCGAAGAAAAGAGAAGAAGCTTGAAAAAGCATGCTTGAAGAAGCTTTGTTGATGAAGCGTCTCTAGTCACTGCCAGTGCGCGGCAGTGGAGCGATTCCATGCTCGGCTCTCTGTACACCCACATTTTGTTAGGTATGTTTAAGTACCATGTAACAGTGTCGACCCTATTGCCATTTACCGGACACATATCAATGAGAACTGCCTGATGGAAGCGAACGCATTTGTTCTTCATAACATAAAAATATCAGACGATTCAAAAATCGACCCTAAGGGCGAATTTTACCAAACTTTTATACCGAGTATAAGTCTTATCCTGCGATTTTTTTTTTAAATTTTTGATAGTTTTTCTATACAAAAACTGTCAGATAACATTTTTATTCCACAGATAAAAGATCACTGACTTTGATAAAATCAGCCCTATCAAATAAATATAAATAAGTTATTACTCTTGATTGTATCGTCCCAAGTGGAGTCCAAGTCCACCAACCGCTAGTTGTCCAGTATACTCTATAACGACAAAATATGATGAAGCCAGAAACGCTGGTGTGATTTGCAGTTCCTGATCGTCGATGTTAAAGTCAGCATCAACGGCGTTTACAGCTGAAAACACTCCTGCTCTCACTGATCTGATATCTAGGCCATCAATGTGCAGGACTATTTCATCTTCCCTCGTCTCCGTGGTTAATTCAATTTGAAGAACAGCACGCCCATCGAATGAATCCCCGTTCACTGTTATTTCCAATGCATAACTTTGTACGGTTTGACCGGGTCTAACATTTTGTCTGAACATATAGTCACGAGTTGCATTCACTGGCACGTCCACAAAAGTCACATTTTTGTCTTCAGCTGTTGTTTCACTAACCGTTACAGCGAACCCTTCTATAGGTTCGATCACAACGGGAGCTTCAGAATTTTTAAAACTTGTGTCTGTTTTTGTTAGAGAGTATAGTTGCGGGTTTATCGGTAACGATTTTGTGAACACATTAAAAAGAATTATGGATGAAAAGAAGATACACTTCCATTTGAACCTAGTCCGAACCATTTTTAATGGGGTTTTAATGGCCGGTCACTTCACTACCCACACTCCCATGCGTCCTGCCGCTGTACAGTCTTGGAAGAAATGGAACGATGAGAAAGACACGTAAAATTTTAATCGTGTAACATCTCTAGAGATATGAGATGTTGCCGATAATGTCTAAACTAGGTTTAAAAAGATAAAATTGAAGATGGAATTTCAGTTTTGCTGGAAATTTATATTTATCTTTAGATATTGAGATAGTGCAAACTGCCAATGCGCAGACAAACTGCTTGTGATAAATTATTATTTATTGGACTGTCATTACCACAAAACAAAAACTATGTCAAATCGGAATTGAATTTGAGAGAGTTTGTATGTAATTTAAACGACCTAAGTAACTTATCAAAAATATGTTTTATTTGTCTATCCTTAAATATTAAAAAAAAGCAATAAAGATAGAGTGTTTAATCACCAAAACAAATTCATTAGAAATATTTCAAATCGTGAAATAGCTACCCAAATACAACAGGATATGGCCAAAATTCAAAAAAAAACGCCACTTCTTTTATAAGCAACGGCTGATGAGGGGGTTTAAATCCGCGGTCAAGATAACCGATATTTCACTTGCGTCTTTCCTGATATACGAGCAACTAAACGGTTAAATATATACGGTTGTATAATATGTGTGAGGCGCTCCGTGTTTTTTAAACTACGCTGATGAGTCACGGGCAGGGGCTGTCAGCCCACAATGACGCGGTCTTGCCATAGCAAGACCCGTGTAAGAGTCAACAACACCGCAGTAAAGCTCGCAGAACTAGCCGATCTATTAACTTACGTAAGCTTGACGTGTACTGTCAATAGTGTCAATCCGTAGCGTCAGGCAAAATTACAGTTAACTTCAAGCTTACTTCACCTAAGTTTTCACGGTAAGAATTTTACAGAATAGACCGGCTGGAGAGCGTCACGTTTTCCCAAAGCACGCACTTTCACTTCACTTGTCCAAAGCACGTTTGCCAAATGGTCGTTTGACCGAAAGAACGATTGACCGAAAGAATATTTTTGCACACACATTTACCACTATTATGTTCTGTCTCACACACAGTCACTTCCGCACACTCAAACTCACCATCACATGATCACACACTTACACTCACAACTCACACTCATTAGCATAGCAATGTTTATTCTAGTTTTATTATTATTATTTTCTCTTATTTTTGCTTTGTAAAAAACTAAACTAAATAAAAATGTAAGAGTAAAAATAATAATAATTATAACGTAACAATATAATTATTATTTCCGTTTATTTATTTATTTTCTTAACTAATTACATTTTTAAATATTTCTTAAATTCAAATAAAAATATAAAAAAACATTTAAAAATATAAAAAATAGATGTCCGCCGGTGTCGGGAGCAGGGTCCAAGCTACCGGTGGTTAGGGCTGCAGAGACAGGAACCTCCTCACAATGCGAGCCGTATCAAGGAGTACTGTCTTCTGAATCAGGCCCTTGATCCAACCGCCTAACGAGAGCCTCGAGAGATGTTGGTCGAGGCTTTCGGCTATCAGGCCATTGGCCGTTACGACAATCGGCACAATGATAGCCGAGCTCACATTCCACATGTCGACAACCTCGTGTGCTAAGTCGAGATTATTATTTTTATTTTTACTCTTACATTTTTATTTAGTTTTTTTTTTGTATTGTGAAGAAAAACTTTGTTATTTTTTAAGGAAAATGTTTATAAAATAATTTATTAAATGGTAAACCCTCCTTATTGATGCTGAAGATACAGGCTTGCCTAATTTGGGGATAATGTAAAGCCCTTGCAATAATGTTTTTATTATTAAATACCTAATAAGATTAAATTATACCTATGTAGTTATAAACAGTGACACGTTTAGAAGGTAATGACATGAACAGCCCTACAAACAAATGTTGCCCCGACATTCAAACTCAAAGCCATTGAGATATATGTCAATGTTCATTAAGGATTATTTACATAATGTGAAAATACGTCAAGCTATTCCTGTCAGTGTCTTTAGAAGTCCCTGCGTACGTACAAAACTCATATCTAGCATTATTTTAGACAACATAGCCCTACCAGCGAACGGTTGACAATTATGATGGCTTTATTGGGCTTTCGCCTTAATGATTAATATGATGACATCCATCATAATAACCATTCAGGCAAAAGCCCACTACTGGACATAAACTTCCCCGAAATATAGCCACATCGACCGCTCCTGTGCTTCCCGCATCCAACTGGTTATTGGTCCATCTTGGATCGGCACTGCGATCTGACGGTGTTTGATAACCAAAGTAGTCGAACAAATCATTGCAGTGTCAACTCCAGTTGATAATTTTTTAGTTCGTTACACAATATCATTCTATTGAAACTATTTTCAAGATTAAATACCTAATTTATTTTATATAAAATAACCAATGCCTAAGAACCACTATTGTATATAAATAATACTCACTTGTCTCCATAATGTCCTGCGTACAACCCTTTGCCAGCCACTCCCAAAGATCCCGTATATTCAATTATAAAAGTGTAAGATGTGGCAGGAAATCCAGGGTCTATCTCTATAGTGCCTTCGTCTTCATCAACATCAAAATTAGCTTCATTGAGATTAGATCCTCCAAGTATGGAGAACATCACAGAGCGTACATCCAAATCAGCCATGTAGAACATAACCGGATCTTCTCTTGTTGTGGGATCAGTTATAGTCACCGAGATTGATGCTCTTCCACTAAATGTATCTCCATCAACATCAGCTTCAATTTCTACAGCGTATGAATTAATAAACATTCCAGGACGAATTTGATTCAGGAAAACGCCATCATTTCGCAATACCTCAGTTAAATTAACCACTTTTAAGTTTTCTGCTTCTGTTGCTTCTGTAGCAAATGCAGTGAGTTCTTCAGTTTTATAATTATTAATATCAACAGGCTTACTTAAAACTAACACTATTTTAATTAGAAACACGAAACTAAATAGAGCCATATTGACTACACTTTAGATGGTAATTTTTCATCGAATTACCGCAAATGCGTTTACTTCGATGACCTATATAAAACTGATCATATTTTTCTTAAACTACAACTGTGTAAAATTGATTCTTACGTCGTAGGGGCATTGAAAAACCGAAGATAAAATATTTACAATGCGTTGCAAAATTAGTAACCTACTTGAATATTGAGCTACCATGTATTTTTATCAACAGAAGTTATTTCCTTCTCACTTGTCTAAAAACAGGTAAGTGTATTCTTGTACGTTACTGCATTAACTTTTCACTTCACGATTGTATTGGATTTGGGCAATATTATTTATCTCTGGGGCCGACAAAAAACTATAAAATCCCCACATCGCACATCGGAATACAGCATAATCTACATACGTTCAGCGCTTTTAACGTTATTTAAATACTGATTATTTGGAGATAATATTGTAATACTAACAAAGTTTTTTACCATTTAGATATATACAGTCTATTAGTACAGTCAGCCTCAAAAAGACGTATTCATCGACAAGTATTCATTTGATTGTCTAAAATGTATGTTCCATAATACTAGAACAAAATATGGAGATACAATTAAGTAGGTACCAATGCGTAATATGACATAGCTACACATTGATACAAAATTATGGAAATGAAAAAGATTTTCATAATTTTTACTATAATTCGCACCGTAAGTGTACAAAACTTCGTATCATAGTGACCATCCATTTTGGATTATCTTTCTTGAGCAATGTAGTTTCAGATTACAGAGCTCTGAGATGAGTCAGGGCTGTTTGAAGTTTTCAAGTGCTCGGATAGATTGGACTTACCTATGATGCATTATGTTTGAGGACCGTCAGATGTATGATGCATGTGTGAATGAGTAATCGATACACTTCTTTTGTTTAGAGCAAAGAGAGAGATTGATCCTATATTATTGAGCTTATGTGTGTAAGGGCGAATTCGGCCTAACTTTTATCCCTAGTATAAGTCTAATCCAGCGAAGAAAGATAACATTTTTGACAGATTTTCTATATAAAACTGTCAGACGTCAATTTTATTCTCCGAATACAAGATGGCTTTGGTTAAATCAGCCCTTAGAGTGTTATACCCGTACCATTAGTAGAATTTAAAAATAGGGTACTTTTCTATGAAATTACTTGGAGTTATATTAATAAAAAACATCATTTTACGAAAACAATTTTTATTCTTGTATAAAAATATCTTCTAATAAGTATACTTACATTTATTTAGTTTTTTTAAACACTTATTTTTATAACAACCTTGGTTTCATCCATTTCAGCTTGAGGAATTAATATCAATTAGTTTAGTAAATTAACATTTTACTAGGACAATATTTTTGTCTTCAAAGTTTTCAAGTAAAAGCTGGTGTCAGTTGAAAGTTTTTGTAGAAATACGAAACGCTTTAAAAGTCACTTGTCTACGTCCTCCTGCGTTCCATCAATAACAAAAGTTAAGTAAAATTCAAGCCTAAATGCTTAAATTCACAAGCAGCCATTGTCTTTACACAAAAAACGATGACTTTTTAACATAAATAAATAATGAAGCTAGTAAAAATATTGATCTAGTCAGTTTGAACGAAAAATTCTCCGAAAATAAAGAAGTTAAACAAAAAGTAGATGGTTTATATAAACTTATTAATAATTGAAAATCGTCACTACAACGGAAATTAGAACAATGAGGCCAGACACTAGAGCAGGAGCACTGTTTTCTCCGTAGTTGGTTTCAAGCCAAGATTCCACAATCTCGGCGTTTTGAGTACTCCATGTAATGGAAGCTGCGATGTTCTCTCTGATGCCACTGATTGAAGCTAACTCACCAGCTGTTAATATGCTTTGGTGACGGTCAAACAATTCGTCGATCTGTGGAAAAATAAAAGAATAATTCAAGTCATCATCATCTTCCTGAACTTGTCACATGTTACTTGTGGTCGACGCAACACGTTTTCTTCTTCCACTCTCACCTGTCAACCGTCACGCTATCGTTCACTACCTTCTCTTTCATATCATTCCTCACACAATCCATCCATCTTTTCTTTGGCCTTCCTCTCCCGCTCCATCCATCAACACTTATATTCATCACTTTTTTAGTCACATGCGTTTTCTGCCTTCTCATCACATGCCCATACCAGGCCAAACGATTACCTTTCAACTTTTCTGTCACTGGCGCCACTTTTAAACTTCCCCTTATATGCTCATTTCTTACTTTATCCATTTTCGTCACAATACACATCTATCTCAACATTCTCATCTCCGCTACATGCATTATAAAAGAATAATTCAAGTACAAGTGTAAAATAGATACTTGAGCGATGGCGGATTACTTTTATTTCATAAGAGAAATAATTCGCGAAATTAGCGATTTGGATACGAGTCTTAAGAGTGATAGTTTTCATTTATTCATATTCTTCTTGGTCCTGCTGATGATGATGCTGATGTCCGCTTCTCGTTTTGATGCATTTCATTCTTCATCATCAGACCTTCCACTTAACCCATTGGTACTTTCACTTTGACATTCATTCTTAACCCATATGCTGCCACTGTAGCTAGTGGAGGTTTAACCTTTAACAATGTCTTACCTGGCAGTGTAAATATCTATACTTTTACATCAATTAATAAAGCGGTCTTGATCATTTTATTTTAAAACTAGCTTTTAACGTTCATGTAAAACCATCTTTGTGGAATACTTATGTAGCTACGTACCTTTTCGTAATGAGCTTGGCTTGTAAGTCTCCTGGAGAAAGCGTTCAAGATGTTGGTTGTACCGGTCAGACCTTGTACTCTGTAAACAAGACATACGTTTAATCTAATGATTGTGGTACCTGATGATCAACCCTGCTTCCGAAATAATTGTTATTATGTTTTATAGCTTGAGTTTCTTGATCACTGATTTTTTTTTGTTTTGTGACGATACGATTCATTTGAATCCATCAAGGGAACATAAAAAGGGTAAAATTCCTCTTATGATACTTCCTAGAACGTCTCGTTACAAAAACATGTTTTTACCTGGGTTGGATTTCAGCAAAGTGTTCAATGACGAAGTCTAGGGCTGCCTCCGTGCTGTTGGGGCCTGCGTTGGTGACTGACACCAAGATAGTATGTCTGTCCTGCTCCCTCACCGGAGATTCGTCGCTGATAACCTGGTCCATGTAGCTAGTCAACAGAACAATTATATTATTACATCAATCTATAGGCTGGAAGTAGTCTATCGGACTGTGGTTTTATCGATAGTATAATATATACAATGTTCCAAAATATGCGCGTCTAAAAATATACCAGTATTTCACATGGAGCGACTACCTATCAGCAGTAACTGGGTGATACGACACCCTTTGGCAAGATTGATTATCAGACTTTCGGGCTTCTGACGATCCCTTACGACTGTCGAAGATCCACGAATGACAGCCGGGACCAACGGCTTAACGTGCTTTCCGAGGTACGTACGGAGGAGTCTCGGTATGTAAAGATGATCACGCATCCACGGACAAGCTTAGCCTAGCTTAATCTGATGGATCGAGCTGTGCGTTACTTAGCCACGAGTTCCTCAAAAATTAAGTAGAGTAGTCAATAATTTCCAAACACTCGATTCTATTGTATCGGTTTACGAAACCCTTTAATCTTAACTTCACTATCAGATTTCCTTTATAGATAAGCTCGAGTTTTGCTCAATATACCTATAAGCTACCGATGATAAACTTTCCGATATATCTTGTGTGTAAACTACCTTATCGAGTATTGTTCGTAATCATTTAGTATCTGAATGATAAAGTGGTAGATATATCGTTTACAGTTTTTTATGAATGTGATATCGGCTCCTTTAGCTTTATTTCCAACATAAAACACTATGTTCGGCTTCAAAATGTGCCAGGCGAGAAGGCACGCTGACACAAACTCGAGCATGTACTTATTCTAAATTATCCTTCATTGTGCGGCGTCCGACACGCACTTGGCCGGTTTTTTGTCTGGGATCTCCAAATAAAAAATACTTCATGTTAATAGACTACTAGCTGATGCGCGTTGATGTCGGTTATTATCAGAGATCGGATAATTGGATGCATATTAACCTAAAGTTAATTTTTGGCTAAGAAATTACGGAAACAGCTTTATAATAAAAAAAATCTTAATACGGAATTCCAAAAAAGTACCGGGAATGCACAAATAATCTGATACATGGTATGGAAACGACTTATCAACCCTATTATGAAGGTTACTTTCGCAGTGTTCCGTGTTAACATAAAAAATAATATACTTTAAACATGTTTTAATGAAACTCGAGGTACCGAGTGGTTTGTCACTATGTGCTATACCAGTTTGGAAACCTATTTTACAACACTAGCTAGCATTTCTTTTGTCAAAAATTCCTAAATTTATCAATTCCGGAATCGCGGGATTTTTGCGATAGATACAAAAGTGTATTCCATATTCGGCATCACCTTAACGTAAGTAAGTAAATATACATTCGATTCTATAATCAGATCTCTAAAGTCGATCCCGGAATCCCGAGATTTTTTCAATACAAAAGTGCATTCCATAATAGCCAAGCCCTCAACTTTAGGTAAATATGCATCCGATTATCCGATCTCTAGTTATTATACACTAAAACCTTCCTCAAGAACCACTCTATATATTGGTGCAAAACAGCATGAAAATCGGTGCAGTAGTTTTTGAGTTTATCGCGAACAGACTGACAGACGCGGCGGAGGACTTTGTTTTATAATATGTAGGTAGTGATTCAGGTATTGTTAGCTGTTACATATTATTCCCACGCAATAGCCAGCAATAAAAAGTAAAACACAACTTACAAAGAACGCCTCTCTTCATTGGACGTGCATCCAAGAGCGTTCAGCAGGATGGATTGTTCACTGGAGTCTTGGCTGTTCAGGTACAAGCCCCAGAGGAAGTTGAAGTTGTCCACGCTGCCTCCTCGGAGACCGGAGCAGTAGACCAGGGTTTGAATGTCAGGGTTCAGGCGCTCAGCTATGAAGGAATTAGAAGATGATAAGTCAAGATTTTGATTTAAAAGAGTTTTAATGGAGTTTCTTGTCCGTTCTTCTTCATAGGAACCTACTACGCTTTGGAATGAGCAACTAAAGTCTGCCCAACGAAAGTTGATCCTGGAAACAAGCGCGAAATTTTAAAAAATCAAGCCTGTTTATCCCTGTACATAGTACGATGACACGTGTTGATACTTGAAATTATATTTAAGACTGTTTGTCCATAACTAAGAGTCTTGATTTTTTAAAATTTTGCCCGTATTTTCAGGATCAACTTAGCCAGACTAGCGTCGTCTGACCGAATCCTTGTCATTTTTTTTTTAATCTTCTGTTTATTATATTGTGTGCCTTTTAGTCTGTGCTAAATAAATGTATTTTCTTTCTTTCTTTCTTTCGATTTTTACCAGTTAATCTTACAAATACTTACTCGGGTCATTCCTGAAACTTTCAAGCTTCTCCTGAGCCTTTTCGATGCAGTCAGGATTACCGTGACGGCAGTTCAGGTCCAGAATGATGTTCCTGTGGTAAGGAGTCACGTGTTCCTCTTCAGCTGCTGCATCGAAGCCAAGTTCTTCGTATAGAGGCGAAGACAGGTGTAAAATATATTGCTGAAAAAGAGACGAAGATTTTAAGGTTGATTCATGCCAGGCCAGGGTTCGACAAAAGGACTTGAATTAAAGGTGTGGTCAAAATTAAGGGTGTGGTAAGTCAAAGTCAAATCATCTATTTCAGAAAATTCCAAAATACTTACAGGACAAGCAGGACACATTAAAGTGTCCTCACCGTTTTTTGTTCATATTACTTATTTACGTTAAAAAAATACTGCCCTTACGTTAAAATAATCTGAATTATATAAAAAGTAACTGCCATTTACCTGGAACAGGTTGTACGTGGGAGACGCACTGAGTACGGAATCGAGGTATGTGAACGCAGGGTTGACGGCTCCCCAGGGAATGTAGTCCTTCTCCTTGTCCAGGTAACTTGACAAGCGGAAGGCGTACTCATAGTTCTGTAAATAGAAATATAACATGAATAAAGTTATTATAAAACTAGCTGCCCGCCCCGGCTTCGCACGGGTAGCAAGTACATATCTACGGCGCACCTACCCTACCTACATACCTACCCTACCTACCTACCCTACCTACTTACCCTACCTACCATACCTACCTACCCTACCTACCTACCCTACCCTACCCTACCCTACCTACCTACCCTACCTACCTTTCTCGTAAAACTACCGAATGGATTTGGATGATACCGATGAACAGATAGTTTATAACCTGGATTAACACATATAATCCTTTTACCTCGATATTCCCACGGGATCGAGACTTACGCGGGTGAAACCGCGGGGCGCAGCTATTACATACATATAATAATATATAATATCTATACAAATAAATAAAATTGTAGTATCTGTTTGCAATGTCCAAATAACAGCTAACACATGAACAAAGTGTTTCCATCAATTATCAGACCCGAAGAAAGTGCTACGAAATTGTGTAAAAGTGCAAATTGACACTATTCTTAGTTATAGAATACTCTATCTCATAAAATATTAAGTTATAGTTGCTTATTAGCATATTAGGCTAGATTGTAATCCATTACTAAGAACAGTAGTTCTTATTATCACAGAAAAAAAAAATAACAGTTAAAAAAAAAACTTTGTCCTTTTTTTAATTCCATCTGATACGAGTATTCTTACAAAGCATAGCGAACGAAATACGTTGCAGATATCTGTCTTCGTTCATCTAACATGTTATTCGGAATCCTCAAAGTTCCGTTTATTGAACATCTCAATGCATCTCGTATTTGCATAGAAGCATCTATTGGGAATATGCAACCATTCCTTCGGCCCGTTAGTCGGAATCTATAGAGATGTTGGATATTTACATGATTTGGAATGAAAATGTCGGATTTATCGAATTGTCTGCCTACTAAAGAGTCGTTTTGAAAGAACAAAGGTAAGAATAAAAGGGAATGTTTGATGAAAAACACATTAGTCATCAACTCATCACACTGGTTGGCTATAGACAAATAAAAACTCAAACCTTTTCCTTTATAAAAACCCTTAATACCTTATGCCTATACTGACAATTAATCAGCGTGTTTCCAGCGAGGCGATTGAACGTGCTCTCTGCGGGTGTGAAGCGAGCTAACCGCGACTACGCGACGTATACGCTACGTTTTCACAATATTGTACACTCGCTCGTCTCGCTCTCTCTTTTACAACCACGTCAATCGCTCTCGTCACGCTGACGCGGCGAACACGTTGCACATAATTGGCATGCTTGCTACGTACACGCAGGGAGCGCGTTGAACAATCGCCTTCCTGATAACTTGTTCGGAACCCGATAAAGCCCTAATTGCCCTGCAGTAGGACATCAGACTAGTATTATCATAATTTTTGAATACTTACAAGCGATCCATATATGAAAGCACAAACAAAACAAAAAGAATCCAGATGAGAATCGTAAAGGTGGTTCATAAATCAATTACCTATCTACACATTATAAAAAACTCACTAGTTACGTAATGAGTTAATGAGTCAAGAATATTTAAAAACCTCTACTCCAACTTTGAGACGGGAACAAAACCCACAGCGAAGGCATAGTTTCTCATAAAAAACTTGGTCAATGCTCTCAGCCTCGTACAATTTGTATAGCGCAAGTTGCAGCGGGCTGAGGCAGAATCTCGTTACTATTCTGTTCAGACCAGCAGTTAATATTGCAAGCCGCAATCCTGTTTTATTCCACTCCAATTATCGCGGCGAATTGAAATACCTTTTGTGTGCACTCGGCGTAATGTTTAAAAGGAGAATGCAATATTTTTAAAAGATCTTTTTTCGTATTTGCTTTGGTTTATTAAAATTGGGTCACAGTTTTATAAATCCAGGGTACACAACTTCTATTTATTCAAAAAGTACAGATGCATTTATTACTTGCATGTAGGAAGAGATGCATGCATACCAAGCTCACCTTAGCTTATAATGCATCAGCCTAATATGATCCCACAGGTGGGTCAGCAGGCCTCCTCTAGGTGAGAGAGAGTGGGTCGTAACACGCGGGCCCAGTGCGGGTTGGGAGATGTCACATGTCTTTGAGTTTTTGGTTCTAGGACATCCTCGCAATGTTTTCCTTCACCGTTGAGAGTTATAGTGGTGATGAAATTATTTACACAAAGTAAAGCGCCTGTCTGGGATCGAAACAACTCGTAAATCGCGGCTGTGACCACTGGGCCACCACTTTTTTATTTCCCGACCAATCCTGCTCTTCTTCCTCTTCTCGAATCGATGGTAAATTGTTAAATGAGTTGGGACCAGTAGGTGTCCACGCCAATCGCGGCCTCAGTAGTGTTTTTTGAGGTCCTCAGAACTGCAGGTGTGCAATGCTGGACACTTTAGACACACCAACTTATGGGTCATGGTGTACATGGTGATTTTTAATTCACTGTTAACCTGTCAAGGTTTAAAAGTACTCATGATTATGTGCAACTTTTACTATGAGACCAACTCGGAAATATCGAAAAAATTGCAGCTGTTTCATACAAAAATGCCATATTTACCCAGTGAAAATGTATGAAATAGATGTATTTTTTTTTGCTATTTCTTAGTTGGTCCGATAGTGAAAGTTGTCTCAAATTATGATTAATTATTTCACCTGCTAAAAGGTTACCAGTGATTTAAAAATCACCATTTATAAAGTATCTCTATCACTTTCTGATTAGTGTAAAATAATAAAACATTGCCTAAAATACTACTTTACAAAAAACGAAGGCATCTTTGTTTCTATAGTAAATCTGTTCTTCTTACCAAACGTCCATTTCTGGCTAAGTTGAAGGCATCATCCAAGATCTGTGCACGGTTCAGCACGTGGATAACCTCGTGGGTATTGTTGAGGGCATTGGCTAAGGCGGCCCAATTCTGGGTGTCGTAGTTCACTCTGTAGTAACCTGAGGAAGAAGATGAAATACAATAATATAGAGATACACTACTTATACGAATCGCAATGCGAGACAGCTTTATAAAAACAATTATATTAATAATGTATAGGCCATTTGTTTATTCTTTCAGTCCGTTACGAGTCGGTTGATATTAAAAAAACACATAATATTTTCCCCTGTTTTAAGTTTATATTTTGTTAGCCATTTTTCAATTTGTTTGATATTTTCGTTTGATCTGTAGTCGGGTTTAGTTCCAACATTATTGTCATTTACACAAAAGTTTTCATAATAGCTACAGCAAAGGTACGGATCTTATCTTAATATCAATTAATTTGAATAGAATGTAGGTCATTAATAGTAACACCTTGTTACAATATTTTTGAATCCATTATACATTCTGCCTCATGGCATGCAAACAAATTATTAAACTTATACTACAAATTATTCTATTATACATAAAGCTATAATTTTACTTAATATAATCAGTGTAAATTAAATAGTCTTATCATTTTAAAAAACTGATACAGATTTTTTTAAGTATTAATTTAGAAGGTAAGGTAAATTAGAGTCAATGGGAATCGATCGGTTAAATGTATTAAGGTTCTCTTAATGTAAGTAATGAATTATTTTTAGGTTTTTACCAGTTTGCTGCTTATTGATGATGTACCATTCAGCGGAAGACAATCCGGGAATATCGAATGACCTGGCAGGGAAGGTTGGAGGCACCCAATTTTGAGGGCTGGTGTCTGAGAAGTCCGGGTTGGTGGACAGGACCCAGTTGATGGGGACGTGCCAACGGTCGCTGGATCGTAAGGTATTGTCTGTGAGGTAGCGGACCTGAGAACCAAAATAAAGGTAAAGAATTTGTGAAAAAAATACCACTTATAGTTGTGAAGGTATGTGATAAATGCCCCTTTAATGTGCCTTTTTTTTTGGCACTTTCATTATTTAGCCCAAAATGAATGATATCCTTTTGTCGGAATCCGTTCAGTGGTTTAGGCGTGAAAATGTAACATACAGACAAATGTACAGAGTTACTTTCGAATTTATAATATTGGTATGGATGGTTGGGTCCAAAACTGCCAAATATGAATATCTCTTGCTAGCTGACTGAGCAGTGGAATACAATATCACAATATTACCACAGACTGGAAATTTTGAAATTACGGTCTCCGAGTACATAATTAAATCGTTCTAGGTCATAGTTTTGACCTCGCATCGCTAGGTGCTACCAAAGTTTGGCTGTAATATAGAATATCAAAGATTCGTTGGGGTGTGTCGAGCGAAATAACGTTCAAAGTGTCCCAAAATCTCTATACCTACTTATAAATTGCTCACTTTAGAAATCCTTCAAACTTTATCACGTATTATGATTTTGAACTTTAGTGAACTCAATATTATGGAGATGTTTTTTTCCAGAATTTTCTAAACAGTTTTGTGGTCTTAGTATTGGTGGTGGCCAGTCTTTTTTACCCATTGCAACTCAGACCAACAAAAAAAGGAAAGACGGATCACGCCGTACATCAAAAGTGAAGCCACAAAACTATGCTCCTGCAAGTAAACACACAGGCTCACGCACACACCTACACTAAAACCATGCTCATCGCTCCTAGTACGTCACGAGCCGTCGTCTAGTAAACATCAATAAAAAAAATAGAATTATGCCTTCTTGTGTAGTGAAAACTTGTAAAAACAATAGCAATTCACATAAAAAGTCTCACGGAGTCACTTTTCACTTGTACGTTCTTGAAATAACATCGTTTTTAAATTTAATTAACTATGAATTTTAGGTTACTTGGAACAAAACACCTAAACGAATGTACGAATGAAAGCAGTGACATAACGTGGGCGGGTTTCCATAATGTGATTTGAAATTTTCCCATTCGATTAAACCGATTTAAATTATGATTTCTTATTTCGAGTAATTATATTCCTGTTTTCTGTTTTTATGTTTTTATATTTTAGATTTCCAAGTAATACTGAATCTAAAAGTGAATGGCTAGTAGCTATACGAAATAGTGATGTAATTTTTTTTGTTTTTGTTTCGGAATATAAGTCCTTCTTAACAATCGAGTTATAATACCATACTCAACAATATCTTACTCGTACAATATTATCCTACCCATACAATATTATTCCCCAAATTATAGGGAAAAACTTTAAAAACTGACAACCCTTTTTACACACACATAGATAAAAAG
The DNA here is from genome assembly GCA_947363905.1 of Lithophane semibrunnea. Classification (NCBI taxonomy): domain Eukaryota; kingdom Metazoa; phylum Arthropoda; class Insecta; order Lepidoptera; family Noctuidae; genus Lithophane; species Lithophane semibrunnea. The sequence continues at coordinate 2,945,252 of OX376194.1, read as the reverse complement.
GTATATTAATATTATAAAAGCGAAAGTGAGTTTGTTTCTTTGTTTGTTAGGTACGCTTTCACACTAAAACGGCTGAACGGATTTAGATGTGATGAATAGGACATAGGATACTTTTTATCCCAATATTTCCACGGGATCGAGAATTACGCGGGTGAAACCGCGGAGCGCAGCTAGTCATAAATACATCTCTCTAAGTTATGTTCCATTAAGTGACTTTCTGAAGAAATCATGATATTTCAGAACAAATCTAACTTACAGAGATGTATTAATGATTCTAGTGATTATAATTCTGTAAATACATATTTTTTATTTTCGCGAATCATATTTGAATAAGATACAACCTGACACCGACCAGTAAATTATAAAAAAAATGTAAGAAAAGTCTCAAACGAAATAAGCAACGTTTTTTTTTGTTTACCTATCCTAAAGTTTTACTTGAAAATGATAAATCTTGAATCTTAAATCTCATCTTTTATTATAATAGAAACGGCAAAAAATTGCATTCATTGCAAAGCGGCGGCAACTGCATTTTCATAACTTTATTCAACAAGTCTTCAAGGTGTGATTTGATAAAGCGGTATTCCTTGTTCTTAAGTTATTAATACCTTTGCAACTAGTTTAAATTCTCTTAAACTTTTAAAGGAGCATTACGCTAACTTAGACGGGTCAGTGGCAACTCGACCAGAGTTAACTCAACCCGAATATTAATTTAATACCAGATATTTCACTTCCGATTACGGTACCTAGACTACGTCTATATTGTTATAAAATATTATTTTTTATTCTTTATTTTGTTATTTATTGTATTTTGGGTTTCATGGACTGTGTCCAAATAAACGTTATTATTTCTTTTATCTTGTGGAGTCGTCAGTTGAATGTTAAGCAGGAATACTTTTTCACATTTAGTTAGTGTCGAAGTATTAACACACTGTCGTGAAAAATTCACTTTTTTATTTCTCTTTTTTTTTACTTGTAACTTGCAAGTATTTAGAGGTTTTGCCAGTCCTTAAATACACGACTTTTTTAGAAAGATCTTTTTCTTGACTTGAATCTACCAAGTCTGCACAAAAACAAACTAGAAAATAAATTACACCTCCAAATAATTTGAGATCTTGAATCTGTGCGAAAAGTACTACAACGGCACCTTACTTGTTATTATTGTAATAAGATGGGATAAAACAAAGCCTGAATAATCAGCTCTGCACAGATCCACTCTCGGCTCTCCAGAAAACATTGTTACTTATGCTTTATCAGTTCTGCTATATTTGTCTGTTCTAAAATTACTTATTTATTAGCAAAAGGCTTGTCTAAAAATGAAGTCGTAAGGGATTGAGTCATTGTCATAAGGAAAAAATTGTTTTGAGAAAAATACAGTAACAACCGGGCTCTAAAAGGAATCATTAAAAAACACAGACTTAAAACTCATAATAGCTCCTCATCGTTCTCCTGCCCTTATTCCAATTTATTTAGTGTCGGCGAAACATGTCCCTTTTTTCCATACCTCTCTATTAGCCGTCATCTCGGTAGTCAACCCTTTCTAGACATATCATCTTTCACACAGTCCACCCATCGTTTATTTGCCATCGACCTTCATATCCAAAACATTCCTCACAACATTTTCCTCATTCCTTCGCATCACGTGCCCATACCATCACAACCGATTTCCACACAACTTTTCAGTCACCGGTGCCACTTTCAGACTTCCTCTTATGTACTCATTTCTTATTCTATCCATTCGTGTAACACACATCCCTCTTAACATTCTCATCTCAGGTGCATGCAATTGCCTTTCATTCATCCCTCTTGTGGCCCAAAACTCATAATAGCTCCTGTGATTGGAAAAACGATAGGCAATTAAATATCTTGACATGAGTTCGACAGTCTGTGAGCTTTTTGTGTTTATTTTCTTTTCTGAATCCGGCTGTAAAACTCCTAATCATGAATGATAAAATGCCCAACACTCCTAAAATGTATGCGATCCACAGATCCAAATGACTAACTTCAAATGCACACTCATAAATAAACTCGCGCACTTTTCCATCGGGGTTGGTAGAAATGACAAAACGCCACCGTTATTTACAAAGCAAGTAGTGGTATCCGAATTTTTGTGGGGTAGGTACCACAACTAAAAAGTGAAAAATAAAAACTTTTTACAAAAAAAACAACAACCGACTTCCAAAAAAACACAAAAAACGTGAAAAATATGTATTTTTTTTTTAATTAATGTAAAATGTTTTTATTTTAGAACACAACTATAGCTGCATCCTTACCTGTTCAACAACAATGGACTGGCCAGCAGCGGCGCTCCTGGTAACAGTAAGGACTGGGAAACCACCTTGGTTGGCCCAGCGTTGCATGACCGTATTCAAGGTGTATGGGATGCTGTGGTCAGACTTGTCCAAAGCCTCCTGGAGGGCAGCGTACAGGTCTAGAGGAGATGCTGCGTCGCGAGTGCTGGAAGACAAAGTGAAAGTTTCATTTGAATTCAGAATCTGTGATAATTATCTAGTTTTTGAATAAAATACTCTATTTCGTACTTACCTCAATTCAAATTCGATTGCAACCAAAAACAAAATGTCCTATTTCTAGTAGAAGACTGCTGGAGATTGATGATAAGTTCGACATCAATATTTAATTTTATTTGTGTACTGTGTCCATAACGATCTAACTTACTTGTTTCTAATATAGATGACCAGCCCTTGACGGAATACTTCAGGAGTGAGGAAGTGTTGCATCATACGGATCACGGAACCAGCTGCAGGACAAAAGATACAAATTATTTATAGAGTGCATCAAGTGACGTCTTATTCCAAGGGCATCAAGGGTCATTTTATTTTTAAGGGCTGACGAGTTTCTTGGTAACCAAGAGCACAGAACAGTACAGAAGGCGCACTCCGCATTTTAGGTATGCACCTACAAGTACGTGGCGGGCTCGTCTTGTTGAGCCAATTCAGTGAGCGTAACGTAGCCGCGTATCAGAATATATTGTTACGTATAGAGAGGCAACTTCTAAGTATAGATAACTGTAGGTAATAAGCGCTGTGCGGCATGAATTGCACTTTATTTTATCGTAGCTAGAGTCGCTTAATATATTTATAATTGATTTTGCGGAGTGAACTATCTATATTAATCTGTGCCATGTGCTGAATCTACACCGTTGTCGTGAGTTGACTGACATACCCTTAGGGTTGATTTTTTTAAAGAATATAACAAAATATCGTTATTTTCGTCAAATTTAGTAATGAGATTGTTATGTTTTTAAATGGCCCATCAGATAGTTGTCGCCGCCTATGAACATCTACAATACCAAAGGCATCACACAAAGCGTGGACTCAAATATAAAATGTCTCAGGCGCCTATATAACTATTAAATGGACAACCATACCCTATAATCTGAAACACACCAACGCGAATGGTACTTAGCGGTGGTTGAACTTCCCTGGTTTCCAGCTTTAAGAAACTTTTTTCTCAGGCTCAAGCAAATTTTTTTGTACAAAGCATAATGAACTTTATGTCAATAGTTTAACGTATAAACTAGATACGAGCCAAATAACAGGTCGCGCGTTTTCTGGAGAGTTCTCGCGCATTCTCTGTAATCCCTGCAGTTACAAGCTCGTACCTAATTTGTACGTTACACAATTGACATAAAGGTAATTTTTAACCCCCGAAGGAAAAAGAGGGGTGTTATAAGTTTAACGTGTGTATCTGTGTGTCTGTCTGCGCCATCGTACCTGCCAAACGGCTGAACCGATTTAGATTTTTTTGGTTTTGTTTGAAAGGTGACTTGATCGAGCGTTCTTTGCTATGATTCAAGAAAATCGGTTCAGCCGTTTGAAGATTATCAGCTCTTTTCTAGTTGACGAATGGATGTGAGCATCTTCCACAGGTATAATCGATTGGAAATTTAGAATTCTCTTATTTCAATGATATGAAAAGAATATAGTAACCTTGAGCTGATGCTGCAGCATCACCTGGAATTTGCAGGATACCCAACTCCCTCACCAACTTACAGCAGAGGTATCGTGTTTGGACTTATTGGAAAGGTCTCAACAAATAGGTTACAGATAGATGTGCTCAGGGTCTGACGATGGAGTCGGAAAGATAAATGAGAGTAAATTAGTAGGTAACAAGTGTGTTGTGTTCACTGTGGCCAAAATACGTACAGCTACGCAGATTTCGGCGAGCAGCGTGTTGATCGTAGCGTTTCTACTAGTAATATAATATAAAAGTTAAAAAGCTGGAAATAAAAATTAAATTAAAAAATTAAAAAGCCCCCGACAGAAACAAAGCGTTTAACAAGTAAAAAAATAATATGTATTGGCCCTTTAAGTTTAACTTAAAAGTTGTAGGTAATATATTGATCCAAGCGTCGTCGTGTCGGGGGACGGCTAATGCAAATGCCAACACACACTAGGAATAATGAATGTATGCTATTGTAGAAAGGATAGCTGCTGTTAATTTAGCCGTCCACCGACATGACGACGCTTGGATCAAAATATTACCTACTTACAACTTTTATGTTAAACTTAAAGGGCCAATACAGATTATGTTTTTACTTTTTAAACGCTTTGTTTTTGTCGGGAGTTTTTTAAATTTTTAATTTTGCTATGTACAATATTGGTACAAAAACTAGCTTCGATTCCGTTCCGTAGCAATGTAAATTGAGCTTCACTGCCTTCAAACAAGTAGTTTTCTGTAATATTACGTTACCTACATTGGCATCTCATTTCACCAACGCCATGGGTATGTTGACATATCCAATATCAAACATGCCAACAAGATTATTTGGACGAGATGATTGCCGCAAGGTTCGCTAGGCAATAACGCTTTGCGATCCAAAATGGCGTTGGCAAATAAATATTCCCCAAAAAATCTACGTATAAAATCATAAGCGTTTCATGACATGAAATTTTTGCATAATGAATTTTGCTGACCCGAAATCATTTGGGCCATTTTCTTCTGATGAGCATGATTATTTACCGGATTTAATAAAAAACCAACCAAGTGCGAGTCGGACTCGCGCACGAAGGGTGCCGTACCATTATCTACAAAAACGGCAAAAAAATCACGTTTGTTGTATGGGACCCCCTTAAATATTTATTTTATGTTTTTTCTAGTATTTTTTGTTATAGCGGCAACAGAAATACATCATCTGTGAAAGTTTCAACCGTCTAACTATCACGGTTTATGAGATACAGACGGACAGACAGACAGACAGACAGACAGAGATAGACGGACAGCGGAGCCTCAGTAATAGGGTCCCGTTATACCCTTTGGGCACGGAACTCTAGAAATAAAACTGATTTTCTATAATAATTATGTGTAAGTTTAGTGCAGAACATATCGGAAAGTGGTGAAATAGACCATAGTAAATATTAAATTTTCTAAGATGTTAAACAAAACAATTTACATCATCAGCCTAATATGTTGACTGTTCTATTTTACGAAGACGTCTGAATTTGTTTCACTATATTTCTACCTTTCTCTTATGGAATATTAGGGATTAATGTCACACAAGTCGGCTGGGGCTTATCTTCGAAGTGTTCAGTCGATCGAAAAACAGGTTACTGTTACATAGATCGTAATCTTTGATCTAATTCTTCGGACTGTATGATTTCAATGTGTTATATACAGCCCTCAAGCTAATGAGCTGATCTTTGAGTCCATCTAACAACCCGCACTGGGCCCGCGTGGTAGATTACAGCCCACTCCCGCTCGAAGAGAGGAGGCCTGTGTCCCAGCAGTGCGAACATCGTAGGCTGATTATGTATACAAGATAGATGATAGAATACTCTTTATTATGTACACTATAAATATTACATATCATCATCTGCCTAGCCTTTTCCCAACTATGTTAGGGTCGGCTTCCAGTCTAACCGGATGCAGCTGAATACCAGAAATATTACATATATAAATGTAAAAAAATTACATAGGATGACATAATGGGCTGGTCTTATCACTAAAAGCGTTCTTGTCATTTTTTTTTCAATATGTTTTCCAAGGTTCTTCGGACACGGCGAAAAGATTGATAACAAATATTTTGTATGAACTTTCTCACACAACTCTGAACTCCAAACGAACATTGAAATGTCTGCATAGAGCTTTCATGGCTGGGATTTATGACGTCACAGTCATGCGTTCTAATTCTTCTATGACACGTTTCCTCCGACATTTTCCTATGATAACAATACTCGATACTAGATCAAATAGTAGGTATTATTCCAAATAACCGGGTGTTACAAAAGTCGTTTCACATGTCAGTCGGTGAGATAACGAGTTGCCGATAGTGGTGATAAGAGCTGTATCAAACAGTTTCTCAATTCTGATAACAAAAGCGAACATTTTGCAAAAATACATCATGTTGGGGCTATGTAGTGAGCGATGGGAATGTGAATATGATTTAAGGCTCGACTCAGCACGCAGCAGCCTGCACGTGCAACATATTCTGCCGGATCAAAAAGCTTGCATGGTGTACTGTTTTGCCGTTACAGCATGCTTGTGGAAATACACAAGTAACATGGAACATATGTAGCCGGGCCATTTATAAAACTTTCAGTTGTTTGAAAATAATAGCAACTAAACACACATACACACTTTAACACATTATTAGACAGACAAAGTAGACGGTCCCTTTATAAGGCACTGGGTACGGAGGCACGTGCCAATGTGTGTTGGGCTCCGTCTGTTTTAGTTTGTTAAGTTTACTAACATAGATTTTTAAGTCATTGCTACTAACACTATATGTATTATATGTACTTGTATGTGTAGTCCGAAATAACGAATACGTATTATTATTATTTTTTTAAACCCTGGAAAGACTGGAACGCTGTCGTGTAGGAAATTAATGAATACAGTTTAATGTTTTTGGTACCTACATACAAAGACAAACACAATAACCACTGGACTAGGCACCGATTTAATATAATGTGTTCCAAAAGCTTGATGTAATGTTACGTGCTGTCGTAAACCTCTGTTTCGTGGCCTCAGCGAATCCAATACGAATCGAAACAAAACGAATTGTCACTCGAGATTTGACACATGATTTATCTCACGCCTTGAAAAAACAGGAAAGAGAAATACCACTTTCTAGTGAGCATTGAAACAAAAAGTGAAGTAAGAACTACGTTGAAATAAATTATGTAAAATACAACGAACACTATTTTCCACTTAATTTGAGTATCGTGTTCGTTTAGAACGCCTAATCATAATAGTTTGTGACGTCATTATAGCAAATAAAACTAAACAAAATTGATCTAAATGGAAACTTAGTTACTTATCATTCAGTCAATATAATGATAGTTAGAAAGCTATTAAAAAATATTGGTCAATGTATTCTTTTCAGTACCCATTTTTTTCACTATCATTCATCATCACGATCTGCTGGTGGTACAATGTAAAGGGCCTGTTTCACAATGTGCATATAAAGGCTATTTAGTAGATAAATTATGAAATGAAAAGAATTATTGTATATGAAACAGTGTTTGAATAAAATTTTAGAAAAATTAACCGGAACTTCTTTGAATATAATATCCTTAAATATATTTTCTAAGACACAAACAGAACCGAGAAATCAACTTACATTTCTGATAAGCTACAGCATTGAAAGTTCCGAGGATCTCAGAAGGCGTGTACACTGCATGGGTCATAGCGTTCACACTGAGAACTGCATCGGATTGGAACACGTTCTGAAGAGCCACCACGAACTGGTCCATCATACGCCATTCTGGTTGCACCTGGAACAACAACAACACGTTACAAAACATGACCAAGAACCTTACAGGGTTGACTGGCTCAGTAACTGGGTTGTGGAGGTCTGATAAGCAGTCCCTTTATGTAAAATACTAGAATTTTGCTGGAACCGGTTAGGCTGGATAGCTGCCATTAAAAAACATAACAATCATAACATCACGAATCTGTAATCCCCGAAGGGTCAGGCAGAGGTGTACCTATAGTACAACTACCAGGCAAGCCCATAGCAGGCCCCATTATTGTTGGAAAAAGGCTAATCAGTGATGATGCCGTCAAAAAACATGAACATGACCATTTTAATAAAAGGAAAACGATGAACAGACATAAAACCTAAGCTTGGCTGGCAGGTAGGTAACAGAACTACGCTCCAGCCAGCCCTCGAAATGAAATTAACTGTCTTTTTCGTCTAAACACAGAAATCTTCTAGAATTAAAATAACTACGCTGGGTAGTTTTGAACAGCTGATTCTCAGCCTAATTATTTAAATAATCGACTTTTGATTTCGATTCTTGACACAATAGGGAATATGCATCTGATTCAAATATGGGTCAAATATGTTTTTCTATAAACTATGGTACTTCAGAATTATGCCTCCATCAATATTTTTGAATAAAATTTCTTTTTGAGCGAGAAATTAATTTTTAAAAAGTCCCAAAAAACTGTGGGTAATTCAAATACCGTAAAATGGGGTTACATTGATTAGTTTTAAAATAAAACTGACTGTAACTTCTTCAGTTATTTATAAAAAAATACAAAAAAAATACTGTAATGGCGACTCATGGTTTTTTATTGATAAAAATATTTATTTAATTTTTAGGCCCTGTAAGTTCCGAGAAAAAAAACATTAAGTGACTTATCATCTTTATACTTGATATGGGGTCGCTTTGATTGCCCCCGTTTTTTGTATGTAATAAGAAAGTAGCCCCTAACAGGAAATAAAAACAAAAATTTAAAAAGTTGTTCACTCATTAGTTTTTGAATTAAAACACTTCAAAGTTCACCGGGGTGTGTTTGATTACAGGGGTAACATTGATAATTGATTTTAGAGCTATATTATGGTAAAAAAACACGTTTTGTAGTATAATCAAATATAATATTATAAAATAGACAAAATGTTAGTAACAAAACAACAGATTTCTTACAAATAATCAGCCTTCTAACAAAACAACAGATAAGCGATGACATCAGACTGATCTATAATGGAGACATCATTCTCTACTGCATGAAATATAGTTTTATTTTTCTTATGAGATTTGAATCCTAGAACAACGAGTTTGTCTCCGACATTTTCTTCAACCACGCAAACAAATCCCCATCTGTAACTTTTTGCAGAGCTTCTTCGAGGGTTTCATCCATATAGTTCCTGTAGTGGCGGGTACCCGGCGTCTTCTTGTAGTTTCACACCATTTTACCTTTAAAAAGGATGACTTTGATAACCAGTACTTTTAATATGAATACACACAAATTTTGTTCCTTGGGGTGACTTTGATAACTATCAATGTCGCCTCGTACCGTTAATCAATTTAACCCCAAGGAATAAAACTCAACACAGAAAACAAAATGGTCGTCATCAATCGAAGTTATCAGATTTATATTACTCTAAAGAAACCGTATAATTATGAAATATAAGGTCTGAAACTACAATAATAATACTTACCCTTGTACCACTGAAGTTCTCCAGCACACTATTTTGCTAATTGTCGCACTATTAATTTTAAAACATCTTTGTCATGGAATGTCACAGCCTAAACCGCAGCCATTTTTAAGAAATATGGCCAAACTGTCAATGTTGCCAACCCAAAATAAAACAAACTACTGCAGTCCATAGACTCCGAGATTTTATTAAATAATCAACGAAAAAAAGTAATCATCAAAGACACCCCGCTATTCAAATGTCACCCCACTTTACAGTACTTGAAAAGGCTAAGAGCGGATGTGACGTAACAATCCGGAATAACAATCAAAATGTCAATATCAAGTCAATCAACAAGTGTCAAGTCAATGTCAAACGCTCATAGAAAAAGGAGTTTTTGACGTTGACTTGACAGTTGCTTGTCTGTTTTCACGAACTGTGACGTCACCACACCAAGCGCGCCAAATGGAGGGCGTTTAAATAGCCCGGATCGGTTGGATATTTTTTGCCGTCGTTTTAACTACTTTCAATTGCTTTTTTGCCGTCGAATTTTTTTTTACTGTTATTTGAAGAAGTAAACTATCGAATAAAAATATTAAAAAAATACATGCATATTCCCTATTGCTTAACAATTTTAAATCCGGGCCACCCTGAAGATCAGTAGGTATAACAGATTCCATAGATAGGCAATGCAGATCAGTGACATGGAACTTTTATTCTTGTGTAAAATTATCCAAAACAATCTCTTTCTTATCGATAATCAATCACTTAAAAATTTGATTTTCTAAAAGTACTTCTCGATCTTTTTTTTTGATGTGCTCTAACCTAGTAACTACGACCTACGTAACGGAAAAGACAGGTTTTAAAAATTCAGCAGGACAATGAGTAAAGAAAAGCTAATATCATTAGAAGATCATCAATTTTTTAGAGGATCAATTAATTCCCCGAAAAAAATAAAAGTTATAAAACTAAAATCCAACCTCGACAAAAAGTCAACTAAAAAGATGTAAAAAAGACATCACAGACAGACAAATTAAAATTCCGGAATCACACGTAATCTGTTTCATATGTAATAGTATATAGTATATAGTCCGCCTCTGTACATTTGTGTGCTTAAAGTATTAAATAAATAAATATGTCCTAAAACGTGTTTAATGTGACGTCACATAGCCTATAACCGCTTCCAACGATACCTCATTTTTCAAATTACATATAATGAGGAGTTTACAAGTTATGAGGGAACACATGAAAATACATACTTACAAACATACATACATACCTGTCAAAATCATAACCCTCCTTTTTGCTTCGCCGTAGTCGAGTAAAAATAAGTTATCAAATTACCAAATCAGTAGCGAAATTCTCGAAGAAGTTGGCGAAACCCTCGTTCAACCAGGTGTAAGTCCAGGAGAGGGGTCCCACTTCGTTACCAAACCACTGGTGAACGTTCTCGTGGCAGATGATCCTCCCTACGTTCTGCTTGGTTGCTGTCGTTGTAACTCCTTCTGTGACCAGAAGGGCTACTTCTCTGTAAGGAAAAATACAGTAATTTTATTTATTTATTTGACTATTTATGTACACACATAATAAACAGACAAGAAGAAAAGAACAGAAAAAAACGTACAAAGGTGATGCTTATTTCTAAAGAAATCTCTTCCAGCACACCTGCGATAGGAAAGTAGATAAGAGATGTAGACACCGTGTGTAAGATTCAAGAGAAAGTAAAATACATATAATCAAAACAATTCACTTAATAAACTAGAACAAATAATATCATCATACACTTACATACAAATATACATACATACCTACTTTTAATTTGTTATGAATAGTACATTCATGTATGGTATATGAATATGTATAGTATGTGAGTAGTATGAATAGTATTGGATATATTTACGTTTTTATATCGTGTGTTTTTTGAAACTACGTCAAAATTCTTCAACCTATAACGATGTCTCTTCTTCTCTCTTTAAATCTATCCAAAGGTAGTCTTTAAGAGGTCACTTATAGCGATAAGTCAGCCCATTGTGTCACCCTTATGTAAAATATGTAATTTCGCATGGTTTATATACATAATATAGACTACTAGCTTCTCCCCGCGGCTTCGCCCACGTGGTATGTTAGTAGTCCTTCCCTATTATCCCTCTATGTCCTTCCCTAGGATGCCATCTATCTCTTTGCCAAATTTTATCGAAATCCGTTCCGTGGTTTAGGCGTGAAAAGGTAATTTACTTTCGAATTTATAATATTTGTATGGATTCTATTCTATATGCTTCATTGTTTTAACACATTATTTTTTTTATACAAACTTCAGCGTTTCCTTTACTTATTTCTTACAAGGACTATCATTGTACGTGTTCGATCAATCTATCAAAATGCTTTTATTTCAACCTGATGCAGAAAAACTACCTTGACAACAACGCGGCGTCATAATTCAATACAATTCACATCTGCCTTGCAGATTCGTTCATGAGAGGCTTATAGAACACTCCACTGTATCGCTACTCTGTATTTATGGAATAAGTAAGTTTATTGCCTATTTATTACTTGTCCCGTCTCCAGTTACTGAGGTATTAGTTGTTTTAAATGTCAACGCTTTCATAAGACTGACTGGAAGTTATTTAGTAACAATGAAAGAAAAACAGGTTTATTTGTCACAGAAAGAGGTGCATTCAAAATCCTAACTTAATATTATAAATGCGAAAGTGAGTTTGTTGGTTACGCATTCACGCTAAAACGACTGAACGGATTTAGATGAAATTTGGCACATGGGTAGACCATGACCTGGAATAGGACATGGACTTTTTATCCCGATATTCCAACAGGATCGAGACTTACGCGGGTGAAACCGCGGGGTGCAGCTAGTGATAAATATCTCTAAGATAAATGGAAGCCGATCCTTACCATAATTATTATTGCAAAATCTTTATTACTCTTAGTTATTTATGATCATTAACATAATAATATGGTGTGGTAAATATCTCATGCAAAATATTTAGATAATTATATTATTGTATAGTTATAAATAAATTGTATAGTTAGTTTTAATTTGTATAGTTAATTACTCCCTTAATTTAGTGTTATATTTTGAGTGAATATATAAATAATAAATGCAAAATTAGTTTCATCACACTATAGGACATGGTATTCTCAGCTTTTCTGATGACTTTAATTTTTTTTAATATTAATCTTTAGCTATTTTAATGCAAACTGCATAACTTTCTCTATCAATAAACATATCATAAAATTAATATACATCATAAAATTATGGCCTTGATTTTTTTTATTTTATGATAAAAATCGTTTTTCAACTCAACGATTCTTGTAACAACAGGCACACTTTATGACGTTTTATGACGACTATTGATATACGATGCGAAGCCATAAATTGGAGTATTTATAGCTTTAATAAAATATTTCTCTTCTGCTTTGTAAGTACATTAACACTTATTTTATTGCCGTTTTTACGGAATTCTTGTATCACTTAAACGAATATAATCTGTAACTGCTTTGGATTATAGTTCAAAATTGATTGTTTGGAAAATTCGATCTAATTAATTTCGTATAACGTTATGAAAATATAAGAACAATAAATAAGTAATAACAGTATTTAATATCCTGGTCCTGAGAGTTCGCGTTGAAGAAGGCTTGTAGAAATTATTAGCAATATGAAATTAATAAAATTGTTTAAGAGCGCTATTACAAAATCGAAGTGCAGATTTAGGTAAATTTGACGGGGCGCGGCAAAGATGCGCTCGTGTGAGTCTATTGAAGTACGCTACGCACACATGCAAACCGGGCGTGATCAACTTGATCCTTTCCACTTTACTTTTGAAATAAATTAAGTTACAGTTATTTATAGTTCGTGTTACTGTTATTTTTAGCATTGCATACAACAATTGTTTAAAAATATTATTTTACTTTAAAAAAAGTTAATTTTTTTTTTCAAGCAAGATTAGATAGTAGCCTATGTTATTAAATACTTTTTGTTAAAATTTGGAAAGTAAATTCATAGATAAAAAATACAATTTCGGACGAAAAATTGTCAATAACTATCTGTGTTACGGAATTATTTTTGGTGTATTACTAAATGAAACATAAAAAAATTGACTTATACATTCCAAAGTTCAAGATACAGTTGTACCATGGACATTTTTATAAATGATTAAATTACTGTATCTTTGATGTAACAAAGCATCAAAAGACGCCCAAAAGTTAAATTTTATGAAACATCCTTTACAAAGACAAGTTTTTTACTGATTTGTGTAAACAAATTGAAATATTTATTTAAAACACTGTCAAGATTATATAATGAGACTTCCTCGGACATATTTTTTTTTTAAGTTTGAGGCTATAACTTAATCATAATCACACATCAAAACTAGCGTCAAACGCTCAAATTCAAGAAAAATTGTAATAGCCCTCTTAAGAAGACTTCTTTGAACAATTTAAAGAGAAGGGGTGTCATCTACAAGATTTGTGGTTATTTTGATACCGAGCCTAAAATTCATTGTGTTCAAATCATGAAAACACTACCTGTGCTTAATGTGATGACCCAAAAAACTCATCAAAATTTATTTTTGGTTTTATCATGTTTAGACATAAAAACCACATACATACCTGTAAATAACCAATCCCCAATTCTCCATAGCACCAGCAGCGAAGTCAGGAACAGCAGCCTTATCCAGCTTTGGGAATTCGTATTCAAACTCAGTGTATTTTTCCAACTCCACCATATTCCTTTGCCCGAATTCCAGGGCAAACTCTGCCGTGGTCTGGGTACCGGGTCTGGAATATACCTTAAAAGGTACGCGATACAGGTCCTTGAATTCAGACTCCCTTTGGTTGTCGATGTGCGCCAAGTTTGATACCAGGTACGCCAGCAGATATGTGGACATCACTAAAGTATCTTGAAATTCATGCTTGGTGTAGCCGGCTACTTCTGGTCTGTAAAAAAAAGTAATTGTTAGAAGTCTGGCAGGGAGCCCTAGTGCGGAGAATGAGGTCTTGAGTCGATTCCCAGCAGGCGTAGCATGAGCACCATTTTGTCGACGGAAGAGTAGACAAAAATTACGTTTCCTGTAAACATTACGACGGCAGAAAAGTAGAAAGAGTCAACTGCACTTTTTACGAAATTCACTCTTTTACATAATTCGACTCAGAATTCTTTGTTTTGTCGGTTTTGTCATAGGATTTATCGGTTGTCAGTGTGATTTTGACAGTAAGGATAGAAAACTTTCTTCCGAAATAGTCTACCTACAAAAATACCTACACAAAGATCGTTAGAAATGAAAGACTAAATGATAGATTGTAGAAAGATTTCTACGGTGGATGTCAAAAATGAAGAAACGAACTGTCACTTTGTATAGAAAAAGCTATGTCTATTCTTCGTAGAGATAGAAAGCACCATGCTACGCCTGCTGAACGAGAAAAGAGTTATTGGGGTTTTTCCATTATGAATTCTCTCAGTAACAGTTCGGAGTTTGGATTTGTGCCCGGTTGACTTGACCGTGACGGTGGACTTAAACATAAGGCTGCCACCAGACGGACTGCATTCTTGCAGTTTGAATGCAGTTTAGTATGACTGCAATACTCGTAATATACTGGTCAAACTGCATTGGAGTGCAGTTGAAATGCAGTCCGTCTGATGGCAGCCTAACTGGTGAAATGTGGGTTTACTATTAGGTAAGTACACTTCTGTCAAACCCTTTAGAGAAACAAGCGTGATATTATTATGTTGCTGTCAGAGATTTTATTTCCGACCATTTTTTTTTCGGGTCGTTGCAGTTTTTTTTTTTCCAATCCGGGCTTGTAGTTAACGTCGTTGACATAAATTGGCGTGGTTATTTAATAAAATAATTGGGGCCTGAAGTAACACGCTGGAATTTTATAGAGTATCGTTACTACATATTTTATTTTTAAAGTAGGCGTAGAGTCGAACAAGCTATTTGGTATACAGGCAGATTACTTGCAACTACTTTAAACAATTTTGTGAGAGTTATCAGTAGTCAAAATCCTTTTACGCCACTCTCCTAAGCCATAAGCTCAAAAAGATAAATTACACACACAATCAAAACGAATTTTGGCAGTGTAGCGAAAAATGTACATATTTTGCTTGTATACCAAATACCTTGTTTGACTGGTTACTTATACTATAGCTATTAGGCGTGCTACACATTTTTTTGCGTTACCATTTTCGATTCGGCAGTATTTTATTTTGCCGCACAGCTTCTTAATAATGCCCACCGAACACTAATGCGACCACAACTTGCATCCTGTAGAATAATATTAAAGTCGACCGCAAATTGAATTTTTTTTTCCCTTGTTACAAATCCTTACTAATAAAACCTACCATCCTTTTCCTGACCCACTGCAGGGCAAAGGCCTCTTCTCATACAGAGAAGACACGAGCATTGATCACCACGCTTGTTAGACATGGGTTGGTGATTTCAAACTTATATTAGGTCCCCATCTATGAAATCAGCGTTTTGTATGGAGAATTTTAAAGAAGTTGCATTTTTCATACTAACATTTTCTTAATTTATATAATAACCATGAACACTAATGTTTTAAAACTTTTATGCACTAATGTTTAAAAACTAAAACAACGTATGCCACTTAGATTAAGCGACAAAAATAAGTTTTGGCCAAATTTAAAAAAAAATAGTGGTCATTTCTGCTAACAAAATGAGGAGTAATTTTTAAGGTATTTTTTATGTTTAGAAAACTATAAGTAATAAGGTTTTTTTACTATTAATAGTTGTCTATGATGGTCATTATTCGACATAATACCAAGCAATTGATAAATATTTTAAATTATAGAAGTGACGATGTTCTCTATTTGTTGGTAAAAACCGCCAATTTCATAGGTGGGAACCCAATATTAACTATAGATAAAATTTTACTTACTTGAGCAAATCTGCCCTTTTGGGCATGTTACTCTCGACCACAGTGTACGCTGGTGGGGAGTATATGGTGGTCCTGAAGATGGCCTTGAGAGAGGGTTCATCATAGCAGGGGAACGCGCGGCGAGCGAACGTAGGCTGCAGTTGCGATGTTATGAGTTTGCTGCAAAGTGAAAGATTGCTGAGAAACTTCTAGAATATTTTCGTTTCGTCTTTGACAGAGTATAAATAAGACGAGAAAAGTCCCTTAGTCAAAATTGTATTAAATGGGCTTTAATTATTACACTATTATTAGCGGGTATTAATTACACTATATTCTATCTCACTATATTCTATCTATGAAGAATAGATAGGTATGATAATATGAAAGTGTACTACTATGGATATACGAATTATTTGTGAGCTTCGAGAAACTAAATATTTTTTTATAAGATATTAATCATAAATATGATCCGAGATTTAAATGATAGTGTAATATCCCCCTTACACAGAAGTCTAAAAATAAGTATTTTTTAGTCTTATCTACTGAAAAGTCATCAGTCTTTAGGCTGACATAATGTACTTGGATGCTAGTAAAAATTTATGGAATTGACATAATAAACTGCCTAGGAAAAAAGGTCCCATGTTCATGTTCAAACATTGTTGTGAACTTCTATTATGATAGAAATGTCTGCTTAGCCCAGTATTATTTGCAGAAACAGAGACTTTGCAGAAATGTGAATAATGCATTATGTATGAGAGGTCGCCAGACGCAAACTTTTATAATATTTTGCTAGCGTTGACTTCTTTTTTAGAATTCCTAAATCTTCTGCTACTGTTGGCTTAGAAAGTCACTTTTTGGTTAACGTTTCTTAAATATATAGTTTACTAGCTGCGCCCCGCGGTTTCATCCGCGTAAGTCTTGATTCCGTGGGAATATCGGGATAAAAAGTATCCTATGTGTTAATCCAGGTTATAAACTATCTGTGTGCCAAATGTCATCCTAATCCATTCAGCCGTTTTTGCGTGATTAAGTAACAAACATCCAAACACACAAACACATAAACACACAAACTTTCACATTTATAATATTAGTAGGATTAAGATTTGACTATACAACGTGTAACGTTAAATGCGCAAAACCTGAAAATAGTTTGTTCGAATAACGAGCAGAATCGATTGAACCACTTTTTTCTATCACATTTTTCAAAAACTCTTCATTTAATAGGTCAAGCCATCACATGCGCAACAGCACATAAAACCTTTACAATTTTTCTCTCTGAAATAGGTCAATTGAATTAAAAATCTGTTGCGGTGTCTGAGGTTTTGCGCATTTAACGTTACACTTTGTATATTTATATATACTTCATTTCCTATACATATAGGGCCTCTGCGAGTTGGCTTCGGCCCCTCGTATGCGTACATTTTTTTTGAATATATGAAGCAGGATTAGCAATATCCTTCGAAATGATTCAGATTATGATCAATAGTGTGTTACGCAATAAGGGTGGTTCAAACCGATAGGTAACCTACGGCAAATGGAATGCAAGTCTGAACTAACGTATGCTAGTGATTTAAAATTACAAATATCCAAAATATAGTTACTTTAATTAGTATATTCATAAATATCAACCGAAATACTTTCACCTAATTAAAATAACTCCAGAAAAAAATACTTACTGTGTTGTCCCGTCACTCGCGTACGTTGACACGTAAATACCGAACATATTCTCAGCGTACTGACCAACATAGTGCTTGATTCTAATAGTGTGTGGCTGCAGAATCGTCATCGTTTGGTTCAACCTAATCCTGAATAAATGAGTATCGTTAGGGGCCAATGTATGGCTTTCGTACAAGTTGGCTGTCGGTACTCTATCGCTGAAGACTTCAATGTCTTCGGCTTTGATATCCATTTCCATAGCATGTAGGATTATTTCGTTGGTGGTGACAAGGGGTATAATCCTAATGTCAACTGCTCCGGTGAAGTATTCTTCATTGTCTGGGTTCAGTATGAGTCTGACGTCATAGAATGTTGGGATGGTATCTCTGGGGAGAACGTATGCAGCTGCCCGTTCCTGCTCAGTCAGAGCGGTTAAGAGCTCGGTTGAGGGCTCAGCTATTGGTACGGCGACTGCCGCCCCGATGACTGTTAGTAGTGCTAGTAAATACATTTCTGGAAAAGAAGAAACAATGGTTATATACAGGGTGTTAGTGTAAACACCGTTATCCTTGAAACCAGTGGTTTGGTTTCATTTATAGAACGTAAAATCAATGGAAAAATACAACTTTTTTTTTTAAAAGAAAATCTACATTTTTTCACAAGAATATTTCACCCTACACGCAAGGGCAACGACCGGCCGCGGCCGGCGGTTGGTGGGGGCGGGCGGGGCGCGCGGTACGTTACATGACCGGCCGTCAGCTGTTTCGCAGCTCTCTCGAACGCGTATCCATGAGTATCGGGACAGTAACGGATATTTACTTTTTAAAATCTTTTCATGAAAATAAGGTTTTTTTTTGTTGTTACTGGGTCATTTATTTTTATATTTAAGTCAACCCATGGTTTGAGTGACAACGATGTTTACCCTTGCATACTGTATAGTTATTACTTATAAATGCGAAAGTGAGTTCATTTGTTTTTTTTATTTATTTGTTTGTTTGTTGCGCTTTCACGCTAAAACAGCTGAACGGATTTGGATGAAAGCTTTAACATAATATAGGATACTTTTTATCCCGGTAGTACGTTCCCGTGGGATAATTTCCAACCTTTACATGGGCGAAACCGCGGCGGGCGAAAGGTAGTATACTTCATAAAAATATGGCGTAAAGAAGTGTCTAGAAAGCACGTCTACCTAAATCAGGAACGTATTATTATTTGAAAAGTGTGTTTGTGAGTTTGTAACGCAGTCACGTCCCAAGTCCCTAGGGAAGGAATGCACCGCTCCGAATTTGCATAGATGATACTTCCATCCTCTCCTCAAGTTGTTAGTACTCCCAGAATGTAGAATTGAACCACGTGATTTAAAGTTCGTCTAACTTTGATACCTCGGTAATATATGTCACTAAGAAGTGAAGACAGAAGGGCAAAGCAAGAACTAGATAAATCATTTGTCAAATTATGATAAGGAGTTTAGAAGTTGTGAGGGAACAGATGAACATACATACATACCGATCAAAATCATAACCCTTCTATACCTCTTCTAAAAAGGCAGGATAGATCATGGTATGAATTACTGAGAAATTATTTATAGATTTCGAACTAAAAGAATTTTAAACATCCTGGAACAGAAATCGCAAAAAGTTTAGGTAAAAGGAAAAGGTTAGGTACGATCTATTATCGTTTAACGCTTTTGGAATTTAGTTGATTGAAAGCATAGTTTATCGTATAACACGTAATTAGCGATACTGAATTGTTAATGCTATTTGTAAATTCACTAATATGGGGATATGTAACTCGTGGCTAAGTGATAACATCCGCACGAGTCGATCCATCAGGTTAAGGTACGCTTGCCGAGGTTGGTACATGGATGCGTGACCGTTTTTACATAACGAGACTCCTCCGTACCTCGGAAAGCACGTTATGCCGTCGATCCCGGCTGTCAATCTTGGATCTTTGACAGTCGGTTCCGGGTCGTCAGAAACCCGAAAGTCTGACTGCCAGTCTTACCAAGGGGTATCGTATTACTCAATTACTGGGTTGTGGAGGTTAGATAGGTAGTCGCTCCATGTGAAATACTGGTATTCAGCTGCATCTGGTTAGACTGGAAGCCGACCCCAACATAATTGGGAAAAGGCAGGCAGATTGATTGATCGGGATAATTACATTACAGTGGTCAGTATAGCGGGAACCTTTTTATGGTGTTTTTCACGTGTATCTACAGGGTCAAATTAAATTATCTAGCGTAAGTAAAAACACTGCCAGTGGTTGACCCCTAAAAAAACATGAAATCTTTTATTTTTAACCGACCTCAAAAAGGAGGAGGTTCACAATTCGACTGTTATTTTTTGCGTTTGTTACGCGATTACTCCGATTTATTAACATTGCTTGCGTAGTTTTTGAGTTAGCTTCAATATTACGAATTTTTCCACTTAGTCATTACGGACGATGTATTAAGTTACACTGTTATTTACAAATCAAGTAGTGGTATTCGAATTTGTGTGCGGTAGGTACCAGAGCTTAAAAGTGAAAAATAAAAACTTTAGAAAAAATTCAAGATAAGATAAGATAAGATAAGATATTTTATTTCGCAAATATGGGTACAGTACATGGTGTAAAAAAAATATAATTAAACAAGTTCAGCCACATTTTACCACTAGGCATGCGAAAGATTACAGGCACACACATTAAATCAAACATTTTTCTTCTCAAAACCAAAGACTTCCGAAATTAAAGTTATTTTTCACTTTTTAGTGTTTTTTTTTTAAATTCGGTAGTTTGGTATGAGAAATCCTTATGAAATAAATACCTCACCTTTCATTCTTAAAGATATATTTTCAATTGATTTTTTGTTTATCAATCATACTTCATACGTACTTTTCACAGAGATTATTGTGATAGGCGCATACCTACATTGATAACAAACACTTAATCTATAATATTGATAAGATTGTTTTACAATCCACTTGACATGGCCAAAGACGGAGTTACCCAATCGTTTGAAGAATTTAGTCTAAATATTGTGGAGACTTTTTTATGTAGAAGAATATTCACGACCTTAGTCACGTACGTACGATCAAGGGGCGATAATGTTAAGCAATTTTCAAACAAATTGCTTTTTCACATATCCACATTTTCGAACTGACATGTTGATTCAAAACCCCCGACCAAAACAATGCCATAAAAATAATATCATAAAAGTTGTAGGTAATATTTTGACCCAAGCGTCATCGTGTCGGGGGATGGCTTATGCAAACGCCAACACACACTACGCATAATGAATGTATGCTTTTGTAGAAAGGATAGCTGGTATTAACTTCCTATTTTCATTAGCCGTCCCCCGACACGACGACCCTTGGATCAAAATATTACCTACAACTTTTATAATATTATTTTTTTACTTTTTAAACGCATTGTTTTTGTCGGGGATTTTTAAAATTTTTAATTTAATTTTTATTTACAGCTTTTTAAATTTTATATTATATTACTAGTAGAAACGCTACGATCAACACGCAGCTCGCCGAAATCTGCCTAGCTGTACGTTTCTTGCCACAGTGAAGCTTGTTACCTACTAATTTACTCTTATTTATCTTTCCTACTCCATCATCAGATCCTGATCACCATCTATCTGTAACCTCTTATATATATATGTCGAGACCTTTCCAATGAGTCCAAACACGATACCTCTACTGTAAGTTGGTGTGGGAGTTGGGTATCCTGCAAATTCCAGGTGATGCTGCAGCATCAGCTCAAGGTTACTGTATTCTTTTCATATCATTGAAATAAGAGAATTCTAAATTTTCAATCGATTAGACCTGTGGAAGATGCTCACATCCATTCATCAACTAGAAAAGAGCTGATAATTTTCAAACGGCTGAACCGATTTTCTTGTCACCTTTCAAACAAAACCAAAAAAATCAAAATCGGTTCAGCAGTTTGGCAGCTACGATGGCGCAAACAGACACACAGATACACACGTTAAACTTATAACACCCCTCTTTTTCCGTCGGGGGTGCAATGACGTAGTCGGAAAAATAGAAAGACGCACATAAAATTGAATCTTATGGCGCTTAACATAATATATAATTTGATCCTTTACTTTACACACCTGACGTAAGGGATTTTAATGACTTGTTTCAAACTCAATTAGAGCCCTTGGTCATGAGGTCAATAACACAGATCAACAGATTTGGTTATGATTCCTTTACAATGTTATTAAGTACTGTGAATTATTATCATCATCAAAATCATCATCAGCGCGAACCATTGCCGGACGCCGAACCGGCGCCGACTAATTCAGATAGGAACTTGTCGGCGCTTATCGGCGACAGTTCAAATCAAATCAAAAGTCATTTATTCAAACTAGGCTGAGAATCAGCACTTTTCGAACGTCAAAATCACATAAGACAGTCCCC
Source organism: Lithophane semibrunnea (assembly GCA_947363905.1). Classification (NCBI taxonomy): domain Eukaryota; kingdom Metazoa; phylum Arthropoda; class Insecta; order Lepidoptera; family Noctuidae; genus Lithophane; species Lithophane semibrunnea. Next base: position 2,922,914 of record OX376194.1, on the reverse strand, counting down.
CAAAAACGCCCACCCTTCACCACTTCCTAGTGCTTTAGCTGGGAAGACGAAGTGGCGCAACAGACTCCCCAGCAGCACAGCTGCCTGTTCAGTTAGAAAAAATTGATTCTATACAAAAGTTTGCAAAATCATTTACATTACGCAACATAAAACATAAATCTAATTATTAGCCATATGTCAGCTGTGCTAGCTGACATAACCACCGCCAATATAACAAAAAAAAAAAAAAAACTAGAACTATATGTACTCAAGCAGAAATAAGTAGCAAATGTAAACATAAATTTACTTAATAAAAGCCTCCGCACAAAGGGCGTGCCCGCTTACATATAGCTATTTATAACAAAACCGAGATCAGCAAGACGACCAGTCACCACAAGCAGCACCCGTTTACGAGCATAACGCAAAGATCAGCCATTACCCCCCTCACCATATTTGAGGGAAGGAGACAACCCGACCCCCGACGCTACCGCAAGCAGTGACATCTAAGGGAGCATGACGAACCTGCTGCCGGTTGCTCAGGCAAAAATAATAATTATCCATTGTCGAGGTCGCTAGCTAACCACATATTGCAATACGAGTACAACTCATATAGAAAATATTGTAATGAGTAGATTATGTCAACAAAACTTCACGCTGATTTCACACTGATTGAGAAGTTCACACTGATTTGGCAAAAAGTGTGAAAACTGCCTGCGCCGATCAGTGTTGACAACCAGCGCTTGTCAGCGCCGACTGGCGCCGGTTACCAGCACCCTTAGTACATATAATACACGTAATGCCATCTATTGATATTTGGGTGAACCTATTGACTTATTCATGTTGCAAGTGACATTACATCCATATACAAGATGCGATACTGGATGTCGTGTAAAAAACTTGTTCCATCCATGCTTATTTATATTGTTATTTATGACATTGTAATAAATGATTTTATTCACCTTTTTACATTTTTTTTACAAAAATCTACATGTTTTGTATACAAGTTTTTCAGCTGTTTTAATGAAAACCATCTTGTCGTAAACACAGGTTTACCAATCCTTACTTTCATAAGTTTGTAGCCTATGTGTATTCTGAAGGCCAATTCTCGTACAAAAAAAAACGATCAAACTCAAGTCGCAATCCATCTCAGAGAGTCAGCGAAAATCAATGCCAAGAAATTGACAACAATCTAGATAAACTAGAAGATAATTATTTTGACTGATTGAGACTGAGATTTGAATATGGGAATTCCCTCTGATAACTTACAAAACGTTTGCATTTTTGCTAATATCGAATAAGTGTGTAAGGTTCAACTTAATATAAACCAGACACGTATTCCTAATTTAAACTATGGTTGGAATATTAAACAAACCGTTTGTAAAACCTTAACTACGCGTCGTCCAGATCTACATACATATTATAACCTCTCTGCCGTTGCAGATGACGTGCATAAATTAAACATATAGGTAATTATATTTTCTTTATCAACGTACCATATCCTAATTTACGACAATTAAGATTAAAAAGAAGTTATCTGATAGATAATGGATATATTTTAATTAGTTCACTGTTATACAGTGAACTAAATACCTATGTATTTTTTATGCAGAAATATGATTATTTATTTATATTTTATGCAAAATCCCACTGAATGTGGGAAGAAAAGAACCGATCCAAGTCGCGGTGCTGGGGCTATGTCCAGCAGTGGACATCTTTAGGCTGAATGATTATATTTATTGCGATATAATAAGGCATATCTATTAAACTAATGGAATTTAAATCCCCTATAATAATGGTCGCAAAAAGCGATTAAGAATAAGAATAAAATTGTCAAAGATAGCCACTATAGTATTTCTGGTTAGTGTTCTGGTTTCCAACTGTTCAATCGTCATCCTGAGGATGCTTCGTTGAGAGGTGAAACACATCTAGATTTCGTACAGGGTTAAGTGGAATAGTTTACTAAATATATCTACCGTTTTTTTTTCTGGTAACCGTTATAACAATCTACGACCATCTATTCACCGGGCACGCAATGATCTTTCATAATCATCATCTGCCTAGCCATTTCCCAACTATGTTGGAGTCGGCTTCCAATCTAACCGGATGCAGCTAATTACCAGTATTTTACATGGAGCGACTGCCTATCTGACCTCCACAGCGTAGTAACTCGGTAATACGATATCCCTTGGTAAGACTGGTTTTTAGACTTTCGGGCTTTTGACGAACCGTAATGACTGTCAAAGATCCATGAATGACAGCCGGGACCAACGGCTTAACATGCTTTCCGAGGCACGGAGGAGTCTCGGTATGTAAAGATGGTCACCTATCCACGGTAAGCGTAGCTTAACTCGATGGATCGACCCATGCAGCTATTATAACTTAGTCGCGAGCTCCTCCAACGAGAGCTACGCTTACCGTGGATGAGTGACCATCTTTACATACCGAGACTCCTCCGTGTCTCGGAAAGCATGTTAAGCCGTTGGTCCCGGCTGTCATTCTAATGATAATAACAGATCGGTATGCAAATATTTCTAAGTTGATCTACCGCTACTTATTTAAAAAAAACAGACTCACCTACGTATTTACATGAACACCACTAAACTGAAACTAAATAAATGACCCACAATATCTATGGAACGTGACACAATCATTATCATTATTATTGATTAATAAAATTAATCTGCCACGATTACAATAAGTCTATAATTTGATACTTAGTTTTATTCTATGCCGTGGTTTTGCTTCTTCAATTTTTTTACAAGTAATTATAAATATATACAAATTATTAGGTGCACAACATAGGTGACCGGTAAGACTAGCCTTCGCAAGAACTAGCTGACTGGCTAGCGTTTTGATTACGGTATGTGCTCATCATCTGCCTAGCCTTTTCCCAACTATGTTGGGGTCGGCTTCCAATCTAACCGGATGCAGCATAATACCAGTATTTTACATGAAGCGACTGCCTATCTGACCTCCACAACCCAGTAACTGGGTAATACGATACCCCTTGGTTAGACTGGTTGTCAGACTTTCGTGCTTCTGACGACTCGTAACGACTGTCAAAGATCCACAAATGACAGCCGGGACCAACGGCTTAACGTGCTTTCCGAGGCACGGAGGAGTCTCGATATGTGAAAATGGTCACCCATTCACGGACCAACCCCGGCAAGCGTAGCTTAACCTGATGGATCGACCCGAGCGGCTGTTATTACTTAGCCACGAGCTCTTAGCCACGAGCTCCTCTATACGCTATTACGGTATGTGCTATTTTTATTTAATTTAAAAAGTTTTATGAAGATCTTAACATCCAATATTTATGCAATTTTACAATGTTTCTAAATCTGTGAGCACCATGTATGTATCTATCAATTAATTTATTTGTCATTGCTCCATTTTTTAATTCTGTTTACCTATTGTGGTACAGTATATTCTAGGTGTATCGTCTTCACATATAATATGTAACTGATGTACTCGTATACAAAATATTGTAAAACATTTTTTAAAAGAGTAACGGTGGAGTTTCTTTCCCATTATTCTCCATACGATAACTACTTTTTGGAAGGGGCAACTAGAATCAGTTCTATTTCTTTGTTTTTTTTGACGTTCAAAAGTGCTTTGTATGTGCCTATTTGAAATAAATTATTTGACTTTGACTTTGAATATATCTGAAATATTTGTCAAAAAATTCATAAAATTGACACATTTTCACAACACAGTTGAAAATTGTTGAATTGTCGGACCCTGTCATTCTGTCGGCTGTCGGTTTTATTAAAGGCAGCGAGAATCTAGAACAATTTATTTATTTTTTTATTTAAACTTTTCGCACAAAAAAATGGTACAAAGGCGGACTTAATGCCTGAGGCATTCTCTACCAGTCAACCAAGGGTGGTGAAGAGATTAGCAGGTGCTCTAATTGACAGGAACAAAGAGAAAAAAAAAAAAAAAAAAAATTTTTTCAATTCATGAAAAAAATCATTTTTTTTTCAATAAATGAAAAAAAAAGATAACTTCATGAAAATTGATCTATCAGAATCGCGTCGCACCATAGCGTCACGTCTGTCTGTGGGAGCCTTAAATAGGACCTTGGTACTGCAAAGAGAGCTCAGGAGATTGCGTTGCTACATATCCAAATCTAAAGTTTAGCCGTACCGAACCAAAAGACAACTCAATCCATGATTTTATAATAATAATTATCAATTATCAGGATTACACCGAACTTATCTAAATTATTCTGATTATGTTAATTTTTTCTTTATTATTGTGGACTAATCGATATCAATGTTGGACTGCAAAGCATGACCATGGTCTTGTTAAAAAATGTATCAAGGATTTGACAATTCTTTTTTGCAATCAAATAATTACCACTAAACCGTGTTTATCAGTTGTTTAGCTTTAACACCTTTTAAACATGACATTTCTGTATGGAGTTTGACATAAAACTGACATTAAACACGCGTTGAACAAGTGTCTAAGATTTTGTGGTAAAGGTATTTTCCAATGGCGCAATGGCTTGACGTTCGGGCAACTAGAATCAGTTCTATTTCTATGTATTTGACGTTCAAAAGTGCCTTTAATGTGCCTAGTTGAAATAAATTATTTGACTTTGACTTTGACTTTGTTACAAACTCCGAAGCCGTGATTGCTGTTGGGACTATTAAGTTCCATTAATAAAACAACTATTATTATCAATCAACAATAAAAAATCAAAATCGAATCAATCAATATCTAATCTAGTTTATTATTGCTAAACATATAAATTTATTTTTTATTTAAATATTTACACACACTATAAAACTTTACATCCGTAAGACATCCTCGTAAAATAAGGTCTGGTGGAAAACCAGCGTCACGTACGAGTTGGCTGGCATGTTTGCTGAACTGGGCTTATTTGACGCAGCCATGCAGCATACAGAACTATTTTAAGTTTACTGTTTTTGAGTGAATTTTGTGTGCCTTAACCTGGGACAAATTTTATTTTCTTTCTTTCTTAATCAACTCAACCTAACGCAGTCGACTGCTGAACATAGGCCTCTTCCCGGCTGCGCCACAAAACTCTGTCCACCGCCTTCCGCATCCAGTCTGTCCTAGCCACCTCTTTAGGCCGTCAGTCTATCTAGTCTATCATCTATCTACGCTTGCCGATACTCTCCACTCACAACAATCACAACAACTTTTCTACCCGTTACCAAAGCAGTGGATATCAAAGATCAGTATTCTCTATCATCAGTATTCTATACTGGTACATACTAAGTTATCCTTTTTTTGTAAATATTGATAGCTCTACTAAATATCTCCACTGGTCATTGGTCTAATGGACGCAAGCGCTACTGCTGAGCATGAGGTCCTGGGTTCGATTATCAGGTCGGACAAAGTGTTATTGGGTTTTTCTATCAGTAATTTCTCAGCAGCAGCCCGGAGTCTGGATTTGTGCCCGGTTGATGGCAATAGGCTCGCCTCCTATTAGGTAGGTATATTAGGTAGGTACACCTGGCCTGTCCCTTCGTGGTTTACAGGCGTGATTTTATGTTATAATAAATATCTTGAAGAATTTTTACATCGTCAGATTTCTTTTATCCATGAAATAAAGTTTCGAACTTCTCTCTCGTAAATCAACCAGCCGCTGCGCCTACATTCTTAATATCGACTGGTCTTCTTTCAAAACTCACCGTTGCCTCGCTCCAGATGTAAATTCATTATAATTCAAAGCAGTCTTACAATTTGCAGGAGAGCACTTAATTTCCTAGACGCGCTTCACCAAGACAAGTAGGTAAACAGTACACAAACTGCACAAACAACCTCCACGATGGATTATTTTATGTATTTTCTTCAACGAACTCATTATTCGAATAAGTTACGTTTCTAATTGTTATTTTTAGTCCTAAGATAATAATCAAGCTTATGTTTTTTTAATGGAGAGGGCTATTCTCGGAGTTTCCTTGCGTGATCGAATCTGAAATGAAGAGATCCGTAGGAGAACCAAGGTAAACGACATAGCCCGAAGTATTGCCAAACTTATGTAAGTAGCAGTGGGCCTGGGCAGGGCACATTTTGCTCGCAGAACAGATGACCGATTGGGCCGAAAGGTTCTGGAGTGGTGACCGCGTACCGGAACACGTTAGAAGGCCCCCCACAAGGCGAACCGATGACCTGGTGAAGGCCGCGGGAATGCGCTGGATGCGAGAAGCATAGAACCGGTCGAAGTGGCGGTGCTTGGGGAGTGCTATGTCCAGCAGTGGACGTCTTTCGGCTGAAATGATGATGTTTTTTTTATGTTGGGACACTGAGATGAATCTCATATATAATACACAAACAACAAGACCCAGCAATGAACCTGCCTGCAACACGTAACGCAGCAGCCAATGTCTCAGCCACATCAACAACCGGGTATAAAATGTATTACAGTAGAATTTGCTCTGCACTTACTGTCTCCTGAGATGAAGATGGATGGATTGTGTGAGGAATGATACATATTATGAAAGAAAGAGACGGTTGACAGAGGAGAGTGGAAGAAGAAAACGTCTCACGCCGACCCCAAATAACATTCCCATGTTCAATCTTACTGTATCCTACTAATTGTAACTGTTTCGAACAAAATAGGTTTAGGGAGATTAAATAAATAAATCCTACTAATATTAGGTCTTTACCTATGAAATTGCCGTTTTGTATGAAAAAATTTAACGAATTTTTTTCATGTATTTTTTATTTGTATTAATCGAAGTAATCACCCATGCAATCAATGCATCTTTGCCAACGCAGTGGCAGTTTCAATAAACTGTAGGGATTCTTAAAGAAATCAGCTGGACGGGAGGCAACAAATTCTTCAAAGGGATTTTGTACTGTCTCTCGGGTATTGAATTTTTTTCCCGCCAAGAAGTTATCCAAATTCTGGAAAAAGTAGTAGTCTGTAGGCGCAAGATCTGGTGAGTAGGGCGGATGACGGAGAGCTTCCAACCCCAGTTTTTGCAACTTGGAGACCGTCTGCTGTGCAGTATGAGGTCGCGCGTTGTCGTGCAGGAGCAGCGGAGACGAGCGATTGACCAATGCTGGTTGGAGATGTGCCAGCTTCTCCATCATTGTGTTCAGTTCTTCACAGTACACATCTGCAATAATGCTCACCCCGTTTGGTAAGAAGCTTTGATGAATCACACCGGCGCTAGACCACCAAACAGTGACCATCACTTTTCTAGGGGTAAGTTTTCGTTTAGAGCATTGTTTAGGTACTGAACCAGGATCCAACCAACTTGCTGAGCGCTTGCGGTTATCAAACAGAATCCATTTTTCATCGCAGGTAACAATGCGGTTCAAAATTCCTTCATTTGTGTGTCTGTTGAGCAGTGCAAGCCACGCCTCGACGCTTACTTCGCGCTGGCGATCATTGAGTTCGTGGGGCACCCATTTGTGAAGCTTTTTTACCTTGCCAATTTGATGCAAATGGACCAATATTGTTTTGACGCTAACGTCGAAAGCTGCTGCTAATTCAGCCGTAGATTGTGTATCATCAGCTTCCACAATTGCCTTTAATTCGTCATTGTCGACCAAAGTTTTCGGACGACCGCGAGGTTCATTTTTCAGGTCGAAATTTCCAGAACGGAAGCGAGCAAACCAATAACAGGTGATGCGTTGGTTTGTAGTGTTAGCTCCGTAAACGTCGTTGATGTTGCGTGCCGCTTGTGCCGCGTTGCTGCCACGACGGTACTCATATTCCATAATTACTCGTATTTTTAACGTATCCATGATGATGAAAAAGATTGAAATGCGATGAAAATGTAACACTAATCATTAAACAAATGACTTCTTTTGAAAAAAGAATTCCATGTTTTTAAAATAAAATTAATTTGAAATTAGAATTCTTAGCCAAACAAAAATTATTTTGATTTGAAATGGCCAGTACTGCAGAACGGCAATTTCATAGGTATGTGTTTCACCTATTATTATAAATGTGAAAGTTTGTGTGTCTGGATGTTTGTTACTCAATCACGCAAAAACGGCTGAATAGATTTGGATGAAATTTGGCAAACAGATAGTTTATAACCTGGATTAACACTTTTTATCCCGAAATTCCCACGGGATCTAGACTTACGCGGATAAAACTGCGGGGCGCAAGTCGTAAAATAAATAAATATTCAGGCACTCACAAAAGCAATTGAATTGAATTTTCCAAGAATCCTTTTCCATCACTGAACAAAAATAAAACAAAAAATTATCAGATAGACGTTGGGTCTCAGAAATGAATAGATGCAGACTGTAGAGAGAATAAGTACCTTCAAAGTTTATCTTCATTAACAAAATAACAATCTAGTTGCACGTTTAAACAATAAGATAATTAATACGAATGGCTGTTTACTTTAACAGCAGATATAAATTTGAGTAGTTATTTCTTTTCCAACACAGTACACGCTTGTTTATATTGTAATTTGAACCTTGTGTCTATGTACATAAATGTCACCTTAACGCGCGCTCACGATTTGCAACAATTATTTTTATGTTCTAACTTTAATCTTTAAAATACTATTTACAATATGGACTTCTTTGTTGCAGGAAAATATTGTAGTTTCTCTAGTCCCTCATCACGTTTTTATGATGATTGACATGATATAATAATAATTTACTATTTTTTTTTATTTTAGAGTTGCACAATATTACAAATTAAATGGAACCTTATTAAAATTCTACGAAATCTACTAATTTCGTGGAATATTAATTAAAAAAAAAAACTTTCATTCTAACCTTGATCTACTTATATGAAAGTTTTTTAAATTATCCCTATAAATTATCTATACATATTATAAATTAAGGTCGCTTTTCGAGTTTGTCTGTATGTCCGCGTTGTTCTTCTAAACCACGCAACAGATTATGATGAGGTTTTCACCATCGGCATCGTTTAGAGAATTTGTACCGGAGAGTTGATGTGTATAATACGTTAATATTAAAGTTACATCTAACTAAGAAATCTCGTTGTTTGGTCAAGTTGTGAAAGCCGTGCGAAGCAGGAGTGGGTCGCTAGTAATAAATAATTGTTAGTCTAATCTTTAAATATAACTAAGTACACTAAATATAGTGTAGTTATATTTAAAGATTAGACTTATTAATGTATCTGTTGTTGTAATAAGGCTAGATTTAATTTGTAAAAATCATCGGTGAATTTTATAGAAAAGCCGCTGAGAGTAGTCAATTTTACTAGCAAAAACCTTCAACAAAAATGCTCAAAGCCATAAGCTCAATTTTATCAAAACATCCTGCATTCCTGCAGTACAGTTAACGAGCCCACTTACTTCCGATCATACCGTAGTTGATATTCAAGTCGCGATCCATCTGATGTTATTCGTTTTGCCATGGCAAGACGAGGGTCGACACCGCACCAAGATTCGTGCTCAACGTTCAGGTGGAATACCACTTTCGCGTTATTAGCTTTTACAGTTTACTCAGTGTCTACACAATGGTGAGGAATGGGATCGTTTGTTTTAAGTCTTTCTTTTCCTGTAGAAGGCCCCATGGGCACGCTTGAGAGAAGTGAGTAAGTGTGATGACTATTCCTGCGTCGCTACCCCGTATTTATTAGTCTGGTGCGGTTTATAAGTTGACAGAACATTTGAAAACACTAACTAGGTACTTTGACTTCTCTAAATTGAAAAAACATAAAATAGGGTTCAGGAAACCAACGGCCTAGACAAGTGGCAATCACCGCGCCGCGTCTGTCTTTCGTCCTCTCGCGATAAACTCAAAACTGCTGCACCGATTTTCATGTTGTTTTCACCAATGGATAGAATGGTTCTCGAGGAAGGTTTTAGTATATAATTTCCTATATCCACGTGGGCGAAGCCGCGGACATCAGCTAGTTATAATTATATTACAAATACGAAACGCTTGTTTGAAAATTGTATGTGACTGACTGCTTTCGATAATGCTTAGAGCGCTAACACAATGGGTCACGATGGTAGCGCAGCCATGTCGCGTCGCCAACAAAATATATGGTTGGCTGCGTAACCAAGTGGACGCCAGGTGAGCCTCCCACTATAAAGCTGTGTACATTTAGTTGGCAGCGTCACCTGGCGACGTTGCCATGGCGTCCCAGTGTATTAGCACTCCTATGCTTTTTCGGTAAATTATGTCAGTCCCATATATGAGCTCCTTAAATTCGGAGTTGAGCTGCACGATTACTGACAAATGCGTGCACTGACTGGACAGGTCCACTCAATCTGTGTGGTTCTTTCCTCAAAAGACCATTTCAGAGATTATGTCATTTCAGACAGCAATCTACATAGATTGCTGTCTGAAATGACATAATCTTGGTCAGACATAATCTGACCAAGATAATGTCTGGGCTTTAAAAGAGATTGTGACCTCTGAGTTTGTTTCAGTCTTTCTTCTCAGAGTAGTCAGATAAGAAACGCCGTCCTCATTTAGTTTTAAAAATGTGATTGACGTGTAAATTTTTTTGAAAAAACCTACTTACAGAAATAAAATCATTTATCATTTACAATTTTTTACGTTTCCATCATTATTGTCGGTGCTAGAATGTTCCTTTCTCTAGTTCCATGCTGCATAGATTACAGCCATGCAAAAAAAAAAAAAAAGACTAATAATTATCGGCTTATATATATGTCGGAGCGGCCGAGACGGTTATCGGGCTCACAATCATCATCAGAAGGATAATAATTAATTAAATTGTTCATTATGTAACTATCTGTCTATTTCGTGGCCAAAGGAAACGCGTATAAGCACTCTAACTAGAAAAGTCTAAATTAATTAGAAGGGCGCAACGAGTCCGAGGGTCGCGTTCAGTCTCGTGGTCTGAATGGAACTGACTGCCTGATCCAGGCTCCTCTGATGCTAAACTCTTATCGTCTTAAAACGTTCTCACGGTAATACCAAGCCGACCCCCGGCCACGTTCGACGTAATTAGGTTTACGTCGTCGCCTTTCTTATCGGAAACAATAATTCATTATTTAATATCAACAAGCTCTGCGCGCTAACAAAGACCACAGTGATCTTGAGAGTTAGCCGAGGTGTGACTGACGCCTTCGTCTCACGCTGATAAGAAACTGGACGAGGTGTGAGTGGACACCATCGTCTCGCGCCACGACATATATATTTCTTAAATCATTCGCGTTATGGAATTTATTTAGATATAATTCGAATATCCTACTCACTACGAATTATCTTATCTAAGTCTATCGCCGTTACAACAATGTTAACAGCAGCCAGCTCTGTGGTTGAGGATTCCTGGTGAAGCTCGCTTCCTCCTGCGGCCTGATCATCACTTACCATCAGGTGAGATGCTGGCACAGATCTTCCCGGTCGTAGATTAAAAAAAATTATTCTAACGCAATTTTTCTTAACAACGTATAAAAATCGGCCAAGTGCGAGTCGGACTCGCGCACGAAGGATTCCGTACCATCATCTACAAAAACGGCAGAAAAAATCATGACTGTTGTATGGGAGCCTATTTTATTATATGTATTTGTTGCTATAGCGGCAACAGAAATACATCATCTGTGAAATTTTCAACTGTCTAATTATCACGGTTCATGAGATACAGCCTGGTGACAGACGGACAGACAGACAGACAGCGAAGTCTTAGTAATAGGGTCCCGTTTTACCCTTTGGGTACGGAACCCTAAAAAGTGTACCTTTATTATTTTATGAGCCAAGTAAATCATTTCCATCTAATAACCAAATAAACTCCTAAAAGATACCTTTTTAACGCATTAATATAAAATTCGCCAGTTTATGAAAACACAATGACACTTAAAGAATATTCCCGACTATGTGGGTCAGAAAATAATAGTGATATTATGCGCAGCGTCAAAGGGAATATGCGGAGTTTTCACTTTGATGTCGGTAAAATGATAAGTATCATTATGGTACTTATATTCACAAGTTTTTTTTTTATGTTTCAGTTGAATTGAAATAAATGGATCCATCTCTGTATCATGTTTTATTGCCATACTTCGGGGAAGGAGCTTGTGGCTACGTAATAACAGTCGCACGGGTCTATCCATCAGGTTAAGCTACGCTTGCCGGGGTTGGTCCGTGGATTGGACCATCTTTACATACCGAGACTCCTCCGTGCTTCGGAAAGCACGTTAAGCCGTTGCTCCGGGCTGTCGTTTTTGGATCTTTGACAGTCGTTACGGGTCGTCAGAAGCCCGAAAGTCTTGACAACCAGTCTTACTAAGGGGTATCGTATTACCCAGTTAATGGGTTGTGGACGTCAGATAGGCAGTCGCTCCATGTAAAATACTGGTATTCAGCTGCATCCGGTTAGACTGGAAGCCGACCCCAATATTGTTGGGAAAAGGCTAGGCTGATGATGACTTCGGGGAAGGATTATTTCCACAGAAAACGTTATTGTTGAATTTAAAACTCAAGACTACTTGTGATTAATTTTTTGTAGAAGAGCTTGTGGCTAAATAATAATAGAGCCGCACGGGCTGATCGAAAGTTAAGCTACGCTTGCCGGGGTTGGACATGGATGGGTGACTATCCATTTCATATAGAAACCCCTCCAAGCCTCGGAAAGCACGTTAAACCATTGGTCCCGGCTGTCATTTGTAGATGTTTGATAGTCGTTTACAGCTAGTCAGAAGCCCAAAAGTCTGACAACCAATCTTACCAAGGCGTATTACCCAGTAACTGGGTGGTGGAGGTCAGATCGTTTCTCTCATAAAGACTAACTAGCTTCGCCCCGTAGTTTCACCCGCATACGTCTCGATCCCGTGGGAATGTCAATATAAAAAGTATCCTATGTACTAATCTATAATAACTAGGAAAATCGTCGATACTGGCTGGCAACACTGGCGATGTTTACTAGACCCCGTATTTAAAATTTGTAATTAATATAAAATACATTCTTAAATGACTAAAAAGTAGTGGAACTCAGTGCAATAACCATAACTAACAAGTGACATTATTGGTGACTGTAAACGACAAGTGTATTTATAAATAAATCAACAATATTATGTAACGGTTCAAAACACTTAACAATCAATAATACAGTGTCACAACAACAAATCACTACAAGATCATCCTAGTTTAGATCAAATAGTGAAGATGAGTGTAGCTTTATATAAAACATAGTGCAATAATTACAAAAGACGACAATAAAAACACCGTTACATCTAAAAAACTAAATTATATAAACCTTATGAAAAAATCGAGTAATAAAACAAAATCCATGTGACACATAATAAAAAGTCGTACTAACAAACAGACTAAAAAACTAGTGAAAACATAAAACTTGACATAAACAATATTCTTGTTGAAGATCCGGCATCGGTCGCAAAAGCCTTTAATGACTATTTTATATCGGTAGGAAAAACGAACGCTACGAGATCTGACGAGAACCCACCAGGTCGACATGTCGTTACCCCTTGCGAAAATTCCATATATTTGCAAACAGTTGATCCAAGTGAAGTAAAAATTATCATTAAAAACTGAAAAAAAACAAGCAAAGTTTTGGTCATGACGAAATACCACCAATACTTGTTAAATCATGCATAGACGAATTAACAATTCCTTTGACTCTTCTCATCAATCAATCATTCATGGAAGGTGTTGTCCCAGATCTATTAAAAATATCTAAAGTAAAACCTATACATAAAAAGGGCAAAAAAACATGACACAGGAAATTATCGCCCAATTGCATTATTATCTACATTTTCAAAAGTATTTGAAACTGCAATGTCTAAACGACTAAATAATTTTTGCGAGAAGTATAAAATCTTTAACAACAGCCAAAATGGATTTAGGAAAAATAAGTCTACAACATTGGCAGTATTTAATTACGTCCAAGAAGCATTAAAAATAATAAATAATAAGAAATATGCAGTTGGGCTACTGTTGGATATGAGTAAAGACGATCGAGTATCATATAAAGTACTACAATATAAACTGTACCAAATAGGTGTGAGAGGTATCGCGTATGAGTGGTTTTGCTCGTATCTAAAAGATCGCACACAGTACGTTGAAGTGGAATATTTTCACCCGGACACTGGCATAGTGACCCACGTTAGATCACAAATGAAGCATGTAACTATGTCTATACCACAAGGAAGTGTTTTGGGGTGCATTTTATTCCTAATCTACATCAACGATTTGCCGAGAGAAATAAATGTTCAGAGTGTCCTGTTTGCTGACGACATCTCGATAGTGTTTCCGTGTGACGACGGTAGCAAATTAAATCCAATACTGGACGAAATACTTACAAAAATAGTAAATTGGCTAAAGGACCACAATTTGTGCAATACAGACCTTGTCAAAAACGTTCATTAAATATTAGTTATTCATTCAATGACATACCACTCCAATGTGTCGATGAATTTAGACTCTTGGGTTTGACAGTTGACACTAATATAAATTGGAAGGCACATATTAATGTTGTGTCAAACAAACTTGCAAGTTTCACTTATGCTTTAAATGAGCTGAAAAGATCAACCGACTTCAAAACGGCGATGACAGCATACTACGCCTACGCCTACTCATGGATTACATACGGCATTATAGTGTGGGGTAATAGCGTAGACGTAGGAAAACTCTTCATTCTACAAAAAAAATGTGTGAGAATTCTTGCGAACATAGAACAAATGCAGAGCTGTAAACCTTATTTTATTAAATACAAAATGCTCACCCTAACAAGCATTTACATTTTGGAAGTAAGCAAGTTTGTTAGAAAACATGCGTCGTTATTCCCTTTAGCTAAAAGTCAGAGGCCGCTGCAACGCTCCTTAAGAGTAAAAAATGCATTAGCATTGCCAAGTTCAAAACTGGCTATGTATCATTCAGGACCTCTTGCAATGTGCATAAAAATTTACAGTAAATTACCCAATGAAATTAAAAACATAGAATTTGACAATAAATTTGTAAACGCACTTAAAATGCACCTAATGCAGAAGTGTTATTATAGCCTAAATGAGTTCTTTATTTAACACTTCGCTAACAATTATAAAATATTATTTGACAAATTGACATTCTGATAAATTATTGATGAAAATTGACGCAATGTAATAAAGACATCCAATAATAAATTAATGAATAATGAAATGATAACAATAGACATTAGAAATTGGAAATGTAATATTATATTTTTAAATAACTTTATATAAGAATGCATGTAATTATAAATACATACTAATTGTTGCGGTGCCCTAGCAGGGTTCATGTACGAAACTTTTAAAATGTAACAAGACCTTGTAAACGACATGAATGCAATAAATAAATAATTAAATCCAGGTCATGGTCTACCCAGGTGCTAAGATTCAACCAAATCTGTTCAGCCGTTTTAGCATGAAAGCGTTACAAACAAATAAACAAACAATCTCGCTTTCACATTGATAATATTAGTTAGAATTAAAGTATAATAATAAACCAACAGGTAAAAATGTAGCAACAAACGTAAAATGGTTTTTAGATACCTACCTCATCATCTGCCTAGCCTTTTCCCAACTATGTTGGGGTCCGCTTCCAGTCTAACCGGATGCAGCTGAATACCAGTATTTTACATATCTAATAGATGGTTTTTAGATACCTAATAGTTCCTATTTATATCAGTACCCAGAAGGGATGTAAACACAAGCTTTACTATTTAATTCAATTTTACTCTCAATTCAAAGACTCCTTACACTTTCACATTAACTAGTTATCCATCCAAAGACGTTTGGTATTGAAGCTGACTCGGCCGTCATTCAACTTGCAGCCGGAGCACGGACCGCTCATGCATGGTGGACCGGTGCTTAAATATTAAGAAGTGAGCCAACGAGCCGTGGTTAGTGCTTTGATGCACGGTTCTATTATGTAGAACCTATAGAGGTGAACTTTCTAACAGGCCTTTATAGCTAGTGTTGGACTAATCTTTAGAAAAAGACGAGTAGCTTTAATGTAGGTTTAGAACCTTTATTATTAGATCAATTCTTCTAATTTGTATCTTCAAAAATTCACGCCTATATTTCCAGAAGTGTTAGGCAGAGATGTACCTATCATAACAGAAAAATAAATATATTTAACCTAACAATTGTTGCCGATAGAATCAAAAACGTCCTGGAATTGGCCAGAAACCGTCCCCATATCAGACGGTTATGTACCCTATAAATTGTAGATTGCGATAAGACGGTTCTTTATTAAGGTACAAACGATCTACAAATGATTAGGGTACACTTAATTTATTGAACTCAGTGCGTTAGGTTAATTCTGTTTTATTATAGCTGCTTTTGGAGATTTTGCAAGTAATATTGACATGAATGCAAGGCTAAGGTGATTATTTTTTAGGAAACACGTGCTGATTTTGGTTACCACTAAACGCCTATCTATCCTTTATTCAGTATTCTTTTTTTTTACGGAATTCAAAAAGAAGGAAGTTATATTCGGATGTTTATATATGTCGTAGATTATGAAAGTTGAGCGATAATAGTCTGTCAATTGATTATTGTAGTACTAAGGAGGCTAAACGCCGTGGCGCGCTTGCTAGAGTGGGGCGTCACGTGGCGAAGCGACGAGTCAGTCTTGTGAGGGCAACGACGGATGCAGACCTCCACTCCTCCTATATGAAACTGTCGGTTTGCCCGAACGTGTTAGTGCGTGAACATTATTAGTAATGTACCTACTTTGATGATTGTTCTGAAAGTGAAATACTAACTGAGTTGCTGTATCTTCGTGTTTTATTGTAAACCTGCACTATGGAGTTCGTATCACCGAATCGAGATGATGACGGCAACTATCGCTCAGCCATCGCTGACGCCGACACATATATATGTCGTAGATTATGAAAGTTGAACGATAATAGTCTCTCAATTGATTCTTGTAGTACTAAGGAGAGGGTAAACGCCGTGACGCGCTCGCTAGAGTGGGGCGTCACGTGGACAGAGTCGTGGTAAGGAAAGTGGCTGAGTGAGGAGTCAGTCTTGTGAGGGCAACGAACGGATGCAGACCTCCACTTCTCCTATGCGAAACTGTCGGTTTGCCCGAACGTGTAAAGTAGTGCGTGAACATTATTCGTAATGTACCTACTGTGATGATTGTTCTGAAAGTGGAATACTAACTGAGTTGCTGCATCATCGTGTTTTATTGTAAACCTGCACTATGGAGTTCGTACCACCGAATCGAGATGATGACGGCAACTATCGCTCAGCCATCGCTGACGCCGACACATATATATATATATATTTAAAGGACATTCTGGCTTTTAGCTAGAAAATTAAATTTTAAATAAAATAAATGCTGTTCGTTCGTCTTTCATAATTTGTCGACGAACACTAGAACGGACCAACAATAAATCGTTTTAATCATGCTTTGACAAATGTCTTGGTATGTACGTAGGTACTGTTAAGGTTACAAGCAAAAAGCGACTTTAAGTCGTAGAGGCTCATAGAAAAATAAGTCTGGTTGCATTTAATCATTCAAGAGAATTCAAAAAAATTAAAATAAGATTTGGTTTTTTGAAAAAAACGACAGGGTTAAAATAGATGCGTACGCGTTTCTCTGAGTTATGACGACTATTATTTAACGCCCCCACAGAATATTGCTACAGTGTACAGCTGCCGCTCTTCTAGGCGCTACAGTACCAAAGTGAACATAATATAAATAAAGTTATAAATTGTACCTTTGTTACTTGATATATTTTTATTTTCTCCTTACATTTTAATTTACCAGTACCTAAGGGGTGTGGACGAGGGTGCTTAGAGGGCCAATTAAAGGATTTGTACGTGACAATAATTTAGCCACTTAAATCTTTCTGGAAAAGCTCCGGATGAAGGGTTTCGATAATGATGAAGTAAATAATGAAGTGGGTCGCTAGTAATATTTTTTTTAATGTCTTTTATACGTATATATAACTACACTATTATTTTGAGTTCTGTTACTTGTTAATCCATACTAATATTATAAATTCGAAAGTAACTCTGTCTGTCTGTCTGTATGTTACCTTTTCACGCCTAAACCAATAAACGGATTTCGAAAAAATTTGGCAATGAGATAGATGGCATCCCGGGGAAGGAAATAGGCTACTTTTTATCGACATACCACGTGGGTGAAGCCGCGGGTGGAAGCTAGTTAAATATAAATAAACAACACTAAATAAAAAGTGAAAAATAGTCGGTGTCTTTGCTTTTTAATTTTCGTTTTTTGCCACCGACTTCCGAAATTATTAAAGTTATTTTTCACTTTTTATTTAGTGTTTTTTTTTTGAAGTCGGTTGTTTTTTTTTGTAAAAAGTTTTTATTTTTCACTTTTTAGTGGTGGTACCTACCCCACACAAGTTACTACCTGCTATGTAAATAACAGTGAAGGAGTCTAATAATTATATCGTCTACATAGACTGTGGGAAAAATACGTAATATTGAAGCTAGCTCAAAAACTACGCAAGCAAACTTAATAAAATTTATATGGGACCATCTCGGGAGTATACCGTTTCGACCTAAAAAAGGATTTTTAAAATCGGTTCACAAACGGCGGAGTAATCGATGAACATACATAAAAAAAAAAAAAACAATCATCCGAACGTAGTACCTCCTCCTTTTTTGAAGTCGGTAAAAATAAAAAAATTGTATCAGGTAAGCCTGTGATGATAGTTGTATGTGTTCTAAATAAATAAACAGTGGTGATGGAATAATTTACACAAAGTTATGTGCTTACTTGTGTTCGAACCCACGACCTTACGTCGCGACCCGTTTCACTGGGCCTACTCTTAATAGTACATATCCATACTAATACTAATGTTATAAATTGTCTGTCTGTATGTTACCTTTTCACGCCTAAACCACTGAACGGATTTCAATAAAATTTAGCAAGGAGTTATATGGCATCCCGGGGAAGGCCCCGGGATGCCATATAACTCCACACTCCACATATAACATAGGCTACTTTTTATCGACATACCACGCGGGCGAAGCCGCAGGCGGAAGCTAGTACAGTCATATACCTATCTTTTGTATGGTCAGATGAGCTTTGTAGTGGCGAAACACGAAAAGCATTATATTTAATTAATGCCACAGTATATAATAAACAACCGGTTACATTAAATATGATATATGGCCGCCTGCGGTGGTGCCCACTCTCCGGAAGTATTTAATTAACACTTGTGACTAGAAGCACTGCTGAATATTGTGTAAATGACTATTTGGGTAATATTCATTTTAGCTAGCTGTTGCCCGCGGATTCACTCGCATCTTTCGGGAATTACCTAGATCATTCAAGGCAATAGTGAAAAAAATATTTCCGTTATAATTAATTAATTAATGTTGCATTAATACGATGTCAAACCGCCTGCGGTCGTTAGTATTTCATTAACACTTGTGACTGCATAAACGCTCCATATTACGTATTCAGTCTGTTACAATATCATAATCTGCCTAGCCTTTTCCCAACCAAGTTGGGGTCGGCTTCCAGTCTTACCGGATGCAGCTGAATAACAGTATTTTACATGGAGCGACTACCTATCTGACCTCCACAACCCAGTAGCTGGGTAATACGATATCTCTTGGCAAGACTGGTTGTCAGACTTTCGGGCTTCTGATGACCCGTAACGAAATAGTCTGTTACATTAACATAATATTGTGACGTAAATGTGTAAAACTTTTGCAGGCCTCACATACCTACCACATAACTATATACAAAAATAATTTTACTAGATCGATTCCAAATGTCGGCAGTGAATATTTAGGTACAAATGAATTGTAATCTTAGCCAGACTAAAACGTATGGCATGTATAACAAATAAATAAAATTGAAGTATATAAACCCCTTTGCAAAAAAAAAACGGGCGGTTTTGATTTTTGTACATTATTGGTAATCGTTTAGTTGTAAATTGGAACAAGAATTTATAATAGTGAACAAAAACTAGAATGACCCACTGCTGGGCAAAAGCCTTTCCAAGAAAAATAATCGTCACATAAAAGCACGTTCACTTTAAATAGTTCTAAAACCTAAATCTAATAACCACTACGCAAGAACGTCATAATAACAGCAAGCGAAATTAGGTCGTTGTACTTCAAAATCAGTTCATTGCTCGTCAAATAATTTTTCCCTATTTTTTTTTACAACCTGTCTTAAGAAAACATTCAAAGTTTATGTGCAGTTTGGATTTTGAGCCATCATCATTCTCCTGCCCTTATTCTAAATTAACTGTGGTCCGCGCAACATGTCCCTTTCTTCCATACTTATCTATCAGTCGTCATCTCGTTAGTCACCCCCTTTCTAGCCATATCATCTTTCACACAGTCCATCCATCGTTTTTTTGGTCTTCCCCTACTCTTGTAGTCATCGAGATTCATACCCTAAACTTTGGATTTCCTAGCCCTTTCTGGCCATATTTTCTTATTATTAAATATAAGTAATATAACGCTTTTACAAAAAGAGCAAAATATTAAAACGAAAATATAAAGTAAGTGATTTGTTTTACTACTAACGTCGAAGAATAATGTAGTAAAAAAAAAACTTGTGATTAATCTTTGATAAAATCTTTTCTAATACCTCATAATACAATAATAAATCATGCATTATGTATCCGAAGTGTCCATTAAAATCTCGTCCATTCCGTTTAAACGGACAATCAAAGTTGCCTGTTGCGTCGTAGCGCCGTAGCACCGTAGCACCGCTACGCTT
Organism: Lithophane semibrunnea; assembly: GCA_947363905.1. Classification (NCBI taxonomy): domain Eukaryota; kingdom Metazoa; phylum Arthropoda; class Insecta; order Lepidoptera; family Noctuidae; genus Lithophane; species Lithophane semibrunnea. The sequence continues at coordinate 2,902,343 of OX376194.1, read as the reverse complement.
CGTAGCCAGTTATCTTGCGCGCCTCAGCCTTTCCGCTCGCGTATCGCTCCGCGTCGTTCACTCAACTAACCCACTTTCTATTCGTCAGTTTCAACAGTGAATAATTTTCAAACTTCGCATTCCATTTTCAAATGGATAGAGGGTTTTTGTTTTTCTATTCAGTGGCCAGTGTTTAATTATGAATGTTTTTGGAGTTAGTTCTTATCGGTAAGTTCGATTGTTAAATATTGAAAGTAGATTTGTTCGATTGAGGTTTTGATAAATGAGTTCAGTTTTTAATTTGGAGAGTGATTTGCATTACTAATCTTAAATTACGTATCATGATTTTGTAAAAAAAATACTTTACACATTTTATGTGTCATAATATTATTTATAAAGCTTGAAAACGTCATAAGGGATATGTAGTTAAACTTCTGAGTTGAAGTTTTACATAGGTAAGTTCTGAAACATTTATGAAATGGGTTTTTTAGTCTCTTGGGTGTAAGTATCTCAAAGTTTCAGTGAAAACTACAATCCTCATAGCAAAGTAGATGATTATTCTCAAGTTTTATAACTGTTTATTACGTAGTTTTTGTCGTCTAGAAGAATAAACACAGAATGTATTAACATAATTTGATAATTTATTTATTTTATTCTCTTGGTACGTAACGAAAAAGTAATATGTTAAATATTAGTTTTTCGTTACGTAATTATAATAGTTAGAAGTCTAACAATAAAGTACCCTTACGATTTATTTAATAACTTAAAATTTTATGCATTAAACTTACACGAAATTTTAAGCATAATTATTATCATTTTTTTATTTATTTTATGTCAAGAAAAATCTTTTGATAGATAGCTTTTCTAAATATACCAACCAAATCTCACCTAATTACAGTTGACTTCTAATGAATTATTCTTAGCATATAAAAAAAAAACATTTTCCCTACACGATTTCCTTTTCAAATCATTACAAACCCAAAATCTAATTTAATAAAAACAAAATACAGAACTAGAACTAAAATATTCAAAACACGAAAAAACAATTGAATTTCAAGCAAGCATTAAGACAAAATTATTTATTCGCACGAAAAAATAGTATGAATACTCGTTCGCAAAGAGGCTGCTTCAAGTCATTCCTTTGTCTCTTTCTTTGAGCACAAATGAGTTTTTTTATTGTACATTTTAATTAATAGCAGCCAACTGCAAAGGAATCCTGTGTCGAACGAAACCAGTTTTTACAAGAACATTGGTTTTCGGAAAATTAGACTGTGTAATATAGCATAAATGCACGCTTGTATCCTCTGAGGGATACAAGCGTGCATTTATGGGGTAGGCAGAGGTGCTATAGAACAGCAGGCCAAGTCTACTAATTAACAAACATTGCATTGGTCTCTCTATGTTGAGTTTTTGACAGATTTGCCATACAAAATCTGTCAAGAACTCACAATGTTGAGACCATTCCTATGTTTCAGACTTACCCTCCTTTTCTACCTACCTCATCGTTTTAGTCCTTTTTTTAACTTTAAGTCCTATGTAATAAAAGCGAGTCTATTGCCATCAACCGCACACTTCAGGATCAGCAATCGAGCTTCCAAAAAAAAAATAGGTTTTGTGAATACGTCTGTAAGTCCTTCTTTGAATAACATTTTGATATTCATCGCCGAGCTCCGTCGACTTACGGCTAAGCTTTCCTTTCCACTTCAGAATAATTCATATTTTTAGGGTTGCGTTGACAGAATATCTAAACGATATTGGAGTCCATGGGTACCTCTCTTCTATATTGGTCCGTCAATTACCACGATTGTTCTTTGGCTTTCCAATGAATTAATTGACAATGGATTGAAGATCGTAGTTTGGTATTAGCAGTTAGGTGGACACCATTATTTCAGTCTTGTTTCACGATGTTGTAAAGGTGAAAAGCATTTTCTAATACAAACTGTATCTTCCTCATAAACCTTTTCATTCATTGACTACAGCCCGTGTTATCCCACTGCTGGGAAAATTCCTCCCTCCCTTCCTTCCATTGATCTCGATCGCTGCTTCTTTCTACGGTTTCACTAACTGTTTTAATTCTAATAAGCAAAATATAGATTAAAAAAATGTTTGAATCTTTGTCATTTTTTACTGACATCTGTTGTGTTAATCTAGTATTTGACATCTATTATTGAATGAAACTTTATATTGACCTCTATGTAATTGTTTTACACATGACATCTAATGTTGAATTATATTACCTTTTCCTAATTAATTGTTTTTTTTAGAAGTTTCAAATTTTTAGAATTGATTAAATTGATTGCTATTTTATTTTTGTATTTACTTCTTAATGATTGCATGGAAGACTTACTGATATTTGTACGCTTCACGGCAAAACATAGAGAATCTAAGTTCTACAATGTAACATCTCACACACCGTGTAACTACCTATGTCTATATATATAAAAATGAATCCCTATTTCCCTTGGTCACGCCATCACGCGTGAACGGCTAGCCCGATTTCGCTAATTCTTTTTCTGTTGTGTTTGTTATTGTCTAGAAAAGGTTCTTATGAAAGAAATCAATAAGAAAATTGCGCGGAAAATAAGAAAATTTAAGAATAATTAACCACCATATAAAAATATTTCTCATCTATTAATGTAACCTTATGAAGTTTGACATAAGAATTGACAGAATGCGTAATTGTTGACAGGACAACGTCTGTCGGGTCAGCTAGTTTATAAATAATATATTCTTATAGATCAAGCTGCAAAATGCATATAGATATAACATAATAATAAAAAATACACTCACTCACATGACACTCACGAATATATTCTGAATTAACACCTGTATAAAACTGTACGGGAGAACTAAGAACTCACTTTGAAGTCACCGGCTCACAATAGACTTAACACAATCACTTCAATATCCGGATATGAGTTTGAGAACACTTGAATAGGCTTATGTTCTCAAAGAAGAGCTTTATGTCATTATGAACGAGACAATAGGTTAGCTGCTGGGTGTTGGCGCTTGATCGGAAGGTCGGTAATTCTTTGGTAAGCCCTTATGCGTTTGGTAAAAGCATCTTGAAAAGGTATGGTAAATCCTACCGTAACATGTGATCTTGGGTGCTTTTTGGATGATTCGATTTGAATGCAAATTCTTACTACAATCGCATAATCAGGTTATAAAGTTCCCATTGCTGGGACACGGGCCTCCTCTGTGTGAGAGGGAGTGGATTATATAATCCACCACGTGGATGTGGGATGCCTTAAAATTTTTGGCTCTAGGACATACCGGTTTTCTCACGACGTTTTCCATCATCATTTTGATGCAGAATGACTCTAAGCAATGTGTAAAAATGATGTTAACCAAGTCAAAATCATCAGCTCATAACACAATATAGGACACGAAACGAAACTTTGACACAAGCCTAGTCCTAGAAACCTATGCATATTATTATATGGATGGGTGTCTTAACTAATATTATGAATGCGAAAGAGTGTTTGTTGGTCTGTTCGTTAAGCTTTATTGCTAAAATGGCTGAACGGTATTGGATGAAATTTGGCACAGGGGTAGACGATGACCATGTTTTATCCCGATATTCCCACGGGATAAGACTTATGCGAATGCAACCTAGTTAAGTATAAACTCTTCCAATCAATCTGCCTAGCCTTTTCCCAATTATGTTGGGGTCGGCTTCCAGTCTAACCGGATGCAGCTGAATACCAGTATTTTACATGGAACGACTGTCTATCTGACCTCCACAACCCAGTAACTGGGTAATACGATACCCCTTGGTAAGACTGGTTGTCAGATTTTCGCGCTTCTGACGACCCGTAACGACTGTCAAAGATCCACAAATGACGGCCGGGACCAACAGCTTAACGTGCTTTCCGAGGCACGGAGGAGTCTCGGTAAGTATAAACTCTTACCTTTTTCAATTATTTTTTATTGATGTGTAGGTACCTACAATCGTTGAGCTCCTTAAATTCGGAGTTGAGCTGCACGATTACTGACAAATGCGTGCACTGACTGGACAGGTCCACTCAATCTGTGTGGTTCTTTCCTCAAAAGACCATTTCAGACACCAATCTACATGGTCTTCATATAATCTGACCAAGATTATGTCTGGACTTTAAAAGAGACTGTGACCTCTGAGTTTGTTTCGGCCTTTCTTCTCAGAGTAGTCAGATAGGAAACACCGACCTCATCTAGTTACCGACTTCAAAAAAGGAGGAGGTACTACGTTCGGATGATTGTTTTTTTTTTTTTTTTTTTTTATGTATGTTCACCGATTACTCCGCCATTTGTGAACCGATTTTAAAAATTATTTTTTTGTTCGAAAGGGTATACTCCCGAGATGGTCCCATATAAATTTTATTAAGTTTGCTTGCATAGTTTTTGAGCTAGCTTCAATATTACGTATTTTTCCCACAGTCTATTTAGACGATATAATTATTAGACTCCTTCACTGTTATTTACATAGCAGGCAGTAACTTGTGTGGGATAGGTACCACCACTAAAAAGTGAAAAATAAAAACTTTTTACAAAAAAAAACAACCGACTTGAAAAAAAACACTAAAAAAGTGAAAAATAACTTTAATTTCGGAAGTCGGTGGCAAAAAACGAAAATTAAAAAGCAAAGACACCGACTTCCGAAATTAAAGTTATTTTTCACTTTTTTAGTGTTTTTTTTGAAGTCGGTTGTTTTTTTTTGTAAAAAGTTTTTATTTTAAAAATGTGATTGACGTGTAAAAGTGTTTGTACAAACCTACTTACAGAAATAAAATCATTTATCATTTACAACAATTTTAGTCCCTTTTTCTTTAGGCATCTATTCATATATTTCATGACATACATACATATAATATATATGTACTACATAACAAAGAATCAATATAGAAAGTGTATAGAATTGCTTGGCTAACATAATGCACTGTGTAGACGCTTTGTACACAATGCAAACGGTAGGAAACCAAATATGAATAAAATTATACTGTTTATATGCAGCAGTTATGGAATGCTATTTTATTACCTTACATATTACTTATTAATAAAACGTCACTATATTGCAAGTGCAAGTTTAATAAATGATCGAAATTAAGTAAAAGTAAAAGTTTTTTATTTGGAACAAAAACAAATTGCCACAATTAATTACACTGGTAACGATGATAGCTGCAGAAGTTAAAAACTGTGTCGCAGCTATCAACGTCTGTTGTATGGGAGCCCCCTTAAATATTTATTCTGTTTTTTAGTATTTTTTGTTATAGTGGCAACAGAAATACATCATCTGTGAAAATTTCAACTGTCTATAACGGTTCATGAGATAAAGCCCGGTGACAGACGGACGGACGGGTGGAGGGACTGACGGACGAATGGACGGACAGCAGGGCCTTAGTAATAGGGTCCCGTTTTACCCTTTAGGTACGAAACTAAGAACTACGCAGAATACAGTATGGTTTAACACTTGCTTTAAAACAATCTAATCATGAAGCCAAAAGCACTGCACTGAACTTTAAGCTGCTATCCTGTAAAAAGTAATTTATTCGACTGTAGCTCCAGCCTAACACGGGTACATAAAAGTACCTACATCTCGCAGTCTGTTTGACATGGGAAAGATGTCTGCATTCACATGATGAATAGCATTCGGTTCAGACAGCCTAATGGAAATGGAATAGATGTACTACTGGTTTAGTACTTACAGTTTGATTATGTCTGGGCAATTTGAGGCTTTTTAAAGGGATAATGTTTATTAAATTAGTTTTATTATTGTAAAAAATAATTGTAATGTATCTCGTTGGTAATTCTTAAATAAATAAATAAGTATCATTGTGTTCAATAAATTAATGTAATGATAAAACTACTGTTTGTATGCAACTTCACTAAAAACATAACATAATATTACATTACACCCACATTTCGCCATAATAGGGGGCGAGCCTATGGCCATCAACCGCGCACAAATTGAGACTCCGGGCTGCTGAGAAATTCTTGATAGAAAAACCCAATCAAACTTTGCTTGACCGGGAAATCGAACCCGAAGGACCACACTAACCTCCTACCCCCAGCAAAAAATAAAAAAAACTTTACTACTGAATCGTTCAACCACAGCAAGAATGATTCCAAGGCGTAATCATGGGCCCTGGCAGGGTTGCGGAAAAGTCCGAAATCCTAGAAAGTCCTAGATTGATAAACGTTACTTAGCACATATCAGTGTCACAAGACTACAACTGCAAGGTAGAAAGACACGGGAACATAAAGCTAAGCCAAAGCACGTGCTAAGTAACGGGCTATGACTCAAAATCATAAAAACTTTTTACAAAAAAAAAAACAACCGACTTCCAAAAAAAACTGAAGAATAACTTTAATTTCGGAAGTCGGTGTCTTTGCTTTTCAATTTTCGTTTTTTGCCACCGACTTCCGAAATTAAAGTTATTCTTCACTTTTTTTTGGAAGTCGGTTGTTTTTTTTTTTGTAAAAAGTTTTTATTTTTCACTTTTTAGTTGTGGTAACTACCCCACACAAATTCGTATACCGTTGTCTGCTATGTGACGGAGTCAATTAACATGTCATCAACATCGCAAAGTGGGAAAACTACGTAATTATTGAAGCTAACTCAAAAACTACGCAAGCAAAATTAATAAAATTTATATGGGACCACCTCTGAAGCATGACCTACCAAACAGAAAAAGAATCATCAAAATCGATTCATAATTGGCGGAGTAATCGGGTAACAAACACACAAAAAAAAAAAAAAAAAACATACAGACGAATTGAGAACCTCCTCCTTTTTGAAGAAGTCGGTTAAAAAGTCATTTATTCAATCTAGGCTGAGAATCAGCACTTTTTGAACGTCAAAATTACCTACATTAGAAAGTCCCCCAAAACGCCCGCCCTTTACCACTTCCTAGTGCTTTAGGTCGGAAGAAGAAATGGCACAACAAACTCACCAACATTACAGCTGTCTGTTCAGTTAGAAAAACTTGATTCTACAGTATGCAAGGGTAAACACGCTTGTCACTCAAACCATGGGTAGATGACTTAAATACAAAAATAAATGACCCAGTAATATCAAAAAAAAAACCTTATTTTCATTAAAGGATTTTAAAAAGTAAATATCCGTCACTGTCCCGATACTCATGGATACGCGTTCGAGAGAGTTGCGAAACAGCTGACGGCCGGTCATGTAACGTCCCGCGCGCCCCGCCCGCCCCCGCCAACCGCCGGCCGCCGTGTTGAGACGCAAGTTCGTTGCCCTTGCGTATAGGGTAAAATATTCTTGTGGAAAAAGGTAGATTTTCCTTATAAAAAAAAAGTTGTATTTTTCCATAGATTTTACGTTCTATAAATTAAACCAAACCACTGGTTTTAAGGATAACGGTGTTTACACTTACACCCTGTATACCCTCGGCATTTACATACTTACTTATTTGCGGGCAGCAATTTTAGGTTATTTTGTCAATGTCACAACTAAGCCTAAAACGAAATAGACATGACTAAGAGAAATGCATGCAGCATGTACTCATAGAGCAATGAGCCGGCAACCTGTTACATTTTTTTATGCTTTGGGAATGTTATCGCGAATTTGATACTCCTTCAAGCGGTGTTTAGAATTCTATAAACGGCAGTCGTATTTTTGGAATAAGTAAAGTAATAGAAATCTAACGAGTGTCAAAGGATTTGATTTTAAACGAAAAATGCATCCTGCGTACATCCTGTAAGTCAGTCATTTACGTCAACTATTTCAATTACACCATTTCAGGATTTTTTTAATAGGTAAGTTATTTATCAGAAGATTTAGGTATTTTTTAAACTAAAAACTCCATTAAATTACCAAATGCGCAACCGATCATAACTCCCTTACAAAATTAATGAAAAATTGCTTTTATTTACACAGCAACTTTGGCCACCAGAGTTGCCAATACACAATTGGTACTGGCCGTAGTTTCAGCGATATTAGACGATAAATCACGTTCTTCTGGTGTTCGATTTTTAAAACGTGGCTGGGGGTGTTTGAACACATTTTTTAACAGTCGTTTCGAATTCACTGGCCGTTCAGAAGCGAAACGCGTCGTAGATATTACATTCTGTAATTAAAATCTTGATTTTGCTGCGAAATTGCAATTTTGGTAGAGCTTCGGATATCAGTTTCGAGGGAAAAACGAGTTGATTTTTCATCGTTTTTTTTTTTTTAAATAGGTTCGATTTTTTTGAACATAGTAGTGATATGGCACTACCTAATTATCAAATGTCATTTAACCATTTTTTTCATAGTTTGATAAAATAAAACTGGTGCCTTTTCATTCTACCCTAACTCGTCAAGTTCGAATGCTCTATTGTCAAAAAGTTATTTGACTATGACTAAAACTAAATTAGAACCTTATTTCTTCGGCTGCGGAAAACCTCAAGCGGCGAAAGTATAACAGGGCCGGTACTTATAGGTAACATTATTTTCGAGCCGTTTGGGGTTGAAACACTAGGGACCGAGTGCTCATAGCTTGTTTCACGAAATCTGAAAGATGACAACTAAAGTCTAGATGAAAAGCTGATTGAGAATTCAAACAAGTACCTACCTATTTTCAATCTCGAAACAAATATTTTCGTAAGACTGTACGTTTACCTCAGTGTTCAATTTATCTTCCTGCCACATCTATAGAACATCGATCTACGTTGAAAATAAAGCGTGTACCCATCAGCGGAGCGCATCGTGATGCAATATCCGTTTCGTTACATCTCATCAGATTGTGCCAACTCCATGACGTCACCACGTCGCTCTCATCAGATAGTACCGGTGATGTCAGTCGCAGACCCGCTGCGGCTGCTGGCAGTGATGTGCCATATCAGTTATGGAGGCTGTTACCAAATCTGTAATAAGTGAATACTTTCTATTAAACCGTTATAAATATGTTAGGCGTGTGATATTTTCTGTTTTAAAATATGTAAGGGTTGACATGCAGTTGTTGCTTGTGGAAACTGCTAAATAAAAGATTATTAAATTACAGAAACTTTTCTACAAAAGGTGTTAAAATATTCATTCTCAAAACAAAATTATTTGAAGAAAATCTGAAATTGTGTAGATTCAGACATGAATCTACATAACTCAATCATTTTAAGGCTATAGAGTGTAGTGTAGGTGTCCTAATTTTCTGCGAAAGGTACCTATATTCGAAAAATTGAAAGCTTTCAAACCTTTTCACTTCAATATAATTAAATAAACATAGAAAATCTAGTTACAATCCCAAGCGAAATTGAAACACATATTGTTTATATTTATCGCGCCACTTTTAAAGGATAGCTTATAAAATATTTGTGAAACTGCCTTCCGATGCCCGATCGTGAAATAGTAGGGCATGTTCTAGATTTAGTGTGCGCTTAACGTTGTACACTGACCCTTATATTTCAACGCCAGCGGTTGCTTTAGTAACTGTTTTTTTATCTGACATTACTTGATTGAAAAAGCGTTTTACTTTTAGTTGATTGATTTGAGAATCCTAACTTAATAATATAAATACAAAAGTGAGTTTGTTTGTTTGGTACGCTTTTACGCTAAAACGGCGAAACGCATTTGGATGAAATTTGGCGCAATTCCCACAAGATCGAGGCTTACGCGGGTGAAACCGCGGGGCGCAGCTAGTATGATATAATATTAATCACAACATTAATATCACATCTGATGAGGGGCTCGTGGTTAAATGATAACACCGACGACCGAAGGTTACATACCGAGACTCCTCCGTGCCTCGGAAAGCACGATAAGCCGTTGGTCCCGGCTGTCATTCGTGGATCTTTGACAGTCGTCAGAAGCCCGAAAGTCTGACAACCAGTCTTATCAAGGGGTATCGTGTTACCCAGTAACTGGGTTGTGGAGGTCAGATAGGCAGTCGTTCCAAGTAAAATACTGATATTCAGCTGCATCCGGTTATATTGGAAGCCGACCCCTACATGGTTTGGCAGATTGATATAATATTATGCTTCTGGCGGGAATCGTACGAAAGCGCAGTACCACTCAGTTAGTCTTTATTATTTAGCTTTTAACCAATCTCGCATTGCAGTCAAATAACTTTTACTGTAGAATTAAATAAATCAGAAGTAGAGCTTCATAAACTTCAAAGTTCGCAGTGCTTATGCATTAACTAGATCGTAGCGCACCTAGTTTCAAGTAGTTTTTAAGCACTGAAACTTTGATTAGCTAGAAATAATAATTAGTATTCAGAAGTAGAGTTTGTTGTGCCTTGATTTTAGCTTCTTTGAACAAGTCAATCAAAAGTTTTTATTTACTTGAAAACTTTGGCTTTATTTCTTCTTTTCGTGTGGTCCTCTGACTTGGTTTCCATGCCGTCGAGAAATATCTCTCAGGCATTCCTCACGATATTTTTCTTCACCGTTTTTGAACCACTGATTATTATAAAATACACACATGAATCCGAAAAGTCAGTGGTGCGTGTCTTGGGTTCGAACTCGAGACCTAGGTATCCATAGGAAATTATATGTAAAACATCTTAGGCTTCTTCTTCTCCTGCCAGGGTTGCGGAATAGTCCGAAAGGGATACTGGGACCCTGGCAACAGGCAACTGAAGGAACACGGGTGGGTTTTAGTCAGTAAGACTCTGACAGGCCACTCCGCTCCGCCCAGAGCGGGAGAAGACATTTGATGATTTCCCACCCAAAACAAAAAAAAAAAAGGCTTCTTCTAGATAATCATCATCAGCCTGTAGCAGTCCACTACTGGACATATACCTCTCCAGTTGCGGTCTCCACTCAAGAACACGTCTACCCCAACGGTCATCGGTTCTACGGCTAATATGGCCGCAGACCATTGACACTTCAGCCTGCTTATTCTGTGAGCTATGTCGATAACTTTGGTTCTCTGTCTGTCTGTTCCTCTTAATATATCAACTAAATAGGCGATTACCGATAGGTACATCTGCTGAGCATTGAAAATATGGAAAAACCTACTTTAAAAAAAAAATGTATTGGTCTTAAGTCCTATGTTCAAGCTGATATTAGCGAGTTACCACGAATTCAAGCGCTGAATTCAAACTTACTTGCCCAATTTAAAACCTGCAAAAGCGCATTTATTTCTATGCTTACCTCCCCTAAAGTGCATACTCAGCTTCCTCATCTAGTCAACTCTATAAATAGGCACATGATTCTACACACTCTGCCACACCGGCCCTAAAATATAATTACTCCTGGCAACATATCTACAGTTACGTGCAGGTGAGGCTAACTACCAACTTATTCCATTAAAGCCTGTAACTGCTTGGATACTAGCTGAAGTTGACTGCCGTAATGTCGTGGGACTGTAATTAGTTAGTTAGCTATTGAATAGCCAATCAGGATGGCGGATTGTTATTTAAGAAGGTTAAAATTTTAAAGTATGGCTGGCTGTGGTTTTTCGACAATGGTACCCGTTTTTTCGTTTCGTATGGTAAATCTACTTTTCACCTTTTCGCTCCATGTAAAGTACTGGTAGTCAGCTGCATCCAGTTAGACTGGAAGCCGACCCCCACATAGTTGGGAAAAGGCTAGGCAGATGATGATGATGATGACTCTGAAAACAGAAATAGTAGATAATACCATATTACTTTAACACCATTCTTAGATGTACATAGATAAATGTCTGTTTCTGACCACGTAATACAAAAAATAATAGTTCAGTAGCCGATTTAAAGTGAAAACAAAAGCAAAGGATTGAAACAATATCTTTTTATAAACAGCTGTTTAAAACAGCTCTAACGGTTTTTGAAAACTGAATTTAAAATATTTTTAAAGTCGCCTCGAGTTTTAAATTTTTATAAGCTTGTTCACCGACAGCTTAATGCTTTAGAGTTCAGTGCCAAGATTCACTTTTTATGCAAATAGTTGTTGTTGAATAAAGTGTAAAGTGTTTGTTGTTAGAAGAAAATAATATTTTTGTGTGAGAGCAGTGGTGGCCCAGTGGTAATGGCCACGACTTACGGGTCGTAGGTTCGAACCCTGATAGGTGCTTTACTTTGTGTAAATTATTTCATCGCCACTGCTCTCAAAACGGTGAAGGAAAACATCGTGAGGAAACCGGCATGTACTAGAACCAAAAATTCGAAGACATGTGACATCTACCAACCCGCACTGGGCCCGCCTGGTAGATTACGGCCCACTCCCTCTCACAGAGAGGAGGCCTGTGTCCCAGCAGTGGGAACATTATAGGCTGATTATGATAATGATTAATATTTTTGTGTTATATGCATGCTGCAGAACAGTAGATAAGTTTTAAGTTATTCTTGAAAAATACTAGTGGGTTTTAGCATATTTTTTACCCGACTACGGCGAAGCAACAAAGAGGGTTATGATTTGACCGGTACGTATGTTCATCTGTTCTCTCATAACTTTTGAACTACTTACTCATCATAATTAGACAAATGAGGTATCGTTGGAAGTGTTTTGATTGTCCGCTGGTTTATATGTACGTTTGACATCACTTTCAACTGAATGTGGCGCCTTATATCGCTTTTCGTGTTTGTCTGTATGTCAACGTTGTTCTTTTCAAACCACGCAACAGATTTTGATGAGGTTTTCATCGTTTAGAAAATATTTATTTTATTCTGGTTTTTAGTATTTTTTGTTATAGCGGCAACAAATATACATCATCTGTGAAAATTTCAACTGTCTAGCTATCACGGTTCATGAGATACAGCCTGGTGACAGATGGACAGACAGACAGACAGCGGAGCCTTAGTTATAGGGTCCAGTTTTACCCTTTGGGAACCCTACAAAGTCCTCCGCCGGGTCTGTCTGTCGTCCTGTTCGCGATAAACTCAAAAACTACAGCACCGATTTTCATGCTGTTTTCACCAATGGATAGAGTGGTTCTCGAGGAAGGTTTTAGCATGCAGTATGTTAACTAACAAAGGGCGTTCCCATTAACCTGCAATAGTATAGCGTCTATACATGCTAAAAAAAATATTACCATTAAAAAAATAATGTTTTTTTTTGTTTTTGTATAGTAAAATATTCACAAAAAATATTAAATTGTTACGGAAAATAAACTCTGTACACGCCCACTTGTCACACTTGTTTTTCTACGTTGAAATACAAGTGTGCGTGTACAGAGTGTTTCTTTTACGTTTCAATTTAATCGTTTTGTGAAAATTTCAAGACACATGAAAAAAATATTTTTTTTTTTTTCATGTATACACGCTGTACTATTGCAGGTTAACGGAAACGCCCTTTGTTAGTTAACATACTGTATAATCACGACATCCACGCGGGCGAAGCCACCGGCATCAGCTAGTATAATATAATAATCTATTTCCCAGTACACCCCGTCACACGTCAAAACAAGCTCCATAAACGAGGAACAGCGATAACTTGAAGCTTGCGGCTAAGTTGTACTGCAGGCGACCCGATTCACTGACTGAAACCTAATCTTGGTAGATCAGACTTTAATACCGAAAAATAAACATAAATATGCCATAAAAGCACCTTATAAAATAATTATGTTAATAGGAACTTTTGTACTTTTATTAGGGAGTATGTTGCTGGCAGTTTTAAGAGACATTGATTATTTTAGAATAAAGTCACTTCATATTGACATGTAAGAAAAGAAAATTTAATAAAAGATCTTTACTGTATTAACGAAAGATAAACATAAATACGCCATAAAAGCGCCTTATAAAATAATTATGTTAATAGGAACTTTTGTACTTTTAGTAGGGAGTATGTTGCTGGCAGTTTTAGAGTAGGTACCTAATTATGGGATATAAAAAAACACGTTGTATAACAATAATAGACCTCATGTTCCCTCTTCTAAGTCACACGGGCAAAATACGGGTTGGTGAATGTCACAGATCTATAAACACTCGATTCATGCTGATTACGAACAATAAAAACAGTAAAACTTTTTTAACATCTATTAATAATTTATGTATTTTCCAGTTACACGTCAAAACAGCGATAACTTGAAGCTTGCGGCTTGCACTGCAGGCAGCCCGGTATCTGACTGAAACATAATCTTGATAGATGAGACTCGATTAGCGAGACCAGCATAGACTAGACTTCTTACGGCTAATTCAATCTCAAAGACATCGGTTTAGATTTGTTCTGCTTTTGTTTTTATTGAAGTTTTGTTTAGTTTGTTTGTGTTTGTGTGGATCTTGTTACTTATGCTAAACACATGTGGGTGCGTGTCAGGCGCGGGTCGGGACGAGAGTCCAGCGGGCTTGTTTAAATCTCAACACACGCAAAGCGGGTGCGTGTCGGGCGCGGGTCGGGACGGCAGGACGGCGGGTTTTTATAAATTGTAATTCCTTGTAATAACATGGATTTCAGCACACGAAACGCGTGCGCGGGTCGGACGCGGTACGGGTCGGGAGCGGTAGCCGCCCAAGCTTTTCGTGTGCTGACATATATTACAAGGAATTACAATATTATACAAGCCCGCCGTACTCCCGTCCCGACACGCACCCGCTTTGTGTGTGTGTGTTGAGCTTAAACGTTTCGTTTTATTTACCAATCGCTGCTTTTAGTAATGAGTGATCATCAACATCGTGAGCCTTGTTCCACCCACCGCTGAGTATAAGACCTTTTGTGCCATGCTTCCCTGGTCTGTGCGAGTCTCGTCCAGGTCTTTCAAGGTCAAGATCCAGTCCAATCGCAGGTGTTGTCCTTAACCGTGGCTTGTATTTGATCGACCCACATCATCGGTGATCTACCGCGTAGCCTATTACCGAGCACTCTGCCCTGCACCACTAGACGCTTTAGGGAACCATAATGAGTACCTAACTTACTATATTAATGTGGCGGCATCTACAACGTCACACCGCCGACACAAAGCTGACGTCACACAAATCCTGAATCGCGCAAACAGAGTTTACCGTGCGATTAACATATTATTACTTCCCGACATCTATCGTCGGATGCTTGCCCGCCAGACACGACACCCGTCTGGCCGGAGAATCCTCCCTTATTTATAGAGGATTAGTGAACTTTACACGCTGTTCCTCAGACCTCTAATTTATAATATAATAAAAGAATTGGAAACATAGTTTACCAGTGAAAACGTAGTTACAAGCGATGACTAAAAAGAGTTGGTATAATAACACATTTGAATGACAAGAGAATCAATTCGTCAGGAATTTTAATTTACATATCAATTAAAATAATCTATCTAACTACAAAGTCTAGACACCTACTTACTAAAGTCTAGATAAGAAAAAAAGATAATGTTATCAAAAATTATTATCAGACGCTCCATTACGCACACAAATCTATACCTACATCTTCTATGTTATTCTTATAACTCCACAGATTTTAATTCGGATTTCACCATCATTGACAATTTATTCCAGAAGGTTTATTTGTCAAAATCTGCCTTTTCCCAACTATGTTGGGGTCGGCTTCCAGTCTAACCGGATGCAGCTGAATACCAGTATTTTACATGGAGCGACTACCTATCTGACCTCTACAACCCAGTAACTGGGTAATGCGATACCCCTTGGTTAGACTGGTTGTCAGACTTTCGTGCTTCTGACGACTCGTAACGTCTGTCAAAGATCCATAAATGACAGCCGGGACCAAGGGCTTAACGTGCTTTCCGAGACACGGAGGAGTCTCGATATGTGAAAATGGTCACCCATCCACGGACCAACCCCGGCAAGCGTAGCTTAACCTGATGGATCGACCCGAGTGGCTGTTATCACTTAGCCACGAGCTCCTTCGGAAGGTTTATTTGTATACAACAATATTAATCTGACATAAATATTAATACAGGAATATCGATGTTTTGTCAAGTCGTAAAAACCGTGTGATGCAGGGGGGGTCGTTAGTACGTAACAAAATGTCAACTAAAATTAATTAAAACAGTTGGACTCCAATAAATAAACAACTGACTCTCGGAAATTAAGCTGTCTCCATTAATTTTGACTCAATTCTATATTCAGTTGCCAGCGAAACCAATGATTTAGTTCGAAATACGAATTAATTGGACGGTGTTGCCACGTGTGTAAAATATGATTTTATGCTCAAATGAGTACGCGACCCTAGTGATGTCGTTCTGGGCTTAAAATAGACCACCCCTCCTTTTCCTGTAGATTTTATATGTAGGGTTATGTTAGATGGCTGAACAGCGACATGACGAGAAGGTTTCAATTTTTGAAGGTTCTTTGAAGGTCATGCGGTAATTGGGTCGTTTTAAAATTGGAATATCATCATGTTCTGGCTATCGTCATAGTCACTGTACGTCAATGAAGTCCCTCCACGATAATTTGAGAGATTAAAAGCAATCAGAATGGAATGGAAGAAAGTTATTGTCAATGTATAAAACTTTTTAAACCTACCAATATTTTCGCGGAATGGGCTTTCTCCTGACCTCGATATCAAAATCAAATCAATCATCTCTCGAAATCGACACCGATTTCTCGATAAATGTAATTAAAACCTATCTCTCAATTTGGCGAGTTGTGTGTAGTGGAAAATGTAGTGTGCCTATATTGGCTGGTTAAAATTACCAAGTCCCTGATAAAACTAATTTATTTGTCAAAAGCAAGCAAAGAACACGAAAAAATCGAAGTCAACATAAAGAAAAAAGACATAGTTTATATTTTTTTAAAAGGCTGAATATTATTTTAATTCTGTGACTGTCCTCTTCTGCCACATTCTCTGTAAATCTACACTAATTCCTACTTAAGGGGTTTTTTTTATTTCTGGAAATAATTGGAATCTCTCTTTCCAAAATTTTCCAGCAATTGAAAAAAAAGCACTGTGTATAATTTACAGCAATTTTCCAGAAATTCCAATATTGTGTAGAAATTGCCAACAATTGCACATTGTAATGGCTCGAGTAAGAAAGAGCATCGTTAGAACAATACCAAAAACTCTTGTTTCCAAATCTGCGCAACAGACTGTACCCAGCCGATACAGTTTCATTACTACCCAACACCTGTCACCAACAACTTTGCGTTTTACGTCCAAACATAAATTGGAAATCTCTCTTGCTTACGTATCTTTGTTTTTCGATGGAACACCATCCGATTTTTATTTGGGCTGCCATAAATCGGTAATGTTTGGGAATTAACTTTTGTGGTCTTACTAAAGTTCGGTTGCCGTGTTATTTCGACAAATTCATCAGTCTTTATTTTAGTGTTAGTGTTTAGAAGTACCTATTTAAGGTTATACTACTGATGAATTCAGTTTATTGCCGTGAACTGTTGGACATTTAACTCGCTCAAAACCTTTATCTGTTAAAATATACGCACCTCCTTCATTTTAATGCACTTGTGGTATCTTCATCGCCACATGCGAACTACGCATCAAAGATCTAATGTTACGCAAAACTCTTGACGTCACATAAATCCTGCATCGCGCAATTAGAGTTTACCGCGCGGTGGACATATATACAAGAATCCAATATCAATCGTTGGGCAGTTGCCCGCCAGACACAACACCCGTCTGGTTTGAGGATCCTCCCTTTACTATGACTGAACTTTACACCCTGTTCCAAATACCCCTAAACACTCTTCCTCCATGCTACATTTTTCAATTCAGTGTCTATAAAAACAATTTTTATCAAAAATAACATTGTGTACATTCTTAAATATCTACATTCTATAAATATATCTAAGGTTTGTAAGATACCCTTGGAGATTCTTCAACTACCAGGATATTTAGTTCATTGCCGTGAAACATATGATTATCTCAAAAATTTTAGCTGAATATATACATATATTATTTCCTTTTTTTTGACCAACTCATCCTCTATAAATTTTAAAGAATATCTAAATAACACTCCGTAAATTCATTACATCATGCCTCAGGGAGCAACTTCTAACACCTCCAAGCATGGCTAGAAGTACATTTTATTATATTCTAACCAACTATAAGACATTTCCTCTTCTGCAGTTTACACCACAGCTATTTCAGTAAGTTGGCGTTTTTAAGTCCATTTATAATTGAGTATTTTGTTTGTAAGTCTAATTTTCCTATGTTATTTTATTTTATCAGCTTCATAATACCGCATAGTAAATATTTATGAATAAACTCTGGCTACTGTACAAAGGCTGCATATTTTGCCCATGTATGCTCTCGCGCATTATTATTTAAATAGATGCATGAGCCAGTGAGAATTTTTAATTTATGTATTAGACTTCATTGCTCTTGCACACAATAGCCAATTTAAGTCGCATGGCCCCTTTTCTGGTTAAAAATTGCATATCACTCACACTCAGTACCGTGTCGATTATGCATCCGGAGTCCTTGCATACTCCGTAGCTCCGTTTTTATCTTGCGATATTTCTAACGTGTTCTCCACCATAGGCGCGTTTTTATCACGCGATAATAACCCAGGTGTACGTAAGATCGCATGAGTCCTAATATAAAATGTTCTAAATCACTTATAGGAATATCGCAGGACGGCGAAACGTGCGTCCTACTCCTACTGCGTCGTTATTATCGCGACAATGTGTAACTTCGTGGCCGTCCTAATACAAAATGTAAACAGATGTCGCAATAACGCTAGCGTTATTATCGCGCTATAAAAACGAGCCAGTGGGAGAGAGGCTTTGTTTTCACCTCACTTCTCCAGCATAGCAACTGAAACTTTAAGTAAATTAAATCTTATAGCTAAGCCTTCATTATCCTTAATTCTTTTGAACGCTGAATTGAAACAAAAGAGAGTTTTAACAATACGTAATCATTTTGTCTATTCATAACAGATCGGAAGAATATTTTAACAACTTTTTTTGACCATCCTTTTTTGGATAAGGAAACAAAAGGATTTATTTTCATCGTTTCTTATTTTAAAAAAGACAAGAGATTAAATAAGAAAAACACAGTTTTGATTATCCGCTCAAGTGTTGATTGGCGTTTAGAAGGACGATAATAATTAAAATTCTATTGTGTGTCGTTAGTGGCAGTTGAAGGTTTATAACCTTTGTAAAGCAAGCAGTGGAGAAAAGCCATGAAAACTTTAAGAAAAATATTTTACCCAGAAAAACTTTTTTTATTTTTTTGAATTTGTGACACCTTACAATTACGATTACGCAATTGGACGATGAATCATTAAGAATTAGTCAAAAACCAATAATAGCAAATGCAATACAAACTTCCTCGTTGGTCTAGTGGTCGCAAGCGCTACACTGCTGATCATGAGGTCCTGGGTTCGATTCCCGGGTCGTGCAAAGTGTTATTTGGTTATTCCATATGGAATTTCTCAGTAGCAACCCGGAGTCTGGATTTGTGCCGGATTGATGGCAACAGGTACGCCCTTATTATATGGGACTTAAACATAATTGTCGAAATGTGGTTGTACTATATGTACACTTCTGCAAATCCCTTCGGGGAATACAGGTGTGACATTGGGTATGTTATGTCGAGACAAATATGAGGTACACAAACGAAATCTCAACACAAGAATTAGTTAGTTAGTTACCTACAACATTACTTCGCGTAGAATATTAAACAGTAGATTGTAATCTCTTCCCATCATCTACTTCTATTAATTTCGAATCCACAAGCCAATTTGCATGCTAACCACGTTTCAATGTAGCTTGCTACAGTGTTTCAATTTTGTCCCTTTTGCATTAGAAGCGAAGTATTTTTATTATTTTTCAAACAGGTTTGAATGTCAGTACTTTTACCATTGTTATAATAATTATGATTGTAATGCCAAAAAAACAAATGACTCATAGGCAGGCGTATTAATTTAAAATAAATTAAAAATTAAAAAACTAATCAAAATCTTAAAAAAGATTAAAATTATTATAATCATTTCAATTTAATTTTATGATTTTAATTTAGTTTTATAATTTTAATTTTATTTAGAGCATTTAATTAATTATTTCTATATTATATTTATTGTAATTGTAATCAAGGACACAAACGTATGAACAAAGAGCGGACTTAGTGCCATAAGCATATACTATCAACTAGGGTGATGCAGAGACAAACAGGTAGGTGGGTGCTAAATATCCAGTTTCATACAAAATGTCAAAAGCAACTTAATCAAAAGTATGAGACTTGTTTTTATTTTAACAGAAATCATTAAAGTCCCCCTTAACCTTGCAGAACTCAAAAACACACGGACAATATAGTACCTAATCACGAAATGAATTTGTAATTCAAAAACTTCGGCTTAATTCGGAAACTTTGTAGGTTCATTTGAATTAAGATTTTAGTGTCAATGTTTAACATTTTAGATTCCACCTGCCAACAGACTTCCATAGAGTCGTTCTTTTTTTAAATCAATGGAATGTAATTTTCCCGAGTGCTGTCTGCCATTTTGTTAAAAGTAAAAAATCTTTAGGCCCATTTCATATTTTATTTTTGCGCGAATTTATGCTTCAGTCGTTTACTTATCTTAGTATAAAAAATATACGACGAGAAATAAAAATCTCCTAAGTAATTAGGTAACTATTTTTTCTTATAATTTACCATTTTATCATTTATTTCTGCAGGCCTCTTTCGTAATTACATTTTCGTCATGTACTAACACCATAATAATGGATCAAGAAATGAATTAAAGTTTTTTTTTAAATTTATTTATTTTATTTAAAAATATAATTGGACCAACAGTTACCTATTTAATATTTTTAATTTTAATGCCATACAAAAAATAATGTCAGTGTTTCGTTAGCTTATCAGTTTATAAGCTCTTAGCTATAACAGCTAATATTTAAAGCTTTCCTACATTATTTAATACAACACAATCATATCCGTTTACTTTGGTCCTTTGTCGTATCAACTCAATATTACCATTACCATACATACATAATATATTATTTAAACTAGAGACCCACATCGCACGTGTCATATTAATAATTACTACGCCAAAACCATTCTTGAAACACGTTCCGAATGATGATCGAAACCACATCACAATCCACTCGGTATATTTCGAAATTAATCTTATATTAATCACGTATATTCAGACTACCACGAACTGAGAATTTATCCGAAAATATAATTATGGATATTTTATTTCATTCCCGAAAATAAGTCGAAAACAAAACAGAGCTACGGTTCAGTAATTTTCATTTTAAATATTCAGATTCGTACAATATTTTGCTCTGCGGTCATTTGTCCTTATAACTACACCCATGCTATAAATCCTCTATAAAAGTTTGTGAAACAGTTAGCTTATTGCCAACATTAAAACAACCAGTGTCATAGTAACCATTATATCATCCAAACGGGTGTTATAATGTTGTACTAAATTTCATAATGCAACTCAAAAACAAAAGAACGCTTTCATGCAGGCGCATTTCACTAACATAGCACAGTAATTTTTTAAAAAAACTTGTAATTTATTTTAATTTGTAATATTCGAATTCACGTGTGTCGTATCCCGCCATTTTGTTCGATATTAGTATTGCAAAGAACCTTTTATAGTGGATTCATAACATGGGTGTAGGTAAAGTACTGTATGCAACTGTAAATAATTAGGTATAAACACTCATGTGATAAACCCATATTCGTGTTTTAATACCCCTTATTATATAACAGTTGCATAAATAACTATAAAGTCAGTTTTTGTAAATGCCAATGAACTATTAAACATTCAATATCAAAGATGTGACTTTATACTGTCACCATCATAGAACGCGGCGAGTATCTATGTCAAACATCAACAAAAAAATAAAAAATTGTTTATTCTGCACTAACAAAACGCACATCACAAAAAAAATACATAAAATACACACAGTAATAAAAGTAGACAGAACAAAACCAAAACATTTGATAGATCAATCACGAGTACGATAAAAAGATAACAAGTAGAGAGCAGATATACTTAGAAAGGATTCCAAGTAAATACTTAAATTTGATCATACCAAAAACAATTTAGACCGATGTGGGTCAGAAATAGTGATATTATGCACAAGGCTTACAGATGTATACGTTATCCCAAACGATGTACGTTTCAGACGTTGGGCCTTATATTGCAGGGATATTCTGGGTATTAGATTTAATCTCGTGGGTTTAGGAAATGCAATTTTGAAGCAATTGATTTTTCTATTCCAGTACGCTCCATAAGGTATACGGTGAATGGGAATTGCACACTTAGAATGCGGTGGAATCATAATAGAAAGTGATAATAATAAGAAAATAGACGTAGCAGCAGATAGACAACATCACGCCTGAATTCCCCAAAGAGTTAAGGCAGATGTGCATCTATAGTACACCCACATCTAATCACAATCTAGTCATCTTCTATCAGCAGATAGAATTTCTTTGAAGCAACTAAAAACGTTTTTCAAAACGTTTTTCGTTTTTTTTTTTTTAATCGTACACGCCTCGTCATAAGATTCATATATCTAATCCATCGTCGAAATTCTAGTATCAATGGGTTCCCAGAATAATAACTTAGACAAAGACTAAAAACAACAACTCTTCTAAACTCCTAAACGAGACCATTAATCACTAGCAAAAACATCCAGACCGTAATTGGAACTTCAATATTAAATTCCATCACTTGGAATTCACAGCTCCACTCTCCTCCTCCTCTATTGTCAATAATTTCTCAAAGAATCCCGAAGGGATAATTAATATTTCACAATCATTGTCATTTCACAGATTTTTCATTCAGGTATCAAGGAGGTTCATTAAATTTTCCCTGGGTCCTGGGTTTTTAATGATTAATTATTTGCTAACGAGGTCGGTTACTGTCAGATAGCGGTGTGAATGAGGCTATTCTTTGCTATCTAGACGACGGTGTTCGTCGTGGATAGTTGTGAATAGTTTGATTTTCTATTGTAATGTGGAGTCAGATATTCATGCTAGTTTTTGATTTAAGTACCTATATTTTACTTTGTTAGGTTCTCAGAGTAAAAAAATAATTAACTTCTTCAATTTCTTTGTTCTTTTGATTTTGTAATTCAGGTTTATATTCCTTATTGTCTTCATTTCATACACTTTTCATTTCTCAAAGTTACACGTCACAAGCTGGCTGTAGCTTCCATATTCTAACTTTGAGACAAAACAAAGTTAAATTGCATCTGTATGATTTATTTTAACATTTCTTCACTTACGTCGTCCTTCTTGTATCTGCAGCAATTTGTTTGTTTATTATTAAGCTCTTATTGTCCCACTAAAAATCAAAATGCCTTTAGATTTTTAATGTTCAAATATTAACAGAATATTCTAGACTTCCAACACAAACTCCCCAAAGGTCAATCACCTAAAATTATTCTCACAAAATCCATCGGCGCGCATATAATAGTAATAATGCTGTACCGTCGGCACTGACCTTCAAACCCCTTTTATTTTGCCTTGGCTTGCTCGAGTACACCTTTTAATGCGTGTAAAATACTGAAATATAAGGTGAAACATTTTCAGTTGAAAATAATGGTTAGATAAAAGAGCTAAAAATTTAAAAACAATTGAGAATCTGAGAAAATTTTCGAAAAGTCATACATTACTTCGCATAATCAGCCTGTAATCTGTGAGAAAGAGTGAGCCGTAATCCACCACCTGGAGATAAACCAAACCTGCCTAGCCTTTTCCCAACTATTTTGAGGTCAGCTTCCTATCTAAACGGATGCAGCTGAATACCATATTTTACATGGAGCGTCTGAGGACGCGTAACGACTGTCAAAGATTCGCGAATGACAGCCGAGACCAACGGCTTAACGTGCTTTCCGAGGCACGGAGGAGTCTTGATATGTAAAGATGGTCATCTGTCTAAGGACAAACCCGGAAAGCATAGCTTAACCTGATGGATCGACCCGTGCGGCTGTTATTACTAAGACACGAGCTCCTCCTCCTAATATAAACTCCGTTCTCTAAATAATATAAACCGTTTATCATAAAATTCTTTGTTATCGGTTCCCGGTTTATTTGTATCAGCTTCCCTTCCTTGTGTAGTAAATAGGTATCGATATGAGGTCGCTAAAGTGTTGCAATAAAGGGCTCGGTTTGATGAGCGTATAAATAATAGGGGTGTTATATTTATGACGGTACTTATGAAACAGGGAATGTTATTTATTTCGTTTAGATGGTTTGTTTTCTTAATCCAGTACCACCACCTGGAGTGTACTTGCAATACACTCCAGGTACTGGGCGGTACTGGTTTAAGAAACATTTTTGATTACAACATCACGCCTGTATTCCCCGAAAGGATAGACGAGTACCTACCTAATAGTACATCCACATTTCGCCAGTTATGTTTAAGTCCCATGTAATAGGGAGCGAGCTAATACTGAAACTTATCTATCATTATTATACGGGGTGTATTACAGCTGCTGGGGTGATGACCGATATATAGATAACACTACTTGAATAATTTTTACTCGTGCTCAAGGAGCTCGTGGCTAAGTAATAACAGCCGCTCGGGTCGATACATCAGGTTAAGCTACGCTTGCCGGGGTTGGTCCGTGGATGGGTGACCATTTTCACATATCGAGACTCCTCCGTGCCTCGGAAAGCACGTTAAGCCGTTGGTCCCGGCTGTCATTTGTGGATCTTTGACAGTCGTTACGAGTCGTCAGAAGCACGAATGTTTGACAACCAGTCTAACCAAGGGGTATCGTATTACCCAGTTACTGGGTTGTGGAGGTCAGATAGGCAGTCGCTCCATGTAAAATACTGGTACTCAGCTGCATCCGGTTAGACTGGAAGCCGACCCCAACATAGTTGGGAAAAGGCTAGGCAGATGATGACTTGAATAAGTTTTAACTATTGTGAGTTTTTCATGAGTCCATAAGTAGGTAAATTACTTATTATTTTTGAATATGGACATAGCCACAAAAGAAATAATACATAACCCATCCAGTATTTGACCAAATAGGTAACCAAAAAAGTTTGAAAAGCTATTATCAACATACATTCATAACATCAAATACACACTCGACCATAATAACATACTCACCCATAATGTAACCACGGAAGTGTACTGCACCAACCGATGTACACGACCTACATATATTACATCTTGTAGCTGATAGTCCTTGAGATAGTCCATTTCCAGCCGAGTAGGCGAGCCAGTGAACCATTGAGTTGTCGCTACACATGTTTATGTACGCACTTAGGTACGCTGAAGACATATTATGAAGGGATAAACGTAATAGACCCATTTCGATATTCAATGTGATAATTTATCGCTGAGCAGGTCTTTGCTGTACGAGAATTTGAGCACAAACACGCTGAAGGAACAACCCCACCCAAAATTCAATAGAATAGCCACTGGTTTTACAAAATTTTCCAAGCAACATCTGCCAAAATATTCGACAAGCAAAATATTTTCCACTGAAAACTCACTGACCCATAAAATTCCAAACGTACCGAGACCATACAAAAATAATTCCCACCTACGTCCACGGTCCACTGATCAAACTGAAGCGTTTCCTTTACAGATGAAATAAAGCCGTGATCGCATGGACGACGCTGCCGTTCCGGGCCGTCTCGGCGGCCGGACGACACCCGTTCCCCGTTTGGCACATTCCTTATCTATAACGGTGAGATTTGAATAGCACGACAGTGAAGGAGGTACATAATAGCTATTCAATGAGACATGTATTCTATGTTGATGTTTGCATTATTTTGCGTGTCAAGGGTGTTCTATTTAAGGGTGAGGAATGTATGAAATTAAAATGTTGGTGGTCATAGAGGGAAGATTTTTTTTCGAATTAATATTTTGTGTAACTGAGTTAAAAACTTGATGATGTTGAATTTATGATGTAGAATGTTAAAATTCATAATATGCAAAAGTTCTAAAATATTGTGATATGTGAATAAGTATATATGATGTATCTTTTTATACACGAAATCTCTTAAGGGGTCATTGTACTCATCATTATGAACAACTTTCACTATTGGATCATAAAATCGTGAAAAAAAAAGTGGCTGTTCCCTACATTTTGAATAAATGTAGAGAAGAGCTGATTTTCGCCCCCTTTTTACAAGTATGAAAAGATACACCATAAAAAAAGTTTAAGCAAGAGAATTTATTTCGACTGACGAAAAAATGATTAATTCATTTACAACATTATTATATTCTAGATAAGAAAAATAGTTTTTAAACTTATAAAAATCTAAACGCAGCTTAATATTATTTCTTCCTCAAGGACTTGATTTCTTAGACGCACAATGGAATATCATATAATCGAAAAAAAGTAGCTTTACACTTTACTCAAAATTGAAACTGATTCAATTAGCAAAACCGCATGATATTAAGTTTTAAATACAGTTTTGTTCCAGACGCACTGAGGTCCGGTAGCGGAACCAGACCGCTCAACTCAGACAATAATACCAGCCTTTAATACCAACATGAATTCTACGGAGACCAGTCTTGACGTCAACCGGTCCACGCCGATCTATACTATCGGTACCAGCTTTATTACGCAATGGTAAGAATTAAGACTCTTACTGGGGCGATTCGTCGCGCGACGCGACGCCACCGCATTGTTCGCCGTGTAGTTTTCTCAGAAATTGTTTTGTTAAAATTCGCGTCGCGCGACGAATCGCCCCAGTATGTAAGAGCCTTTATTAGTATCCGTCTACTTACCAGTCGAATCTTGTGATAATTTAAACCCAGTCCCCGTAATCTGAATGAAGCGAGTTTTTAGCACACCCAAGTCTTTTAATTACAAATACAGATAACTTAATTTACTTAAACATGTGTGTACAACATACAATAAAATGCATGAAAGAAGTTGTAAGTACATGGAGTTGTGCTGACATGTTTACCATATTGTCATGGTGTGCAAATACTAATACCTACAAGTGTAGAATTCCAAAAAATTAAATAGAAAATAATAACAACATTCATTAAAATTAACAATTCTGACATAAGTAAATAAATTAAATTGATTTACATACAAAATTGTCGAATATTCAATTCATATACATGGTGCTAACTTTTCTACGCGGTTTTCTCCAGCATTGCCCCGACCAAAAAAAAATTTGAGTTGTCGAGACAACGGAGTAGTTTTTTATCTGGTTATCACCAGTCCAAGTCATCCCTACGAAATCTTTTACTGGAACGAATACAAATATCCTATATTTATATGTATCCTATTCCATACTCTGTCTATACGCCAAGTTTGCAACACATCTATTCAGCCAACGTCACAATCGGAGAACCAACATCCGAACATTCACATTTCTAATATAATTGGAAACATAATGAAGAATTCATAGCAGTTGTAGTTATATTCGTCGTGCGCCTAAAGCTATTGTGTACACTTGAGTCACGTGTACGTTCCGGGATTGGCCGAACAGCTCCGGAGCTAAACGAAGCCTGCTCATGAAATCTTCACACGCCTCGTCTGCACGTGAATATCAATAGAATCGAATACAATTATACTGGGTTTGATTATTTCGAGTCGAGAATCGAAATAGCCCCAGTTCAGTCTTTTAGTAACTGATCGTGTGCTATAAAGCCAACGGCCAGTTTCTAGTTCTATTTGTAATGACCTCAATCTATGTGCTTCAAAATGTACCTTTATCACGAAATCCAACGCAGAGGTTCTATTGTTTCTTGAACATCAAAGTCATCATCATCATCTGCCTAGCCTTTTCCCAACTATGTCGGGGTCGGCTTCCAGTCTAACCGGATGCAGCTGAATACCATTGTCTTATATGGAGCGACTGCCTATCTGACCTCTACAACCCAGTTACTGGGTAACACGATACCCCTTGGTATGACTGGTTGTCAGACTTTCGGGCTTGAACATCAAAGTAATAATAATGAAATTCTAAATTAAAGCATCCGTGTTGTTTCAAAAGGTACCAAAATGATAAAAATGTGCACAGCAATAAAGTTCATTCATTACAAGTATTTCCATAAAATGCAAATACAAATATTTTATTTATTGGAACAATAACATATTACAAGTCTTGTGTACGTTAATACTGCGTTAGTTTAATAACTGTGTCGCAGTTATTAGCGCCCACCCCAGGAGCGAAAGCAAACTGAGTTCCATTACCACAAATTTAGTTATACTTTTTGGTAGAAACTAGACATAGACATTTAATAATAATAATAAAACTAGAACTAGACATTTATTAATAATATTAATGTGTGTGTGTGTGGGTGTGTGTGTGTGGGTGTGTGTGTGTGTGTGAGAGTGAATGAGAAGAAGAAGAGATATTAGTGTAATTTAAGTTTGTATGAGGCACTCTGTTTCCTCATAAGTCAGTTTTTGGAGCCATTTTTCAAGTTTTAGTTTACACTCCCGTAACGAGAGCGGATAGATATTTAATTTATCATTTATTTTGTTATAGATAACTGGACTCAAAAAGTTATAGTGTCTTCTCGCAATTACCAGTTTAACACTCTTTGTCTGACATATTCTGTTTACTCTACGTTTCAGAGTATTGAGATTAGGGTCATAGTCAATATCAGTATGCTTACGTAATAATGTGCTTAACAAAAATGCCTGTCTTACAGTAGGAACTTTGCAAAGATAATACAAGTCGTGCGTGGGGAAACGAATAGGTTTATGTGCCATGACTTTTAGAACGGCTCTTTGTGATCTTTCCAGACGAAGTAGAAGGCATTTACCAGAGCATCCCCACGCAGTAATGCAGTAAGTTATCACGGAATGTGCTAGAGCAAAATAAACAGTTTTTAACGTGTCAAAATCTGCGGAGCTTCTAAGATTTTTAAACACAAATATTAATTTTCTAACACGTGACACCAATAACTCAATTTGCCCATTCCAGGACATAGTGCTATCTATAATGACCCCTAAATATTTTATTGCATTAGTACGCGTAATTGTAACACAGCTGCAGGGTGCGCCTGTATTCGAGAGGCATTTGTGAGCAGTTAGTGAGAAGGAGGAATCCGGTTGTGATATAAGTCGTGGTGCAAACGTTATGAATTTTGTTTTTTCTAAATTCAGGGTGAGCAAGTTGTCATTTAACCAATTCATAATATCCCGTAAGGCAGATTCTGCATGAAAGCGCACATCGGCCCAGTCACTTCCATGAACAAGTAACACAGTGTCATCAGCGTATGTTATAATTTTGCAATTTGTTAGGGACAGTCGACAGAGTCTGTTTATATAGATAAGGAAGAGGGTGGGCCCCAGGACACTGCCCTGAGGAACTCCGTAGGAGAGAAACTGTTCCTCACTCGTGTGGTCACCGATTTTTACAACCTGAGAGCGGTTACTAAGGTAGCTTTTAAAAATATCCAGCGGTAACCCCCTAACCCCAATCTGAAACAACCTCGTGAGCAAAAGAGGGACCGAGACAGTGTCAAATGCCTTCGAGAGGTCCAGAAATATAGCTATTGTTTTAAGCTTATTATTCAAATTATTTGCAATAGCTCCAGTTAAATCAAGAATAGAATCTTCTGTGCTTTTACCAGACCGAAATCCGTACTGGTTTTCGGCAATAATTTTGTTAGTGTTTAAATAACTTAGAAGTCTATTATTTAAAACTTTTTCAAGAATCTTAGAAAGAATAGTGAGCACCGAGATAGGTCTATAGTTATTGACACTGGCCCTGGCCCCACCTTTATAAATAGGGTGTACAATAGCCCTTTTGAATACAGTGGGAAAGACCCCGGTTTCGAAAACGAGAGTGAATACATGGGAGATAATAGGGACAAGAGTATTTCTAGCAGCTCTAATTAGGGTGGAAGATATACCGTCCCAGCCTACTGCGGTATTAAGTTTCAACCCCAGGATAATTCTTTCAATTTCTTCATTATCTGTGCCAAATAAGGCCATTGAGTCATGTGGTGCCCCAGTACCAATTTCCGACTGGGAGTTATAAGGAACACGTGTAATTTTGGATGCCAGAGTTTTTCCCACATTTGCGAAGAAGTCATTGACGTGGTTGAGTGAAAGACTAGGATCTGAATGAAGAGACAAAAGTTCATTTGGAGAAATGACACAGCGTAGCAAGCAAGGACCAACTACAAACAAACTAGACAGTATAGAATCAGCAAAAATATCGCACACATAACATATACATAGTTGAGAGTGTGTTTAATCTAAACAGCTCATAGAAATAAAAATATCGTACTATAATCCCTATAAAACAGGCAAACGGTCCCTCTATGTCCCATTACAGTCTCTGAATACTTGATTTTACGATCTAGTGTGGGTATGCTGCACTAAATTCAGCTTAGCATGAATTATGTAACACTATAGTGGGTCCTGCAAAAGAAACTATACTAGTGAACACGAAAATATGTTGTATTCATGAAGAAAAGGTCAGACTGGTTAAATTTTGTTATTTATATTGTTCTT
This sequence comes from Lithophane semibrunnea, assembly GCA_947363905.1. NCBI lineage: Eukaryota > Metazoa > Arthropoda > Insecta > Lepidoptera > Noctuidae > Lithophane > Lithophane semibrunnea. The sequence continues at coordinate 2,872,206 of OX376194.1, read as the reverse complement.
GTAATGGTTTATATTGCACTTTCTTGAACTTACATCCCATTTGAAACACAACGAAAAATGGTAATGTAATGTATGTATATAATTATGTAATGGCATGCAATTGGAGAGGCCTATGTCCAGCAGTGGACTGCTATAGGCTGATGATGATGATGTAATAATGCTTTACGTTATGTGTTTGAGAAAAAGTTTGTAACTCCAACAATAAATAAACCGTCAAAAGAATTAGGATAAAAATTGGTACACAGATAGATCTTGTCAACACAATAAGATGCTTTTTATTAGAGCACATTCATGAATTCATTGGTGAGACCAATGCGAACATAAACGTGAGCTAGGTAGCTTGTTGATCACATTTTGTTTTTGTAATAATTTCACGTTGTGAAGCAACGTGTATCTTGGAGTCACGTGCCTACCTCGAGAGCCAAAACACAATACCTACCCTTCGGGCAGAAGTCTTTCTTTATGAAGGTCGCAGCTGTTGACTCCGAAACCGAACCCAAAAATTATTCCGATTCGAATAAACATAGAGAAAGTCATTATTTGTTGATTTTTTTACCAAAAGGAGAAAAATATGATTTATTTTGACAACCTTCTTCGAGATAAATCGAAATTGCTGTACTGTTCAAAAACAAATGACGATGCGGCCGGCAAAGTAACTACGAAAATCCATATCTGTCGTGTTTAGCGGCCAAATAAATTACTATGAAAACTCGTATCAGTTGTTTTATTTAAAAATGGAACGAACTTTTTACTTCAACGCATCAAAGATTTTATTTAAATTTCGATTTGGCTTCTAAATAGAGCTGTTTAAAATACAAAAGAAACAAATGAACATATTGGCGCGTGAAAAATCATCGTTGTTCGTCATTGATTCTGAAAATTATAATTAATTTACTTAGTTTGATTTGCTTAATGTGCGGAAATTCAAACGAGAAAAGTACTATACAAGCCTTGGCCGCAACCAGGCATTGAGGGACTCACGTTTGTGTGCCTCGGATAATTTTTCATGCGCCAATATGTTCATTTGTTTCTTCTTTGAAATTTATACAAAATCTTTGATGCGTTGAAGTAAAAAAAAAGTTCGTTCATTTTTAAATAACACAACAGATATGAGTTTTCATAGTAATTTAATTGGCCGCTAAACACGACAGATATGGATTTTCATAGTTACTTTGCCGGCCGCATCGTCATTTGTTATTGAACAGTACAGCAATTTAGATTTATCTCGAAGAAGGTTGTCAAAATAATGCTCGAATTTCCAAGCATGTTTGAGAAAACTACCTTTTCCTTTTAAAGATTCTGATTTTGTTTACCATTCAGATTTCTTTTTACTCCAGAGATAAAACAAAACATTGTCATCGTTGTTTTATTTTCCATTCCAAAATCACAACATAATCTCTAAAGAGCTTTAATGGGCTTTTACTGAAAACTACTTAAAAGATTCGCACAAAAATAATATGCATATTTGCAGAAGACTTTGTGGTGAAAATGGACGGAATGCTTTTCATTGCTTCTTCAAACTAAAATAAGAGGGAAAAGCAAAGTATGAGAGAGCTTTTGATATTAGTTGTACCCTGTTGTACAGTCGAACAAGCTATTTCGTTTACAGGCAGATAACTTGCAACAACTTTAAACAATTTTGTGAGTGATTTCAGTAGTCAACAATCCTTTTACGTCACTCTCCTACGCTATAAGGTCAAAAAGTTAAATTACACACACAATCAAAACGAATTTTGGCAGTGTAGCGAAAAATGAACATATTCTGCCTATATACCAAATTAGCTTATCAAAATACATAGCTCATGCCTAAGAGAATATAAATGTGAAAGGCTATCTAAACCAGAGTGCACTGAACGTCCATTTTTACCGACTTCAAAAAAGGAGGAGGTGCTACGTTCGGATGATTGTTTTTTTTTTTTTTTTTTATGTATGTTCACCGATTTCTTCGCCATTTGTGAAGCGATTTTAAAAATTCTTTTTTAGTTCGAAAGGGTATACTCCCGAGATGGTCCCATATAAATTTAAATTTTATTAAGTTTGCTTGCGTAGTTTTTGAGCTAGCTTCAGTATTACGTATTTCTCCTACAGTCTATGTAGACGATATAATTATTAGACTCCTTCACTGTTATTTACATAGCTGGTAGTAACTTGTGTGGGGTAGGTACCACCACTAAAAAGTGAAAAATAAAAACTTTTTATAAAAAAAACAACCGACTTCAAAAAAAACACAAAAAATGTGAAAAATAACTTTAATTTCGGAAGTCGGTGGCAAAAAACGAAAATTAAAAAGCAAAGACACCGACTCCATTCCTCCGACGTCCATTTTATCTCATATACGCTCATCAAAAAAATAACATGGTCAAGATCCAGCTGCAAGCCAATAAAATAGACATCATCGTTCTACATATCGAGTCATTTCTGACGGACTTCATTTTTCTGGCCGTCATAAAGCTCACACAAACGGTTGGGGAACTATCGCAAGTGTCCTGCGGGTATATTATAGTCCCTTCAGCTTTATGGTCACAGAAGGCGACCAAAACTGATGAGTCTACAATTGAATAAAGCGTAAGCGATCTACCCGAGTGACGATAATACTCCATTCGTCGAGATTGCGTTTCTTTGATTGCACTGCATCATTACTTTCCATTTTTGAAACCTTTGAAAATGTTTTCTGAGGGATTCCTAAAGGGGATATTCTTGGACCTAGGTTAACTTTCGATGGGTTCTTAAACGACTGTCGTGTTTTGAATTGGATTATTAATACTTTCCGAGACACTGAACGAGAAACAATAGAAAATTTATTGTTATGATGTCTATGGGCGTTTAGTGTCTCGAAAAATGTTAAAAATATAATTATTGTACAATAAGAAAAGGAGTACTTACTAGGCAATATCAAAACTTATGTCACATAAAAAAAAATGTACATTCTGCAACATTTTACCACCATGCACTACTGCACCATGAACGTTGAACGTTTCTAACAATATTCGTCCAAAAATACTGTTTTTGTAAAATTGGTTGCCTATATTTTCTTTTCGACAAATTAATTTACTGGTTGATTAATGATATCATATAACGGTAGCGACATAGATAAACTTTTTAGGTTACTAATTGGGTCAAATTTCGTTTTACTTAATTTAGTTATAAAAATTGTTTTAGGGTGAAAAAGTATTGATAAGTACAACAGGTACAATACTTTATTTTCAATCTGATAAGTTAAATAAATTAGTTTAGGTATATTTAACAATAATTATGTAAAATGTTGCCTTCATTGTTCTTAAACGTGATCATGATCTATGCTAAAAGATTATGACGTCATAAGGTTGTGTAACTTCTGGCGTTCAATCTTTTCAAATAATTTTTTACATTTTTTTTTGTATCTAATTCGGATGTATGTTAGGCTAATCATATGTCAATGATTAACGGCCAGTTTCTTTAAAGTAACAGTCAACTGTTCTTCACTAAAGAACAGGTGACTGTTACTTTTGATACATATGACATTACAAAATCCATCTTTGTCAACAGGAAACTTCAGAAAATGAGACAAAGGACGTGTTTAACTACCGCTGGAGGTTACCAGGAGTGCCACGGCGAGTACCTCGTAGCCAACGGTACCAACTACACGGACATTTACTACTTTAACAACACCTTTGAGAATATTCTCACTATTAACGGTGGATTGGTGAGTATCTTCTCTTTCTATTGTTTTAATGATAACTTTAGGATAATCATTGTCTGTTGAAACACCCTCTGAGGGTTTCTGTCATCAGACCCCTGTCTGACAGATGCGCCTTCACAATGGATGGGTTATATGGTGTTCCTAGATATTTTGCGAGTTTTTATGATTAAATCTGTTTGGAAATAGATTTTCATTGGAGGCTATCATGGTACGATAATTTATACCAGCACCCCCCATTGCGTAACACTTTGAATCACAATCCAAAAGATTTTGAAGGAAATTCCTAATCCATTGCTTTATGAGTGTTTGAAAATTGGATCTGTTCGACAACGTAAATAACGTATGAAAGTTGCTGGATTGTCAAAATGAAAGTCATTGCTTACGCAATTACCCCGAAGCCCCACCCCCACTATAATAATTATGATTATTACATTACGATGATTTAAATTTTCTTATCAATCAAATTTTGTTTTACCAAGCGAGTCTTAGGCAGAATGTCTACTATTTCTTTAATATACTAAAATAGGTACTGCATTATGTTCAATAGCCAGACTTTATTCACAGCCGTCTATTCATTTGACTATTTTCTTTGAATCGATTATTCCGACTCATTCATTAACTTCGTTACCCGCTATTCGATAAAAAGTGGAAAAAATAATAAATGAACTTTCAATGAAATTGAAGTTTAGAAGTATTTTAGCGATACAAAACTAGTGCAAGCCACTAATGATCAAAGTTAGTTATTTCGTTTTCGACTTTAATATGAACTGGGAGAAAATGTTTACTGACTTACCTATTTGTTCAGACTGTGGGAATTTTTGCACAGTTTTCATACTTTTATTCCATGCTTTTTTTTCTGCTAGTCATTGGAGCATATGTAAACGTTGAAAAAAATCCGATGAATTGAGAATGAGTCTGAATCGATTAACTGTTTTACACGGAGTTAAACATCGCAATAATACACGCATGTAATGGAGTACAATTAAACGACGATGTAATATCAATTAGCTTGCGTTTACACACCACACACGTGCAGTTCCTGCCTCTGTTGCAGTCTGAAGGGGTCTTGGTACTAACACAAGCGTATTTTGCTTTACGCAGTAAAAAGCGCATATACATTATACATAGATGTGCCTTGGTACTTACACAAGCGTTTTTTATACAAGAAAAAGCACATATAGACGTGCTATTTTACAATACTTTAATTCCCATTACAGTAGTGATAGCGTAATGGTGTGACCGTCGGACTGCCAAGTCATAGGTCTCGAGTTTGAACCTAAGGCACACATCTTTGACTTTTAGGATTCATGTGCGTATTGTATATTACTCGTACAATAAATCTCTTGCCTCAAAAACGGTGAAGGAAAACATCGTGAGCAAACCATTGCCATGCCTGAGAGATATTTTTCAACGGGATGTGAAGCCAAGCCCATGGATGGCTCTGACACCGGAGGTCCTAAACAAAGTGACATTCTATCAGCGATAACGATGATGGAAAAGGCAAAAATGACTGACATAAGCTATCGAAAAGCTTATGTCAATCCTGTTGAAAGTCGTTGTAGAAATACGAAACGCTTTCGAAGCGATGGTCACTTGTCTAGGCCTTCTAGTTAGTTACTCGTAATAAAAGAAGTTTTTCCCATTACACAAAAATTCTGTTGTATTCATTTGAAAGTTAACCTCTTCTAACTTGAGCATTTCATCAAGACTTTCATTCTTATCAAATCTATTTCTAAATTAATTAAAACTTCCTAACTTTACTAAGTAACTGATACAATGAGCTTGATTATTCTTTCATACTCTCAAGTTCGTTAGATAAAAAAGGATGAGCCGTCCCCAATCTTCGTTGGCCCATTCACTAAGTTTAATTGCACTAATATCGGAGACTTCCGATAAGAACTCGGACTGTTAATGAATAGGCAGCCTTCCTTATTGTGTTTTATTGAATGGGACAAACACAATGGAGTATTTGACCATGAGAAAAAACTTTCTAAATCATGATGGCGGATTTCGGATTTTATTGTTTAGAACAATAATGATTTAGTAGGAAAACTGATGAGAGGTAAAGATGAAGTATTTTTCATGTAGTAGTAAATATATGAGACAAATAACTAGGCACGGACATGCCAGTGAAAGAAACTCGTATCACGGAATGACGTTGGTAGTCTATACCATTTAAGATACATAATATACACTTGTATAACAAAGGATGGACATCAAATGGACAGTTGGAACTTATTTTTAAAAGTAAAACAAGTCTAATCTGGACCAATGAAAATGATTTCAAGGTATCAGATTATGTGTTTAGTTGAGCTTATGTTAATTAATCGTCTTTTATATCTCATCAAGCTAAATTCTTTAAAGTCATCACCATCATCCATCATCATCAATTTCCCAACTATGTTAGGGTCGGCTTCTAGTTAAACCATATGCAGCTGCATACCAGTATTTTTCATGGAGCATCTGCCTATCTGACCTCCACAACCCAGTTATTGGGTAACACGATATCCCTTGGTAAGACTGGTTATCAGACTTTCGGGCTTCTGACCACCCGTAACAACTGTCATAGATCTACAAATGACAGCCGGCACCGACAGCTTAACGTGCTTTCTGAGGTACGGAGGGGTCTTGGTATGTGAAGATGGTCACCCATCCACGGATCAACCGTGGCAAGTATAGCTTAACCTCATCGATCGACCCATGCGGGTGCTAATACTTAGCCATAAGCAATAATATAAAAATAATACAGCATTAAGTAGTTAATTACCAACAATGCAAATATCCAAAGTATTAGCAATCGAAGCATTTGCCTGTGCGTGTGCTAAAACAATCCAACGGGCTTTAAAAAAACCTTGAAAAAGAGGTCTTCTATTTCTGCTTACCCCTTTTAAAATAGAAGGGGTAACAAAGGTGCGACTCAATGTTTAACGGTGCAGACAGTTAATCGATTGTACATTATCGGCATCGGTATTGTGTCACGGCCGTGGATTTATGTAGGAATGTGTGAACAGTGTGTACTGAACACATAAGTTAAGTGTGTACTTTCAAGTGTGGTTTGGTGGCTGTCTCTTTTTTGGCGATGTGTGTCGGAAGCTGTTCCTGTTTTTGAGTCAAGAATGTTTTGATTTTATGACAATTTTTTTTTTGTAATTATTCAATTTCTAATAAATAAAAAATACGCAACGGCATTATGTCATGGATGAAAAAGGAATGTTAGTATCACACATTTTTCAATTTATGTATCTTTGGTAAGTGATAAGAGTACCTACTTGAGAAGAACAGGGACTAAATCAATTCTAATTTCTGTTATTTGATTTAGGACTTGAAAATGTGAAAAATAAAAGACGTTTTTTTGCAAAAAAGCAACAACCGACTTCCTAAAACAGCACTACAAACTGAAAAATAACTTTAATTTCGAAAGTCCATGTCTTTGGATCTGTGTTTAAGTTCTTTTCCACAGACTTTAAAACAGAATTTTCAAAATCGGTCCGTATATGACGTCAATATCAGTGAACATACGTAGGATGAAAATTAATACAGACAAACTTATAGCCTCCTCCATCGTGGCCTCCTCTTTTTTTGAAGTCAGTTAATAAAGCATGTCTTATGAAAGAGGGTATCTGAAGATATTTAGCACTTCGTGTTGATCTGAATTAAAGTTATTTTGCAAAGTTTCATTAATTAATTAACAAAACTTCAAGTAAACAGACTCTGGTTACTAAATCGAACACTTTATGTTAGTAGGTACTGAAACTAATCCTAACTGTAATGTATATCATATACATAATATTATAATCCTTACTAATATTATAAATGCGAAAGTAACTCTGTCTGTCTGTCGGTCTGTCTGTCTGTCGCGCTTTCACGCCAAAACTACTGAACCGATTTAAATTAAATTTGGTACACAGATACTCTAGAGCCTGAGAAAGGACATACAGGCTACTTTTTATCGAAGTACCACGCGGACGAAGCCGCTGGTTAAAGCTAGTTATATATGCTAGCATTTCACTACTCACTTTGTATGTTTGTTTCTGCTGCATATTGTATGGTTATTAAATTGTAAATCCGTAATTGGCTGTAAGACTAGTTTATATATTCTAAGTTATTATCTCAAAGAGCTGTGGATTTTGTAATAATAAATAAATAAATAAATAAATAAATAAATAAATAAATAAATAAATAAATAAATAAATAAATAAATAAATAAATAAATAAATAAATAAATAAATAAATAAATAAATAAATAAATAAATAAATAAATAAATAAATAAATAAATAAATAAATAAATAAATAAATAAATAAATATATTATGTTATGCGAAAGTGAGTTTGTTTGTTTATTACGCTTTCACGCTAAAACGGCAGAACGTATTTAGATGAAATTTGGCACATGGGTAGACTATGACTTGGATTAGGAAATAACATTATTTTTATCTCGATATTCCTACGGGATCAAGACCTATGCGGTTGAAACCGCGGGGCGCAGCTAGTTATTTATAAAACAAACTAAGAAAGTAACAACTAGATCCACTTTGCTCTAGAGCTCTAATGTTTGTTTGTTTAAGAAGTTTACAAGATCATTACAAATAACATTAGAGCTTCGTTAAAGACAATTTCTTGTTTTAAAGGAATCTTTAAGCTTGGATTTTTATTTAACCTTTTTGTAAATCCAGTCGCATTCACTCTAATGGCGTTGCCTTTGTTAGCAGAATGTGAATGTGTTGCAATAGTGAAAGTGTAGTAGCACTTTGGTTATTGAAACTCTTTGGTAATTGAGGTCTTTGCTGCACAATTTTATTGATATCAATTAGTACTGTGAAGATCTTTACGAATATAGTAAGTAGGTTAGATTGATCTCGTAAAAAAAGAAGCCAGTGATCTTTTTTTTACTGTTTGAAAAACACAATATCATCAATGCGTACCAAGTTTGATTGACTATTGTGAAAAACCAACACTAAGGCCTGTTTTAAAATATCCGGATATAAATTATACATATAAAACATTTTATTTTTATCAATTTATTTATATCTTATCTTGATTTTTCGCTAACTATTACGAATTCTGTCCATTTTCAAACATTCTGTAATTAAATTTAAGCTAACGCAAACATGTCTCGATTTAAAATTTAAAATTTAAAGGGATACCGGGACCTTGGCAACAGGCAACTGAAGGAACACGGGTGGGTTTTAGTCAGTAAAAGTCTGACACGCCCTTCCGCTCCGCCCAGAGCGGGAGAAGTCATTGGATGATTTCCCACACACAAAAAAAAAAAAAAAGGCCCCTAGATACAGGCGCTGCCTAGTTTGGGGACCACTGTTTGATTACTATGCTTAAATATTCAAGTTAAAGTAAGCATGCAATATGATTATATTTTTAAACTAGCTGTGCCCGCCACTCCGTCCGCGTGAACTTAAATCTATCTTATCCTGTTATTATAAACTGCAACATGTTCTTTAAGTTTTGCTAAGTTAAGTTAAGCCCGGCGCTAAGGAATAGCAGCCGCACTGGTCGATCCAACAGGTTAAGCTACACTTGTAGTGTAGGGGTTGGTCCGTGGATGGGTGACATTCTTTACATACCGAGACTCCGTGTCTCGAAAAGTAAATTAAGCCGTTGGTGCTGGCTGTTATTCGTGGATCTATAACGATCGTAACGGGACGTCCGAAGCCCGAAAGTCTGACAGCCAGAATTATCAAGGGGTATCGTATTACCCAGTTACTCGATTAGTTCAGATAGGAAGTCGCTCCATGTAAAATACTGGTATTCAGCTGCATCCGGTTAGACTGGAAGCCGACCACAACATAGTTGGGAAAAGGCTAAGCAGATACGCGTACGCGTTTAAAATTAAATGGGGAATTATCAGGAGCTAGAGGCATTCGAGCTATGAAAACGCTATCTCCTGTGCCGCAACCTGTCAAAATCTCTGCTTCATTAACGTTTGGTTGTAAAATCTTGACTTTCAATCTGGTACCGTAACATTACACAATTTAGGAAGACTTAAATTTCTTAAAAGGAATCACAATTTTAATTTGATATTGTGTGACGGCAACTCAGAGACTCGAAAAATTCTATAGGATAGTTGGTAGCGTCTTCTTGTTCCATTACTTTGATATAGAGCGATCTTCAGTGCTTTCCCCCGGGACACTCGTCAATATTGTATCATTAATTGCTGTGGCTTGATCATTGCGTGGTGTCTGAATTGCGCTTTCGCATAGCCATGAATTTGGTTGATTTGTCAATGATGTTGGGTCACCATATCACGTCACATATGACGTGATCCTACAGTGATGAAACAGTATTACCTATGTAGATTTTCAGGTAAGATAACTTCCGTGTTCTTATGTTCCGACACTAATTTTTTGTAAAAAATCGAGATATTACTGGAAATGTCTGGCTAAAATCACCCCAGAAGAGCATTGCGATGCCACTCATGGGCCGATCGTCTTGTCTAATACCTCGCAAAATTCTGTCCACCGCACCGCTTCAACTGCTTTACGGTTTGCCATTCTGCAGCCAAGCCGTATTACTAAGCAGCAATCACGTAAAAATTTTGCAAGAGGCTTTCTGTTGACTTGGACAATACAGAAAGCCCAGTATTTTAAACATTATATGGGTTTTCCCCCCAGGTAACAATGTAGCTGCTATTTATGCCAGAGCAACCTTGCATTGATTCCGTATTTGGGCCAAAATGGGAGCATCTAAAAACAGGATTTCCCTCAAATCAATAGCTTTAACGCACTCGCTCGAATATTGCACGTTGTTCCACCGTATCGAGTGAGATCATTCTGCAATAATTCAGCTAGTTCCTATGCATTCTATTTATTGCCGCTGTACTCTCTAGACATCTGCCCCCATGTGTCTGCCGCAGTCGTTTTTTTTATGATTGGCACCTCGCATGTTACACCATTTCGGAGGCTACTTCAATAAATTAAAGCCTCCATCCAGGGCATACAACTTATAAACTAAGCGTCTACACGCACCCCCTGTGGGGTACGGACCTCGACTAAGGGCGTCGCTGGGGAAGGACAGCAAGGGACAGGCTGCTCGCTTATATTCATATAGATACGCCACACCGCCCCGCAACAATCCCACCGGGCACGCGTCAAGTGGGGCTATGAGGTTCCTAACAAAATGTTTAAAATTTAATATCTTTTGATTCTGTAGGTCGATTTTGATGAAATAAACGCTAAATGTTACTCACAATAAAGCTTCTTATCTTTCAGTAATTAGATTTTGAATCCAATGACTGGCTTTTACGTGATGCGCCCACAAACAAACAAACAAACAGACAAAAATGTCAAAAAATGTTTTTTTACTTTTTATTACTTATTTCTCGCGTCATCCAGTACTTTTTGCAAAAATCTCTAATGTACAGACACGGAATGTTTACGATTTTATTATGTGTATAGATAGATAGATAGAAGAATAGATTTACTTTTTATTGGACCAATCAATTATTCTTATTCTAATATAAATATAAACTCACGTCGTTTTGAAAAAGAGATGGACAGAAACTACAGACCTGCTACGATTTTATAAACTGTCAAAAAAATCTAGTGTATGAGAAGAGAAAAAATATAATCTCTTCTTAGTTCAATAAAGCAGAAGACACGATTAATATCTTCTTCAATAAAATATAATACTGTCTTTGTTAACCTCATCATTCTTTGTCTAGCAACCTGTCCTGCCGCCGTTCCCGCTGTGGTTGGCGGCCATCTTTGCCACGTGTCTCGTGCTTGTCATCCTGCTGACTGTTAGCGGCAACGTCCTCGTGCTCCTTGCCTTCCTGGTCGACAGGACTATTCGCCAGCCCAGCAACTACTTCATTGCCTCGCTTGCAGCCACTGATCTGTTGATTGGTAAGAAATATTATTGTTTGAATTATGTTACTTTTTATAATACCATAAAGACCTGAGATAAAAACTAAATACATTTTTGACAAAAAATATTAGTGAAAGACCGTTTTAAAAAAAAAATTATTTATATAACAATTTTATTTTTGTTAATCAATCGTTTGCTTCTTATATTCGAACGTTATTCAGAAACCTATTGGCCATCTAACTATCTGATAAGTATCGCAGCAAAATAATCAACAAGATCAAAACTAGCTTCTCAGTTGCATCAAAACTCTTTGTACAAAATATTAGGTATTTGGAGTTCTATGTTTAAAAAAAACGCTGGCACAAAACAACTACAATCGAGTCGGAATAAAAAAGTATTTTGTGCATTTACTAGGTTTCCACTGCGAGTAGCTTTAAGTTATTCAAAGCGATTAAAAAGTCTAGGTTTGTTTTGAAATTGTAGTTTGAATTCTTCAACTCAACTGCAGTATTGTTTTTAATATTTCTATTGTTGCCAACCGCTTTTTCAGAGAAAACGGAAATAAGTCATAGGTTTTTTCAAGCCACAAAGAGAGTTAATGTATTATTAGACCAGTTGGCGAAAATAATTTAATGAAATATTGTAAAAGCAAAGTTTCGAAACACGGCAAACTGCTCATGAAAATAAACGAAACTCTTATTGTATGCAAAACCTGTCCCTGTTTTGGAACTAAATTAAATTAACCATTTATTTGACTAATTATTTTCTGTTATTTCTAAGAAACTTTTAACTGGAACGTTGTTATAAGCTTTAGATAAATTAATTCTGACTAAAAGGTATTACGAATCTGAGAAGCTTGACCCTTGACATTTCAGTGTCTGATAACGACGAAAGTGTTTAATAGAACATTATTTTCCATTGTCTACAGGTACTTTGTCGCTTCCATTCTATACCGACTACGTTCTAAAAGGCTACTGGCATTTGGGGCCCCTACTATGCGACCTTTGGCTATCCGTGGACTATACAGTATGTCTCGTCTCACAATATACAGTCCTACTCATTACTGTGGATAGATTCTGCAGCGTGAAAATAGCGGCGAGATATAGAGCCTGGCGAACGAAAAACAGAGTAATATGGATGGTAACCGTAACATGGATCATACCAGCTTTACTATTCTTTACGACAATATTTGGATGGGAACATTTTGTTGGGTACAGAGACTTACAAGAAGGCGAATGTGCTGTACAGTTTCTGAAAGACCCAATATTTAATACAGCTTTAATCATAGGCTATTATTGGACGACGCTGTTCGTTTTGATTGTACTTTATGCTGGAATTTTCAAGACAGCGTATGATATGCAAAAGAAGAGTGAAGCGAAGCAAAGGAAGATGCAGTCGATGGTGGCTTTAAGTGCCGGTGTTATGACAGGAATGGCTGGTCGAGCAGCAGGGATGGCAGCCTTATCAAAAGCAACCATATCCAGTGAGGATCAAATAAAAGTATCGGAGGCTATGCGAAAAGATTCGACTTCTAAGGGGTCACTCGCAGCGCCGTTGCTAAATCTAGGTGGATCCAGTGATTCTAATTCAAGTCAAAAATCTTCGGCACATAAAAGTAGTGCTACAGCCACTGGTACTTCCACTACAGCTGAATCTGATGGAGATAAGAAGGAAGATCAGGTAGAAGCGGAGAGGTCAAGTAGTCCTGCATTTGATTCCGATGAAGAAAGCACTACCCAGACAAATGTTAAGAAACGGCCGTCTGTTGCAAATTTGGTGATGCAAACAGGTGCTATACAACTGTTAAACAACATGCGTCTTAACGGAGGAATGATGATAAAAACTGATTTGAAACAGTCACCAGTATTGAAACATGAGTGTGAAAAGCCAAAGACGTCATTATCGCAGATATCAGAAAAGAGTTTGCTTGATACTGATAACCCAGACACATCACATAGTCACGACAATATTTCTATACCAAATGTGCCACTGTCTACCGCTAGTATTATGTCTCCCTTATCATCTGGTATAACAACACCGTCCGAACAAAGAGAAGTATCGACAACAATTGCTCAAAGAATTATTCCACCCCCATCTGAATTCAGGTGTAGTCCTCCAGTTTCTGAAAGTCCGCCATCACATTCAGAATCATCACGCACTAGAACTGTAAGGCTTGTGAAAGGTGACGGTACGTCATACGACATGCTTGTAGGTATGGATGGAGCAGACTTGAGGTATATGGATGAGAGTTCCGTCAATGTGCCGTCACCTACATACGAGAGTCCGCCCTCTTCCGTCACTTTCGCAACTGCGACTGAACCTTCATCTCCACCAACATTAAATTCAGGTAACGAAACTAACAAGTCTTTATTACAAGCTGCTCTAATACGAGCGACCGCCGAAGCTCAAGTTACACAACCAAAAACGAATTTCTCCCCGCCTCCCCCAATTAAAGTGAATACCGAGGTGAGTATAACTACAGGGGAGCGCTCCAAGCCCGTTATTACTCTCGTATCGTCGTCTTCCAATAACAATGAACCTCAACCCCCCAAGTCGGCTGAGGCGAAAACGTCTCCATTGAAACTAAATCCCGCAATAAGTCCAGCGGTTGAGAATAGTGATGTATCAAGTACTGTAGTAACTGGGTCAGGCCGCGGCGACTCTAAGAAAGAGTTCGTAAAAAACATAGGAAAAAAATTAAAAGTTAAACGTTCAAAGCGGGATGGCCTGTTTCCGAGCATCGGTCGGCAGAAATCTAAATCGGAAAACAGAGCTAGGAAAGCTTTTAGAACGATATCATTCATATTAGGTGCGTTTGTTGTTTGTTGGACTCCATATCACATATTGGCTTTGGTAGAAGGATTCTGTACGGACCCGCCGTGTATTAACAAGCACCTGTACATGTTCTCGTACTTCCTGTGTTATGCGAACAGTCCTATCAATCCGTTTTGCTACGCGCTGGCCAACCAGCAGTTCAAGAAGACTTTCACGAGACTTCTCCGGGGAGACTTCCACATCACCTAGTCCATGTATGTCGGTCACCGCAATGCGTAAACAGGAGAACCCGACCGAGTGTCCCATGGCAAATGTTTTACGCACAATTTTCATTCAATAGGATGATAAAAATAAGACAATACCAATATTAATGACTCTGTTGAATGCTTTCAATGTATAGACATGGAATCGTGTAGAATACTTGTACTAAATGTATAGCGATTTCAGCTTTATAAAAGCAAATCTTTAATAAATGTAAATAGTAGTAGGTTTAATGTAATTTTTTTAATTTCTTTGAACGTTCAGAACTGACAATAAATTGTTAGATCGTGTATATAAATGTTAATTAAAAGTCTCTTCATATTTCTAATTAATGTTATAGTTGATTATTATAATTATGTTAGTTTAGGGTAATAGAAACTGCTTCAAGTGATGTCGAAGACATTGTGGTATAATAAATGTTTGTAGATTTATATGAATAATAATTGTTTAATAATTAAATAAGTATTTAAAACCATGATAGTATTGTGTGTGACAATGAGTTGGTACTTTTAGGTTTAATATTAGATTTAAATGGAAATAATTTAATTTAATGAAATCAAATAATCTTAGTTTCAAATAAAATCAATCATAATTACGGTAATTTGGTAATCTAAAAATGCAAAATGAAATCGTAAAGTCAGATAAAAATTATAGAGCAAGATAACTTACTCATGGTCACATACTAAAATGATGTTACGCTTCAAAGCTTTCAGCCGTGAGCCCTGCTAAAGTTTTCTAGCGTTTGAAATAGTCAATTAAAATAATATTTGTATAGAACTAATACTAACAATGCGGGCCTAAACCGTTTTAGGTATTGACAAACTAGTTTTTGGAGTATGCGTAATAACTGTCATAGTTTTTCAATGTAAACTGGATTATTCATAGTTTATTTATTAAGTAAATTTTACGGAAATGCTTCAGATTTTGAGTAATTTTTGTGTAGTTAAAAAAAAAATGTTAACCACGGCTAAGTTAGTATTTCAATTCTTTTGGACTGATATTTTTATAATACTCATTAGGTATGTAAATACATATCAAACAGTTAAATTAAACAGCAAAATTTGAAGCATTTTCAAATAACAGAATTTTATAGTTGCCCATATTATTATGAATGTATAGTCGCTTTAATCTGTAATTTATAACATTGTTTGTGAGTATTTCATAAGTTATTGCAAAATAAAATGAAAGACAAAAGTGAAATAAAATTAGTTGATAATTATTAAAAAATGAAAAATAGAATTATGATAGCCAATACAAGCAATCCGTTTTCAAATGCATTTATAGAAATAATAAAAATGTAAACGTGTAATGTCATGCCCCGATAATAATATATCATAGAAAATGTATTTTACTGTAGAAAAAACAATATTTAAGTCCATTTTTTTTTACTGCTTCATTTGTCTCGCAAATTAGTTTATTTTAATCCATTTTGTCGCCCATGATAATTCTAACTTTTCGTCGTACATTCTGGAAATAATAATTATTAAAAATATTTTGATGTAATTATTGTTACTTTACAGAATGCAATTATTAATTGCTTCATTTCTTTTTGTACTATGAGTGACAAACATCATAATTGTACCCTATCATTATAGTAATTATAGTTTTGAAATACTCATTATAAAAATAATTAACATCGTATTCTGTAGGGGTAAATAATATTTTAAACACATAACATATAAACACGCCTGTATTCCCAAAGGGTTGGGCAGAGATGTAACTATAATACACCCACATTTCGCCAGTTATGTATAAATCTTAAAAATAAAAAAAGTAAAAATCCCCAAAGTACAAAAAAAAACAATAAGTATTCCCAATTTTTTTTTAAGTACCTATTAAAAATGATCATGGGCAATTATGTGTTTAGTAAAATAATGATAATCTAGTGTTCTCGCCTTAGAACAGTGTCAATAACTACTATATAAAATTGTACATACGCTTTGTATACTGTCTGTTCATTTTATGTCGGAATATGAAAATTGTAATGAATAAAAATAGTAATTTCATGACGTTATTTTATTTCATTAGCCTATAGTAAACGTTAATTTCCCTACTGTTAGATTTAGAAATAATTAAAAAAAGAAAACCAAACGCCGTAAAAGAAAATCTTAACATCACAAAAGAATAAAAAAAAATATAATTATAATTAATTCAGACTATAAGGAAATTCTTTAATTGCGTGTACTCAAATATTTAGATATTGTGACTTAAAATCCCAAACATACTAGTCATAAAACATACAAAATTCGAATTGGACACATCCCAAAAAGATCCAATTCAAAAATGTTAGATAGCCTAAAAGTAAAACATGCGAATAAAATGAAACTCTATTGTCGAAAGCTCAGTCGCAAATCCCCTTTTAGCATTTAAAACGTGTACAACGTTCTCGAGGCATCAATGTGTGATCGAAATTGCAGAGTTTTCCCAATGGGATTAGAAAATTGCTGTTTGGAAAGGCAATAAAAATTGAACGAAGGAAATTACAAGCTGTGCAAAGGTATCAAACCTTTACTGAATGTGTGAATCTAAGTTAAGTTAAAAGAATACGAGTTTGACAGTAACAAGGGCTATATTTATGGGATTAACTTAATGAAAAAATTATAAAATTTATAAATCTACAACTTATTATAATTATTAATTATAATATGTATAATATTTTAATTATCTTGTATCTTTATGTATTTTACTATGTGTACAGTCACGAGCAAAAATATGTATACACTCAGCAAAATTCGATAACGTTTTTCTCGTGGAATAACGATTTTAACTTTGAGATGATACCTATTTCATAATAATAGGGGTTCAAAAATACTATGTTCGTTATATCATAAAATTACAATCAATAGAGTAGGAGAAAATCACTTTTAAAAGTTGCTAAGTGTATACATATTAGTGCTCGTGACTGTACATAAATAATAAAATAAATAAATAAACATAGAAAGTGCTTACTGATCAATACCACGTAGAGAATCATAGATTTATTACCTATTTTATGAATTTCAACAGTAACTAAGTAAAATTTTTAATCATCACAAATTGCACAATATGTCATAAAATCTCGTGTGTTAATAACAGACACCTATTAAAAATGAACCTAAAACATTTGCCTAAAACGTTTGTTAAAGGTTCACATTTTTGTAAAATCATCAAAAACCATCAACCCAAATGTAAAAACACCTTATCCCAGTAATGAGTTCTCGGTATTACAGGAAATGGATAATAAATTCCATCCAAAATTCCATCAAGGTAAGTAATAATGTTTTATTTTTATTTGAAATTACTGTAATCAAATGGTTTCCTTATTTCCTAAAGCTTTGGTAGAGTTCTTCAAATTCTTACGCAATTTTTACGTTATGAGACATGAAATTTGAGTTTCATCATACTATCGAATTCTGGGCTCAGTTTTATGGTGGAATCCGACGGTGCCTGAGGGCCTAGACAGTAGTCAAGTGACAATCGCTTCGAAAGCGTTTCGTTTTTCTACAACGACTTTCAACAGGATTCACTTAAACTTTTCGATAGCTTATGTACGATTCCTTATCACTGATAGAATGTCACTTTGTCTAGAGCCTCTGTACAGAGATCTGAGTCTATAGAATATTTTATAATTGGTTACGATTTCAAATGATGATTTACAATGTATTCGTTTATTAATTAATTACATACATGACCAAACTAGAAAGAAAAATTCAGAGAAGACAGTAGAAACAAAATTAAGCTTCAAACCGAATCCAAATGAATAAGTAAAGGAAACGGATACTGAAAAACACTGGTGACAAATTACTAACCCAAAAGTCCCAAAGGAAACTCCCAAAGAAATCAAGGTGAATCAGATTATCAGTGACCCTGATCCTATTACAAAACAACCAAGTAAGTAATCAGTGGAAACAAATGAAGAAAAAAAGTATAAAATTGGTATAATTTGTCTCGGGAGGTGACAGTGTCGTGACAAACACCATTATGCTGAAGACGAAAATAAACGAAGGCCCGTTCCTAAGGTCAGATTCATTTGATGACAACTAGGGTGGATAAAAGGCTCATTTATTGGTTAACGCAGAGAGTTACGGAATGTAGTCAGCAGTTGATTGGTGGGCGTCAAATTGCATTAGTATAGCCTTAATAGTTTGTGATTATGATGGGACTTGCCATTAAGTCGATGATAAAGTAAAGTAATGGTTGTTTGGTTGTCATAAGCGTAGTTGATACCAACAAATTAAATAGTTCTCCTGTATGATTTGGACTAAGGTATGTAGTTAAAGTAGAAGCAACTAAAACAGCATGAAAATTACTTATCGAGACCACTCCGTACCTCAGACAGCACGTCAAGCCATTGGTCCCGGCTGTCATTCGTAGATCTTTGACAGTCGTTACGGGTCGTCAGGAGCCCAGAAGTCTGCCAACTAGTCTTACCAAGGGCTATTGGGTTACCCAGTAATTGGTTTGTGAAGGTCAGAAGGCCAATTTTCTTACTTAAAAAACGTTCACATCCAAGTCGCAATGCACGCAATCAATTTACCAACATTTTTGAAAATTAATTTTACTGTCAAAAATGTTGGTAAATTGATTGTATTTTTGACAGATTGCGCATGAGATGCAAATACGAACGTTCTTAAAAATGACGGGAATTCCCTCAGATAGGCTGTCTCCATGTAAAATATGATATTCAGCTGCATCCGGTTAGACTGGAAGCTGACCCCAACACAGTTCAGAAAAAGCTAGGCAGATTAATTTTGCTCTATTCGAAAAACATTCCTGTGTTATCTAAAATTCACATACCAGGACAACAATAGAATAGGATTGTTGTTCACTGCAAAAATGAACGATATTCCAAGCTTTTGAAAAAGGTGTATTTCGAATAACATCCCATCTCTATAAATCATTTTAATTCCTTTTGGGAAAATTTTGTTGAATTTAAAGGCTTGTGGGGAAAATGAGAACAAACCTACATCGTTAGCGGTGGAGATCGTTTAGAACCTCATATAAAACAGGCCGAGATAGTCGTCATAACGCGACGACAATAGTGTTGACGGTGACGTGTATGGTCTAAGTCAGGAACGACTAGAATTAATATACATATATAGGTTTCTTTAAACTGTGGACTACCTATTTGACTAAAGTCGATGCTATATATATAGAGAGCAGTGGTGGCCCAGTGGTAACGGCCGCAACTTACGAGTTGCGGCCGTTACCACTGGGCCGGCTTGGTCGTAGGTTCGAACCCTGACAAGCGCTTTACTTTGTGTATAATTATAATTTCATTACCACTGCTCTTAAAACGGTGAAGGAGTATATCGTGAGGAAGCCGGCATGACCTAGAACCAAAACTTCGAAGACATGTGACATCTACCAACCCGCACTGGGCCCGCGTGGTGGATTACGGCCCACTCCCTCTCACAGAGAGGAGGCCTGTGTCCCAGCAGTGGGAACATTTATAGGCTGATTATGTATTATGCGATGCTATACCTATACCGTATGCTATATGAGCCTCATATATTGTATTTTCGGAGAATCATATTTCAGCATAAAAACGTCCACTGCTGGACATAGGCCTCCCCCAAGCACCGCGAATTCGACCGGTTCTGCGCTTTCGAAGAATATTTTTCAAGTAACCAGGATGTTAGTGACAATTTATTTACAAGCTATGTTAATAATATTACAAAAACATAAACAAGTAAACAAAAAAAACAAACAAGTTGTCATAACTGATAAATAGTAGAAAAGGAGTTCTTGAGTTTAAACACCAGAGTTTTTAAAACTCCATAATAATTTCTCATAAAAAGTCCGTCTTAAACCCTTACCAAACTAAATTAAATGTTGGATTGCCTCATTCTAAGAACATGCAATTTTTAATAAGTACCACATTGACTTCTAAACATCATCCGTTGGGTTCATCTACGCCATCAATCCTTACTAATATTATACATACGAAAGTAACTCTGACTGTCTGTCTGTCGCGCTTTCACGCCAAAACTACTGAACCGATTTAAATGAAATTTAGTATACAGATAGTCTAGAGCCTGAGAAAGGACATAAGCTACTTTTTATCGACATTCCACGCGGGCGAAGCCGCGGGCGGAAGCTAGTAACATATAAATCAAGGCGTTTTCATAATTATTTTAAAGATCGCTCTGCTTTCCGCTCATAGCTTGACCAGTAATAGCTGTCAACTCAAACAATACATAGAAAGAGAAGGCATTATAAATGACTGGCTCGCTTCAATTTGTTCTGCGGTATTGTATTGTCAACTGGTATATCTCGAAAAGTAATATTGTGTATTTAATTCAATTTAAACACCTTGATTACAATAAACTCTTTGTCCGTATTTGACCCAATTTCGAATTTACTTTACATTTGTATAGATATAGGTACTTGGTTGTTGTGGGGAAGTGGGGAAGAAGAGGAAGAATGTGGGGAAGTTTGAAAGTGGCGCCGGTGATAGAAAGGTTAAGGAAATCGTTTGGCTAGTTAGTATGGGCATGTGATGAGGAGAGAGGAAACGCATGTGACTAAAAGAGTGATGAATATAAATGGTGATGGATGGAGAGGCAGAGGAAGGCCAAACAAAAGATGGATGGATTGTGTGAGGAATGATATGAAAGAGAAGGCAGTGAATGATAGCGTGAGGGTTGACAGGGGAGAGTGGAAGAAGAAAACGTGTTACGCCGACCACAAGTAACATGGGATAAGGGCAGGAAGATGATGATGACTCGGGATGGGTCATAGGGTTGTTGGTAGCTTGTTCACATATTTTTTAACTCAAACCCTTTTTTCTATGCTTGCCATGAGACATTTTTTTTAAATACAAAGATTCAGTTCTACTTGAATAATCTCACAAAATCGTGCACATAGAAACTAAAATTAAAACGATATCGTATTAAACGGTCGTGAAAATTGTTATACACTTCTGATAGCTCCTTAGTCTTAACTGCATAAAACATAGACGTAATATTTTACACTAAAATCTAGATATATAACAATATAGGTAGAATTGACACTATAAAGGCGTGTTTAGACAAACCAGAGCATGTAACACATTTTGTCATACCTACATCATAAACCTAGAATAGGGTCTAAACGGTATAACCGTCAGACACACCGCTGCGTGTAAGACCAGCTTAGCTGTGAGATATATGCAAACCACAGGCCCTAGCACAAACATGCGCCATAGACGTAACGTAAATTCTAAGGATTATTGAATCGAAAATACAACTATCTTAAAGCATTTTAATTTAAACGTTTACGACAAGTATACAGGCTGTAAGGGTAAACAGTCTTGTCATTCAAACCATGTGGCGTTGTAGGCATCTACAACGCCACATGCGAACTACGCATCACACTGACCGCACGTAAAATTCTGCATCGCGCAAGCAAAGTTCGACGCGCGACTAGCATATATACAACATCCCGACATTAATCATCAAGCAGTAGCTTTCCAGACACAACACGAGTCTGGCCGGAGGACCCTCCCTTTTGTACGGAGAATAAGAAACCTTCCTTTCCTTTTCTTCTCCTTTCTCTCGTGGTAGCAGCGTGGAGTCTGAATATGTGCCCAATAGAAGGCGATAGGCTCACCCCATATTACATGAGACGTAAACATAACTGGCGAAATGTGGGTGTACTATACAACATATGGACATACGTTGAAATCACCAAAAAGCAGCCGTTCCATACATTTGTGTTCACTTAAATCGACAAAATGTATGGAACAGCTGATTTTTTTTCACGATTTCGAATTTGGTCCCATAGAAAAAGTTGTTCAAAATGATGAGTACAATGACCCCTTTTCGGGTTTAGCATAAACAAAAACTAGCGTTGTATAGGTAAACCTCTGCCTAACTCTTCGGGAAAAAAACATGTTATGTCATGTGTGATAAGACATTACACCCTGCTCGTGACTCCTATATACACCCCTATGCAAAAAAAACGGGCACCTTAACAGTCATTTGCTTTTGTATGGATAATATTTTTTTTTTTACTATGTCATTAGCATAAATGACTAGTAATTTGGTATAATCAATAAGAATATAGTTTTTTGGCTACACCCTTCTTCCAACAGTGCTACAATTTTACTAGCTCTTATTGCTTTTTCTGCCATTACAAATGACGCAAAGATATCACTTTTAAGTCACAATAAGGCTGGATTATGCGACAAACATAAATAATTATTCTACTAAAAATAACGGGAAGTTAGTTTTAGTTACCAGGATAACCTTCTAACTGCAAACGTGCAAAATGTTAGTAAAAGTCACAACCGGAAAACGGGATTATTATTGTTTTTAAACAAAAGTTTCGAATTTGGAATTAACTAATTTCTTACCCAGGCTCTTTATTAAGTGCCAGTAACATAGTTTGGCTATTAAAACCTCTTTACAACTAAATGATTACCAATAATGTACAAAAATCAAAACCGCCCGTTTTTTTTGCAAAGGAGTGTATTTTCAATTTTAAAATCGTTCGAATTCGAAACTTTAGTACTCCGCGCGTTCGTGTTAGGCCCACAGCACATCCATAGTTACAGGCTTACGTCTCAGATTATGACTACGCACTAGAACAAAGCGGCTCAACGCGGGCTGTGACAACAACGTGTATTGTTGTTTATACAGGATAATATTCATATTATGGTGCGGGATTGAGATTTCTTCTTCTATTTTTCATATTGAATGCGTGTATTTTCGAAAGAGGTTGGTATAAAAATGGAAATAATGCCTGAATTCTGTTAATTGCAGGGCTGTTATGACGGTTTACTCACAGGAATCACAGGCTCTCCATCCAAGTCCTAAACCAGGCTACGCTTCACCTACCGCCTTTAGTGGTGACTGACAGGTGGCATTAAGTCTCTTGCAGACTGGCGCGACGCGTCTCTAACAAAACAATTTCTAAGAAAACTTCACGGTAGAACAATTACCGGTGTCGCGTCGCGCCAGTCTGCACAAGGCTTTAGTAACAGCTAGCTAAACACTTGTGTGTGTGAGACAGTATTTCCATATCTCTTAAATAGATACACTACAATACCTACAAATCTTAAAGTAAGAAAATAAGAAATATTAATAAAGAAACAGTTACTAGGCGTTAAGCTCGAAACTTTTCTGTAAAAGCGCAATTTTTAACGCATTCGGATTTTTTTTATTAGCTTGGGATTGCTTACTGTTTTCTTCTGGCACAAAAGGTCGATTAGTCCTCGGTTATATACGATGACGAAACAAAAATTATCACACGCAAAAATGCACCTACTTTTGTAAAAAAATAACCCTCAAATTGCTCAATTCTTAGCTTAATCCTGTATTCGCTGGTACAGACAGCCCCATAAGCGTCAACGTTAATCGGCCGTCAAACTCCACTGACTAATTTGCACGGTTAAACGTGACCAATATCACTGCAGGCTCCTGCAAGCGCTTTGTTGATTAACGATACAATTTACCATGAATAACGTTCTTAACTGACTTGCTACAGTTTCCGTTCTGCATTATTAGTTTCGTCATATATCAAGGCTTCTTCTATTATTTGACCTGTATTTTAGAAACTTTAGTTTGATTCATATTCAAGGACCAGCTCGTGACTAAGTAATAACAGCTGCACGGGTCGATCCGTCAGGTTAAACTACCTACCGGGGTTGCTCCGTGGATGTGTGACCATCTTTACATATCGAGACTCCTCCGTGCGTAGGAAAGCACGATAAGCCGTTGGTCCCGGCTGTCATTTGTAGATCTTTAACAGTCGTTACGGGTCGTCAGAAGCCCGAAATTCTGACAACCAGTACCAAGGATTATCATATTACCCAGTTACTGGGTTATGGAAGTCAGATAGGCAGTCGCTAAAAATACTGGCATTTAAAAATACTGGTATTCAGCTGCATCTGTTTAGACTGGAAGCCGACCACAACACAGTTGGGAAAAGGCTAGGCAGTTTGCTTGAGTTAGATACAATATTTAAAAACTTGGTGTTTTCGAAAAGGAAACAACATGGGAATTAGAAAATCACTGTTCCGCTTCTAACGTGAGATTTTTCAATAGGGAATATGCATGTATTTTTTTAATCTTTTTATTCAATAGTTTACACCGTCAAATAATAGTAAAAAAAAAATCGACGGCAGAAAAGCAATTTAAAGTTGTTAAAAAAATGTTTAAAAATATCCAACCGATCCGGGCTATTTAAACGCCCTCCATTTGGCGCGCTTGGTGTGGTGACGTCACCGTCTGTGAAAACAGACAAACAACTGTCAAGTCAACGTCAAACACTCCTTTTTCTATGAGCGTTTGACATTGACTTGACACTTGTTGATTGACTTGACATTGACATTTTGATTGTTATCCCGGATTGTTATGTCACATCCGCTCTTAGCCTTTTCAAGTATTTGAATTACCCACAGTTATTTGGGACTTTAAAAAAATTAATTTCTCGCTCAAAAAGAAATTTTATTCAAAAATATTGATGGAGGCATAATTCTGAAGTAACACAGTTTATAAAAAAAAAAATTTGACCCATATTTGAATCACATCATATTCCCTATTTCCTATGTCGGTTTTCCCATCGTGTGCGGTGTGTGTGGGTAAAAAACCGTTCATGAAAATTCTAGCCCATCAAGACGAAACAGGCATTGTTTCGTTGAGCCCATTTTCTACTAAATAAACTTCTTATTATAAAAAACACCAGACATAATATATCAGCCGGGTCAAAACAGACCCTCTTTTGATGCGTACGATTGCGAAAAACATCAGGAAAGCAAAAACAACGTAATGAGGCTCTATTACGCGGCCAACTGGGCGTCGAAAAATATTATGGAAAAAAATGACGACCAGAAGAACTCTACTTTATTTTACACGGCTGTGTAAATAACTGTATCTTGCTGAAAAATGTTGGCTAATTGCGAAATATGTTGGTATGTTTACAGCGTTTCCATTTATTAGCTGCCTAGGCTACCATGGAAAGCGGCAAAAATCGATTGACACTGCAACTTTGACTGTTCATCTGAATTCGACACAAAATTATTCGAAATATTAAATTGTATTTCAGGATCAATTCATAAAATAGTTTGAAGTTAATATTCTTTTAAATTAACGTCTGTTCTAAATAAATGTTTACTCAATAATTAAGATAAAAAAAAACTGATCGACTTGTGTCGCTGACTGTGCCTTTTATTGCCCATTATTTTCTATGCTATCCTAGTATTTGAGCTATCCTCTACATTTTTATGCTATCCCAGTATTAAATATACAGGGTGTTAGGGTAAACACCGTTATCCTTGCAACCAGTGGTTTGGTTCCATTTATAGAACGTAAAATCAATAGAAAATGACAACTTTTTTTTTATTTATTTTTAATCTACATTTTACCACAACAGACGCAAGTTCGTGGACCTATGCGCTAGGGCAACGAACTTGCGTCTCAACACGGGCGGGGGGTACGGGATGTGACCTGACCGGCCGCGAACGCGACCCCTCCCTCAGTCAGTCAGCTGTTTCGCTAGAGAGCACGGTGTCGGATAGAAACTTTTTAAAATCTTTTAATGAAAATGACGTTTTTTTTTTGTTGTGTTCGGTCATTTATTTTTATATTTAAGTCAACTACCCATGGTTTGAATGACAAGACTGTTTACCCTTACAGCCTGTAGTATCGCAGTGCACTTTAATGAGATTATTCGAAGATATTTTTTTTTTTTAGATAGCTATGCCAACGGACACACAGTCTTGACAACATTTTTTTTTTGTTTTCTTGAGGAAACCTTCAAAAGGCACCCCGGCTTTGGAAATCCGTGGCACTCTCTTACTCGACCCCTATACCTAGGAGATGAAGCGCAGAGAGAAAGAGACGGTAAATCCTTCTGTACTATGGGTAATGTTCTGGTTTAAAAAATAGTTACCTAGATAATAGACCAAACATTAACTCGGTTGAAAATGACATGGTTCACAGTTTAGTGTATACCTAAGATTAAACCAAGCAGTACAATAGAACATTGTCACCGCTGATGTATGTTCAAAGCATTTATGAATATAACAGGACACCTTTGGTCTCAAACTACAGATACTACCATTATGCCTGATGTTCCCAGGGTAGGGACGGGACGGTTGTAGTAAATTATACGATACGCTCCATTGTTCGCGAAATGAACATGTGACAGGGTTGGGAATGACGGAGTTGAAGGGCTGTAAGGTAACTAACATGTGTTTGAGAAAATATGTAGCTTCATTAGTTGGGTGCTGCTTCACGTGACCAGAGGGTTGTCTGGCCAATTTTTAGGTAAAAAAATCAGCATTGCCGTCCAACGTGGCAATGCTGCCAGACTTGTAGGCACTTTTCCCACTGACAGATATTGAGTTTTTTTATGTCCAATGAGCTCTTCCTTCATATTTTTTTTTCTTTATATACTTGTACATAATTTGGAGGAGCTCGTGGCTAAGTAATAACAGCGGCACGGGTCGAACCTTCAGGTTAAGCTACGCTTGCCAGGGTTGCTCCGTAGATGGGTGAACATCTTTACATAACGAGACTCCTTCGTGCCTCGGAAAGCACGTTAAGCCGTTGGTCTCGGCTGTCATTCGTGGATCTTTGACAGTCGTTACGGGTCGTCAGAAGCCCGAAAGTCTTACAACCAGTCTTACCAAGGGGTATCGTGTTACCCAGTTACTGGTTTGTGGAGGTCAGATAGGCAGTCGTTCTATAAAAAATACTGGTATTCAGCTGCATCCGGTTAGACTGGAAGTCGACCCCAACATAGTTGGGAAAAGGCTAGGCAGATTGACTGTCCTAAAATTAAAAAATAGAAATTACTTCTGGGGTACTTTTTTCAAATAATTTTTTCTCGACTTCATAGCCCGTTTCAAGTCCCCAAGTCCCAAGTGGTTCTCGGAAAATATGACTCTGAAAATAGACTCATAAATACTCCAAAAATAATATTTTAATTAAGTGGGTTGCTGGATACTAAAATAAGGGCTGACAGATCAAGCCTTATGGAAGAAAAACATATGCAATTCTGGCCGTAAATACGTAGGTAAAATAAGAGGATGATAAATCAAAATTCTAATAAGCTAATTAGTCTAAAACAGGTTCTATGTTCGCTCACTTTTCGCTGGCATAACTCTCCTGGTAGAAAAACAAATATTTCGAATATATTATTGCCCTCCTATATAAGCAGCAGTTTTTATACAACTAATGTCGGGAGCTAGGCTGCACCACGGTAATCGAGCCTCGTTCGATACAACTACCACTTTCTTTTACCAACCACCCACGCAACACTAGACCTTAACTCGGCTACATACAGTCTAATCCAATCGCAAAACATTCTTCAATAACTTTGTCCGATATAAGTCAACAAAGTTTACGATGCAGTTCCTCCACGCGATTTCAAATCTTACTACTACCAATATAGGGTAGTTTATAGGTGTAATAAGTTGACATGATATCATGTGCCGCCGTTGCAATTAGCGCATCCTCGTTCCCATTCTGTTATTGCAAGTGGACGCCTCAGCGGCATCATGGCATCCTTATAATTTATACAGGCTGTTCGTATAGGCTTTTCATTTCGATATCAATTATAGTATAGGCTGTGGAAGAATGTGGGTGATTAGGAATTCATTGAGTGCTTGTTATGTGTGCGTGGAGTGTGCGATATGGAGGTGTGTTGATGCTCTTGTAGTGGAACGTGTGTGTTAAGTGTTGAACACCTCATTTCCTCGTGAAGAACTACTTATCATTTCTGGATTTATGTAGATACTCATAGACGCTCAGTGCAGAATATTCCACTGTTGACAAACCGACAAAAATTAAAAAATCTATGTTTTCGTCATCAGAATTGTTTCCAAATCAAGTAGCAATTTTTTTTTTTTTAATGCAATGTATTACCGTTTTGACTTCGCTACGATTTTACTATTTATGATTATCTCAGTTATCTTCTGTTCAGTTCTGATCTTGCCAGAAATTCAGCCAAGCAACTGACCTTATACATAAGCGGTATACTGTCTGTTGCTACTTTGCCTTCCCAAGATGTATCTTAAACTCTTCATCCCACTAAGGAAAACCTTCACCTGCTTTTTTTTCGTCTGCGATTCTCTCTTCCAGACGTTTATGTTCCTATGGTCCTTTAGCAGACCGATTCAGCCTACTGCCGCTTTATATTGCTGATTTTTTTGAAAATAATTAAAGTACTTCAAACTGGTTTTCGTCCAAGAATTGAAAAGAAAATTGAAGTGTAGAGTATGTGTGTGTATACACACTGGTCGAAATTTTCCCCCATTTAAAAAATAAAAAAAATAGTTTATTTCTTTAACGTTTTTTACAATATTATTCAGTGGCTAGAACCATCCAGGAAGCTTGTATTGGGTGGTTCCGCTCCTCCCTAGGATCAATTTACAAAGTTTTTAGGAACAAAATTACAAAATGTATGAAAAGGTAAAGTTACTGGTATGATTATTTGTGTGTGTGTGTGTGAGTGTGTGTGTGTATGCGTGTGTGTGTGTGTGTGTGTATGTGTGTGAGTGTATGTGTGTTTGTGAGTGTGCCTCTATGATAGTTAGACTATACTCATAATAGTATGCGTGAATTACCATTAGTAGAGTATCTTTCCCACAGGAGGCTCTATACTCCTGTTATAAACCACTATAGGCATATTAATTTTAGCCCATAACCACATTATCTCTAATAGCCAAGCCAAACAGCCGATAATAAATTGTTAATTTTGATTCAATTTCCCGTATCTAGTATAATTAAATTATGCTCAGGCAAATTAATGATATCCGCACTAATTTGATTCGGAATATGTGGTCAATTAAAATAATGTTAGTTTGTGCGAAACATCAATTTCAGCCTGATATCAAACTGTTTGCCACGTGGAAACCTAATGTTTGAAAATCTAGACATTGTTCTTACCTTATTATTACACTAGCTGATGTCCGCGGCTTTGCCCGCGTAGATGTCAGTTATTATATACGTAAACTTTTCTCGAGAACCACTCTATCCATTGGTGAAAACAGCATGCAGAAGTTTTTGAGTTTGTCGGAAACAGGACGACAGACACACGCGGCGGAGGACTTTGTTTTTATTTATTTATTTATTTTTATTTTATTATTTATGTACACACAGTAAAATACAAAAGATACGACATAATTAAAATATGAGTGCAAAGGTACTGCTTATTTCTTAAGAAATTTCTTCCAGCAGACCTGCGAAAGGAGAAACGAAAAAGAAATGAAGACAATAGTGTGTGAGAACAAGAAGAGAAAAAACATGAATATGCGAAGTCTTAACTAAAAATAACAAATATACCTACACATATACGCAAGAAAATTAACATATACTTAAATAAATACATAAAGCTTAAATATATTAACATAAATACACTATAGGTACCTATATAATAATAAATACTCAAAGTTGAGAGGAAAGATAATGCTCTTTTACACGAAGTTTAAATAGAGAAACAGTTTTCAAATCACGAATACTAGGCGGAAGTGAGTTCCACAATCTTACAGCATGGACAGTTTTATAATAATGTAAGGAATATCAACACTTTCATAAGTGCCGATGTAGGTTTATGTGAAATAAAATATTTTGATTTCAATTTGGAACACTAAAATGGATGAAGCTTGTCCTCTTGAGTAGGTTTATAAATTATATATTTTAATGGATGGATGTTATGCGATAATGGTTTATTTAGATTTCAACCTTTATGGTTTTGAAAGTTGAAATAGGTAACAACAAATCATTTGATGAACCATCATCATCTGCCTAGCCCTATTACAACTATGTTAGAGTCAGCTTCCTGTCTAGCCGGATGCAGCTGAATAGTAATATTTTACATGAAGCAAATGATAATATATCATTTGTTAATTAACAGATTGTTAATAACTTTTATTTCGTACAAATTCTTCGCCACTGCGTTCTAATTCTTCTCCACTGCGTTCTAATTCATCACCTATAGAACATTATTGGATCCCGCTATTAAATAAATACCTACATAGATATCTAATATCTACCGTATATATCGGTCGTGGTCCCCTGAGACTGTTTATTGGTCGACGTCCGGTAATGCACTCCTGAGTGCTACGGAAAGGATAACTAAAATATTAGGACGCCTAAATAAATTAGAAAAAAATGGGCCTAAAAACTACCTCTGATGCGATCATTATCATCACTATTCCTAAAAAACGTTCATTTTTATACTTACCTACTTTGTTGTATGCGTGGAATCCAAAATTAATATCAACACAATAATATTATATACATGGGCATTCTAAAAATAAAACTCACGTCATTTTCCCTAGACGTAGACTAAAACAATGGAACACTGCCGCGCTGGTGCCTAATACCGAAATCCCACGATCCGCGATTTTGCGGATGGACACCGACAAGCCCGCACGACGCACCTTGGGAAGGTGTACATGATCGCAGAAATCGGAAGTTCCTCGGTGCGCGGTGTGTTGCGGTCTGTGGTCGTCTGCCGTGCGTGTCCGTTTGCAATATTGCCGATCGTCGGATCTCGGCATTGCTTGTCGCGGACGGCAGGGTTACGTCCAGTACCCGTAGTCGTCCTGGGGCGATCTCCCACTATTATTGACGTGCGCACTGAGTTTGGCCACTCTGAATGCGTATGTTGCAGCTCAGCCACCGAAGAGGCAACATATCAAGAACAAGCCGAAATCTCTGGAAAAATATTCAAGATAGAAAAATCAAGTGTTTTATTTCGCCGTTTCTTCGTATAATCAGTCTCTCCCCGAGGTCTTTGTGGGCCTCACGACATACGCAATGAAATGAAATGAAATTGTTTATTCTGTAAATAGGATATTGGAATCACTTTTACACGTCATATTAAAAAGTTGTAAAAATAAGCTAGATGAGGTCGGCGTTTCCTATCTGACTACTCTGAGAAGAAAGGCCGAAACAAACTCAGAGGTCACCGTCTCCTTTAAAGTCCAGACATAATCTTGGTCAGGCCATATGAGGACCATGTAGATAAGAGTCTGAAATGGTCTTTTGAGGAAAGAACCACACAGATTTGAGTGGACCTGTCCAGTCAGTGCAAGCATTTGTCAGTAGTGGAGTTCAACTCAGAACTAAAGGAGCTCAACGACTCGACGAACAATACCAAAGAAAGGACGTTTGGGTAGGTCGCATAAAGTTCTCAAATTGCCAGACCTTCCCTAAAACTAACAGAACGAAAAATAAATATCCACATAGTCCTCACATTCACAATAAAACAATACTTAATAAATAAGGGGTGCATGGTAACGTGTGCCGCTAGCGGAGTCACCAGACTCACGTCAACAATAGTGGGAAATTGTCCTAGGACGACTGCGGGTACTGGACGTATCCTTGCCGTCCGCAACACTCCTTTTGCTTCATCCACATGGTCATTTATACACGGCGGTTGTGGGTACTGTACTGGGTGCGTTGTATAGTACAGATATACTTAAGTATATAATTATATCTGACCACAAAATCCTACTGAAAATTAATTAAAGTAACACTAACAGAACTAACCACTATCCACTAAAACATCAATTAAATCCAAAATGTAACTAAAACCGCTAAACCACGTTCATAATCGCGTGCTCGCGTCAACATGTGATCGGTTTTCATAACAACCGCACGGAACGCTAAAAGCATTATTATTGAAACATGCGGAACCGCTCTCGCTTGCAACCGGACATCGATTATGTTAATACGGCTATTAAATTGCAAATATCCTACGTGGCCGATTTATAACTTTGTCTCGAGCGACTGACGATAGTGATGATAATCGCTATGTTTGCCTTCGAGATTAGCTTTTTAGAAGTTTTAAGGAAATTCAGTTTTCAGTTACTGGATAAAAATTGCCTTTATTTTTTTTACAATAGGCTTCGACATCTTCATATCTCTCTTCATTTCATTCTCTCCTCGCTTATCGCTCTCTTGGACGCTAAACCTGACTGTAATGTGTTCTTGGATGAATGGAAGACGATCAGGTCAGTATATTATCTGGAGTTCTGTGAGATGAGTGTATGATTTTATGTCTAATTATTTTTATCTTTAGCCGTTGGTCCCGGCTGTCATTCGTGGATCTTTGACAGTCATTACGGGTTGTCAGAAGCACGAAAGTCTAACAACCAGTCTTACCAAGGGGTATCGTATTACCCAGTTACTGGGTTGTCGAGGTCAGATAGGCAGTCGCTCTATGTAAAATACTGGTACTAATCGGATGCAGCTGACATCTGGATCGAGTGGAAGCCGACCCCAACATAGTTGGGAAAAGGCTAGGCAGATTGATCCAATAATTATAATGATCTTTCAGACTGCCCTGTTCACATTTAGGAGTCTAGGTTTTTATTCTTTTTAACCACCGATGTATAAAGAGGGCTCTTGTCTGTGCTGACCTTAGTGAAAAAAAATATATATATATGCCAAGCGATTACAGCCAGTATCGGCCTCTATACTATGTTCTATTTTAATTGACCGCTACTACGGTTCGCACTTCAACAAAGTGCTGTGTCCGGCATCGAATTGTTGGCTGAGACCCAACACACTAATGACGCTTGTTGCTTCCCTACCCGTAACATGAGTTGTTAGAAGAATATTCGATGTTGAGTAAAATTGCTTTTCATCCCATACATAGTTGTAACGATTTAAAATGAAAATGGTGTCTTCTTTTCGTGTGGTTAGTGACTAACCTAAGCTCGCGACAATCTAGATAAGAAGTCCGTTTTGACGTTTCATTCCCGTACATGCAATAAAACGTTATGCCTTGAGAATGAGTTTTAAGCAATGTAAATAAGTTACCGATTACAAACTCTCTAAGTATGATCAATCTATATGTCTCGAGAATCAGTTTATAAGAAACTATTTTTTTTTTCATCGCGACACAAAGCATTTTTAAAGCTGTCAAAACGGACTTCTTAGATTGTCGCGAGTTCTAGTGGCAAAGTTTTAAAGCCACCTATGGGTCTCGGACTTGGCTTTGCATACTGCATTGTTGTTGTCTAAAGTATTTATTTGCATTAAATTGTTAAGTACGTACAATCGAACAAACAACCGTTTCTGAAAGAGTTACAGTTTTTGCTTCTGGACATTTATTTATTTATTTTGGGAAAACAAACAATCGTACATTGTAAATTACAACTAGATACACAGTATTCTTTAAGTAAAAGAACAATCCACTACGTTTCCACATGTTACTAATTTATATTTGATACAGTTTTGGTAAAATGAAGTAAAATTAATAGATACTTTATATTTTTTTTTTTTTTGGGACATGTTTTACCAGCGGGTCTAAAATGGTCACTTTGGCAGAATCATAATAGGAAAGCCTACCTCAGAGTATTATTAATGTGAATTTTTATTTGGAAAAAAGAAAAAAAAAACACAAATATACTCAGTATAATTCTTTTCAACACCCTCATGGATCGGATAGGGTTTTTATTACACGCTGCTTAAAGGAGACGACACAAAAAAAAAAATAGTAAGAAAACAAGTTTTTACTTATCAAATTTGAATTTACAACAACGACAGGCCTAAAACAATTTAAAAGTCAATTTATCCCTATATTAAATTTATTTTTTTAATCTTAAGTTTTGTGATGATAAGCTCAATCTTTAGAGGCAAGATTAAATTAGAATAACACTTCATTTACATTAAATTGATTAAATAAAGAACCACGAACTAGTTAACAATGAAATAGCGAGACAAGAATGGTTCAGCTTTCAATAGATTAATGTTTATTCAGTGATGCGTTTGTATTTTGAGACTCGGAATGAAGAAAGAATAACTGATAATATCCGGTGTTTGCTTTCAGTAGCATGAACTCAAACTCAAACTCAAACTCAAAGCATTTATTTCAATTAAACCATTTACAGGCACTTTTGAATTGTCAAGCAGTCGGTCAGTCAGAAATATGAAGCTAGTTGCCCATTCCAAAGCGTAGTAGGTACCTATGGAGAAGAACGGGCAAGAAACTCCACGAGCACCGTTTTGTCGACGGAAGAGTAGACAAAAATGACGTTTCCTGTAGACAGTAAACAGTACGAGATGGCAGCAAAATAGAAAGAGTCAACTGCACTTTTTACGAAATTCACTCTTTTACATAATTTGACTCAGAATTCTTTGTTTTGTCATAGGATTTATCGGTTGTCTGTATGATTTTGACAGTAAGGATAGAAAACTTTCTTCCGAAATAGTCTACATATAAAAAGACCTAGACAAAGATCGTTAGAAATGAAAGACAAAATGACAGATTGTAGAAAGATTTCTACGGTGGATCTCAAAAATGAAGAAACGAACTGTTACTTTGTATAGAAAAAGCTATGTCTATTCTTCGTAGAGATAGAAAACGCCATGCTACGCCTGCAGGAAATTAGTTTATTTATTGAAAAAGAGAAAACTCTTTTATGATAGACTGTACTTGCCAATAAATTGCAATGTGTTGTTGTAGAGTATGTATACGTATCGTAGCGGTGGCGTTTTGCATTTTCTGCCTACTTACACACACGGAAAAAAGGCGTACCTAAGTGTATGTTCATGTTCAACGTTATATTTTATTTATTTTTTATAAAAACCGACCAATTGCGAGTCGGACTCGCGCACGAAGGGTTGTAAGAGTTCCGTACAAAGGTACATTATTTTAAAAAAAATGGTAATACTAAACGAAGAATATTATATTAAGTCTTAAATTTTAAAAAATAGCCAATATAAGTTTGTATTTCTCGACATTAGAAGCTTAATAATAGGGTTCTGTTTGGCACCCTTCGGGTGCGGAACCCTAAAAACTAGTTTTTTTCGATCTCGATTTATGTGCTCTGAAATTTTTAATTTTATAAGCATTGACATTATAACCAAGTGTGATGGACGCTTCAAAACATTATTACCTAATAAAAATAAGTCCATAAACCCAGAATACATTAAATGCAAGCTCACGAGTCACCATTGACAATACTCAGAGGACTATTCTGTAAGTCATTGGGGAAATGTTCTCGATTCGACATTTTCAGGTCGACACGATAGACGTACATATCGACGTAGCCTGATGTTTGACAGAACATTGCTGTACTCGTACAGTCCCCGAGAGATTTACAGAGATGTGACTCAGGACTGAAGCATTGAGGATACGTTATGCATCGGTGAGTAGACGTAGGTACAGTCACGGACTTTAATTGATGAGCCACCTGGTACTGTTCACATTTTAGCCGTGTAATGCAAATCGGGTTTATTCGGTTTCCGACACGCAAAGTCATATGTCTTCGTATTAGAAGAAGAAAATTTTATTTCATATCTTTACCGGTTGGCTAACCTGAGAGCAGAACTACAAACTTGACAGCAGTGACTACTCAAAGTCAACCAATTGCAGGTCTAGCAACAGTAAACTAGCAACGATAAACAATTGTTGCTAGGTTACTGCTGCATAGTAACGTTAGCGTACGGAGAAATTCTCTGACATCGATATTTCAACTGTCACTGTCTTCAGTTAAGTTTTCAGAATTATTGAGTTAATGAGCTATGATTCAAAGGAGGTCGGTATCAAATAGATTGGATAAACTTAATGCAACATTGTATTTATTTTTATCATTAAGAACTTATTAGTCAACCTCTATGGATAAGACTATTTCCGATTAAAAGTAATTTATTTGTCATCTTGATATTTCAACTGTCACTGTCTTCAGTTATGTTTTCATAATTATCGAGTTAATGAGCTATGATTCAAAGGAGGTCGGTATCAAATAGATTGGATAAACTTAACGCAACATTGTATTTATTTTTATCATTCAGAACTTATTAGTCAACCTCTATGGATATTTCCGATTAAAAGTAATTTATTTGTCATCTTGATATTTCAACTGTCACTGTCTTCAGTTATGTTTTCATAATTATCGAGTTAATGAGCTATGATTCAAAGGAGGTCGGTATCAAATAGATTGGATAAACTTAATGCAACATTGTATTTATTTTTATCATTGAGAACTTATTAGTCAACCTCTATGGATATTTCCGATTAAAAGTAATTTATTTGTCATCTTGTTTACGAGCGTGCGATTTGAGTTCGTGTTTAATCGTGTAATCTCGTGAATGTATGAAACTGCAGAATTGAAAAGTTTGAAGGTGGCTCATCAATTAAAGTCCGTGACTGTACCTACAGACGGAAAGCTTTGCGCACGTACTAGTTGGGCAATGTTATTGTGATTAAAAAGTAAGGGGAAAATCAATCCGCCTAGCCTTTTCCCAACTATGTTGAGGTTGGCTTCCAGTCTAACCGTATGTAGCAGCTGAATACCAGTATTTTACAGGTGGCACTCTACACAATAGCAACAACGAACAGAGACATCACAACGACTTTAATGTGTTTCATGTCTGCTCCAAACATTTTTTAAATTTTATCGACTTAATTTAAACGTAAAGACTTAGAAAAATATGTATAAAAATGCGTGGGCACGCATTTTTATTTTGTAATTATTATATCAGATTCCATTTAATGACTCAAGATCAATTTGCCATGCATACTGGGGCAAGCCTGGAGCGTGCTTTACAATCAATCAATCTACCTAGCCCTTTCCCAACTATGTTGGGGTCGGTTTCCAGTCTAACCGGATGCAGCTGAATACCAGTATTTTACATGGAGTGACTGACCTCCACAACCCAGTAACTGCGTAATACGATACCCCTTGGTAAGACTGTTTGTCAGACTTTCGGGCTTCTGACGACCCGTAACGACTGTCAAAGATCCACGAATGACAGCCGGGACCAACGGCTTATCGTGCTTTCCGAGGCACGGAAGGGTCTTGGTATGTAGTCACCCATACACGGACGAACCGTGACAAACGTAGCTTAACAGGATGGATCGACCCGTTCGGCTGTTATTACTTTAGCCACGAGCTCTTCATTGAAAAGTAAAGGTATCACAAATATTTTAATATTTTTAATGAATTATCTATGTAATATTGGACTGCGATAGGCTGCTAGTTGATTGATTAATTCATTAGTTTCAGTAAGTATACATCTGACTTAAACAGCACTGCCTATCCCTTTGGGGAATCCGGACAAGATGTCGTGAATGTTTATTTTAAGTAATTCTTTTGATGTCAAGAAGTTTCATTTTCTTCTAACTCTTTTCAACATGAACTGACCTAACTACCTAGTACCACAGATGAATACAGATAGTTCACTCTGCATTTTAGGTATAACGCTACTAGTAAGTACGCGGTGGGCTCGACTTTTCAAGTTCAGTGTGCGTAACGTAGTCAGGAGGTATAAAATTTACGCGATAGAAATAGAGACAGCTTGTACCTGAATATAACTGTAGGTAATTAGCGCTGTGCGACCTGAATTGCACTTTATCGCGTCGAAGCAAGAGTCGCTTTATAAATAAATGATTTTGCGAAGTGAACTATCTGTATTCATCTGTGCTAGTGCACCTGAATTATTTGAAAAGCCTCACTCGATTTTCATTTTCAGGTACACGTAGGTAAATATTCATAGCACTATGTTTTATTAAACCACACAATTTTTCGTCGAACTGGCCGCTACAAAAATGGAAGCCAAAAAACAGAGTGCTAAATTCGAAAACGTTTTAACATCGGCCATCCAAGCACATTAATGGCTGACTTTTGAACACTGCACTACATTTGGTAGACAAATATTGTGAACTTCGTAGACAAAAACTTCATCAACTTCGTAAAATCAATCTGCCTAGACTTTTCCCTTTCGGGCTTCTGACGACCCGTAACTACTGTCAAAGATCCACGAATGACAGCCGGGAGCTAGGTTTAACGTGCTTTTCGAAGCACGGAGGAGAGTATGTGAAGATCCATCCACGGACCAAACCCGGGAAGCGTAGTTTAACCTGATCGATCGACTCGTGCGGCTGTTATTACTTAGCCACAAGCTCCATTGAAACTACATTGACTAAGTAAACTGACAATTATAAAATATAACATAACATCACGCCTGTAATCCCTGCAGGGTTAAGCAGAGATGTACCTATAGTAAACCGACATTTCGTTAGCTATGTTTAAGTCCCATGTAATAGGAGGCTAGCCTATTGCCATCTACCGGGCACAAAAGACTTAGGGGCTGCTACTGAGAAATTCCTGATGGAAGAACCCAATAACACTTTTCCCGACCAGGGAATTGAACCCAGGACTTCGTGCTCGTGCACCATCAACCCAGCCAACCAACTCGCACTGGACCCGCGAGGTCAATTACGACCCACTCCCACTCACCGAGTGGAGGCCTGTGTTCTAGCAGTGGGAACATTTTAGACTGATTATGTAATATAGAGTGTAAATATTCCATTTCCTGAAAGAAAACCGATAAATAGATACCGTCGAACAGACAACAGACTGTCTTTATTTCCTGTTAGTTGTTTTAATTTTCTCAAAAGGCGTTGATTCACTATCGATAAACGAGATAACAAACAAGATTTACCACGAATCACGTCCTAAAGAACAATATAAACAGCTGGTAACTTTTCTTTTATTTTCCGTCACATAAGATACCTAATCTCAAAGTCAACTTATTGCTACTAATCCAACAGAGTAACAAAACTGGCAAAAAATGCCAGCAACTTTCAAAATAGTAACACGACGTAAAATTTTCAACACCATAGATTTAGAAGTATACCCGCCTGAGCACCTATTTTTTGAGCACCTATGCATTGATTACCAAAGGTATTTCAAATGGGAATACTCAATGCATAGGTGCTAAAACGAGAATACTCCGATATAAATATGTCTAGATAGACAGTCAAAGCTGTGAACTCGTCTAAAAACATAGCGTCCAACTGTTAGCCGCTAAATGCACGCACACTAGAAAAGCAGTATGGCGTGACGCGAGTGTAAAACGTAGCTGTCACGCACACCAGCGTAAAAAAGATGGCTTGTTTGTTTTAGTTCTTTTGCAGCGTGATACTCTATCTAGACATATGAATAATCAAAGTTCAACACGTTCCTCACAGTTTTATTTTATTACAAGACTCAAATCATTATCTAAATCACAGCCACAGAGATACATTCACAAAACATTTCGATCTACATTCAAGACGTTAGATAAATATTCAGTCATTACTGAGCTGAGGAATAAGAATTCAATGCGAGCAGCTTGAGCAACGGGCAACAAGAGCAATAGTTGGAAACAAAGCTCGCGTTGTCGGCGAGCAATGAATTAAATCCACAACGCTGGTATGAAATGAAACGCTCTGCTTATGTTTGGAATGAGGTATGTGGCATTGTGTTTTGCTTGAATGTTTTGGTCGATCTTCAACAGTGGATAAAAATAAATAAAATGCATATATTTAGCACAGACTAAACGGCACAATAAAATATACAGCAGATAAAAAAAGTGCGTTAAAAGTTTGCGGGAAAGTGTGCCTCACGACTGCGCTAAAAAGACCCATCAGTTCAGCAAAAATGCCAGACAGCTAGTGCTTGATGCTGGTTTTCAACGGGACCTGACGGATGTAAATCAGTTTTATACTGCAAAAGCTACGAACGAACTATACAATACAGTGAATGACTTGCCGCTGAATCTCATTTGTTATTTATGTTACTTACTGTGATTTATTTACACAAAATAAATTACCGGCTTGGTAACTGCTGTGTAACTGTTGTTTATTGTTATTTGAAGTAGTTTTTTATGCCTTTTTACTGAGTATAACCTCACCTTACTGAGCATAGCTTACTAGCACTCATTTGGCCTCTTCCCAATTTTATCAAAATCGAATTTCAATCCAATCGATAGGCCTATCACGAATGCCATAATTCAAACATAAGACAAGTATAACGGTAATGTGAGTGAATTTGAAATCAGAAAAACTCATTACGTACGGTCGCGGTCTGAGAATGTTTACCACCTTAAGATTTATAATTGCATGCACACATCTATGTCACAAGGTCGATGACAATATAGTGATTTTGATTAGATATAGAGCACAATACTGAGTTTGTTTCGGCCTTTTTTCTCAGAGTAGTCAGTTATTAAACGCCGACCTCATTTAGTTTAAAAATGTGATTGACGTTTAAAATTGATTTATTTCTGTAAGTAGGTTTGTACAAACAAACCTACTTACAGAAATAAATCAACTATCATTTAATATTTTTTCTAAAACAAATCTTTTTTAACCAAGCGAGCTTGAACTTGTTACTAAAAATGCAAAAACAGACAATTTTATAATAAACATTTTTATTTTTTTATGGAAATTATCAATAATTTATAGTTTTAATAACTAGTATAGCCTCCATCAGCAGCTATGACGGCACGTAGTCTATCTCTCAAAGATGAGACAAGCCGCGCGCATAAATCAGACCCCCTGATATCATCCCATACCCGTGCACAATGTGTTCAGCTTTAGCTTCAGGGTTTCTTTCGTTTTGACAGTCCCAGCGTTGAACCATTATGCCCCACAGATTTTCAATCGGGTTCATATCTGCTGAACGAGCAGGCCATTGAATGAGACGAATGTCACGGTGCATGTTGAACCACGCCATAGTAGCCCGGGCCTTGTGTATCGGTGCATTATCTTAAACGTAATCAATTTGTGGGAATTCTGCTGCAGGATACACAACGCGCACAGTAGGCAGCATCACCTCTTCCAAAAGTGACACATAATTATTCGCAGTAGCCCTTTTTTCTAACGACGTCAGTTCTCCGACGTCATTGTGGCTCATCCACACCATAAGTTGACTGTTATGCAACCAGATTCATTTTGAGGCACGATATGAGCTTCATCATACCGAGGGCGATTATAACGCCATAAAGTCAATCTTCCAATTTGACTCGATTTAAAAGTTTTTTCGTCGGTAAATATAACATTCGACCAATCAAAATCAAGATATTGTCGCGCAAAATTAAGTCGGGCAGTTTTGTGGTGAGCTTTGAGTTCCACTTTTATAGCATGTCGTCTGTAGTGTAGCCCTGCTCCGTGCAAAGCTCGTCGAATCGTCCGAGGACCCACATCATACAAAGCAGCAAAATGACTAGTTTGTGTGAAGCCGCGCTCTTCGTAATGTCGAACCATATCAGTTATTTGCGCGGTGGTTAGTATCGCCCGTCGCCGTCGTCCTGAATTACTTCTATGATCTGTTATTTGCACTTCTTCGCCATGACGCCGAATCCAAAATCTCACGGTGAATCGAGATATATTGAGCTCTCGTGATATCGCACTAATATTCAAGCCATCTTCGTGGAGAAATAATATTTCAGCCCTTTGTTGCAGGGTTATACTAGCCATTTTATTTCTATCAATCTATAATTACTAAAATTCAAACCTATTTTCTTTGTTAAATGTCATATGGTAATAAGTCAACAGGAGTCAACTTTAAAATTATGAAATAAAAGTAATACGAAGGAGGTATAGCATTTTATGTCATTATGGTAATGTGTCAACTTTAAAATTAAGATTAAAAAATAATAAGAAGCAGATATAGCATTTTAGACTTTACTGCACACAGTGTGGTAAAGAAGTTAATTTGAAAACTGATAAACATTTTTAGACCGCGATAGTACTTAAAATTGAAAACGTTAATTGCATTTATGACGCTTCATATCTGATTCGGTCCGTTATATCAATACCGTTTCCACCATAACTATATCAGGAGCAACGTCTGGATTATTCTTAAAATGTAGGGACATACTTGCGGCACATACCCAGTTCTACTGCTGAACAATGAAACGTTTCATAGAGTAGGCTCGCCGGGACAGACCACTAATCGTGTCGACTTTCAACGAGTCGGTTTCTTCTTGTTTAGTCATATTTCTGTTATGTATTGCAACTTGCACACTATGTAATATTCTTAACTAGCGACTTTACTGGGTTGTGGAGGTCTGAGTGCCTAGACAAGTGACAATCGCTTCGAAAGCGTTTCGTATTTCTACAACGACTTTTAACAGGATTGACATAAGCTTTTCGATAGCATATGTCAGTCCTCTAAATTTTTGCCTTTACCATCATCGTTATCACTTATAGAATGTCACTTTGTCTAGGGCCTCAGATAGGCAGTCGCTCCATGTAAAATACTGGTATTCAGCTGCATCCGGTTAGAATGGAAGCTGACCCCAACATAGTTGGGAAAAGGTTAGGTAGATTGA
The DNA here is from genome assembly GCA_947363905.1 of Lithophane semibrunnea. Lineage (NCBI taxonomy): Eukaryota > Metazoa > Arthropoda > Insecta > Lepidoptera > Noctuidae > Lithophane > Lithophane semibrunnea. Next base: position 2,829,639 of record OX376194.1, on the reverse strand, counting down.
AAAAACATAAGCCGTCTCTTTTCTTTTTCCGTAGTCAACAGCAAACTACCGAAGCAAAAACGACCCGTTTAGCCATTTTGTATTTCATCACAGTCTTTTGTTCGTCAGGCATCATTCATCCGCGGAGTCATTAGTGGAATGTTTAAACGTTTTGTTTGCACTTTCGCTAAATAATCACGATATTGTATAGCTTTTCTCATTTTTCATGCCGTTGCTTGGACGAGCCCGTTTAAGTGTTCAAGATTGTTGGAGAAGACGGGAAAGTGATTTGGAGAAGAAGTATTTTTAAAGCTTTACATTACTTTTCCATGCCTAGTTTTTATACGGCATGTCCTAGAACCAAAAATTTGAAGACATGTGACATCTACCAATCTGCACTGGGCCCGCGTGGTATATTACAGCCCACTCCCTCTGGAAGAGAGGAGACCTGTGTTCTAGCAGCGGGAACATTATAGGCTGATTATGCAACCATGAACCTTTAATTAGACTGTCTCAATATTAGCAGTTATCAAGGAAATCCACATTATCTTGCTTGGCTAATGGATTGCTGATCGTAGTCTGTTGTATTGTTATAGGTTACAGTATAGATACAGCAGTATTATAGCAATGTTTTATTTGCCACCAGGTGGAAAAGTCAAAAATGTATGGGACTGATATAAGCTACCGCGATTGCCACTTGGTAGGCCCTCAGATAAATGACGATGACCATCTACATAAAGTATATACACTAATATTAAAAAAGAGTGTGTTTTTGTTTGTAATGAATTAACTCAAAAACGACTGGACCGATTTTAAATTGCTATATTACCGCTGAGTAACAGAGGCTGTAATTTGTTAAGACATCACGCGGGCGAAGCCGTTGGCGAAAGTTATTGTGATATGGGATCAATTTAAAATCACCATGCTTAGCGAATTTACGACATTTAATTTTACTGAGACACCATCATTGGCCCAAGAAAATCACATACCATACAGATATCTAATTTTGAATGCCCTTTCACATAACCCCACACTTGAGTTACCACACACAATGATACGGGTAATCTATTTAGTTTAATAACGTATTATAATGGCTCATTGAGTTTGATTATAATGTTCGAGCTACAGCTGTCGCTAGGCTAGCGGAATTTAGGGTGGATTAACACCATTGTAATAACCTTATTACAATGGTGTAAATCCTTATGAAGCTTAAAGCTTATGTTCAGCACCTGCTGAACATAAGCTTCTCATTAACCTCTAAAATTAATGGTGAACAGGGAATTTCACTGCCAAAATCATCATGCTTGGCATGTAGGGTGGTAAGAGTAGCTTTCTCGCGAGACAGAATTAGCAATAAAGAGATCCGCAGTATAACCAAGGTAACCGACAGCCCCAAGAATTGCTAAACATAAGAGGCAGTGGGCAGAGCATCTGTCTGGAACAGATGACCAACAGGGCTGAAAGTTTCTGGAGTGACGACCTCGTACCAGGCGTAGCGTTGGAAGGCCCCCCACAAGGTGGACCGAAGACCGTGTAAACGCCGCAGGAATCCGCTGGATGCGAGAAGCACAGAACCGGTCGATGTGGCGATGCTTGCGGGAGAGGCCTGTGTCCAGCAGTGGACGTCTTTCGGCTGCAATGATAAATGATGATCGCGTTACATCTGTCGCCAGGCTAGTGGAATTAAGAGTTAATTTACACGGATTATCAACACTAAATAATGTATTGATAGAGTTTCTTAGGAGTTTTGGAGGTCAGATAGACAGTCGCTTCATGTAAAATTCTGGTACTCAGCTGCATTCAGCTAGACTGGAAGCCGACCCCAGTAGAGTTGAGAGGCTAGGCAGTTGATGATGAATATGATAGAGTTTTTAATTGTTTATTATGCGTACAAATACACACAGCTTGGATATAAACAAAAAACCCATTTAAAATTTTGTTTAAGTAAATCTTTTACATGTTGTACCTATAAAATTATACAAGAGTTACACCCATTAGAAAATAATTAAAGCATTTTCCTAACACAAAGTAAAGCACATCAAAGTTAACAAGATACGTAAAATTAAAGCTTACACCAATTTTCCAATTACTTCTTAATAAAATTTTACCCAACGATCGAACAAACTCTCATAATTTTAAACACAGGTGCCATCTGCTAATGAAAAATAATTAGTGTCTAATTTGGTCTTAATTGCTTTTCTTTTACGAAGATGGTTATAAAATTTTATTACATAAAAATCAAAGGAGGGGCTCGTGACTTAATAATAATAGCCGCACGGGTCTATTGAAGGTTAAGCTAACCTTGCCAGGGTTGGTCCGTGGATGGAAGACCATCCACTACATATCGAGACCTCATGTCTCGGAAAGCACGCTCAGCCGTTGGTCCCGGCAGTCATTTTTTGATCTTTGACAGTTGTTACGGGTACTCAGAAGCCCGAACACCTGAGAGCCAGTCTTGCCAAGGTGTTTCGAACTACCCAGTCACTCTTTGTCCACTGCACCGGGAATGAGAACGTCAATGAGAAACAGAGGACATTCTGTCAGCGATAACGATGATGTAAATGGCAAAAATGTTTAGGATTGACATAAGCTATCGCAAAGCTTATATCAATCCTGTTGAAAGTCGTTGTAGAAGTACGAAACGCTCTCAAAGCGATTGTCACTTGTCTAGGCCCTGAGGTGACGATGTAATAGTAAATTTACTGTAGCTTCTTCGGTGTCGTCATCTGTTTCACATTCGCGTTCCCGGTGCGATGGATAAACCACCAGTAACTGGGTTTTTGTGGTCATATAAGTAGTCACTCCATGTAAAATACTGGTATTCAGCTGCATTTGGTTAGACTAAAAGTTGACCTTAACATAGTTGGGAAAAGGCTAGGCAGATGATGATTACGTAAACGTCAAAACTATTGATTATAAAAGTTTGCGTGCTGTTTCGGAGCGATAAGTTCGCGTGTGAAACCCCGCAGGCTCCTGCTGTACATGGCGTTTGGTACGCATAAAGCCGCGGTCCCATGGCCTGTTGACACCTGCCGCGCGGCCACGCCTGTCGCGGCAGGCCTCATCGGATCGTCGGTTCCCACTGCGGCGTGATCTGGCCTGTGAGAAAGTGAGCCGTGAGACCGCAGCATAATGGGACACAAACTTGTTACGTTCAGTCTTTAATTTCGATTTTATTTAAAAATATGATCATCCTTATACTCAGCTCAAGCTTAAATAGATGTCAAATAGTAGTAAACGAAATAATGGTACAAAACCTCCGTATTACGAGCAGAATATACAGAATTACATTCACATTTTATCTTTATTCTGCGTATTCGTATTTGGAAAACCACTGCATCGAATAAACCACTGTCGAATACTAGCCGAAACGCTTCAGAGTCTCAATGGACATCAATTGTTTGAAAGTGAATGAGAATGTCCAACACCGAAGCAACAATTCAGTTTCGTGTACGGTCAAAACAAAAGGTTTGCTGAGCTGAAACGACCAAGCGTTCTGTAAATACGTCGCCCAAATTAGTTTGCATTCAAGTCGCTTCGTGAGTCCACGCCCTTATTGTCGCGATAAAAACAGCTAAATACTAAGTAAAAATATTTTTGTTCAAATTAAAAGCTTGTTTAATCTGGATTTAATTGGGAATTATGGTTTTCGGAGCGTGAACACAGGTCATTTGATTCAATGTTATGTCGTTGTATATCGAATAGCATGACGCCATAACGAGGAATTAATGGAGGTCACAGATTGAAATGTATAGAATAATCTTTAAATTGTTGGTGGTTGATACACATTATTGAGCTGAATGTTTGGCTTTGCATTACCTGTTTGTCAAGAATTTGTGTGTATAATTTCTATAGTAACATTTTTGTAATGCAAAGAAAACAGTCGGCAGATTATTATTAAGGTGTTGATCTCGTAAGTTTCAAAGTTAAGTAACACTTTGTTAAAATTAAAATAATGTTAATTTTATTAACTAGCAGTCAGGTGATTGGGCACTCATCGCATGAGTATTTTTCTTAAACACTTGACTCAACTTTTTGTACAGTCACGGACTTTAATTGATGAGCCACCTGGCACTGTTCGTATTTTAGCCGTGTAATGCAAATCGGGTTTATTCGGTTCCCGACACGCAAAGAAAATTATATTTCATATCTTTACCGGTTGGCTAACCTGCCTGAGAGCAGAACTACAAACTTGACAGCAGTGACTACTCAAAGTCAACCAATTGCAGGTCTAGCAACGGTAACCTAGCAACGATAAACGATTGTTGCTAGGTTACTGTTGCGATAGTAACGTTAGTGTACGGAGAAATTCTCTGACATCGATATTTCAACTGTCACTGTCTTCAGTTAAGTTTTCAGAATTATTGACTTAATGAGCTATGATTCAAAGGAGGTCAGTATCAAATAGATTGGATAAACTTAATGCAACATTGTATTTATTTTTATCATTAAGAACTTATTAGTCAACCTCTTTGGATAAGACTATTTCCGATTAAAAGTAATTTATTTGTCATCTTGATATTTCAACTGTCACTGTCTTCAGTTATGTTTTCATAATTATCGAGTTAATGAGCTATGATTCAAAGGAGGTCGGTATCAAATAGATTGGATAAACTTAATGCAACATTGTATTTATTTTTATCATTGAGAACTTATTAGTCAACCTCTATGGATATTTCCGATTAAAAGTAATTTATTTGTCATCTTGTTTACGAGCTTGCGATTTGAGTTCGTGTTTAATCGTGTAATCTCGTGAATGTATGAAACTGCAAAATTGAAAAGTTTGAAGGTGGCTCATCAATTAAAGTCCGTGACTGTACCTATTACAAATACTTTTGAAAATGATAAGAATTTTCGGTACAAGAAAATAGTTACGATCAATGCAATTGGCCTGGTGAGTTTTTCACGATAAACATATCAAACGTGTGAAATGAGTCACACATCCAAAAATACTCGAAAAATCACGATCGAAAATCGAATCAAGTCATATCGACAAGCAGGCGTACAAGATGCAACAAAGCGCTATAGCGCCGAACAGCGCTGACTACCGCTGAATGCCGCTTTAACTCAATACACAGCCTATCACGAAAAGGCATCGTCTTAAAATTGACTTTGCCACCGTAACAAGAATCGAATAAGTTTACACAAGCGTTCCGAGTAAATGAGATTCATCCGCGAACATTTTAACACGATAAAGTCACGGGAAATATTTTTCCAATATTTTCCTTGATGGAAACAAAGTGGAGATTGTTGAGTAAGTTCAGTTTGTGTGTAGTTTTTGAGATTTTTATTTAATATGCTTGTTCAATCTGCAGGAAAGATATTTTCGTTCAGGCTCGGAATGACTCTTTCCCAAAATGTCCCTTGGTTTTAAATAGTCCCTTTACACGGGGTGTAAAAAGACCCATTCTCAAAAATTACTGTTTACTGTGGCACGCAATGTAACATAATCAGTCTATAATTTTCCCACGGCTGGGACACAGGCCTCCTCTCTGTGAAAGGGAGTGGGCTGTAATCTATCACGCGGGCCCAGTGCGAAATAGATGTCACATGTCTTATAAGCCGGTTTCCTCACGATGTTATCCGTCACCATTTTGAGAGCAGTGGTGATGAAATAATTTACACTAAGTAAAGCGCCTGTCAGGGTTCGAACCCACGACCTACACTTAGAAGTCGAGGCCGTTACCACTGGGCCACCACTGCAGCTTTTAATGCTTTTGTAATTTAATGCATGCAAATATTCTGCTTAAGGGTGCATTGAACCCACGTTAAGGTCATTTCAAACTTGTGTTCGTAAAAAAATGTTTGAACTTTGGCCATCAATATCTCCGTAACCAGAAGGTTTCCAGATATGTTTCAGTATACAAAAAATATTTAAATGACGGAAATAAAATGTGACTCGTGGCTACGTTAAGTGTATTTTTAGACCCGCTAGAGATTTTTATTTCAGTTCCTTTTATCAAACTTGTCATAAAACTATACGCGTACTGTAGTAAAATCATAATCCAACCACAGCGTGGTTTACCGCCCAGACTGCACTAGACATTCCAGGCTATTATACTCGTGGAGGTAGAAATACAGGGTGAACCTGTATTTCTACGTAATAGCTGAAAAAATCAGATCGGCTAGTAAGTCTCCCAAAAAGAGCATAAAGATCATTGAGCGTTAAAAACAGCTCCGATGAGACTTGGAATTACAATAACATACGTCATAAAAAATAGTAACACTCACGAATTTGTTTGTAGTGAGCACGTGATCGGGCGTCTTAAAATTATAATCGGAGCATTTTTTTGTGACTAGAGTGAAATTCCAAGGTCAATCAGTTTCGAAACAAAATCATAAGTACATTCATCGCCATCTTTAACAAATGATCTTTCACACAAAAGTTATAAAGACAAAAAAAACTTGTACCACTCCACCACATTCACTACAACGGAACTCAAACAGATTACTTGCGAGATGCGCGTCTGAGGTAGACGTTACTCTTATCGTCAACCGTAGTCGTCTCGTGTGAGGTGGCACTTAGTATCGAGTACAGAGGTGAAGGTTACCGCCGTAATATTGTGTCGCACGTATTTGAAGCTGCCAAAATTGGTGTGATACGGTTAATAGAATGTCTGGTACGAAAATCCAAGTTAAGATTTATGTTAATAATATTGAAGGAAAATGTGATTTTTTCGTGTATTAAGTGTTTATAACCAAGGTATAAAACATGATTGTATTCTACATGTTTTGACAACTAGTTTTGTTAATCGTTTACACCAAAAATAAATTGTAAAAAAATATTACCATTTTTTTTTTGAGCGTGAAACATCTTCAAATAACTTCTCCCGCTCTGGACGGAGCGGGAGGGAAGGTCAGACTTTTACTGACTAAAAACCACCCGTGTTCTTTCAGTTTGTCTGTTGCCAAGGGTCCCGATATCCGTTTCGGACTTTCCCGCAACCGTGGCCAATATGATACCTGGTTCATACACGAAATGTAAAAAACATACGTGGAGTTATAGTGTTTAATAGCAGATGCTCCGGTGCCCCCTTTTTTTCTCCCTCTTTTCTGTCCCACTGCTGGGAAAAGGTCCCAAGGACTTCCGCATCTTCCTTTCGGCCGACTCTTAGGTAATAGGTAATACGGGCTGGTATCCGCAACTCCACGTCAAAGCGCGTATTTTGCGTATGGTCGGCCGACTCTTATAATTACTTTAATTAAATAATTAAAAAATATATATTTTTAATGTTCAGCTCAAACAAAAATCAGAACCGCCAATGCTTTCTTCAATAGGTATAAAGCACAGCACTGTTTTGTTTTTGTTTTCTACTCTGTTGTCTGTTGGGTAGAAGTTTCCCCCTATATTTTTCCAATTTTCTTTTTATTTTGCCTTCTCTGGCCAATCGGTCAAGAAAGAGTCCGAGCAAGTCCGAATAAAACATCCATTTTTATTTCCCAGTACTATTTTTAGGAATCCCTACTTTTGAATTCGGTGGCACATTTAAGAGGAAAGGCAATGTCTATCCGTCTGTCAGTTTACGTTTCGACACGTTGGGTCCTCCTGTGAGACCGGAATACGGGGATTGTAGATTTTTGACGTCATAATATGCGGTTTGCGGTTTTAAAATAAGCATATAATAAATATAAAACCGCAATTTAAGCTAACCGGGATGTAACCGGGGATGTACTTGTACCGTACTTTTTGGTTTACGCGTGTGCCGCCCGTTGTAATGGATTAGAATGTACTAAAAGCTATAACAATTAAGCATTAGTATTAAGTATTAGTTATCTGGCATTTTTGCTGAACTGGGCCTTTTTGGCGCAGCCGTGAGCCACACTCCACTGATAATGTCCTACACTATTACACTTTTTATTTGTGTGTCACTTTTTATTTTATTTTGTTATCTGCTGTAAATTATGTATATTGTGTGCCTTTTAGTCTGTGCTGAATAAATGTATTTTCTTTCTTTCTTAGTAGAGCATCTTTATAAAATACCTCGTTTGGGAAAGTAATACCTTCGTGCTTAGTTCTGCTGCTAAGGTATGTGGCGTTGTTATGTTCTGGTTTGGGCGTTACAGGCGCCGCTTTAATTACAGGTACATGCGACATTCCAACTTTGTCTCTAGGGTAGACATCACAATTGGGGCTATCGTTTTGTGCTCACCAGTTGGCGCCACTAACGAGTAAGGACAGTACCTACTCTTATTAGATATGTTTTGGATATGTTTAAGGACCCATTATTTTATAAAATGTTTATTTTATTACAGTTAAGAATATCAAATGAATATTAACATTATCATGTTCCTAAAATTGATAAGCATGAAGCAGATAAATATTATTCTTCCTCCAAATGTTACTAAATTCGATCCTGAGTTGTTACTGAATAATAGGTAAAAATCCCGCAAACAGTGAACGTTCAGTGACATTTAACATTTCTAGAGACCTCACTGTACACTAGCGCCTCTAGCGGCGAATTCAAGCGCGATAGTCCTCATTGCGATGCTTCTAGTATAATATAAACTCTACAAATAATATTTTATTTGTGTTTTTCAATGTTAGTGAAAGCCTTCAAAATAAAAATAAACACAAAAAATTGCTGCTCTTACAGCTCCTAAACCAGCTCGATTAGTCCGTAGAGATCATTTTCGATTAAGGATTTTATGCCACGTCGCAAAGCTCCTGAAAGCAAATTTTCTGGATCACTGGACAAAATAATGCTTAAAGATTGGGTCCATCGATATGACATAAAAGCGTTTTAGGTCAGGAGTTCATGGGATTGAGTGTTTATTCAATGTTAAAAGCCTGTTTTGGTAGACTGATTGAGATCTAGATCATCAATCTTAACACGAAAATCTTACCATTACTGCATTGGATGATCTTTAGGGTTTTTACCCGACTGCGGTGGAGCCCAAAAAGACGGTAGGCAATGTTTTAACATTTCTGCAGCTCAACTTGAAAATGGTCGCATGAGCTGAACTTACGAGTATCTAATATAAACTGCACCTTTTTAGAATGAGATAGACACAAGTTGAAAGAGTAGTATCAAATTGTTTGTGAAGATTTGCCTTAATTATTTTGCTAATATCTTAAATGATATTTTGACAGTGGAGAGGCATTATAAAATACAATAGCCGTAGATATATTTAGTAACCTATTCCGCTTGGCTATTGTTCAAGAGTCATAAAAAACCCTGTAAGAAATCGACACGTCTTTCACCTCTCAACGAGGCATCCTCACGATGACGCTTTAATTCACTTTTCGTCCAGCGCTCGGTGTGGTAACACGTCGCGTTTTGGTTTGCAATTGGTCAATCGTCATCCAGAGGATGCCTCGTTGAGAGGTGAAACACGTGTCGATTTCTTACAGGATTTTTATGACTCTTGAAGAATAGTCAAGCGGAATAGGTTACTAAATATATCTATGTCTATTGTATTTTATAATGGATTTCCGCAAAGTCAAGCCTGAATCAATTAACTAGGATAACCATTAGTGCAAACAGCATACAAATCGGTGCTGTATTTTTTGAGTTTATCGCGAACAGGACGACAGACAGACGCGGCGGAGGACTTCGTTATAATATGTATGGATTCAGTAGGTTTTTGCCTTACGCTTGGCGTGATTTACTTTCCTCATCTAAAACTTCAAGCAAACTAAACGCCTCTCTTTCGTAAACCTACTATTAGAGGCATAACCTAGAAATTTCCAAAGAATGTGAAACCATTCTTCCCTGGTGCTGTAATCTCAGTGCGCTTGTTACTCGCTATCACGCCCTAAATGATTACTCTACTTAGTCTACTTTCAGAAATCTTCGTGGGGTAGGAATAGAAACTATGCTTTTCTTATTTTAGCTCGTGGTTAATTAATAACAGCCGCACGGGTCGATCCATCAGGTTAAGCTACGCTTGCCGGAGTTGGTCCGTGGATGGGTGACCATCTTTACACTATAGAGACTCCTCCGTGCCTCGGAAAGCACGTTAAGCCGTTGGTCCCGGCTGTCATTCATAGATCTTTGAAAGTCGTTACGGGTCGTCAGAAGCCCGAAAGTCTGACAACCAGTCTTACCAAACCGTATCGTATTGCCCAGTTACTGGATTGTGGAGGTCAGATAGGAAGTCGCTCCATGTAAAATACTGGTATTCAGCTGCATCCGGTTAGACTGAAAGCCGACCCCAACATAGTTGGGAAAAGGCTAGGCAGATTGAGTATCACGGTTTCATGTCAAACTGTCAAACAAACTGGACACAAACTCAAGCTTTGTCAAACTTTTGCAAGTTTCGAATATTGATTAAGATGCTAATTTGTAAATAAGTATTAAAATATTTTTTTTTTTTGAATTTTTTGTTTAGTTTGTGCAGAATAAACAATTTTTATTTTTTCTTTCATACTTTAACAAACTTGTTCACTTCTAAGGCCAGTGGTCGCTCATTTAGTGCTAAAATAAATAAATAGGGCCACTTAGACCAAGACTATTTTTATGTAACTGATTCACTACCCAAGCTCCTTATTTTTATTTATTAAGTGGAAAGCTAGGATCACATCAGTGGATTTTCTCAACAAAAAATTGTAACTTAATATTCTTAATATTTAATCATTTGTATTCGTCTTTAAAATGTCCTGGTATTATTATGGGCTGTAATGACATGTAGATAGTACAACATATTTCAATATAAAATCATCATACACAACACGCATCACACAAATGTTGTACCTACATCGATGTGACCCTTCATACTTTCAAATCCACTTGAACCCGACTAAGTTCTGTAACAGCCAGCTCATCGATTTCAAAATATCTCGTCTAGAGTCTAGGTATCCCTCGACCTACAAATTAAATCAAGTATGTCTAGCTTGACTACGAATCTACGAGAAATCTATTTTAGCCGTATCTACGTCCGTATCTGTAGATACAGGACGGACGGATTCGTTCGTGGGTCGTTAAAAATGAAGATTGTATGAGATCGTGTGTCATATGGTTCGAGGTTAGATAGCTACTGTACGTTTTTTATTAACATAAAAATCTTGCTCGGAAAATGTCTTCAGTAACATAGCATGTTTTGACAGACACTATGTAAGTACTTGGAAACCGCATTTTTTATTGCATCTTTAGAGAAGAAACGTTTAAGTACCTCTTACAGTTTATCAGATTTTTTTTTTTTATTTGTTCAAGAAATTAATTATTATTTGATCAAGAGCTTAATTGGAAATTATTTGGTCAAGGGCTTAATTGGAAACACATAAAACATAATATCAGTGTAACAAGCGCACTACAACCAATGCTATTTCATAATAGCCAAAAGGCTAGTTGCTCGGACAAGGTCAAGCAAGGTCAAGACTCCTCAACTAACATACAAAACATACCTTTAACCTTCACTTTCATACAATGACCTAAATATGCGGCATCATAACGCTCACATACCACGAGGGTTGGCAGACATCTTGAAGTTTAATTCCATATCAGATATGTGGAATATGTTCAGGTAAGCAGCGTTTCCTTTGTGGCCAGGATCAAAGGATATACTTGGGTCGGTGCGGATTAATACAACATATTCAATAGTATATGCGAGGTACGTGTCGCTGGATGGGACATGGAAAAATGTTTGATTACAATTGATGAGTAAGCAGAAATTGTATGGAAGTTCTTGTTGTTTATTTTTATGTAGCTGTGGTGAGTTGTGTTTGTAAAATTGCACGATGATTGCAAATAATTTAATAATCTGTAATTCATTAGTCGTGAGTTCTTTGTTTTACTTTAAAATCACATATTTTTTACCAGTATATTCACGATGACTTAAGTCTCTCTGCAACTAAGTAATATGTCTAACATGTGTTTGCTTAAGAAAAATATCTTTGAGCGTCATACAAACGTGACCCGACCTTGTTTTGCAGGGATGCAATCTACTAACGACATGTCAAAACATCGCGATATTTTCTGCTATATTTTAGTTAAATATAAATGTAATATACAATATAAATCCACCGGAATAAATTTCCAAAATTAAGGTGAAAACCGTATCAAAATCCATTGTGCGACTTTGTTTGTAAATATGTGTAAAGATGTTGTGTATTACCTACTCTATATCGACATTGATTTCTCGTCGTTCAACATTTCAGATTCAGATTCATTTATTTGCGAAACCATGTGTAGATAATATACATGGTATGATGCATAATATAGGTGTTACAAGGTTTTTAAAAAACGTTTTTGAATAAGAGGGTAAGTTTTCAAATTATTAAAGAATAATAAATAAATCAACTGCGATTCAAAATAGATAGAAAAGATTCATTTTCAGTTTAAAATAAATAATCCGTGTCACTTCTAGCGGCTATTCATCTGTAATCTAATACGACCCACAATCTACAGAGATCGGATTATGACACTAAAATACGGGTCCTTTGATAACCGCAGCTGTTCCGCTATCAGGATTAATATTGGAGTTTTTATGTGAGCGTTCTTGTATTTCATGTTCCTAACGAGTTTTATTTCTATTATTCTATATTAATTCTGTATCATCTGTGTAAAACAGTGGCCCAGTGGTGACGCCGCGGCTTACAAGTCCGGGTCGTGAGTTCGAACCCAAGCAGGCACTTTGTGTAAATTATTTCATCACCACTGCTTTCAAAACGATGAAGGAAAACATCGTGAGGAACCCGGCATCAAAAGCCCAACGCCCCACGTGTTGGATTACAGCCCACTCCCTCTCACAGAAAGAGAAGGCCTGTGTCCCAGCAACACAGTTTATCTGTGGGAACAGACCATTAAAAAAAAAACTAAATTTGTAACATACCACGGATACTTAAATGAGTATTGATATATTAGTAGGTATATCTACTGGTATTCAGCTGCATTAGCAGACGTAGCATAGCGCTTTCTATCTCTACGAAGAATAGACATAGCTTTTTCTGTACAAAGTGACAGTTCGTTTCTTCATTTTTGACATCCACCGTAGAAATCTTTCAACAATCTGTAATTTTGTCTTTCATTTCAAACGATCTTTGTCTAGGTCTTTTTGTAGGTAGACTATTTCGGAAGAAAGTTTTCTATCCTTACTGTCAAAATCACACTGACAACCGATAAATCTTATGACAAAACAAAGAATTCTGAGTCGAATTATGTAAAAGAGTGAATTTCGTAAAAAGTGCAGTTGACTCTTTCTATTTTGCTGCCATCTCGTACTGTTTACTGTCTACAGGAAACGTCATTTTTGTCTACTCTTCCGTCAACTAAACGGTGCTCATGCTACGCCTGCTGGTTAGACTAGAAGCCGCCCCCAAAATAGTTAGGAAAAAGGCTAGGCAGATTAGTTGACATAAAAGCATATACTTCAATAACAACAACAAACAACTTTCCTTACATTTTACTACCAACTGATTTCATTCAAGTGCTGTTTCATATCTTAGTACACCTTTCAAAGCAACATCTCAACCAATTTCCCGTGAGGCGAAATACATTTCACCATCTCCACATTCTAAAATCTCCACGAAATATCTAGATTTAAAACTACGTTCTTACTGCCTTCACATTTCCTTGTAACGCTCAGTTCCGACATGACGTGTGAAGTCAGAATGTAGGTACAGTTGTGACGTCACAATATAGGTACAGACAGTGGCGACCTCATTACGGATGCGTGCAAATAGGCCGCCAAACAATCTTCGTGTATTGTTTATATTTCGAAATTATCTTGGAACGGCACGTATAGGGGTCGGTCAGTCTGTACATATGTTTTAGGTCAAAGGAATGTTTTCGTTGTTTTAAATTATATAATATGCATGCAATTTTCAGCAGCCCTGAGGAACGCCATATTCAAAGTCCGCATTTTCCCCAAAAAATGCGCAACTTTTAAAATAAAACTTGAGGTACGGAAAGCTGCAGAAATGAAAAATGCATTTTAAACAAAAGCTTTAAAATGTAACCGTTTATTTGAAATGACGAAGTTGAGGATTTACTCTTTGGAGTCAAAAGTTTCTTACCTGTTAAAGGCATGGAGCAGGAGGTGAACTCACTAATCACGACGTCCGTCATTTCGGCCGATGTAACGGTAATCTCCTGCTCCGTATCACCTACGGACATAAGATTAATTTGGAGCCCGAACTAAGATTTAATGACAACACGAATTAAAAATTGTCCCTACAAACGATGTCTCATTTGCCCGTTTGAAAAATTGAATTTGTCACTTGTTTTGACGGATCTACTTTCGGAAGGGGCCCGTAACTTCGTTGATGGACTGATAGTAGACCCCGGTACCTATCCTATACAGGCTGGATTTTTGAGACAGGCTGCAAATTCAGGCCTTATCCGCTTAACCTATAGGAAAACGTTCTTAGGAGACTGTCCTTAACTTTTTGAGCAATTCCTAACTGCATTCACCGATTTTGGAAAAATGGACATTAAACAATCAGCTACAAAACAACAATTCTGTGAGAATTGTTGTTTATTTTATGAATCCAATCGATGCAGTTTCCTATATAGATTAAAAGACTCTTTCGGACCAACCTAGGTAAATCGCAAAAAAACTTATCTCACACATGCCATACTTACTGCCCCGTCTCAAAAATGAACCGTGTTTACTGTGGACAGCTAGACGATCAAGCACTACCCTCTAATATCTATTACCTAGCCCAGCGTGATACCTAGACCTCTTCATCTCCCAGCTAAACCTACCACATATAGCTGTCCCATAAATCCAAGATTTCGGACAGCGAATTAATTAATTTATGTAAACTTTGTTCAGTAACTAGTTGTGAGTGAGCGTTCTTGAATGTTCGGTCATTAATCCACGCCGGGTGCTGCGTCCAAGTTATTGGACCGTTTGAGATTCAAGGAGTCTGCTAATGGTTTTAATATTGTCTACGGTCGTCTTGTCTTAATACGGTTATGTATTAAGCTTTTAAAATTGTGATAAGATGTCATTGTATTACTGTAGTTAGTGGTATCCATAGAGCTGATTAGGGACCTACATAATGTATATATTCAGCCCATTTTTATGCAACCATTCATACATTTTGTCATAGTCTTGTCTTTATTACCCCGCGGTTTCACCCGCATAATTTTGATCCCATAGGAATATCGGGATAAAAAGTATCCGTTGTTCTAAGCCAGGTCATAGTCTACCCATGGGACAAATGTCATCTATATCCGTTAAGCCGTTTTATCGTGAAAGCTCAAAAATCAAAAATCTCTTTACTTTTTCTTTTATTCAATGATTTTTATCCTTAAATGTAGATACTACCAATTTATATACAGTATTCAACCCAGGCATATCTTTTGGATACAATGTTTACGAATTTATACATTGAACCCAATATGAATCTATGCCGATTAAATCTACATGCAAACGCCGTTGAAGTGTTAAGTTAGATGAAAATGAAAAGTAGTAATACTGTAGTCTTTTATTCGCCCGGGAGCATAATCCTTACTGATTCCTTACTTATTACTTATATATTATATATAATACTAGCTTCCACCTGCGGCTTCGCCCGCGTGGTATGTCGATAAGAAGTAGCCTATGTCCTTTCTCAGGCTCAAGACTATCTGTGTACCAAATTTCATTTAAATCGGTTCAGTAGTTTTGGCGTGAAAGCGCGACAGACAGACAGACAGACCGACAGACAGACCGACAGACAGACAGACAGACAGAGAGTTACTTTCGCATTTATAATATTAGTTAGGATTATAAATGCGAAAGTTACTCTGTCAGTCTGTCTGTTGACGTTGTCTGTTGTTGTTGTTTGACGGCACGGTTGGCGCAGTGGCTCAGCGATGGACTGCTGCGCAACGTGTCGCGGGTTCGATCCCCGCACGGAACAAATATTTGTATGATCTGCAAGTAGTTGTTCCGGGTCTGGGTGTTAGTGTATGTGAGTTTCTATGTTTGTAAACGCACCCACGATACAGGAAGAAATTCTTAGTGTGGGGCAACGTTTTTAAAAAAAGAAAGAAGAAAGAAACCCTGACAAGCGCTTTACTTTGTTTAAATTATTTCATCACAACTACTCAAAACGTTGAAGAAAAACATCGTGAGGAAACCAACATGTCCTAGAGCCAAATATTCGAAGATACAACATCTACTAACCCGCACTGGACCCGCGTGGTGTATTACGGCCCACTCCCTCTCACTGAGAGGAGGCCCGTGTCCCAGCAGTGGGAACATTATAGCCTGACATTAATGATTTCCAAAGGCCGCCCAAAAAAGTCCAATAAACTCTATCTCTTTATGTGCTATTATGGTGCTGCCAACACAACAGCAGATTCAATTCACAATACCAACGACAAAAAAGCAAGTACCATCCGCCAAAATGAAATCACTTACAAATGCAAATCACAATTGCTGTACTATTTAGGGTTCTGTACCTCAAAAGGAAATAAACGAAACCCTTAAAGGATCACTAGTGTGTCTGTCTGTCTGTCCTTCTGTCAAAGCCAATATGTTCCGAATCTATTCTTCTTCTCTCCAAATCTAATCTTTTTTAATAATTAAAAAAAAAACTTATAAAGATATTTAAGAAAATTTACCATAACCCCTTATCTCCGAAGCAACGGAGCCTAAAACTTTGAAAAAAATACAGATAACGGTTCTTTACTCATAGATTATAGGAAAACCTATACGAAGTCTATGGTAAAAAAAAAACATGGTACATCTCTCAATATTGAGCGTACAAACTTACATTTGCAGTTGGAATTTATGGGAGATCTTGTTTTTCAACTACAATGTTATATTTTTTCTTGGGATAAATTCATTCCAACTACGGAACCCTTCATTGTGCGTGGTTCCGACACGCACTTAGCCGGTTTTTTCTCTGTACAGTCGCATCCGAAATAGACTTTTGTTACAATAAAGTGCTAACTGTGCTGACTGTATGCGAAAGTATTTACATAATTTCATTTGATATAACGTATACATAGTCCAACTTATTCGACAATTGTTGGTAAAGAACTTGACTGTTGGTGCTTATTTTGTATTTTTGTTAAAAGTTTTTGTATTTTTATGAGTCAAATATGAGAATGAAAAGACAGGATTTTAGCTTTTTCACGTCTGTATTCTGTGGTTTTCCTTTAATTACAAACACAGGGAAAATGAAATTGCATCAGTCAATTATATCTTCCCCGGATTCCGAAGCATATTGTCATGATTACTCTTGTTTAAGCCTCTGAACAACTGGCCGGAGCGCGCGCGCAACCAATTAACGAATTAGTTATTGAACAAAGTTGTTTACCGTTTAAAGCTAATTTGATACTACGCTATAATACCAGCTTCCGCCCGCGGCTTCGCCCGCGTGGTATGTTGATAGAAAGTAACCTATGTCCTTCCCCGGGATGCCATCTATCTCCTTGCCAAATTTTATAGAAATCCGTTCTGTGGTTTAAGCGTGAAAAGGTAACATACAGACAGACAGACAGAGTTACTTTCGAATTTATAATATTAGTATAGATTATATTATAGCGTAGTCTCAAATCAGAATCAAGTTTTCAGAAAAAATCTCACACACACAGCGAGACACAAAAGTTCAAGGCTGTTAATAAGGCATACAAGTGTTAAAGTTCAGCTTTATAAAGCCTCTGTATCTCATGCAATGTGGGACAAACACAAAGCAACAAAAACAAACAATGTGTGTGGTCTTAAACAATTTTCTTTCTTAATGGCCCCGTACCTATCTGTACTTGTAAAAGAAATCATATAGCTTTTCTGACGAAAATAAGCTTAGAAAGATCACGCCCCCGGAAGGCTTAGGCAGAGGTGTACCTATATTTCGCCAGTTATGTTTGAGTCCCATGTAATAGGAGGCTAGCCAATTGCCATCAATTGCCATCCTTTGCCGTTTTGAGAGCAGAGGTGATGAAATAATTTACACAATGTAAAGCGCCTGCCCCGTTCGAACACACGACCTAAAACTCGTAAGTCACGGCCTCCGTTACCACTGGGCCACAACTGATCTCCGTTGCCACTGGGCCACCACTGCTCTCGTATCAATACGCTCATCCCCTCTAAAAATCATCAGCCGGACACAAAACTAGACTCCAAGCTGCTACTGAGAAATTCCAGATGGAAAAAAATTTATAACACTTTCACCGACCCGGGAATCGAATCCAAGCCGCTAGGCCAACGAGGCAATCCACCAAAAATAAGCTTCAATGAATTATAAAACCCTTTCAAAAAAGCTACCAGCTTTCAGCAAAAGGCCCATATAAGCCCTTATAGACAGTTCAATCAACCTTGCATCCCCAATCAAATTCCAGGTTCATCCTTACCCAAGCTTTTACGGTACTGCCAACCACACGCCAGTGATAGCACTAGTACAATAAAAAACCAATCTTACTTCCACGACATAAAGGCGCTTTCAACATTACATTGTTGCCATGTGCGGTTTTGGTACCATCAAGATGTGCCCAGAAAGGAAATGCCCTAACAAAGTTACGAGCGCACTACCAACAAAATTTGTTTGTTCGACATTGCGCGGTTAGTTCGTGCATTATTCTATTAGGGCCCGCAGCACACGGTAATGGATCTACGGAAGCGGCTAAACTATCTCGCTCATAACAAACTGTGTTTGGAGTTTGTGGGCTTTCAGGGTAACACGAAGGGGTATTGTAGCTGCGTTGTGGAAGATAGAAAATAATACCATAGAGTAGTAAATTCACAAATAGCGATATAGGTGGGTGGGTAGATCTTGTAGGGCTTGTAGGTACACACGACGTCGCATTGTACGGAGGTACCTCTGAATTTGAAAAATAAGAAAAATTACATTTTGATAATAAGTGGGCCCAAAACCAGAAAAACTAGCTGTAGGATTCTTTTTGAATAGTCTTTGCGCTCTTCTGGGCAAAGGCCTCCCCTTTTTCCAATAATGCGATCTGCGACATCTTTTCCCCGTAAAATGTAACCCTAATTATTTCCGTTCTCGATAGCTACAAGCCATTCCCAAATACCCTTAAATAACCCAATAAGCTAATGTATACATAGATGCAATAACTAGCGAAGTGGGATCGCGGTCTTAGGCTGTTCACACACATTCGGGCTCCTGCTCAATTGAAAAACGTGACGACGAATAATAAGCAGTGTGCTCTAACGTTTATTTTGTAAACAACGTGTGATCCACTTGTTGGGTACATGACCTAATAAAGGAGAAAGATACTGTACTTAACTATTTGTTGCTTGTATTTGGAGCGTCGTGAACTAAGGAAAATAAAATAAAATCACTATTAAATTACCTCCCTTTTTTTTTGAGCTTGGTAAATCGTCAAGTGACTGACTAAAACCCACCCGTGTTCCTTCAGTTGCCTGTTGCCAAGGGCCCCGGTATCCCTTTCGGACTTTCCCGCAACCCTGGCAGACGATTAAATTACCCACAAGTCTGAAATCGCCAACCCCTTCTTGAGCATCGTGGTGACCAACGCTCGCACCTTCCCTGTTTAGGAAGAGGCCTTTGCCCTGTAGTGAGATAATTAGAGGCTGGTATTATTATTATCCTATTAGCGACGCGCTCCCGCTTCACACGGTTTTTACGACTTGATTAATCATCGAGCAACTTAATATTAACGTGTTATACACATAAACCTTACCGGAATAAATTCTCTAAACGACACGACGTTTTCACGACGGTGAAAACCTTATAGGAACCTATAACCAGCGGATGATCAAGACGCTTCGAACGATACCTCATTTGTCAAATCATGATGTGATGAGTAGTTTAGAAGTTATTAGGGGAACAGATGAACATACAAACATAAAATACATACATACATACATACCGGTCAAAATCATAACCCTCCTCTTTGCTTCGCCGTAGTCGGGTAAAAAAAATGACTTCGGCAACTACAAACATATTGTATTTATACCAGTGTATTCAAAACCATTTATTCCCAAAGCTTAATAAAAAAGAAATCCATATAATATTTATTAGCGCGGATACGACCTACATAAGCCTAATATATTTTATCTCGTTTCGAACGCCGCCCGAAGCAGTTAATGAAAAATCGATATTAGGCTCGCGTGGAGTCGGCTACCTAATTACTGACTTAGCAGGTAAACTTGCTTAGTGATAGTATACCCTATGTTTAGTTTAGCAACTATTTGGTAGCTTTGCAAGAAACTTGCACGCATGTTTGTTTTACTTGCAGGCTTGTTTTGCTTGCATGCTTCTTTACAATAGTAATTGACAAGGTTCAAACAAGCCTACATCCAAAAAAAATATCTCGCTACCTAATTACTGACTTAGCAAGTAAAATTGTTTAATGGTAGTGTAGGTACTGTTTTAGTTCAGAAACTTTTCAAGTTGCAAGAAGCTTGCATGCATGTTTCTTTTTCTTGCATGCAAGTCATTGCCATTCTTTGCAATAGTTGGCAAGCTTCAAAAAAGACGACATGCAAATAATTTTTCTCGCGTGGCTACCTAATTACTGACTTAGCAGATAGACTTCCTTGGTGATAGTGTACTTGCTAGTTAAGATACTGTTTGGCGGGTTTGCAAGAAGATCGCACGCATGTTTGTTTTTCTTGCATAATGTGAGAAACGCAGTTCTTTTCAAAAGTTAGTGAGATGCAAGCATGCGTGCAAGTATGTTAGAAAATAATTTTACAGTTTCCTGAATTTATAGCAGCTACCTATGCTAAACAAATTAAGAAAAATGTCTCGGACGTAGCAACAAAAAACCTTGTTTTCAAACAACATTAAAAAGGAACGCATCAATGATATACAAGAAAAAAATCTTATCCCCCTTTTTACAACACCAATCTTATAAAAAAAGTTTACAGTTTAACTTTATGATCAACCCTTTATTTACGAGCTCATAAAATCGCGATACATTTTCTTATTTCACAAAGACACTTCGTTGTAACGGTTAGCCATAACGTATGCGTAAAAGTCACAATTCGAAGCACCATTCCAGCCTTTTGGTTTTTGAAGTACCTATTTTACTAGCTACGTTCATTGAGCAAGCAACCATATACAAAATTTAACACAAAGGTGTTGTTATATCTAAGGGTGTGGTACAGATCATCAAGCTCGGAGGAGCTCGTGGCTAAGTAATAACAGCCGCACAGGTCAATCCATGAGGTTAAGCTACGCTTTCCGGGGTTGGTCCTTGGATAGGTGACCATCTTTACATACCGAGACTCCTCCGTGCCTCGGAAAGCACGTTAAGCCGTTGGTCCCAGACGCCATTCGTGGATCTCTGACAGTCGTTACGGGTCGTCAGAAGCCCGAAAGTCTGAGAACCAGTCTTACCAAGGGGTTAGTACCAAGGGAAAGTTATTATCATCAATGATATCTAATAGGTTGTCTGTCGGATCAGTTTTTCACCCACTTCCCGCACGCTGGTCTAGTGGGTCTAGTCATGGATTCAGTTTCCAGGTCGTGCAAAGTGTTATTGGGCCCATGATCGGGGATTTCTTAGTAGCAGCCGGAGTCTGGATTTGTTATTACATGGGATGTGTATGTTTGTTTGTATTATTGGATGGATGATTTGTGTATTTATATCTGTAATTTTTATGGTGTACATAAAAGTATTCTATTCTATGACGGAACTTAAACTGTTATTTGTAGATCTTTGACAGTTGTTACGGTTCATCAGAAGCCCGAAAGTCTGACAGCCAGTCTTACCAAGGGGTATCGTGTTACCCGGTAAGTGGTTTGTTGAGGTCAGATAGGCTGTCGCTCCATGTAAAATACTGGTATTCAGCTGCATCCGGTTAGACTGGAAGCCGACCCTAACATAGTTGAGAAAAGGCTAGGCAGATTGATTGATTGGTACCTACAGACCACCAAACTGAAGGACATTCTCCATGGGACCAACACCGTAAGACTAGAGATATTCCTTCCCAGAGATTTCACTTCTTTAAGGTCGTTTTTAACCCCCGACTGAAAAAGAGGGGGTGTTATAAGTTTAACGTGTGTATCTGGGGTCTGTCTGTGCCGTCGTATCTGCCAAACGGCCGAAATAATTTTGATAGCTGTTAAAAAAAAAGAAAACTTTTATTAGATGCTTTGTTTAAAAAAAAAAAAAAAATTAACTTGTTCAGTCTCAAAAACCTCATCTTACCTAATTTTACGATGGAAATTACCAGGGCTATGTCAATTGACAAGGACCGAGTTTAATATAATAATATCCAAATGCAAAAGTATTTGTGTTATAGTATTAATTTGTTGAAATATTAATACAATACAACTACCGCCAGTAAATTAACTGACAACTGTCAGGTGCTTCTACTAATTTTACAGTCCACATTTGGAATTCTATTGATCGAAGCACCCAAAACCCATTTGACAAAAAATCAATCCGTTTAATCAAATCACTTCTGCCATTCTTTAACAGTTGCATGGCTTTAAAATTGACACACCACTTCAATTTGCCGTAATTGAAGTGTTAAGTCAATTTAAAAAACAATGAATTTCCGAGATTGTATAAAAAATAAAATTGAAAATAACGATGCAACAAAAGTTCCTGAAGTGAACATTGAGTAAGCGTCTTGTATCGTGCGATAGCCAAGTTGAGCTGTTACCAACTAAAACTTCCAGATCGGCAAGATAAATAAGGTGGCTGCAATTTAAAACTGGGTTCCTTGACAGCAATTTTGCAACTAGTAACTTGCAGGCTTGCAGGGTTTTGTTGCTCAGTAGTTTTTATGTGTTAGTTGGAGCATTTGTTACTTAATGTTGCTGTTTTTTACGTTGGCAAAAAAATCGTGCCTGTTTTGAAACTTATTTTAGTGAGTCCTCCTCCTTTTTGAAGAAGTCGGTTATAAAAAACAACCAATTTCCAAAAAAAATAAAAATAACTTTAATTTCGGAAGTCACGTTTTGTTTTGGAAGTCGGTTGTTTTTTTTTCTGCAAAAAGTTGTTTTTATTCACTTTTTAGTTGTTTTACCTACCCAACACAAATTCGAATACCACTAATCCCATAATCGTGGAAAAAAAAGAAAAAAAAACCATACAGTCGAAATGAGAACCTTCTCCCTTTAGAAGTCAGTTAAAAAGCAAAAGGAGGAGAAGGAAGGAGGAGGCGTCGAACTAGTCCTCCACATCAATGTCATCCGGAAACGTACCTTAAAAGACATAACTTTTGAACGTCCTTTTTTAACATATTTCAAAGAGAGATTCGTGAAGACATCTCATCAAAAAGTATGATCGCAACTTTTCCACTTCATTATTATTTTATAATATCTTTCAACCTTAATCTCTGTAAATAATTTATAACTCGACTCGCGATATTTTGTCCTTGTTAGCCTGCTTTTTTTTGTACACCGAAGATTATAATCATTGAAGCTCGAATTACCTTAAAGAATGCACAGTCACGGAGCTCGTTTGCCCTTCTTGAATTTTATTTGAAAAAGTTAACGGAAAAACGTTTGAAGTAAATAAAAACCGGGCAAGTGCGAGTCGGAGAGACGAAGGGTTCCGTACTATTAACTATAAAAACGGCAAATAAATCACGTATGTTGTATGTGAGCCCCCTTATACAGGGTGTAAGGGACAGCTCTCAGCAGACTGATAGGATGATTTCAGCATATCATACCACGACGATCGGTACATGAAATTATTTCAGGAACGTTAAGGGAATCCAATAAACCTGATTTCTATTATTATCTCACGCGCAATGTATCGTTACCGTGGCAAAACCCGCGTATCCGCACTCCCCGTTTCGAAAGGGGGCGCGCTCGAGTATTTTAACATGCATTGTTGGGTTTTTGATTATAGCTGTTTTATTTACATAAATGGAGTGCTGCGTAAAGAGTTACATTGAAATAAAGGAATAGTAACTGAAAAAACGATAAAAAAATGCAAACGTTCCTGAGAAAATTTCCGGTGGAATATGATTCAAAATAAGGAGCTGAATGTCCCCTTTTAATTTGCGGAGGACTGTTCCTTACACCCTGTATATTAATTTTATTCCGTTTTTTAGTATTTATTGATATAGCAGCAACAGAAATACATCATCAGTGAAAAGTGAAAATTTCAACTGTCTAACTATCACGGTTCATGAGATACAGCCTAGTGACAGACGGACGGACGGACGTACGTACAGCGGAGCCTTAGTAATACGGTCCCGTTTTACCCTTTGGGTACGGAACCCTAAAAATCGTGATGTTGAAAGAAAAGAGTTTTAAGTTAATTCCAAGTGAAGTGCATGCCTTTCTCCAATTGCATGCGGAGTCACTTGACTTCTTGTCGTTTTATCGAGATTTTTATAACCGTCTTTTCTTTGTGCAAGCGATTTTACCATAACTATAATTAAACAATCACATAATTTTAGCTAGAATCATAAACTCAAAAATGAATATCATTACATTTACGGTTTTATGTGGCAGTGCTACAGGCACCCTTCAAAATTATTATATAAAGACAACGTTTTGGAATCGGCAGTCGGATGCCAACAAGGTGATCCTCTCGGGCCAGTTATTTTCAGCTTGGCTATCCATCCTATAATAGAACAACTAAATTCAAAATTTAATGTGTGGTATTTAGACGATGGTACACTAGGAGGTGACGTGGACACCGTTCTAAAAGATCTACAATTCCTAAAGCAGCAGTTCCAATCCATCGGCCTTGACCTAAACAACTCCAAATGTGAAATTTACCTTTGTGACGACACCGACAGACAATCGACCATACAGAAATTTAATTCAATAGCCCCGAATATCAAAGTTTTGGAAAAAAGTTCACTGCACCTCCTAGGTTCCCCAATCCTAGAAGATAGTTTTTCACCATTTGTCGAGGCAAAAATTGAACACTTTAACGATATTTCGGACAGACTCTCTAAAATTAATCTACATTCGGCATTCACCCTTATCAGACATTGCTGTTTCGGTCCAAATTTTATGTATTTTCTCCGCTCTTCCTCTTTATGGAAGCAGTCCAACCTTTTAGACAAAATCGATCATATTATTCGAAACACTTTAACATCCATTTTAAATGTGGCACTGGACGACCGCGCGTGGCTTCAAGCCACACTACCCATTCGTTTTGGTGGGCTCGGCGTCCGCAAAATTTCCAGTGTAAGCCTACCGGCGTTCCTGTCCTCGGTCCACAGCACCGAAAAGTTAACGTGTGGGTGAATGGGAGTCGGGCCTCTGGCTTCAGGCGCTACCGTCACCCAACATAGGTACTATGCTGGGTGACACCACATTCCGGCTCGCTACATGTTTGCGTCTGGGCGCTCCTTGCGGTGCTCCACATCGTTGTCAATGCGGTGAAGGAGTCGACTGCCTCGGACACCACGGCCTATCCTGCAGCAAGAGCGCTGGTCGGATGGCCAGCATTAATGACATTATCCGTCGGGCTCTTGTCACCGCCGGGGTGCCAGCTGTGTTAGAACCCAACGGCTTGGCACGCGACGATGGGAAGAGGCCAGACGGAATGACCATAAGGCCCTGGAAGTTGGGTAGACCTTTGGTGTGGGACGCAACCTGTGTCGACACCCTCGCGCCATCCCATCTTCCTAGCACGGCGAGCTGTGCTGGGACAGCTGCTTCAGGAGCAGAAAACCTCAAACGGCGCAAATATAACAACCTTATTGAGAGCTATATGTTTGAGCCGTTTGGGGTTGAAACACTAGGGCCGTGGGGTCCGAGTGCTTATCGAGTATTTCGGGACATCGCTAAGCGATTGGTCGACTCTTCACGTGACCAGAGGGCTGGCCTATTTTTAGCCCAAAGAATCAGCATTGCCATTCAACGTGGCAATGCTGCCAGCCTTTTGGGCACCTTTCCCATTGACAGCGATGCGGATGAATTCTTTGATGCTCAATGAGCCCCTCCCCTTTATTTTTTATTTTTAATTTGTTATATATGTAATTGTTTTTTAGTTAATTTAGTATAATAAATGTAATGTAATTTAAACTATAATTACAATTACACAATAATTATTCTACAGTCAACTTATTTTGTATTGGAATTACATAAAATATTAAATAAAATTAAAAATAAAAAAAAAAGAAAAAAAAATCATCACGGAAAAAATGTTATTTCATAATTACTTTTTTAAAAGACATAATTATGTAAGTAGGTTCCTACATTATTATTGCAGTTTTAAGAAATATAATCCGTACTAATATAGATAGATAGATAGATAGAATACTCTTTATTATGTACACCATAAAATATACAGACATAAATTAGAAATAATAAAAACTAAAATATAAATATAAAAAATATTAAAAAATATTAAAATATTTTATTTAATATTATAAATTCTAAAGTAACTCTGTCTGTCTGTCTGTCTGTATGTTACCTTTTCACGCGTAAACCGCTGAACGGATTTCGATAAAATTTGGCAAGGAGATAGATGGCATCTTGCGGAAGGACAAAGGCTATTTTTTGTTTCAAAAATAATCCTATAGGGGGTGATATAGGAGATGAAGGTTTGTATAAGAAACCACGCATTTGTTAAGTATCCCGGTAGTGTTTTCCCGTGAGACGATATCCGACATCCATGCGAGCGAAGCCGCGGACAAAAGCTAGTTATGGCATATTTTACTGACATAGAGCCAATGATCATATTTGTTTACTGACATAGAGCCAATGATCATACTTGTTTACTGACATAGAGCCAATGATCATACTTGTTTACTGAAATAGAGCCAATGATCATACTTGTTTACTGACATAGAGCCAATGATCATACTTGTTTACTGACATAGAGCCAATGATCATACTTGTTTACTGAAATAGAGCCAATGATCATACTTGTTTACTGACATAGAGCCAATGATCATGCTTGTTTACTGACATAGAGCCAATGATCATACTTGTTTACTGAAATAGAGCCAATGATCATGCTTGTTTACGCGAACAAGCGATAATCTAACGAAAACGAAAATTTTGATTGTTGTGTTGCGAAACAATGGATGGACGTACAAACTTTGAGGAGAAATTAGATAGACGACAGTTTGTATTAGGGAAGGGTGCACAATACTGGTTTGATGCGAATCGAGGCTTGAAGCGGGATTTTCACTTGTTTCTTAAAGTTTTGGAGCACAAGTTTCACGAGCGACGCGAACATACACTATACGCCATCTTCGTTTTTCTATCGTTCAAATGTTGCGCCGAAATTGCGCGGGTTGGCGCCACTTGATGTCGTTGTCTTGCTCCCACGCGAACGAAAGGTAATGTGCGGGAACGGGATAGAGGGTGGGAACTAGCAAACCAACTGTATTTATGAATAAATTCGTATACCAACATACCGAAAATGTAAAGAAGTGACAATATTACAAAACTATAATTCTAGTCGAATCAGCGCAACCAATACTTGTCATCAGCCTCATCCTCATAAAATACCTAAACATAACACAAAACAGAAGCCTAAAACTATAAATTATGTATGTAAACATCAATATAAAAATATATGGGAAGAGCTCCTTGACTATAAAATTTTATAAGGTGTCTACAAAAAAACTTGAATAAAACCGTATGAGCAATATATGAAAATATTCACGTCCCATCGTTATTGGTACTTGTGATGACAGCCTAGAAATAGAATATGCAAACTGCTTGGAGATAGCATAACATGACATCACGCCTTTAATCCCCGAAGGGTTAGGCAGAGGTGTACCTATTATAGTGCACCCACATTTCGCCAGTTATGTTTAAGACCCATATAATAGGAGGCCGAGCCTATTGCCATTTACCGGGCACAAATACAGACAAAATACTGAGAAATTAGGAAAATATTATGAATCATCGTAAAATGTCACAAACTGATATTTCATAATATGATCTGAGTGGAATTCATAATACGAAATAATTCATCTGTTTGAGAGTTTTCTATGTAAAATTGTCCACAAAATATGAATTGCTTTTGTGTAGGAATTGTTAATGACAGCTGGGAATTCAGAAAATCAATTGCTTTTAGAGGAATTGCTAATGTGGCTGTTTTAGGCCCCCAGATGGAAAAACCCAATAACACTGCCCGACCCGGGAACCCAAGACATGAGGTCTGAGGGTTCCCGGCTCAGTAGTAGAAATTGTGACCACTAGACCAACGAGGTGCTGGCAAACTGGTAGGTACATAACAATGAGAAATTACTTCTGAAGGCTACGGGACGAGCTGCTTCTCCCACAAAAATCTGTACGTCACCTGTTCCCACGTCACCAGTCCTGACTCTCTTCATATTTTGACTGTCGAGACCAAAACTACAAACGTCGTATACAGGGAGCTTTATAAAAATGTGGCCGTTATCGTAACCCGCCCCGCAGTTTCACCAGCATTAGTCGTGATCCCGTGGGAATATCGGGATAAAAATATCCTATGTCCTAACTCAGGTCATGGTTTACCCATGTGATAAATTTCATCCAAATCTGTTCAGCCGTTTTAGCGTGAAAGCGTAACAAACAAAGAAACTCATAATATTATTATTAGTTTGAATTGTACTAGCTGTTCCCCGGATCTGTATGCAGGATAATATTTTAATTTAACTTTACTATATACTATCTGTATATAGTAAAGTTTTGATTGCAATAAGTTTGAATTGAAAGCTAAGCTGATGGAATGGCTACTTCAACAGGACTATACACAAACTGAATCTCTGCTAAAATGTTTTGCCTGATGTTGCCGTATTTCTGCTTTTACTCCCTCACATATAACACCTCACACTCATTACTCCCATACAAAAACTCACCATACGTATAGATACATACAGACATACTCACACACATTCACCCTCTCACATACATAAGTCTTAAATTGTTATTACATTATTTTTCCTTAAATTTAATATTTTTCTGTTAAAAGTTATAAGATTGTTAAGTTGTTTACACGTACCTACTATAAGTTGGCACAGTCCGCAGTTGTTTGATGCCTATTTTTAAATAACCTCACAGCTGAACACTGTCTCTTAAGATACAGGTTATCCTAGTTTGAGAGGCAGGGCTCACAATATCTGTATACAAACTACTGCAGCGTTATTTAGTTTCATGTTAAACAGTGTATACTAATGTTTAATTCTTGTGACAATAAACTATTTTTTTTTTTTTTTTTTTTTTTTGTAGGTGTAGGGTATATCAAGTATAGGGTATACTTTTCGGCTTAATTCTATCAACTTTCCAATCGGTTCGACAATCTTAAAGTAACAAAGAATCTGACTTTTGTATTTCTAAATCGATTAAGTGGAAAAATTTTCAATTCAAGGCATGCCCAAAAATTAAATTAATAATTTTTCATTATTATATTTATTCTATATTTTTGCCTGATGTTCTGACATACCACACAAAAATGGAAAATAACAATCAGAATTGTAATGAAAAATGCCGAAGATTTCATGAACATGAAAAGATAGAAAATGAGAAGAAATAAAAATGTACTTTAGTAACGACCGACGACTATCGCTATATTTCTTATACCTTGCAAAGTTGACTCGATCACAATTCTATTTTACTTCATAAACGTCTTACCGCAAGGATTCTTACAAAGCGAGAAAGTTGAAATAAGTTGTTCAGAAAATCCGGTAACATTTCTTTCCTAAGAATGTTCAGTAAAACACAGCTTCTTGTTGGATACATTCGTACTAAATCTTGTATCCTTTTTTTCAACATAAGCGCTTCTTCCGCGATTTCGTCTGCGTGGAGGTTGAAAATTACTTCACAAAAGTATAACCGGGATTAAAAGTCTATCTTATGTACTAAAACAGGTCGTGGTCTACCTATGTGGCAAATTCAATCGAAATCTATTCAGTCGTTAAGGCGTGAAAAGGTAACAGACAGAGTTACTTTCGCATTTATCCTAGATTATAATGAGCAATAATTATTTGTATGTATATTTGTAATCACGTTCTCAAAAACGGCTCTCACGCTTTGAATGAAATTTGCAATATAGGGGTTTATGGGGGCGAAAAATTGATCTAGCTAGGTCTCATATCTGAGAAAATTCATTTTCTCTATTTTCACCCGAGCAGAGCTCGAACTCCCAGGTATATAAATATAAGTAATTCGTACGCAGTAAGGATTTCTTACATTTTCTAAATAATAATAAAATAATTTGATTGTTCCAGTCATTGTCATGTCAATGGTTATGGCAAAAACGTACCTTAGTGCATACTATCAAAATACATTATCATGAATGAAACATTATTATGCGCAAGAATAATTATATGCTATGCAACGGCCACAACTCCTAAGTAATTTTTGTCGCAGTCAGTAAAAAATGGCTTAATGTGAATAATATTATACCACACTAATATGCTTAATTAAATCATTACAAATTAAAGACACAAATTAACATAAAGTGACATGCAAACATTCGATTTAAAAGTGACCTTTTAACGAACATTATAAAAATGAACATGATTGTTATACCACATTATTTTATTTCTAAGCAAGTAAAAATTTAAGAAAAGTCAAAGCAATTTTTATAATGTTCGTCTCGTTTTCAGCACGGACCCTTTTGAAACGTGAAAATAAACATGAGTAATTCATGGAGTTTGTATACTTAAATTACAACGTAACGTACCCACGATTTGCAAGCAACAATGCTTTACCTTACAACTATGTCAATACACAACCAACTTTAACTTTTCTGTAGTAGAGTCTATTTTCACTCTAATTGCAGCGCTTTGTTGTGCCCGTATGATGAGTGTACTGTACACACTTTGGCCACAGTTTTGCGGCGTGCGGCGGGCCTTATGTCTCGAAATTTATTTTCAAAAAATGTGCAAAAATGCTTGTTTTTGGAGCTTTGTTGGTCTCTGTATTTTACAGAGCTTATTTTTTTAAAGAATTGCTGCGTAAAAAAGTGTAACGTAACTTCAACTCGCTTTCAAAACACAGTTTTAAACTGCTGACAAATGCATACTCGTAGAATAAGGCCGCTTGTAGGTACACGCTAAGACAAGTCGGCCGGGTTTCTATACACGAAAAAAGTCTTGTCCGCAGTAGACCCGACGCGCGAAGTTGCTGCAGTGCGGAAGGGGGGCGGGGTAGGCACGCTAAGAAATTTCACCGTGTCTGCTGCAGATAGGACCAATTCATCATGTACACGACAAGAATTTTGTTGGATCTAGGCACTAAAACCCCCCGCTCCCCTTCCGCACCCCTTCCGCACCGCAGCAACTTCGCGCATCGGGTCTAGCGCAGACAAGATTTTTTTCTTGGTCAGCGCCGAAGTAATATACACAGTTCGTGTGTAGAAACGACACGAATTCTGGCATAAGCCCGGCGACTTTTCTTAGCGTGTACACACGGCTACACATCAAGCTATACATTTCCAGTTTATGCTGATCGCGCATTGTATAGGATTTCCGTACAATGCGAAGTCAGCTTATACTAGTGGACAAGCGGCCTTACTTGTTGAACTTTTAAATTACTGCTGGTGAAATTGCAGGCTCGCAAGACTTTTCAGCTTAGCTAAAATTGGCAACGTACCTACAAACTCTTGCCAAACCTAAAGCAAGTGATTACTGCCACCTGTCGGTATCATTTTCCATCAGTAGGCTCGTTACTCTAGTTACCAACTAATTTAATTATTGAATTATTACATAACATAGTATAACATCACGCCTGCACTCCCCGAAGGGTTAGGCAGAGATGAGTACACCCACATTTCGCCAGTTATGTTCATCATTATTATCTCAGCCGAAAGATGTCCACTGCTGGACATAGGCCTCCCCCAAGCGACCGGTTATGCGCTTCCCGCATCGAGCGAATTCCTGCTATTGTGCAGTTTATATTTAAGTCCCATGTATAGGGGCGATGAGGTCACCGATGAGGTGGACCGGCCAAATAAAATCCGTGGTTGGAGGCCCTTTAAATGAATGCGCCAGACTGTCATGTAACAGAACCAGATGGAGAGAGATTGTGAGGCGGGCAATGACTACACCTGCGATTGGACCAAATTCATTGTGAGCACGACCGCTCTGTCAAGAGCGAAACGAAGAAGAAGAAGAATAGGGGCGAGCCTATATTAAACATTAATAAAAACAGAAGCATAGAACAAATACCCATATTCAAGAAGATTTTTCCATGGCCGGCCAGAGTCAGGATCTGTCCCCAGTTGATCGCAAAATGACGGCCCCCTATTACAAAGGTCTTCAAAAAAAACTGATGAAATGTGTCTATACTAAACACTTCTGCCCAACATCGCTGAATATAGGCGTGATTATGTAACAAAAACCTTGACCCAATAACGAACAAGTCACAAACTATTAAAGTCTTCGGTTCAAAAAGGGATCGCCCGTTATACCCGCAGAAACCACGTTATACAAACAAGGGCGAGATGGATTAGAACCAAAACTTCGTTTACGTCAACAAGTGGAACCACAAAACAAATTTAATAATACAGTTCTAATGTAGTGATTGTTTGCTAATGTATTTAAGTAACTAATCATCTGCTTAGCCTTTTCCCAACTACGTAGGGGTCAGCTTCCAGTCTAACCGGGTGCATCTGAATACCAGTATTTTACATGGAGTGACTCCACAACCCAGTTACTGGGTAACACGATACCCCTTGGTAAGACTGGCTGTCAGACTTTCGGGCTTCTGACGACCCGTAAAAACTGTCAAAGCTCTACAAATGACAGCCGGGACCAACAGCTTAACGTGCTTTCTGAGGCACGGAGGGGTCTTGGTATGTAAAGATGGTCACCCATCCACGGACCAAGTGCGGCAAGCGTAGCTTAACTTGATGGATTGACCCGTGCGGCTGTTAGTTACTGGGTTGTGGAGGTCAGATAAGCAATCGCTCCTTGCATCCGGTTACACTGAAAGCCGACCCCAACTAAGTTGGGAAAAGGCTAGGCACGCTTCTACTTGACGATAGTTACCTGTTTTATTACGTCATGGATCATATTCCATCTTCGCTTTTTCTGATCCTATCCAAACTTGAGACCACACATGTTATGTTGTACCACAAAGTTGAACTCTATGTTGTTGTAGAATTGCCAATTTTCAGCTTGGGTTGGCTATCCTATTTTATGCTCCGTTACATTATTCAATAAGCATGTTATATTACTCTGCTTGGACGGTATGGTAAATGATTTGGTAAATTCGCCATGTGATTTGCCTAGAGGGCTTTATTTTAGATTCTTGAATGTGTACTTTTAAACTGACTACAGAAATATAAAAAAACTGTAGATTTTTAGAAACATAAAACAATCATCTCAATATACTTAAAAGTTTTTAAAACTATGATTATTACTTTAACAATCATATTTTAATTTTTTCCATACCATGAATAATTATAGTTTTAATAAAATGATAGAAATCAGAAAACACTCGAATATTTCGTAAAAAGGTTTATAAAAACTCCTTTAATATAAAAAAAAACAATGTAATAGAAAAACATTTGATCCTCGGTAGGTGTTGTAAAGTCGATGTTAGCCTTAACGTGTAATCCTTTTTTTACACCGGACCGTTTATCCGGGCTTAGGCGAAGCCTAAACTTACGGACGGTTTTTCCAAGTGGTGTATTCGGCAGTATTTTTTTAACGCTAAAAAAAGAAAATGGGTTTCAGATTGTGTCGAAAATAAAGACATCCGAAGAATGAAAATGTTTTTTAGACTACTGTTTGTATTTTGAAATGAAGGCTTAATGTATAGTAGCTACATTTATCCTTTACTGAATGACCCAGTGAACTTTGTACCACGTGAGACTAAATTTCGATTTTATCTGTTTTCGGCCGTACCTTCGGTTTTTCCAAATTTCCTTTTTCTGACAATTGATTTTTATCGATTTAAAAATACGTCTATTAGGCTGCCTGTCCACCGGAGCTGAGCGAGGCTGCGGAGCGGAGAAACGGAGCAATATTAACCAATAGTATTGAACAAAATCTTATTGGTTAAATCCTATTGGTTAATATTTTTCCGTTTCTCCGCTCCGCAGCCTCGCTCCGCTCCGGTGGACAGGCAGCCTTAGGCTTGGCGATATGTAAATCTACTAAAAAAAACATAATAATACAAGATATACCTATGAAAATAATAATACATACTTATGTATTACTATGAGTAGTGGAAGCCTAGTGGTAATGGCCGCGACTTATGAGTTGTAGGTCGTAGGTTCGAACCTTGACAGGCGCTTTACTTTGTGTATATAATTTCATCACCACTGCTCTCAAAACGGTGAAGGAAAACATCGTGAGGAAACCGGCATGTCCTAGAACCAAAAATTTGAAGACATGTGACATCTACCAACCCGCACAGGGCTCGCGTGGTGTTTTACGGCCCCCTCCCTCTCACAGATAGAAGGCCTGTGTCCCAGCAGTGGGAACATTATAGGCTGAATAGGAATGTATTTCTAGCTTCTGCTCGAGGCTTCGCCCGCGTAGTTGGAAATTATCCCACGGGAACGTACTACTGGGATCCTATGTCCTACTCCAGGTCATGGTCTACCCATGTGCCAAGTTTCATCCAAATCCGTTAAGCCGCGAAAGCGTGGAAGCGTCACAAACAAAAAAACAAACTCCTTATTCTATTACTTTAAATCCTTTGGAAATACATAGGCATAACTGTCGGACGAAGTCAAATAACAGGACTTCAAATAAACATTAAATTTAAAAAATACCAGTTTACATGGGCCTCAAATATAACTGGCAAAATGTTCACTAGTGTACTATGGGTAACCTTTCGATTTTTTAGATTATTTTTTTTACATTTTCTATTTTGCTAAGTATTTAACTGGTACTTGTTGAGAGGCCTACACTGTCCTCCCATACCTACCTAATAACACTGTAATTCGAAAATATTGTAACAGCCAATTATTTTTAAGGGGGAGTAGTTTGACAGCAAAAAATCATATTTCACCCGCGCAACCCTTACCTATCCCTCTCATTAAACACGACGAAAACAAAACACAATGCCTTCCCGCCAGCAGAAACTTTTCGTCTGGCGTTTATAGAATTCGAATTTCAATCTTCTGTAGTTTATTTTGCTTATACGATACGCTAAGCTTGAATTCAGAACTATAGATCATGTTCATGTTTTGGAACTAGAAACTCAATGTTGACGTGAAAAAGTTCAAATTTAAATGTTACCAAATTTTATTTAGGACCTTGTACAATTTGTACCTAATGACGTCTTTGTGGAAAACTGTGTTACCAAGTAATAAATATAATGCTATATCGTGGATTTCTCTCTTTGGAGGATCGTGCAAAGTGATACCCAAGTAAAAAATAATATTCGTATAATGAATTTTGGACTGTATTGTGCAACGAATATGGCATGTGTCATGAAAACCTTTCCTGCGCCAAACGCGAACAATCCCTTTCGAAAACATTTGAAACATGTGAAAAAGAGGCCGAGTTCTGTACAAAAGAAATAAATGTAGGATTGTCGGCTTCACCACTAAAAGAATTGACATCTATTCATCTATGTAAATGGGTGCCAAAGTACCAAAGGGACTAATTATAACAAGGGCCCGAGGTACGCGCTCAGTACCGGCGCTGTGTTTTGGGCGCGCGCCCGGCGCGTTTTGGACGCTCGTCAAACGCAACAAGATTTCCAAATTTTGTTGTAACTTTTGAACCGTGTTTCTTTTAAGTTTATTACTAATACGGAGAAAATGACAAGGAAAAATAGTGAAAAAGGAACTCGCGTCCAAGCGTTAAGGGCACGGTTAGGCTTCATTTACGGAGACGCGAGGAGTCGCGTGTGGCTTTGGGCGGCGCGGCTCGCACTGAATTCAAACATATGGCGTTGTATGAGTGCGTTTACGGAGACGCGATTTTACACGCGTTTGTTTGAAATGGAGCGTTTTTGCGGCGGAGCCCGCGAATGGCATAGCCGCGTCACACGCGGCGTTTCATCACGGCGGCGCACGTAGCAGCAATGCCCGCAGCATATTTTCTCCCAGTCTTATTTGTAAATCGCACAACGGAGATGCAAGTTGAGAGTGGCAAGTTGCGACATGTGCAGGCCTAACGGCGCCCGGCATGGGCGCTCGCTTAGACTGCAGCGCTTGATAAAATTCGTTACATAGGAATTCATACAATTTTATTGAGCGCCCGAAACGCAGCGTACAAAATGCGCGTCTCGGGCGCTTGTTATAACTAGTCCCTTAGTAGAAAGTTTAGTATGGTCCCTCTTTGTAACTGTTGAAATTGTAGCTTTGAAAACATGCCAAGTTGCATTATAACTTTAGGCCTCATTTACGGAGACGCGGGGCGTGGCGCGTCGCGTGCAGTGTGGCGTCACGCGGCGCGTCTGACGTTTTTTCTGTTTACGGTGCGGCGGCGCGTGAAGCGGCAGTTATCATCCCAAGCGTTAACATAAACATATGGCAATATACGTCTTGATTGTCGCGGTTTTTTTTGGGGTTATAATATATATTTTTGAAATGTGCTAATTAAAACCTTTCATTTGATACCCAACATGGTATGATTAAAAAATATTTTTTGTTGTTCATGATATGTCACCTAGAGGGTGCCATTTTCAATTTAATGTGTCTTCATATAGCCTATGACCAGCGGACGATCAAGAAGCTTCCAACGATACCTCATTTGTCAAATTGTGATGAGTCTTTTAGAAGATAATATGTGGGAACAGACATAGATAAATACATAGAAACCGGTCAAAATTATAACCCTCTTTTTTGCTTCGCCGTAGTCAGGTAAAAACTGAAACCCAACTACGACAAAAAAGTCAACTAAAGAGATATAAACAAGACATCACGGACAGACAAATTAAAAATCCGGTCATACGGAATCTGTTCGAGTTCGTTCGTTATACCAATAACCGAAGAATAAAGGTATTATTCTAAACAAGTTTTATTTAGGGGCGGTCAATCGCTCCAATTGTTCGTCTAAGGGTCACCTTACAAGAAGTTTGTCAAAAAAAGTGGGAGTAAACGAATTTGGATCCTGAGTATATCGCAATAAGATTTAATCTCCAGTGCGAACTTTCAAATGAACGTGGAATGGGCTCGTTGGCTATGTTGTAAATTTTCTCCGCAAGAAAATTCACCGCAATACAGAGCAATGGCACTAGTTGTACCTACTTCTTTCTATACTCCGTGCTACTATACCAGTCAAAAATCTGTCAAATAAAATGTATGTCATCTTGAGTTTTCAAATATCAACATTGAATTTTATATGTTTATTTAGACTCGGTATTTATTTATTTATCAATCAATAACACTTGTAATATTCGTTTTGGAAGTGGTTTTAGTGTTTTTTTCATGTTTTCTATGTCTCAGTTTCTTTTGTGGAATGTGATAAATTACGAAAATATTATTTACGAAAATAAATAATATCTCAGCGCAGCTAAAAATTTGAGCGTAGTCCTCTCG
Source organism: Lithophane semibrunnea (assembly GCA_947363905.1). Classification (NCBI taxonomy): domain Eukaryota; kingdom Metazoa; phylum Arthropoda; class Insecta; order Lepidoptera; family Noctuidae; genus Lithophane; species Lithophane semibrunnea. The sequence continues at coordinate 2,792,476 of OX376194.1, read as the reverse complement.
TCTCAACAGAGCGACGCCGACTGATTTGTGAAACAAAAATATGCTTGAAGTTCCCGTAATGTGCGACGGAAGATGGCTTCTTCCACGAACTAAGAACGTCGTAAGTCCTACAAGCTTTGATTCGTAATAAAACCAAAAATAAAAGGAATAAAAAAAAAAGCCTACACAATTTTTTTTGCCTTGTTTTAATACATATAATCATCTAATTTTTATTATAATAGGCATTAGCATTTTAAGTACAAATCGAAAATACGTGAAAATTAGAGGTAACTTCGTGATATTTTTTTATCGAGAAAATTTTAATATTTTGTGTTTCTGTTCCACAAAAAGTTTGGAAATATCATGTAGTTACTCATACTATTTTTATTTTACACCTAAGTCTTATCAATTTCATAAAAAATCAAATTGAAGACAGGCAATTTTGCTTCCTACCGGCCCTTAAAAGAGTAACCATGGAGTTTCTTGCCGGCTCTTCTTCATAGGAAACGACCAATTGGAACCGTGCAACTAGCTTCTGACGTTTCATAAGTGCCCATGTAGGCTTATGTGAAATAAAATATTTTGATTTGATTTGATTTGATGAAACAAGGCGAGATGTTATGTTATGTTACCAATTTATTTGTCCTATACCTAATACTCTACTTCAAATTTTTCCACTTTCGTATTTCCTCTCCACTTATAGAACGTGAAGAGCAGTGGTGGCCCAGTAAGAGCAGTAGTGTCCCAGTGGTAACGGCCGCGACTTACGAGTTGTAGGTCGTAGGTTCGAACCCCGACAGGCGCTTATCTTTGTGTAAATAATTTCATCACCACTGCTCTCAAAACGGTGAAGGAAAACATCTTGAGGAAACCGGCATGTCTTAGAACCAAAAATTCGAAGACATGTGACATCTACCAACCCGCACTGGGCCCGCGTGGTGGATTACGGCCCACTCCCTCTCATAGAGAGGAGGCCTGTGTCCCAGCATTGGGAACATTATAGGCTGATTATGTTATGTATAGAACGTGTTATATTTACTTCAGTCGACATCCTACAGCCATTCTCATAAAAATAGCTGCCACCAATATAGTGTAGCAGTATCTTATTCTCGTTCCATTAAGGAATCTCATGCTAAAGTAGCTATTACAGGTAACGAGCACAGGTACAACACTAATGTGATCGCGCAGCACTATGCGTCTGATAAGCGAGGCTTGATCGCTCTTTAATACACTTTGTATCTTGTATTTTTATACCTGTTTGTTATTTTCGTATAGGGTTAAATAAAATACAGTTTTTACTGAAAAATCTATAAAATCGTCAAAGTTTGCATGTTTGTAAGTTTTGGTTGTTTGTTAATCAATTATAAGGTGAATTTACATTAAATTTGGCACACGGGACCATGTCGTATGTTAAGATATAGCATAGGTAGTTTTAATTTTTCCAACTTCCACACGGGTGAATTTTCAAAAGCTGGTTAGTCATCAATTAGAGGGTCTAGGCAAAGACACATTCTATCAGCAATGACGATGATGGAAAAGTCAAAAATGTATTGGATTGACATTCAATCTTGTTGAAAGTCGTTGTAGAAATCGAAGCGCTTTGAAACCGATTGCCACTTATCTAGGCCCTCTTTACGCTTAGGTACGGCCATTTTTATGACTTACAAAAATCCTAGTTCATTGACCTCTCTTATATATAATTATTATCAGTGCAAATCGTAGTCCCTCACGCGTTCAAGGGCACTGAACGAGACGCATATAGAATTTTTATAGTCCGTTCATTTTATTAACATCTGTACTTTTTTGTTTACCTATATTCTACAAATAAAATATTTGAATTTGAATTTATAACGCTTATGGTCGTTTAGTGTCCCTCAAAGTGAAAATCTTCAATTCTACACTCATTACAATTCCTACAAAACAATTGCAAAGCGTTCATTAAAATGCACTTGCCACTGGCAGGTAATGAAATAAAGCTTCCATCAAAGGAAATTCTTTGTGCCGTGGAGTCGCAGCTCGTAAAGACTTTATTGTGCGCTACTATTAGACGCACTCTCGCAGGTGGATTTATATGGTTACATAGAACCTTGAATGAAGTTCTATTCATGCATTTCTGTTCTACTAAAGCGTTTTCACCCATAAAAAGAATTTGAATAGATGCTTGTGGTAAGGCTGGAGGTCCAGTTCAAGTATGATAACATAAAAAAACAGCATTTTTAGACTTACGTGAAGTCGGCTTCCAGGCTTACCATCAATTTAGACTGCACCTGAATACTAATATTTTACATGGAGCAACTGCCTATCCGACCTCGAACACTCAGTAGCTGAGAAAGAGTATGTACCCATTCTCGAACGCACCGCGACGGACGCGTCTGCGCTACCCTGCAAGTACATCTTCCCACGGTCCGTCATCCTGGCTCGTCTATGTTCGTCCGCCAAATCACTGATCGTTGGATCTCGGCATAATACGATACTCCTTGGCATGACTGGTTGTCTGACATTCGGGCTTCTGACTTACCGTAAAATTTCTAAAAGTGCAGATGGTTTAACACTGAACGTGATGATCAGGCCGAAGGTGGAAGCGAGCTTCACCCGGAATTCTCAACCACAGATGAACTGGCTATCTTACCTCTAACTGTCAAAATAGCAATACCATAATTGCATTTTTGTTATGGTGACAGACTTAGATACGATGATGGTAGCTAGCCAGGCGGACTTAGAACAAGCCCTACGATCAACTAAATTGAGCAGAAAATTTTGCCCCCACTGGGAATCGTTCCTGGGACCTCTGGGTCTGAGACAGATGTTCTAACCACTAGACCACAGAGGAAGGTACTGCTAAAGTAAGGAACAAACTAACGAGATACCGTTCCCCAGTCTGTACCATAACGAAAGGGCTTTAGCCACATAAAATAGTTTGATTGATCCCTAAAACTTTTAAAGACTAGGTACTCAATAACTAATAAAACACAAAGATTTTAGGAAAAAACTTTAACGTTTACACATCAAAGCCGCTTTGAATGTGATAACAAATCAGCCAACTTTCATGTAACAAACTTTGTTCAAATACTTTAAACTTTTAGTTAAGCAAGTTTTTAGTAGAAAATCTTCGAAATTAGTTTCTGTACTCGCTGTAAAAGGGTTTTATGTACCTATAAAACATTTAAAGGTTAAACTAAACTTCTATCAAAGGTTGGTAAACATACAACGTGCCGCTACAATGGCGGCATTAATTTAACACACGGGCAATATTAGTGGCCAGTTATCATAAATAATATGGGTCGGTATCAGAATGACTGGATCGCAAATTGACCACGTCTTTAGTAACATAAAATAATTCGTTAAAAATCTCTCGTGTATATAAATACATATCTCTCTCTTATCAAATTAAGAGGAATTGCTAATGATCTGCTGAGAATTCAGGAAATGAATTGCTTTTAGAGGAATTACTTAATGTGGCCGTTGTAGACCCCCAGATTACAAAAAAAAAATTCACTATTGCCATGTGCTACAGGATTTTTTATGGTATAGTTGACTCCCACGCGGACAAACTTTTCTTAATTACTATTAAGAAAAGTTTTTCATCGGCTGAAACCAGCCCGAGGCATCTCAAAGAGAACCCGTCACCAAATAGTAAACTTTACCGATTAATATCAATGACACTCCATTGGTTACCCTCAATATTGAACGCAATCAAAGTTTCACCAAAGTATTTGAAGTGATATCTTAATTTGACGACGGTTTACGTTTCAACGGTTTTATTTCAGCTAATATTTATGTTGGTTCTGTCATGTTTAATACTTTAATGAACTATGAAGTGAAGTCGTGATGCCTAGAGGAGTAAACCTGTTTTTTAACACCCGACGGAAAAAGAGGGGTGTTATAAGTTTAACGTGTGTATCTGCGTGTCTGTCTGCGCCATCGTAGCTGCCAAACGGCTGAACCGATTTTGATTTTATTTGGTTTTGTTTGAAAAGTGACTTGATCGAGAGTGTTCTTAGCTATGATTCGAATGATGAAAATTATCAGCTCCTTAGTTGATGAATGGATGTGAGCATCTTCCACAGGTCTAATCGATTGCATATTTAGAATTCTCTTATTTCAATGAGCTGCAGCAACACCTGGAATTTGCAGGATACCCAACTCCCTCACCAACTTACAGCAGAGGTATCATGTTTGGACTCATTGGAAAGGTCTCAACAAATAGGTTACATGGTATAGGTTAGATGGTGATCAGGGTCTGATGATGGAGTAGGAAAGATAAATGAGAGTAAATTAGTAGGTAACAAGCTTCACTGTGGCAAAAATACGTAAACCTACGCAGATTTCGGCGAGCTGCGTGTTGATCGTAGCGTTTCTACTAGTAATATAATTTATTTTTATTAATAATTTGTCTAGGGTTTTTAAATTTTTAAATTTAATTAAGCAACAAGTTCTGAGTTTTAAGCATGTGACCTCCTGTATTTAAGATTGTTTACCTATAAAGTAAAGAAACTTGGACTTAAGGGTCTCGCATCACGCCGTTGAACTTGGCCATGCAAATGTGCCGCCGCCACTGCCGCTGTTCGGTTTCCTTTGGAATATTTATTTTTAGTGACGAAAATAATTATGTATATAAAGGCATTACGTGGTCTTTATCAGAAGAAGCCTTATTGTCTCATGCGTGGGTTTGCGGGCTAGGAGATGTAATTAAATGGGAATGAACAATAATGTAAATGACGTTCCACCGAGAACGTGAGGCGCGAGCGCAGATCAATCAACTCACTGCCCTGCCAGGGTAGTCACCATGATCACCAATACCACAGTCGCCATGAATCCTTGCCGGTTTTCCGGTTTCGATCCATCTCCGTGATCTTTCAATATTTTTGGCGGGGGGCCGCCTCCTCAGTACTCGGGGTTACGTCAAGTTGACAGCTGTCACAATCGTTCGAAAATCAACTCCGTAAGTTTAGCGTCGTAATATCTTTAGACGCGCCGTCATATATTTGAAAAAAACCACATATTATTTTATGAATTATATTATATTATTATAATTTATATTATAAATAACTAGCGACCAGCTCCTGATTCGCACGGATTTTACGACTTGACAATACATCGAGATTTCTTAGTTATTTTGCTAACTTTAATACTAACGTATCAAACACATAAACCTTCCGGAATAAATTCTCTAAACGATGGTGAAAACCTCATCAAAATCTGTTGCGTGGTTTAGAAGAACAACGCGGACATACAGACAAAAGCGAAAAGCGACTTTAATTTATAAGATATTATTTATAGATAAAGTAGTGTGTTCATACAAAAAATCATGAAAATATTTGAAGTAGTTTCAAATTAATATCGTATTTTTGTTTTGGATAAGGTGGTTCCTGTATTTATTTCATAAAGTATTTTACTACAATACTTAAATACATATTATTCACTTTTGATATGTACCTACGCGTTCTAGTTTAACATACGTTTTTTTACTTGCATTATTTGAAGATATTCTTATAACAGATTTAAAAGTCACTAAAATCATAATACTCCTCTAATAGTATCCCTTAAAACATTTTACTTAAGGCAGTCAGTGCAAAATTATCAATAAATAAAACCCCAAAGTTTTCTAATCACTACAAACAAACATAAACACCAACTCTATGACCGCTACACTCAGCCCCACGAGACCATAACCACTACAAATTTCACAGCTTAATTATAATGGTCGCTTAATCTAAAGGGATAAGCAAGTTAATTAGTTGGACTAATGAAGCTAATGCTGTGTTAATATTATAACTAGACGGTAATTAGATTAGCATAATCAGCCTATAATGATCCCACTGCTGGTATACAGGCCTCCTTTCGGTGAGAGGGAGTGGGCCGTAATCTACCAGGTGGTTTGGTAGATGTTACAAGTCTTCGAATTTTTGGTTCTAGGACATGCCGGTTTCCTCACGATATTTTCCTTCACCGTTTTTAGAGCAGTGGTGATGAAATAATTTACGTAAAGTAAAGCGTCTGTCTGGGTTTGAACCTACGACCTACAACCGCCGCTACCACTGGGCCACCACTCCTATTATTAGATTTGATCATACTAATTTGGGTAGCTACAGAGGCATAACTACTGGGCTTACTGTGGCAGCCATGCGTGAGTTTATGATGTAAATTCTCAGCTTCGTAGTTTAAAGTGGTATTGATTTTCGTTAAAAAATATACTTTTACAATGTTTGTGAATATGTGAGCACCATGTATCTATCACATACTTAATTTATTTATTGTCATTGCTCCATTTTTAATTCTTTTTACCTATTGTGGTACAGTAATCGTATTCACATGTAATTATTGTTGATGTATACAAAACATTTTTTAAAAGAGCAACTGTGGAGTTTCATATCCATTGTTCTCCATACGGAAACTACCTTTTGGAAGGGGCAACTTTAATCAGTTCTATTTCTTTGATTTTGACGTTCAAAAGTGCCTTTAATGTGCCTATTCGAAATAAATTATTTGACTTTGACTTTGGTAACAGAGATGTGGCACTAGATTATTGGTTGCGATAAATTATGATAAGAATTGTCGCGGTCAGGTTATGGAATTGATCGACAGTCGTGAAAATGTGCCACACATACATGAGTCCATCAATGCCTGATTGCGGCTAAGGCTTGTATAGTACTTTTCTAAAATAATGCGCAGGAATTCAAACTGAATAAATTAAATAAAAACTTCTTTACTAGTCAAATCGAAATATAAATAAAATCTTTAGATAAGCTACCTCCTTTAAATAACACGACAGATATGAGTTTTTATAGTCATTTATTTGGTAACATTGCCGGCCTCATCGTCACTTGTTTTTGACCACTACAGCAATTTCGATTTATCTCGAAGAAGTTTGTTAAAATAATGCTCGATTTTCCAAGCATGCTTGAGAAAATAAACTTATAAATAAACATAACGCAGCAGCTCCTTGTTTTACGCCTAAGCTTGCCAACAGGCCAATTTACCGTATGCCTTTAAAAAATGGACACCAGCCAATTCTAAAAAAGCTAACATAAAGAAAAAAATACAAAATGTAACAGGTTGCTGAACCACTACTTGCAGATAGTACAGTCATAATTCTCCAGCACACTTGACATTGGCATTTACGACTTGCACAAGATGATGATTTAAAATGTATGATGCTCTTTATGCTTTGTATTTTTTAAAGTAGGATACCCCTTAGTAAGACTGGATGTCAGACCTTTGGGAATCAGACTACCCATAACGACTGTCAAACATCTACGAATGACAGCCGGGACCAACGGCTTTGTATACTGTGGCAATTTTTTGATAAATAGCAATGACTATCACTACTAGTCTACGATAGTCATTTGTTATTTGACTCGAATTTTTCTTTGAAATAAATACGAGCTAGTCACTCAACATTCAATTAACCTGTGAAACCTTGACTTTTTTATCAAGCATTCAGCGGTTTCCATACAAAATAATACGACTACTACAGTTCGATTCAAACTTAATGGCGGCTCGGAACATGAGGCGAGTCGCTGCGCAGTAACAATTTCATGTGACAGCGGGGGTGAGGGGTGGGGTACTGCGCAGCTAAAAGCTAACTTCCGAGCCGCCATTAAGTTTGAATCGATCTGTACCTATTCTAAAAGACTACACTAGTTCTAGAAAGAATAGGCTAAGCTCGGCATTGTACGTAGCCTACACAATACAAATATCGGTGCCATTTGCTTTTATAAAACAAATTCAATATCTAGAGAGTTACGTAAACACTTTTATTCGAAGTATTCTCTGTACGAGACATCATATTTTATGTTTACCTACCCATTACTCACCTAATGATGTCTTTTCTGACTTATGATGATATTTTCGTAGTATATTTACTACTGTAATTTATGACACTACTTAGTTCAAATAGGTTTAGTATAAAAAACAGATTTTGAGCTGAATTTATTAGATAAACCAGCGTGCTCGAATAATTATGGACTCTTAAATTGAGCCACCATGCATTTCCATGTAGTTATTTAGACCTAAAACATCAAAATAATGATGAGTCAAAGAATTTTTGAAGCAGACGTACTCACCATTTAATAAGAAGTACACCATTTAACCTAGCCTAAAGACTGTTAAGCATTGTAACTCTAACTTATTATTTAGTTTGCCATTATTTTGGTGTCATCATTGGTTGGAATTCATGACCATTTAAAAAGTCATAGCCTGAAAAAATTCAGCGTGCCTCGATTTAGGAGTCCGGGAGTGTATGTAAATTGAAGAAAGGTGACTGAAAAGGAGCAGGAAATTGAATAAGTTACTCGTAAAGAGAATTCGAGAATCTAAATAAGCTGATGAATACTTTTGGTCCTTGGGTATAGCTTTACCAATCCGTTGTCTCGTATGAAAGTAAACTGTAAATCTGCTGAAGCTTCGAAGACTATTATAAAAACTTTTTACAAAAAAAAAACAACTGACTTCCAAAAAAAACACTAAAAGGTGAAAAATTACTTTAATTTTGGAAGTCGATTGTTTTCATTTTTCGTTTTTTTGCCACCACAAGCCGGTTGTTTTTTTTTTTGTAAATAGTTTGTTTTCATTTTTCACTTTTTAGCTGTGGTACCTAGCCCATAAAATATCGTATACCACTACCTGATATGTCCACCACCATCAAGTGTACGCAATACACGACTCGCTTTGTTCAACAAATGAAACTAAACAGCCGAACGTCGCATAACATGTACGCGAACTTAGCAACACTATCGCTCGTATTAGGGCCACGTTTCAATTTGCCTGCTTAATTGAGATTGCTTCCCGCATATCAATTTGATTTGCAGCCTATCTACCTGCCTTTGCGTCCGACATTGGGTTCTAGCCAAACCGATTTTGTGTTATATCTTTATGGAAGGAAACTGCCGGGATGGAGGAAACTTGAGCTTGCTTCTAAATATCGTTTCAAGGAAGTAGAGGTAATAGATTGTAGCGTACTGGATATTGGAATTTTGGTTCTCGTCGTGAGAGGTTTATTGACCTGCTTCTTAAGTACCAGCGTGTAGGTTTATTTATGTAGAAGATAATGTATGAGTGAAGAATTGCCAAGTGTCAGGTGGCAAGCCACATTGCTCGCAGAGCAGATGGGTCCGAAAGCTTCTGGAGTGGCGACCGCGTACCGGACAAGCAACGTAGCGTTGGAAGGCCTCCCACAAGATGGACCGATGACCTTGTGAAGGCTGCGGGAATTCACTAGATGCGGGAAGCACAGCTCCACTCTCTTTTGTTCAACCTCGTATGAAGAGACCTTTACCAGGCCTTTATCAGAGTACATTTTCATTCGACTTTTGTCAGGCAAAAAAGTCAAAACTATTTTTTTTTAAGTATAAGGAACTCTAGAACTCAGCCGCATGCCAATAGAACTCATTTACTCACTATTTTTTTAATACTCTGCTGAGAAATGATCTGCCACATTCACGCACATGCCAATGTGTGTGTTCTTATAGAACAAGACCGCCTTTGTGTGTAACCGCCTCTGTGGTGTAGTGGTTAGACACCTGGCTCAGGGCGAATTTCACCAAACTTTTATACCGAGTATAAGTCTTATCCTGCGAATAAATTTTGAATTTTTGACAGTTTTTCCATACAAAAACTGTCAGACGACATTTTTATTCCACGGATAAAAAATATCTGACTTTGATAAAATCAGCCCTTAGACCCAGAGTTCCCGGGTTCGATTCCTAGTGAGAGCTAAATTTTTCTGCTCAATTTGGTTGGTGATAGAGCTTAAAATGTTGAATCACCGAATAGAATTTGAAATACTACTATAATCACTAGTTTTCAAAACAGGTGACGCGATCCAAGTCACTAGTTACGTTACGTTTCGCGAAAATCATGTAACGACCCATACCTATTACATAGTGGCCGAACGCTGCAGGCGGGAGTAGTCCTTTTGTTATTAAGATGCGCGCCCGCCATAGTACTATCGCGGAAAGCCATAAAAGGCGCTTGCCCGCTATAGAACCCGGACGGTAACAGAGGAGGTCATCTTGTGCGCGGGATTTTGTTTTGAAAGTGGTTGGTTATGGGTTTCGGCGATGTAACTATGAACAACAAAAAAGAGGAATTCGGGCGACGTGGGTCGGGATTTTGGTCGGATATAGAATAGTGCGCTTTTAACTCGGAACTATATTATTTACAATCGCATCAAACTGAGGTGAGCTGCGGCGAGCTACAGGTCGAACTTGTACTGCGACGGGCCTGCAGGCCTAACATGACACACGCGACAACTACTCACGCAAGAGTGAGTAATTTTTGTCTATTTCGTCACTTTTCTCGTTATCTGACAGCGCTGCCATACAAAATACTCGACTCGTTCTGTCAAACTTGATGTTTTCTCTACAAACCCTAACATGACACCCAAGATATCTCGACTTTTGACAATTAAACACGAGATAATCTCCGATTCTTCTGTCATTTACTCGTCGTCGATTTTTACGACGAGATGAGTAGACAAAATTATTATACAAAAAAAAAAAAAAAACTCCATAATAACATGGCAGTTTCTTAAATTGTTCTTATTTTAGTCATAATTTTATGTTGCAATATAATATGTACCTAATATATAATAATGGAAAAAAACTTAGTTTTAAACTACTATCTATATTGGAACGAAAGTTCCTTTCAGCAGCCACGAGAGAAACTCTGGCGGAGGGGAGCACTATTAAGTAGATGAGCATCACTTTCAGTAATAACCAGTCACTTTGGCAATTATGGTGATTAGTGAAGTCTAGGGATTATGGCTGTATGGCAGTATCATACCTTCGCAACATAATAGGATGGTGATTAACCACGATTAGTCTTTTGTGGTTGTAATAGCGAAATCAACTCCAGCTGCATATTTAACTGAACATCAGTCCTTTTGGCAAGTGTGGTGATTAACAAAATTTGCAATAAAACGGGTTTTATGGTGATTGTTACAATATCAACCTTCGCTTTATCAAATGGCGATCATCGGCCCCTTTGTCATTTGTGGTGATTATTTAGTGAGTATACAGGATGAAATTTTATTCATTGGCATTATTATCCACGTATTAACCGTATCGTAATCTATTCTTGTTCATTTATGACAACAATACTTATCGAAAAAGAAATGATATTTAAACTTATATTGTCCCACTAATTTTCATTTTCGTCATTTTGTATTTTAATTTCGGCATGCCAAAGAAAAATATTTAATTTTAATAAAAAAAGTCGGTTATAAAAGAGGTGGACGTAAAATTAATATAGTACATACTAATTCCATGCGTAAAATCGAATGAATGAAACCGAACCTTAAGCTGATTTTGCTGTCATAAAAATGATTTGTTTTTAATAATTTGCTACATCGGTATCTCGTCACGAGATAGAGAAGTGTCAAAGTGCCTTTTTCGGTTATACTCGTGCATAACGGTCATGTTAGGGATTAGAATGACGTCATAATCGACGACAAATTTCGACAAAACGACAAAAAGAGCGTTCTCGCGCTTGTCATGTTAGCCCTGCTGGACATAAACAACGAGGATCGGGCCGATCGCGACCTGAACACGGCTGCTGAAAACTCATCAGAACTAAGAAGAAAAGAATCAAGAAAGCAGTTTATCCCCGCCAAAAGATTCACCGGTGAAGCTGGACTTAAACCATCCTGACAGAGAGAGTCCACGCTACAAACCACGCTATGAATAGAAAGTAGGCGACCGATTTACGCATGGATCGACAACCTAAAACAGGACATGGCGTGCTTCGACAAGGAAATCGACTTCTGGAAAGACGCGGCTGAAGACCGAAACAAGATCAAGAATGCAGCCAGCGAGATATACAAGAAACCTGAAACGGACAGCAGCGAGTCCTCGGACGAAGACACAGAAAACAGGAAATTGTAGCTTGCAGTGGCAAGGAACGAAAACGGAAAGAGCCGAGAACGCAGCATATCTCCGCCAATGGATTCAACGGTGAAGATCGAACGGAGCCAACTGGCGGCGACGTCGTAAAAAGATGCCCATCCTTATATAAATATTACCCGTCTCTCCACTAGTCCATTGCTTACTCAAGGATGCATATCCGGTAGGCTCGCAAATCCTTCCTATCCCGACGGGCACGGTCTTCCCTACCATTACCCGCGCCCCCCGGTCTACTCTTTGATATGCAATGGCCTCTGTAGCACCATGAACCATGAGGCTTCAGGGGCTAGTGCAAATCCTGGGGTTCATTCGATTTATCGAGTCTGGTTAAGCCACGCTGGGGTCGGTGCATTTCATTCATTCATTCATTCATTCATTCAATTTGGTTGGTGATAGAGCTTGTTATAAGTCCGCCTGGCAAGCTACCACTATCTTATCTAAGTCTGTCGCCATAACAACATGTGTTTCGGCAGTTACAGGTAAGTTAACCAGTTCCTCTGTAGTTAAGGATTTCGGGTGAAGCTCGCTTCCATCTTCGGCCTGATCATCACTTACCATCAGGTGAGATGCAGGCCAAGAGCTCCCAGTTGTGAAAAAAAAAGACAGTCGATATATCCGCAAGTATCAATACAAAATCAAGCACAAATCTATTTCTGTTCGGATTTTGCGACACGTGATCATGGATTTCTAAGGGCCCGTGACATTTCGCAAAGGTTACGTGCTGTCGGCTCGACGGCCTTGATATTGTCATTATTACTGTATCAATCAATATCGTAGATAGGACTGACATGTCAGTTTTTGCCAAAAAGCTTACAAGGCTGAGACATGTTTAACTTTGATAATGTTATTTACTTATTTTGTACATCAATACACACGTTACACGTTAAAACACTAGTTTCTGCCCGCGACTTGGTCCACGTGTTTCTTGTTTTAACATAAAATATATTCTATTAGCTGCCCCGGCCCGGCTTCACACGGGTAGCACTAATTACCTACCTTACCCTAGCTACCTACCCTACCTACCTACCTACCTACCTACCTACCTACTCTACCTACCTACTCTACCTACCTACTCTACCTACCTACTCTACCTACCTACTCTACCTACCTACTCTACCTACCTACTCTACCTACCTATTCTACCTACCTACTCTACCTACCTACTCTACCTACCTACTCTACCTACCTACTCTACCTACCTACTCTACCTACTTACTCTACCTACCTACTCTACCTACCTACTCTACCTACCTACTCTACCTACCTACTCTACCTACCTACTCTACCTACCTACTCTAACTATCTACTCTACCTACCCTACCCAAGTAGCAAAAATTAGCCATATAATGGTCATTAAAGCCAAAATATATGCCCTTATAAAGGCGATATTATCGCTAATAAGCAAACCCCTTATTACAATTTATCTTGGTACAATTTATAAGGGCATAAGGCTCATAGCTATCGTACTGTTATCATATCATAAGCTATGATTCTGAGGAATGCCATGTAACGGTTAGCAATAAGGGTAATTACTCTTGTAATTCTTTGATGAGATGAGTTTACAAGGTCATTATACTTATAATTGTAATGCTTGTGCCAATTACAAGGTTGATCCTTCTTGTTCTTCTTTCTTCTTTTTACCGTGAAAGCGTAACAAACAAACAAACTCGCTTTCGCATTTATATTATTACTATTATATTTATTTATTTTCTTTCTTATTTATTTACATTTTTAAATATTTTTATAAAATCATTTAAAAAAAACATTTAAAAATATAAAAAATAGGAGCCCACCGGTATAGGGAACAGGGTCCAAGCTACCGGTGGTCAGGGCTCCTGAGATAGGAATCTCCTAACAATACGCGCCGTGTCCAGGAGTACCGCTTTCTGGATCAAGCCCTTGCTCCAGCCGCCTAACGAGAGCCACCTCAGGTGTTGGTTGAGGCTCTTGGCTATTATGCCATTGGCCGTCACGACTATCGGCACAATGATTGCTGTATCCACATCCCACATGTCGACAACCTCGCGTGGCAGGTCAAGATACTTAATCTGTTTATCTTTTTCAGCTTTCACGAGGTTCTCGTCATGCGGGACAGCAATATCAATAATCACTGTGCGACGCTCTAATCGATCTATCACCACAATGTCTGGCTTATTGGCAACAATTGTCCTGTCAGTGATGATAGATCGATCCCAATACATCGTGATATTGCCATTTTCGAGATTTTATTACTATTATTAATTAGGATTTCGACAATGCTCTGAACAAAAAGCTGATACTTTCCATTATACTTTGAGTTTCAAGTAGCGCAGTAGATGCACACAGAACTTGTTAAACTTATTGACTCACAAGTATTCAAAGAACAAAGTGCAAGCTTGTGCAAGATAGTGAAATTGAATTTTCCTCGTGGCTACGTGGACGCATCTTTATGTTTTCGAAATCCAAATAGGTACGTTATACGATCAATGCATTTATTACTCATCATGAATAATGCATTATTGTTAGGAAATTAATGCCACAATTAATGAGTGAATTGTTTTTTTTTTTTAAACATCGCGCCTATATTCCCCGAAGGATTAGGCAGAGATGTATCTAGAGTACGTAGTACGTACACCCACATTTCGCTAGTTATGTTTAAGTCCCATGTAACAGGGGTGAGCCTTTTGCCACCAACCAAGCACAAATTTAGACTTCGGGCTGCTACGGAGAAATTCCAGATGGAAAATTACATTACACTTAGCCCGAACCGGGAATCGAGGACCACATGTTCAAAAAGCGCTTGCTACCGCTAGACCAACGAGGCAGATTTTGATTATAATTATGTATTTTATCGGGGATGTCTGTATAATAAAAGATGAAATACAAAATACTCGCAGAAAAAGTCACGGGCAACAGCTATTATTTTTACTACACACGTGTAAACACGTGCATATAAAAAATACTGTGACAATAAAACAGTTTTTCCTTCATTGTTTATTCCTAGATTTCTTTAATGCTAAGAACCTCAAGATCGATTCCCGAACGAGATAAACGTTTGTATGTCCCACAGTAGATGTTCTCAATCTGGATTTCAGTATTTACCTCTAAACGCTCCTACACGTTACAGGATAAGGGTGCGTTTCCACCAGAGATGTGGGAGGATGCGTAGCGAGGGATGTGTTTGTAAAGAACAATATAATCGCTTCATTTACTTCGCCTCGGTCAGCACAGCCCTGGTGGAAACGGCTCAGCGGAGCTAGATTTTTGCCCATACAAACAACCGAGGGATGTGTGCGAGGGATGTGTATGAGGGATGTGTGCGAGGGATGTGTTGCGAGGAATGTGTGTTGAGAAGGATGTGTTGCGAAGTTTGCGCATACTGTACCAGCCAGTCCATCCATCCTCGCACCACACATTAATGCGCATTTTCACAGCTCCGCTACACATCCTCGTAGGCACATTTTCATCGCACAGCTTTGGTGGAAACCCCCACACATTTTCACAACTCAGCTAGACATCCTCCCACGACACATTTCCATCGCACATCTCTGGTGGAAACGCAGCCTAATGATGGTGTAGAGCAGCCTATTTTTTGTTTCGAAATAGGATGCTATTATTTTTCATCCTTTTCACCCAATTTCTAATGACACCCACTGAAAGTACCCCTATCATAATTATCGTCATACACCCACTGTTAACGTTCTAATCGCCTTTTAACCCTTTAATGATCGCAGGTATTTTGTACCGGACTTTATTTTCGTGCGTCAGCTCGCGACCTTTATGAGGGCGTTTCGACAAAAGGGTGCTTTTGTGTCGGTTTTCAACTCAGTGCATTGGTTAATGATACAAATAGTAACGATGAAGGAAATTAATTCGGATGTTAGCAAGTATTTGAAGAGTTGACGGGGTTGAAAGATTAGAAAACTAAAACTCAAATTCAATTATTTAAATTGAAACATTCACAGTTGAATTGTCAAGGAGTCGGTCAGTCAGAAATATGAAGCTAGTCCACTTCAAAGCGTAGTAGGTACTTTATGGAGAAGAATGGACAAGAAACTCCATCAGTCATTTTGAACGGTATTTAAATATAGCAACATAATTTTTTTTACAGAATTACAAGAGTATGAGTAATTTCAGATAAAAATATGCAATTGGAGGAGTCCTTTTAAAAGTCGATTTCATTGAAGGGATAGCAACGAGAGACGCCTCAGCCATTAAGCCCGCCTTTGTACAGTATTTTTTTACTTGTGCATATAATTTTAGCAAAGAAAAAAAAAACATAATTTAATTTAAAATTACATAATTAATAATAATTCCTTCAATTTTAACAGAGAACAGCAAGCCTCCTTAACTTTGGTTGTTATTTTATTGTTTCGAACTATCGGGACATAACTAAAGATTCCTGTAAATCCAAACGGTGCCCAACCTCGGCTTTAGTGTTGAACCCATTTTCACCTACTTCTAAGAACTGACCGTGACCTAGAAATAAGGAGACAAATTTTCAGAGCTCCCTTAAGCCACACTTATTCTACGTTCAACATTGTAGAAATACAATAAGGTTATTTGTTCGAGTTTATATTTTTTTGGATACTAAATTTGCTTGCTCGTGGCTAAGTAATAACAGCCGCACGGGTTGAATCCATCAGGTTAAGCTATGTTTGCCAGGATTGGTCAGTGGATGGGTGACCATCTTTACATACCGAGACACCTCCGTGCCTCGAAAAGCACGCTAAGCCGTTGGTCCCGGCTGTCATTCGTAGATTTTTGAGTTTTGTTCCCAACACTGAACGATTTTAGCAAAATATACAATAGACGCAGTAGATTGTGGCGGTATTTATCGCAACATGCGAACTACGCATCAAAGATCTGACGTCACGAAAAAATTCCGACGTCACATAAATCCTGCATCGCGCAATAAGAGTTTACCGCGCGGTGGACATATATACAAGAAACCAATATCAATCGTTGGGCAGTTGCACAACACCCGTCTGCAGGCGTAGCATGGCGTTTCCTATCTCTACGAAGAATAGACATAGCTTTTTCTATACAAAGTGACAGTTCGTTTCTTCATTTTTGACATCGCACCGTAGGTCTTTTTGTAGGTAGACCATTTCGGAAGAAAGTTTTCTATCCTTACTGTCAAAATCACACTGACAACCGATAAATTCTATGACAAAACAAAGAATTCTGAGTCGAATTATGTAAAAGAGTGAATTTCGTAAAAAGTGCAGTTGAGTCTTTCTACTTTGCTGCCGTCGTACTGTCTACAGGAAACGTCATTTTTGTCTACTCTTCCGTCGACAAAACGGTGCTCTTGCTACGCCTGCTGGTCCGAGGATCCTCCCTTTTCTATGTTGGATGAGTGAACTTTACACCCTGTTCCTCATACCCCTAAAAGATGACGTAAACCTATTTCTAGAACATGGTATACCTATTTACATAGGAAGATTCGACCGATGTGAGTAAACAAATTTGTTCGGGTCGAACCGGGCGGTCTAAAAATCAGCCGCCGGCAAACATCGATAGTGGTTACGTAATATACGGGACGGCAAACAAATATAGTTTTAGGTGACATCTATTGAATATGTAATTTAATTTAGGGACTTTGTGAAGAGTTACTAAAAAGTGAGTTTATTTTATTTATTGGACCCATGAGCTGAGGCATGAGCATAAGGAGCTCGTGGCTAAGTAATAGCAGCCACACGGGTCGATCTATCAGGTTAAGCTACGTGGAGGGGTGACCATCTTTACATACGGAGACTCCTCTGGGCCTCGGAAACTACGATAAGCCGTTAGTTCCGGCTGTCATTCGTGGATCTTTGACAGTCGTTACGGGTCGTCAGAAGCCCGAAAGTCTGACAACCAGTGTTACCAAGGGGTATCGTATTACCCAGTTACTGGGTTATAATCAAATAGGCAGTCGCTCCATGTAAAATACTGGTATTCAGCTGCATCCGATCCGGAAGCCGACGGTTATCTCACTCTTACGACTATAGCTCAGGGAGACTAAGGAAAATATTTGTAAGATTAATAGCAAATTGGGCAGCACATCATCAATATTCCTCGCACTTTTTATGAAAGTTACTCAAGGCTCGGCCCTTAAGTCATGGGACGAATTTGGAATCGTAAGTTTTCGCTTGTAATCGGGTTTCTGAGCCTTTCCCTCGGCCTTTTCTTCGAGGAATACGTAAATGTTATGTTTGTTTTTCTGTGCTGTAATGCATTTTTGAAAAAGACCTTCACGCATCATGTCCATTTCTATCTCTACTTTACAATTATAGGTATCTCTGTTTTTACCTAAATATCTAACGAAGGGCGTTCCTGTTAACCCGCAATAGTAGAGCGTCCATAAAGGCTAAAAAACATTTATTTTTATATTTATTTATTGTTATTCTTTTAACGTGGAACGACAGGTGTGATAAGTGTGAGTGTACAACGTGTTTCTTTTACGTATCAATTTAGGTAATATTATTTGTGAATATTTTACTACAAAAATGTTAAAAACTTTGGTTTTATGGTAATACATTTTTGCATGTATGAGCGCTATACGCTTTGTTAGACTGATAACATACTGTATATCTTTCTATACAAAGTGATATTTTTTTTCCTCATTTTTGAGACTCTAAAATCTGTCATTTTGTTTTTTGCGTCTTCCGCTTTTAAAGTGTTATTAAATTGAACAGCACAATACACATTTTAAGTGCACTATCCGCCTTTACATATATAACATTGAGAGCCATTTACACAGGTCATACAAAAGACCGTTTAAATCTTCAATGACCTTTCATAGCCACCTAACCACCAAATCCCACAAACACTGACCGTAGCTAACCTCAGTGGAATCCGTATCACAAGCCCCTGAACCACAAGCCCCACACACAAAATAACCACACAATCAAAACTAATCCGTCCGTACACTACACAGCAACCACAACGCGGCAACTTTACCGGGTTTAAACCGAACTTTAAACCAAAGTTTAGACCTAATAATCCCCCTGTACCCTCGATTAACCACTAAAGTACGGAGAACTTAGGTAATACTGTTATTTGAGACAAAAGGCATATTACTTGTGAATGTATTTTAAATAAGTAACTAATAAAATAAATGAAATGAAAACATGACTTTGAATAATAGAAAAAGTCTTTTGGCTGAACAATGTGAACATGACTACATGCATCGTAGCGTAGCAAAGTGCGGGCTACGCCGTAGCAAAGCGCGGGCTACGTCGTACCTAAGTGTGTAGCGAGACGTTTCTTACTATTGTTGGTGAACTACGCGAGAGGGAATTCAGTTTTTTTATCACAATTTTTTTTACATTTCAATAGTGACTAACTAATTATACAAATAGTAAATTACTTAGTACAAATAAACACATAAAAACTGATGTCAAAGTACTCATCTGCAATCATTTATATTATGTGCATTTATAAAATTTATTAAACATGACCATTATAATTTTCCAAAGTCTAAAATAATATTTTCTCAATCTAAAATCTAAATAAAATAATTCTTGAATAAAGTAGACCTAGGCCGCCGCCTGTGTTATGCCACGACCGAGTTTTGAACCTTTATTCTCAGGAACCACTGAACCGTTTTGATGGAACGTATCGTGTGTTATGGATCATTGATTTGAGGTTGCGTGAGAGGCTTAAGGGATAGATTGAGTGAAAAATGTCGTGTCACATGTGAGAATAAATTAAATTGTGCTATAAGTAAAAAAAAATTGTATATTCGTTGAAACAATATCGTGTCCGCACTGTGCACGTACTTTCACAGTCAAGATAGGTTAGATTAATCACATATTGGATCTATGCAACTCTGCATAATGATGTCTCGATGACCAGCACACGGATCAAAGACTAAACACTTTTTTACCCGACTGCCTAGGAAGGGTTATGTTTATCGCGCGTATCTTGTATGTATGTATTTTTACAAGCTTGCTCTGTTCGTATGTCTTTCCGGTTACTATTATTGTACTCAATTTTTCAAGCACTTCGTGGAATACGATTGAGCTGAAACCTTTCATACTTATATAACTACCGAGACATTTTGAAAAAATGATACCATGTAGCTGGTCTGATGATGGAGCCGGAAGTTGTCCATAGGAACTCCTCAATCAAACAAGATAGGACCATCGTGTTTGGACTCATTAGCTATGTATTAACAAGTGCTTTGACACTAGGTGGTGTTCAGGGTGATGATGGAGCTGGAAAGTGGCCCTGGGAAAACCAGTTTTAGTTCATTAAAAGCTTGTTTTTAAAAAGATTTTTACTCACATTTTATTGTTTGTAAAATTCTCTATTACCTCGTATCTTCCAAACGGCTAGTTGGATTTCGACAGTTAAGGTATCGTTATATTCGTCTTAAAAACCCAAGTGTCCTTACATATTACTTACGTGTATGAAAGAAAAAACAAAATGGCGGATTTTTGGAGCGAAATAGTAATAAGTTATTTTTTTTTAAATAACCATACCTATTGAGTAGGGTATCAAAATAAAGAAAATTAAAAGGGGATTACAAAAAAATATATAAATTATATTTGTTTATCCCACTTGCGATACCAATATTCTATAAATAATAATGCTTGTTTATCTGTTTTCAGTGAAGTAAAAAAATATATTTGAAAAAGGTTTTTTAAATATATTTTTTATAAGTCCAAGTCACAATATTTCGGGAATTATTCTGTTCGACGAATTTTACCGATGAAACCTCTAACTTGTATCGTACCCAATGCTGAGCCAATCTGGGTGTTTGTGGGTATTTCGGTGTGCCCATAAAAGTCTCCACTTTACGAGTCATTCAATAAGACGGTGTCAACACTACGTATTTGTTTAGGCTACCAATAAATCTTTGTGTGTTTGGTGGTACTTTTAGTGGCGTGTGGCTTTGGGGCTATCGTCAGGATGTATTGATTTGTATTACTTTGAACATGACTTTATACAGTGTGTAAAAAAAACCCTGTCCGATCCGTGAGGGTTTTGTTAAGAATCATACTGAAAGTCTATTTATGTCGTTATTTATTGGAAAAAAGAAAAAAAAAATTCGCCTCATTTTTATTCAATCGGGAATTTTACCGGTTTATTGCATGGGGCGCGAGCGGCCGTCATCAAGCGGGTGTCTACAAGTCGTAACATATAACCTCTGCAGAAAATAATTATGCTAATTTATAATGAAATTGGGGTAATTTTGGTACTGAAAATGTGAATTTAAAATTGCAATACCCTTTTTACCAATTACCAATAAAAAAAAATATATCTTATATTTTCCTGGTAACTGCAATAACATTGCAGTACCTATGTGCCCCTTTCGGATCGGACAGGGTTTTTGTTACATTTTGTAAAGAACGACAGGAAATTGAACAAATAATTGTACTTGATATAGTAAAACAGAAATTCATTCATAGTCTTTAAAAGGAACTCGAAAAAATCGGAATAAAGAAGGCAGAGTTTCTTTGTTTAAAGAAAGAAAAGAAAGAAAGAAAAATACGTTTATTGGCATCAAGCAAAAAAAAAGTTTAAATGTTGTTTAACTATCGTTTGCCCGTGCCTTCACCCGCGAGAAAAAAAATCTATCCCACGGAATCGTACTACAGGATAAAATTTTCGTGTAGGTAAATTCTGTGGCCCTAGTGAAAAGGGATCTAAGTCCAAAAATGCAACTTTACAGGAGACGCCAAAAACACTCCGCGCGCTTCAAATTGCGTGTTTGAGCTCGTGTGACATTTAAACCGCTACCAATTGAAATACATGTGAAGTTTTTTATAGGTAAACAATTTATGCTCTTTATTATTATTGAGTTATTTTTATTTAATGTTATTAGTTTTTAAGATAATGACTTATACTAACCACAAAATGAATTCATTTAGGGTATAATATAAGTTATACCCCTTCTTCCATAATGTTAAATGTTAATTCATACAAGTGAAAATGAATACGCATTTGGAATGATTATGTTCATACTAATCTCAACAGAGTTACTTTGATTTTTTCCCTTTATTTTAGTGAAAACGGATTTATGTCTAATAATATCACATTACTCACTAAACCATTTTTAAGAACCAGTTCTTGTTGTATTGATAAACACGAACCAAATAAAAACGTGGATAATTTATGTTAATTTAGATTAAAAAACACAAAATATATTTGAAAAAATCCGTTTAAAAGAATACAAAAGTACTTGAAACCGACTTTTGTAGTTTTTTTTGGTGTCAGTTGGACCCTTTTACACAAGGTAACTTCTTTATTTTTAGAGATAGCTTAGATCCGTTTACACCAAACGATAGAGCATTTTTCTCTGATCACTTCTGTATACTTAACTCATTTTCCACAAAATCGGACTTATACCCCTTTTCACTAGGGCCACAGAATTGTTCTTTCTTTTAGTCATGTTTGCCGCAAATAAACGTATTTTCCTTCTTTCTTTCTATGTCCTAACCCGGGTCATGGCCCACCCAACTCATGTGTCAAATTTCATCTAAATCCGTTCAGCCGTTTTAGCGTAAAAGCATAACAAACAAACAAACTCACTTTCGCATTAGAATATTCGTTTGGATTAACTAATGTACCTCACTCGTAAATAACTCAGCATGGACTTAAACTTACTTTCGTATCCAGTACAACATTATCACCTTTCGACCCTTCAAGCCCTGCTTTATCTCTTTTACATTGTCTGTGTATTAATAGACTAATAACTACTGAACATCACTTCCAGAGCCTAAATAAAAGATACTATTGAACAAGATATAATTATACATAAATAAATGCATATTCAAAGTAAAAGTAGGAACAGTGGGGTTTTAGTCGGTAGGAGTCCGACATAACATCCATGAAAAAAAAAAAAATGTGCGTAGTACTCTCAACCAGTGAGCGAGTGTATGATCAGGAGTATGAACGTAAACGACGAAGCAAAAGGAGTATGTAAGCATCGTACCAGGTGACGTTCTGTAGTTTCTGCCTATATATATTGGGCAGAAGGCGTGAATTTATGTATGTATGTCAAAGAAACCAAATACGTATTCATGTCAAGAATCATAACAGCACCATTACCTTTACAAATCTCTTCATGTGATTGCACATTCACACGAACGCGGAAGGCTTCCCTTATCTTCCCCACAAGCCATAAAATCTACTGAGGGAGTTCACAACAGCGTACAAACGACTATCGTGTCATAATATGACAGATACTCGGTAGAATGGCGTTAAAAGGGCGTATTTTGTTGCATAAATGATGAAAACTGGAACTTTTTTAATATGTGAGAGGGGTAGCATCACGTTAAGAGGGTAAGTATGTAATAACATGACATCACGCATGTATGGGGAATACAGGCGTGAAGGGTTGAGCAGAGGTCTACCTGTAGTAACACCAACACATCGCCAGGTATGTTTTAAGTCTCATGTAAAGCCAGCAATACATGTCTAGCTTCGCCATTGCTGGCCGAGTGCAGGTGACCGCCAACGTGTATACGGTTCGTTTGACGTGGCTTGCCATGACTCGGGATCGCTCGCTACGACTCGTCTCACTTCGGAACAGTGCAGTATTGTCCGTTTTTCTGCACAAATCAAAGGCGATCGCCTGCACTCCGTAATTGCGGCCAACATAATTGTGGATAGCTCCACAAAAACTCGTAAACATTGCAGTTGGTATTGGTCTCTCTCGAATTTTACCAACATGTAGACCGTTGCACTCGCCTTGTATCAATTTGCCTACGCTCCCGTTGGCTGAGGTTTGGCCAACATGTATTGCCGGCTTACTAAGAGGCGAGCATGTAATAATTTCGTATATTTTCATAATTTCAGGGTCAATAAACCACAGAATGCACGACACTTTATCGGCCTGTGATTTTTTAACACCTTTCTGTTGGACTGAATCTTCCCTAATAGAACTTAAACTATGAGTTTCTTGCCCGTTCTTCTCCATAGGTATGTCCCACGCTTTGAAATGGGCAACTAGCTTCATCTTTCTAACTGACCGCACAATCAGCCTATAACGTTCCCACTGCTGGGACAGGCCTCCTCTAGGGAATAATCCACCACGCCGGCGTGCGCATTGGTGGATGTCACATGTCTTCGAATTTTTCGTTCTAGGACATGCCGGTTTCCTCACGATGTTTCGTCTGACTAACCGACCCCTGACAATTCAAAAGTGCCTGTAATTGGTTTAATTGAAATAAATGAGTTCACTATCAATACTAATACGGTTCGAAACACTTTCGCCCTGAAATACCATATCCTATACCAACGCTCCTACCCCTCAATACCGGTCTACATGCAAATGACATTATAATAGCTTGAACAATTTCTACAAACTTTTCCTAACTTGAAAATACTTTGAAACACAGATAATAAAACGTTTCTCTGAACATTTTAATACGTTAACTTACCAAGTTAGCAGACAGGAAGCGACTAAATTAAGTAGAGATTAAAACTTGTCATATCAGGCTTTGTTTAACCATCTACTTGCCGAAACTGAGGCATTTGAAAAACCTTCATTTTAACATCATACTAATCATCATAAAACTTCTTACTTTATACTAAGTAACTCTGTATGTCTGTTACCTTTTCACGCCTAAACAGCTGAACGGATTTCAATGAGCCTTAGCACACGGATATACCACAATCTGGGTTAGGACTAAAGACACTATTTATCCCGGTAGTACGTTCCCGTGGGATAATTTCCGAACTCTACGAGGGCAGAGCTACGGGTAAAAGCTAGTCTTTCATTCACTTCACAGCTTATTTACAAGTGTAGACATGAGATAAGAAAATAGTACTATCAGAAGTAGGTACTATTTCACCTTCGTGTAATACATTACACTCTGGAAAAGCACAGTACTATACCTTAATAGAAAACGACCGAAACGACACGCTTCGAAATCAAAGTGTAACATAATACTGTTACTTTATTAGTCTGTGACAAACGTCAAACTAACTTTCCATTTATGTAAACGTATAAAACGTTAAGGTATACACAATCTAGAGCACTTGTCACAAAGTTTCGTGATCATGCGTGAAGTTAACACGACAGACGACGCACTCGCTCACTTACGACTTAGTGAAGCTTGTTATAACATACAGTACCCGGACTTTTATAAGCACGTATTTCGTTTTTTGGAAAGAGACACTGTGAGTGACAGAGAGGACAAAACTGCATGTGCTGTGGTAACGACCGCGTACATACTGTGATGAATATAAATGTTGATAGATGGAAAGGGAGAGGAAGGCCAAAAAAAGGTTGATGGATTGTGTACGGAGAATGGGAGAAGAAAACGTGTTGCACCGTATCCTTCATTATTTCTAGAGAAATTCTTATTAGTATTTTTGAAGTGAAAACTTCTTTAGGTGCGTTGACCACTTTTTGGGTGAACAAAAATCATATTCGCGTCATCGTCACGCTTGAAAAAATGAATGAATGTTTTTGTGTGAACCAAAACCATGAAACTCGCGTCATCGTCACGCTTGAAGAAATGAATGAATGTTTTTGGCTGAACAAAAATCATGAAACTCGCGTCATCGTCACGCTTGATGAAATTAATTAATGTTAAGTGAAAACTTTTTTAGGCGCGTTGAGCACTTTTTGGCTGAACCAAAATCATGGAACTCGCGTCATCGTCACGCTTGAAGAAATGAATTAATGTTAAGTGAAAACTTCTTTAGGCGCGTTGAGCACTTTTTGGGTGAACAAAAATCATGGAACTCGCGTCATCGTCACGCTTGAAGAAATGAATGAATGTTACTTAGTTTACACTTCTATCGGCAGTCCATAAAGACGCATGTTTTTTTCATTAGAAGTTTATGCAATCGATTAATTCGCTTTGAGTATTGTTACTTCGTAGAATCAATCAATATGTCTTATCATTTTCTTTCAAGAACTCAATAATATTAAAGGCGATGTCAACGGCAAACGAACAATTTGCTATGCTTATGAGTATTCATTTCCTCTATCAATTATTATGCTATCTATAATAATAGCCCCACGGGTCAATGTATCAGGTTAAGCTACGCTTGCCGGGGTTAGTCCGTGGATGGGTAACCATCTTTAGATACAGAGACTCCTCCTTGCCTCGGAAAGCACGTTAAGCCTCTAAACAACTGGCCGGAGCGCGCGCGCAACAAATTAACTATTTAGTTATTGAACAAAGTTGTTTACCGGCCGTTGGTCCCGGCTGTTACTTGTGGATCTTTGACAGTTGTTATGGGTCGGACTTTCAGAAACCTGAAAGTCTGACAACCACCCGCGCGTACAGTCCTACCAACTTATCTGTGAACTGAAAGAAGACGGCACCGTCGAGTCAGTGTTGCTAATTGATTGAATATACAAATTAATTCTAACATTCTAACATCGGAATGAATGAATTCATCTACATTCTAATAATGATAATAATTTTATTGTGCACTGAATGTAGCAGACACTGACAATCGAATGACTTTCAACATGACGGCCGTAGTTCCAATTTACGCCATTTCACAGATAAGTTGGTAGGAGTGTACGATGAAGTGTTAACTATTTTCTTTTTTTTTACATAAAAAACTTTTTGGAATCCATTTGAGCAAAAACCACACCTTTGTGTATCTGTAACATCGATTATTACTCGTATTGATGCGTTACCGTACATATATCTGGTACATAAAGGTGGATTTTGCTTAAATGTTTTGCTAAAAATTATGCAACAACGTAAGTAAGAAACATTGCAAAGACGATCACTGAAACCATCCTTAAACACAATAAACTTCTAACACAACTCCAATTTGCAAGATTAAAGTACGTAGACAGTAGACTTCAATTGGCTAAGTGGTCTTCGCAAGAATGATCTTGTTACTTAGCCCTGAACTAGTCTGTTTTAAGAGAGTTCTTAAGTAAAATTAGTACATCTTGGACTAGATGCTAACATTACCCTAACATACAAAGACTCCCCGTACACTCTCATTCATGAGCTACGGAAATTATAGTAAGGTAAGTTAGCTACAGCGTTGGTTACGCCACAGTCTACCGACTACCTCTAGTACTTCATTGGCCAAACATTCCAAATGACACACATGACAAATAAAAATAAGGTCCCAAACTATAATAAAATGGAATTTAAGGGCCCCGTGCCCTTAGCTAACCAGCGATATTCAAATTTTCTAACTTTTTTGCAATTTGCAGGTCAGGTTGTATATTTGGTCGCGTATCATATTTTGATCGACATACAACCTGATACTGGAAACATATCAATTCAGAGAGTTGTATTGATATATAATTCAGTAAATACATATTACGGCCAGGAATCATAATTTGATGCTTAAACAACCTGATACTGGGCTCATTATCTGCCTAGCCTTTTCCCAACTATGTTGGGGTCGGCTTCCAGTCTAACCGGATGCAGCTGAATACCAGTATTACGGTAGTACCGGGTAATACGATACCCCTTGGCAAGACTGGTTGTCAGACTTTCAGGCTTCTGACGACCCGTAACGACTGATCTGATAGGTACTGGCTTGCAAATTGCAAAAACCTTAAGAAACTTTTTGAATTTTGCGGACTTCCCCGGCGCTTTCACTTTAAAGTACACCTTGTTTTGCCCTCTTCCCCACCCCGAAAACCGATGCAAGATTGTTCTGCGAATACAACGGTGCATTGACCGACTGTAAGCAGTTAATCTAAGTAGACTGTGGCTGTATGGCTGTACTATTGTATCAAATGAATAGCGAGTGTTCTGTTTAGTATGTCGGCGGAATGAGATAACGAGTGGAAGGCTTCAAACTGATGGGTGATGCTTGCGTCCGGAATCATCTAGTCATACATAATTATACATTTAATGTGGATGGCAATAGAAGCAGTCATTTGCGGTCATTTTTGAAGTGTCAGTTTCTGCCTCATGCATAACAATAATTCAGTAATTAGATGGAATATAAAATGTTAATAAGAAAATAAGGGAATTATAAAACTTTAAAAGTATATTTTTGTGAGAACTCTGTTAACTATGCCTTAACCAAATGCCTAATTAGCCTATAACGTTCTGAGACACAGGCCTCCTCTCGGTGAGAGGGAGTGGGCCGTAATCCACATGTCTTAGAATTTTTGGTTCTAGGACATGCCGGTTTCGTCACGATGTTTTCCTTCACCGTTTTGAGAGCAGTGGTGATGAAATAATTTACACCAAGTAAAGCGCCTGTCTGGGTTCGAAACTACAGCCTACAAGTCGCGGCCGTTAACACTGGGCCACCACTGCTCTCGACCTCTCGAATCTTAACGAAATCACAAGAGATAAAACACCTAAGTAGTCATCATCTGCCTAGCCTTTTCCCAACAATGTTGGGGTCGGCTTCCAGTCTAACCGGATGCAGCTGAATACCAGTATTTAGCGTGGAGCGTCTGCCTTTCTGACCTCCACAACCCAGTTTCTGGGTAACACGATACCCCTTGATAAAACAACTAAGTAGTAACTTGACTTGACTAACTTTCCCTGCTACAGATGCATAATAGCCAGATCACTTAAAAAATATTACGAATTAATCGTAGCAACGAAACCGTTAAGATATCAAACCGCCGATCATAACCATAACACCGACGACATTGTCGAAACTTATCGTGTTTCTCGTTAAATGGTAATCGATACCGTATCGAGCAAACTTAGTATCGCATGACGAGGAATCGACGCAAGGTCAGAGGTAAGAAGGTTACCGAGAGTGATGCAGTGTCTATGGATTTACTTGATTTGTAAAAAAAGGACTTATTTATATTGGCAAGGACGTGGAAGGTACCTATGCCTGCGCTTGTTGCTATCTGGGTGGATGGTTGACCATTATTTGATGATCTTTTACTGACTAAAACCCACCCGTGTTCTTTCAGTTGCCTGTTGCCAAGGGCCCCAGTATCGCCCCGGTATCCCTTTCGGACTTTCCCGCAAAACCTTACCTCTTTGACCGTGACATCACCGCTCGCGCGACATCACCGCTCGCGCGACTTGCGTCTTGTGTCTGCGAACGCGGCGAGAATAAGAAGTTATTTAGAGCGTGCTATGAGTCGCCGCGGTGCGACTTGCGGAGAGGAGAGCGACGCGGGACGATTCGAGCGCCGCCTCGCGCCGCAAGACGCACCATCCTATGTCGTGACCCTGGCCTAAACCCAAATAAGCGAATTATTTAATGTTTTGGATGTGTAAAGTGTTCTTTCTCTTATAATTTTTAAAATTCGTTTAGGAATTTAAGTAGAAAAATATTTTTAGTCTTTGCTTTTCAATTTTCGTTTTTTGCCACCGACTTCCGAAATTAAAGTTATTTTTCACTTTTTTAGTGTTTTTTTTGGAAGTCGGTTGTTTTTGTTTTGTAAAAAGTTTTTATTTTTCACTTTTTAGTTGTGGTACCTACCCCACACAAATTCGTATACCGTTATCTGCTATGTAAATTGACGACTGAAGAAATAACAGTGACGGATTCAACTAAAATAATAATATCGTCTACATACGCAAAGTGGGAAAAATACGTAATTGTTGAAGCTAACTCAAAAACTACGCAAGCAAAATTTATAAAATTTATATGGGTATAATAAATAATTTATATACCAAACAAAAAGAGAATCATCAAAATCGATTCATAATAGGGAATATGCATGTGATTCAAATATGGGTCAAATATTTTTTTCTATAAACTATGTTACTTCAAAATTATGCCTCCATCAATATTTTTGAATAAAATTTCTTTTTGAGCGAGAAATTAATTTTTAAAAAGTCCCAAAAAACTGTGGGTAATTCAAATACTTGAAAAGGCTAAGAGCGGATGTGACGTAACAATCCGGAATAACAATCAAAATGTCAATGTCAAGTCAATCAACAGTGTCAAGTCAATGTCAAACGCTCATAGAAAAAGGAGTTTTTGACGTTGACTTGACAGTTGCTTGTCTGTTTTCACGAACTATGACGTCACCACACCAAGCGCGCCAAATGGAGGGCGTTTAAATAGCCCGGATCGGTTGGATATTTTTAAACATTTTTTTAACTACTTTAAATTGCTTTTTTGCCGTCGATTTTTTTTTTACTATTATTTGACGATGTAAACTATCGAATAAAAATATATAAAAAATACATGCATATTCCCTATTGACGGAGTAATCGCGTAACATACACAAAGAAAAGAAAAAAACGTACAGACGAATTGAGAACAAGAAGAAGTCGGTTAAAAATATTTTTAAGGAAGTCATAGTACCGTGTAATGGTTTTTATATTGGGTCCAACATTATCCTAATGATAAAAACAGCCTGTCTGTGTCAGCCTGCGCACCTACATTTGTGGTTACAATATCTCCCTTAATTAAATTCGAATCGTAATACTAATTAAGGAATGGTACTTACAGCAACCCGTCAGTTTACGTGCAAATAATCTTAAAGCTGATGAAACACATGTTTCTATAATTTGAATGTAGACGGAGGGATCATAAAGCGCTTTATTGCTTAAAGTTTATTGTCTGTGGAGTTGTATTTGAGGTTTAAGTATGTTCACTATGGTTCAGAGCAAGAGTTTGAAGTCAATGACTAACTTAGTTGTCTTGAAGTCTTGGGTTCAATACCCGGGTCAGGCAAAGTGTTATTTGGTTGCACAGTTGATGGCAAGTTCGTCTCCTTGTAGGTACGAGTACCTGACGACTTGGCTTGTTAATATAAACAAATAAATAAAAATAAAGTATAATGTCAAAATAACAGCATTTGACTAAATGCATAATTATGAAATATCTACGGTACTTATAACTTCTAAAACTTTTATCTGTCAGTCTGTTTGTTCCGGCTAATCTCCGAAACGGCTGGACCGATTTTGATGGGACTTTCACAGGCACATTATGATGACCAGCTCATGTTATAAGGAGTAACTTAGGCTTTTATATGTGAAAAAGAAATAGGGTGCAAACGGGCGAAGCCACGGGAAGCTTGTGTGTACTATTTACATACTAGGTATTTTGTGATGAATTCACCTAACTTTGATTTAGAATGAATTTAAGTCTCAAAACCTTATACAACTACGTTCAAGGCTTTTTCATTACCAGCTATTAAACCTATTATATTGAATACTGCTCCAAATGATTATAATATCGAAGTAACAACTACTATTATTGGTATCGAGTTCCCCAGATTTAGCTTATTAATAGTCAAATCACCTCTATTGTAAGGAAGGGATCAATTAATAAGATGAATGGAAACCAATCTTTCACACTAAATAACTAAAGCAAATTGCCGTTTGAAGGAAATAATTAGTAACAGAATATTAGGGTACAGACAATAACTTGGTATAGTTATTTAGAAGCACGAGGAACAGGGGAACAACGCTAAAATCGCGATCCCTACATTTATGTTCACATAGCTCGGCAAAATGTAGGGAACTGCTGATTTTTTTTTTCGTGATTTCAAAGTTAGTTTTTCAGGCTTGGTTGACATTTTTTTATTTTTAACCGACTTCTTCAAAAAGGAGGAGGGTCTCAATTCGTCTGTATGTTTTTGTTACTCCGCCAATTATGAATCGATTTTGACGATTCTTTTTTTGTTTGGTAGGTCATGCTGCAGAAATGTTCTCATATAAATTTTATTAAGTTTTCTTGCGTACTTTTTGAGTTAGCTTCAATAATTACGTATTTTTCCCATTTACGTTTTTTTCTATGTAGACAATATTTTATTTGACTCCGTCACTGTTATTTACATAGCAGGTAGTGATACTCGAATTTTTGTTGTTACCACAACTAAAATGTGAAAAATTTAAATTAAAAATATTTTTGTGTATAATAAGCACATAAAAAGATACTACTGCCCATCCCCTAGAGGAGATTCTTAATTGTCTTTTAGTCCGAAAGAATACCTACATTAGAATAGAATATCTATCTATCAATCTTTTCATTGTATCTTTCTACAATTAGTGTAATAATAAGTTACTTAGGAACAAATACTTAAACTTCTAAGTACCATACTATAACCATAACTTGAACTTTAAAGTTGAATATTGAAGTAGCTGCTAAGTTTCTCGAGAACAAAGCGCCTGGTAATGAGTGAGTGAGCGAGTTTGTAGACGGGCATAAATCTCGGTACCTTATCGTTTTAAAACATAGTTTTATGTTTAGAACAAGTTTTCGTTTTTTTTAAAGAAACTTAAAGGCGATATGAGAAAAGTTTTTAAGATAAAAGGTTTAGTTTTTCGCTGAACAAATTGTCAGCATGCGACGAGGGAGAGCTGAGAAAAATACATATTACCTACTTGAAAAAAGAAAACGTATGTAGATGTAGGGTAATTAGGATTACAAATAGCACAAATTGCATAATTGGAATGGCATCCAAAGATTAAATTATGGAGATTACAAATGACTAGCTTCAGCCCGCGTGGTATGTCGATAAAAAGTAGCCTATGTCCTTCCCCGGGATGCCATCTATGTCCTTGCCAAATTTTACTGAAATCCGTTCAGTGGTTTAGGCGTGCAAAGGTAACATACAGGCAGACAGACAGACAGAGTTACTTTCGAATTTATAATATTAGTATGGATTGATGAGTGACTTTTTTAAAGTCTAGCCTACGCTGTCCCAGCTGAGCAAAGGCCTCCCCCAAATCCGTCCAAGCATCCTTTGCCACCTCGATCCAACCCTTGCGGTATGCGTCTACGTCATCTCGCCACCTCTCCCTGGGCCGGCCTCAGCGACGCTGGGCATCCTCAGGCACCCACCGTGTGGAGACTGTTGCCCAGCGGGCGCTATGCATGCGGCTGAAATGACTTTTGTTACTTTTCTTAAAATGAATATACTAAAAATATTTATATCTAAATGTACGAGGGGTGTTCAGTAAATAGTGAGAATGCGATACATTCTCCTTGGAAAGAAAAAAAAAATACTGGCAGGCATAGCCCAGACATTAGATATGATGATAATAAATAAAACAATCAATTCTCTTTTGTTTAAAAAAAATAGAAGTCATTTGTTTGCGTCGTTTCGGAACATATTCTGTTGTTTGTTTGTTTCACCAAGATAACGCCCCCACGTACAAATCCAGAATTGCGATGACTGCCATTCAAGAAGCTGGCTTCGTATTGATGGCACATCCTCCATAATCACCGGACCTTGCTCCAGTGATGTTTACCGATTTTCGCGGTTAATGAAACATCTCAGGGGCCAGAAATTTGAAGATTATGACGCAGTAGTCGCCGCGGTCCACGATTTTTTAAAGGATTAGAGAGAAGATTTTTTTACAAACGGAATTTTAGTTTAAAAAAAAGTTATACAAAGTGTATTACCCTGAAAGGTGACTACGTTGAAAAATAAAAAAAAACATTTAATAATAGATAATTGCGTCAATCTCATAATCACTATTTATTGAACACTCCTCATAGATATATATATATATATATAAATGGTAAGAGTACTGTGCCAAAAAGCCTACCATATTAAAATTTCAACATAGAGAGACAAATGTTCCTTCTCAAACACAAAACCGCGACACAATTAACAACAAAACAGCTTCATTGTATTAATAAAACGTAAATAATTATAATTATTCAAAGCACTTTATTATTCGGGAAAGCAGTCGGTATAATGAATCATCTCTCTGAAACATCCGACTGGCTTCGAGGCTTCAAAGGACGCGGAAGTGAAACGGGTTGACTGTAATATAATATTTACTTTACTAAAATGTAGCGAAGATAAAATGTGTTGGCATTTTTTGTGGGGCTGAATTGTAAAGACAGGCTATTCAGCATTGGCCGTTTTTAAAGCTAACTAAGGTCTGCCAAATATAGTTTGTTTTCGTTACTTGAAGAAGGTTTTTCTGTGCTGAGCTCGTCGCTAAGTAATAACAGCCGCACGGGTCAATCCATCAAGTTAAGTTACGCTTGCCGGTGTTGGTCCGTGGATGGATGGCCATCTTTACATACCGAGACTCCTCCATGCCTCGGAAAGCACGTTAAGACGTTGGTTCCGGCTGTCATTCGTGGATCTTTGACAGTCGTAACAGGTCGTCAGAAGCCTGAAAGTCTGACAACAAGTCTTGCCAAGAGGTGTCGTATTACGTAGTTACTGGGTTGTGGAGGTCAGATAAGCAGTCGCTCCATGTAAAATACCGGTATACACCTGCATCCGGTTAGACTGGAAGCCGACCCCAACATAGTTAGGAAATGGCTAGGCAGATGATGATGAAGAAGGTTTTCTGTAGGCACTCCAGTCATTTGTGTTTAGGTATGATTCACGTATTTATATTGCGGCTGTTTGACGAGTTTCAAAATTAAACGTACCTTTTAGTTTTAACTCTTAGCTGTACTGTACTTAACTATACCAGGGGTAATAGTATGAAGTATTAATGCCATCATTATTCCACTGCGAAAACGGAATGGTGCTAGCGGCCTTGTCTATCTCCGTCTCTCTCTGACACTGGAAAAATGGTGGCATTTAATAATACGGCACCTGCTTATAATCGTTCAGCCATCTTATAAAAGTAAAGCGAGGATACTTTCTTACTGAAAATTTTCCTCGCTGACAAACTGAACTTTACAAATATAATAAACTAGCTGCGCCCTACGTTTTCAGATTAAAGTATCCTATGTCTTTTTCCACGTCATGGTCTACCTATGTGCCAAGTTTCATCTAAATCCGTTCAGCCGTTTTAGCGTGAAAGCATACCAAACAAACTCACTTTCGCATTTAAAATTTAGGATGATTTTTATGTTAGTTTGAATTATTAACAAGGATTTTTATTTAACCTAACATTGATCACTTCACAATCATAGTTTGTACTTCCATCATATTCGTATGAAAAAGTCCAGTTTTTCCGTAGTTGAAAACTCAATGGAAAAGGATTGTTGGAAGTTTGGTAACATGTGGTCTGCACAAAAACTTGGCACGAAATTCACGGGTGTGCTGTGTGGACGCACGCTGGCGTTTGTTTTTTATTGTTCCTTGTTTGAATGTAGAATAAATAAAATTCATTTATTTCAGGTAAATTGCCCAACACAAAACAATAAAAAATCTCAATAGAATAAAAACAAATTAAATTAAATCAAATCAAATTAAAATAAATACATAATTCAAAACGACAAAATAAATACACAATCAAAGAAATAAAATTACCTTGGGACCTTCTCTCCGACACTAGTGTAAAACACCACACATGTGTAAAAAGCGTAGTGTAGAAATAAAAAACACATCGTCCACTTTAGGATCTGATAGAGCTTTGTTGTCACCAGAAAGCCAATATAACCTGAGAAACAAATATCAAGAAAATAAGAGCAATAATCGTAAATGACCTTCATATTATGCTCAGTAAATGAATCAATCATTTGTAAAATGATTAATGAAGATAAGTAGTATTTACAATCTTTCCTAAAGTAACAACCTACCGTCATTTGTACCGAAACAAAAGACCTATTTGTAGTTCCATAAATCAGTCACAAATGTCCCCACAGCACTAACTTTGTCACACATTCAAACCTACCCTATTTGATGAAAAACTAACATAAAAGAAACTTGTCTATACAAGAACATTGTGGCGGTATCTACATCGCCACATGCGAACTACGCATCGAAGACCTGACGTCACACAAAAATCCTGACGTCACATAAATCCTGCATCGCGCAATTAGAGTTTACCGTGCAGTGAACATATACAGGATGTAAGGGTAAACACTCTTGTAATTCAAACCATGGGTAGTTGACTTAAATATATAAATAAATGACCGAACACAACAAAAAAAAAACGTTATTTTCATTAGATAGATAGATAGATAGAATACTCTTTATTATGTACACCATAAAAATTACAGACATAAATTAGAAATTTTACATAGGGTGACACAATGGGCGGTCTTATCGCTAAAAGCGATCTTTTACAGACAACCTTTGGATGGATTAAAGTAAGAAGGAGAGACAATACTGCAGGTAGTCAGTGGTGTACCGTTTACATATACAATAAATTACCATTAAAAGATTTTAAAAAGTTTCTATCCAACACCGTGCTCGCTAGCGAAACAGCGGACTGACTGAGGGAGGGATGGCGCTCGCCGCCCGTCAGATCACATCCCGCACCGTGTTGAGTTGTGGTAAAATGTAGAGTTAAAAAATTTAAAAAAAAAGTTGTAATTTTCCATTGATTTTACGTTCTATAATTAAAACCAAACCACTGGTTGCAAGGATAACGGTGTTTACCCTAACACCCTGTATACAAAAACCCAATATCAATCATTGAGCAGTTGCCCGCCAGACACAACACCCGTCTGGTCGGAGGATCCTCCCTTTTCTATGGTGGATGAGTGAACTTTACACCCTGTTCCTCATACCCCTAAACATTATCAAAATTCACCAGACAACTGTCAAGACTTTTAATAACGTTGATTGATTACTTTCTAATGAAATGGATGATAAATAAAAGATTACAGGGATTTTAACGATAACATTATGCGTAATGGAAACCCTATTTGTGTGTTTGTGTATTAAAATAAATATGATAAATCATGTCCGTTTATTAAGTACTAAATGAATCGAGAACATTCTGACAAATTAATGGTGATAAAGCAACTAAACAAATTAAAAAGATCATTAAACCCTTCGTATTAAAAATATAAGTAATTATTTAACCCTTTGCCAGAACGTTGATCCACGCGAGACACAATAGCTTTTTAATTGTTTCTGTAATTATGGCGTATGAAAGGTTAAAAGAAAATAAACTTATATTTTAATTATTCTGCTGTGCTTACTGTAAAAAGTGTGGCTTTTTAACCCTGGCTTGTCACCCGTAACTCTAGTACGCTACGGCGTAGCACCTGACGCTACGCCGTAGCTAATCCGTGATTCCAAAAACGGCAAACGTTTTGGTTACCACAATCGTTTTTAATCTCAAAATGCCACAAACAAAATAGAAACAAACTTAACGTGCTTGCATTTATGCATAATAAGATTTGTGTGATGGATGAGATATCCTTAATACGGATATGCGATACAGCTTTTTCTCCAGAAGAAGTCTTAGCTGCTAAGAAATTGTTATTTGAAGCGGTGCCGACTAAGAAAATGAAAACACGAAGGCAGGCAGGTAAGTCGAACAGAGATTTACAAGATATCATCGAATTAATAAAGCATACCGAGGCCACGGATCCTGAGAGGCTTCCTACTTTTGTTGCTAAAGAATTACACCGACTACCTCCTGTCACTTTCGATCATTTGGATGCAACAAGATTGCTAAAAGATATTTTATTGCTACAGCAAGAAATAAAACAAATTAAAACTGATTATATCACAAGGGAACAACTGAATGAATTTCAAATTGCCATGCGAACACAGTCACTGAGTGAGTTTGATTATGATCCGGTTAATCGTAAGCGAGGTGCGCATTTATTAGATAATTTCGAGTATGAGAGTGGGCCTATGGGTTTAAAGCACATCACTGTACCACCACCAACCAACAATGATAATGTCTGTGTTGCAAACAGCGACCTATCCCAAGCATCTTTTCTGTTATCGAACAAAATCACAAAAATCACGCCGCCTACCTACATAAACGCATCATTAACAGCTGGCCAACGCGTGGAGGCCCACACTGCGGTTCCGACGGAGCGTAACTTAGAACCTATCTGTGTGAGCGACGCCGATGAAGCGACCACACACAGGAGCGGTGAGGCCCCGACCGCGGTTCCAAACACAGAACTGGTTTCCGTATGCGCACTAGCAGAGCTTGCTAATAACGTTACTTCTCACTCATTAGGTATGACACCGAGTAAGTGCGCGAGTTATACAGCCAAGCAAACCGAGATAGGTTCGAGGCCGAGTATGGCTGCCCTACTAAAAGCGAGTAGTGAATGTAAGCAAAAAGTATGAATGGGTCAAAGTGCAATACAAAAAGTCATATAGAAATAGGTTTATTAGCCATACAGGAAGAGCGACTAACGGACTGAATAACAAATTTAAGGCAGCACCAATCTATAGAGTACCATTATATATATCAAATGTTTGTAAACAATCACAGGAAGAGGACATAATAGAATATATTTGGAGCAAAACACAAGATAAAGTTACTTTAGAAAAGATTAAAATGAAAAAAGAAAAAGTTTACAACTCATTTATATGCTATGTATCTAGGCAGAAGTTAAGGTTATTTTTAAATGATAATATGTGGCCAGATGGCATAAGTTTTAGACGCTTTGTGCAATTTCGAGACAAAGCGATCAGCAGTAATATAAAGGACTCAAACGAACAAAATGGCTAGTTACAGTACTAATAAGTTTATTACGTTTAACTGTAAGTCGTTGAAGCGCTCAATGGAAAGCGTAAGACATTTATGTGATACAGCTGACATACTGGCACTGCAAGAAACTTGGCTCCTACAGCATGACTTGCCATTGCTTGGCACTGTTCATAAGGATTTCGAATATACAGGAAAGTCGGCGGTAGACGCGTCGGCTGGAATGCTCATAGGACGACCTTATGGCGGAGTAGCATTACTGTGGCGTAAGGGGCTCTTCAAGTCAGTATGTGTAGTGCAGTGTAATAGTGTTAGAATCTCGGCCATAAGAGCGTGCTTAGAGGATCGCGCGATTTTAGTGTTAAGTATTTACATGCCAACAGATTCGACAGAAAACTTTCTCGAATTTACAGAGTGCTTGAGTGAAGTAAGTGCCATTATTGAGGCTAATGATGTGGAAGCAATTTATATGTTAGGAGATTTTAACTCTCACCCTCTTCAACCTTTCTGGACTGAATTGTGTAAATTCAGTCTAGATCAGAACTGGGTATGTGCTGATGTAGAGAAATTAGGCTTAGGATCGGACAATCATACGTATGTGAGCGATATGAATGGTAGCAAGCGTTGGTTGGACCACTGTTTTGCTACTCAGACAGCTTGGCATTCCGTGCTGAGTGTTAACATACAGTATGATGTTTTCTGGTCTGATCACCTTCCTTTAGCTATAGAGTGCAATTTGCGAAGATTCCAGAAAAACTTGAATTAACACAGTCAGTGCCAGACAAGGTAAAATGGCATGAGCGTGGAGGTGATCAGATCAAAGAATATCATGAATTATGTAACTCGGAGTTTAAGAATATGCATTTTCCAGATCTCTTTTCCAATTGTGCTGACAAAGTTTGTGATAATGTAGAACATAGACGTGGCTTGCAGATGATGTACCAAGATATTGTAGGTATTTTGTCTAGGGCTGCCATACAGACCCATGAAGGTGTTCAGTCGCAAGGAAAAAGGCGTATTATTGGCTGGAATAAGCATGTTCGCGCTGCTCACGTGGAGGCGAGGTTTAAGTATCAGTCATGGTTGTCTTACAATAAACCCAATTCCGGCAGAGTGTGGGAAGAAATGCGAGAAAGTCAAAGGGTTTTTAAAGGCAAGCTTAAATGGTGCCAAAATCATCAAAATCAAATAAAAATGGACATAATAACATCACAAAGATCTTCCAAGAACTTTAGCCGGTTCTGGAAGTCGACATCCCGGCTTGATCTTAAGCCGGCTATGCCGGTGACTGTGGCGGGATGCAGTACACCAGTGGAAATAGCGAACACTTTCCAGAACCACTTTCGCGTTTCCTCGCCGCTGGGGCCTTCTGAATCAATGGTCGATGCTGAGATCTGTCACAATAGCCCTCTTATTCGTTTTACAGCCAAGCAAGTATCATCTGCAATACAGAAAATGGCCAGAGGCAAGTCTCCAGGGCATGACAGTCTCAGCATCGAGCACTTGAAACATGCGGGTGTGCACTGTCCGAGAGTGTTATCCATGTTTTATTCTTTGTGTTTGAGTCACTCTTATCTTCCTCCCGAGTTAATGGACACATTAGTTGTCCCAATCATAAAGAATAGAACGGGTGATGTATCTGATGTAAGTAATTAAATACTGTTCTGTGAGCTTAGTACCTACTTATAATAACACACTAACATAGCTTTTAAGTCTTTTGTAACTAACTAACTAACATAAATGGATCATTGTTGTCTTTATAAATAAATAATTTAATTTAATTTAAACCTCCTTTGTTAACACCATAATCAAATCAAATCAAAAAGTTTTTATGCAATTAGTGAGGCAAACGCAAAAAAAAATTCACTCCTTTTGATCCGTTATATAAGATTGACGAAATCTCTTCGAAACTCGTGGGAGGACTTCAGAAGTTAGACAAAGAACTGCTAAGATATTCGTATCGTGTATCCGAATTATATTTTCTACACCTTTTTATCAAAAAAGTCGGGCTTCACGAGTTTTAGAAGGTTTAGCAAAATCTTTTCGATAAAAGTTTTATCTGTGTGAACTTGGCAATTAGGTTTGTAGGGGGGATTATTGCATTACTATGTATGAACCCAGAGTGTAAGATATCGATATGTTTTAGGGCCATACAATTACATACCAATAGTACCATTTTATTTTATTTTTGAGGGTGGTATTTCATCGAATGACTTCTCCCGCTCTGGGCGGAGCCGGAGGGGTCGGACTTTTACTGACTAAAATCCACCCGTGTTCCTTCAGTTGCCTGTTGCCAAGGGTCCTGGTATCCCTTTCGGACTTTCCCGCAACCCTGGAGCTTTTGCACCCCTTGCTTTTTTTGCTTTTTCCTGGGGACGTACTACCGGGATAAAAAGTTTCCTATGTCCTAACCCAGGTCATGGTCCTCCTGTGAGCCAAATATAATCGAAATCCGTAACTAGCACATCTGCTGTACAGTTGTGAAAGGGTAACAAACAGAGGGAGTTACTTTCGCGTTTTATTAGCTAAGATTAGAATAGATATCATTAATATTTCGTGTGGTTTGTGACTAACCTGGTGTCAGAGTTTTAAAGCCACGCAAGGGCCTTTGACTTGGCTTCACATGCCGTCGAGAAATATCTCTCTGGCATGCCGGTTTGCTCACGATGTTTTCCTTCACCATTTTTAAAGTAAGTGATAAATTATACAAGACGCACATGAATTGAGCAGTGGTGGCCCAGTGGTAACGGCCGCGTCTTACGAGTTGTAGGTCACAGGTTCGAACCCCGACAGGCGCTTTACTTTGTGTAAATAATTTCATCACCACTGCTCTGAAAACGGTGAAGGAAAATATCGTGAGGAAACCGGCATGTCTTAGAACCAAAAATTCGAAGACATGTGACATCTACCAACCCGCACTGGGCCCGCGTGGTGGATTACGGCCCACTCCCTCTCATAGAGAGGAGGCCTGTGTCCCAGAGCAGTGGGAACATTATAGGCTGATTATGTTATGTTATGTTATGTGCACATGAATCCGAAAAGTCAGAGGTGTGTGGCTCGGGTTCGAACTCGAGACTTATGACTTGGCAGTCCGACCGTCACAACACTAGGCTATCACTTGAGAGGTGTATTATATAGTACCTTCATATGTCACAAGTTATTGTTGAGTCCCACTCAAAGGAAGCCAAGGCGATTTGACTCGAGTTCAAGGAAAATGTTGATAAAAGACCCTTTACTACAAAGATGCAAAAAATAAAATCTATAAAGATACGAAACACTGCCTTAATAAAAAACTTTCTACCTACCTACATACATTACCCATAAGTAGGCAGATACTTTTATATCCCTCTCCTAGGTACAGTAAATACTCCAGACATATACTGTAGTACCAAACCGTCTCTGTACAGTCAACCGCTCATCAGTGAGAACAATTTGACTGACAGCACCTTTATGTCACAGCGTTAAGGGCGATTTTCGTAGTGCTAGTGATGACTGATGTGCGGTCGATAGTACGTAGCAGTCGTAAAACACATCCTTTGTACGCGTACGGAGAGACAAACTTTTTTTCATAATCACGAACATGAAATGCTCCGCGAGACGCAGTTTGCGAGGTTTATGTTTTCTGTAAATATGGAAGCCGGTGCTCAAAACTGTGTTTATAGAGGGAGCTGTTTATAGAAATGAAATATTCTGTTTTATATAATTTTGGGAGAACATTTAATTGGTATTTTATGTTTTTTATAATATCAGTATTTTACATGGAGCGACTGCCTATCTGACCTCAACAAACCACTTACCGGGTAACACGATACCCCTTGGTAAGACTGGCTGTCAGACTTTCGGGCTTCTGACGACCCGTAACAACTGTCAAAGATCTACAAATAACAGTTTAAGTTCCATCATAGAATAGAATACTCTTTATTATGTACACCATAAAAATTACAGATATAAATACACAAATCGCACCTTCGGTGCAACAAAGTCACAATTAGTAAATTAAAAATTAGCTGTTTTGACTTTTGTTTCGGTGCAACAAAGTCACAAATAGTAAATTATAAAATGAGCTGTTGTGACTTTGTTGCTCCGAAGGTACGAAATCACCCATCCAATAATACAAACAAACACGCACATCCCATGTAATAACAAATCCAGACACCGGGCTGCTACTAAGAAACCCCCGATGATGGGCCCAATAACATTTTGCATGACCTGGAAATTGAACCCATGACTAGACCCACTAGACCAGCGTGCGGGAAGTGGGTGAAAAACTGATCCGACAGACAACCTATAATGCCGTGATCAGACGGTGCGCCATATTGTGGACGGACACAGACGAGCCCGCACGGCGCACCGTGGGAAGGTGTACGTGCGGGGTTTCGCAGACATCAGAAGTTCCTCGGTGCGCGGTGCGTGGCGGTCTTTGGTCGTCTGCCGTGCGTGTCCGTCCGCAAAATCGTGGATCGTCGGATCTAGACATCATTGATGAT
This sequence comes from Lithophane semibrunnea, assembly GCA_947363905.1. Classification (NCBI taxonomy): domain Eukaryota; kingdom Metazoa; phylum Arthropoda; class Insecta; order Lepidoptera; family Noctuidae; genus Lithophane; species Lithophane semibrunnea. The sequence continues at coordinate 2,749,972 of OX376194.1, read as the reverse complement.
AATAACTTTTTGCACTTATCCAGTAATAGAATTATAATCTCCTAAGAAAAAAGTAATTAAACCATGAAAGAAAACGTATCACCACCTTATTACTGACTACCATGAAAGAAGCCTTTTCATAATAAAATCTAAAGGAGCTCACGTTCACGCTCGCTAATCCCCGGGGCAGGCTGTAAGATAGGTTGAACTAACACGGAATGAATGGAGCGGTAGGCGGCTAATCGGTAAATTGACAGACGATTATATACGAGCACGTTTTAGATATCGATTTAATTGAATTCTCGATTGGATTGTTGGTTTGGCGGTGCTGTGGGGTCTTGATGAATAGGTATATTTTACCAAACAGTCTACCTAGCCTTTTCCCAACTATGTTGGGATTGGCTTCCAGTCTAACCGGATTCAGCTGAATAACAGTATTTTACATGGAGCGACTGCGTATCCGACCTACACAACCCAGTAACTAGGTAATGTAATATAATAAGTAATATTTTACCATTGTATGCCAACTTACCAGTTTTTTAACGCTGAGCAGACGATGGATAATTTGTCCGCGGACCATTTGGAATCGTATGGAAATCTAACGGGCATGTAGGACCAAATGCCGGGATTTCCATACGATTCAAGTTGTCCAATAATAATAAGGCAAATGGATGAATATATTTTACCATTGCATGCCAACTTGGCAGATAATAATAGCTTCTAGCGACAAGTGGGCTTTGTGACACACTATGTACTATACCTATGTAAATGTATGTGGAATGCAGGTACATCGCATATAGTAAAATTATAGTAATTATACAGTAAAATACAAACTTAATATCAAAAACATAATGTACATTATAGGTGGTGACATATTAATGGTCTACAATAAAATTGTATCTTTATCTTTAAAATTATGTCAATCATCATTCTCCTGCCCATATCGTAATTTATTTGGGATCGGCGCAACATGTCCCTTTCTTCCAGACATATATATGAGTCTTTAAAAAAAATATGTCTATACAAGAGTTAATATTGTGGTGTTTATGTTACCATGAAAGATGTCCTAACAAAATGTCGGTAAAAAAGAAAATGAGATTGTCGCATTTACTTTTTATGCGTAATTTTATGGCAGCATTAAAATAAAGACATCACCATGTGAGCCAATATAATTTTTTATGTAAAAATCAACCTGTCTAACATATCGCTTTTAGAATATAATTAAATGTACCTCGTGCACCTGGATTTTGGTTTGAAAGAAGAACAAAATATTGAAAAAAAAAATACTATCTGATAACCTGAACCCATCTGCAATCACTAACATAACATTCAGTGGGGACTCTTGGAGGAAGTCTATCTCCAGCAGTTAACGTCTTTTGGCTGAAATCATGATGAATGTTGAACATCAGCCCATCTCAACGGAGACTATCCTTCGGCGCGGGAGATATTATAGTGCACAAGTGTAGACACAAGTGCACTCTCTCTTTCCTCACTCTCATAGTCAGATGGGACGGTAATCCGACATGACCGGAGAGAGATCAGATCAGGCGCAAGGTTAAACATACAATATACAAGCGTAGTGATCCAAGCTCGCTTCATATATGAATGAAACAAGACTTTTTTTTTCTAAGTATGGGAAATCATCAAATGATTTCTCCCGCTCTGCGCGGAGCGGGAGGGCCTATCAGGCTTTTACTGACTAAAACCCACCCGTGTATCTTCAGTTGCCTGTTGCTAAGGGCCCCGGTATCCCTTTCGGACTTTGCCGCAGGAATGAAACAAACCTTTGCCCTGCATCAAGACAATAACGAGTCGCTATTATTATTCGTTAACTTTTAATCTGTTCCCAACTTCCCTTCACGTTTTCCCCCACCGTTTGAGTTGACAACAAGGAAAATTATAATCGCTTAAATAAGCCTAATAAATCTTGATAAAAATATGCATTGGAAACTCGTAAGTAAACATTTATTCATGGCTGTTTAACTTTTTCTGTTGTTTGCTGGGGATCCGTTTACGAAGTCAGCATCAATCCTTGTCAGACTTGAGGAGTTTGCGTGTAATATATAGAATTGTGTTTACAAGGATCGCTTTGGAATTGATTTGTGTTGGGTTTAGGTTAAAGTATAAATAGGTTAACTGAATAAATAAGCAATTTTTTGTAACCTGAAGCATGAACAAAAGCTTTGTTTTTAGGCCTAGGTACTAATAATTGGTATATAACAAATAACGTATTGACCTTGTAAACGCCGCTGGAATCCGCTGGTTCATATTCCTATGCATAACCATTAACCAACTTTTAGCCCCATTTATACGATGCGAGTTGTGTTTAGACGGTGCAACTTGCATTGTTGCTTCAACATATGGTATGCCACAAGCAATTATATCGCACCGTGTAATTCGGTGTTAGAGATAATGTTGAAATGTCGTCTCACTTCCGACACACAGACCCGAAAATAGGTTAGAAAATCCTGTCTTCGCTAAGCTATCGCCCCGAAACCATTCCACCACAGCGGCGGTGCTTTGTAGGAAGCTTGCTATAAATTCTTAAAATTTTCATGCATTGCATAAAATCATAAAGCGGAAGAAGGGGAGAGACAGTATGAGGAAACTTGAGGCTTAATAACTGTGCCTACTATGAAGTAGGCACAGTTAATAATAGACAAGAGCAAGATTTTCGTTTTTTTTGCGTTTAGTTTGTGCAGAATAAACAATTTTTCTTTCTTTTCTTTCTATTTTTTTCAGAAATAATTATAATTTGGTACTTGTACCAGATTCTAATTATTAAAGGGACAAGGAAGGTCAAACAAGTGATATGGATTTTTAATAAAATCTAGATCTCTTATTTGGCCTTCTTTCTCGTTTGACGATCTCTTGTTTGGCTTTCCTTCTTGCTGGTCGATCCCTTGTTTGGCCTTCCTTCTCTTTGGACGATCTCTTGTTTGGCCTTCCTTCTCGCTAGATGATCCCTTGTTTGGCCTTCCTTCTCGCTGGACGATCTCTTGTTTGGCTTTCCTTCTCGCTGGATGATCCTTGTTTGGCCTTCCTTCTCGCTGGATGATGCCTTGTTTGGCCTTCCTTCTCGCTGGACGATCTCTTGTTTGGCCTTCCTTCTCGCTGGACGATCTCTTGTTTGGCCTTCCCTCTTACTGGATGATCCCTTGTTTGTCCTTCCTTCTCGTTGGACGATCTCTTATTTAGCCTTCCTCTACCCTCTTGCCTAAAGGTTTAGGTACAGTCACAGCCAAAATATATTCATAATATCAATACCGCAGAACGAATTTGAAAACTTTAAAAGATATATAAAACTTGACTGTACCTTAAAAAGTGAGGTATTAACATCATTTGTCATTTCGCGACTCACTCAGCGTTGAATATGTTGGGTTATGGTAAAATGTAAGGAAGCATGGTAACGCAACATATCTGAAAACATACCGTACTTCCTAACGCTAAAGTGACAATTTGACCCTCAATAATATCCAATTTGCATGCATATTTCCCTCTGTAGAGCAATTTTCTCTAACACAGCGACAACCCACAAAACGAAAGTATCAACATCACAAAAATCCTAAAACATTTACATAAAATTGTCATAACACATTAAATCAAATACAAACGTAACAACCCATTGAAACTTCTACTTTGACTAAACTGAAATAAGGTTGAAAGTCTGTCGTCTAATTTTGTTTTTATCAAGACCACAGGGCGCTTCTGGCGCTTCTCATATCTGTTCCGGTGAAAGGTAGTCATTAAGTGTACCCTTTTTAATATATTCATTTTACGGTTCCCCTAAATCGTAAGTATGTTCGTAAAAGATAAAAATTAAAGCTATTACTAATTTTAATGGCTATTATAATTTTGATATGGTTAATTTTGTGGATATATTTTACACCTTTTGCTAATTTGGTTCCTGCTTATATACTATCTAAATTGTGAAGTCTTAAAACGGCCACTTTGGCAGAATCATAATAGGATAATATTATGAATCATCGTAAAATGTCACAAACTGACAATTCATAATATGATCTGTTTGACAGTTTTCTGTGGAGATTCGTAAATTGGTCCACAAATTATGAATAGCTTTATTGAAGTTAAATGTTAAATTAAAAATAAATAAAAAAATAAAAATATACGGTCATTTTATTAATAATTAGGTCATTTTCATATTTACACCAATAAAATTATGATTCGAATATGAATTGAATTGACTACATATGATTCAGCTAATATGTGTCACCATTTTGTGTCAAATTAGAGGAATTGCTTATGAGAGCAGGGAATTCAGAACATGAATTGCTTTTAGACGAATTGCTAATGTGGCCGTTTAGGCCCCCAGATGTCATAGACTCAAAAATAATTTAGATATCTCAAATCAGGGAAACTATTATTCATACACGCAATGTTTGCGCGAATTGAGTTACTGACGAACCTAGCATATAATATGTATCCAATGGTTGACAAGAGGCATCCTTTTTGAACGACCATAAAAATACGACATCATTGTTACTTGCTGAAAGAGTCTAAGCACGTAAAATAATACTTATACAACAACAACAATACAACAGCATAACAATAAACACTACACACAACAACAACAAACAACACAACACAATACAACAATAACACAATTACAAACACACAATCACACACAATTATAATATTTTGGCGTCCAAAAAACATGTACGCAATAAAAAAATTGACGATCGAAAAGTGCTGATTCTCAGCCTAGTTTCAATAAATGACTTTTGATTTTGATTATCTAACAAAAAGAGACGACGAAAATTCGTACATTATCATGCATCTATGTGGTAAAAGCCATGCCATCACAATAGCTAAACTATGCCGCTAACACAATACGTCAGGCTGTTGCGCTAAACCAGATTAATGGCCGTATAGAACATAATATAAATGACTCAGTTAATGACGCTGAAACAGGTAGATAAATGAGTCATCCCACAGTTAATAATATTACCGGTTACATAAACCTTCTATATCTAACCGCAGCAGGTATAAACAGATGATATAAATTAATAGCTGCTATATTTAGCGGTGAGGTAAAAGAACCGCTGGTGTGGTCCCATCAGATGATAGGCGACATCGTAACCAAGACGAAGATGGAGGGACGAACTTAACTCCTATCGAATGGACTGGCCTGATTGCAGGCCATGCCATTGGGCAAAGGACAGACGGACAGACGTTTATTAAAAAAGGAAAGGGAGGGCTAGCAGTCTGAATAGATAGCAGAGCAGTCTAATAACGGGCTAAATAGATTAGATTAGATCATAGACGAACAAAAAAAGTCAGACAGATTCTCGCTAACAAAAAACTGTGTCACTCACTTAAAATAAAGAAAGGAAATTCAGGAAATGAATGCAAGGAAGCTAGCAGTCATGCGCTAAGATCATAAAAGGTACTTTTAATGCCAAAAGACTAACAAAAAAATTTGTTTTGAACCCCAAAGCAAAATGTTCAAAATGATGGGCATATTCAGGCATGCCAGTCAGATCATCAAAAACATTTTGTTAACATCCCAACATTACCATTTATTGACATCGCATTATTCATAAAATGACTGCAATTCGTTAAAGTTATCGGTTCCATTTACAATCTGCCAGTGAAGTCGGAAAACCAAAGCATATTTAAGTTATGACACACCCATACACGCAATGATTGTGTATGTTTAGACATATTTGGTAGAAAGAATATGTAACATTGTATCCGACATAATATAACATCACGCCTGTGATCCCCGAAGGTTAAGCTGAGGTGTACTTATAATACACCCATGAAACGCGTGAAAGCATAACAAACAAAAAAACTCACTTTCGCAATATTAGTTAGAATAGTTAGGATAAATGAGGCTGTGCCGTTCAGAGTCAAACAATGACAAGCATGAATACTAGTCTACTAAGATTCTTCATTTACTTAGAAGAAGATGAAGTAGGTGGCATCCAGGTATTCATTTAAAATGACTATATTTAAAAATATTAGAAATATTTACTAATTCAATCAGTTCCAGCGTTATTACTGATTTGGTGGGGTGTTCAAAAAATACCTGGACAAGCGCAACTCTACACCCCTTCATATCCTTTGGACATCTATGCAAATATTCATATAATCTGTGGAGTTTCTTGCTCTCCATAGGAAATTCTACATAGGAAACGACCAATTGGAACCGTGCTCCTAGCTCCTGACGTTTCTTATGTGTCCATGTAGGCTTATGTGAAATAAAATATTTTGATTTTTGATCTCTTTCAAATCACTTCATGTAACATCAACACAGCATTATAATGTTCGTACAAAATCTACAAAAACCATGAACCGGTTTCGACTGCGGATAGACATGAGTCAATACCCGAACTCTGCAAATATTTGCCAACAGCATTTAATTGGCAAATACACCACCCGCATTCTATTTTATTGAGTTTTGGGATGTAAAAATATCATCTATACTCAGTTGCGAATGTCGATTTAATTTGTTTAAAAACTCGATTGGTTATAATTTTACTCGTAGACCAATTTAAAAAAGTAATCAATGCGTTTTTTTTTATGTAAAACAACAATTATTGTGGAAAAGCCGAATGTATTTAGTCTAATGGCTAACTGCTGTCTAATGGCTAGTTTAATGGATAAGTAGGTACACAGGTCAGTATAGTACTTAAAACTTCATGAAACCTTCCCAATATTTTCCACCTGCCTATTGTAAACAACAAAGGGTTTAAAATTAAAACAATAGTAAATAATTTAAAATCTCACTTGAATAAATACTCGGCCAAAATCATCGGATATCGTATTAAGTATCAGTTGGCCGCAAATGATCGAATTCACTTTCGTTTATGGGACACCACTGGTCGAAAACCGCAAAACGTTTCATGTACAACTGACAACGAGTATCTTAGACTCTATTCTGTAAGTCATAAGGTGGGAGTCAGGTTGTGCTAGTTGATCAAAGTTTGTGGGAGACTGCCGGTAATCAGGTTACTAACAATATTCAATTAGGGACGCAACAGTCTGGTGAAAATGCTGTAGGGGACGGATACTTGGTAAATGAATGGGTGAATAAAATTGTTTAGAAATATAATATTTCGCATTTTCCATTACAATGTCTTTAGCCTTTAATTAATACGTAATTAAATAGTATCGAATTTGAAACTGTATTATTGAATATTTTTGAAAAAAATGTACTTAATTGCTACGATATACTTAGAACGAGTCTCATGTCGAAAATATTGTTTTTCAAATTTTTGTATGAATTCAATAATCGTTCCAGATTTTCGCTATTGTTGATGATTATATTAAACACAAGTATATTACTTCCTAAAAGGAAATTCCCCGAAAGACTTATTGTAAAAGTATTTTTAAGTTATTGAAATAAACATTATTTTTTATATAGTATATTTTATCGTTTTCTCTAGTGATTCATAGGATGATCAAGTAGTTTAATCAGCGACACGCAGATATCGCGTTCTATTCCTAGGCAAGTTTAAATTATTACTTTTAGTTCCTTATACAAGAGGTGGCTCTTGTTTAAGTCGTAGGGTGATTTGATAATTCGATTTTTCGCGAAAAAAAATCTGCGAGCAACTTGGAAGTAGAGCTCGCCGGCTGCTGCCGCTGCACCGCTCGCTCGGCTCGCGCGCGTTTCTACCTTAACCTCTAACCTAACCTATATCAACCAATTTACTCGCAGAATTTTTTCACCATTTTCTAATTATCCGGTTTTCGCAATATATATTTATTTATTTTTATTTATTTATTACTTAAATCTACCGTTACAGGATACCCCAATGCGATAGATGCGCTTATCTTAACATCTATAACTAATTATAAACAATGCATTCCTTGTGAATTCACTCAGAGAACAACTGAATAAGTCCGTCTCATTCGCTATGAGGTTGAGCGTGCGCAGCGCACGCGTCAGCGGCGCCTCCCCTAACAGATTGGTCCGACCGATGTCTAGGGTTATCGCAAAAATACGCATTATCAAACAACCCTGCGACATATACATGATCCAATTACTCACAAAACACCTTATTCTTGGGAAAAAATAACATGAATTCCCTTTTCACAGCTACAATATTCAGAAAATTTCGTAACAAGTTTCCATATTTCACAAGAAGTAATATTGAGTCCAATGTATGGTTCCAAAAGTTTTTTGCGACATTAAATTGCCGTTAACAACACAAAATCGTACGTACACATATATCATATTTATTGGCACTGCGAAACTGCATGAATTTATATTTTTGTGGCTTGATATCGCTCGTTTTTTGTTTTGCATTTACGCCTTTATTTCGCGAAGGGTTCGGCAGAGGTGTGTCTATAGTACACCCACATATTGCCAGTTATGTTTAAGTCCCATCGTTCGTTTTCGTGTAGTTCAGAGTGTTAAAGGTGCCCATGGGCCTCTGACTTGGCTTCACATGCCATCGAGAAATAATATCTCTCAGGCACGCCTGTAGTATGTTTGCTCGCGATGTAAGTCCCATGTAATAGGTGAGCCTATAGCCACCAACCGGGCACAAATCCAGTCTCCAGGCTGCTTTCTGGGTTAGATTTTCTTGGAATCCTTGGTAATAGTCATATCCTGCCAGGGTTGCGGGAAACTCCGAGAGGGATACCGGGACCTTGGCAACAGGCAACTGAAGGAACACGGGTGGTTTTTAGTCAGTAAAAGTCTGACACGCCCTTCCGCTCCGCCCAGAGCGGGAGAAGTCATTGGATGATTTCCCACGCTAAACAAAAAACAGCCTGCTACGGTCTCAATCTCGTGTCTATGATTTTTGAAGTTTGCTGATTAATTTGACAGGAATAAACTAAAGAAAGAAAAAGATGCACTGAACTTTTTAGTTTAGTTTGTGAACAACAGAATCGGCACCATTAATATCCAAAATATTAAAATAATAGTAAGGCTATTATTTTAATATTTTGTGTTTTAATACTTAATGTTCTGAAAACGGTTCTACTTCACGACTACATTAGCATTAATTTATCAATCTTCACCTCATCTCATCTCATTAATGGACCTCCAAAAAAATATTGAAATCCATTAAGTCTCATAATCCTAAGATGACGCGCACTGGATTACTTAAAACTAAGTATATACTTGGGATGGGCACAAAGAAAAACCTGCCTACTACCGGTCGAATAAAGTTTGAATTCCTATATCCGGGGCTCATTGAAGGTTATCTGCGTCGGGTGTATGGCACGCCCAGTATCTGTTGATCCCTCAGTGTGCTCAGCCCTGTTTATGAAAACTTACAAGCCTTGTTTTACCAAATGTCATTATTTAGTTCACAAGTACCTACTTATTGTGACACTTTTATTCGCGATTTTGTTTATCAAAAAAATATTTGTAAGTTCCAACTTGTAAAAAATCATAACAAATCCTGAGTGTCCGGTGACTCTCTATTCCGTCTTACAACTTTACAAGTGTCGTACTTAGTAAACGATTTAATTTTTTAAATGTGGTCAAAAGAGAGAGATGACCTGATGCCCGTGTCCCAGCAGTGGGAACATTAAGGCTGATTATGAATATGGAGATGAGCTATGAATTTAACGAAAATTAACATTCTAGTTAACTTGTGAACGTGTAGACTTGTAACTTTTCATAAACCAGGCATTACATTATGTTTATATTGTAGTAGTAATACGGGCTCGTAGCTACATGATAACAGCCACACGAATCGATCGTTGGTTAAACTATGGTTGCCGTGGTCGGTTCATGGATGGGTGGCCCGTGGCCATGCATTACATATCGAGACTCCTCCGTTTCTCGGAAAGCACGTTAGGCCGTTGTTCCCGGCTCGTGGATCTTTGACAGTCGGGTAGTCGCGCCCAAAAGTCTTACAACCAGTCTTACCAAGGGGTATCATGCTGAGGATCGCGACCACATTATGACGCGTCTCCAAGCTATGTGGTCTTCTGCGGCGTGGACCGCTTGGTAGATACTGCCTCCAACAACCTTCCTGATCACGTCTGACCATCTTGCCGGTGCTCTGCCTTGAGCGCATTTCCCTTCCACCCGGCCCAGAATCAAAAGTCTTTCCAGACCATGCTTAGGTGAACGCATAATATGTCAGAAAAAGCTGAGAGTACGCTCCTGGCATATTGAAGATTGCTTGGTGATGACGTTATGGCAGTAAAAAAATGTCTACTAGTTTGAAGCGGAGGTGTGAAGGGCTGCTTACACTGGTGGTAGTACCCGTATATATTTCGACGCGTTACAATAGTAAGCCGCAGACGGCTCTGACAAAACAGGCTGCATTTTGTCCGTTTAGACGTCAGCAGATGTCAGGCTTTTGTTGACGTCCACGTTATTTGGTTAATTTAATCTGTCTGGTTTCGCGGATTTGTATGTTTTAACAGAGTATCAATTTCGAGTATTTTGGTTTGTATTTTGATACCAGTTTAATGGCGATCTGTATTCAGTTGTTTCGATTGTTCTACTTTAGCGTATTATTCTGTGAATGGTGTTGTTCTTTCATACAAAGCAGTGATTCTTTGCATCAAATTATGCGAGAATCACTGTTTTGTGAACATGATTCAGCTTTCAGTGTATGTTTAAACATCACAAAAAAAATCTTTTTAGCTGATATTTCAAGTAACTTCACTATCAGATAATACATACATTATTTTTGATTTATTTGATCCTGTGTTCCCACATACTTCGATTAGCTAGCCTCTATAAATCTGTAATGGCAAAGGAAACATGTGTTGTGAAATAAATAAATAATGTAAATAAATAAATGGTGACAAGTCTTTAATATTTCAATTGCTAACCACGTTGATTAGGATCTCAATAAACCTGCAAAATCAAACAGACATAAGTGTTCTATCAGACCCTTACCGACATGTACTTCAAACCCAGCTTATCCCAAGTCGTAAACCGTACAGTATAGTTTTAGGACTTGCTCAAGAAACTGTCGTACGGCTCGCGTACACCAAAACCGATTTTGTCGGCCGATGGCGGACAGAACTACCCGGACGAGTAACTCGGACGTGTATGTGCTTACACTGTAACAGTGCACCACGTCTTGTACCGACAATGGACGTTGCCGGTATTGCAACTCAATTTGCACTGTAGACGCCGCAGACTGGCGAGAAATCCCAACAAGTTCGGACTCAACGGTTGATCGGCCGGTTTCGGGCGTCATCGGACGATGACGGTCCTATTCGTGTACGCGCTCTCTTTCTATTACAAGTGTTTGATTCAATCGTCCGAATTCGGCCGTCGTCGCCCGAGCTTTCGGCCGATGACGGATTAGGTGTACGCGAGCCGGTACCCTACCCCTGACAGATGTCACTCAGTCCGTTCCAGACAGGCTCATAGATTCCGTTCAATAGGCTTAAAACCGTCACTTTGGCATAATCATAATAGGAAAATATTATGAATCATCGTAAAATGTCACAAACTGACAATTCATAATATGATCTGCGTGCGATTCATACCTATTACGAAATAATACATCTGTTTGACAGTTTTCTATGGAGATTCGTAAAATGGTCCACACAATATGAATTGCTTTTGTGTCAAATTAGAGGAATTGCTAATGACAGCTGGGATTTAGGAAATGAACTGCTTTTAGAGGAATTGATAATGTGCCCGGTTTAGGCCCACTGATTACTTGTAGTAGATTCTATGTTTGTCCTATTGAGTTGGTTGTAGACGAAATGTAGGGTTTACAAGCTTTAAAAAAAAATCAAGTAATAAAAACTAAAATCCAACTACGACTTAAAAGGTATAAACAAAACACTACAGACAGACAAATTAAAAATCCGGAGTCACACGTGTTAGGGCATAAATCGAACAGATTACGTGTGACTCCGGATTTTTAATTTGTCTGTCTGTGGTGTTTTGTTTATACCTTTTAAGTCGTAGTTGGATTTTAGTTTTTATTACTTGATTTTTTTTTAAAGCTTGTAAACCCTACATTTCGTCTACAACCAACTCAATAGGACAAACATAGAATCTACTACAAGTAATCAGTGGGCCTAAACCGGGCACATTATCAATTCCTCTAAAAGCAGTTCATTTCCTAAATCCCAGCTGTCATTAGCAATTCCTCTAATTTGACACAAAAGCAATTCATATTGTGTGGACCATTTTACGAATCTCCATAGAAAACTGTCAAACAGATGTATTATTTCGTAATAGGTATGAATCGCACGCAGATCATATTATGAATTGTCAGTTTGTGACATTTTACGATGATTCATAATATTTTCCTATTATGATTATGCCAAAGTGACGGTTTTAAGCCTATTGAACGGAATCTATGAGCCTGTCTGGAACGGACTGAGTGACATCTGTCAGGGGTAGGGTACCGGCTCGCGTACACCTAATCCGTCATCGGCCGAAAGCTCGGGCGACGACGGCCGAATTCGGACGATTGAATCAAACACCGTAAGACATGATGCTATGAAAGTAACCAAAATAGACTAGCCTAGCGGTATCTACATCAGTAAATTGACGGATTTTTTCTGACAGCATATGCTGCTGAACTTAGCCGTCCTGCAAGAGATGTTAAATGAGGACCCTATTGTAGCCTTGAGTCGAGCGTGATCCCCAGGAAAGCAGTTTTATCGACGATATAGAAGGACACTTAAGTATAAAGTATCTCGTAGCTTCAGACAAAGTATAAGCTTCGCTTTCTGAAGCCTCGGAAAATGCGAAAAGAGCTTCTTGATAAATAAAATTATACCTAAACAGATTCCATGATCAACAATTTTTTTACCAAGCATTGTACCTATAATATAAGTAGGCATTATCTAGAGATATAGAAAGAATCTGGATCCCAATCTATATCTATAAATACCTATAATCGATTTTCTTGTCTGTCTGTGTGACCACGTTTTTCATCTAAACTTCACAACAGATTTTGATTCGGTTTTTACCATCATTTAGGTTATTCCAGAAGGTATATTCTGCGTTTGCACTGGCGAAACATTCACAACACCACATGTTTAAACACACAACATGTTTCCTGTAAAAAATTTCAACATGTTTTGTTGTGAATGTTTCGCCAGTGCCAACACACAGTCCGGAAACAAAACACGAAAACTTACATTGAACCTCTATTATTATCTTGTTAATGTAAAACCTAAAAAAAATATTATTTATTTATTTATTTTTATTACATAGGAACAACAAACAGCTACACTATACAATACTAAAAAAAGAAAAAACATCAATAACTTAAGTAATAATGTAGCCCACAACGCTGTCCACAGATTACCACCAATAAATAAAACCTTAAAGTCACTAGGTGAACCGTTCGTGCATGACAGTTACATTAATATTAGAAAAACATGTAAACAAAAAACAAAAAAAAGTATTTTAAAAACAACACCAAACAATTTAGTCTGAGACTTCAAGCGTCTCATACAAAAGGGTACGAAACCTTTTCAAAGAGCATGTAAATATGTCTATATGTTCGAATGCGCTATTGTAGGTTGCTGCCATTCGCATTCGCATATAAAGTTTAGAAGAATAATATCACTTTAAAGTACGTACCATATCGAGTGAATACACAATCTTAGTAACTCTGAAGAACTGGCGACGATTTCATGGCTGGTTGAAAGCCTTTCCATTACATTAATCCCGCCAACGACTGAAATTTGGATAAAGCGAACCGCTGAAAACCGGTTTTCGGAGTACGGATGAATATTGCAGTCATTTTCGACTTGTCCAGTAATTTAATTTGTAGTTTTCGTTTTAAAATTGTCGCTTTGCATGTTTAAAATCTTTTGGTTAACAATGTTGGGAGTTTTTACAGTTTTTTTTTTGTTGGATATAATTGAAGTTTTCTTTACGGAATACGTAATTAGCAGAAACTAAACTGTTGGTTGGTTTTGTTATTTCTATACTCGCAATAATTTTCAGACACTTTTCCTTGATAACATTAATTTAAATTGGTAGGTATCTATGAACTATGGAGGACAGATAGGCAGTCGCTCCATGTAAAAAAATAAAAGTTATAAAACTAAAACTCAACTACGACAAAAAAGTCAACTAAAAAGATATAAACAAGACAATACTGACAGACAAATTAAAAATCAAATAGATGACGTGTGACTCCGGATTTTTAATTTGTCTGTCTATAGACAAACTTATATAACATGTCTTGACCTATATTCTTCCTCGCTCTCCTAACTTTAACAATATCGATATTAATCGTTCTTCTTTGAAACAAATAGGAAGCTACTAACGAAGTCAGAAATTATATCGTTTCAATATTGCAAATTCAATCCTTTGGATAATATTGATTAGTGTAACTAGAGTGTACGCAAACAGCAGCCAGTCTATTCTGTAAACACCTCACCGTGAAAACTTAGGTGAAATGAGCTGTCAATCCCTAGCGTCAGGTGGAGTGACAGCTCACTTTAAGCTCACTTCACTTAAGTTTTCACGGACAGGTTTTTGCAGAATAACACTCTATTCTGTAAGAATCTCATCGTTAAAACGAAGGTAAAGTGAGCTTGAAGTGAGCTCTGCCAGTCCATTCTGTAAACACCTCACCGTGAAAACTTAGGTGAAGTGAGCTGTCAATCCCTAGCCGCAGCATTGCTATTCTGTAAGCATCTCACCGTGAAGACTTAGGTGAAGTGAGCATGGAGTGAGCTGTCATTGTCATCGATACCTACTGATGCTAAGGCAGTGACAGTTCACTTCAAGCCCACTTCACCTAAGTTTCAAAGTGAGATTTTTACAGAATACCACTACTGATGGATAGGGATTGACACTATTGACAGCTCACTCTAAGCTCACTTTACCTAACTTTTCACGGTGAGATTTTTACTGAATCGAATGGCAGGATTTATAAAAGATATCCTCTACCTATGAGAGAAAAAATATGAATGAATTATACAGTACCTTTAAGGACTGATTTTGAAAATTCTCTGGGTTCAAATCAATTTTATGAGAATTTTCACATACCTACATACTAAATACCTATTTGAAAATGGGTAAAGCTGCACAATTCATAGACATTAAGTACGAGCAAGTGGAATCGATTATTCGATTATCGATTGTTTTCAGGAGCCATTTTTATTGATAGAATTTATTTTATTTATTTATTTAGAGGCATTATTTTGGGCATGATAAACTCCTGCAGAGCCAAAAGACTTCGGTATGTAACAAGACAAACAAGTCATACATACCTTTGACATTTTACACCACATAAATCAAACAAACACAACATGAAAATTTTACATAAAAACAGCTATAATATCACAAAAATATCAAATAACCCTGAACCCATAATCCTCCTAGCAACATTTCAACAAGTAAGTATTACAGCCCTAATATTTTGTACTTACCTTTTGTGTTCCGCAAACGCAATACGATTTGTGGTAACTGCTCGAGACTCTGATTTTGATGTGGCTAGGGTTGTCAAACGTGAAGTTTTGCTGTGAGAACGGTTTAATGATTGAAATATGTTAGTAAATAGCCAGTTACATAATTTACTTGTAAATGTAGTAGTTTTGCTTGAAACTACTTTCTTAGTACCTATTCCTATTTTATATATGAAAATTTTTTTTTTTCATACTTTCTGTTTTTCTCTTCTCTGCCGACTGGAGCCGTGTATTATCCGATAAGCCACCTTTATATGACACGCGCTTTCACGCGCGATCGGAGTGTTGAACGCGGGAAAGCTAGCACGCGCATCGCGCAATCGTGTGTGATTGTTTTTATGTGCCTTGAATTATGTTCGCACGTTCTTTCCTGCGTGAAAAGCCTTTCACGCGTGAAAACGCGTGTCGTGTAAAGGCGGCTATTCAGCATAACCGATCCGAGCGTGACGTCTAGTTAAATAAAATATAAAATAAGTTTATTGACACAAAATACCTTTGTATACAATTCCAACACATTTTACATAGGTACATTGGATTTTCGAAAAAGGCTGCACAAGTTTCTTTAACTGTTCAGAAAGTGCGCAAAAAATTTTTCACTTGAAAATCCTACACTGTCTGCACACAGCCATCAATCTTACCATACATTATCTTCCCCAACATACTATTACCATCCTTCAACTTTTCTCATGTACTGTCATGAGGTGTGTCAACCCTGACCTTGAGCTGTCAACACGCGACGTAACCTGGGTTGTCTCCAAACAATGTCGCTGTATTTATTCCCCGATACAATGTTGTGGCAGGCGGTTGTTTTTACAATTAGGTATACTGTAGTCAAGTACTCATTTTGCATGATTTTTTTTGCCCTTGAAGTTTTTTGTGTAGTTACTGAATTATTTAAAACACTTTATCGTATGCCAAGAGGCGATATTTTTTCTAAAAGTTCAGTTTCTCGCTCTGAAAAAGTTTTCTTTTTAAATAAAAATATTAGAAATTGGTATTATAATTTAAGAAAATGTTTGCTATTTATATTAAAATTATCAGTTTCAACATGATATATGAATCATAATCATACGCAATTTTCAATAGAAGCAACGATTTTCCAGCTGCCAGCTAAATTTAAAAAAATATTTATGAAATCAGACTGAAAAACAGTCCTATACATTTTTGCCATCGTTATCGCTGATCAAACGTCACTTTGTCTAGGGCCTCTGGTTTCTTTGGCCTAACCTTGGCCACTTTGGTCACAGCTTTACTCCATCAGTCTGCAATAATCGTCCACCCGTTCCAAAATTCTCAACACTCATCAGACGAAACTTGTAAATTCCGGAGCTACCTAACGAACCTAAACCTAAAGCCACTAACCCTACACCACATAACTTGTAAACAACTAATAACCAACTAATATCCCCAGGTGTTTGCCAGTTGCCGACAAGCAATGTCCTTATTGAGTCGGAACCCGTCACGACCTCCAATCAACCTGTTGATTGGCCCTTAAGTGGCAGTCGCTCTATCTACTGAGTAGCACCAAAGAATATGAAAGCAGTATAGAATCGAAACACATGCACTTTTCATCCATCGAGTAATCCTAATATATATTCTTAAATCCTTACTTCCTTACTTTTTTATATTATACTAGTTCATACCCGCGGCTTCGCCCGCGTGAATGTCTGTTATTATATACTAAAACCTTCCTCGAGAACCACTCTATCCATTGGTGAAAACGGCATGAAAATCGGTGCAGTAGTTTTTGAGCTTATCGCAAACAGGACGACAGACAGACGCGGCGGAGGTTTTTGTTTTATAATAATTATGTAAGGATAAGGAAATGCGAAAGTGAGTTTGTTTGTTTGTAACGCTTTCACGCTAAAACGGCTAAACGGATCGCTTCGGCCGTCAAGGAAACCGGGGTTTCGTAACTGGTTTCCATGAAGGCTTTTTTGATATGTCTACGTAACTGGTTTCCATGAAGGATTTATTTATTCTTCTACGTAACTGGTTTCGAAGGAGTAATTAGCCAATGTACCTTAAGCCATCTACGAAACTGACTACGAAAGAAGAAAGTGAAAAAAGTTAGTATGTACTTTATTTTGTCATTCTATATTTAATACAACTGAGAGATATGAATATTATATATTGAATTTAAATCTTAAAATATTAAAATAAAAATGCATATGGTGAAATTATTTCAATGCAGTGGCCCACAGTTATTTGCCCGTTTTGCAAATCGTTTATAGCATTATCAATTTCGGTATCAATTTCTAGGTAGCGTTTACTTTTCTTACAGTTAGTTCTAAAAATATTACTGACTTTGGTCTCCTTAATTAATATTTCTAGTAAATTGGCTACTGTAATATTTTTCTGTCCGATGAACCGATTAATCCGGCTATGCCAACCTTCCAAGTAGTTGGTTGTTCTGATCTGTTCCTTGCTACAGCAACAAGTTTTCTCAAAGTCAGTATTGTTTAGCCACTGGTTTCTGAAATAAGTATTGAATCTATTTATATCATCACCGGCGGGCTTCCGACGCATCACATACTCAATACCACTTGCAATAAATTCAGGTGGTAACCGTGCTATTCCGGCACACCGTGACACATGTCGTTTCTTGACAGGTGTTGAAATGTTCAACTGTTTACTCTTTCGGAATAAGCATCTGTTGTAATGGAAATAACAACCTTTGATTTCGATTACTGGATAAACTTGACGTATACCATTCATAGCAGACTTTTCGAAGTTCATTGTTACTTTAGCCGGCCTCCAACCTCGAAAATTTGATTCAATAAGCCGAAATAGAATTTCGTACGTTTTTTGGGTCTTATCTGGGAGTAGACAATATATTAATGGAGTTACAGATTTATTTTCTTCATTATAGCCATGTATTGTGTATATTTGCTTAAAAACTTTTGGGCAGGACTTGAATGTGCCATCGCACAATATATGTTTGAAGCACTTTACTAAGTGTCGGATATATTTATTACAGAATATAAGAATTCGCTTGTCATCTTCTTCACTAAAGTAATCAGCTAGAAGGAATGTTTGTTGAAACTTTTTTGGAACTACCACGGCACAAGAAGTTGGAAAACGCATTTTAGGCACTCCAAGGATTTTATTCCGATTATTGAAAAGACCCGTTTTCTTATTTTCGTATGTAGGAATGTCAGCCATCAAATGTATTCCTTCACATTCCAATTTATACACCATTTCACTGTATTGTTTTTGAATCGACTCAAAATTAGATCCTGTTGTGTGTTTCAGTTTATCAAGTTCCTTCAAAACCTTATTCTGTTCATTGTTTGGCAAACACTCATTATGTGAATTGTTACTGTTGACTTGGTTTTTTTCATTTAAAGTAGTACTGCCATGGCACCCACCATTATAATTACAGCATAGCCAAAATGTATTACCATTCGAGTACTTTTTTTTTCGATGATATTTGTGTCCTCCATGTAAGGCAGCAACGCCTCCTCTTCTCGTTGAGATGAATTCAATATCCCTTAAATCCATTTTCAGTAATATAAAAATAGTCAAAGTTAGCTTACATTCAAGAAAATTAACTAATGACATTCTGTCAATATCATGTGCAACTTTGTTATCTGTTAAATGACGTCTTTCTAAATGATAAGTGGCCAGACATACGGAAGAGTTTACGTAAAAGTATAAATAAATCCTTCATGGAAACCAGTTACGTAGACGTATCAAAAAAGCCTTCATGGAAACCAGTTACGAAACCCAACCGGGGTTTCGTAACTGGTTTCCTTGACGGCCGAAGCGAAACGGATTTGGATGAAATTTGGCACATGGGTAGATGCCCTGTAGTTGGACATAGGCTACTTGTCGTCCTAGATGGCAGACGAAGTCGAGGGCAATAGCTAGTAATATTATGAATGCGAAAGTGAGTTTGTTTGTTACGCTTTCACGCTGAAACGGCTGAATGGATTTGGATGAAATTTGGCACAGGGGTAGACATTGGCCTGAAATAGGACAGAGGATTTTTTATCCCGATATTCCCACGAAATCGAGACTAACGCGGGTGAAACCGCGGGGTGCAGCTAGTTTATAATAATACTGATACCGGAATAAAATCATCACACCCGTTTGCCGAAGGGTTGGGCAGAGGTTTACCTGCAGTTCACCCACATTTCGACAGTTATGTTTTAAGACCCATGTAATTCCAGGCGAGCCTATTGCCATCAACCGGGCACAATTCCAGACCCAGATTCCCAGATTGAGCAAAGTTTTATTGGGTTTATCCATCAGGGATTTCTCAGAAGTAACTCGGAGTCTGCATTTCTACCCGGTTGCTGGCTCTAGGCTCGTCCCCCCTATGGGGACATGGAACTTAAACATAATTAGCGAAATGTGTTGTTTGACAAAATCCCATTTCTGTAAGCGTTAACGCCAACAGAAAGATCAATTGTACGAGGTAAAACTGACGCTCTTCAGAGCCTACTGCCAGTCGTTTTACTCGTGCAGCTTGTGGGTTAGGTATACGCAGAAGGCTTACAACGCTCTGCGCGTACAGTATAATAATGCGCTGAGGATATTGTTGGGGCTGCCTCGGTTTTGCAGTGCATCGGGCATGTTTGCGGAAGCACGAATAGACGACTTTCATGCCATCATGCGCAAACGATGTGCATCGATGTTGCGGCGATTCAGGGGTAGCCCTAACAGTATTTTAGCTACACTGGCGGACAAGGTTGATGGATCATTTATCTGGCTTTGGGCTGGCAGACATGTGCGTGCACATGTTCATGTAGCCAATTAATGTTTAGTATTGTAGGTATTGATATTGGAATTTACTAACATAGGCTAAGTTCATACTAACACTATATGGATCCCATGCTTGGTCTGAAATAAAAATTTTGAATTTGAATTTGATGTTGAATTGTATGTAGTTGACAGCAGCAGTCACGTGACATCTCTAAAGCTAATGTCAACTCCATACAATTTGATCTTTCCGTTGGCGTTAACGCTTACAGAAAAGGGATTTTGTCTATAGTCTCTGGACTGCGTTGAAAGTTCTTTAAGCGGTGAAACTGTCGGTATTCATAAAACGTTTTGATTAGGAGGTTTACTTCTACAGATTCTTAGTCTGTGGTAGAACTATTGCTAGTTAATTACTAAGGCTTTAGATGTGTGGCTCGACTTGTAGCTTAGATTGAGTGTTCTAGTCATTTTGTAACTGTAAGTACCACTCACAAGTTACCCACTCACAGGTACTGTAAATCAAAATATTTTATCTACACTATAATTATAGAGGAATGTTTTGTATTTTTGTTTGTAATGAATAAACTCAAAAACTAGTCGACAAATTAAAAAAAAAAATCATCTCTTGAATGTTATATTATCACTGAGTAACATAGGCTATAATCCATACTAATATTATAAATTCTAAAGTAACTCTGTCTGTCTGTCTGTCGGTCTGTATGTTACCTTTTCACGCCTAAACCACTCAACGGATTTCTACAAAATCTGGTAAGGAGATAGATGGCATCCTGGGGAAGGACATAGGCTACTTTTTATCGACATAACGCGTGGGCGAAGCCGCGGGTGGAAGCTAGTTTATAATAAAGTACCACGCGGGCGAAGCCGCTCGCAGACACTAGTTTGACATAAACCTACATGGGCACTTATGAAACATCAGAAGCTAGGTGCACGGTTCAAATTGGTCGTTTCCTATGGAGAAGAGCCGGCAAGAAACTCCACGGTTACTTTAAAAAAAATGTAAAACGTGAAAGTTGAAGAGTGCATGAAAATAGATTTAACTTATACTGGTTAAGGAATACCTACCTTATATCAGGTGTTCACATGGGATGTAAGTGAAATCGTTAAGCAAAAACAAGTTTTATAATATAGTTAATTGATTCAGGCGTGATTTCGCAGAAATCCATTTTAAAATACAATAGAGGTATCTAGATATTATATTAAGTAACCTATTCCGCTTAACTAAAAGTTAGTAAAGCGGAATAGGTTACTTAGATCCTACTAATATTATAAATGTGAAAGTTTGTGTGTTTGGATGTTTGTTACTCAATCAGGCAAAAACGGCTGAATGGATTTGGATGAAATTTGGCAAACAGAGAGCTTATAACCTGGATTAACACATAGGATACTTTTTATCCCGATATTCCCACGGGATCGAGACTTACGCGGGTGAAACCGCGGGGCGCAGCTAGTTATTAATAAACTCAGATTATTAAAAAGATTCCAAATCTCCCAAAAATGAATCTTTCTAAAAATAAAATCGTACTTATCATTGACATACTTTTTTTATTTGTTTGCGGAACAAGTCTTTTTTTTCCTTTTTGTGAAAATGATTAATTATTTAAATATAATGCACTTATTTTATGTTGAATTTTGTTTTCTAGATGTATTTTATGTTTCCATACGTTTTTTTAGTTAATTACGATCTTGTATGTATTGCTGATGATATAGGTACTATATAAATAAATAAAATTATAAAAGTATGATATCCCTTTCCCATCATAAAACGTCAAATATCGAAATGACCCCAGACACACTTAAGTAAGAAATCCGAGCTGAATGAAATAAATTAATTTCCGTCTGTGTGAATTGTAATCCAATTCCAAACGAAATAATAAATAAGACAGAAACAAGAAAAAAACTGGAATGAGAAAATCTCGTCGACACACTACTTGACTTGAAGAGCGTTTTGTTTATTAAGTAAGACAATATGAACGGTTTTAATGTGTATTATATCGCAGTAAGATAGTTCAAGCCGTGATATAGTTATATGTCCAGGGATATAGCTATATACCGTAACATAGTAATATGAAAACGGTTCTTATCTGTCTTATTAGGAATATAACTATGATACGAGCACGATCTAGTAATATAACTATTAGGGCACACAAACCAACTGTGTTATTGTTGTTACGCACGAGCCGAGCGAGCGAAGTGATGCCGGCGAGCGCTATGTCGAATTTGTCACAAAATTGGGGCACTCCGACAGTAATGAACCGCTTTCTTATATCTATATTACAGTATATAGCTATGTCCCTAGGGATATAACTATATCACGGCTTCGACCATCTTACTGCGACATATACGTAATAAAGCTTTTCTTCAACCATGACGTTGCATGAGATTATAATATTTGAAATCATGGCTACACAAAAATGGGTCCTATCAACCTTATCATTCCTTTCAATACCATTCCTTTCGTACGTTTATTGGTATTGCAAAATAAACTTTATGACTGACCAAAAAAGTTTGTTTCTATTTACAATTCGAAACTGTCGTCTGTAAGTTGTCGCCCTCTGATTCGCGTCATGTGACCAATGGCTATATTTTCACGCAATTATTTCTCGAAACTATAAATAAGTCGAAAATCACTTACAGTTGATTTTTGATATTTTTAGCTTACAACCATTCATCAATGCAAAATTCAAAGTTAGAGGGCGCGCCACGAATAATGACCGTCGGAAAATTGTAGTACTTCTTTTTTTAAATGCAATGTGATGCAAAGACATTGATACCAGCGCCGCGTCATAAGGACTTCAATGGTGGCGCGGACTCTATTTTTCTTACTGTCCACTAGGCTATTCGAAATCGAACTCATTTGTTTAAAAAAAGAACACTTTAAAAAACAAATGAGTTCGCTGATTGGACGGTGGGGAAAGTGTGATCGTGGATTCACACTTCGACACATCGGTCAAACATAAATCTGTTTACTGACACTACAGTAGACCAAACAGGGTGTTGTTTCATGAAATCGCTTCTTTGCCAAATAAATCGCTGCAATTAATAAAATAAAGCGGCTGTAAACAAAGCGGAAAGTAAATAAGTATGCAATGTTGCAAAGTAAACAATTTGTAACAAACCAATGCATGCACTCAATGCATCTCGCAGTCAAAGCGCGCTGGTCCGTACTTATCCGGCCAGAGACTTTGTAAATGTGGATACGATTTTTGATATGTATTTTTTTTTGTTATTGAAATTACTTTGTAAGAAAACACGTCTTATCTGCACGAGGCACCTTGACCGTTTTTATATAGGGATTTATAATTTGGACGAACAACTAATTTTTATACAGATTTTTTGTTAAACAGCAGGCGTAGCATGAGCACCGTTTTGTCGACGGAAGAGTAGACAAAAATTACGTTTCCTGTAGACAGTACGACTGAAGCAAAGTCGAAAGAGTCAACTGCACTTATTACGAAATTCACTCTTTTACATAATTCGACTCAGAATTCTTTGTTTTGTCGGTTTTGTCATAGGATTTATCGGTTGTCAGTGTGATTTTGACAGTAAGAATAGAAAACTTTCTTCCGAAATAGTCTACCTACAAAAAGACGTAGACAAAGATCGTTAGAAATGAAAGACAAAATGACAGATTGTAGAAACATTTCTACGGTAGATGTCAAAAATGAAGAAACGAACTGTCACTTTGTATAGAAAAAGCTATGTCTATTCTTCGTAGAGATAGAAAGCGCCATGCTACGCCTGCTGACAGACTTTTCGGAAATTCAAATGTGTAAGAAACTCAAACTTTAAATGAACATTTTCTGTATTCATTCAATCTATAACTACATTTTACGTGCGCTAAAATTGATGACCTTGTAAAAATGGGGTCTGGCTGAGTAATCTTTTTGGCGCAGCCGTGAGGCACACATTATTTTCACTTTTTTATTTTTTTTGTAGATATATCGTGTTTCACAAACTGTGTCCAATAAAAAAAAAGGGTAATGGTAATAAAATAAATGGTATTCTTTCTTTCTTTAAATTTCTTAGTAAAGTGATCGGTGGCTTTTCAAAATCATATAAACATTATTCACGATCCAACATACTTAGCTATCATCACACCATGTCTCATCCACATCAACATATTCCAAGATATAAGTGAATCGCTTCAGAGTAGCCCGTGTATGCACGCAGCGAATATTGAGTGGATTCCCATGTTCCCTATATCGGTGTATTATGAATATTTAAAAAGGCTTTTTTATTTTTATTTCAGTAAGTAGGGTCTTGTAGGGAGTGAAAGGAAATCGGGAATGTATGAGTCACTAGTTGGATGGATATTAAAAGGTGATACGTTGAAGTAGATTATCTATACAGGGTGGTAAAAAACCCAACACATAGCCGTCAACTATATGCATTCAGGTGCCGCATTATGAAGTATTATTGCCACCATGTTTCCAGTGTGAGAGAGAGACAGAGCTAGACAAGGCCGATAGCACCATCCCGTTTTCGCAGTAGAATAATGATGGCATTAATACTTCATAATACTACCCCTGTACACACGGCTACACATCAAGCTATACATTTCCAGTTTATGCTGATCTCGCTTTGTATAGGATTTCCGTACAATGTGAGGTCAGCTTATACTGGATACGTATAGCTTGATGTGTAGCCGTGTGTACATCAAATTAAGTAACAGCACAAAAATAGTTGCTGGGAAACGACTTTTATTTACGGTGTGAAAAATCTCTGTTTACGGTAGTGTGCAACGTAACGCACGTAAAACATTGTATTTATGGGTGCATGCAACGGTCCAGGGTTGGGGTATTTAAAATGAAGTTAAGTTAATTTAAAACTTTCTTTCTTTATAAAACGTCTGAAACAGTTGGAAGGTCCAAAACAAAAAAATGATCACAATGACGGGAATAACATGCGACTTTCGGTATCGATAAGTGTCTTTTTACACCCGTTAGGATTATCATATTTCCCAGTTACTAGGTTGTGGAGGTCAGATAGGCAGTTGCTCCATGTAAAAGACTAGTATTCAGCTGCATCCGGTTAGACTGGAAGCCAACCCCACCATAGTTGGGACGATGCCGCGATGTAGCCATAATAGCAGCCGTTTTGAATATTTTTTTGTAAAAAAGTGTAGTAGTTACTGCAAAACGAATTCGGAATGATGAACAAAAAGTGCCATTCAAAAACAAAAACCTTTGTGAGCATGAAAACAAACATTTTGCAATAACGAACTCGCGCCAAAATAACCAGCTCAATGGTCTAGTGTCCATTTGATAACCTAAAAAACCTTTATTCACAACATACATTTTAAAATCTCAAACGAAACCAAACGAAATTTCACCACACCAATCAAAACTCAACCTTATTTTTAAGGTAGTAAGAGTGTTCTAAAGTGCATCTTTTTTATCTTTGACGCGGTGGCGGGAGAGATTGCATTTTGTTCATACGGCGTTCATCTGGGGGTCGGCGGGGCAGAGCTAAGAGTGGTAGGACGCAAGCCACGGGCGGATATCGACTATTTCCCTTTAAAGCTCAAAGGCTAGGTCATGATAAATTGTGTGTGAATAGGTCTTTATAGAAGTTTACTTATAGATTAAGTTATTAAAAAAATAACCTACTGCAATGTCCCTGAGAGTTTGGTTAACGGCAGAACTAGAAGTAGTTATTTGATTGATGCAGGAATTTTAGCTTAGTGATAAAAATTAAAAATATTATACTATTAACAATACCTTTCAGTAGCATTAAATAAAGCTAAGTAGCAGTCATGAAAAGGGCCTAGAAAGGGCCTAGTGCCAATCGGTAATAACCCCTTCGAATTGCTACAACGACTTTCAACAGGATTGACATTTAATTATGCTTTTCGCTAGCTTATGTCATTTCCATACATTTTTGACTTTTCCATTGTATAAAGTCAATCAATCTGCCTAACCTTTTCCCAACTATGTTGGGGTCGGCTTACAGTCTAACCGGATGCAGCTGAATACCAGTATTTTACATGGAGCGACTGCCTATCTGACCTCCAAAACCCAGTAACTGGGTAATAACGATACCCCTTGGTAAGACTGGTTATCAGACTTTCGGGCTTCCAACGACCCGTAACGATTGTCAAATATAGACGAATGACAGCCGGAACCAACGGCTTAACGTGCTTTCCGAGACAGGGAGGAGTCTCGGTATGTAAAGATTGTCACCATCCACGGAACAACCCCTTTAAGCGTAGCTTAACCTGATGGATCGACCCGTGCGGCTATTATTTCTAAGCCACGAGCACCTCCTTAGTTAAAAAAGAGTCCGACATCCGATACCGACTAATGATCTCCAAAATTACGTTTGCCGACCTAATCAAGCTTAATACCAATATTCTAAGACATTTCAAAGTTAAAGTCAAAGTCAAATAATTTATTTCAAGTAGGCACATTAAAGGCACTTGTGAACGTCAAAAACAAAGAAATAGTGGTAGCCAGTGGTAACGGCCACGACTTACGAGTTGTATTATCGATATATCTTATTGAATTATCTTTATCTTACCGGCACCTATCCTCGCTGCAAGTCTTTACCTTCAAACCTCCAACCCCTTTCCCACTCCGCCGAAGCACGTGGGATCATATGAATACGAAAAGAGGCCCTTCATTCAGCCGCCAAGAAGAGCCTCGTTACGCATCTCCGGCTCAAATGGAAACTATTATCGTGCTACTTCGCGCTAGATCCCGCAGGAGGCTTCAAAAGGACTGGTTTTGTGAGAGCTGTAGTTCTCTTTGGGGACTGATTATAAGTGGGAGTACCTAAGTGTGCTAATTAGGAGGGTAATTATCATTGACGGATTGATCAAGAGATGTTGAGCTGCATTTGCCAAGGTTTCAGAGACTATTCTTCGCACATCAAAGTACCTAATTCCGTGAATTGATAAACTTAAACCGTCTGTCCTTTTAACCAAACAGTATGTCAAGACAACCATTTAGTCTAAGTCCGAAAGTGAAATAAAAAGTCTGACCCAGGACATCAGTAGTTGATCACAACCCTAGGCAGATATGGAACTGCACAAATTAATGAAGGAAGAAAACACTGATATACCAAACAGTACTCATTTCTACTTTTTCTTTTTTTGACAATATTATTTAAATGTTTTTTGAAGAATTTATAGTAATTTATTAGTAGCAGCCGTGAGTTTGGATTTGTGCTAAATCTGGTTGATGGCAATAGACTCGCCCCCCTACTCATAGGACTTAAACATAACTGATGAAATTTGGGTGTACCTCTGCCTACCCCTTCGGAGATTACAGGCGTGGTGTTATATTATTATTTTCTTTACAAAACTGTGGGCTATAATTGAAAAACACAACAAAGAAAGTTTCCTCAAAGCTAAAGCTCCATTTATACTTAAACAGAACTACTCAGTCGGACTCCAAGCGGTTTTCCAAATGTGAATATAAACGAAAATGTAACACATTCACATATTTGCCTCAACGAGCACACGTAAATATGGCGCTGAATATTTTTAACAAACGGGGATTGAAATGTACAGGAATATGAATTCGTATCGCTCTCAAACTCTACGCAAAAGGGCTATATTCGTTTACCATATTCAAAAAACTACTGATGGTAAAATAAAATGAAATTGCTATGGAAATGTAAAAGACTCGTTAAAAAAATTATAGCGGACCAATATATCCTTTATTTCATAAATACACTTTTAAATATTAGAATATAAAAATATAAAATCATTTAAAAATTTTAAAAATAGTAGCCCACCGGTATCGGGAACAGGGTCCAAGCTACCGGCGGTCAAGGCTCCAGATAGAGGAACCTCCTAACAATACGGGCCGTGTCCTGGAGTACCGCTCTCTGAATCAGGCCCTTAACCTAGCTGCCCAACGAGAACCTCCATAGGTGTTGGTCGAGGCTCTTGTCAATCAAGCCTGATACAACTATCGGCATAATGATCGCAGAGTCCACATGTCAACAACCTCGTGAGCCAAGTCAAGATACTTAATTTATTTATTAGAAATATAATATATTATTATTATTAAGTGCCTGCCACTAAGTTACATTGAAATGTAAAAATGAATATCAGGTAAAAATCGTTTTCAATTTAAATATGGATAAAACTCGTTGATAGCGAAATATCTCACAAATAATTATAACGAGTTACTACCTCTACCAAAGCGGCTCAAAGGACAACAAAAGGTACTTCAAAGCTTAGAGACCCAATATTTCACAAAGTATTTAGGTGGAACACTCGTCAGTGAAATCCTACCATTTCCGAACCGTACAAATATTATCTTCAATAAAACGTTTAAAGTTGGGAAATAACAAACACATCGCCAATAATCCCAACTTGGCCTGTAATGAGATTCCAGTCGGGATTCAAGCACCATTAGGTGCCTTAATTGACTCTCAGGGTAATGGCGGCTTGCACCTGCCCGCAATTTAATACTGCCAGAGGAAAAAATAACAAAATTTTTACATTCATCATAAAAATTTACGGATTGTACTGCGTAATGTTCACTTTAAGCGGTTCTTAGGAAGTAGGAAATTATTTTTTAAGGTAAGTTTAATGTCTTTCGCTTCATGCAGCATAAAATGGTCTACCTTTTTTTTTTGTTGAGGTTGGGAAATCATCCAATGACTTCTCCCGCTCTGGGCGGAGCGGAAGGGCGTGCCAGACTTTTCCTGACTAAAACCTACCCGTGTTCCTTCAGTTGCCTGTTGCCAAGGTCCCGGTATCCCTTTCGGACTAACCCGCAACCCTGGTAGGAAAATGGTCCACCTGGAAGTCTCTAGCTTCAAGTTCAAATATTTATATCTTAAAGCGAATATTTTTCTGTCTGTCTGGTAGTTATTGGGTAGATCGCTTACGACGCCAGCTTTATATTATTCGTCAAAGTCGACCAGAAATATATAATTACCTTCGTGAGCGGTCTTTGAAGATCGGCTGACACACAATAATTTGAGGATTTCCTCTCATTATTTTCCTCAATGGTTGGCGAAAATGCGTAATTGACCATCGTAGCGTTCAATTATTTTGGACAATGGATTGTCAGATAACCCTGAATGAAAGTTTAACTGAGTGTCAAGGGAAAATTCGAAAATTTCTCATGGGTAACAAAAATTACACAGTCGAACGATTACTATTTTTCTTTTCTTTCTTTATTTTATTACATGCACAATGGCAGATTTTCTTGATAAATATTTTTAGTATAAAAATCCATATTGCTTATGGATTTTTATGCTAAAACTACTAAGCTAGCTTTTGCCCGTGGCTTACCGCGCGTGGATATCGGAAAATATGCCACAGGAACGTAGGTAGGTACTACCGGGATTAAAAGTACCCTATGTGTTAATCCAGAACTGGTTAAAAACTATATGTGTACCTAATTTCATTCAAATCCATTCAGCCGTTTTAGCACCAATCCGAAACATACATCCAGAGAAACAGACAAAGGGATAAAAATTAAAATAAAAATTATCGGCATCAGACTCGCACACCTCGTAGCTATTACTTTCTCCAAAAATATTAAATGTTTGACTTTTATTTGGCCCTTTTATTTCATACCCAACATGGTACGATTAAACAGTGTTTTTTTTGTAGTTCCTGACTTTATGTCCTCTAGAGTCTGTCCGGCGCCTATAACCAGCGGACGATCAAGACGCTTCCAACGATACCTCATTTGTCAAATTGTGATGAGTGGTTTAGAAGATAACATACATACCGGACTAAATCATAACCTTTTTATTCACCGTAGTCAGGTAAAAATACGGTTTTCCTATAAAACTAAATACCCTATAATTCTTCACTTTTCACACTTGTCTCGTTCATTGTCCTTCGATCTGTTAAATTGCAGAAAACCATCTCCAGGTTGATTTTCAACCCAAAATGCTACATGAATATTTAGAACTGAAATATGACTAGTGAGACAGCTTATTGTGCCTCTAATACTTTTATGCCTAATAATATAATGCCTGTACTCTGTTTCGACTTACCCTAAAGCACCGCCATTCATTTCAGAGTTGTATGAAAATAATTACACCATTATCTTCATATTTCAAGTGAAAATGTAAATTTTTTAATGGACCGGAATTTGTTAAATGGCTTTGAAAAGGTTTTGGTACTTTTTTTTTTAATAAGACTTCGTTATTGTAAAATGTATATTAATAAGGTAACTAGAACTAAGTCGTTTAGTATTATCAGTAACAGTAAATAGAAAGAGAATTTTAAGTATATATACCTAGCAATTAGTAAGTAATTAATTTAGTAACTAAGATGAAATGTAGCTTGGTCAAATAAAAGATTTTTTATTATTGTAAAATGTATCGAGCATCTTTTAAGTTTGACAAACCGATACTTTTTCGAGATCAATTTGTTGGTTTCACCCAAAACCAAGAAATTGGTCTCATAAAAGTAATGCATAGTGCAAAGTGCTATCGGGTCTTTCTTCTAAACTGCACAATGGATTTTGATGTGGCTTTGCACCATCATTTAGAGATAAATTCTCTGAATGATCCAGTTGGTTTATGTGTGTGTTTACAATTAATAAATATTAAACTTACATTACAATACTAAAATCACGATGTTTAACGTGCCAAGCACCGGTTCGCTAGTTTTAAAATAATTGTATAATGAAAATTAAAAATGAAATGAAATTATTTATTTCAGACCAAGCCAATTGGTACAAGCCCAATTATTATGTTAGTAGGTAGATACTTACAGCTATGTTAGTCAAATTTAAAATAAATATTATTTTGGATATGCATGAGCTACCAATGCCTCAGGATTTGGCTGTCCACTCCGTCTGACTCCAATTTCAGAAGCGTGTTGGTACTACCCTTAACACATGAACAACGAGTGTTAGTAAAATAAGCACTAAACGCAGATAGCAAGACAAGAAACCAAACACATTTCATTTGTTTTCTCAACTCGTAAACTTGTTTTATTCGTAAGCAGTAAACGCTGTACCTATTGAAGAGAATTGTTAGATCAATTTCTTGTGTAAAGTTTGCATTTTATAGTGATTGCTTTAGATGCTACCTCGATGAAATGTTTTATTGCTGTGGAATAGTTTTGCAAATCACCTTTGAGTTTTAAATCTACTTTGTATTCACTACGGTTTCCACCTGAGTAGGCTCCCTTTCTTTTTGTGGGTGTAGTAAGAAAGTCAAAAAGATTTGCATCAGGTACCTTATGTTTATAACAACAATATATTACTGTTTCTACAAAAAAATATGTTTGCTTTGCATAATACTTTTGGCAACATATACAAAAATATTTGCAAATTGTTTATTACAAACAGCCGATCTATAATTCTGTAAAAATCTCACTGAAAACTAAGGTGAAGTGCTGTTAATAGTGTAATCCCTAGAATCTGTTTTGCTATTCTGTAAAAATCTCACGGTGAAAACTAAGGTGAAGTGAGCGTGGAGCGAGTTCTCATTGTCATCGATACCTACTGATGCTAAGGCAGTGACAGTTCACTTCACAGAACAGCACACAGAATAGCAATGCTGGTGGAATGACTGTGTCACTTCAACCTCACTTCACCTAAGTTTTCGCGGTGAGAAGAGTTTTTTCAGAATAGACCGGCTGTTATTTTTTATTTATTTAATATAAGGTAGCTTCACAGCTGTCAGTTATCAGAAGTTCCTATCCATTTTCTGGCCTATCATCATCATTATTTGTGCCCATTGATTTCAGGTGGGTTGCAGCTGAAAATCAGCGTCAGGTGGTACACTGTGTGTTGCCATCTGACAATATGCTGAGCTGAAGCCCTTTTGGCATTGTAATGACCGTTTCTGTTTTTTTAGTTTTAAGGTGTATTTTTCTGTGACAATGCCAATAAACGCAAATTTCTTTATTTTTCTTTATTTCTTTCTTTTCATTCATGTTAAAGATTAACTCTTTAGCATACGATTAACGTTACACAAAACTTAGTTTCAGTACTTAAGCGAATCACCTGCAGACCTTGGTATTGTGGTCTACTTAGGTATTTCATCAATGAGATTAAAGTACATTATCAGCTTACCAAGCAACGTCAATTCAAATTCTTAACTTAATACACAAAGCAGCTAATCCGCTGAAGCGGCGGTTAACCTAATATGTTAAATGAACTGACTCTCGTTTTGAAGCGCTTCGTACAATCGCTGTAAGCGCTGGATCGGTTACACACGAGCGAATGAGTTGTGAAACCTTTTTTTTTTCCTTTGAAGCGCGTTTTTTGTGAGAGGATGTCAATGTCCTTGTGAATGTTGAAATATTATCTTATTATTTATTGTTAATTTGGTCAAGAATATTTTACATAAGCTGAAACACTATATTAACTATTTACATTATATTCTAAATTAAATGACTGATTAAAACTAACTATACATTAACAATTGACAAAAATATGGCGTCCGCATCACCGTCGGCTGGTAATATACCCAAGAGACTGGCAGCATTGCCACGTTGTATGGGCAATGCTTATCCTGATGCAATATTGAAATTAAAACAATTATTTTTTCCTCGTTACTGAAGAAACCTGTCGTTGTTAATTCTTATCGCCTCTTTCACCATCTACCTAGGCCTCTCAGCAACTTAAATGTAGCATCGGCAAAATTCGTGAAACCGATCACCATCCGAACTGAGTGCGCCTTCAAAATCTCCAATCTTTATTACTGCTTTAGGTGAAAATGATCTTTAAGTACTGTTGTACTGTACTATCTCCTTAAGGCGACAGCATCAGGATAGCCCGCGACATTCAAATTTTCTTACGTTTTTGCATTATGCAGGTCAGTATCAGGTTATATTTTCATCTAAATTATGATTCGCGACGTTATCAAATATTCATTATAACATAATAATTATAAAAATTATCAATACAACTATCTAAGTTTATATAATCGTATTGAAGGACTATTTCATAAATATATGACATTTGAGGAGTATTCTAACTTAAGGAGTTGCAGGTATTGGAATTTTGTCATTCTTTCCGATGGGGGGAGTTCCCACCAGGAATTTTTTTTTCATGAAACAGTCATATCGGGCACCTTAAAAGCTACCAATGATAATTAGTTATTATTCTTTGACTATACCCTGGAACTGAAAAAAATACAGCTGCAAAAAGCTGACTACGAAACCGCTACAACAAAAACTCAGTAAGTAAACTTCTGATACATCACCAACAGTTGCAGCAATGGTTTATCATCTAAGTAGTTAGCAATAAAATCCCGTTCAATGTACTAACACAAGGCTACACTTACAACAACACACTGCGTAAACTACGATTATTACGACTTAGGTATAAGCGACGAATTTCGTAGCCTTGCTACGAATTTCGTAGCCTTGCTACGAAAACCATATATCCGTAGCGGTGCCCACAACTAAATTTATTACTCTAATTCGCTTTAATTAACTTTCCGTTACTACCAATTTAACTTTTAAACTCCACGTCGTATAACTTCAAGCTCAGTGTATCACTCATAACTAATTTACATTGGTGGAACGTGGCCCATTTGACAGGGGCTAAGAACGGCTATTTGTCATCAAATGCTGTGTGCTCAGAATATTAAATGCTGTTAATTATTTTACTTTAATACTCAATTATGAATTGTTTAATGGAGGTGAAAGGAGTGAAGCCTTTTTATACATTTCAAGGGATTATTTATGAAAGTTAGGATAGGGACGATGCAAATAAAAATGTGAAACGTTAGGTGTTTTTTTTTATATAATCCTACTAAATACGGGAATAAATGATGAATCTGATATGGTCAAATAAAAAAACTCGAGTGTTGTAGAGTTACAGAAAAATACTTATATAGAGAGTAAATTCATTCATTCAACAAGCAGTTCCTCTGTGATTGAGGATTTCGGTTGAAGCTCGCTTCCACCTTCGCCCTGATCATCACTTACCGTCAGGTGAGATACAGGCCAAGACCTTCACCGTTGTGGATAAAAAAAAGCTACCAATAAACTTTACAACCAGTACGAAATTAGAGTCAGAAAGGAGATGTTATTTTTGACATCCATTACTTATATTATAAATTCGAAAATAACTCTGTCTGTCTGAATGCTACCTTTTCACGCCTAAACCACTGAACGGATTTTAATAGAAGAAGATAGATGGCCGGGGAAGGATATAGGCTACTTTGTATCGACATACCACGCGGGCGAAGCCGCGGGCGGAAGCTAGTGTACTATAAACTGTATACATAATGCTATATTCTCAAAGATCACAATTATTTCCAGCACTCATTGCACTGCTGAGAAAAATATAAATCACTAGCTGCCGCCAGCGGCTTCGCCCGTGTGTAATCTTTATAAATTATAGCCTAATTATGTTACTCAGGGTGAACGTAGCTTTCTAATGGTGAAAGAATATTTGAAATCGGCGCAGTAGTTTTTGAGTTTATTCATTACAAACATACATACAAAAATACAAATCTTTCCTCTTTATAATATTAGTGTATACTTAGATAAATCCCAGGCCTTGAGTCTTGAGATAATAAGAAACTTGTTTCATTTGTTTTTACTGGCTCGTTCATTTTCTTTTCTGCAGTACTGCTTTGCAGCTTTCAGCGCATAATTTTCATGGGATCTTTACTTTTTGCATTAATCATTCTAATGGCCTGCTTCATCACCTCCATGTAAGTTCAGCTTAAGGGGTTCACGTTTTTTGCAGGTCAGTGTCAGGTTGTATGTTGATCTAAATATGATTTGCGGCCGTAAAAAATATGGATTTACCGAATTATAAACATTTGAATCAGCAATACTACTCTCTTAGTTCATGTGCATTGAATGACTATTTCATGAAATCATGACAATTGACACTTATATGAACTCATGTGCATTGAATGACTATTTCATGAAATTATGACATATGACACTTATATGAACTCATGTGCATTGAATGACTATTTCATGAAATTATGACATATGACACTTATATGAACTTAAGGAGTTGTATTTCTGATTCTAATGATTATAATTCTGTAAATTTGAATTTCGCGGGCTACCTAAGCGCATCCCCCTTAAATTTTCTGCCAGATAATTTATTATAAATCCTGTCCTATTTGTAATTGATCTGCTGTATGGTCATTGGGTAGGTAGTACATCAATCAATCTATCCAGCTTCTTCCCAACTATGTTGGGATCGGCTTCCAGTCTAACCGGATGCAGCTAAATACCAGTATTTTATATGGAGCGACTGCCAATCTGACCTCTACCACCCAGCTACTGGGTAACACGATGCTCGTTGGTAAGACTGGTTGTCAGACTTTAACCGTGGTAGGTAGTACCAACCCCGGCATTAAAACAGGTGCTAAATGCCGACGTATTCTGCAGTGAATACCAAAATCTCGCCACAACTGGCTAACAGTTCGAAACATAGTAACTGATACCTACAGGATAGACATTCACCTGCCTATCCCGAAATCCTCACTATGCAGTGAAGTTAGATTGAAAGGCTCGAGTGGTTAATAGCCTGTGCCAATCCAGAACAGTATTGTTACATCGGGTAGACATTAGAGTATGAATATTATAGAGCGAACAGGTTGAAGCTATAATGTGCTCGTAATTTTGATCTTTTCAATGTTTTTAAAGAACATTTCAATTATTGTCATAAAACATACACTAAATTATGAAAATTAACAATTAAGATAAGGAGAAAATATAGTCAACCTGTGAAAAATTTGTGGTTTCAGCAGTGGTAATGGCCCCGACCTACGAGTTGTAGGTCGCGGCTTCGAACCCGTATAGCCCTTTTCTTTATGTTAATAATTTCGTGACCACTGCTCTCAAAATGGTGACGGAAAACATCGTGAGGAAACCGGCCTGTCCTAGAACCAAAAATTCGAAGACATCTGACATCTACCAACCCGCACTGGGCCCGATTGGCCCATTACAGCCCACTCCCTCTCGAAAAGAGGACGCCTGTACCCCAGCAGTGGGCATTGAACATTATAATCTGTTCATGCTTAAGCTATGAAATGAAAAGTTGTT
The DNA here is from genome assembly GCA_947363905.1 of Lithophane semibrunnea. Taxonomy (NCBI): domain Eukaryota; kingdom Metazoa; phylum Arthropoda; class Insecta; order Lepidoptera; family Noctuidae; genus Lithophane; species Lithophane semibrunnea. Next base: position 2,713,950 of record OX376194.1, on the reverse strand, counting down.
GATAAATGGAAAACCCAGCTAAGACCCCACCATGTTAGCTGGGATATTGATTTTCTTTGTTATTTATATCCTGTCTAATTTTATTTGTAACCAATAGTGTAGGCAAAATTGTGAGAATTGGATTCCCTCGAGTAATGTACTGTATGGGCTTGTACAGAAAACTGCGTTGCGACGTCGCATCGCAAATATCAGCGACGGTACCCTAAGATTTTCCTAAGAAAGCTTCTCCGTTGCGAATTCGCATCGCACCGATTCGCAGTTTTGTGTACAAGCCCTTTGACGGTTAATTGTTTCGTGCGCTCTATGTCAAATTAATACTCTCTTACCTGCCAACTACTGTATACAGTGTACAACGTATTGTGTGGCTACACGCGGAGAGGCTATTGTTAGGCTATAAGACAGCTGACTTCAAGTGGAATCAATAATCAGATGTAACACTATATTGTACTGAACTAGGAGAATGCTACAGATTGTGTAGTGAAACTAATGGTTTCATTTATTTATTCATAAACAATTTCCATTGTGTTGAATCCAGGCATATACATGCAATTTACATACAAACAAAAAAAAACAAAATATAACTATGAATGAAGTTAACATTCAAATAAAGTGTCAAACAGTTTCAAATACAATGTCAAACAGTTTTAAATATAATGTCAAAAGATATTTTACAATGTCAAATGATTAAAAACAGGAAAAATAAAACATTATTAATTTATTTATTTATTTATTTATTTATTTAGGCAAACCAACTAAATACACACAAGGACATTCAAAGTTCATATTATTAACAAATACAATAGAATTGCATGCATCTAAATTATAGGTAAGCACAGCATATTAATTAGACCTCAACAATAATAATTAGTATAAAGATGGATAACAATGTAATTAGAACCAGAATATCATTAGTCTTTTATAAGTACTTAAAATTAACTTGAATTGAAATTAAAATTTAAATTAACTTGAATTGAAATTAAAATTGAAATTAAATTGATTTAAAATGAATTGAATTAATTAAATAATATTGAATCAAGGTTTATTTAAGATTGAATTAAGATTGAATTAACTAACAAACTAAAAACATATCTAACTGAAATTATTATAATCAAAGCACACACACAAAACAAAACAAAACGAAATAAAATAAACAGACACAAAATAAAATATAAAATAAAATAAAAAGATAAAACGAGAAACAATAAGAGAAACATTGAGCAAGAATTACATATTATTGAGCAAAGCTCTTTTAAACTTTGTGATGCTGCCTGAAAATATGTCAAGGTCACAATTGTGAAAAATTTCGTTACATTTCCTGAGAATATAGGAAAGAGGGGCATTTTTCCCGTACTTGGTTTTGCGGCCACCAGGGGCAAAAGGCTTATAATTATGAAGTCTAGCTGACGACCGGGGCGTATTAATATTAATTGAAGATAGAAGCTGTAAGCAATCCACGCCTTATTATATTGTGTGACATTAATTTCGATAGATCATAGGTACAGACATTTTTCTAATAAAAAGGCTTTTGCTTTAAATAAGTGGCTTTCAAAGTTTCAATGTTAAATACAGATTTGCACTGTAATATAAAAAAGCCAATCCTGATGAGTATAACTTTAATTTTTCATTGTCATCACGACATCCTAAGTAATGTTATAATTTGGAAAGTGAGTTTGTTTGTTACACTTTCACGCTAAAACTGCTGAACAAATTTGGTTGAAATTCACACAGGGGTTGACCTTAACCTAGAGAAGGACATAGGCTACTTTTTATCCTGGATCGCAAAGAAACAGCTAGTAAAATTATGAGTTCTTAAGTTTTTTTATACGATTTGGTACCTAACAGGTAAAATCATCACCCTGCCCTAAAGCCACAGTAAATAGAGCAAGTAAAAAATCTCTATTATTTACTAAAAAACAGTACTTTTTGTACATACTGTTTTTATGTTTAGGGCCGCCTAAACATAAAAACAGTATGTACAAAAAGTACAGCCAAAAAAAAAACAAAAAAAATATTCTATCGAGAATAGCATGTTGAAAAAGCGAACAAAATGTCACTGGCCAGCGAGAAAAGGCTCAACTCCAGTGGCCGTTTTGTACGTCACGTCATTTCGTTACCGCGATTCGGTACGTCAGAGCCGGCAGCCGACTGGCCGTCAGGACCGTCAGTTGAGGCCTTTGTCATGCAAATGTACGTCAATCGGCCGCTCACTCCTTCCGACCGCGCGTCGGTAATTGTTTGTCAATGAAATGATGCTGATTAAGTGAGGTGGACGGGATTGTTAGCCGCTAAGGCGTGGGCTGATGAAGGGTTCATGTTGGTAATTGATTCGGGGTAGTTTGCAAATTAGTGGAACTCGTGTAGGATATGGTTACGGAATAATGCTGTTCAGATGTTTATTCACGGAAGTTTATGTTTATTTTGTTGTCCATTTACATGAACAACAAGTAAGAAATCCTGTTTAATAAAAACTTTTTACAAAAAAAAAACAATCGACTTCTTCCGATAAATTTTGTTAACTTTGCTTGCGTACTTTTTGAGTTTACTTCAATATTAAGTATTTTTCCGTTTTTATTACGGTACTTACCCCACACAAATCCGAATACCACTACCTGCTGTGTAAATGGACCTGCTGTGTAATGCCACTACTTGCTGGACAAAATCAAACTGGTTGCTAATCTAGTTGTAAAATTTATTATTTGTATATCATCGATTTTTTTTTTACATTTTATGATAATTAAACTCACACACTGTCCTATTAGTATTACTTGCAAGTTTGTAGGGATATTGTGATATCGTATACTTTAATGTTTGTAAATATGTGAGCACCATGTATCTATCACATACCTACTTAATTTATTTATTTGTCATTGCTCCATTTTTAATTTTTAATACTTTTAATTATTTTTACCTATTGTAATTGTATTCTCGGTGCATCATCTTCACATGTAATTATATAATTGATGTAAGTATACCAAATATTGTAAAACATTTTTTTTAAAAGAGTAACGGTGGAGTGTCTTGCCCATTCTTCTCCATACGAAAACTACCTTTTGGAAGGGGCAACTAGAATCAGTTCTATTTCTATGTATTTGACGTTCAAAAGTGCCTTTAATGTGCCTACTTGAAATAAATTATTTGACTTTGACTGAAAATAACAGTGACGGAGTAACTTAAAACATCATCCATACTAGGTGGGAAAAATACGTAATATTGAAGCTAACTCAAAAACTACGCTAGCAAAGCAAAGGTAATAAAATTTATCGGAAGAAGTCGGTTGTTTTTTTTTGTAAAAAGTTTTTATTACCATTTATTATTTAGTAGTTATTTATCACCTCTGAAGCATGATCTACCAAACAAAAAAGAATCATCAAAATCGATTCATAATTGGCGGAGTAATCGCGTAACAAAAACAAAAAATAAAAATAACATACAGACCAATAGGGAATATGCATGTGATTCAAATATGGGTCAAATATTTTTTTCTATAAACTATGTTACTTCAGAATTATGCCTCCATCAATATTTTTGAATAAAATTTCTTTTTGAGCGAGAAATAAATTTTTAAAAAGTCCCAAAAAACTGTGGGTAATTCAAATACTTGAAAAGGCTAAGAGCGGATGTGACGTAACAATCCGGAATAACAATCAAAATGTTAATGTCAAGTCAATCAACAAGTGTCAAGTCAATGTCAAACGCTCATAGAAAAAGGAGTTTTTGACGTTGACTTGACAGTTGCTTGTCTGTTTTCACAAACTGTGACGTCACCACACCAAGCGCGCCAAATGGAGGGCGTTTAAATAGCCCGGATCGGTTGGATATTTTTAAACATTTTTTTAACTACTTTAAATTGCTTTTTTGCCGTCGAATTTTTTTTTAACTATTATTTGACGATGTAAACTATCGAATAAAAATATTAAAAAAATACATGCATATTCCCTATTGAGAACCACCTCCTTTTTGAAGAAGTCGCTTAAAAATCGGAATTCCTTGAAAATATTTATCTTGAAAATACTGTGATGGCAAAAATATTTATGAAGAAAAAACATTTGGGAGTAAAGTTATAAGAATTATACTTTTTTACATCAAGATCGGTAAATCTACACTAATATTATAAAGAGGAAAGATTTGTATTTTTGTTTGTAATGAATAAAGTCAAAGACTACTGCGCCGATTTCAAAAATTCTTTCACCATTAGAAAGCTATAGTCACCTTGAGTAACATAAGCTATAATTTATAAAGATTACACGCGGGCGAAGCCGCTGGCGGCAGCTAGTGTATCATAATACTCAACCTAGTTCCCATACGACCTGCTTTCCCAATTAGGTAAGTCTAATGATACTTTTGCTTTAATTAATGTTTCAACAGGACTGTGTAATTTGGGGCACAGTTAGGACGTTGATTTATATGAGATCCAAATTAAAAGGGCTTACTACCGAAGGTATATTTTATTCTCAGTAGTAATTTGTGAACCTTATTAATCTCTTATGGCTATAACAAAAAAAATGCAGATGAAATAAAAGATGGATGGATTGTGTGAAAAATTATATAAACACAATGGAGAATATAGACCCTAAATTGATTGTGTAAGGGCAGAAGAATTATGGAGGATCTGGAAATTAGACACGATGAAGCTGCGTCTAATAATCAGCAATGGCTATTTAAAAAAATCAATGTATTCTCTGACTCTTTTTGACTACGTGTTAGGCACTCAACTATTGTTTAAAACGAATCTATGACACGATTGTCACTCGAAGAGAGTAATAGTTATTTATAGAAATGACAGCTGTACTATTGTGATGACGCTACGTGTGATAGTCTAGACTATATAAAGGGTGTAGCACAATATCTCTTCGATGTAGACGGATTTAAACTGAATTGTTTGATCTTTGGAATAGAAGGAGGCAAATAATATAATAATACGCAGGTTGAGCACACAGGCAGCGGTCAATAAATATAACTACTTAGTCCATGCAAGAGTCAAACTTGCATACCATGGCGCACATATATATACAGAATCAAGCCGGCGCGGTGACTTGTTACTTAGAAGCCGAACGCATAGATCCGAAATAACAAAAAAAAAAAAAAAAAAAAATACCTACCTATCCGTATTACATGGGACTTGAACATTGCTAGCGAAATATGGGTGAAATATAAGTACTTTGCCTATGGGTGTGTTTAAAAAAAAAAATATATTATAAATAATTTCATTTAAAATAAATTTTTATATATTTATTTTAAAAAAAAAATATTTTTTGTTAGTACCTAAAGGTAAAAAAAAAAAAAAATAATGTCTACATAAAATTTTGACGAGTCAAACAGTCCAGAATTTCGAACCAAATATTAAAAGTAAAATTTATTATATAAGTCCAAAACAAACACTTTATCAAACATTTTAAACGCATAATTAGAAGTTTCATTAAAAGCAATTACACTCATTTTGTTTGGGCAACAAAATCAACAACGCCGCCCTTAATCTATGCGAGACTAAATGAAATTTTCATTCTGAAAATTATTAGCTTATTAAAACGAGAAGATCCATTAGGGGGCGTCAGACGAGTCGTGACGAAATCGCTGAACCTGGTACCTTTCGCCATGGTAATGATGCCTTGAAAACAATTTAAGAGTCTGCAGATTAGAAGGTCTTACAATTAATAATAATGTAGATATTCAAAATCAAAATCAAAATATTTTATTTCACATAAACGTACATGGGCACTTATGAAACGTCAGAAGCTAGGTGCACGGTTCCAATTAGTCGTTTCCTATGGAGAAGAGCCGGCAAGAAACTCCATGGTTACTCTTTTAAAAATAATTGGCTTTTACAATACTTTCAAATTACAGTGTTGGTAGGCATGGGGGGACAATGTAGGCTTTTCAACAAGTAAGTACCAGGTACTTAACAAAAATAGAAGATGTTCAATAAATCTACAGTCCAATAAGCCTACAATGTTCTCACATTCACAAAATAGAAAATAATCTATCTAAAACACTAATGATAATAAAATTAGAATTCATATAAAAATAAAAACCTATTTAAACCAATTGACGTGATTGCTATTACAACTGTAACAAATTGAATAATTATAATCCTGTCCACAAAAGCCACTAAGAGTTGAAATTAATTGGAGGTATATAATGTCAAATACAATGATTATATGTCAAGGATGAATGTAAAGAAAATAAACATGGTAATTTGGGAGCAGTTAAATAGACTTACATAAATATGCCGTTAATGAGGTACCAGGGAAGCCACATGTGCAGAAGGAATTATTGGCAAACTTCCTTGTCTTCAACGTAGTCTTTAATCTTATAATATGCTTTTTTGATAAGGACACGTTTGATGTGGGTTTTGAACTTTCCATCGCTAAGTTCTGTAACTGCCTTTGGTAACTATATATTGCATTATATATTACGTCGCGTTATGTAATTTCTGCCCCATGGGAAAAATGCGTGAGTTTATGAATGTATGTTTCTATTATGTATTGCAATAAATCTGCCTATCCTTCTCCCAACCATATTGGGGTCGGTTTCCACTCTATCCGGATGCAGCTGAATACCAGTATTTTACATAGACTGCCTATCTGACCTCCACAACCCAGTATCTGGATAATACGATACCCTTGTTAAGACTGATTGTCAGACTTTCAGGCTTCTGACGACCCGTAACGACTGTCAAAGATCAACGAATGACAGCCGAGACCAACGGCTTAACGTGCTTTCCGAGGCACGGAGGAGTCTCGATATGTAAAGATGGTCAGCCATCCACGGACCAACCCCGGCAAGCGTAGCTTAACCTAACGGATCGACCCGTGCGGCTGTTATTACTTAGCCACGAGCTGCTCCTGTATTATATATTGCAATACCTACTTAATAATCCTCCTTTAGAAACTGTGAAGTTAATGGTAAATTATATTATTGATTGTATAGTAGGAAATACAGAAATGATCATGTTAATTATGTAATAGTTAACGTAACGAGAAGCATTCATCTACGTCTTGTTTGTTGTCGCTAAGTGAGAAGACTTTATAACCAAAGTGGTTTATCTTTATGTCCAAAATACATGTACACTAGCTTTTTCCCGCGGCTTTGCCCGCGTGTAAGTGGGAAATTATCCCACGGGTACGTACTACCGGGATAAAACGTATCCTATGTACTATTCCAGGTCATGGTCTACCCATGTACCAAACTTGATCCAAATCAGTTCAGCCGTTTTAGCCTGAAAGCGTAACAAACAAACAAACTCACTTTCGCATTTATAATATTAGTTAGGATTAGGATTATACTGTCAAGAATTTCAGGATTAGGAATCTATCATCGGTACATACAAGATCGTACAACCATAAATAAAAAAGCTTTGTGATCCCAATGTAGTCAAAATCGTGCTTATAGGAGAAAGACAGGCGATTTCAGTCAAGTCTGAGACACAATTAATAATTATCCGGAGTTTAAAAAATGTTTTTAACAGTAAGAAACAATGTAGAAAGAACATAATTTTCCTTTTATTAAAAACCATTGCAGTACACTTAAAACTTATACCTAGGCATATTTTCTTCAATTATGCGGCACTTGATACAAATTACGTGGTGTTTACCACGTTCCAACCTCATTTACATAACGATTGCGAACAAAGCAGGGCTTGCTACCGGTACTGAAAACGGCTGAATTAAAACGGTAAATACGGGTATTTCGTAAGTTCGTAAATGAATACCGGTACTTTACCGAAACCGATTCTTTTAGAGTACCGGGATTGCCAAAACGCTGTAGCATTCTAAAATTACAGTTATAAAATACGTCACACGATACAAGTATTTTTTCCTGTTCCGGTATATTGCCGGTATTATACCGTTATTTAATAACGGACCTACTCTTGAAAAGTATTCGTATTGATACCATTACTGCGGTACCGGTATGGATACAAGTATCCAATCACAAACATCAGAACCGGTTCCTGAAAATACCGATATTCCAATCCTTGCTTCAAAGTCGAATAATTTGACCTCTAACGACATTAAAAACAGTGTACGATAATCATATTATTGTGTGCCTAAAATTACCCTAATGTTACCCAAAGCCAAGGTCACGCGAACAAAATGTAGCTTATTTAACAAATAAACTATGAGGAATTAAGGTAGATACGGGGGTTATTTAAAACATATTAGGTTATAATTGGGTAGTTAATGCGTAATATAAGGATTTATCATCTCATCCTGTTTATTTTAAACCATTAGGGTAACTAGACAAAAAAATGACAAAAAAAAAATAACGGCACTTAACTATTTCTCTTGTTCAAGTTTGTGCTTTCTTTATCTATATTTTATTTTATTTGTAACTTGTTCAATAGACGTAGATGTAAATTTAGTTACCTATTCCGCTTGAGTATTCTTCAAGAGTCATACAAAACCTTGTAAGAAATCGACACGTGTTTCACCTCTCAACGAGGCATCCTCAGTATGACGATTGACCAATTGCAAACCAAAACGCGAAGTGTTACCACACCGAGCGCTGGACGCAAAGTGATTTTGAACCGACTTCTTCAAAAAGTCAATTCGTCTGTACGTTTTTTTTTTTTTATGTATGTTACGCGATTACTCCGCCAATTATGAATCGATTTTGATGATTCTTTTTTTGTTTGGTAGGGCATTTGGTATTAATTTTGCTGGCGTAGTTTTTGAGTTAGCTTCAATAATTACGTTTTTTTCCTACTTTGCGTATGTAGACGATATCTTAGTCTTCATTTACATAGCAGATAACGGTATATGAATTTATGTGGGGTAGGTACCACAACTAAAAAGCGAAAAATAAAAACTTTTTACAAAAAGAAAAACAATCGACTTCACAAAAAAACGTTTTGTGAAGTCGGTTGTTTTTTTTTTTGTAATGTATTTTATAATGGATTTCCGCAAAGTCACGCCTGAATTAACTATCTTGTAACTTGTTGTGTATTTGTTATGTTTTGCCAACCTTATAGCTTAAGAAAACCACCGCCTGTAGCTAATTCCGCAATAATGCAGCAACACCTAAAATAGACTTTCAATTTTACAGGCTTGGAGAAATTCCAAGTTAAACAATCATATTTTAGGTAGGTATCCAAAATACGCGCTTGGAGTATGCGGACACTAGCCGGTCTTACTACTATTACAGTATGTTTATCTTACGAAGCGACGCGCGCTTTACTTCTGGTTAACAAGTGTACAAACACGCTGTGAATGTGTGCGTGAAGACGAGTAGCGTTAGCAAATGACGCACACACACTTCCCACTTCGTCACTGTCTCGGACGGTATCAAGAGCTGCTGCACTTACACACATTCAAAGCATGTTGGTTACCAAAAGTAAAGCGCGCGGCGCTTCGTGAGATAAAAATACTATATTAGGAAGGTATCTCAGAGTGTAGCATACACACCACACACTTCCGACTTCGTCACTGTCTCGGACGGTATCGAGAGGTCCTGCATTTAGACACACTTTCACAGCGTGTTGGTTATCACAAATAAAACGCGCGTCGCTTCGTGAGATAAAAATACTATACTAGGTACCTCAGAGTGTATCACATGTCATTGTCTTCTAAGCGTTACGATAGTGATTATTCCTAGTAACGTGTCTATAAAAGGATAGACATTAATAGACAAGATCATTCACCCGTGTTTATGTATACCAATTAGTAGGGAATCTAATCAGGGTGGAGGATTCCACCACCAGACCACCCATACAGACCTGCTAATAATCCCCAAATAAGTATGTCCGGTTGTAATAAGATCATCTAATACCCAGTTTCTATGACCAAAACGGATCGGTTTGTTTACTGATTGTAGCTTTTATGGGAAACTAAATAGGTTCTTGGTTATTTTTAGGTTCGAGTCCGTACTTTTATGTGCTTGAAGACTTTCTTCAATTTATATTCACGATATTTTCGTTTTAATTAATAACGATAGATTTCAATATAAATACTCAGAGACACGGAATTCAGAAAACGAATTAATTGTATTAAATGGATCATTAATAATTTATGATGAATAAGCTAATTTTATTTACATTACTTTCCATAAAACAAAATTAAACCAATTTTTTGGGTTTAAAACGGTCATTATTTAATTTTACACTATATTTACCACAGTATTAATAAGTAACAGTATTATGTCTTCATAGAAAACGGCCAAAACCACGCACTTCTAAATCTCAGTATAATCAACGTACGCAACAATCTCGAGAGCGCGGCAGAACAGTTACGCACGGACGCGGATGGTTTATCTACCGAGCGTCCGTAAGTAATTATTTCAAAGTCACTGCCGAGGCATAATACTGTTACTATATTATACTATGACGCTACAACCGTAGTACCTACTCCTACCCTTTTGTACAAAATTCAATACCCGTACACAGACAAAACAACAAGAGTACTTCATCTCCTATAGAATTCATATGACCCAGGTCCTCTATCCAACTCGTCGACACATTCCCGTGAAAAATGTTCTCAAACGCGAATACTAATGAAAACGGAACAGATCAATTAAATTCCAATCATGAAAGCTGAAACGATATGCGATCCTGTTCGTGTATTAAATTCGAATATTGAACAAATAGTTCAGTGGTTTTTAAAACATGTATACAGTCATTCTGAATGGCTCTTGCTGGTAATAATTATGAACTGAATTAACAAGCTTTTAACTGCTTTAAAAGGAAATTAATTTTGTCTACAATCTGCGGTACGTAATACGGACTACTGTGCATCGAATTGTAACGAAGTTAATAATGTCATCGAATTTAAACGATTATCTTAATGATGCTACAAACTGCATTGGATTGAGCTTTAATTTATTATATAAAGTCATCAGCAGTGAGCCATTCATACGACTGATGGTCAATTTTTCAATAAAAAATTAGGAAAATAAACTTTATTCATAATTTTTTAGGGTTGTCTTGATTCTGCAGTGCATCGGGAATGTTTGCAGAATAGAGCGTCGACTGTTTTTACACCGTTGTTCGTAATGCTACGGCTATATTTCGTGTTATCGCGAACTTTTCTTCGTACGATCTCTTTCGCACACCCCTCGATTACTCGCTGAGCAACAGAAAGCGCACGAAGAAAAGTTCGCGATAACGCGAAGTGTATCCGTAGCATTAGCAATGCGAGGCAGCCCCGACTAGCCTCAGGTCGATGACAGCGGGCGATTCTTTCTACATGAACGCTGCTCAGCGGTGCATGTTTGAAAGATGCCAGTGAAAATTACCATAGTTCAATCTTTTTTTGAAGTGAAAACTTCTTTAGGCGCGTTGAGCACTTTTTGGGTGAACAAAAATCATGGAACTCGCGTCATCATCACCGAGCGCTTGTTGGGTGAACAAAAATCATGGAACTCGCGTCATCGTCACCGAACGCTTGAAGAAATGAATGAATGTTACTTAGTTTTCATTTCTATCGGCAGTACCTACACAAAGAGTGCAGTCTTTGTGTAGGTTTGTTTTTTTTAGTTTTTTTGTCTTTGTGGGTCATGGTTGCCCGAATAAAGAAAATATTATTATTAATCCGCTGGTGACCGTGGTTGCCATAGTCAGATATCATCACCACTGTTGTTCGTAAAGTCTAGTACAAGTGTCTTAGCTTTAAGTCACGATTTCCATTAGTTTTCTACTGTGCAAGCTGGTCATCTCAGTTTCTGATTGTCATTCTGGTAAAGCAAGCCGCATCGTAAATACTTAGTACACGTCCAGACAAGGTGATTAACGTGCGTGATACGTCCTAATATATTGGATAGTATTTTAGATAAGCGCATGTCTCTACCTGCGTGTCCGCATGTAAAACCCGTTATCTGTCCAAGGTCTTACGGTTGCAAATGTCAATTTGTGCAATGGAACTTGCTAGTGGTATATCTCGCATTTGGTAAGCAGAATATATTTTATGTTTTCCTCAGATTGCTTTACGAACAGCTACGTGAACAAAAACCAGTCAAGTGCTAATCGGACTCAAGTTAGGGTTCCATGTTTTTTTTTGTTGTTTATGCCTTATTTTTATTAGCGCTTGGATAGCTATAAGATTAGGGGAAGACCAAAGAAACGATGGATAGACTGTGTGAAAGATGATATAGCTAGAAACGGGGCGAAAGAAAGAAAGAAAAATAGGTTTATTTGTGACAGAAACACGTGCATACAAAAAGATAACAGTAATCAGCAATATTAACCAAAATAGATCTAAATACTACCGAGATGACGACTAATATAGACGTATGGGAAAAAATACATGTTGTGCCGACCACTAATAAATTGGGATCAGGGCAGGAGAATCATGATAGTATTTGCCACGGCTATAATCACACGCATTCTGTGAAATTCAACAGGTTACAGGGAGACGTAGACAGACGGACAGCACCATTTGAGAACGCACCTTGCTCTAATCTCATCCAGATATTGAACATAACAAGACCAGAGAGTCTCAGACATAAATAAGGCAGTTTGAATCGATAGTCAGCCAGTTGGGCTTGCAAGTTAAATGAGTTGAAACTCAGCCAGCACAAGTTGCGGTTCGCTCCGATAGCAAGTGCCTACCAATTGATCTTGCATACGCGAATTTAATTTTTGAGTAATATTGAGGCTAGTTTTAGTAGTCAAACTTTTGCTTAGTGTATATCTAAGCAAAAGTTTGTTATGCAAGTGTCTGATTAATCCTACTTAATATTATAAACGCGAAAGTTTGTGAGGATGGATGGATGGATGTTTGTTACTCTTTCACGCAAAAACTAGAAAACGGATTTGGATGAAATTTGGTACACAGATAGTTGTAACCTGGATTAACACATAGGATACTTTTCATCCCAATATTCCCACGGGATCAGGACTTATGCGGGTGAAACCGCAGGGCGCTGCTAATAGTTAATAATTAAAATGAATAACTCCAAAAAATAAAAAATTAATGTCTGATGATTTTATTACAATTAACATCACACGTGCCGGCTTACCCTGCAAAGTATCGACATTGACAAATCCTTTGAAGATGCTCAACGCCCTTCGGATTGCCAACCCTGAATGTGATGTGTTTGCGGATGAATGGAATAAAATTGTACGTATTTGTCTGGTGTTCTGTGAGAGAAAGTATGCAAGGGAGTCCACTGTTCCATGTTAGTTTGAATTAAATTATACATATAGACAACAATGTTTCTATGTTAATTAATGTAATTGGTGTTGTGCCATTTTAATTAACTATAAAATAAATAAATTCACTCGCGCATTCATGTCCCACATCCAGCGCGGGATTTGCCTCATTGTAGCCAGAGTTTAAAGTAATCACTGTAGACATGTAGACTCAATTGTAACCTCCATTTACAAACGCTCCTTCTAAATTGTGTTTCTCGTTTTCTCTTATTACTAGAGCCTTTCACATTCGCATTACGAGCCAATAACTGGTCACGAATAACCATATGACACGTAACAATATAATATAGCCTATAATATAGCCTTGGAAATTGGCCCATTTCCCTCATTCCCTACCGCTATATTTATTTCCTTAAACACCTTCTGACATGAAAGGAAATTGAATATGGTGAATTTATGCATAATTTGCGTTTTGGTTTTAATAACTGGATGAGAATTGGAGAAATTACTATATAACAGATTTCATTGATTTTGTTTCAACGAGAATTAATTTGTAGTCGAAGAGATTGGGTATGAGGAAATTAAGAATAGAGGATGACCAAAGAAAATGACAGCTGCTAGAGATGTAAGCAAGAAAAAAGAACTCAAAGCATTTATTTCAATTAAACCATTTACGCACTTTTGCAGTTGAAGCTACTAGCCCATTACAAAACGTAGATCTCTATGGAGAAGAACTAGAAGTCTTCGGCCCCAACATAATTGGGATTAATTAACCAATGCAACTTGTGTCTCATCAAGACTTTCAACACAAAATGCGATAGAGTGAAACATTCTGAAGAAAATTAAATTGCCTTGCGTGAAAAAGTAGCAGGCACTTGAAATAGATACTCGCTGCATTGTTTTTTTAGTGCTGGCAATTTATTTTACCGTCGATCGTTTGAACAGGAAGCACTTAAGGTACGGCAACATTGGTCGAATTAAAAATAAATGTTTTTTTTACCGACTGCAAGAACTGAGTTTCTCAATTCGTCGGAATATTTTTTTTTGCATGTCCAGTGATAATAATTGTTTATATTGTTTAATTACGTTCTTATTAACACCTGTTGTGTCATCATAAATACACTATATATATAAACTCGCTTTCCTCCCACGGGGGTAGGGTAGGTAGAAACTACAGAACGTCACCTGCTACGATCCTCACATACTCCTTTTGCTTCGTTTATGTTCATACATCTGGTCGTTCACGCACGAAAGTTAACAACACCAAAAAATACATTTTACTGGTTCGCAGTACTCACCTGCGAACCAGTAAAATGTATTTTTTTGCATTGTACCTGTGACCTTTGTATATCACAGACTTATTTTTTTTCCTTTCTGCTCCATGGCGATCTGTCCTAGAACAATAAGCCACTGTGTTGACCAACTTCAAGTCTATTTGTTTATATATATATCACTGACTAGTAACTAAATAACAATTGAACATCTACTGAGAATGTTATCGTATTATGAAACCACTACAGCCACGCAATGTATCCTCAAAAATACACCAAGAATGCCGAAAGATCCCCAATATCGTAAGTTTATTCCTTGCGGTGTCGTTGTGGGAAGCCGGCAAAGTCCCAATCGTCACCCGCTGAGCTAGCGTAGCGTAACGCAGCGTAGCGTAGCATAAGGCCTGATCCGCATTTGCGCAATTACCTTCACGGTGGCGAACGGGTGTAGGTACACGAACCAAAATAACGTGAACCTGCCCTACATACCAGCGGATCGTTTTGTTATGCCTGCAAGTTTGCAGCGGTGAGCGGGTGAAAATTGTTCCAGATGTGCAAATATTTCTCCACACAATGTTTTTTTATTTTATTTATTTTTAACTAGCACTTTGCCCGCGGCTTCGCCCGCGTGGGTTTTGGTTATTATATACTAAAACATTTCTCGAGAACCACTCTATCCATTGGTGAAAACAGCATGAAAATCGGTTCAGTAGTTTTTGAGTTTATCGCGAACATGACGACCGACCGACGCACGCGGCGGAGGACTTCTGTTTTATAATATGTATGTAAAGAAGGATAAGGGTTCTTAGGAAAACCTACAGCTATATTCGTTCGTAGTCTGCTATTGCGTCCACAGGTTCTATTTGGGTTAGATTCTATTCAGTTTATTTGGAACCATACTCTCTACCTGTTGGGGAAGCACGATGACACACATGTAGAATCATAAGTACCTATGTAAACATGGGAAACATATATAGGTTCGATTCCTATAGGAAACCCATTAAATAAAAAGCGAGAACGTAATCTAAAGATATTATATACCTAGATCATGGGTTCGATCCCTATGTCATGCGATTTAAAATGCATAAGGCTCTCATATTTGTTGTGTAAAAATAATTATATAAGAAATAAAGCACTCAAGTGCCATGTACAATGTTTAAATGAAGAAAAATGAGCTTAGCTGTCATTATTCTAACAATGTAGCCTTATATACTAGTGTATTTACCTTCTGGGAATCATAATTCCATACGAAAATATGTTAAAAGTACAAATTACCTTTATATACTGACAAAAATGTTAATAACTTTTTATGTAAAGGAGATACACTATTTTAATTAATCGTAATCGCTTAGTTAGGTCAAAATACCTTAGAATGAGTACTTTACATAATGTAAATAGGACGCGATGTACAGTTTGCGAACAATTCTATTGTTCTTTAATGTAAACAGTATTATATATCAAGATAACTGCGTAGTATCTCTTCCCCGCGTCCCTTTCACTACCCCCGGCACGCCCAAATCCGGCGGTACCCCGCAGACACCCGATCCCCTGCATCACCCCCTGTCTAATCGAGGTGTCTAGAATAATTGGTTGTATATTAAAGTTTAGTACGTGACTCACACGCAACTTGTGCGTATGTGACAAGTTTACTTATATCCAGACTCTGGAAAATTCAAGGCAATCGTCATTTCCTTGTCAGTGAATCGTCACTCATTCGTCTCTGAATCTCCAACGAAGTAGCACGTTTGTCGCGTTCCGTGTTCTGCTGCTTCGTATCGCGCTCAGTTTTTAGGACATCTAGTTTTCTCTAGATTTAGTTCCATAGTTTATATTATTTCGTTATTGCCGTGTTAAATCGTAGTTTGTTTTCTTGTAATAGTTATAGTCATAGTGTTAAGTTTTGATGTACACTTTTGTGACATAACTGTGATTATCGTGTAACGTGTGATGCAATATACATATTAAGCTGACAAGTGGTTTTTTTGGTGAATAAAGCCTTCCGACACCCCCGCCTAACAGACTGAGCTCTCGTCTGCTACATTTTGGTCCTTCAGTCGCCGGATAAGGTCGTAGCAACCATGAGTCAGAAGAGCAGCATCACGACTAGAAGCAAACTACGGAGGTTGGCAGAGGAACAAAGTGCTCGTCGCCGTGAAGAAATTGTGTCGGACTCCGGTATGCAGTCTGAACGAGTGCCGGGTTCGCCATCCGTCGCGCCGACTATGGCGTCGACGTCTGCCCTCAATATCCCTCTGACGGGTGGTCGAGTGATCGACTACAGTGCTAGAAGTACGTCAGAGGGACCCCTGGGAGGACAGGCGCCTGGAAGAGGTCGCCATACGTCGCCACGGAGCAGAGCGTCTTCTAAGAATAGCCGCAAGAGCGTCGAGCACATTAAGAAGCGCATCGAATATGAAGCTGAGCGTGAGCTAGTAAAGCTCAAGGAAAACCTCCTAAAGAAGAGGATGGAAGCTGACATAGCTGAAATTGAAGCAGCTGCTGAAAGTGACGATTCAGCATCGGACGTGGGTACAGCACAACGAGTGGAGCAATGGATCGACACTACGCCTCAAGCTGATAACAGGGAAACAGTGCGTGTGTCTAGCCCGGTGTTGTGCGATAAGGATGCAGTGCCTAGTGATAAGGATGCAGTGTTGTGTACCCCGTCCGTGGGGCGCGGGCCTACTGGAATGGCCGCGCCTCGCAACATAGCTGGGAATCGCCAAAATGTGAGTACGCTTACCGATTACCGTAATAATATTGTGTCGCATGTGTTAGGGACGCCTGTGCCGGTACCGTTTTCGAATACAACGGTACCAATGACACAGGCGCGCACGCCAGTCTGTGAAAAGGTTTCATTCCGTCTGCCCGCGACGTACCCTGTGACTACCACGCCGGCCGCAGGTGCACCTCCCGGTTCGACCCGGGAGTCGGATGCACGGCGGACAACATACGGGGTGGGTGAAAGAGAGTCACGAAGGGAGGCGTCAGGCGACAGAGACAGCAAGATAGACCGACTGGCGGATGCAATTACAAGCATGGCGCGACCACGGCCGGTACCTAGACAGGCATATGAATTGCCTAATTTTAGTGGCGACCCAGCTGATTGGATATCTTATAAGAATATGTATTGGGACACGACTGAAATGTATAACTTTAGGTCATTTGAGAATCTAGCTCGACTCAAAACTTCATTGCATGGCGAGGCTAAAACATCGGTAGAAGACTTATTGCGGTCGGGAACGGATCCCAACGATATTATGCGTGCTCTAGAAGAAGAATACGGGCATCCGACACTCATATTACAGAGTGTTCTAAAAAAGATTAGAGACCTACCGCGTATAACGGAAAGCGGTCGTGAAATAAGAAAATTTGCATCGACGATAAGAAATGTCGTGTCCCTGCTTAGGAATATTAGAGCTGACGGCTATTTAAATAACCCGCAATTGGTTGGTGAAATATTAAACAAATTGACACCAATACAGCGGGCTCAGTATGGAGATTTCGCGATGGGGTTAGAAAGCGTGCAGGGGGTGGACTTACGGGTGTCTCCGGATTTATCTATTATATCTCAATTCTTAAATCACATTAACCGTACCACGTCTTATTACGCTCAGGCGAATATGTTCGAACCCGGTCCATCTAAACCCCCGGTAAGGCAACAGAAGCCAGTCGCGCGCCCTTTCAATAGTAGAGTACCGTCGGCTCAGAAAGTCAATATTCAAAGCGATGAATCTACGGTACCGGCAGAGTGTGTCGTTTGCCACAAGGAACACACAATTGAAAACTGCGATACATTCGGTAGATTAAGCGTACCAGATAGATGGGCTACGATTAAAGCCAAGAACACGTGTTTTAAATGTCTAATAAGAAAACACCCTAAGAGGTTTTGCCGCGCAAAACGTTGCGACAAGTGTGGATATAGCCACCACTCGTTGTTGCATGCTGATAAAGCATCGGGCTCAAACAGTAGTAGCAAGCCGGTCAAAGAAAAGACCGAAAGCGTCACTAATATAGGTGAATGGAGAGCGACGGCTCTCCTGAAAATCGTGCCAGTAACAATAACTGATGACAAACAAATTGAATGTAATTGTTACGCATTACTGGATGACGGCGCGACAGTCTCACTTATAGACAGCTCAATCGCTGCTAACTTAGAAGGCCCGCGCATCCCGCTCACTTTAAAGACGGCGGGTGGCTACGGGGTCAGCGATTTGACCTCAAGGGCCGTAGAGGTCAACATTAGAGGGCCGAACGGACTGCAACATAAAATCAAATGCCGAACCATGTATAATATGAACCTGCCTACGCAAACGGTGTCCGCTGCCATGCTGAGCGACAATGCCCACCTTCGTGACTTGGGTTGCGAAGAGATGAGGGGCGCTAAGCCGCTGCTGCTACTGGGGCAGGACAATTGGCAGCTGTTGGTCAGCCAGGACATTCGCCAAGGGCGATCCGGTAAGCCGGTTGCCTCACTGACCAAATTAGGTTGGGTGGTTCATGGGCCATTTGATAGTAATAATAATAATAATGGTGAACAATCCATTAATTGTATGGCAGTCTCCCTCCCTGACCTGCATGATCTAGTCAAAGCGCAATTTGAACTAGAAGCGATCGGTATATCGCAGAACGCTCGTAAACATAAAGAAAATGAAAGAGCGCTAAAAGTATTAGATGATACCAGTAGACGCGTATCAAATGGTAGTCAATGGGAAGTAGGGTTGCTATGGAAGCACGACCAGATAGAGCTACCTAATAACTACCATCAGGCCCGGCAACGGTTACACGGTATCGAAAGACGCATGCGAAAGGATGCCGGTTACGCGGAAGCTTATTCAAAGCAAATAGACCGGCTCCTAGAGGAAGGCTATGCAAGGAAGTTGGAAGGGGAAATGGATCAAACACCAATTTGGTACTTACCACACTTTGGTGTGGTGAACCCAAACAAACCCGGTAAACTTCGCCTAGTCTTCGACGCAGCCGCTGCGTCTCACGGTACGTGCCTGAATGATAATTTATTGACCGGACCGGACCTATTAAACTCACTTCCAGGCATTCTAATTAGATTCCGAATACGTCCAATAGGATTCACAGGGGACATTGCGGACATGTTTATGCGAATTAGAATAAGGGCCGAGGATCAAGGCGCACAATTATTTTTGTGGAGAGGCGCGGATCAGACCCGAGAGCCGAGCGTGTTCGCAATGAACTCGATGATTTTTGGAGCAACCTCATCTCCGACAACGGCAATTTACATATTGAATAAGAATGCCAGTGAGTTTGAGGATAAGTATCCAGAGGCCGTAGAGGCCATTAGAAGCAAACACTATATGGACGATTATTTAGACAGTGCTTGGACAGAGCAGCAAGCTAATAAGCTTATAGAGGAAGTGACCCATATTCACGCGTCCGGTGGATTTAATATACGGGGGTGGGTCACCAACTCATCAGAACTGATGAATAAGCTCAAAGTAGACATGCCAGAAAAGGTGGCCCTCGAGAAGGGTCTAGGCATTATGGAAAGAACGCTAGGTTTAATTTGGGCACCTAAAGAGGATGAGTTAGGTTTTGACCTATCTTTTAAAAGACTACCCGAAGACATAAAGAACGGTAGCATAGTGCCTACTAAACGTCAATTCTTGAGCTTCATTATGTCGATTTATGACCCTTTAGGGTTTCTGTATCCGTGTATAATCCAGTCTAGGATACTAATGCAGGCGATTTGGAAGTCGGGGATTCAATGGGATGAACCATTGAAAGACAAGGACGCCAAGGTATGGTTCGCCTGGCTCAATAATTTGGAGAAGTTGCAAGAGGTAAAAATACCACGTTGGTATGGGCTTGACCTTCGTGACCTTGAACTTCATGTGTTCGGCGACGCTAGCGAGCTAGCCTACGCAGCCGTAGCGTATTTAGTGGGATATGACGCCACCGGGAATAGGGAGGTTGTCATGCTAGCCGGAAAAGCCCGGGTTGCACCACAAAAAGTGGTTTCAATCCCTCGTCTCGAGTTGCAAGCGGCCCTGTTAGCTTGCCGACTTGCAAACACGATGGAGACCGAACTAGGGCTACCTATTAAATGTAAAACGTACTGGACCGACAGTAAGACGGTCCTCAAATGGATAAATTCTGATGCCCAGGAATTCCAACGATTTGTGTCCCATAGATTGGCGGAGATAGATAAACTATCGGACCGAGGCAATTGGCGCTGGGTACCCTCGGAGGAGAACCCTGCAGACAAAGCGACCCGATTGTCTTGGCCCGATAGCCACGCAGCATGGCTGCGTGGCCCCTTGTTTCTTTGTGATCCACAGGAGCGGTGGCCGGTGTGTCGCGAGGCTGAGGCGGCGGAGGCGGACCTCGAGCGCATTCAGCGGGTCCACGCTACAGCTGAGCCAGCAGCACCACTCCTCCAGTACGAGCGCTACTCGTCGTGGGTACGAGTACGGCGCGTCATGGCGCGAGTCCTGATATTCATCGGCCGATGTCGCAAGCGTCGGTCGTCTCCAGAGATGCAGCGGCGCGACATAGAAGAAGCGCACAACCATCTCATGAGGTTGTGCCAGGAAGACAGCTTTAAGAACGAGCGGGCCGCCATCCTTAAAGGCTTGCCCGTTCCCAAGAACAGTAATATTAAAGTTTTAGATCCAATGATCACAGACGACGGGCTGCTACGGGTCAGGGGACGCCTGAGTGCCTGCGAGGTGCTCACTTTCGAAGAGAGGCATCCCATTATATTAGATGGTCGTCACCCTCTGACCCGAAAACTCATAGCCTACTATCATGGGCTGGCCCTACATGCCAACCATGAGACCGTCGTAAACAACTTAAGGGAAAAATATTGGGTAACAAAAGTAAGGACCTCTGTTAAGGCTGTGGTCGCTAATTGCCAATTGTGTAAAACTTCCAGAGCAAGGCCGGCACCACCCAAAATGGGTGACCTACCACTCGCGAGAGTGACGACGTCCAGACGAGCCTTCGTCCAAGTGGGCGTGGACTACTTCGGCCCGATGGAGGTGGCGATTGGGCGGCGCCGCGAGAAGAGGTGGGGTGCCCTATTCACCTGCCTCACAACGCGCGCCGTTCACCTTGAACTGGCCGCCTCGCTGAGCGCCGATTCGGCGATACTCGCCCTGCGGCGCCTCATTGCGCGCCGCGGGCAGCCGGCGCACATGTACTCTGACCAGGGTACAAATTTCATCGGGGCCAACTCCGAGCTCCGAGCAGCCCTGAAAGACCTAAACCAGGGTCAAATCAGGGCCGAAGCCATCAACCGCGGCATCGAGTGGCACTTCAATCCCCCGGCAGCCCCACACATGGGTGGCTGCTGGGAAAGGCTCGTGCGTTCAGTAAAAAACGCCCTTCGCAGCACGCTCAAGGAACGTGCACCAAGTGAGGAGGTCCTATATACCCTCCTCACCGAGGCCGAGCTGATCATCAACAGCCGGCCTCTGAGCTACGTCCACGACGATCACGACCAGCCCATGGTCCTGACTCCCAATCATCTGCTCCTGGGCACGGCGTCCGGGAGCACTCCGTTCGCGCCAGCAGACGACGAGGACGTCGACTCCCGACGGCAGTGGCGGCGCGTAAGCGCGCTCGCCGACATGTTCTGGCGGCGCTGGCTGAGGGAGTATCTCCCAACTCTACAAAGAAGAGAAAAGTGGGCAAACAATGTGCCAAATGTGCGGGTTGGTGATATCGTAGTGATCGCGGACAATAACAAAGAACGCAGTGCGTGGACCAAAGGAGTGATTAAAGCAGTGTACAACGGCAACGATGGCATCGTTCGTGTCGTCGATGTAAAGACAATAAGTGGGGTCCTGCGTCGGCCCGTAGCAAAGATCGTCGTGCTTCCCACCGACCAGGATGTAATGCGGTGGAACCCTGTTACAGGGGGTGGAATGTTGGGGAAGCACGATGACACACATGTAGAATCATAAGTACCTATGTAAACATGGGAAACATATATAGGTTCGATTCCTATAGGAAACCCATTAAATAAAAAGCGAGAACGTAATCTAAAGATATTATATACCTAGATCATGGGTTCGATCCCTATGTCATGCGATTTAAAATGCATAAGGCTCTCATATTTGTTGTGTAAAAATAATTATATAAGAAATAAAGCACTCAAGTGCCATGTACAATGTTTAAATGAAGAAAAATGAGCTTAGCTGTCATTATTCTAACAATGTAGCCTTATATACTAGTGTATTTACCTTCTGGGAATCATAATTCCATACGAAAATATGTTAAAAGTACAAATTACCTTTATATACTGACAAAAATGTTAATAACTTTTTATGTAAAGGAGATACACTATTTTAATTAATCGTAATCGCTTAGTTAGGTCAAAATACCTTAGAATGAGTACTTTACATAATGTAAATAGGACGCGATGTACAGTTTGCGAACAATTCTATTGTTCTTTAATGTAAACAGTATTATATATCAAGATAACTGCGTAGTATCTCTTCCCCGCGTCCCTTTCACTACCCCCGGCACGCCCAAATCCGGCGGTACCCCGCAGACACCCGATCCCCTGCATCACCCCCTGTCTAATCGAGGTGTCTAGAATAATTGGTTGTATATTAAAGTTTAGTACGTGACTCACACGCAACTTGTGCGTATGTGACAAGTTTACTTATATCCAGACTCTGGAAAATTCAAGGCAATCGTCATTTCCTTGTCAGTGAATCGTCACTCATTCGTCTCTGAATCTCCAACGAAGTAGCACGTTTGTCGCGTTCCGTGTTCTGCTGCTTCGTATCGCGCTCAGTTTTTAGGACATCTAGTTTTCTCTAGATTTAGTTCCATAGTTTATATTATTTCGTTATTGCCGTGTTAAATCGTAGTTTGTTTTCTTGTAATAGTTATAGTCATAGTGTTAAGTTTTGATGTACACTTTTGTGACATAACTGTGATTATCGTGTAACGTGTGATGCAATATACATATTAAGCTGACAAGTGGTTTTTTTGGTGAATAAAGCCTTCCGACACCCCCGCCTAACAGACTGAGCTCTCGTCTGCTACACTACCTATAGTGTTGTTTCAGAGAAAATAGTTGAAAAACAGTTTTAACTCACCACTACTTTTGTAACATCATCGATTGCTAAGTAAAAAGAAGTAAAAATACGTTTGCTTTAATAAATCAACAGATAATTTTACAATAAAATCTAAGCTCGTTATAAGAACGTACAAACTGCAATGATTTACTTCAGTTCTCGAATTTTCAGACTCTTTTAAGAATTATCCGCACCTACCTTAGGTTTTGAATCACACATTTTCTTTAACGTGCAGAGATATTCAGACCTCCAACTCTTCAAAATCCAATCAATTTGCGCCGAGCAAAATATATGAATTTTCCATCGTCCACGCCCCGCGCTCTTGACTTGGCCCATACACCAAAAAAGCAGTGTGCGCCGGTAGCGTAGGTGACCCATCTACATCGATTAAGCTATACGGAGCCATGACATTGTTTAGTGTGCACGCCGCTTTAAAAGCAGTGCCGCACGCGCCTCGCTAAAGGGTTTAACTATTCAATTACTAGAGTTTTGTAGCCTTTTGCGTGAGCTTGGAAGGCTGTATTATTATATAATATACCTATAACAATGTTTACTATGCAGTATCGTTATTCGCAGATAGATGGGAGTCTCCAATGCTGCGACATTGTATGAAACTCCACATGACTTCATGAAACTTGTATGTCTACTAACACTAGTTTTTAAGACTATTGTCACTAACACTATGGGCTGAAATAAATGATATAATAAATAATAATAATAGCAGCTTTAGGTATTAAACTTTAGTAAAGAACAGATGTTTTTTTTTTTCGCAATTGCAAAGTTGGTCCCTTAGTAGAAGTTACTCATTTCGATGGTTTAAGCACCTCTTTTTTTTGTAACAACATTTTTTAAACTACCTATAATCAAATCCGCCACTGACGTCCTACCGGTAGAAACTAGAAAACTTAATAAAGGGATACACAGCGTTCAGAAGTAAGAGAAGAAAATCTTTAGAGTAGTCCGCCAGGCGCTGGTTACCGTTTCCGTTCTCAATAAAAAACGTCGAGACTCCGGTTGAGGAAGGAAATAAACGGCACGGACTTTTTAGAAAATGTACGGAGAAAAATGTACTTAACAACCTATACTACCTCGGCTTAAATTATATCCCGCTCGCACCATACTACTCGCGTACTGAGTGAGAGCGGGATGGAGTGGGGTGCTGGCGGCTCCAAGCTTCGGGATGGAGTGGGGTGCTGGCGGCTCCAAGCCTCGAAAAGTATTGCTTTTTACGGTGAAAATAAAGGTAATTTAAAAAATTAAAAAAAAAACATATGACCTGCTTTATAGTAATTAGTTCAGTTAGTATGCAAAGTTTCATGATATAATTTGAAGTATCTATAGTTCGGTTTGGAGGTAACGTCTTTTTGTTAAACACAGTACCTATACTCCATAGGTTTAGATAGTTAAAAAAGGGTAAACAAAAAAAACCACGTGACTCATAGATGCTAAACCTTTTATTTCAAATGTTAAAATCATATTAAATAGAGTTACTTATTAATAGGCTCTATTCTGAATCTGAATCTGATGAACTATCTGTCACATTAATAATAAAGCGTTCAGTGGCATCATCAAGTGGCATTCTTTTAGCGCTGTTAACAAAGGTGTCTGGCTAACTGACTAAACGTAATACCTACGACTTCAGTTGCCAAACTACCTCACAATTGTACTCTTCAATTTAGCGAAGTTATCTAATTCATTGCATTTTCTAAAAGGTTTGGAGAAACTGTCTTTTTGGACTCTTTACAATAGACTGATTACAAAATATTATATCATTTTAATAAAGCTAACTAAAAAATTGTGCTCAAGCAGTTACATCTACGAAGAGTAGTTTAAGAATAAATGATAAAGTTTAACATACTATAATAAAAGAGGAAACTATCCTGTGATCGAAAATAAATTTAATTTTATTATAACGTATTTTTAAACAAGAAAGTGTCAACTATAAAAAACCCTTTTTACGATTTGTTTACCTTTTTTTATCTACCTAAACCTTTAGAGTATAGCATCAATACTCAACTTTATCATAATATTTATTTCAAAATGAATGCTGCAGTACCTTCGACATAACGGAGGATCATGCTAAGCCATTTGGGGTTGTATAGGCCCTTAAATATATAATAAATATTGTTTTTTTTTATAAGTACCGTATATACTTTCACAAGTATTAGTAAACAGCTGTTATTTTGACATTACAAACAGAAAATTCAGGTTTATTTATTTTTAATGTAATAATTTGTAACGTTAAAGATTAATTTATTAGCTATCGCGGATAATACAGTTTCGTTACAGGTGTGGGTGATTTCAATCCTTGTAAACTATTTTATATTATGATTTCAATATTTCAAGCACAAGTTTTTTAATCGGAATATTGGAATATACTTAGCGCACAATTATTCAAAAACGAATGAGACGATAAATGCCAAAAATAAATAAAACCCTTTATTAATGTCCCCACATTAATAAGGATTAGGGGTTTCATTCAATCGAATTATTTAAACACACGAGTCGATTTGAACAACTCGATCAATCTAATAATCCAGATTGATGAACATCGATTTGCATGATATTGAAAAAACCTTTTTAATTTTATTTCAGTCTTTGGAAATCGTGTCGCGTGTGGGAGTAATCTAATAAATTATACCTTTCATTTACTCTGAAGGCTTTTAGCACATATATATTTCTTCCCCTTGGGTTTGGACTGCAAAGTGTAGCAGTACGGCCCTTTTTATACACACGTTTTTCTTGCCAAGAAAAATTACGGTTTATTCGCCGTGTGTAGGCACGAAAGTCAGTAGGGTCACTATGAAGCTTGTTGACAGACACGTTTTTTTACGGCGCGGTTTATACGCCGTACCGTAAAAAAACCGTGTCGTGTACAGAGGACATAAGGAGAAATAACTTTAACTTGTTGATAAATAAGTTAAAGGTTAAAGATAAAAATTAACTTTACGACGCATTCTCTCGCTCGGAACGGTGACACAGGCGGTGTTTCAGGGACTGCCAGAGTTGCGGGAAAGTCCGAAAGGGATACCGGGACCTTGGCAACAGGCAACTGAAGGAACCCGGGTAAAAAGTCAAAGTTAGTCAGTAAAAGTCTGACACGCCCTCCCGCTCCGCCCAGAGCGGGAGAATTCATTTGACGATTTCACAAACGCAAAAAAAAACCGGTGTTTCAGGATAGGTTCCCAAATAAAAGTTAATATTTATTTTATCTATCTTACATACCTACGAAATACCTCTTATAACACTAAACATCTTTTTCCTGGTCAATTCGATATTATGATATCAAATTCATCGAAGAAACAGATTTTTTTCTACCATTCTTTCCTATCCAAGCTATCCGTCAGTCCCATCTTTTAATATACCAAATTGCTTCAAAAACGAAAACAGCGAAGCATTTCAGCAAATACGTATCTTATTTTTCATTAAAAACCTCAGCTATAAAGCGGGCTATTCACAGCAGCCGACAATAATCGCGACAATACGACACTATTGTGCTTGCTACGGAGTTTCTGACAATGCGACTTGTTACGAACGCTCATATTTTTTTTGCAACGTTGAGTGATGCGATTGTTGTAGCGTTTTTAGTGGGAGTAGTGTACTGTTAAAATGAGAATAAAATGCGCGAAAATGTACCTAAGTATATATTTCTATTGCGTAACATTTTGTTGAGTGTCAAACACGTCAAAATGCAATGCTAGACCTCGCTCGTCGTACATAATATTATGTTAACTAAAGACGGTGCGATTTAAATACCCGTCAATCTGCCTAGCGTTTTCCCAACTATTTTGGGGTCGGCTTCCAGTCTAACCAGATGCAGCTGAATAGCAGTATTTTACATGGAGCGACTGTCTTTCTGACCTCCATAACCCAGTAACTGGGTAATACGATACCCCTTGGTAAGACTGGTTATCAGATTTTCGGGCTTCTGACGACCCTTAACGATAGTCACAAATCCACGAATGACAGCCAGGACCAACGGCTTAACGTGCTTTCCGAGGCACGGAGTCCACGGACCAACCCCGGCAAGCGTAGCTTGGATGGATCGACCTGCACGGCTGTTATTACTTAGCCACTGTTATTAACTGTAGTATACAATTAACCGTAGTATACAATTAACCGTAGTATACAATTAACTGTAGTATACAATTAAATTGTATCATAAATAATCATAACCAGCCTATAATATTGTCCCACTGCTGGGACACAGGCCTCCTCTCGGTGAGAAGGACTGGGCCTTTAGGGGTTTGAGGAACAGGGTGTAAAGTTCACTCATCCCCCATAGAAAAGGGAGGATCCTCCTACCAGACGGGTGTTGTGTCTGGCGGGCAACTGCCCAATGATTGATATTGGGTTTTTGTATATATGTTCACTGCACGGTAAACTCCAATTGCGCGATGCAGGATTTATGTGACGTCAGGTCTTCGATGCGTAAGTCGCATGTGGCGATGTAGATACCGCCACAGGCCGTAATCCACCACACGGGCACATGTCACATGTCTTCGAATTTTTGGTTCTAGGACATGCCGGTTTCCTCACGACGTTTTCCTTCACCGTTTTTGAGAGGATCACCGTGATTAAATTGTATGGTATACTACACAGAAGAAACTTGCATCGTGTTAATGGTGCTCTCAAAATTTTATTACCTCCATCATTATATTTCTTCAACCCCTTTCTCTTTATAACAAGAAAAGCTCCTTGAATCCCAATCATAACAGCAATCAATTCTTATTTCCAGCCCTATTTGCCCACAAGTGATCCCACTGCGGTTATTATTTTTGCCCAACTAAGCGGAACCTAGCATGACCTACATCCTTCACTCTTCAACGGTAGATCTCAAATTAATTAACGGGATTTAGAACACAGAGTAAAATAAATAGATTTTAAATTCAGTCTGTCCAACAATAGTTTTGCTTATTTACGCAATAAGTATGAACTTTAAGTGTCTTACCACAAAAACTTAGGCACTTGTTCAACGCGTGTTTATGTCAGTTTTATGTCAAAGTTCATGCAGAAACATGTTTAAAAGTTTAGGCTAAACAAATAATAAACACTTTTTTGTGGATGGGCAACACGTGTATATTTTAATTTTTAATCATTTTTCTTAAAATGTAAACGACATCGCGGCAGACCCAGACGGAGAGAGCGGGAGAAACTGGACTTCATCAATAAAGATTGGTCCTTGTCAGCTCTGAACAGAGAGAGGTGAAAACAGAGTAGGGAGGTCTTTCCCCAGCAGTGGGACAGTCATGGCTAATAACATTAAATAAAATTAATTTTAAATTTAATAAAATTACATTTAAATCCACTTTCATTGATACAGGTTAGCTCAATTCAGTCAAGTCTGTTAAATTCAGTGAATTAGTAAATACCAAAATATTTACAAAAAAACAAACATTTTTCTGTTAACAAAGCAGTAAAATATCCTTACTATTATTATAAATGTGAAAGTAACTCTATCTGTCTGTCTGTCGCGCTTTCACGCCAAAACCGATTTCAATGAAATTTGGTACACAGATAGTCTAGAGTCTGAGAAAGGACATAGGCTACTTTTTATCGATATACCACGCGGGCGAAGCCGCGGGCGGAAGCTAGTTCAAAATAAATGTAAAAAATATAGGAAATAATAATGTTGCAGAGGATAATTATGAGATAAACATTCTGATGGTACGGAAATCAAATAAAAGTATGAGGGAAACCATCAAATTAGAAAGAAAATCTTGTCCCACTGACTTTTCCATGCTATGTCTTCGGTGAACAGCGAACGACCAATTAAGAATTGATTTGGAATGCTGACGCCTTCGACTTCAGATGATTTAGTTTGTTTTATAAAAAACCAATCGATTTATTATGAAGAGTTCTTTGAGTGAACACGAAAAATGGAAATCTTGGAACAAGGTGTAAAGTTCGCTCATCCTTTTTAGAAAAGGGAGTATCCTCGGACCAGATGGGTCTCGTGTCTCGTGGGCAACTGCCCGACGATTGATATCGGGAAGTTATGTATATGCTGATCGCGCGGTAAACTCTGCTTGCGCGGTGCAGGATTTCGCGTGACGTCAGTGTGATGTGGATCTCAAGTGCGTAGGTATGCGGCATTCTCTCTCAGAGAATATGGTCCAACTTCCATCTTGCGCCGCATGCCCAGTTACTTGTACACTTGATGACCATATGACTGCGTCAATGAGTGCAGTTCTCGCAGCTGAATTTTGGGCCCAACATGTTATATGATCTTTATGCCATCGATATGCTAAGATCAATAAAATGATGATAGTGGGTGACAGGTTAACTTTTAAACCAATCCATTGCTTTGCGATATAAACCCTCACAAAATAAGGCGCGAACAGTCTCTTCAAACATTAAGAAAGTCCATCCTTTTATTTTCTTAACAGGTATCCCCCACTATATCACTAAACCTTATCTACTACCCTCCATTCATCATGTACGGACAATAAATTTGTCTTTACAATACATTAATTTTTCTTATCGGCAACGCTGATACTACTGGAGGTAATTGAGATTGCATGATATATCGCTATTTGGTCTTATTCGCACCGACTTTTGAAGTCGTGCTGAGTCACCTGAAAGTCAGCTTTTTGATTTTTTATAAGTTTTCGTGGATTAAAAATATGTATTGTGGTAGTGTTGATTCAAAGTCAAATAATTTATTTCAATTAGGCACATAAAAGGCACTTTAGAACGCCAAAAACAAAGAAATAGAATTGATTCTAGTTGCCCCTTCCAATAGGTAGTTTTCATATGAAGAACAATGGGCAAGAAACTCTTTTTGTGTACCTAAAGAGGTATATCTATAGAACTAAAAATTAAATGCTGTTCGTTGGTAAGCGCATCACTTGGTAACGGCTGAACCGATTTGGCAATTTTCTATTCTATTTTTATCTTTATCTATGGCAATGGTGCCGATGTCGACAATTCTGCCAATGTCAGTTCTATTTTAAAATGTTCGTAATATATAGTTCGAATTAGGTACTTATGGAACGAAAAGTTAAAATAAATCGACAGGATAACGTCTCTCGGGTCACCTAGTAAAGAATAAAAAGGAAAAAAAAACATTTTGTTGTTGATGTTTGTTTCATTTAATTTTTGTTGTTTTGCGATTTTGTTTATCTTGTTTTTTTATTATTCAATTAGTTTCTGGTAAAGAATAAGCCTGTATTGCCCGAGGATATTCAGTAGTCTGCCACGCGTGGACCCCTCTTTTGACATTTATCAGAGGCAATCCAATAAAAATGTACGGGTTAAAAATATTGTATCTTCCACCAACTAAGCAGTCGCAGGTGGGCTGAATAAATAGAATATCTTAAGAACTTTACCTTAGTATGTCCCAGGGGAAGTACTTAAAAATCTTCCCTATCCGCTACCGTCTTCACTATGGACATCTATGGGGAAAACCCGTTTCAAACAGCGAACATATTTTCTTGGAAAAAAACATTAGGACGAAGATAGCCTGCATTGCCCACAAATATGGAAATCATACTGAATGAACTGAGCTTGTGGTTAAATAATAACAGCCGCACGGGTCGATCCATCAGGTTAAGCTACGCTTGCCGGGGTTGACCGTGGATGGGTGACCATCTTTACACTCCTCTGAGCCTCGGAAAGCACGTTAAGCCGTTGGTCCCGGCTGTCATTCGTGGATCTTTGACAGTCGTTACGGGTCGTCCGAGGCCGAAAGTTTGACAACCAGTCTTACCAAGGGGTATCGTATTACCCAGTTACAGAGTTGTGTAGGTCAGATAGGCAGTCGCTCCATGTAAAATACTGGTACTCAGCTGCATCCGGTTAGACGGGAAGCCGACCCCAACATAGTTGGGAATAAGCTAGACAGATTGACAGATACTGAATGAACTGAGCTAAAAGTATCATTCAGTGAGTGTCATGACGTCAGATAATCTATATCTATCATCATCTGCTTAGCCTTTTCCCAACAATGTTGGGGTCGTCTGCTGCACATATCACCGGTTATGTTTAAGTCCCATGTAGGGCGAGCCTTTGCCATCAACCGGGCACTCCATACTTCGAGCTGTTACTGAGAAAATCTTCATAGAAAAACCCAAGAACACTGCCCGACCTGTGAATCAAACCCAAGACCTCATGTTCAGCAGTAGCGCTTGCAAACACCAGACCAATGACGCCGTCAGAAAATAATAATTAATCAAACGAAAAATAACTTGTATCGAAAAAAAATGGGATTAAGTACCATAAAGATTTCAATCACAGCGCGTAAAAAACGTCATGAACTGAATTAAAACGTCCCACATCTGACACGCAGTGATAAAGCGCAGGTGTGCCGACCCGAACATGTTCCGTTAATGGAAAAAGTCGATACATCAATTTATTTGCTGGTACTGAAGTGAATAAATGAGGAACGAGGGTTTTTTTTTTAACTTTGCCCTACACTAAGAATTTCTTCCTGTATCGTGGGTGCGTTTACAAACATAGAAACTCAGATACACTAACACCCAGACCCGGAACAACTACTTGCAGATCATACAAATATTTGTTCCGTGCGGGGATCGAACCCGCGACACGTTGCGCAGCAGTCCATCGCTCAGCCACTGCGCCAACCGTGTAGTCGGATGAAAGGGGAAACAGCAAATCTTTTTGCTTCAAAATCTGCATACGTACTGACTTATTAATATAGCCCTGGAAGCCTCCACCACCACCTCTCATACCAATATTATTTTAAGATTACTACAGTGTGGGAAAGAGATGGAGCTATAACTAAAAAAATAAAAATTATTGTTCTTAAAATTAAGTAGCTGTCCCACAAGGAAAATAAGGATTAGACTAACTTTAATCCAAGAGTCCATTGATGCAGTAAAAAAGTCTGATGTGATCGGCAAGATGCAGGTTAGCTCCCATTTTCGAAAACTACACTTCCAACATTGCTTGTTCGTTTCTGAATATTTAAATTAAAACTAGCTGTTTCCCGCGACGACATTGTCTGCGATCTAGGATGAAAAGTAGCCTATGTCCAACTCCAAGTCATGACCTACCCTTGTGCCAAATTTCATCCAAATCCGTTCAGCCGTTTTCCGTTCAGTCGGGACCAACGGCTTAACGTGCATTCCGAGGCATGTTAACGTGCATTCCGAGGCATGGAGGGATCACGCTATGTAATAGATGGTTCCCCATCCACGGACCAACCTCGGCAAGCGTTGCTTAACCTCGAAGATCGACCGGTGCGGCTGTTATTATTTAGCCACGACCATATACTTACACCCGTAAGTGAATATGTACCTACATAGAATTATTATTTATTTATTTAGAAATATTATTCCCGCGTAAATTTTTTCATCAAGTAATAACTTCAAAGCCAGGGAGTGTGAAGTAGTACACGTTAGCGTCTTAATGGAATACGCCACACACATAATTCAATCTGTTGGCACCGAATTTTGCTTTGTGTACTACCAACATACGAGAAAAATATATTTATTTTTTACCTTTGATCCGGGTTTATTAAACTTGCGGATGGTATACAGGGTCAAATAAAATTTGCTAGCAATACTCCGCAACCACGATAAAATAAAAGTAAAAAGATTAATTTTTTTTTTGGCTTCAACGACCGACTGTATAAATATGTACTGAAAAGTATGAGTTGAAAAAATCTGTTTTGTTTTATCGTGTTTAGATATCGAACGAATCACGCCTGTCAAGTTTACACGAAATAAAATGATTATTTTAAACTGATATTTCAAGTGACTAAACACTGCCTGCGGTTTATGACCCCAAATAAACTCATCAAATTAATTTCCTTTTTTATTTTATCATGGTCAGATATCGATACCCGTCACGTCTGCGGAGTTTCACTAGTTAATTTAATTTGACCCTGTATAAACTGTATTAGTATTCTGAATCTGTAGACACGATAAATTAATAATGTAAGCCTGTAATTGTCTCACAGAGGCAAGGAATAATGGGAGTAATTCGTCATCTCGTCCTACATGCCTACGGCCCATTTAGGACGTTCTTTTGATTTTCTGCAAGTCTTCTTAGATGGGCTGTAGGCATGTAGGACGAGTTTACAAATTACCCAATAATGCAAACATAGTCAATTGCTACATTCTCCAATACGTACACGGATGCACAGCAGATGTGATACACAGTTTAATTGATCTCTCTATTGTTTTTGTTTTTTACAAAAAATGATATTTTTCCACTCTAACAAAAATCCAAAAAGAAATTCTCTTTATAATATAAGTGTAGAAGTGTAGATTGCACTCACAATTCAGCTAACACAATTCCTCCATCCCTACCATGATATAAAACTGACACTCAAGACTTAATTAAATACTTTCAAGCACCCTGCTAATGAGGTTGCCACGTCACAGGTCAATAGCACCTCAGAGTTGGGTGTCTTATTAATTTTATAACGGGCAACTCTCGGGGTAAAGTGGCCTTGATGAAAATGTGGGTCATTGAAGAATCTTCTTTTGTTATTCTTCAAAAGTCAAAAAGTCAAATAATTTATTTCAAATAGGCACATATAAGGCATTTTTGAACGTCAAAACAAAGAAATAGAACTAATTCTAGTTGCCCCTTCCGAAAGGTCGCCCTTCAAGATAGTATTTAATTTGACTTTGTATTCTCTATTTTAATTCAATGTTTAAGAGCGTCTGAAAGTAGGCAACGTCGCAAATAGATGTCAAATATTTCGCTGTTTTTATTAATTTGGCAATTCTTAATCAATATTTTAGAAAATTGTTTGTTGATTTCATATTTCCATACTACCCCAAATTAATCAAAAAGTTATTTGCGACGTTGCCACCTTTCAAAATAAACGCTCTTAAGCAAACATTGTCAGGTCCACATGATGCCTCACACACGTCCACTGGTAACGTTGGGGGACAGGAACCGGTGGTGGTGTCGCATGATGATAATCCCACCAGGGATAAAGCTGGAAAATTAATAAAGAATCAAGTGAAATTCAAATGAATGACTCTTTATGTTATGTTTACATACAATCCACCTTCTATTCTATATATTTATACATATAACATCACATCACGCCTGTAATCCCCGAAGGGTTAGGCAGAGGTGTACATATAGTACACACGGCTACACATCAAGCTATACCTACATTTCCAGTATAAGCTGACCTCGCATTGTACGGAAATCCTATACAATGCGAGATCAGCATACACTGGAAAGTATAGCTTGATGTGGAGCCGTGTGTACACCCACATAAATTTTTAGTAAAGTCCAACAAACAGTTGTTGGACTTTTCAAAAGGAAAATTATTTTCATACTTATTTATTCAAGTAAATACCTACAAAAAGCATTGTATTCTACTTATCTTCACCGGAACACATGCACTAAATACAGCAATA
This sequence comes from Lithophane semibrunnea, assembly GCA_947363905.1. Classification (NCBI taxonomy): domain Eukaryota; kingdom Metazoa; phylum Arthropoda; class Insecta; order Lepidoptera; family Noctuidae; genus Lithophane; species Lithophane semibrunnea. Next base: position 2,679,179 of record OX376194.1, on the reverse strand, counting down.
ATGACAGTTCAATTATTGAATTCAATTCATAGGACTGTATTTATTTTTGTTTTATTGCTATTCAGTTTTGTTTATGTGGCAAGACCAAGGTAATTTCATGCAATTTTGTACCACCATTGATTACAAGTTAAATTAAATTAAAAAATTTAAAAACCCCCGACTAAAACAAAGCATGTAATAAACGATTTTTTTATAACTCTCGATCAAGTCACATTAAAAAAAAACAAAAAAATCAAAATCGGTTCAGCCGTTTGGTACATACACACGTTAAACTTATAAACCCCTCTTTTTCCGTCGGGGGTTAAAAAAACATTGGTTGCGGTGGCTGTATAAACAGTATGATCCTGTTCTATGCCAAAAAATAAAATGTCGTTCCCAGCTTTCACCCGGCAATGTCATATAAGCATCTCAGGCATGACACGTGATAACTTGTATAATAATATATTTTCGTAGCATTCTCCCATATAAAGGCAGGACACGAAAATTTTGCAGTGATGCTCACATGAAACCTTTATAAAACAACACTTTCAAAATACGAAAACTGACTGTGTATTAAAAATCATAAATTCAAGTAAAACATTCACATTTGTAACGTCGGCAAAACAATTTTCATATTTTACAAGAAGGCATTAGAGTGAAATTGAAAATGTGGAGTACAAGGAATTATGGAGTAGATTAGCTACGCGGTCGTAGCCTCGTAGGCTGTAGCTACGCGGAAGCGTAGCAGGGTGCTACGAAATCATTCGCCCTGTTTGTAATGTTAATGAGATTTTGTACAAAATAAATGTAAAACATTTTAAAAGAGTAACTATGGAGTTTTTTTCCTATTCTTCTCCATACGAAACTACCATTTGGAAGGGGCATCTAGAATCAATTCTAGTTTCTCGTAAAAGTTTGACTTTAAAAAGTGCTTTTTAATGGCCTACTTGATATAAATGATTTGACTTTACTGATTTTGTGTTCTATATTCAAAAGTGATAAATGTATTTTTTTTATAGTAAAGGAACTTTGTTTTAATTTGGACTCATCTGGTTTTAATGAAATATTGAAAATCAATGTTTTAATATAAAATAGAATTTTAGAGGCAATAATGAGAACAAAAAAAAAATTCTCAGTATTCTTTGTAAAACGGGATCCTATTACTAAGACTCCGCTGTTTTTTTTAAGTTACTCACTGTATGTCCTCTAGAGGGCGCCATTTTTAATTTAATGTGACTTCACATAGCCTATATAACCAGTGGACAATCACGACGCTTCTAACGATACCTCATTTGTCAAATTGTGATAAGTGGTTTGGAAGATAGGAGGGAACAGATGAACATACATACATACATACCGGTCAAAATCATAACGCTCCTTTTTTCTTTGCTGTAGTCGGGTAAAAAACAGAATAAATATTTAAGGGGGCTCCCATACAACAAACGTGATTTTTTTGCCGTTTTTATCTGACTCGCACTTGGCCGATTTTTTATTATTGTTTACATGATTTTGTTAGTTTTAATGTTCTTTTTTTATTGTTGTACATGGCCCAAATAAATTATTTTCTTGCTTTCTTTCTGTCTTTGTATACCTAAATTCAACCATCAGTACCCTTACTAACAACTTCAACATCTAAATATCATGACTTACCTAATATACAGTAAGACGGTTAAACTAGCGCGGTTAACTAGGACAAGCTCAGTAAGCTTAGTTGAAGAGCTTAGCAAGAATATTATAGTAATAATCTTGATATAGCAGGACTTGACTCAAATTGTTCCCGGCAAGGATATGAACACCCGTTTTCAAGAACAGTACTTACTTAAGTATTGAAACAACGCTCTGATAAGTCAGATGTCTTTCAGCATGTTTGTCATTGATTTCGGAAATAATACTCAAAGGACGTTTATCTGTGCGTGTACATAGCACTAAATGTGGCGCTATACTAACACGTATTTTTAAGGAGTATCGTCAACGATGCTTCTCAAAAGTAACGGTTAGAAGCTTAATCACCAATGAGTACACGACACACCCAATCACAAACATCTCGTTAGAAGGTCGCATTGTCAGCGTGCCGATATTTTTGTACTCCGATTTTTTTTTTCGGTTTGTCTGTCACAAGCATGTCACAAGGCTGTATCTTTTTAACTGTAATAGCTAGCCTACTCTCAAGCGAATCAATCACAACGCTATTCAAAAGGAAAGTGTTAGAAACTCATCCAATGAGTCACGCCAATGAGTAGCCGGAATGTCACAGCACTATAGTTATTATAAATGGTGGATTGTACACACGGCTAGACATCAAACTATACATTTCCAGTATAAGCTGATCTCGCATTTTAAAGGATTTCCGTACAATGCGAGGTCAACGTATACTGGAAATATATAGCTTGATGTGTACACGACGCAAACAATCCATTGAGTTTCTGCATTCCTCCATCGTGGACGGTAACTTAACTTCTTTTTACGAAAAAGAAGTGGTTCTTGGTGTAATAAAAAACTTCTGAAAATATTAAACCATCTTTACTTCTTTAAACAGTATTCTCTGCGGCCGGCAATTCCTGGTCGGGTTTCTGACAGACGTTAGCTCCACAGCGGTTGGGACAGCACTTGAGGGCTCGGGGGCAGTCTGAGTCACTCGTGCACATGTGGGTGCAGACCCAGGGGCCTCGGGGGAACTCTGGGCAGAGGCCCGGCTTCACTGGAAAATTGAAGAGAATTTTGAGTTAGTGGGATTAGAATAGTATTTTTTTTAAATATACACATTGGATATACAGGCTGTAAGGGTAAACACTCTTGTCATTCAAACCATGGGTAGTTGACTGAAATTTAAAAATAAATGACCGAACACAACAAAAAAAAAACGTTATTTTCATTAAAAGATTTTAAAAAGTTTCTATCCGACACCGTGCTCTCTAGCGAAACAGCTGACTGACTGAGGGAGAGGTCGTGCTCGCGGTCGGTCAGGTCACATCCCTCACCCCCCGCCCGTGTTGAGACGCAAGTTCGTTGCCCTAGCGCATAGGGCAACGAACTTGCGTCTCTTGTGGTAAAATGTAGATTTAAAAACAATAAAAAAAAGTTGTAATTTTCCATTGATTTTACGTTCTATAAATGAAACCAAAACACTGGTTGCAAGGATAACGGTGTTCACCCTAACATCCTGTACTTCTTAAACATAACCAACAAACTATTATATAAATAATAAAAAAACACACACACATCTAATAATTTATAATACATTTCTGCTTAGCCCTCTTCTTCTCTCCTAATTTTGCTGTGCCCGACATCTCCTAATTTCGCTGGGTCCATATTGATCTTTTACTTATTATACCATCTATGTAACACATGGAATGCAATAAAAAATGGAGTATTGAGTATGGAAAAAAATCAAGTATTAAAATTGCTGTGGAAAATATTGTAGTGATCATAGTCATAAAGAGATAATTAATATTTTTTACAGTGATATTGTGAAAATTTTAAGTTCGTGTTCTACTGCCACGTATGAAAGCTGTCGTGTTAAGCGAAAACCCTTGGCTGGTTGGAACAAGCATGTGAGCGAAGCGCACAGGAAGGCCAGGTTGGAGTTCAATATATGGTGTTGGTACGGTCAACCGTCCACGGGTCCCATATTTGACGCCATGATGATGGCACGGAAAATCTTTAAGGGAAAGATTAAGTGGTGCCAAAAACACCAGGAACAAATTAAAATGGATTTATTAGCCAAGCACCATGCTAATTCAAATTTCAAAGGATTTTGGAAAGCTACAAATAAAATGAATCCTAAGCCTGGCGTTCCTGTGAGCGTCGACGGGGTTTCCTGCCCTAGGGATATAGCTGAGGTGTTCAAAAAACAATTCGCTATTAAGTCGACACTGGGACCGCCGTGCAGGGTGTTCAATGCTGGCCCTGAGCGCGCGGAGTTGTCCACTGTAGTTCTTGCAAAGGAGATCAGGCACATATTGAGGAAGATGACAAGAGGCAAATCCCCTGGGCATGACGGACTCAGCATTGAGCACCTGCAGCATGCTGGTTCCCACTTACCCCGGGTGCTGGCACTATTATTTAATCTGTGTCTGTGTCATTCACATCTTCCGCCAGAGCTACTGCGAACTCTGGTGGTGCCGGTGGTCAAAAGCAAGACAGGAGACGTATCGGACAAGTCAAACTACAGGCCTATTTCACTCGCCACCGTCATAGCCAAGGTGCTTGACAGCGTGCTTAACTCACATCTAAATAAGCATGTGCAGCTCTGTGATGCCCAGTTTGGATTCCGGCCTGGGCTGTCAACGGAGACTGCTATTGTTAGTTTGAAGCACGCTGTCCGGTATTACACGGATAGAGATACACCTGTCTATGCGGTTTTCCTTGACTTGTCCAGGGCCTTTGACCTTGTCCCATACGATCTTCTTTGGAAAAAGCTAGAAGAGACAGCGCTGCCGCCAGAGTTTGTATTACTCCTCAAGCACTGGTACCTGAATCAAGAGACTCAGGTTCGGTGGGCGGGAGCACTGTCGGAGCCATGCCGGCCGGAGTGCGGGGTGAGGCAGGGGGGCCTGTCCTCGCCTTTGCTCTTCGGTCTTTATGTTAATGCTCTGATTGAGGGACTCAGCAGCACACGTGTCGGCTGCTACGTGGATGGAATCTGCTTTAACAACATAAGCTACGCAGACGACATGGTGCTGCTGGCTCCCTCTATCGGTGCTCTCCGAAAGCTACTCAAAGTGTGTGAGTCGTACGCTGCGACTCACGGATTAATATACAATAGCAGTAAGACAGAATTCATGATCTTTGGGTCTGGCACCAGGTGTCCCACTAATGTCCCTCCTCTCCTAATGAAAGGTCACCCGATTAACAGGGTTTATAAATTTAAATACCTGGGCCATCTGGTTACTCATGACCTAAAAGATGACATGGATCTCGAAAGGGAGCGCAGAGCATTGTCGGTCAGGGCGAATATGCTGGCCCGCAGGTTTTCTCGATGTACAGGTGCAATTAAAATAACCCTTTTTAAGGCATACTGCACAGCACTGTACTCGGGGGCCCTGTGGTTCACATATACCCAAAAGGCCTGCAATGCTTTGCGTATCCAATACAATAACGCATTCAGGTTATTGTTGCGATTGCCGCGCTTCTGTAGTGCCTCGGCAATGTTTGCAGACGCACGCACTGACGGCTTTGATGCACTGTGGCGTAAGAAATCTGCCTCGCTACTCCGCAGGCTGCGTGGAAGTCCCAACACTATCCTGCAATCGATAGCCGCCCGGGCAGATAGCCCGCTGGTGTGGGCGCTTGCGAACCGGACCCGTTCTGTTTTAGTAATTAAGTACTAACATAGGTTAAGCTATTTTGTTACTAACACTATAGACCATTGTAGTCTGATTAATAAAAGATTAATTAATTAATTAATAATTAAGAACTAAAACCCAACTACGACTTAAAAGGTATAAACAAGACACCACAGACAGACAAATTAAAAATCCGGAGTCACACGTGTTAGGGCATAAATCGAACAGATTACGTGTGACTCCGGATTTTTAATTTGTCTGTCTGTGGTGTCTTGTTTATACCTTTTAAGTCGTAGTTGGGTTTTAGTTCTTAATACTTGATTTTTTTTTAATTATTTTGGGGTTATAATATATATATTTTTGAAATGTGCTCATTAAGCCCTTTCATTTGATACCCAACATGGTACGATTAAACCATATTTTTTTTTAAGTTCCTCACTTTATTTCCTCTAGAGGGCGCCATTTTTAATTTAATGTGACTTCACATAGCCTATAACCAGCGGACAATCACGACGCTTCTAACGATACCTCATTTGTCAAATTGTGATAAGTGGTTTGGAAGATAGGAGGGAACAGATGAACATACATACATACATATCGGTCAAAATCATAACCCTCCTTTTTCTTCGCCGTAGTCGGGTAAAAACAATATCAATTCATGGAAACTATTAACAAACAAAAATATGGCGTCGAAATAATTCATCCGCATCCCTGTCGACTGGTAATTGATTGGATTATGTGACTTTTTACCCGACTACGGCGAAGAAAAAAGGAGGGTTATGATTTTGATCGGTATGTATGTATGTAAGTATGTATGTATGTATGTATGTTCATCTGTTCCCTCCTATCTCCCAAACCAATTATCACAATTTGACAAATTAGGTATCGTTAGTAGCGTCGTGATTGTCCGCTGGTTATAGGCTATGTGAAGTCACATTAAATTAAAAATGGCGCCCTCTAGAGTACATAAAGTGAGGAACTTAAAAAAAAAATGTTTTAATCGTACCATGTTGGGTATCAAATGAAAGGGCTTAATGAGCACATTTCAAATATATATATATTATAAACCCAAAAGAATTAAAAAAAAAATCAAGTAATAAAAACTAAAACCCAACTACGACTTAAAAGGTATAAACAAGATACCACAGACAGACAAATTAAAAATCCGGAGTCACACGTAATCTGTTCGATTCATGCCCTAACACGTGTGACTCCGGATTTTTAATTTGTCTGTCTGTGGTATCTTGTTTATACCTTTTAAGTCGTAGTTGGGTTTTAGTTTTTATTACTTGATTTTTTTTTAAAACCTCATTACAAACTATCTCATACGATATTTATTTTACACAGTTGTCGCATCTTTCGATGGGATTCGTCACTTGTAAAGACAGTTGTATTATTTAGAGGCAAGTGACAGTTTCAGTGAAGAGCAGTGGTGGCCCAGTGGTAACGGCCACGACTTACGAGTTGTAGGTCCTAGGTTCGAATCCTGACAGGCGCTTTACTTTGAGTAAATTATTTCATCGCCACTGCTCTCAAAACGGTGAAGGAAAACATGCATCGTGAGGAAACCGGCATGTCCTAGAACCAAAAATCCGAAGACATGTAACATCTACCAACCCGCACTGGGCCCGCGTGGTGGATTACTGCTCACTCCCGCTCTCAGAGAGGAGGCCTGTGTCCCAGCAGTGGGAACATTATAGGCTGATTATGATGACAATTTCAATGCAATTTCAAATTATTTTTATTGCAATCCATTATGTACACATACAGGTGGTAATCGTAATTATAATGTATCTAACTAACCCTGATCCACAAAGTGCCTCTTCGACATAGCATCAACGCACATGGCTCCACCACAAGCTGTGGGACAGCAGAGCTGCTTCTCGTTGGTGCAAGCATTGTCAGGTCCACATGATGCCTCACACACGTCCACTGGTAATGTTGGAGGACAGGAACCGGTGGTGGTGTCGCATGATGAGAATCTCACCAGGGATAAAGCTGGAAAATAAATGAAGAATCAAGTGAAATTCAAGCGGTTTACTACTTTACCAGTTTTTGACGGCAACTAACTTAAATAACAAAGGGCGTTCCCGTTAACCTGTAATAGTATAGCGTGTATACATGCAAAAAAAAATACTACCATTAAAAAAAAAAAGTTTTTTTTATTATTTTTGCTTAGTAAAATATTCACAAAAAATATTAATTTTTTACGGAAAATGAACTCTCTGTACACGCCCACATGTCACACTTGTTTTTCTACGTTGAAATACAAGTGTGCGTGTACAGAGTGTTTCTTTAACGTTTTAATTTAATTTTTTTTTTTTTTTTGAGTGATAATATTTTTTTTAGCATGTATACACGCTATACTATTACAGGTTAACGGGAACGCCCTTTGTTAGTTAACATACTGTATATATCATTTATTTAACAGAGGGGCCATTCCCGTAATTTTAAAGAACGTTCGCATTCGCATCTCATTCGGAATCTGTCACAATTACTATCAATTTACCAACATTTTTGACAAGTTTGACAAATTGCATCTTGAATGTGAACATTTTAAGCTAGGGAATTGGCCTTCTGATCATACAATCCAATTTGCTAGTACACACACATCATCTATTGTTAGTGCTACAATTGTACGAGGTGTACACGACGCCAGTCAATGGTCGCTTCAATTTTATGGTAGGTATGCCACAGCCAATAAACTTGCAGCTTGTAAGGCCCCTAGCACACGGCGTATTTTGCTACCGCTCTAAATGGGGCTGTAGTACCATAGTATTAATGTCACTTGTATGTCATAAAACACAAGGTTTAAGTTTGCTTTAAGATCAACGTGACAGTTAAATAGTTTTAATCTTTCAACCTTTCAATGTTTTGTTAAAGCCGAGGTCGATCATACATACCTACCATACCTATACATCATGACAACTTCTTAGGATAAAAATCCTTTGAACATAAAATGTCGTGTTTCAGAATACCGTTTGATCCACTGCAACTGCAATGCTCAAACCACCCACGATCCATCTGTGGGTACGGTGAACTGCGACAAAGGGATCCTGACAAAGAGATGGACTGAATACTCCTACATGCGAATAACAAAATTCTGCAATGACAAACAGTAGTCTAGGAATAGAGTAGAATATCATATTTATAAAAGATGTAGGTATTTACAATAAGATGGACATAATATGTCCATCTTATTGTAAATACCTACATCGTCATCGGTCCACCTTTTTCAAATGCTATATTATAGCATTTGAAAAAGGTGGACCGATGACCTGGTGAAGGCCGCGGAAATCCGCTGGATGTGAGAGGCACAGAACCGGTCGAAGTAGCGGTGCTTGGGGGAGGCCTATGTCCAACAGTTAAAATGATGATGATGATGATAGCATTATAGGTACCTACATTCTGCCATGCAAATATTAACTTAAAAATATAATACGAATTTTAAGTTATCAACTTAGTATTGAAGGGTTGTTTAAAATGCGGCCATTTAAGTGCAAGAAGGAAAGAAAAGTATACAAACCGTTATTAAGATAGGTTTCAGATGGGTAAGCATAAAACAATCTCACTGTCGATTAAAAGGTACTACGCCATTCACAAATACAGCTTCTTCATTTCCATTATCATTACCATATTCCAATAAACAATTTATAAAGATCTCAATGATCAGAATTTCATAACTTTTGATTTCAATCCGAATGAAATATTCGGTGCGAGGTGCAAAAGCCCTCGTATAAATTATTAATGGCTTTGCTCAGGCACCTCTCCCACCTCAGACTATTAGCGAGAAACGAGTAGAGCTAGCAACTAGAAACGGCGAGCAACGAACAGCGAGTGTGTAGTTCGGATAGTTTTGTCGCTGGCCTAGGAACGAGTGCGCGAGTGCGATGAGTAGAAAAACTGCCGAATCGCTTGGTGCATATACATACCAGTAAGTGTACTGAGGCACTAGACAAAGTGACATTCTATCAGCGATACCGATGATGGAAAAGGCAAAATATAGGACTGACATATGCTATCGAAAAGCTTCTGTCAATCCTGTTGAAAGTCGTTGTAGAAATACGAAACACTTTCGAAGCGATAGTCACTTGTCTAGGCCCTCAGTTAGTTTACCACTATACGTACACACGGTTTCTGATTTGAGAAAAGTAGCAAATCTCAACTGATTATTCTCAAATACATAAGTATGCGCTTTTAAAATCGAATTTCGTTTCTGAATTAAGATTTTCTGAACTCTAATCAAGACTGGAACGTGTTTGCATTGATCAGGAATACTCAAGTAAATGATCAGTTGATTATGGTTATAGACTTTTATATCTTTCTCAATATCTATGCCCTCTGGTATGTAAATGCACCAAGCGAGAGTCTCTCAGCGAGTGTTCTATGTTTAGGGTTTTTTTTCCACCCTAAGGTGGACCATTCTGCGTGTCAGCTCAGCGAGTGTTCTGCCCGCCAAACGAGATTCGCTGAGCAAATATTTTCTTTGATAGCTCTTGTCGTTGCGACTAAATAGTGGAGACAGAAGTCTCGCCGGCCAGTGTGAACACTCAGCGATCAATTATTAAGAAAGATTCATGTAACATCTCTTGTACTGGACATTCATCTATTGTACGATTCTTGAACGAGAAAAACGTCGATAGTTGGACGCTTCCTCGTGGTACAAGTACCTTATGAAACTCATTGCTATTCCAGAATTTTCAGTCAACAATCGTCTTTAGTTGAACAAAACATTGACTTAGGATTGTTCATAATAATAAATAAGTAAGATATATTTCCTAAGATATCTGTAAGAACTTTATGATCTAAATAAAAACTTACCTATATGGAAGACACTGGGATAACTGTTGTTACTTTGTTTCAAAATAAAAAAGCGTTCCTATATTTCTTAGTAGACACTGGGTGCTTTCAAATGACAATGATGATTAGGAGTTAGACATATTATTGTCTTTAAAACAATTTTAATTAAAACTATTAGTAATTCTATATCCTCATCATCCACATTTAGACCAGAACTTTTTTGGCGCAGCCGGCCGTGTAAGGCACACACTATTGTTGTAAAAACATTATTTTTTTATTTTGTATTGTGTGTTTCACAAACTGTGTCCAAATAAACGTTATTCTTTCTTTTTTTATATGTAAGCGGGCACGCCCTTTGTGCCTGGAGGCTTTTATTTAGTTAATTTATGTTTACATTTACTTTTTATTTCTGCTTGAGTACATATATTTCTCGTTTTTTTTTTGGTTGGTATATTAGCGTGTGCTAGCTGACATATGGCTAATAATTCGATTTATGTTTTGTGTTTGCATAATGTAAATGATTTTGCATACTTTTGTATAGAATCATTTTTTTCTAACTGAACAGACAGCTGTGCTGCTGGGGAGTTTGTTGCGCCACTTCTTCTTCCCAGCTAAAGCACTAGGAAGTGGTGACGGGTGGGCGTTTTTGGGGGACTGTCTTATGTAATTTTGACGTTCGAAAAGTGCTGATTCTCAGCCTAGTTTGAATAAATGACTTTTGATTTTATACAAGATGCATTGAACGTATGGTTGACCGATCGATACAATAAAAAATCGTTTTGGTCACAAAAATATTGCTGCCTATCCTCTTGATAGACACACACACACTACATAAATAAAACAAGAAATAAACAAAACACATCAATTAATTCGAAATTCAACATTCAACGTTCAATTATTTTTTGCGAAATTCTACAATACGGCCGATATAATTTTTGACAGTTCCTAACTTCGCGCAGAGGGCTGCGCAGTAACATTTTTTAGGAACCAAATGGTGACATGAGGCGAGTGTGAGTGAGACAACATGCGCGAAAGTTCGCAGAGCCAATGTTCAGACCTGCCAAATTATATCGGCAGTACATGCGCAAGCAAAATAATTTAATTTAAAAAATCGTAGGTTATTATTATTGTAAAAAAAAACAATTTAAAGTTACAAACTCACCAATTAATAACACACAATAAGACATTTTGTACACACAGTGGTCACAAACGTTTTGTAAATGTCACTTGCTGTGATTGTGTATTATCGCGAACGAATGACACAAATAATAACGTGATTCACAGACGAGACGGATAGACAACCGACCAATAATAGTAATAAACTGACAGATTTTTGATTTTGTTTTTAACTGGACGCATAAAGCACAATAATTGATAGTTAACCATAACTTTTTCAGACCACGTTTACTCATTCGCTACGCCGTTTGCCGATGTAAATGCGCTGTTAGACTTCTATTTAACTGTAAATTAATAGTTATTAAGAGATGGATTACCTGTGTGTACCACACAATTATTTTGGTAAAATATGGCTCCATATCACTATCACTACATAGATATAGGTATTATAAAACAAAGTCCCCCCGACGCGTCTGTCTGTCTGAATGCGATAAACTCAAAAACTGCCGAACGGATTTTCATAGTTACTACTGTTTTCACGAATAGACGAAGTGATTCATAAGAAATGTTTAGGTGTATAATTCATTAAGGTTTTATGTATATTGGCTGAAATATGACGATGATTGTCGAAGATGTCGGAAAAAATAATGCCAACTAGGAGCTAATGATGATGATAATGTGAACGAAAGAGATAGATGAAAGCAATGTATTACTAAATTATTCCTCTAAAAAAGATCTATTAAACTGTAGCAACGCCATAATATTTATCTGCATTTTTCATTTCTCTCTGGACCCAATTCTGATGTCGAAGCAGACGAAGTCGCAGACAGAAGCTATAGTTTATAATAGAATAACTGTTTCTTTAATTTTATTTGAAGTTGCCTAATACTAAGAAGTTCACGACTAAAATACAATTTTGTTGCATACCAATAATAACACTGTACCTGCATAAATAATACCATAAAGGAACAACTCAGGGGCCAGAAATTTAAAGATGATGACGCAGTAGTCGCCGCTGTACACGATTTTTTAAGGGTTCAGAAAGAAGATTTTTTTAGATAGGGAATTATGGTTTTAGAAAAAAGATATACAAAGTGTATAACCCTGAAAGGTGACTACATCGATAAATAAAATAACATTTAATAACAGATAATTGCGTCATACTCATTCTCACTATTTATTGAACACCCCTCGTATGTTAGTCAACTTAAAACACTGTGTGTCTCGCCCGTTAATGTCGCCGTGATAACTCTGAGAATCCGTAGGAAATAATTACATTACACAGAATACCAAGTAACTAAATAAACATAAACACTTAGCTATTAATGAGGAAAACGACGTTACATGAATAATAACGAGAGTGATTCGTCAACTCGTCCTCCATACCTACGGCCCATTTAGGACGACTTGAAGAAAATCAAAATAAATAATATTTTCATTCTGCAAGTCGTCCCACGTTTCTTTTTGTGTGGAACTTTAAACTTTATCAACGTTTGGTACAGTCAGTAAGACAAGATAATAACAATACTTTTTAAAGAATTTTTAGTTTTACTTTCATTTTTATGCCAGTCTATGGCGAAAAAACCCAAAAAAGTCAAATAATATTTTACTAGCAATACTTCCAGTTCATTTCTGTTTTCCTGATAGTTATAGGCATAGGGACAGTTATAGGTAAGATATATAGGACAGTTTTAAGACTTGTATCGATATAGTGAATAATAACGAACACTTTATATTCCTCTTTCTGTTTAATCGTTGTTGCACAACTTAGTTTGATCGTTTAGGCACCTTTTTCGTTTATTCCCCGTGGTCCGTTCGTGAAGTATAATGCTGTCAAATTACAATAGGTACTAACGATTTTACTATCTTGAATTCATGCAAGCCTAGTACTTTTTTTTAGTTATAAACTATTTTTGTGCCTTTCATCCAAATCTTAAAGTGGGATAATAGTAATAATTGTAATACTATCTTGAATTCATGCAAGCCTAGTAGCCCACGGGGAATAAACGGCCTTTTTCTGTTCATTTCTGTCACCCTGGTACGTTTCAAAACAACAAATAATTAAATTACAAAACTTGGATTTTTACCATTATTTAGCTAAGTAGTAGTAAGTCGTAGTTCCAGTTCATTTCTGCTTTCCATGTAGTTTTAATTAATAAAAAAATAGGACAGTTGAATTTTAAAACGTCTATCGATATCATTTATTACGAATCCTTCATGCTCTTCTTATGTTTCAAAGTTGCTGCGCTTCGAGGAACACCCCGAAAATAAATATTCTATAACTAATTCTTTTTTTTAATATTCCCACAATAACACTTTTGCTGCTGATTGTACCTTTCTTATTTTGATAGTAACGTGAGACGAGTTGCAGAATGAAAATATTATTTATTTTGATTTTCTTCAGTTGATAGTCGTCCTAAATGGGCCGTAGGCATGTAGGACGAGTTTACGAATCACTCAATAACGAACTGTATTCAATCAAACAAATTATCATTAAAAAAATAGTTCAAGGTTAAACAAAATATGGAATCTAACGACGATTTTTATTCAACGCGGATCGATGATTTCCGTCACACGATTGACCCGCTGATGCATCGAATAAATGAGTTATCGATAATCAATCGTGGAGAGAGTACCTACTTTCCATGTCATCGACTTTAATTAAATTATTATCGACTAATTTATGTCGACGAACGGCAATTTTAATCCACCTAAGAAGATAAATTCCACGTTATTTAAACTGAGCCAGAAGAGAAAAAAATAAAATTTTTAAAACTAAAACCCAACTACGACAAAAAGTCAAATAAAAAGGTTTAAACAAGACATCACAGACAGACAAATTAAAAATCCGGAGTCACACGTGCTATGTCATAAATCTAACAGATTCCGTGTGACTCCCGATTTTTAATTTGTCTGTTTGTGATGTCTATAACCAGCGGACGATTTAGAGGCTTCCAACGATACCTCATTTGTCAAATTATGATGACCAGTTTAGCAGTTATGAGGGTACAGATGAACATAATACATACCGGTCAAAATCATAACCCTCCTTTTTGCTTCGCCGTAGTCGGGTAAATATAAAAAGAAGCACAATTTGTAATAATTAATTAGTACCTATCGGTATTAACTCATGCTAGTCCTCTCTTAGTGGACTTCATAAGTAATATCCTAGTTCTGAAGATAAGGTCGTGTTTGCTTGCAGCGGACCCCCACATCGCCAAACATGCACAACTTAAGGCAATGACTACCAAAACTTTAATAACTGTATGCTGAAATTTCATATCTTCGTGCTACTCCTTAGCAGAACCTCTTCAAATGAGTTTCCACCTTAATGCGTTTCAAATAGGTTTAAACTTGAATGATCAGGTTCCGTCTGATTAAACTTAAGACTAGTGCACATAAAGATATTCATATCGTGTCATAGTGATTTTAGTTTCCTTCCTAATGTTTGCTTGTATGCGTTCAGTTTCTTCGTGTGAAGTTTTGGAAGAATATAAGCATGCTGCATAGGTTCACCTCTCATACGAGACTATATAATGGTTACTATGACACTGGTTGTTTTAATATTGGCAATAAGCTAACTGTTTCAGAAACTTTTAAAAATGATATATAGCATGGGTGTAGATAAAATAGAATATGGGTATAAAACTAATAATAGTTATCTATTAAAGTCAAAGTCAAATAATTTATTTCAAATAGGCACATACAAGGCACAAAGAAATAGAACTGAACTGTTTCTCTATTTAAACTTCGTGTAAAAGAGCATTATCTTTCCTCTCAACTTTGAGTATTTATTATTATATAGGTACCTATAGTGTATTTATGTTTATATATTTAAGCTTTATGTATTTATTTAAGTATATGTTAATTTTCTTGCGTATATGTGTAGGTATATTTGTTATTTTTAGTTAAGACTTCGCATATTCATGTTTTTTCTCTTCTTGTTCTCACACACTATTGTCTACATTTCTTTTTCGTTTCTCCTTTCGCAGGTCTGCTGGAAGAAATTTCTTAAGAAATAAGCAGTACCTTTGTACTCATATTTTAATTATGTCGTATCTTTTGTATTTTACTGTGTGTACATAAATAATAAAATAAATAAACTGATGACTATTAAATTATTATTATTAATGACTATTACTGACTATTAAAGGTTATCGTTTTGATAACAAAACGATAAGAAGTTTTTTTATTATGTATATATTAGCTTTTATGTAAAAAAAACACCTAACTGCTAGTTTTCTGCATCAGAGACTTGATGAAACTCAATTCATCTACAATCTACTACCTGCACCTATACCACGACGTATTAATGCCATAATTTTTCCAGTGTTAGTGAGAGACGGAGCTATACAAGGCCGCTAGCACCATCCTTTTTTCGCAGTGGAATAATGATGGCATTAATACTTCATAGTCAGCCCCCTGATCATGTTTGATGTTAATCCGTAATTTCACCCTTCAAAGTCCTCATTAACTAAAATGTCCTAACCTTGCTCCCTAAAGGTCAGTCACACTCGCACCCGACCGTGTAAATAACAAGAGTGTGTGACGAGCCTTAAGGTCAGGCTACACCATGAGCTAAGCTGACTTAGCTTAGCCCATGTCGCTAAGTTTGCAACTAGCTATGCGAGCTAATCAGCTAAAACATCAAAACCTATTGATTACAGACAGAATTTCCAAAATTCTCACGTTCAAATAAAATTTCTATTGCAACAAAATCTGTTTAGGCTCCCAAACAGGCGCGACGAGACTCTGGTGGAACTATTTCTATAAAAACTTCGCGAAAATTGTTCTACCGGTGTTGCGTCGTACCTGTCTTTAGAGAGTCCTTTATAGAGACGGTGACAGCAAAGGCACTCTAAAATTCGACCGTATGCTGGCTTTGCCAGCCACAGAGATTATAAGTAGACTGAAGAAGATCTTCACACCTTTTTAACTCAGCTAGGATTGTCGGGTTATGTAGCACACGTATTTCAGTAAGCCCACTTAGTTTAGTAAGAAAAGATGACGCAGTTTCGTGAAGTGAGCTAAACTAAACCAGCTTATCTTGCGGTGTGACCTCTCCTTTATTTTCTTAAAGGTTATCTTCAAAACCCGAGATATTTTAATACTAGGAATTGTTTCTTTCAATGTTTGGAAACAATAAAATCTTTATCTATGGAAGGTCACTGGTTTAGAGTTCGTTGATTTGCGTAATGTTTATAATTAGAATTCACGTTTACGTTTTTATTTAATTGATAAGCATGTTTGAATAATGCGTCATCTCTAGTAGATAAGGTGACTGCAAAAGTCATAATTTATTACCTACCTACTTATTTTCAGGTGATGCCATGGGGTTCATCAACAGCTTGTCAGTAATCCTTCGATCTTCGATCATATTTCCTGAAAGTTAATAATAGTGGATATCCACAGGTGAATGTTTGCGGATTTGTAAAGTAATCGATTTCTATATCGTCAATGCTTTAGCAACATGTTACCATGTTGCGCTACTAGATGGCGTTAGTAGTAACTAGAGATCATTTTACATAATATCAATATCGAGGTATTGATATTATGTAAAATGATCTCTCCCCTTGATTTGCAAAAATAACAGTGTCTGTTTGTCTGTACCATTTCACGCCTAAACTACTGAACTGATAGAACTGGTCAATCGGTAGCCTGGGACCTAGAGATGGATATTTGTATCACAAATACAAAATACACTCATACGAAGCGGCAAAAGCTAGTAGAAAATAAAATCCAAAAATCTTCTTTGCAATCCTAATCAACAGATTAATTTCTATCGAACGCGCTCTAAAACAACTGCGACTTATAATTCACAGTGCTCATTTTAACGGAATAATTTAATTGATATTGCAATAGTAAAAGTACCTAGGTACCTAATAATATGAAATCCATGATAACTGATCTTAGTTGAAGATGGAAGAAATTGCCTATTTGAATTTATGTAACAAGGGCTCAAGGATCAAGGGTTCTAACGCAACATGCAATGCATGCAATTCTATAATTTTGAGAGAACTTTAGGGATTGCCTAACTCCTTTACTCCGGCTTACTGCCGTATATCGTATAGAAAATTTAAAGGAACTGCGCAGTTGCACTGAGCTAAGTGAAGTTCTTTGACCAAGCACTTCCTTTGAAAATGTACAAGAATAAAGTTGCATTTAACTCACGATGCTTTTTCTATGACTAAGTCTCATACTAAATATTTTCGTTAGAATGTAAAGTTGGCTTATTCCCAGGAGCTCCAAATTAAAAAAGCAATATAATAATTAATAATATCTTTCCCGTGAGCTCCAAAAATTTTAAAGAACAGATTGCACAAAAAATAGTAAAGTTAGTCAAGTTTACTTTTCTTTTTACTTTTTTGAGATTTTCATAAGTACTAAATTCAGGTCGTCTTGCAGTCCCAAGCCAAGCTGTAGTAGGATATGTATTGCTGATGTAATGTTTATGCGTTAGATCAACTATGACCATATTACTTTGGTACACATTTAAAAATACAACAGCAAAATAAAACTCCAATCTCTCATAAACCTATTTAATAAAATAATATTATATTACTTAAATAAAACAAAACAAAATCACATGTTGATAAACTTATCATCTTTAACATCACTACTGGCGAGATACGTGTCCAGCCATGCTTCAATGACTGGCAGGTTTTGTGCCGACCACTCTGCCTCTACCCTGATATTCCTCATAGACTTCTCTATGATGTGCTCTGCGGAACCGAACTGTCCTTGATGACTGACGTACAGTTGTGTCACCAGTTCCAGACCTTCTTCTGTTTTGAACTGAGATGTGGCTGAGGTGATGAGGTTGTCCCAGAGGTTTGTTCTGCTTGAGTATCTGTGGAATATATTAAAATGTTACAGCAAGTATATGTATTTCTATTAATCATAGTCTAGCCAGGAATTTTTTAGCCAGTAGTTATTTATTATATAAGTGCGTAAAGTAGGTGATTTCGGTCGAATGGCAGCCGATACGAGTCCGAAATCGTCTTACACACGTGTATCATACAACATTTTACTATGCATTGTACGTGGAAATAAAATTAATACTTATATTGATCAAACTAAATCTAGAGTAGGAAGTACTTATTAGTTTTATTGCTAAGTAACTTCATTCCTGACGGGGTCGACCGCGCACGGCGCCGCCCCCCGCCTTCGATCCTTCTCACGTATTTCAAACAAAACAAAGTCGGGCTGACGACATAGTCAAAAATTAAAAACAAAACTGAAAAGCACTAGTGCGAAAAAGTGTCCCTTTCTGCACAATTTGGCTGCTTTGAAAACGCTCTTTTCGAGCACATGCATTGTAAAATAATTTTCATTCATTAAACAGATGGTTGAACGTCTTTCCTTTGCAGATCTTAAACTAAATGGATCAAGGGAAAAAGCCAAAATCGTTTTGGGCAAAATTCAAAGTTAATCAAGGCAGACAGAAGGAGATATGGCATACATTTTAACGTTAAAGCCCGAACTAACTAAACAAGCTCGCGAAACTTCCACACAAGTTCAGTTTGTTTTGGCCGCGTATCCGAGCTAAATTATACAGACAAGGCCAGACACAAATGAGGAAAATTGGCGGCTGTGGTGCATAGCCATTAAGCTAGCAACCTCTCTCTACCTGTGCACTCCGCTGCTAAGCCCTTTGAGTGATGCAAACGCGATTATAGGGAGGCTGTGACCATATGGGATAGGCGGAAGCGGTGCGATGAAGCAGTTCGAAGCATTAGATAAACGGGTTTTGATAGACAAAATGACAGATTCACAAGTTACTAAATATATCAGCGTCTATTGTATTTTTTAATCACAATCTGTCATTTTGTCTATTCTTCCGTTGATAAAACCCGTTTCTATGGTGGTCATGCTACGCCTGCTGATATTGGTAATTGATGGAAAAACATAGCGATGTCTACACTTTTAACTCTATGAATTATTTTACCAATGTTCTTTAATATAAAGATTTTTCTGTCTAACCAGTGTTCTTGAGCTCCTGTCAATTTATTACTAATTTATAAGTTTTTTTTTTACAATGCAGTCTGTCTGCGTCACGAAGTCATTTTTGGACAGTTCAATGAGAGAAGTAACTGCTAATCGTAGCAGACAGCCTCATAGCCTCATGTTCTTGAAATATCCACTAACAATGAATTTAATTGATTTCGATTTTTTTATTGTTTTCGAGCTGACATGTTAGTTTCTAAAAGATTATTATCAAAACTGCAATGACTTGCAATTTGAGTTTCCGCAGTGTTTTGAATGTTCAAAGAATTACTTATTTTTTATAACTTTGGAAAACAGTTGGCTTAACTTGCCTGATAAGTTATAACAAACATCAACATTACATTAAAGCAGATATAATATTTCAGGTGCATTAGCCACCGGTCATGTGACGAGCTTGGCGAATATTGAATGTAACGTAAGTGAACTTTACACCCTGTCCCTGTTCCTCATACCTCTACATTGGTGACCACGAACATGGGCATTGACGCAGCCTTTGAGCCAGTTTAAAGGTATGAGGAACAGGACGTAAAGTTCACTCATCCTCTATATAAAAGAGAGGATCCTCCGACCAGACGGGTGTTGTGTCTGGTAGGCAACTGTCCGACGATTGCTGTCTGGACGTTGATGATGGTCGCGCGGTAAATTCTGCTTGCGCGATGCAGGATTTTTACGTGACGTCAGTGAGATGCGTAGTTTGTATGTGGCGATGTAGATGCCGCCACAGACATATACAGGCTGTTAGTGTAAACACCGTTATCCTTGAAACCAGTGGTTTGGTTTCATTTATAGAACGTAAAATCAATGGAAAAATACAACTTTTTTTTTAAAGAAAATCTACATTTTTCCACAAGAATATTTCACCCTACACGCAAGGGCAACGACCGGCCGCGGCCGGCGGTTAGCGGGGCGGGCGGGGCGTGCGGGACTTTACATGACCGGCCGTCAGCTGTTTCGCAGCGCTCTCGAACGCGTATCCATAAGTATCGGGACAGTGATGGATATTTACTTTTTAAAATCTTTTAATGAAAATAAGTTTTTTTTTTGTTGTTACTGTGTCATTTATTATTATATTATAGTCAACTACCCATGGTTTGAGTGACAACGGTGTTTACCCTTGCATACTGTATAAGGTTTTAGTCAGAAAACTTAGAAAACAAAGACTCAAAACACTTACTTTTCTTTCAACACATCCCAATTGTTGCAGAGGAAGTTGAACAGCGTAGTGTACCCTGTCGCGGACCCCGTCAGCATACTGAATATTAGGAACGCATCTGTCTCCGTGAAATTAGCGTGACCTTGCAGCAGCGTGATGTTCAAGAGCCTGTTGATCTTTTCTTCTGACTCTGGGCATCCAGCCAAGGTCTTCAGGAGGTATGTCCTCTCACTCTGCTTCCGTGATGGAGGGAAGTTTATGACCCTCTGCAGGCCAAACTCCCATTCCTTCATGGTACCCCACTTGAAGACGGGGCAGATGCACTGGTTTGATAAGCTGTGAATGAAAGACGTTGGTTTATTATTTTGATAAAACATCAAGGAGGAGATGACGCAGTAATAGGTTTCTTTGGGTCACGAGTCGTGGGATGGATTTTTATACAAAACAACGAGTGTAAGTATTTTTACCTGTCAGATTCGTTTTTATAAACACACCCCAGAATGTAGGACAATTCAATTCAATTTCAACAAAGGCCCTTATTAATATACCTAGCTATAACTAAAACCTAAAAAGGTTTAATACAAAGGTAAATATTTAAATACTCCTAAACTAGTGTGCCTTAGCAGTCAGTGTTTCTCAGTAGCAACAAAGCCACAATTTGCAAATTGACTAATTTGGAAAGATTTTACAATTAATGGTGGACATTTGAATAATAATATCCTATTGTTTATTTATAAAACCCAATCAATTTAACAACTATCAATTATACATCCTATTTAATTTACCACTACTGCATTGAGAAACGATAGATATTTGTAAAGAATCAATTTCAAACTGGGCTTCAGAACAGATGTTGTCTATTTACAGTATACATACCACTTTATCGTATATCTTAAACATATCAGAGGCGACTAACCTATTATGTCAAGCGTTCACAAAGTCATAATCATAGTCAGCAAACAATCAGATGACAGTACAATGGAGGCGGACGCCATTTTGTGCTTCACGGAACACAGGTCCCTAACATGACGATGTTGTTATGTTTTGTAAAGTACCAGGAATACAGGAAGATGGGTTGTTAACCAAAAGATTTGTAGTAAATTGTTTTGGAATATTGATGTGTGTGAATCGGCTGAGTGATTGATCTCTTCAATCAAGGGTTTAGATATGTATGGCCTCCAGAAAATGCTTTTTTCGGATTATTTGTAAAGCCAGGGGATTGGACCACTCATTTTGTCTAATCTGAGTTTTACTTATAAAAGTTAATCAATGATAAGCGGCTGTAAGCGAGAGTAGTGGTAGCCCAGTGGTATCGGCCTCAACTTACGAGTTGTAGGTCGTGACTTCGAACCCAGACAGGCGGTTTACTTTATGTAAATAATTTCATCACCACTGCTCTCAAAACGGTGAAAGAAAACATTGCGAGGAAACCGGCATGTCCTAGAACCAAAAATTCGAAGACATGTGACATCTACCAGTCCGCACTGGGCCCGCGTGGGGGATTACAGCCCACTCCCTCTCGTAGAGAGGAGGCCTGTTGCAACAGTGGAAACATTATAGGCTGGTTATGATTATGATTATGAAGCGGCTGTTTAACCATGCATTCTTAACGTCTCCTAACGTTTTGTTTGTAAATAAAGAGGACAAGTCACAACGGTACAACGTCAGCATGGTAGCTACATAGTGCTTCGAAGTGATTAAAATATATTTTCCTGAGACCTCTTGTTAACGACAACGAACAACGGTCCGATTTTTTATAACGGACGACGGGCCGAGACGCGCAGTTTTCAATAGGTTAGTGTGGGTGTTTGTTAACGCGACGGGCACATACCCGTTGCGCGACTGCTGTCGGTCCGATGCAGTGGACCACGTCATTTCATAGAAGTGTATTGACGACCGACGGCGACAACGACTTATGTGCGCCCGTTGACAAAAACGGTCTTTTACAAACGGATAAGAGGAAATTACAAGGAATTTCTTATTCCATCCACATTTGATGTTAATTAAAAACCACGAAACCTGATACTATATGACAATGAATATAGGTCACTTCAAACAATTTGTCTCCCATAATAAAGAGTTCAATGAAAAACATGGTACGCCAGAGGCTTACAAAACGTAATAAACAAAATCATACGCGTCATGGAATTCAAAAAGAAATCTATTTCGGCTTTCATCTCCCTTTTTTGCGGATGTGGGCCGAAAAGGACCCACTTCAAATGCTCTGCGGGTCACAACATGTTCAAAGTTAATTGAGTTAAATATTTGTAACTCACAAAAGTACAGTGAGCGGAAACGATTTACTCGATTTTTTGCTGTGAAAATGTCCTTTCTACACTAATTTTAAAACTTGGGTTGCCTGACCGTAATTATCTACCTACTTATTAACTTATTAACCCTAGGGCCGTTAATACCGGGACCTTGGCAACAGGCAACTGAAGGAACACGGCTGGTTTTAGTCAGTAAAAGTCTGACACGCCCTTTCGCTCCGCCCAGAGCGGGAGAAGTCATTGGATGATTTCCCACACTCAAAAAAAAAAAAAAAAGCGCCTTGGGGTCCGAGTGCTCATAGTTTATTTAATGATATCTCCAAACGGCTGTTTGACACTTCCCGTGACCCAAGGGCTGGCTTTTACCTTGGTCAGAGGCTGGCTAAGCATTGCCATTCAACGTGGAAATGCCGCCAGTCTCTTGGGTACACTACCAGCCGACAGCGATGCGGAGGAATTTTTCGACGCCATATTTTAGTTATTAGTTGTTTATTTGTACAGTTAGTTTTATTTAATATTAGTTAGAAAATAAAATAAAAAACCAACTTACGATACCAAAAAGAAATTTAATTTACATACGTTTAGATTATTTAGTTAATTGATTCAGGCGTGACTTTGCGGAAATCCATTGTAAAATACAATAGACGCTGATATATTTAGTAACCTATCCCGCTTGACTATTCTTCAAGAGTCATAAAAACCCTGTAAGAAATCGACACGCGACATGTTACCACACCGAGCGCTGGACGCAGACGCGTCGCGTTCTGGTTTGCAATTGGTCAATCATCATCCTGAAGATGCCTCGTTGAGAGGTGAAACACGTGTCGATTTCTTACAGGGTTTTTATGACTCTTGAAGAATAGTCAAGCGGAATAGGTTACTAAATATATCAGCGTCTATTGTATTTCAGATTATTTGTTTTCTGAAGCACAGAATGCCATTTTGACACTATCTACCTCTTGCTAACGTTAACTCTTGTTAACGTCATTATTCAATATCACAGGTCGCAATATGCACGTTATCGCTGATCTTAAAATACAATGAATTCTCCATTGAATATTGTGTCATTGTGTACTTATGACATGTGCCAAAAACACATATTTTATTTCTTTCTTTATTTATGTACACACAGTAAAATATATACAGATACGAATTTTATGCATTGAGTACAAAGGTACTGCTTATTTCTTAAGAAATTTCTTGCAGCAGGCCATAGGCCCTAGACAAAGAGACATTCTATCAACGATAACGATGATGGAAAAGGCAAAAATGTATAGGAATGACATATGCTATCGAAAAGCTTATAAAGCGTCAATTCTGTTGCAAGTCGTTGTAGAGATACGAAACGCTTTCGAAGCGATTGTCTAGGCCATCTGTTCGCTAAACTAACACACCTTCTTCCCATGGCACAAATTACAGAAAGTTACCTGCTACGATCCTTACATACTCTTTTTGCTTCATTTACGATCATACATCTGGTCATACATGCACGCCTGTTGCGAGTACTTCGCACCTGACCTCTGAAGGATGGCGTTTCCCCTCACATCTACCTTCTGTTAGTCAACTTTCACTCATCCTCGCAACATGACCAAACCATCTAAGCTCTTTTACATTTTTGTCAGTACATCTTCTTTTACAGCCAGTTTCTTCATCAAAACTAACAGCCAAAGTAACAGTAAACTGTTCTTTTGCACTGTTGTGTTATCCTCGGCGCTGAGGCAAGGGTTTAAATCCAACAGCGTGGAAGAACAGTTGAGTGTTACTTTTGATGAATAAACTGGCCGTTAAACTGCAACGTTGCCACAGACAAATCTCCGCAGATTATTTATCAAAATAAATCTGTACCAATATTTTTTTAACAACACAATCAGATGCCGTGTCTCCAGGCGCCTATTTTAACACGGTTATCGCACAAACTTTGCCAATTAATTTTTCCTAACGTTTTTATTTCATGTTCCATGAATTCCACGATTTTTTATATTGAATTTCTGATTCTGTTTAGAACAAAATCTTCGTTATTTTTGTAAATTGGATAAATGACACCAGCACCATAATCGCGTAGCACATTTTCAATCACTACCACAATAACCTTGCGGGGCAGCTTACTATCCCAGAAAGCATCCGCTGATTAAAAAAGCCGTGGGACATTTTCGACCAGAACTGTCAGTGCGAAGAATGACTATGAAAAGATTGGGCAGACTCCACTGGGCATAGCGCCCTACACGCCACTAGCTTTATTGCCGAAGTAGTATGTCGGTGAAGTCACCTCATTTCGTAGTTAAGTCATGTCGAAGAAACGTTTTGTCGGAGTACAGTAGTGTTGGACTTAAGGTATGTCGAACTAAAGTATTGTCGAAATAAAGACGTGTCGGAGTTCCGTAATTTCAAAACAAAATCTTGTCGAAATTCAGTTTGGTAATTAACTCATCTGCTCAGACTGATCGCATAATAAAATCGTAAAAAAAACACAATCAGAGAGTTTTGAAGGATATTGCTAATCCATTGCGTCATAGATTTGAAAAATTCGTCTGCCTGTCTGCCGTCAAACTGTCAAAATGAAACCCATTGCGATCAATTGTCATTTAATGTGTGTTACGTAATTAATTCACAGCTGCACTAATTACTGCGGAATAACTTCAACTACCTAAACGCCAATAATCGCATTTTTCTTTATTTCTCTCTTTCTTAAAGCAACTGTATTTAGTGACGTAGACTACGCTAATGGCATAGTTGTAGGTAACTGAAGTTGCCATTAGCTATTTATTAAAACTCTTTCTTAAACAGCATTAAAACAACATCATTAACACAAAAAACCTACGTAAAACTCTACCAATAAAAAGGTGCGGGTCAAAGTAAAATAGCTAGCGAAACTTCGCGGACGTCATGCATGTGTATCGATATCTAGACATGATAAAACGAAAAAAAATATATCATCTTTCTTTGGATGTCAACTACTGCAGTTACTTGAAGCATGTGTTGAGAAAATCAGTCTGCGGAGTTTAGCAAAAATTTGATCCTATATAAAACATTATGAACTTACGGATTCCCTTCATCAGGGTTCTTGGCTTGCATCCACTTGCTGAACTGGTCCTGTGCGTCCCTGATGCAGGGCTTGTACCCAGCTTGGCAAAGGAACGTCTTGGTCAAGGACCTCAGGTTCTTGCGCCAAGGTTCCTCGTCTTCCTTCTCATCTTTAGCTAGCTCCTCGTAGAGAGGACTGAGGAGTACTCTGACGTAAGCCTAAAAGTAAATTTAAGATATTAATTTCTAATAATTTGCCTTCAAGTTTAAAAAGATAGGAAGGTAGACATACTAATTACAAAAAAAATAACCACGCCAAAAACTTTTAAACATGAAAACTAAAAACAAATACATTCTTTTATTTTAATTCTACTCTGTGAAGTTAGGTCCCCCACCTATGAAATTGGTGTTTTGTATGGGGAATTTTAAGGAAGTGGCATTTTTCATACTAACGTTTTCTTAATTTATTTAACTGTTTTTTAATATTTTATGCAATACTGTTTAAAAACTAAGATAATGTATGCCACTTAGATTAAGCGACACAAATAGGTTTAGGCTAAGTTAAAAAAAAAATTGTGGTAATTTCTGCTAACAAAATGAGGAGTCATTTTTAAGGTATTTTTATGTTAAGAAAACTATAAGTAATAAGGATTTTACTATTGGTAGTTATGTCTATGATGGTCATTCTCCGATATAATACGACGAGGTTCTCTATTAGTGAGAAAAAACCGCCAGTTTCATAGATGGGGACCCAATATATTACCTGAAACTTTCCATGCAGACACTGACAGATATGCCTGCCAAGATGATCAATCATCGTGAACACGGGATCCCAAACGAGATGGTGCCTCTCATTCTTCAAAAACAGCGTCATATTGAAGGCAGTGACAAAGGAAAGCTCCCCAGCATAGGCTAGGTTCCATGCATCATGAAGTAGCTTCGCCCTGGTCAGTTCTGGTATAATCGTCCTCTGGTCGCTTTGAAGGAAGTTTGAAAGGAGGTTCCAGTTGTCTTGGTCGTAGTTGACGGGGTATGGCGCTAAAAACATTCGAAATTATTGGTTCTTCTGTCATTGTCATCTATCTGGAATGATACTGGCCGGATGGCCAGGTGCTATGACTTTATTCAAAACAATAGGGAATATGCATGTGATTCCAATATGGGTCAAATATTTTTTTTATAAACTATGTTACTTCAAAATTATGCCTCCATCAATATTTTTGAATAAAATTTCTTTTTGAGCGAGAAATTAATTTTTTTAAAGTCCCAAAACACTGTGGGTAATTCAAATACTTGAAAAGGCTAAGAGCGGATGTGACGTAACAATCAGGGATAACAATCAAAATGTCAATGTCAAGTCAATCAACAAGTGTCAAGTCAATGTCAAACGCTCATAGCAAAAGGAGTGTTTGACGTTGACTTGACAGTTGCTTGTCTGATTTTACCCACTGAGACGTCACCACACCAAGCGCGCCAAATGGAGGGCGTTTAAATAGCCCGGATCGGTTGGATATTTTTAAACATTTTTTTATCTACTTTAAATTGCTTTTTTGCCGTCGATTTTTTTAACTATTATTTGACGATGTAAACTATCGAATAAAGATATTAAAAAAATACATGCATATTCCCTATTTATTGGATGAAAAATACTTATAAAACTGTTTTCTACAGTATGCAACCTATTTCTGCCGCGATACTGTTTTCGGTAAAGGTATGTATGCCAGTGTTTGAACATTGCATCTAAGATGGCGGCAATGCAATGAAACAAGACCCGCGGAAAATTGTGGAACAATTTTTTTTTAACGCAATGACAGACACTTGCGTCTCGTCAAAGGGACTTCAGTGTTAGCGGGCTCTATTGCACATGTCTATAGCTTTGTTTATAGGTGGTGTCCATTTACCAGGAGATTTTCTATCCAGCAATATACAGAAAAACTTGTCGTTTTATTATTGAGACAAACTTTATTGTAAAATATTGTAACTGTAAACATTAATTCTTGTTAATATCACTTGGGACCCATTAAAGTTTAAAACAACTATAATGGGTTAAGTTTATTAGTCCCCAAACATTAAAATAAAGGGTAATAATGTGTGTTATTTGAAAGTTCGTGTAGTTTGGTACAAAATATAAAAAATGTCTCTTAAACGACAATATTTTCAAATAAATGATATGTGTGTGAACATCTTGGGGTTATCTTATGTGACTTTAATTAAATTATTATTAAATTAAACCTCGATCTCGTCTGATGAAAAGCGATAGATGAGATAGAGATCTAGATCAAGAGAGATCTGGGGGCTAAAAACATTCACTTTGGCAGAATCTTAATAGGAAAATATTATCAAATGACACAAACTGACAATTCATTATGATGTGCGTGCGAATAATTCATCTGTAGTTTTCTATGGAGATTCGTAATATGGTCCACACATTATGAATTGCTTTTGTGTCAAATTAGAGACATTGCTAATGACAGCTGAAAATTCAGGAATTGCTATTATGGCCGTTTCAGTCCCGCTAGTAGTGCCCATCGGTATATTGTGGAACAGGCCTCTTACTGACGCTTACTAATATTTTCTCAACCCAACAGTGTTTACTCAAAACAACATTCAAAATTTCAAACATCATAAATATTTCACGAAACCTTTCACCCGAAACATTAAAGCCTCCAATAATATTCAAAGCACATTGGACCGTCTTCATTGAGCCAGAGGTGCAATTAAGTCGAGTTCCTATCAAAAGTCAAGTTACAATACAAAGATAAAGATATGCTAATATGATGGCCATTTCTCTATTCCCTTTTGGACAAAGAAACTGAGAGAAATATATTAAAGAGAGGTACTGATGTTTCTGTGGACTACGATTCAATCTGCCTAGCCTTTCGCCAACTATGTTAGGGTCGGCTTCCAGTCTAACCGGATGCAGCTGAATACCAGTATTTTACATGGAGCGACTGCCTATCTGACCTCCACAACCCAGTAACTGGCTAATACGATACCCCTTGGTTAGACTAGTTGTCAGACTTTCGTGCTTCTGACGACTCGTAACGACTGTCAAAGATCTACAAATGACAGCCGGAACCAACGGCTTAACGTGCTTTCCGAGGCACGGAGGAGTCTCGATATGTGAAAATGGTCACCCATCCACGGACCAACACCGGCAAGCGTAGCTTAACCTGTTGGATCGATCCGAGCGGCTGTTATTACTTAGCCACGAGCTCCTCCTACGTTTGGACTACGATTCTGTTTCATAATTAAATGGAGGATTTTTACACTGTATTTGGAAGATGCTTTGATATATTGTTTCAGTACTTTATGGTGTTTCATCTTTCATGGTGACTAAATGTTATCAATATTGAATAATAAAGTTCTTTAGCTATATGTAGGTAGAACTAGCTGCGCCCCGCGGTTTCACCCGCGTAAGTATCGATCCCGTGGGAATATTGGGATAAAAATTATCTTATGTGTTAATCCAGGTTATAAACTATCTGTTTGCCAAATTTCATCCAAATCCATTCAGCCGTTTTTGCGTGATTGAGTAACAAACATCCAAACACACAAACTTTCACATTTATAATAGGATGTATATGTAGATAGTGCCATCCACGAAGACATGACCCACTGACATTACTGACTGATCCATTGACATATCTCGTTATCATACATCCTTTGTTTTTTCATCATAGCAATGTTTAGTCTCGGTGATAATATAAGATAGCTGTCAGAGGTAAAATAATTTAAAAACGAAGTCTACAGCTTCTTTTACTTTAAATAATCCTAACTCCCACTTACCAATCTCCTCGGGGTTTATAATCAGGAACTTGTCCTTGTCAGGCACGTCGCTGATCACCAATGCTGACTTTTCCTTCATCCAAGCTGGTGGGACTATCTTTTTCGCTTTCAGGTTGCATTCTCGGGTGACTACCACGGGTAACCACCACGACATGGTATCGGCTTCAGGAACATCGTGCGGTCTTTCACGGAGGTAAACTTTCTGAGAAATATTTAATAAAAGGATAAAGTATTGCCCTAAATATAAAAATGAAACTGTCATTAGATAGAAAATATAATACTGAATACAAATAAAATTAGTAATTTCTAGTAAACTAGTGTAGTTTCGTTTAAGCGGTGGTCATCCCCAGAAAAACAGATTGTGGACGCGCCACCAAACTTAGAATTATGCTAAATAACAAATTTTTTTTTCACTACAAAAATGTTATCTACTAAAATATTGACGGCCTGATCAAGATAAGTACGCCTTCTTTCTTTAAAAAAAATAACTTTGTTGTACGTTTACTTTAAGATATGATTTTCAGCCGCGCCGCCTAAACATTATTAACTTGAGAAAATCACTCAATTATAAGTTTCACCACTGCTCTAAAACAGTAAAGAAAAATATAATGAAAAAACTAAATATCCTAAAATAAAAGTCATGCCCAACAGCTTGAAACGATACAAGTATCGCCATCTATCGTCTAGTGAAGGAACTACTGTAGCAAGGTAAAAACATGTCGTACTCCGAAGGATGTTCGCATAGCAGGTTCACTGAGTTCTACTTTTTTCCCATTTGGATCGTGCTTGAGTATTAAAATGGCTTAACTTGACGTTAACTTCGAGAGTTTCAGCTAATTTTAGACATAATTAGGCCCAATGAATACCTGTTATACGCTGTTGGTATTCTTTAACAAATAAATAAATATAAAATGAAGTGGACATGCGAACTTAATTCATGCATAAATCATTTTGCTTATAAAATAAGTGCTCAGGTGTGGTTCGGACAAATCAGTGCTCTGAGTGGAATACCTCTCAGTTTTCAAGCTCGCAAAAGCGATAAAACAAAAGAAGATCTCACCTGAGTAACAACAGCTGTATTATTCTCATAGTGCCTCAAGACATTGACCAGGGGTAGCCTGTCCTTATCAATCCAGCTCTTAGCCACGGTCTTAATGTCCACCCAGTCTGGAATCTTGCTGTCTTGTTGAGCGGCCGTGTTCAGAGCATTCCAGATGTCATCGCCCGAAAAGGTTTTGAATTTACTGTTGGAAAAGTTTAAAATGATTAAAACCTTACTCTTCCCCTCTTACCCTTTACCCCCCCTTACCCTTGACCTTACTCTAATTAAAAAGAATATTCCATAGGCTCGGTATGTGCGATACCATAAAGATGCAAAATTGGGCTATTTAGCCTTATGTTCAACAACATTTAAAAAAACTGATTACGTATTTAATTAGTTCTATATTTTAACCTTAGGAAATTTGATATAAACTAACTGTTTATATACCTAACCGGTAGTTTGAATGATGGCCACAAGCCTTAATTGAGGTACAATACACCTCAATCTAGGCGCAGGCCGTCTCCTATTTATATGCTTCATTCGTATATGGTTCTGGTTACTCATTTTTTTATGCTGATAACGCGAAGAAAAAGAAGAAGAAGCCGTGTCTTCAATTAGAGAGAAATGTCTCGTAACAACGTGTCTCCAGAAACTTACGAGAAGTGACGCAACATCGCTCCACTTCGCAAGATATGTATGACAAACAATACGACAAAAAAGAGTGTGTGATAAGATGTCTGGCGACGTCGCATGAGTTCTCCTGATATCTCTAGTAAGGACGTAATATTTGTCGCCTTAATAAAAGCATGGATGTCATTACCGTGATTCCAAGAAGATCCTCAGTCCTTTCTTGAAGGTCTCCTCTCCTAAAGTATAGTTAAACATGCGGAACAGCAGTTCGATCTTTGTGCAAGCCGTCTCTTGCTTCATGCCGGTGATGCGGGAGTGAGGGTAGCGCTTGCTGAACTCGTAGTACAAGGAGTACAGGACCGTGAGGGGCCACTTGCCTTCCATTTCGGAGCCGTTATTGATCTGTTTGGGGAAATGAAAACTTCTTTAGGCGCGTTGAGCACTTTTTGGGTGAACAAAAATCATGGAACCACGGTCATCGTCACCGTCACGCTTGAAAAAATGTTTTTAGCGCCATCTACCTTCACCGTTTGAATTATTTACCTGACTGTAAATTGACATCCAGTATTCTTCTTTAAGGTTTATTCAGAATTAACCATGAAGATACCAGAGTCTGGTCTATGAAAATGTTTGGTCAGCAGGTTGGTTATTATTATAATATAAAAAATCATTTTATATTTTTAGTGTTCGGTTACCTTGAATGCAGTAGCAGCAGAGATATACCCAACAAGGGCCTTATTAAGATGAGCATCAGTCCACCACGCAGGTGTGGTCAGTGCGCCGAGCCACTGGTACGATAACTCCTGAGCGAGCTGGATGTAGCCACGGCTGCTGAGGTCACTCTCCCTGAGAACACACAGGATAGAAATATCTTGCTGCTCCTTTCTTTTGCATTCAAGCCTGATATATACGGGGCGATTTAATTGCTTGCTCCAATATCTAACTAAAACGTGTTTAGACGAGGCACTATCTAACTAAACAGTGTTTAGACGATGCACTATCTAACTAAACAGTGTTTAGACGATGCACTATCTAACTAAATAGTGTTTACACGATGCACTATCTAACTAAACAGTGTTTGGACGATGCACTATCTAACTAAAAAATACTTAGGGATGAAGTCATTTGTTGCTTAAATTCTATTGTACGCCACAGGCAAGAAACTTACATCGTGTAAATGGGGCTTTAAAAAGTCCATTACCTTACATTAACAGAGTAGATATTCCTTGCCATTGTGTTCAAAACAGCTAGTTAGCTGTATGATAAGCATTAGTCAGAAAATTGAGGTGAAGGATTACCATGCGTTGGCATTGAATTATAAGCAGTTTACGATAAAATATATGCATTATGTGGTACAGTTTACACATTAATTGCTATTCGATTTTTAAAAAGGCCTAATATAAAAAAATTTAAGTCTGAATATGCGCGCAGTTAGAGAACTTCTAAAATATACAGAGGTTCATTTCATTTTCATTTATTCATTCATTAACAATTTACATTGTGTTGAACATTACATATAATATTAAAGTTATCACATGCATAAACAATACTACTTATACTACAACAACAATACATTTAAAAACCTTATTAAAATTGATGTGAAATGAGAGAGTCCAATTAATTTAAAATATGTCAACAATTTATTACACATCATCATCTGCCTAGCCTTTTCCCAACTATGTTGGGGTCGGCTTCCAGTCTAACCGGATGCAGCTGTAAACCAGTATTTTACATGGAGCGACTGCCTATCTGACCTCCACAACCCAGTAACTGGGTAATACGATACCCCTTGGTTAGACTGGTTGTCAGACATTCGTGCTTCTGACGACTCGTAACGACTGTCAAAGATCCACAAATGACAGCCGGGACCAACGGCTTAACGTGCTTTCCGAGGCACGGAGGAGTCTCGATATATGAAAATGGTCACCCATCCACGGACCAACCCCGGCAAGCGTAGCTTAACCTGATGGATCGACCCGAGCGGCTGTTATTACTTAGCCACGAGCTCCTCAACAATTTATTACACATGTCAAAAAAAAAAAAATGTCGAAGGTTCTAAGCAAGAACGCCCGACGTAAACGTAACATAAATTAGAACGATTTTGTAACGATTTTTTTAATCGAAGATATAACTATCCTTTAGATAGAATAAACTCCAAAACGAAATAAATAATATTAGATATGACGAGTATTTTAAACTTTATAATCGTTCGAATTTACGTTACATTAAGCGTACGTATGCACGGGCGCTCTTTTTAACGCTACTTTAATTGCCGCGCACTTCATTTTCAACACTCGGATTAGCAGCGTAGGTTGAAAATCGAATTGTGCATTTTTTCAACGCGCTGGGGATGCAGTCTGTTGGATTCTCAACCCTCGGTTTGATGCCAAGAGTTGAAAATCCAGAACACGGACAAAAAACTTCGCGTTAAAAAAGCGTCCATGCGAATATGGGCTAGTTGTTCGTGTTCCGACGTTTTTTATTTACTAAGCCATGCTAGCAGTACGAAGATATAGTGCCAAGTTGCTTCTCCATTACGTCCTACATACTATCTTACCTGAACACAATAAGTCCCCAGTTATCAGCAGGCTTGACTCCTTGATAATTGGGCAGCGCAACGATGTCCAATCTCTTCAGAGGTAAGGGCACTCGCCAGAATGCAGCCAACTCTTTGAACACTCGCACCACCTTCTCATTGATGCCTGCGAGCGCCTCCAGGTATTCTGGACGACCCCACACGCGAATTTCTAGGAAGAAAATAATTAAGATCATGGAGGTGTAATAAATTAAACCATTAACGTCGGGCGGGGCTATTTCGACTGTGGGGTTATTCCAACTAATGAGAATAGTTCTACTGAATTGATACATAAGTATTTGAATTAATTTTAACTACTGAGAATATTTAAAATTACCCCACAGTCGAAATAGCCCCGCCCGAACTTATGACTATGTTGAAATTTAAAAAAAAAAACAGCTTTTGCTTTTATTTTATTTTGACGAGGTCATGCGAACATAATTGAAGGGAAAAGCAGATTTTTTTTTCGCGATTTCCGTATTGGTCCCTTAGTGAAAGTTGTTCATTATGATAGGTACAATGACCCCTTAAGAGTCGTCTATGAAAAGATACACCTAATATATAAAAATCTCTCACCAATATCATTGCCAGCGTCATCCTTTACTTGCGTTGAGTTGTCTAGCTGCTTCAGGTTTGCTATGACCAAGCCGAGAGTGAATGTAGACATGGGAGGGGTCCTCTCAAAGTGGTCACACACCGCGTCCGGTTCATCAGGACTGTTGGAAGAATTTTTCATTATAGAAGACTATTTACTTTTTCCGGTTTAGTCATCACTAACCACCTCTTTCAGATTTTATTTTTACTAAGATCCGTGCCACCTAGTGATGAATGGTTATAAAAAAAATCTGTTTAGAAAAATGTGTTTAGTGGTTACTGTCACTAACCACTAAACCTAATAGCCTCATTGGTTTTATTGTCGTAAGCGCTACTGCTGAGCCTGAGGTCTTGGGTTCGATTTCCGGGTTGGGCATAGTGTTATTGGGTTTTCGCTTAGGGACTTTCTCAGTACCAGTCTAAATAGGGAATATGCATGTGATTCAAATATGGGTCAAATATTTTTTTCTATAAACTATGGTACTTCAGAATTATGCCTCCATCAATATTTTTGAATAAAATTTCTTTTTGAGCGAGAAATTAATTTTTTAAAAGTCCCAAAAAACTGTGGGTAATTCAAATACTTGAAAAGGCTAAGAGCGGATGTGACGTAACAATCCGGAATAACAATCAAAATGTCAATGTCAAGTCAATCAACAAGTGTCAAGTCAATGTCAAACGCTCATAGAAAAAGGAGTTTTTGACGTTGACTTGACAGTTGCTTGTCTGTTTTCACGAACTGTGACGTCACCACACCAAGCGCGCCAAATGGAGGGCGTTTAAATAGCCCGGATCGGTTGGATATTTTTAAACATTTTTTTAACTACTTTCAATTGCTTTTTTGCCGTCGAATTTTTTTTAACTATTATTTGACGATGTAAACTATCGAATAAAAATATTAAAAAAATACATGCATATTCCCTATTGTACCCGGTTGATGGCACTAGGCTCGCCCCGTATTACATGGGGAACCATAACTAGCGAAATGTGGGTGTACGTAATATGGGTACCTCTCTGCTTAAAACTTCGGTGAAACAACGCGTTAGACAGGATCAGCAGTAAAATATAAAGCAACTATCTTACATGTTCTCAGTCCTAGCTACCGGCACATTGCTGAGCGCGATCATGTCCCTCGGTCGAACCACACTGAGTTCAAACGGAGTCTTGTATCCGGGCTCATCGAAACACGGGAACATGCGACGAGCGTTGTTCGGACGAAGCTGGGTGGCTGCTACGATCCTGACAAACAAGAGACCTCTACAAATGAAGAGGAACTTTACTTTTTGGTTTGAAGATCTTTAGGTAAAAAGGTTTCTTGCAGAAATCAAGATACCCCACGGCCAAATATTTTAGCCTTTAGGGCATGAGAATATACATTTTTTTAAGTTGTTAAGCATACTCGTGGTCTACAGCTGAAAATCAGCGATAGGTACCCTTGTATTTTTAATTTTTTTATGTAATTATAACGTGTAAGTAACAGAATAAATAATTTCATATCATTTAATTTTTTTTATTGCTTTTATGGTTTTTTATTTGTTTTTATACATGTTCTTTCTTTCCTTATTTATTGCAACTTCCAAAGTATTTGAAATAGATAAAAGAATTTACCAAATACATGAAACAAAGTTTTTCATGGATTAAAGAAATGGTACATCTAAGGTTATTATTAAACTTTAGCATCTCATAGAACTTCTCCAGATATATTTTACAATTTAAATTAACTTCTTCATAACTCACCTTTCCACCTCCTGCTCAGTCATATAGCTAGTCTTGAAGAACGCTTCAGTGGTGGTCGTCTCCAGGATGCCCTTAAAGCTGAATTTCAAGACCCCGGTGGATCCCTTGGGGACTGTCCTCTCTAAAGACAGAGTCACTATCGGTTTCTTGTTGTCCGTTGATAACCTATTGATGGTGATTCTTCGGGACTCCTTACTAAAAAAGGCATAAAAATTCATTAGTTGAAGAACGTAAAGATCAGGCAGGGGGCCTAAAACGGCGACATTAGCAATTCATTTAAAAGCAATTCATATCCAGAATTCCCAGCTGTCATTAGCAATTCCTCTAATTTGACAAAAAAGCAATTCATAATTTGTGGACCATTTTACGAATCTCCATAGAAAACTGTCAAACAGATAAATTATTTCGTAATATGAATTGCACGCATATCATATTGTCAGTTTGTGACATTTTACGATGATTCATAATATTTTACTATTATGATTCTGCCAAAGTGGTCATTTACAGCCCCCAGGATCTATCCTCTAAAAATATTTAAGACACTCTTTAAAGTTAATTATTAAAACATACCCGGTGCCAGCACACTTACTGACGATTATTGTAGGTATTTCAGTATTAGTAGATTTTTTTATATATTCGGGGAACTCGGTGAGCATTAGTATGTGACAGATTGCAAGCCAGACAAAATCCCACTACTGTATATACTTTTAACATGTACTTTAAGATCCTTACTAAAAACTAGAAGAAAAGAAGATCAATGAAACATCTACAAACTCACGTGTCTCCAGGAAAATGAGCTCTAACTTCGGACTCCAAGATCTCAATTTCGTGTGCGGAGTGCACAGAGATCTCATTGCTATCCTGCAGCCAAGTGATATTGATGGCCACATGGCCCTTGAAAAGCCCGTCTTCGAGGTAAGGTTCCAGGTCCAGGCGGTAACCAGTGGGCTCCACCGTCTTCTCGAGGCGGGTTTCCATCGATAAACCATGGGCATTGTTGAGGTCTATGCTGCGAGCTTTGATTATGTGGACAGGTTGGAGAACCTAAGGGTTGAAGGGTCGGTTTATGATTTTGTTTCGACTGTCAAGTTATTTTTTTAAAGTCCGTAGAAGAGTGAAAGGAGAACTAGTTATTGCAAAAGGACATAGTACAAGAGCGTGACACTACAGCTCCCTTTCTAAATTGGTCAATGATCCCAGCTTTCAGTCGGTAAATCTCTGATAACTTGTCGTCTTCCCTAGACTCTATACATAGGGTATCCATAAGAACTGCCAAACGAATCGAATACAATGAAACTACAATCGAATTTTAAAACGTGTCTTGAAATTAATTTACGTGGGTACGTATTAAAATGTTCAATTGGGACAAACAAGGTAAAAAGGTAACTATTTTACCAATGAATCAAATATATCTTCATGACTCCTCTTCATGACTTCATAATGTGTAATTTATCGCACCTCGACATAATTAGGCGAAATACTTACTTACTTACTCATCATTATAATACAACGAGGTAAACAAAACATTTAGAGGAAAAGTTTAATTCATTTTACTTCTTTATCGGCTACCCTTGAATACCTATGAATATAACATAACGACTGTAAATCCCCAAAGGTTTGGGCAGAGTTTTACTTACAGTACACCCACATCTCGCATGTTTGTTTAAGTCCCATGTAATATCGGCACAGGCAGTTTTCATACTTTTTATCAAATCAGCACGAACCGTCGCCAATAAGCGCCGACAAGTTCCTATTTGAATTAGGCCGCATTCAGGTAGAACGCTGGTAGCCAGGGCTGATATCCCAGTGCTTGTCGGCGCATGAAACCTGCCTCTACCGCCCAGCGTTGATAACCAGCTCTTGTCGGCGCCGGTTACAAACTTTCTACGTGCGTTTCAGCGCTACGCTAGCAATAATACTCGTAAGTACCTACCTATCACTCAACTGTTGTTCTATAAAAACAATCGAGGCATATTCAATTATGAAACAGAGGCCCCTAGACAAAGTGACATTCTATCAGCGATAACGATGATGGAGGAAGGCAAAAATGTATAGGACTGACATTAGCTATCGAAAAGCTTATGTCAATCCTGTTGAAAGTCGTTGTAGAAATACGAAACGTTTTCGTAGCGATTGTCACTTGTCTAGGGCCTCTGGTTCTAGATTCGCTTGAATGGTCGAATGCACATAATCAGCCTATAATGTTCGCACTGCAGGGACACAGGCCTCCTCTCTGTATGACAGAGTGAGCGGGTCCGGTTAGTGGATGATGATGGCCGGCAGCGTCTATATAGAGACCTGCATAATTAGCCTATATTGTTCCCATTGCAGCGACACAGGCCTCTCTTCGAGAGGGATTGGGCTGTAATCTACCACGCGGGCCCAGTACAGGTTGGTAGTTGTCTTCGAATTTTTGGTTCTAGGACATGCCGGTTTCCTCACGATGTTTCTTCACCGTTTTGAGGGCAGTAGTGACGTAATAATTGACACAAAGTAAAGTGCCTACCTGGGTTCGAACCTACGAACTACAAAATGGTAAGTCGCGGCCGTTTCCAATGTGCCACCACTGATTGCATGCAACCAGAGTCATTTGTCTGCCAGCCAGCATGAGGTAAGGTTCCTTATTGAAGATAACCTTTACAGTTCGTACTAAGTAACATTTATCAATCTTGGTCTAAAGGATTGTTCAAACAGGAGAATCCCGCAAGCGATTATTTTTTTAATGATAAGGAAATCACGAGACTATTTGTGCCACGTTGTTTAACCTCCACGTTTAAACATCGGCACGGGCGATTTTCGTCCCGCATCTTGCGCGGGATTTGCGTCAGTTTGACCACAGCTTAAGACAAGCTGAAGTACTGATTAAAGATCTATTCAGATCTGCCTCCTGGTTAGTCACTTTGGACCAGAAGCCCTAGTGTGAGTTTCTTTTAACCATCGGTGTGCCGAACGCGGTCGATGCGTAAAGTCGACATAGGTAAAAGAAACTCACTCTAGGGCCTCAGTATTACTGCCGAGTGCGACAGCAATATCGCTTAAAATATCCTTAATAATCCTAATAGGCCTTAATACGATCATACAATCAAATACTTACGGCCTTATTCCTAACCAGTCAAAATCATTCATCATTGCAACAAACCCAGCTTGTAGAACACAGAGCTATTTAGGTACAGCAAATGTAGTGCAGCATAATTTCAATATAATAACACTATATTTAGTACAAGGTAATGTAAACAAAAGGCGATCAAACAGTTTAGATTTTGAGTGCTAAACACTAGCATCGTGTCGGCAGAGGGGCAATTCATGTATTTTTTAAGAACTCATTCGTAATCTGTCAAAATTACTATGAATTTACCAACATTTCTGACAGGTTTGACACTATGCGACTTGAATGTGAACGTTTTTTACGCTAGAGAATTGGCCTTCAGGTCTAGGATTTCCCATCCATCCATCATCTGCCTAGCCTTTTCCCAACTATGTTAGGGTCGGCTTCCAGTCTAACGGGATGCAGCTGAATACCAGTATTTTACATGGAGCGACTGCCTATCGGACCTCCCCAACCCAGTAACTCGGTAATACGATACCCCTTGGTAAGACTGGTTGTCAGACTTTCGGGCTTCTGACGACCCGTAACGACTGTCAAAGATCCACAAATGACAGCCGGGACCAACGGCTTAACGTGCTGTCCGAGGCACGGAGGAGTCTCGATATGTAAAGATGGCCACCCATCCAAGGACCAACCCCGGCAAGCGTAGCTTAACCTGACGAATCTATCCGTGCGGCTGTTATTACTTAGCCACGAGCTCCTCCCATCCATCCATGCTAATATTATTAATACGAAATTAACTCTGTGACTGTCAGTCTGTCTGTCTATTACCTTTTCACTCCTTAACGGCTGAACTTGGCACATAGGTAGACCAGGGTTACGACATAGGATACTTTTTATCCCGGTTGCACTTTCCCGTGGGGTTATTTTTTATCTCTACGTAGGTGCAGCCGCAGGCATCAGCTAGTTTTTATATAACTCTGGATAACCGCCAAAGTATTCCAATGTTTGTTGATTGACGATGTATTTAGAAGCTGGAAGGTGACTTTCACTTTTTCGCAAAAGATGTTTAGTTTTACTAAAACGTTTTTCTAAAAAGTCTGGCTTTGTTATTGCTTACTTTAGGTTATTCATGAAATTGCACGGAGGAGCTCGTGGCTAAGTAATAACTGTAATGCTAATAATTTAGTATTAAATGGGAAAAAAACGAAGTGCATCAAATTTTCTTTGCCTAATGTCAAAAGTAGGGATTGTGAGATTGTATTGAATCAAGAGAAACTAGATTTCGTCGATAAAACTGTTTTCCTGGGGATCACGCTCGACTCAAGGCTACAATGGGGTCCTCATTTAACATCTCTTGCAGGACGGCTAAGTTCAGCAGCATATGCTGTCAGAAAAATCCGTCAATTTACTGATGCAGATACCGCGAGGCTAGTCTATTTTAGTTACTTTCATAGCATCATGTCTTACGGTATTTTACTATGGGGACGGGCTGCAGACATCGAGTCTATCATTCGAGTCTATTATTATTCTGCAGAAAAGAGCGATCAGAGCCATTTATAATCTTCGCAGGCGCGATTCTTTAAGGGAACTGTTTAAGGATATAAACATCATGACGGTACCTTGTCAATATATCTATGAAAATATCATGCACGTAAGAAAAAATTTACATCTTTTTAGTAAAAGAGGTGATAGACATAATTACAGTACTAGAAATAGGGACCTATTAGTTCAACCAGGTTTCAGACTGGCTAAAGTAGACTCATCTTTCATGGGATACTGTTTAAAATGTTACAATAAAATTCCTCCCCACATACTTCAACTGAATGAGACGAAATTCAAAACTTGTATAAAACGCACACTATGCAGGCAGGCATATTATAAGTGTGAGGATTACATCTCTGATAAAAATGCTTGGCTTAATGCTGGTCCTGCTCCACAATCATAACTAACTAATTAACATTCGAACATACAGTTGGAGCTGCTGAAGATTTTAAGATCATCATCATCTTTGCATTGTATAAACTCAATCTCCTTTGTATTATATAATTGCATAGCACAGGTGTGAGTACTATGTACTATTGAGCTACCATTTACCGGGTAATCTGTCTTTCATTGACTTGAATGTGCCCTGGCGGCTGGGAATGTCATGCTCACTTAAATGTCTCGCTGATGGTGGCGCGTGTGTTGGATCATTTAGCTCCCTTCAAAATGGTTGAGCTGAATGGTGCTGATCCATGCGTCATGTTCGTGAACGGGCGCCGTCAGTTGTGACTGGTCATCTCTTAGCTGCCATGGCTTATTTTAATTTTTGAATTGTTTGTATGTCATAATTGCGGACGCTTTTAACGCGCTTTTTACATTGTTCTCACATTTATAATTTCAACATGAATGATGTAACCCATATATTGTAACAATATTTTGATTTAAAAGAGTGTCCGTGGAGTTTCTTGCCCGTTCTTCTCCATAGGTACCTACTACGCTTTTGAATGGGCAACTAGCTTCATATTTCTGACTGACCGACTCCTTGACAATTCAAAAGTGCCTGTAAATGGTTTAATTGAAATAAATGTTTTGAGTTTGAGTTTGAGTTTGAGTTTGAATAACAGCCGCTCGGGTCGATCCATCAGGTTAAACTACGCTTGCCGGGGATGGTCCGTGGATGGGTGACCATTTTCACATATCGAGACTCCTCCGTGCCTCGGAAAGCACGTTAAGCCGTTGGTCCCGGCTGTCATTTGTGGATCTTTGACAGTCGTTACGAGTCGTCAGAAGCACGAAAGTCTGACAACCAGTCTAACCAAGGGATATCGTATTACCCAGTTACTGGGTTATGGAGGTCAGATAGGCAGTCGCTCCATGTAAAATACTGGTATTCAGCTGCATCCGGTTAGACTGGAAGCCGACCCCAACATAGTTGGGAAAAGGCTAGGCAGATGATGATGATGAAATTGCACGGATTCCAACTTGCTTACAAAGAATTTACACGGAGTATGGATGAAATATTATTACAAAGCCTGTGGGTATGTATGATATTGGGTTTCTATTCGGAAGTTTTTGGTAAAAGCTCGGAGTCTAAATTTAAGCCCAGCCTTTGCTGCATTTGTTTTGCCAATCCATACTAATATTATTTCTTCCATAAACATAATGATAAGCATTACTTATAAGATATTGCTATTTCCCGCGACTTCGTCTGCAATCCGAGATGAAAAGCAGTCTATGTCCTTACCCAGGCCAAATTTCATTCAAATCCGTTCTGCCGTTTTATCGTGAAAGAGTAAAAAACAAACAAACTCACTTTCGCATTTATAATATTAGGATAACATAAATGTGGTAATAAGGATCTAGAATTGTAGGTCGACATGTACCTCATCTTGTCAGTGATAGTTGTACACATGGCTACACATCAAGCTATATTTCCAGTTCATGCTGATCTGGCATTGTATAGGCTTTCCGCACCTTGCGAAGTCAGCTTATACTGGAAATGTATAGCTTGATGTGTACCTCTGCCTACCCTTTTGTGGCGTTGTTCGATGTTGTTTGTATTCCCAGCTCATAGCTCTACGTTTAGCGGCCAATTATGCACATATTTGCTGCAGCTCTAACAACCGCTAATCAGACTAAATTAATGAGCAATGGTCAGTGTTTGTTCTCGTCTGCCGTGACGTCATGCGTGGAATGCCCTCACTTTGATTATGGAACTACACAAAGATGCATTCCTTTTTTATATTTTGTCAAAGGACGCACTGTTACCCAACATTCTGATCGATTGATTGTTTAAATAGAATAGGTACACGAGATTGCAGTTATTTGTAGCATTCTGTCGAACCAAAATGTGTCAACTCACAGATATTTTGCAGGACATTTTTGGTAGATAAGTCTTAGAGTCACATTTTCTTGCCGAATATAGGTAGGAACAGTCAATTATTATTATTATTTGAGACTTTTTTGTTCTCTTTATTTTTAAGGAAAATGGTATGTAAATAAACTAGCTAAATAAGAATAAAATTATATAATTTTTTGTCATTATTTCAAGACTTCTAATGTTAAATATTGTTAAGAATTTTATGACCTGATGCCGCCTGTGATCAGGTTTATCCGAGTACAGGCATCTAACATTATAATACCTTTGTAAATTATTTCTAAGATGTTATGTTAATCTTATACTGAATAAAATTCTATTCTATTCTATTATAATCATCGGGTTTTCTAAAAACTGTGGCACTTAAGGGTCATCATCATCTGCCTAGCTTTTTCCCAACTATGTTGGGGTCGGCTTCCAGTCTAACCGGATGCAGCTGAATACCAGTATTTTACATGGAGCGACTGCCTATCTGACCTCCACAACCCAGTAACTGGGTAATACGATACCCCTTGGTAAGACTGGTTGTCAGACTTTCGGGCTTCTGACGACCCGTAACAACTGTCAAAGATCCACAATTGATAGCCGGGACCAACGGCTCAACAAACAAACAAACTCACTTTCGCATTTATAATATTAGGATTACATAAATGTGGTAATAAGGATCTAGAATTGTAGGTCGACATGTACCCTCATCTTGTCAGTGATAGTTGTACACATGGCTACACATCAAGCTATATTTCCAGTTTATGCTGATCTGGCATTGTATAGGATTTCCGCACCTTGCGAAGTCAGCTTATACTGGAAATGTATAGCTTGATGTGTACCTCTGCCTACCCTTTTGTGGCGTTGTTCGATGTTGTTTGTATTCCCCGCTCATAGCTCTACGTTTAGCGGCCAATTATGCACATATTTGCTACAGCTCTAACAACCGCTAATCAGACTAAATTAATGAGCAATGGTCAGTGTTTGTTCTCGTCTGCCGTGACGTCATGCGTGGAATGCCCTCACTTTGATTATGGAACTACACAAAGATGCATTCCTTTTTTATATTTTGTCAAAGGACGCACTGTTACCCAACATTCTGATCGATTGATTGTTTAAATAGAATAGGTACACGAGATTGCAGTTATTTGTAGCATTCTGTCGAACCAAAATGTGTCAACTCACAGATATTTTGCAGGACATTTTTGGTACATAAGTCTTAGAGTCACATTTTCTTGCCGAATATAGGTAGGAACAGTCAATTATTATTATTATTTGAGACTTTTTTGTTCTCTTTATTTTTAAGGAAAATGGTATGTAAATAAACTAGCTAAATAAGAATAAAATTATATAATTTTTTGTCATTATTTCAAGACTTCTAATGTTAAATATTGTTAAGAATTTTATGACCTGATGCCGCCTGTGATCAGGTTTATCCTAGTACAGGCATCTAACATTAAAATACCTTTGTAAATTATTTCTAAGATGTTATGTTAATCTTATACTGAATAAAATTCTATTCTATTCTATTATAATCATCGGGTTTTCTAAAAACTGTGGCACTTAAGGGTCATCATCATCTGCCTATCTTTTTCCCAACTATGTTGGGGTCGGCTTC
Source organism: Lithophane semibrunnea (assembly GCA_947363905.1). Taxonomy (NCBI): domain Eukaryota; kingdom Metazoa; phylum Arthropoda; class Insecta; order Lepidoptera; family Noctuidae; genus Lithophane; species Lithophane semibrunnea. Next base: position 2,634,670 of record OX376194.1, on the reverse strand, counting down.
CAGTCTAACCGGATGCAGCTGAATACCAGTATTTTACATGGAGCGACTGCCTATCTGACCTCCACAACCCAGTAACTGGGTAATACGATACCCCTTGGTAAGACTGGTTGTCAGACTTTCGGGCTTCTGACGACCCGTAACAACTGTCAAAGATCCACAATTGATAGCCGGGACCAACGGCTTAACGTGCTTTCCGAGGCACGGAGGAGTCTCGATATGTTAAGATGGTCACCCATCCACGGACCAACCCCGGTAAGCGTAGCTTAAGCTGATGGATCGATCCGTGCGGCTGTTATTACTTAGCCACGAGCTCCTCGTGTGGCACTTAAGGGTGTGATGAGTATTATACAAAAACTTTGATCTGGAAAGCACTAAATAATCTTGGTTTAAACTCAAATCCGTCTTTACTATCCTTGATCTAACAAGCCGACTATATCACCTTGTATAAATTTATGATGTCTTAGTTCTTCTAGGAATTTAGGCGAACATTTGCTTGTCATATTTTACTAACACTATGGTCAATATTTGCGCTGAATTTGACCAATGACACAATTTGAAATGCCTACACCGTGACGGTATAACTAAACATGTTTGATTTAAAAGGAGAACAATAGCTAAAAATGTGCGCAGATATTTACGCATTTATCTAGCCTAACGGAGTAATCCATCTCACTATAGAAAATAGGATTGCGTCAAATAAAGAAGGGTTCTGCAGGCTTTTTGGAAGTCCGTTACAAAAGGCGTCATGTTGGGAAGGTACTAGCCAATAATCACTCTGCCTAGCCTTTTCCCAACTACGCTGGGATCGGTTTCCAGTCTAACCGGATGCAGCTGAATACCAGTATTTTACATGGAGCCACTGCCTATCTGACCTCCACAACCCAGTTACTGTGTAATAAGATACCCCTTGGTGAGACTGGTTGTCAGACTTTCGGGCTTCAGACGACCCGTAACCACTGTTAAAGATCGACGAATGACAGCCGGGACCAACGAACGGCTTAAGGTGTTTTTCGAGTCACGGAGGGGTCTCGCTATGTAATGATGGTCACCCATCCACAGATCGACCGCGGCAAGCGTAGCTTTACCTGATCGATCAACCCGTGCGGCTGTTATTACTTAGTCACGGGCCACTCCAAACCAACTATGGAAACTATTTCGTCAAACAAAGAACCTACTTCTTCAGGCTATTTGAGGTGTCAAAGAGGTGTTGTCAAAGAGGTGTCATGTTGGCAAAATAACACGAAATAAAATAGGTACTTTTGAATGCTCTTTTTAAGTTGGTTGGGCGAGCAGCATCCTGTGATGACCCAAAAGAGACCTAAAAAAATTTAGGTAGTAATTTGTTTTGCTTACAAAGCAAGAATAATAAAAAAACGACTTTTGTCCATTATCACTGACGCATGACAATACTTAAAACACAAAAACTACGTTAACGTTACGAAGTTTTTAAGTAATTAATCAAGGCAAAAGAGTTTGGAATGCAGGCAAGAAATAAACATCTTAGCAGTTCTCATAACAGCAGCCCAGAATCTTGATTTGTACTCAGTTAATGCTCTTCCTCAATCGCATGACTAAAGTCTCATTTACACAGTGCAAGTTTATTATCTGTAGCATAGGTGCCTATCATAAAATTAAAGCAACATTTGACTGGCACCGTCTACACAACACGTGCAATTGTTGCACGATACGGGCAATTTAGTTGCAGTTCAAAATTTGTCTATGTGTAAACAGCACGAACAATAAAATCGCATTGCATTGCACATGAGTGCAGAAACGAACGTAATAAGTTAAAGAAAATCTTAAGAAGACAAAAATATCGAATCGAATAAAGTTGAATTAAATATTTGGCAGTGCAAATACTGGCAATACCAATAATTAATGAATGATTAATATTTATTAATTGTATGAGATTCTGCAACTCTGTGTTTACACGAGGCAAAACTTGCATGCAATCATTGTATTGGTGTAAACAGAAGTCGCATGCAATTATTGAAAATCACACGCGTCACTTGCATATCAATAATTGAACGTGCTTTATGGCATGCGCTTATTAATCTTGAACGTTCCAGAAACTTGCACCGTATAAATGGGGCTTTAATCATAACAGGCGAAACGTCTGTGTACTACTGCCTTCAGGAAATACAGGCGATATCATGTGTTATGAAAACAGAAAACACTGTACTGTTTGTACCTATCATCTACTCTGTAAATATAATGTAGTATACTATGTACTGTTATCCGCGTCAATATAAGTTAACAAGGAGGCAATCAGGATATGACGTCACGTACCTTATCCGGCGGCAGAGAGTTCGCGACTTGGAGGCACAGGCACACTAAGGAAAGGACGTGGCCCAACATCGTTGTCTTTACGTTTTCTTCTTTTTGATATTAGAACCTAGAAAAATAATGAGGTTAAAGACGTAAGTTGTAAAATAATAAAATTCCACACAAAATTTAAAATTTTAATGAGCCCTCAAAAAAATAATTAATTTCCTACTTATAACTGAACTGATAATACCTACTGCTGCATATCATCCACATGAACGGTTCGGTATAAATAAAGTTATCAGACCTTGCATAGCAAAAAACATGCGGGGTAGTCTTTGGGGGCTGCCAATAAAAGTGAAAACTAAGCAACAATGCGTAACCTCAACGTAATTCAAACGGTAGACGGTAGATGGCGCTTAAAACATTTCTTCAAGCGTGACGGTGACCATGACGCGAGTTCCATGATTTTTGATTTCACCCAAAAAGTGCTCAACGCGCCTAAAGAAGTTATCACTTCAAAAAAAAAATTTAAACTGATAATACTGCTGAACATTGTCCATATGACCGGTTCGGTACGAAACTGCTTGCAAGAACTGTCTTCTCAGCAGGACACGATCATCTTGAAAAGTTGACCAAAGGAAGGGTTGAGAAGATTCACACATGGATTAATACCCAACTGAAATTATCAAGACATATTTTGGGAAAAGGAAGGATCAGGATGGATGCCTAAAGCTAGAGTGAGGAATCAGTGGAAGGAAATGGGGAGGCCTACGCCAAAGAAGCGATTACCTACTGCTGAGAGGTGTGATTACAGAGTGATCCACACTATTATATAAAAATCATATACTTACTTATGTAAAAATTTTAAGAAGTACAATACGGCCTTTTTTGTTCCATTTTTATTAACTACCCTAGTGTGCCGACGAGATCCTACTTACTCCAATCCTCTAAATAAACAAAGAATTCAAACTTCAAACTAGACAATGCCAGGTGATTTTTTTTATAGGAAGCACAACATACAAGAGAAAATCAAACGCCTATTCGAGAAATTAAAATGATTTTAATAACTACGATGCTCAATTGAGTAAGTAAATTGCCCTTTATTGTGACCGAACCTCTTTTGCAGCAATTGCCCAACACCCTAACTATTTTAGTCTAGAACACTCTATTTCTGCACAAAAACCTCCTAGAAAGAAAGAAAGAAAATACATTTATTTGCGGCAAACATTACGCTCAGAAAGGAAAAATATACAAAAATAAAAAGTTGGGGAAAATATGCGTCACATTGACGCAAAACGGCCATCGCTCAGCTTAATGCTGCGACCCTATGCGAGACAGAGCCCCAGCGCTGGTTCTCAGCGACAGCCGGCGTTGACGTCATGACGTCAATCAGTACAGCACATAATAATTATTATCAATAAAAAAATAAGAAATTAAAAAAAAATACATTATTACTTATTACAAATTTTTTATAAAAATATTTTATGTATTTATGATGGAAAAATTCCGTTCCGTCAGCGACTCACGCGCCACAGGGTTAATGCAATCAGTTCCCAGTCCTCAGTTTCCGGACTGCATGGTTTAATTGAAAGTCACATCTTCAACAAAAGACCAACATCTCCTCACGTGTAAGCAAACGCCCAGAGGACATAACAATGCAAATTACTAAAGAGGTTACTGGTCCACAACAGTAACCTACTTCCAAGGACACTCAAATTCTATCCCGAAAAAAAGAAACAAAATTTTCTGAACCTCCCCAAAAAGCACTGGCCAGAATTTCCGTCAAAAATATTTGAATTAGGAAATGTTATAGAAAAAATATAAAAAAGGATTTAAACCAAAGAGGTTTTACTTACGTGTTAGGTTGAACGTGTGCAGATTGCCACTGTAGTGTCCCAAGCGTTGGTCCCCCTCAATTGTCAGCAGGATATGCCTCATTTGCACTGACGATTCAACTGTTGTGAACCTCTTACACTCTATTGCTAATGTTATTTACGCGTCATATTGTACCGACAATTTGTTTTCAATGCTCCCATCACGCATTGTTCGTGAGGATGAGTTATGGGGAAGAAGAATGCGGGAAGGACGGGAAGACATCTTGGATTGTGCTAATTTGGTACGTATGTATGCAGTAGGTCCTACCACCCATCCAATTGATGGTAGCTAGGAATGAAAAAGGTATAATATTGTTTTCCTATATATACTTAGACTTGACGTAACTTCTCTCCTAGGCTGTGATTCACACGATCCTCAAGAAATTCGTGGACGATCTCATAGTTCCTCAATTTATTGTCTGTGGTGCAACGTTGGCAAAATCCAATTATACTCTGGATTTTTCCGTGTTATATGTAACATGGAAAAATTGTTTTCCATTTCCTTTCCTTTCCATTCTTGTCCATTTCCTTTCTTAAGGCTTAGGCCTTCACACTGTATACAAAAAGCAGCGTTGCAATATCGCAATCTTTATGTAGGTAAGCCATGTTCAGTAGAGGGCATTTCTGTACCTATAAATATTAAAGACAAGAGCAAAACATATCTATATAGCTGGAGGTGATGCTGTCAAAATATTATTAGTACATGTACCAGATGTACCTAGACCTCATAACCGAATTACGGCCGAATGCCGAAGTTCGGTTCAAAGCAAAGTTCAGTTAAACCAGTGTTCAGTGAATTTCAGCCCATCCCTAATAAAAAGAGAAAGTAAAAATAATTATTTTGTTGGACAAATGGTTCGACGATAGTAAACAATAATTTATCGTAAATTGCATGTAAAGTCGTTTTTGATTGCAATTTAATTTGATGCGGTTTTAATGAACGTTAATGATTTTACGTGAAGCTAATAAAATTATGGAAACGCTTCGTTACATTAAGATTTATAACGGAAGGTCCAACATAGTTGGGAAGGTTCTGGGAATTATTGAGTTACTCGTAAATCGGAAAAAATCCTAGGTGATACTTCCGCTTTCTAATTCTAATACTTCTAGACAAGCATATATCTACACGTTCAGTCGTGAGCACTAACTATACCTATTAGAAATGCGAAAGTCATTTGGTTTGTTTGTAACGCTGTCACGCTAAAACGGCTGAACAGATTTGGATGAAATTGAGCACATGGGTAGAAATCCCACGCAGAGAAATCGCACGTGTGAGGGCATGAAATCCTGTTTGAATGTCTGTCTCAAGTTGATGTTCGAATCATTTCATATAGCAACTTCATTATATTACTGAATCATATAGATAGATCTATTCTGAGCAGATAATAACGGTGAGATAGATGGCTAAACGCGAGCCTAAAAACGTAACCACACGCTTGCCTATTCAAACACAATGACAATAGCATTAAATTACTACGATGAAATCCACTTTAGATTGCTAGAGTGACAAGTGACGCATTCGTGACATACGATCAGTTATCAAAGTAATTTTCTAATTAAAATCTCAACGAAACGAGTCGACTCTCAGATTCATTGTACCATCAGCAAAAAATTTACATAGACGCCCTTTTTTTTTTTGATCGTGTGAAATCCTCAAATTACTTCTCCCGCTCTGGGCGGAGCGGGGCGTGTCAGACTTTTACTGACTAAATCCCAACCGTGTTTCTTCACTTGCCTGATGCCAAGGGTCCCGGTATCCCTTTCGGACTTTCCCGCAAACATAGTCTCCCCTAAGATTACAGTTTATTTGTACGTACGTCATCTAATAATACCTAGGTCAATCAATCTGCCTAGCCTTTTCCAAACTATGTTGGGGTCGGCTTCCCGTCTTACCGGATACAGCTGAATACCGGTATTATACATGGAGCGACCGCCTATCTGACCGCCACAACCCAGTAACTGGGTAATACGATTCCCTTGGTAAACTGGTTGTCAGACTTTCGGGCTTCGGACGACGCGTAACGACTGTCATAGATCCACGAATGACAGCCGGGACCAACGGCTTAACGTACTTTCCGAGGAATGGAGGAGTCTCTGTATGTAAAGATGGTCATCCATCCACGGACGAACCCCGGCAAGCGTAGCTTACCTCGCTTAACCAGATAGATCGACCCGTGCGGCTGTTATTACTTAGCCAAGAGCTCCTAAATACCTATGTCTATTTTCAAGAGCAAAAATAAACCTGATCGTTTGTGGTAGTCTTTAGGGGAGGCCTATGTCCAGCACTGGGCGTCTTTCGGCTCGAGATCACCAGTGTCGTCATAATTATGTTCCTAATTTAAATTGAAGAGTCAACCATTGAGACATTTTCTAAAAAACTATTAAACCATTTTTATTTGCCGACCGTACCAGTAAATATGTATGTACCTATGAGAGATGTGTGTTCCCATTGAACTTGACCTGCACTACAATAGTACATACATATGTAATTGATTTTGCATTTCCCGGTATTTATGTATATGTAAACAAAAAACATATAGGTATATAAATAAAAAGATTGATTTTCCTCATTAATGCGCGTTGAAAATGCTTATGAAGACACGTCTTTGATTCATTATTGACAGGATAACAATAAATTCTTCTTCTTTTAATCAATACGCACATGAATCCGGAAAGACAGAGGTGCGTCACTTGGGTTCGAAGTCGAGACCTATGACTTGGCAGTCTGACAGTCACACCACTAGGCTTTTACGGCTCTCCTCCGCTCAACAGGATAACAATAATGATCTCACACAGGCTATACCTACCTACTGGCGGCACGAACTATCCAAGAAAAGAAAACTTACTTCGTGGGGGAAAGAGATGGAGCTATACGTCCTGTAGAGCTTCATCTCTTTCCGACACTGAAGTAATATTAAAATAATACTGCTACAACCGGTGGTGGTAGGCCCTCAGTTATCGTCAAGTTTGACTTCCTACCTACCGACTAATGTAAAAAACGATACAAATAAAAACACTTTTCTCGACCTAGGAAACGAACCCAGTACCAACACAGCAGTCGCACATGTGGTAACTAGACTGACGAGCAGTCCCTACATAGTCACTACTTGTACCTTGTACTCATATGTATATTTTCAACATGAATGATGTTACCAATATATTGTAACAATATTCTGATTTAAAAGAGTGTCCGTGGAGTTTCTTGCCTGTTCTTCTCCATAGGAACCTACTACGCTTTGGAATGGGCAACTAGCTTCATCTTTCTGACTGATCGACCCCTTGACAATTCAACAGTGCCTGTAATAGGTTTACTCGTATTTGAAATAAATGCTTTGTGTTCGAGTGTATTAATTAAAATTCATCTACTTTAGCAGACGAGGCACAAGGCGGGGTCACATACCAAGGAGATCGGTAGTTCAGCTAATATATTCATATAGCTTTGCAATTGTTCAAAGAAGGCGAACATTGGCATTAGACCAAGCATACTAAATCATCCGTGACTAATTATGCTTCAATGTTCATCCCATATTGAAACACTCGCAAGGCTTTGACAGCTCAATGAAAGGTCTTATGTAGGAGACTACAGTAAAGGCTGAATTCACAAATGCCACTAATTTTTTACCATTTTGTATCATTCTGTCACATAACATCACGACTCACTGCTGACGTGTAAATCCAAACCACTGTAACTCGAGTTACAGTGGTTTGGTTACATTTGGTTATTTCGAGGCAGATACTTTTTTTTTTTTTTCATTTTATTGTGTGTAGAAGGAGATATAAGCACATACTGAACACTGTACTCGCACATACTAAAACATAATAAAATCCAAAAAAAATAATTAAAAGCCCTTTTCTCGTAATAGGTATGTCTGAGTTACAGTGTTTTGGATTCACACGTCAATGTATTACCTGTGATGCTTGTCACTTAAGGACTCTTAAAAAAAAATACAAGGGGTTATATTATAGGCCACGGACTAGTAAAATAAAGGTAGTGAGCTCGATCCCAGCCTGCTGCGAAATTAAATAAAATAAAATGAAATTGTTTATTCTGTAAATAAGATATCGGAATTACTTTTACACGTCATTATTAAAAATAAGATTGACGTTTCCTATCTGTCTACTCTGAGAAGAAAGGCCGAAACAATATCAGAGGTTGCAGTCTCTTTTAAAGTCTAAATCTTGGTCAGGCTTTATGAGGACCATGTAGATTTGAGTAGACCTGACTAGTCAGTGCAAGAATTTGTCAGTAATAGTGGAGCTCAACTCAGAACACAAGGAGCATTGTCAATGCAATCCATATCTTCGATGACTTACGCTGTCACTCAAGATAAAATCACAGATTCAAATACAGCATAATCAAATTATTATAGCGACTAGCTGCGCCCCGCGGTTTTATCCGCGTAAGTCTCGATCCCGTGGGAATTTCGGGATTAAAAGTATCCTATGTCCTATCATGGTCATCTAGGTCATGTTCTGCCCCTGTCAGGGCCGCAGCTACCGTACAACTCGATTCCTATCGGCTTCCCTTCTGGAATTCGAAACAAAACCACTCTATCGTCATTGAAAAATGACACAGTCAGTAGTGTTTAAAATGCCTTTTAAGTAATCACACTATAGGTATTTAATACACCATATAATTAAAACTATACAAAACGCCTACATTCAATGTTTTGTCTTTGTTGTCTCCCAACAGCAAAAAAAAATTCTCTAAAATAACTCGGCGGCGCGGCTGGCTTATCGCTCCTTCAAAAATCAAGGCGTCATGACGTCACTTCGGTCACGTGACACCCCGGTTTTATACGCTTCGAGCAAGCCGGTCAAATACAAGTTATTGTACCTAAAGCGATCGCGTGAACGAGATGCCGCGATATCGGTTCGGTAGTTTTCGTTGAATTTCGTAATGCGTTCGGCTCGGAGTTCGGACAGGACGCTATTGTGTGGTTGCTGTTTGACGTAATCGCATTATAATTTGTTTACACTTGCAGTTAATTTGCATTTTGTTCGTATTATTTATTGAATACATTAGTTTATCAGTTCGAGAATCGTAGTAGTAGTATTAGTTTGTTGGTATAAAACAGTGATTAAAGTGTTTTGACTTTAGTGAAAGTGTACGTTGTAATTATGTATTTGGGGTAAGTAGGTAGATAGTTAATAAGTTGAAATTTCTTAATAGATTTGAAAAGTTATTAGTACTATCAGTAGGATTAGGATGGCGGCAATAATTCGTCAAGGACTTTCTAATTAACTACAATGTCTTTTGGCCCGCGTGCGGCCCGTCTGGTAGCTTAGTGGTAGCCTATACATTGTTGTTTAGGATTATTTTCTTTGTGAGGAAACATGCTTTCCAAGGTTAAGTTTTGAAATTAAGAAACACAATTACGTTAGGCCGTGCTCGCTCAGATATAAGTATAAATTACAAACGACGTGATAGTTTTTTCAAACATTCTAATGTTTCCCTTTACGATACTGGCAGTTGTAAATAAAATAAAATGTATTGTTTCCCTTGTTTACTTTTCTCAGATTCTAGTAGTTTATGTAATAAAGGGGTTTTTACATTCATAATCTGACGATTTTTCGCTAATTCGTTTGAAGCTCTACACCCGCGCGGCCAATTCCCTCTAGTGGCCGTGAGCGAAAACTCTGAATTGTAAAATGCCACTCCCTAAAAATTTCTCGTTAAACGCGCCCTCTGTTTAATTATTTGTGAATTTTTTGAATGGAGATATCTCGTTCTTGTACTGACAAAATGCATTGCTTTTCTGATATTTTCGTTAGATGGCGTTGCGCTATTAGGAGCGTAATCACTTGTTGAACTGTGTGAGTGTGCGTGGTTTGTGAAAGCGGGCTTTTTGAATGTGGGTTTATAAATAAGTTTGAGAAAAGTAAATCAAAATAGGAATTTAATGAAACGGTTTATTGATACCGTTCTTTTGTTAGGTAAACAAACAAGAAGTAGGTTTTCGCGGCCACAAGGAAGGTCCGAAGTGACATCATAACAAGTATTATTAACCGACTTCTTCAAAAAGGAGGAGGTTTTCAATTCGTCAGTATAGTTTTTTTTTTTTTTTTTTTTTTTTTTTTTTTTTTTTTTTTTTTTTTTCTTTTTTTTTTGCTCCGGGTTCCCACCCCCGAAAAATCACCCTTCGCCACTGGCCCCTGTGCCAAATTTCATCAAAATCCGTTCAGCCGTTTTAGCGTAAAAGCATAACAAACAAACTCACTTTCGCATATACATATAATATTAGTCAGGATTATCCAATAGGATTTGTTGATAGGTTTTCATAACCGTTTTTCATGTAATTTATTTGTTAAGTTATGTACGTATCTAGTAGGTTTTATTTAATCACACTTCAGTCTGTAATTCTTGAGCTGAGTCTTTCCTACTTAATTTGCTACCAAGGGCAGACGCGCAATTTTTATCACATTAGCCGCTAAGTACTGATAACGGCTGAAATTTCATACTAACGATCACCTTTGAGGAAGCAGCATCCTTCCTTATTGAAGGTATACATAATACATTGTTATTAGCTTCAAGTAGGCTCTTATTAGCATCATCTTTGAATCCCTACATGTTCCATACTTCTTAACATAATCGCAGTATAAGTGAGTGAGTGAGTGTGTAAGAAAGCAGTAGGCTGCTCTCTGTTCTTAACGTAAACCCTCAATAATCTGATTAAGTAAGTAACAGAGGGCCTAGGACAAGTGGCAATCGCTTTCAAGCGTTTGGTATTTCTACAACGACATTCAGCAGGATCGACTTATGATGTACGGGTAGCTTATGTCAGTCCCATATTATATTTATTTGACTTTTCCATCATCACAAGCATTGATAGAATATCATAATCATAATTTGGAATGATATGGCTAATCTATTGCCCCAATATTTTCGCAAAAGTCTGCTTAGTAATGGCGTAATAAATGTTATTGAACTGTCAAAATGAAACAGATTGTAATTGATAGTCTGTTACACAAAGGGTGCATGTCCGTGCCCCAGCAGTAAGAACTAATGTTCGTTCACTGAAGTGACCTCATCTCTGTAAGATTGGGATTGGGTCGCAATCCACGATCGGGCCTTGGACACGATCGACGAATCCAAGGCCCGATTGGCCTATACAAAATCTTCTACGTTAATAGAATAGAATATAATTTTTCTTTATTAGAGTATCATGACTCAAAAATGGTTAGTAACACTTACAACTATGTTAGTAAGAACTCACAATTCACAAAACAAAACAATCAAATAGGATCACCGTTGTGGCAACCCATGTGAGATGGCACAACAGTGACCCACGAAAACACAGTCTAGGCGACTCGAAATCATGCATATGATACTGTTGGAGCTGCTCCACACCCTGCGCACCATGGAAGCGCACCTTTTGCTCATGGTTGCGTAGAAACAATCTACATGCGCATCCGCGAACATGCCCGACGCGCTACAGAAGCGGGGCAGCCCCACCAGCAACCTAAACGCGTTATTGAACTGAACGCGGAGAGCGTTGTACGATCTTTGCGTATAATTAGCCCACAGGCTGTTCGTGTATAAAGACTTACAGTAGGCTCGAAAGAGCGTTATCTTTACCGGAAGTGATCATCGTGCAAACCTGCGAGCCAGCATGTTCGCTCTAACCGACAACGCTCTCCGCTCCCGCTCAATGTCGTCATCGTCTTTGAGATTGGGGGTTAATATATGACCTATAGATACTTAAGGTCGCCTACACACTATACGAAATATGCAGCTGCAACTCTGCTGTGTGTACACTACGGTATAAATCTGCGAGACTGATGGACCCTTTTTAAAGGCCTTTAATTAATGCATTATCAACAGTTATTATCATCCCGCAAATTCCAAGTCGATCATAGTTTTCATAATTCGAGGTAGATATTTCATAACTAATACGTTCGAGAGCGGATCGATGGTTGAAAATGTTTGCGGGATCTATTTTTACCCGAAGCAACGGAGTGGGTTCTTTCTATTTTGGTTACGGATGCCAAACACAACAATCGATTCTTGAAAATCCATTGGAAAAAAAATAAGGGAAAGATTTGAGAAATGTAAATATCTCTAAGTACTTGCTTCTTTTTAGAAACTTTCGTCAACAACTCAAAACACGTAGGTAATTTTATTAATTAACTTGAAATGGGATAATTTTGAAAATATTAGGTTAAATTTTCATAACTTTTCTGACGAACCCTTTTCGTTTTTAATTAGATTTTGCTTCGTGGAATCTGGCTGGAGTCAAATATTTCAATTGAATTACGAGGTTTGAAAAATGAATTTTAAGATTACAAACAAAATACCTACCTACTCGTATACATAATAAATATATGTAGGTTCTGCTGGTTATTTATTTATATTACACATATACTTTACTAGCTTCCGCCCGCGGCTTCGTCCGCGCGGTATATCGATGAAAAGCAGCCTATGTACTTCCCCAGGGTGCCATCTATCTCCTTGCCTTTTGTCGAATTCCGTTCAGTGATTTTGGCGTGAAAAGGTAACATACAGACAGACAGAGTTACTTTCGAATTTATGGATACTCAATACTCAATTTTTTATTGCATTCCATATGTTACATAGATGGTATAATAAGTAAAAGATCAATATGGACCCTGTCGGGCACAGCAAAATTAGGAGAGAGGAAGAGGGCTAAGCAGATTTTATTGTTAGATGTGTTTAATTATGTAAGTAAGTAATATATTATTAGGTTAGTGTAAATAGGTATAGTATATTAGTTATTTTAATTTTTACCCGACTACGGCGAAGAAAAAAGGAGGGTTATGATTTTGACCAGTATGTATGTATGTATGTTCATCTGTTCCCTCCTATCTTCCAAACCACTTATCACAATTTGACAAATGAGGTATCGTTAGAAGCGTCTTGATTGTCCGCTGGTTATAGGCTATGTGAAATCACATTAAATTAAAAATGGCGCCCTCTAGAGGACATAAAGTGAGGAACTTAAAAAAAAATGGTTTAGTCGTACCATGTTGGGTATCAAATGAAAGGGCTTAATGAGCACATTTCAAAAATATATATACAGGGTGTTAGGGTGAACACCGTTATCCTTGCAACCAGTGGTTTGGTTTCATTTATAGAACGTAAAATCAATGGAAAATAACAACTTTTTTCTTCTTTTTTTTTAATCTACATTTTACCACTAAAGACGCACGCCCTAGCACATAGGGCAACGAACTTGCGTCTCAACATGGGCGGGGGGTGCGGGATGTGACCTGACCGACCGCGAGCACGACCTCTCCCTCAGTCAGTCAGCTGTTTCGCTAGAGAGCACGGCGTCGGATAGAAACTTTTTAAAATATTTTAATGAAAATTACGTTTTTTTTTTTTGTGTTCGGTCATTTATTTTTATATTTAAGTCAACTACCCATGGTTTGAATGACAAGAGTGTTTACCCTTACAGCCTGTATTATAACTCCAAAAGATTTTTTTTTTAAATCAAGTAATAAAAACTAAAACCCAACTACGACTTAAAAGGTATAAACAAGACACCACAGACAGACAAATTAAAAATCCGGAGTCACACGTAATCTGTTCGATTAAAATTTATGCCCTAACACGTGTGACTCCGGATTTTTAATTTGTCTGTCTGTGGTGTCTTGTTTATTAGAAAAGGAATAAAATTGATGTTGGTTTTTCTAGGACCATAGACAGGTATATCTTGCGGTGGGGAATACCAAAAAAAAGATAATCAGAATAAGGCTTCATCGGAGATGAACCGCAACCATGTTTCTTTTTTATGTTATTTCCTTATCGTTCTGAGAAAGTATCGTAACGATGACGAATACCTTTTCGGCTAAAACCAATTAGTGACGACGTTGCCGGTAACAGGTTTTTTTTTTCCGTCTGTGAGAGTAAAAACTCCGTTGCCTATGCACATATTCTTTATATGAATCATACTTCCGGCTTTCTGGTTTGTTGCCTTTGCCCCAGTTGGTCTTCCTCTTGTAAGGAGTTGCACCACAGATTAAGTAACACTTCTAAGACCATGTTCTGCTTCATCCTTTTTTAAATTAGATTTTAACAACTCGATTCCGGGGGAGCAATTGCTGTATAATTTCTTTGATCAAAAAGGGTTTTCTGCCATTAAAATTGATCTGTCATTGAAAGCCACTGTTATAATTTGTAATAGTTAATACTGAGTACACACGGCTACACATCAAGCTATACATTTCTAGTTTATGCTGATCTCGCATTGTATAGGATTTCCGTTCAATGCGAGGTCAGCTTATACTGGAAATGTATAGCTTGATGTGTAGCCGTGTGTACATACAGAACATAGATCTAGACATTTTAAGAACGCATGGTGACATTCCAGTTCATGCATTCTGACCTTGATGCCCTAATGACCTTATATGCCCAAGTAATCAATGAGGTTTAATCAGGACCAGTGACTCAAGGTACACAACCTACTTTCTGATTATTCGTTTCCTCATAACTGTTTATCGCGATTAATCTCGAGACATACAGTCATTCGCACGTCTTTGGTGACCTTATGAAACTGTATGTCTTTATTTCGGTGCGGTAAGGGCGGTTTTCGTGGTGTTGCACTGATGTGAGGTTGACTGTACAGTGCGTATGCGTCTGCGTGGGTCCCAATGTATGGAACCTACGCTTTGTCTAACTACTAATTTGTTAAGTGACCCAGGTAGGCTGACGATGATTTGTGTCATAATGATTAGAAGAAGTAGGTAGGTAGATATTTTTTTTGTTTCTGGATAAATGGGCATCTTTTCAAGATTGCCTGGAAGAGATTGTAGAAAGCTATAAGGCCGCCCATTGTATGTTTTGTAGTGCTTTGCTTGTTTTATTGTACAATCCATACTATATCATAAATAATAAATTGCCAAATGACCTTAGAGAAGTAGGCAAAACGAATGTCTTAATAAACTGAAAAAAAAAAAATTGGAAACCAAGTCATACTACTCAGTAAAGGAGTTTTTGGATGATAAATCGATTTCAAAATAAAATTATTTTCTCTCATAAACACCAAACATTATGAAATATATATAATATGGAATATTGAAAATCAAATATAAATTTGTAAATATGAATACATAAATAACAACATAATTTTTTAATAATGAAAATACTTCTACTTAATAATTTCATAATAATTACCTAGATTATTCTTATTCAATACATATTAAAAAAAAACAAGTAATAAAAACTAAAACCCAAAAACGACTTAAAAGGTATAAAGACTTTTCTAAAACCGCAAATATTCTACCTGAATTATATTATGCTAAGTAGATTTTCCTACGTCTTCGGTAGACAAAACTACGGCACAAGGTCAACGGTAGCTACTTCTGAGCATTCATTGGCCAGTTTAAAAGAACTCGCGATTCACTACATACAAGTTTATATTGATACAGCTGTAGTTTTAAACACAGGTGTGCTAGGGATCAAAATAAAATGGTCTCTGAATACGTAAATTACACTCACGTAGAATGGTTCATATCGCCATAGATTGGAGTCGTGCACGCTCGCTGTTCGGTTTATTTGAATTTCGAATTATGTTTTGTTTTTAATTTCAACAAAAAATTTTGTGTTTATTACTTTTTTTATTGGATTTGGAAGTGACAGTGTTTTTTTTTTGGATCTTCACATTGGACTGTGACGGTAGGTTTTATTCCTTTCATTTTTTAATTACAAAAATGTTTCTGGTCGATTTTAGTAATTTATAAGTTACAAAATTGAAAGCATTATGGAATATTATTGTTTACATCATTATTACCGTGTATTGTATGATTATTACAATGTCCTCTTTGTATTCAATGAATCAGTTACTGTTCGATCATGAAACAATTGCCAGCTAACAACAGTTAGAGAAATAGTATTAAATTATTTTACGAATAAATGAATAATGTTATTATGTCATTGACTTGGCCACTTGACTGTTTAAATCGGTTTCATTTAGTTTTACTAAGAAATTTGTGAGTTCCAAATAAATATTTTGAAAAAAGTGGTTCAAAATTTCGATATTTTTAAAATGTTGTTTCGTGTTGTGTGTGTGTGTGTGTGTGTGATACCTAGTAAAAGTTTTGTACATAATATCGACTAAAAATAAATTAACAAGCTATCGTAAAAAAACCTCATTCGTGAAATAAAGGTGGGTATGATTTTCTTAACCGACAGTTCTACCCTGCATTATAATCATTTGTTTTGTGCAATTGTTCATTTAATTTGCAGCTGAACGGACGTATTTTTATTTAAGTACTTTTATGAATTGTAAGGTATGTTTATCTACCTCATGTGTTGTTAAATCACTCTTTTCTTTTCTTTATTATATTAACTTTCCTATTAATATCACTGTCATTGGACTGAACTTGCACCCTAATTGCGTAACACACTTTCATTTACAATCTGAATGATTTTGAACGATATTGCTAATCCATTTCTTCTTAATAATATGTTCGAAAAATTTGTCTGCTCAACAACGTAAAACGCAATGAATTTTGTTCAACTGTCAAAATAAAAGCCATTGCCACTGCAAGTGTGTTACGCAATTACCCCGCAGCTTAATCTCTATAAAGCTCGTCATCATTCTTCTTTTGTCTTCGGCGTAGCATGACTTTTTTTCCATACATCAATTTTTGTGCGCCGCCATCAGACCTAGTCAAAGTATGCTGAAAATCAGCACTAATTGAAAGTATTTTTTTTTAATGTGTTTCAAATCACATGCAACTTTGATCACAGGCCTACCTAATACAATAGTGTAAAGATTAGACTTACAATTATTATTACTAGCGACCCGCTCCTGCTTTGCATGGTTTTTTACACAAAACATCGAGACATCTTAGTTATATGTAACGTTAATAACGTATTTTATACACAGCAACCTTCCGAAATAAATTCTCTAAACGACGGTAAAAACCACATCACAATCTTTTACCTGGTTTAGAAGAACAACGCGGACATACAGACAAACACGAACATAAGATAGTCCCCCAACAACCCCGCCCGTCACCACTTCTAAGTGAAGCAGATTTTTTAGATTTTAAAATACAGTCTTTTCAATTTTCAGCATACTTACATAAACAAAACCCATAACTTGAATATTGTGTCGAAACAGACAGACCTTATCAAAAAACTGTCCCAAATTACTCAATACATTTTCAACGAAAGATAATTAAGAATTTGCAGTTGCATCCGGTAAGCCTGAAAGCTGACCCCAACATAAGTAGTTGAGAAAAATAATGAAAAAATTTCATAGGTACATCTTATGGATGTTCTGCCATACTCCCTACCCACATACTTCTCGGCCATCTGGTTCAATTAGCTATTCAATTAATCTATTCGCAGCACCATGCAATCATCACTATATTTACCAAACAAATACTGGAAACGAAGCATAGTTTAGCATTTTTTACGCCTGTATTGGAAAAGTAGTACACAGACAATTTTTTGTGTGTAAAACATGGACCGACAAACTTCTGTACGGCCCTTTTACCTATTAGATAGTTCTATTCGTTCAAAGATTTAGGGTTAATGCTATACAGGGCGGCTACTGGTTCTTGTAAACTAAATGAATGTAACTGAATGTCAGTTGTATGTCCTTACGGCAATGTCAGCTTTTCATTTTTCTGAACAAAATTTCACATCAAATGTTAAAATTCATGGTCTTCCTTTTATTTGTGACACTATGTTATTTAGCAAAAAATAATCCTTATGATGAAGCCTTTCGATCGGTATGATAAAGCTACAGGATGATAATTTTTCTCATGTAACGGGTTCGATTCCCGGTTCAACCAAGTAATTATTTAAATATCTATGAATGCAGTTTAAATTGTTTTTTTAAATTCAAATAATGTCTTCTTTCAGTAAAACGTTCCATCTACAATATTCAAGGTACTTTCCCTCCATGTGGCATATCCGTGGGACGCCCTGTATACTTTAAAATACTTAACGAAATATTAACATTCTAGGAAATATTAATATTCATCTTTTAGGTAATTTGTGAACGTATAGACTTGGAACTTTTTATAAACAGGGCACTGAAAGTTGGTGGTAGATACTGGCGCCATGTTGGCTGGCTCCCTGCTGTTAATAGTAGTACTTAGGTAATCACTCAGTAGCCATAGATTTTATTGTTGTTTTGGTAAAGTTGTAACCGCACTCAATGAAACATGAGGTAAAATTATAATTATAGGGAAATAACACTGCTTACAGAAGGAAAATCGTCTAAAAATAATAATGAATGTCTTTGTTAATTGTTATCAATCCATTTTACAATAGGCACATAGGTCGACCACCACATACCATATACTACTTCCATAGGATTTATTCTATTCTAATACCAAAAACTAATACCACTGGTATTTGTTAAAACTCATATTTATTTTCTATTCCCAACGAATACCACTCTGATATAATTATGTTATGATAATAATTAAAAGTTTTTATATAATAATTCTAAAAATGTTATTATTTTGTAATACTAGCTGCACCTCGGGGTTTCACCCGCATATATCTTGATCCCATGGGAAAATCGGTATAAAAAGTAGGTATCCTATGTCCTATTCCAGGTCATGGTCTACCCAAGTGCCAAATCCGTTCAGCCGTTTTACAAACAAACCCACTTTCGCATTTATAATCTTATACGCAATAAAGTACAGTAACTGACGTTAAAGTAACCTAAATGTGGAACCCTCAATCTGCCTAGCCTTTTCCCAAATATGTAGGAGTCGGCTTCCAATCTAACTAGATGCAGCTGAATACCAGTAGTTTACATGGAGCTACTACTGCCTATGTGACCTCCACAACCCAATAACTGGGTAATACGATACCCCTTGGTAAGACTGGTTGTCAGACTTTCGAGCTTCTGACGACCCGTAACAACTGTGAAATATCCACGAATGTCAGTCGGGATCAACGGCTTCACGTGCTTTCCGAGGCACGGAGGAGTCTCGGTAGGTAAAGATGCTGATTTCAGCAAGGATACTACTTGAAGGTCGAGGACCAATCATGAAGGAAAATAAGCCGCGTAGGTGCATGCTGCATCCCGCCAACTGTAGAATAAGGGAAATGAATTATTGTCCTTAAGTAGGTGATATCACTACATGAGCTACTGTAATTTTACAACGTGCTATGCGCAATGTTTCAAGTGATAATAATTGCCTGTTTGACGCGCCTGTTTTTTTTCCGGGAAACTAGAGGAAGTCGTCAAAATTGTACAAGAGCGATAAAGGATAATGGAAGATTGATATAACTCATGATTAATGTTTTCATATAAGAATTGAAAATTTCGTAAGGCAGTACACTGAGCAGAAATTAAAACAAGATGGCCACCACGCAATTGAAAGATACGAACATCAAAAAGTAAAAATATACCTTACTAGCTTCCGCCCGCGGCTTCGCCCGCGTTGTATGTCGATAAAAAGTAGCCTATATCCTTTCTCAGGCTCTAGACTATATGTGTACCAAATTTCATTTAAACACTTTTTAAACATGAAATTTCTGTATGGAGTTTGACATAAAAGCTCCTGGCTAAGTAATAACAGCCGCTCGGGTTGATCCATCAGGTTAAGCTACGCTTGCCGGGGTTGGTCCGTGGATGGGTGACCATTTTCACATATCGAGACTCCTCCGTGCCTCGGAAAGCACGTTAAGCCGTTGGTCCCGGCTGTCATTTGTGGATCTTTGACAGTCGTTACGAGTCGTCAGAAGCACGAAAGTCTGACAACCAGTCTAACCAAGGGGTATCGTATTACCCAGTTACTGGGTAATGGAGGTCAGATAGGCAGTCGCTCCATGTAAAATACTGGTATTCAGCTGCATCCGGTTAGACTGGAAGCCGACCCCAACATAGTTGGGAAAAGGCTAGGCAGATGATGATGAGTTTGACATAAAACCAAAGATATGTATTTACAGCATAAAACTGACGCTAAAATCGCGTTGAACAAGTGTCTAAGTTTTTGTGGTAAGGCCCATAATCTTATAATGTAATCTATGGGCGTGTCACCTTAATTGTAATTTCTTGTTTATGTTAATTTTGTACCCCATATTATATCAATTGACAAAACATAGTGCACATATTTTAGACGGTATACTATCTTGTTACCTTACATTATGTAAATTATTGATTGATTGAATCTGTTTATCTGCCAAGAAAACATGTTTTTTCGATGCTAGATTGCTTTAATAACAATCCTCTACCAACAGTTCTATACGTCCCTTTCCTTACATTTTAAGATCCCACAGTCCCTCTTAACTTCTAGGAAGGGATAGGAAGATATATTTCCCACACTTATTCGTTCCTCTTGACAACGAAATTGATCAATTTCGATGCGGGTTCTCAAACAGTTTAGTGTTAGGAATTCATTGTTTAATGCTTGGGCAGTTTCCATTGGTACTATCGGAGAAATAGGTGTTTGTGGCATGCAAAGAACTGGAAAATAATCATTCCTTAGGTATCTATTACGCGTATGTATATTCATTAGTTTAGTTAGAGCCTAAGCCTATACCTTCCTATCTTCATTATCTTAGCAAGTCAGTTGCACACTTGCAACCATAAAGGTACCTATAGCTGGACTTAAATCTGTAGTAGCTAGCTTCATAATCAGCCTGTAATGCTGGGACTCAGGGCTCCTCTCGGTGAGAGGGAGTGGGCCGTAATCTACCACGCGGGCCCAGTGCGGGTTGGTGGATGTCACGTATCTTCGAATTTTTGGTTTTAAGACATGCCGGTTTCCTCACGATTTAATCGTACATTTCAACCAGTTTTCCAAAGATATCTTACTTTATTTAATAGGTAATCTAACAACGGAATTTTGATAGCATTTTTACATCTACTGTTGACGAAACCACTCTTTAATACCAAAAAAACTTCAAATATTATAAATTCTCTTCCAAAGTCTGCTCATAAGATATCACTGGAATGAATCATAATATCTTATTTTTTTATAACAAAGTCGCCACAGTGCGTTATTATCGGAGTGCCCGTATGCACATTGGACACAGCGAAGCATTGGACACAGCCCCTACGGTATCGATCGATGGCTGTTCTGCTTATTAAATCGTGATGGTTGAAATCTTTGGATTCGTTGTAGTGTTAATTTCAAGATCAAGCAATTTTTTATCAAAATCAATGAGAGAAATAGACCGTACTTGACAAAAACAAGGAATGCCTGGAACTTTTAGCCCGACAGGGTCCACGATTGTTCATACGCAAATGTTTACCACCTAAGCAAATACATTGTGGAATGCAATAAAGAATTGAGATTGAAATTGAACTTTAAATTTTTATAGCCTTATCGAACCTATCGTTTTCTTAAAATCTTTAAAAAAAATTGCTCTCGCAAGACGAACCACTAAACTAGGTGCCTACTTAAAGGAAAACTCTCCGTTTTAATAGTTAATTACAACCACGTTCAGGAGCTGACACTGACAGCTTTTAAACGCGGTTGAAATATGCTGATCGGCTGATCGTGTTCAGTTTCGTTGGTGAAATCAGCTCTTCGAATTTTCCTTATCAGTATAGCAGGAACCACCGACACACATAAATCTCCGCAATCAAGACTAATACAATTCTTTTCCGGATAACAAACGTCAAACATACAAAAACCACAGAATATGATGCTAACTGAAACTACAAATATTTAAAATAAAATATTGCGTTCAAATAAATCATAAAAGCCAATAACTACGTGAAGTTAGTTTTCGATTAACGTACTGGCTCTCGTATTGAGCATGTTATGTTTAACATCACATTATTTATGGGTTTCAACTACGTTTTAAAATAAACTATGTTTTATGAATAACTTATCATCAGGCCCACTTTTCCCGAAAGGGTAGACAGATGAATAATAAAAAAATAACTGGCATGAGGCTCTCGCTGTGCGAGGGCCTGATTTAAAAAAAAGTAGGTATTTCGCGATATTTTTCGCATCGTGAGGAGGTTCCTGTAACCACCGATAGCTTGGTATATTTTTTAATATTTTTAATTGTATATTTTATCTTTTTTTTTTAAATTTCCAAATGTACCTATACATTATGGAAGAACATGGATAAACGATACAGTAATAATACATCCCTTTCGGGTACGGTGACTGTTTCTGTTTCTAACGACTGTGTGGCTCTCTTGTGTGGCAGCATGTTTACCTATAAACAGTGCAGAATATTATGCCATTTATGTTATGGCGCCCACGATACTAATAAATTCCTAATGTAAAAACCCAATGACAGTTTTTTGGACCCGAATATCTAAGCCAAAACCGCTCAGGAATCGCAGATGCGACCTCTACACCAAGAAGGGAATAAACTATGTTGTTTTATATAGTTGTAGCCCAGTCTAGAATTGTGCCCGGTTGATGAAAATAAGCTTGCCCGCTATTACATGGGACTTAAACATAAGTGGCGAAGTGTGGGAGTACCTAGAGCTCTGCCTATCTTATGTGTATTTGATTGAATAAAATAAATAATTCGTTTCTTAAGTGAAACTTGCCGGTACCTACTTTCTTGACCTTCTGAGTTAGGTTACTGACAGATTTCTAATTGTTACGGAACATCAACTGACTTGTTTATTTGACTCAGAAGCATTTCAAAACTGACCATAATACGGAACCAATTCGATAAGTATCACAGTGTGCCAATTTGGCATGCAATTCTAACAGTAGATACAGTACGTGGGGACACGCAAGATAATAAACAGCTAA
Organism: Lithophane semibrunnea; assembly: GCA_947363905.1. Taxonomy (NCBI): domain Eukaryota; kingdom Metazoa; phylum Arthropoda; class Insecta; order Lepidoptera; family Noctuidae; genus Lithophane; species Lithophane semibrunnea. The sequence continues at coordinate 2,611,856 of OX376194.1, read as the reverse complement.
AATTATAACGGGAAATTTTATATTACGGGTATTAGGCACTTGTGCATTGTCCAGGAATCTATCAGTCATGCTAACGTGCCCTAAAGCACACCCAAAGTGTAGATGGGAAAGAACGGTTGAGAAACTCTCTAAACAAACTGTATGAGCCAATCTACGGTATTCTGTAAAAATCTTACCGTGAATACTAAGATGAACCTAAAAACTATAAAAACAGAAAACAAAGCTAACGCCTCAACTCAGCATGTCTGATGACAACACGAGGATACCAACGTTGATTTGAGTTTTTATATAATTGGATTTTTGTATCTGAAATTTCTCAGTAGCGGCCGTTAGTTAGTAGTTGATGGCTACAGGCTCGCCCCCACATGGGACTTGAACATAACAGACAAAATGTGGGTGTAATATTATAGTTACCAATACCTCTGCCCTGCCCTGAACCTTTCACAGAAACAACGCGTGATGTTATGATTATATAACTGGCTGAACACAAAATCTCATATAATTGATGTAGCTGCGCGAATTGTCAAAGTAAACCGAGTGAAATGGATTGCTATGGTGCCTGTAGACAATGCCAACACAAATTTCTTTGAATTTAACGAGTTGCTCGTATTATTGTTCGCATTACTGGGATATCACAAGGTCATTTTTGCAGTAACTGATACTTGATACAGTGATTGTTTACAATAATGGTCGTCCTACATTGTCGCGTAGAATTTAAATTTTATACCAACACCTGTAAAATTAGATATTATATTAGTTACTTAGAAGTAGGTACTAATTTTTGCGTGTCAAATGTTAGAATGTACCACCACCACCACCAGCACCAGCACCAGCATCACCTTTGTACGTTTTTTTATGTTCTTTATTATGTGTGTACAAAAATAGTTAAATAAATAAATAAACGTACCAAGAACCTAAAGTTATTAAAAACGCTCACCTGCTCATTTAGTGCAATCACTTTCAATCTAGAGTGGTTTACATGACTAAAGTATTGAATTTTCGCTGAGCATAATGTTGTGTTTAGGTTTTTGGACCACTATAAATAGGCCACCCTGTATAACAGAACGGATATGACCACGATGTGAGGTCCTCAAGTCGTCAACTCTCTATAAGCTGACTACTCGATTTTGAGGACTATTAAATTAATCCAGCAGTTTCCCATCTTCTCCATAATCCGTCCTCTTCTTCTTCTACTCCAATCCATTTTGTTGTTTATGCAGCAGCGTCATTAAATCTGCTACAACCTGTTTAAAAATAAAATGTTTTTATTTTTCACTTTTTAGTTATGGTAAAAACACCACACAAGTTCGAATACCACTACCTGATAAGTAAATAACAGTGACAGGAACTTATAACATCATCGATATAGGCGAAATGGGAAAAATACGAGTATTATTGAAGCTAACTCAAAAACTACGCAAGCAAAGTTAATAATAGGACAACCTCTGAAATAAAACCTACCAAACAAAAAAGAATCATCAAAATCTATTTTAATAGAACCTCTTAGCGGCAGCACCGTACACGTGAAGGAAAGGAAGTTAGTTTCACTAAAAAAAAAAGTTACATAATTGGTAACATTAGAATATGCTATAGAGATTATTAATTTATTAGTTAATAAGATGTAAGTACAAACATACCCAGTACAGTACGTCGTACCCCTTTTCGTAAAAGTATTTTGACCATAATTACATCCACCCTGTTTAGTTTAATTAGGTACTCACTGAAACGTCAATTTTCTACTAGCTTCAAATATATACTACAATGTGTTTCAGTGTTGTTTACTTTTATACAGCTTTTAGCACATTGTCTTCCCAATAACTGTCACATTTCACAGCCCTCGTTATTTCAGAAAACAATAAGATATTAGGTATTTATTTATATCTATGGTGGTTATAAAATTAAATTTTACTCCCCGTTAATTGCTTAGACAACAATAGCTAATTTGCATAGTCGATAGACTTGATTAATATTGATATTTAAATGGGCTCTAACTTTAAACAATATTCTGTTTATGATTTTGAATTGAACCTTCCATCTTTTGTGATTTATTTTACGTCACTTTAATAATTCAGAACTCTTACAATACGTTGTATTTTATGTTTACTTATTTCAGCATAGAAACAATTGAATTAACTTATTTCAGCATGAAAACAATTGAATTAATTTAAAACATCCTGTGTCCCAGCAGTGGGAACATTAGGACGATTATAATAAGGTATCGTATCATCGCCATCGCCTTGCAACAACATTGGGCTTGGCTCGGCTTCCGGTCTAACCGGATGCAGCTGAATACCAGGCGACTGCCTATCTAACCGCCGCAACCCATTTACTGGGTATACTATAATTTGGATTATTATTTCCTTTATTTCACTATTTAAGTATATACAAATTAAATTTTTAATTAGAATAGGTATAATAAAATAAAAAAATAATATGTTTAAAAACATTTAAAAATATGATTTGGATTTATTGTTAGTGTTGTTACTATGTTATTAATTATGCAGAGGCAGTATTTTATAAGATCACCAATCATCAGAATCTGTAGGGAAACCATTATTCATTACGACGTTTGAGGAGAAATACCTCATGATCAGATGTATCGAATAAAATTGCTAGTGATAATGATAAGCCATTGAAAAGGTTAAACTTATTTTGACCTTTGGATTTACCTAACCGTCTAAGTTCAAAGTTCTTGAATGCTTTGTTTTTGTCTAAGTAGGTACTTCTAGTTTTGTTTCTACCAAAATATTTTATTGCTACGCTAAAAACCGGTAGCGATGGCCAGTCATTCATAAAATAACAATCAGCCATATCGCTTCTTTACCTAATCTTTTACTCTTTTACCGCAAAAAAAAACAACCGGAAAAAGTTAAACAAATGGAAGAAGTTCTCACAAAAAACCTCCCAAAATGACATAACGTTCACGCCGTCACAGAAATTCATAACACGAAGGACACAGCAGTTTTTGAGTAACGTACGGACATACAGACGTCTGTATTGGCTGTCAATCCTGCAAATTAGTTCAGGTTAATGAATTTGCAACTGAAAGGACGGTGAAGGTTAATATTGTGAAATTGATAACAATAGATGTTATCATGTAATATGAGAACGACAGGCATGATTTGGGATTTAATTACTATCACATTACTACACGTGGTGATAGCAGTCGTATTTGTCAAATCGACACATGGTCAATGTTACTGGCACAACAACTGTTTGTAATCATTAAGAATAACAAAGATAGAAAAAGTGTCATCTTTTTCAAGGTGGTTGGTGACAAGGACAGTTTTTATGGCCAGAGGCTCACAAAGTGACATTCTATCAGCGATAACGATGATGGAAAAGGCAAAAATGTATAGGAATGACATAAGCTATCGAAAAGCTTATGTCAATCCTGTTGAAAGTCATTGTAGGAATACGAAACGCTTTCGAAGCGATTGTCACTTGTCTAGGCCCTCAGTTAGTTTACCACTTTACATCATTATTTTTTAGAATAATTTAAAAAGATAAAAACCGGCCAAGTGTGAGTCGGAGTGTCCCAGCAGTGGATACATTATAGACTTCTCCTACAGCACGCGTAGCATGATCACCGTACAAACGGGGTTTGTCGACGGTTATGCTACGCGGGCTGATCGTAGAATTGTACAGCGGGACAATTCGAGTAATTCGTCAACTCCTCCCCCCTTTAGGACGACTTGCAAAAAATCAAAAGGACGTCCCGTAAATTATTAAAAAAATAAAATCAATTAACAAAAATTTTCGATTTTCTTTCTTTCTTTCTATAATTCCTAAGCCAGGTTTTAAGGAAACCCGATACAAAATTATATCCATAACACATTTATAATTACATACATCACGCCTATATTCCCCGAAGGGTTAGACAGAAGTGTACCTATAGTACACCCACATTTCGCCAGTTATGTCCAGTACCATGTAATAGGAGGCGAGCCTATTGCCATCAATTCAAGATGGCAAACCCAATAACACTTTGTCCGACTCGGGAATCGAACCCGGGACCTCATGCTCGGCAGTAGCACTTGCGACCACTAGACCAACGAGGCAGTCAAAATAATATATTTAGAAACAAATCGTTTTATTTCCACAAACGTTTTTATCGTTCAAACGGTTATAATGACAATGAATCATGAACAATAAACCACAGCTGTGTGTAACCACAGAGTAAAATAATTGTATACTTTAACGACACCGCATGTAATGCGTTTGTTAATTACCTATCTGCACTGTGGCGTAATGACAACTTTACTGTTTATTAATAACCGTTCGTAGGAGCATTGTTATTCTGTAACTATCTCACGGTGAACACTTAGGTGAACTGAGCGTGGAGTGAGCTGTCATTGTCATCGATACCTAATGCTACGGCGCGGCGGTGACAGTTCACTTCAAGCTCACTTCACCTAAGTTTTCACGGTGAGATTTTTACAGAATAGCACTAGAGCGTACCTAGTAGTAGGTACATTACCATAGGACAATAATTATAATCTCAGTCACAATTTGTCTACTTTTAATAAACGTACACCTACATATTTTTGATAAGTTTTTGACATTGTAGTCGCTGAGTTATGATTGTGATTGCCACTATATTTTGAATGATTTTTAAAACGGAAAATAGCCTTCTGTATTCCCGTGAATGCAAAATAGAGCATCACTGGGTTCGGTTTTACAATAACACAGTTGGCTGATACTGATTACTGACTTCCCTAATTAATTGTTTTATTTACAGCTAGGTACGATTGGTATTTCCCATAATATTGTGTTTCTCCCGCACAATCACACATGCTTTAAGTCTTCAAATCCATAGCTTAAGGATAATGAACTGTAGTGGTATTCTGTAGAAATCTCACCGTGAAAACTTAGGTCAAGTGAGCTTAAAGTGACCTGTCACTTCATCTGACGCTAGGGATTCATAGCTCACCTCACCTAAGTTCTCACGGTACCAGTAAAGTATATACCTAGGTACACAGTTCGGCCGTCAAGAGAATGCGTTCCTGGCATCTGTCAGTTGGACAATTTCTATTAGTAATAAGGATCAAATTCGTAAAATCGTTAATATGAAACTGACAGGTGTCAAGAACACATTCTCTCGACGGCCGGACTGTAGGGATAGCTTACACTACATGGGTTTTAATTCGGTCACAGTAAAGAATCCAGTGTTACCTAATCCTTCGGCCTACTAAACGCTTGGTGAAGGGTACATCGAAAAGCCATTCATCATCATCATTCATTCAGCCCGAAATCATCTACTGCTGGGTATCAGCCACCTTCTCCTTCTGCCATATTCCACGGTTCCATGCGTCTCTCGTCCATATATCGCAACTCTGACAATGTCGTCTGCCAACACATTTTTCCCAGAATATTATAGCCTTCATCCACGAAGTTGGTATTTGCAACTCTGACAATGTCATCTGCCCAGCACCTTTTGCCCAGAATATTATCATTCAAATTCAAATCTTTAATTCAGACCAAGAGATCCCTATAGTGTTAGTATGAACTTAGCCTATGTTAGTACAACATAATAACTTAAAGATACGATATAACTTATAAACTAGTTGGCTACATGAACATGTGCACGCAGATATCTGCCAGCCCAGAGCCTGATAAATGGTCCGTCGACCTTATATACCCTTCATCCACGAAGTTGGTATTTGCAACTCTGACAATGTCATCTGCTCAGCACTTTTTTCCCAGAATATTATAGCCTTCATACACGAAGTTGGTATCCGCAACTCTGACAATGTAATCTGTCCAACACATTTTGCCCAGAATATTATAGCCTTTATCCACGAAGTTGGTAGGTATTTGCAGCTCTGTCAATGTCGTCTGCCCAATACACTGCCCAGAATAGGTACTATCTATAGTATAGCCTTTATCCACGAAGCTGGTATTCCCCAAGTATATCAAGGTGCCGTGGGAACATAATTAACTATTTAAATCTACCCTAAAACCCAGGTAAGAAGTCCCCATTCAACCCAATCATTGAACAAATAAAAGGCATATTTTGCATCAGAACTCACGCGCATCCTTCATCGTTATCGCGCCAGTATGCACACGTGCGTAAGTCTGCCAACGGATAACGTGTTGCGCAGATTTTAGATTCCCATAGACATGACGTATGATTAACAACACATTGGTCTTCAACAACAGTGTTGTTTGTTCGGTGGAGCAGCTGTTCTGCCGGATCCTTCGACCAAGCGGAAGTGCATGATACCTCTTTAGAAACTGTTCACTGGGCATTAAGAATTTAACGCTAATCTAAGCCACATTCCTTTATATTCCTTCTGTATACTATACATCTACCTTAAAATTCCATTCAGCATTGATAATCATGGCATATTTAGACCGAAGGAATGTAACGTCGTCACATAATAGGTACACGAGCAGCAGGCGCCAACGACAGAAGCAAGCAATTGCAGCCGTCGGCACGTCCGCATCGCCATTCGTGTAGATAAATGCGACAACTGCAGCCATCGACACTCATCGGCGGCTGCTGTCAACGAGTGTCGACTTCAGCAGTTGCCTCTGCCGTTGATGCATGCCGATGCGTGTATATGGTATAGTCCCATCGCTTCCCCTATGCTATGCGTTTATACAAGAGATGGGACTAAACCGCATATGAGCACTACCTATCTTTTGGCTGAAGACCTTCGTTATGTCACGAAAAACTAGATATTCATCGAAAAGGGCCAAGTTGATGATTCGACTTATCCCAATGCTCCGTTTTCAGGCCTAGAGATTTCCCTACTGTATACTCGAAAACTTAGAGAATTATTCTTTTAGTTCGAAAAATTAAAAAGTCAGTCTCTGAACTAGAAGCAAACTGAACCATAATGAGCTCAATTGTAACCACAACATACGTAACGTATCCTCCTATCTTTATGCAATTACCCTCATGGTAATTCCTACCCACAATGATTTTCTAATCATCAATTCGATGCACTACCCACCAGTATTACCTACACATCACGTGTCTTTGTAATCGAAAAGATATTGCGAGTCGTCAGGTGATTCACTTAGAACAAGGAAACCACTCGGTTACCAAGAAGTTCGAATTCAATAGTGAAGAAACCAGGTGACGAATTCTAAGGCGTTCTTCACAGCCATTAGCAACTATTAATCCGTACGTATAAGCCCGTTAGACTTAATAGGCAACTAACTGTATTGATTGAACGAAAACATTAGGTAACAACGCTAGTTTCGTAGACATCGCTCATTTCACTATCATAACGCTAACTAGGTAAAGTAGTGCAGTTAAACTCCATGTTTCTTTAACCTAGAAACCTGAATGAAGTGCTCTTATCGATATGTTAATGGTGTAATTGTTTCAGAATGAATTAACAACATGGCGCTCTCAACGAGCCGGCAACAGTTCCTGGCGTATGAATCCCAAACACCAGAAGATATTCAATATGGAAGAAAAGGCGGAATATTCGTGTCTAACTGCATTTGTGTCACTTTCATCATTTTCGCAGTGATAGTCGCAGTCATAGTGGGCGTCATTGTGCATTTTATCACCTACTTCAAGGTAAGTCTGAGCTTAGTCACATCATGTTTTTATGTTCGTAGGTACTATATAAAAATGTGCTCAAGCCGGTTGTTATCTAATCTACCACTAACTCCATGAGACGTTGCCCGATTTCAAGTTCAATTGCTATCTTGTAATAATATTTCTTATCAACTTTAATTAAAAGCTACCGTCTTTTTTATGTATTTTTATCGAACTTTAATTCCGCAGTTACACGCTATTCCCGCCTTCTGCGGATGGAAGCGGTATAAAAAAATCACAATCTAAACTACTTTGTCCGGAGTAAACGCGATCTTTGCCAGTTGGACTAAGCTCTGAAAAAAAATAAACGTCAAAATGACAATCGATCTTTGAGTGGATGAGTGTTGTGGTTTAAACGAAAATAGTCTAAATAAATTATTAAAACACCAGTTAATTTCATCCAAAGTGCAAAAATGAGAAACTTATAATAAAGAGCTTAAAGTTTTCAATAAATACTACTGCATTTTATAACCTGTGATATTTTTAGTTAACGCACAAAAATGTTTTTAAAATCAATTTTCGCTTTATTTATATTTAATGGAGTTATTATTAGTGGAGATCAGAAAGTAAGTAAACCTTTCCTTTTTATTATTACAATAGCACTGTATTTTGTCTGTTTTTGGTATTTTTAGGAAAATTTATCTAGAATAGCAACAACTCCTAACAATAATAAATTAATGACTTTTCACAAGTTTAAAACTAATATCTACTTATAAATAGTGTAATAAATACAGCATATTAATATAATAATGTCTTGCAAAACTCAAAATTAAATAATATGTCCGTAAAAAAAAATTACAAATTATTGTTTGATAGGAATTTTCATTGTCATCAGATATTACAAACAAAAGGTTTGAAAATTGCTGTTTTAGTTGAAATACCTTTAAATTATCCCAATTATTTTACTATAGTAGTCCAACTACAGATTTACTACCTACAACATTTATTTACTGGGTATTACCTTGCAATTATTTATTATTTTGCAACAGGATACTCATCAGTTGCCCAAAAGTGTTTGAGATATTGTGATAATTAATTAAGTATAAAAGCAGTAAATATATTCTTTAAGTAAATCTATTTCAATCAACGCAAACTTCTATGTTTTAACTCTTATTCTAACTACTTTAAAAAAATTGACTTATTCATTTCATGTGTAATCTCTTGTAGACTATGGATGTTGCTGGGCTCATATTTCCCTCTTGTTTATGAAAGAAAACATAACATAACATTATGCCTGTATTCCCCAAAAGGTTTGGCAGACGCGTGCCTATAGTACACCCACTTTTCGCTAGTTATGTTTAAGCCCCAAGTAATAGGGGGTGACCCTAGCCTATTTATGAAAGAACTATCCCGTAAAACAGTATATACAAAGTAGGTAATTTTAAATCTATTCTTGTTTCAGCTCTCACAAAAAACTGTAGACTTTTGGGATGAAACTGAACCATTTGGACAAACAAATTCTCCATCACCAGACCTCAGACTCCCTTCTATCGTAGTGCCAAGTTTCTACAGACTGAAACTAAAAGCCGAATTAGAAAATTCAACATACTCCGGCGACGTATACATAACTATACGGGCCAGTAGGAGTGTAAAAGAAATAATATTACATTCTAAGAACCTCAGTATTAGTAGCAATGCTAAGCTTACAGAACAAATATATGAAAAAGTTGAGACTTTACGGTCTCCTAAAGTCAAACGAGAGGTGAGTGAGGCTACAGTAACAGCAGCGGACAATGCTACTGCCACCGATGTTCCTGCAACTACGGCAGCTGCTGATCAGAATACTACAACGGCAACTGTATCGGAAACAACTCCAGTTGTCAGCAATGAGACAACTTTAAGAACTGAAGCCACACAAGCACCCCCACCAGCTGATACTGAAATCACCCGCAGTGCAGTACGGACCATCAGAATACTGTCCATAGTGGAAGGAACTGGGGACAGACTGATACTAAAATTAGAATCTGCTTTGAAAGCAAACGTAGACTACGTACTACAGCTGTCATTTGAAGGAAAGATCTCCAATTCAATGACTGGATTTTATAAGAGCACATACATTAATGATAAGCATGAAGTCAAGTAAGTTTTTCTTATATCTTTTTAGTATTAGGATGGGTATTGCGTCCTTCCGTAATTTCCTACTTATTTCAATAATTCTGAATATCACCATCATAAAGGCAGTCATTAGGAAATCTACATGACAAAAAACTCTGTAATAATTTACTGATAATACTGTAATTTAAGTAAAGTCCTTGAAGTAAGTATTAATAAGTGTGAATTGTGGCGAAAATACCGTATTTTTCCTACTTTTTAATAGCGTAGGAAATCCTGAGCATACCATAAATCAATGAAAATTAACCAGCAGTCCAGAAATTTATCTTAGTCATGTAAGTATAGTAAACAAAGATCTGCTTTGTGCCAAACTAAACTAAATATGACGTAATACTAGAGATTATTTCGTAAACCGTGCTTTATCAGTCAGAAATTGTAATGATAAATCTTAGCTGAATCATTTTCTTAAGTGACTTGTAGAATTCATTCATAAATATTACTTAATTGTTCGCAATAGTTGGTTGTATGTTGTGAAAGATCCAAAGAGAATTCTTCATAGTTAACCAAAAGGCAAACATAAAATTTTTTTTTTTGAGCACTGCTGAACATGGTCATCCTTGCCATGGCTCCTTGATATTTTTCTATTTTAGATACCCCTAATACAGCCAATGAATGACTCATGACCAATCTGAAGTTTGTGCAGAAGGCTAAGCAATAACATTTTTAAGGAACCAAATTGTGTCATTAGGCAAGTGTGAGTGAGAGAACATGCGCAAAAGTTCGGAGAGCCTCAGTTCAGACCGGCCATGATTCGTCGGCTGTATTGTACCCTGGGAAAAGGGCAGGAGAATGATGACCCATGTACCCAGTACCACATACCCAACCTTCAAAGGTTAAGCAACATTTGAAAACTGCAATAAAGCAGCACTATTCTGCTTCATCATTTTGAATTAATGATTGCCATTTTTATCACAACTCGGACCCCACAAATATCGATGCAGGAAGTACAGGAACAATTCCTCGCTGTATAAAACAAAATTCTTATCTTTCAGAAACTTAGGGGTCACCCAGTTTGAGCCGACATCGGCGCGGTCTGCGTTTCCTTGTTTCGACGAGCCAGCTTTCAAGGCGAAGTTCGAAATCAGTATAGCTCATCCAGAAACCGTCACTGCCTTGTCGAATATGAAGATTGTGACCCAGGAACCTATGTAAGTAATGTTTTTATTCTACGAATATTACTCAGATATTCAATGAGGCAAAAAAAGAAGCAAATTCGCCTAGTCATTGTCTTTATACGAATTTGGTCTGAAGTCCATAATCACTATGATTAGGCGAAAACGCTTTCGGCCTTAATACAACACAAGGTTTATCTTCCGAACCAGGTTAAAATCATTAAAGCCCTTTTAAATTTCGAACTTTATTCTGACAACGTTAAAGTTCAAAATACAAAAGCAGATTGTAAACCCGAGTCTAAGGTCCACTTGCACAAATCACTAAATTTATTTAATGCTAAACGTTCTTAAAACATCATTCTATCTCTGTCATCTTTAAACGATTGACAAATAGAACGATGTTTTAAAGGAGATCATTCACCGTCCATATATTTTTGGGCTAAAGGTAAAAGGCCAAACAAAAAGAAGCTATATTCCGAAAGAGTACGTTTTACCCACGGAGTATAGTTCTATACTCCGTGGTTTTACCCTTCATTTTTTATTACTAAGTTTTCACTTTAATTAGATTACTATTCATTATTTTAACTACAAATACAGAAAACAGTATTTTTCTAAATCGTATAACAGTGCAGGGAATTGCCCTACAGGTTTGGCCCTCCATGAAGCTCTACAGGACATATAGCTCCATCTCTTTCCCCCACTGAAGTAAGATTAAAATAATACTGCCGTAAGCGTGTCTGGTGTAGTGGTGGTAGGCCCCCCAGGGCTTTGAAAATACCTTGCTTGTGATCTTGCCTGAGTATGTTTGTGATATTAGACACTAGATCAAAAAGAAAATTTAAAAAAACTAAGTTAAAACTACCAACTAATTAAGTTAGTTGTCATTCACCTCAGGAACCCTAAAGTAGCCTAAGAGAAACTATAAAATCGATTTAATACGCCTTGACGCACAAATTGTTTTATTAATCACTACACACAGCTAAGGCAATACGTACTCTCTTAATCAAGTTTTTTAATTAGTTAATTTCGAAACTTGTAACTCAATCTTCCAAGAAATCACATCACACGATATTTTTGATTGTTTGGTTTCAGAAAAATCTACGAAAACCATTTATTTTAAAACTCGATTTTATACTAGCGATCGATATTTAATTTTCTTGTTACCAGTGTCCGTCAAAATTGCTTGATAAACTTGTGATTTTTTCGTGCTTGTCAAGCGATTTTGATGGTCTAGGGGCAGTCCTAGTGGGGTCACTAGGACTGCAAGTGAATTCGATCGTAAAGCGATAGCTATCTATGTCGAAGAGATTGTAGCCCCTGTTCTGTACTAAATCAACGTTTTAGAATCTTATGTGGACAAATAAATCTTTTCTTCTTTCTTTCTTTCTTCCTTCCTTTCTTTCTTGAATAAACAGAATCCACTTGACTGGTTTTTGCGAATTATGTATTTCCTTATTCACTCCAAAAAAATGGTACCAGCATTAGATGTCCTCAACTTGAAGACAAACTAACACAAAAAGGAGGCTGATAAAGCTCATATTGGTGTTTGTTTGTCATGGAATTAAAAACACATTTGTTCCTCTCCCCTTGAAAGTCTACCTAGGGGAGTAGACTAGATCTGAATAGACTTGGGTACCTACCTATAAACGGTTTTGCTTACCAAACTCCTTGGGAGGTGAGCAAAACTGCAATAAAAGACGGCGCATTCATTCAATTTGAGCAATAAAGATACTCAACAGCCAGCCTCTCTCTGCGATTGGGGTGTGTACTTGCTCATTGGTGGAATTCCAGAGGGTGACACTTTACATAATTATCCTCTGTATGACTTGTGTTGGTACTCAGAGTCGTTACTTGATCATCCACGTTAATCGACAGGTATCAGGACCCTGTCAGTCAAAATATGACAGTTTAAAGACATTTTTGTTGGTGGTGGTGTTTCATTTGTTTTTGGGTGACGTCTCTTGAATGAGGAAATTGTGACTCAATTGTTTTATTGAGTTACCACCCGTAAAAAACAAATGCAAGTGGTAATAATAAATAAATACTCGACACGGGCGGACCTCTAAGTTTTTATATATTAAAAAAAAAATATATATATATATATAATTTTGAAATATTTAAAAATTAAAATAAGTACGAAAGAAAATAAATAAATAGATTTCTCCTTCCACAGTCCCGAACAACCCGGCTGGCAATGGACCCACTTCGACAGATCAGTCAGCATGTCAACCTACCTAGTCGCATACGTACTCTCAGACTTCAAATCTCTAGAAACAAGTTACACGAGCAAAGACAACATCACTATTCCTATCAAGATATGGACGAGACCCGAACTAATAGCGAAAGCGAAATACGCATCAACCATTACGCCGAAACTTCTCGCGTACTACGAAGATGTTTTCGGAGTGCCATACGCGTTAGATAAGATGGATTTAATCGCTATTCCTGACTTCTCCAGCGGCGCTATGGAGAATTGGGGGCTGGTAACTTTCAGGTGAGTTTTTATTAAGTTTTCATGTTTTGTCTTGCTCGTTTGATATGCGAGCTGTCTTTGACATTATCCAGTTGCAAACCACGGCTATGCTTATCAAAGAAGAAGTCAAAAATAGTTCGCGGTTCACTTAGATTTAGTCCCATGTTTGACTATAGTCCGTAGTATCATCCTGCGCACGATTTTTAGCCCTCATCTACACGGGCGACCTTTAACGTGTGCCTACCCTACATCATACTAACCTACATCCACCGGCAGCCACATGCGAACTACGCATCAACGACCTGACATCACACAAAAGTTGCATAGCGCAGAGTTTACCGCGCGATCGACATATATAAGATTTCCCGACATCAATCGTCGGGCAATTGCCCACCAGACACAACGCCGGTCCGGTCGGAGGATCCTCCTTTTTCAGACGATGAGTGAACTTTACATCCTGTTCCTTATTTGAGTGAACTTTCATAAACGCGATGATTTTTTATCGCGTACTGGTTTTACAAGTCTCGGTGTTGAGGCGAGCATTGAGAATCAAATAGAGTGTATACTAGCGCATCCAAAAAGGACACTGTTGGATTTTTAACTCACGGCGCTGAGCAGTGCGTTGAAAATCCAGTGCGCGATAAAAAATCGTCTATTGGTACGAGGGCTTATGCTCTTTGCTAAGAACGACACATATATCGGGCATTTTTTATTTGAGCTGCATCTGGTTAGACTGGAAGCCGACCCCAACATAGTTGGGAAAAGGCTAGGCAGATGATGACACGTTCCCGGCTTTACCCAGTTCTATGCAGCTGGCTTGGGAGAAGAAAGGAAAATGTAACCGCATAGGTACCGAGTTTCCATTGTAACAGGTCCTTATGATTAATCATGACAACTTTGTAGAATATTATTATATTTAGATAGAATACACCTGTGTGTATATAGTTATGTCACGCGGACAATCGAGGTAAACTGAATGACTTAAATAATGACATAATTATATAAATTCCTATTGTTTTTCAAACGTGATACGAAGCATGCTTGACAGAGTTCAATTACTTTTGTGACATCATGAATTGTGGTCTATGAGTTAAAATGTAAAGTCTATTAAAATCCTTGTTTCCAATTGATGTTTTTTCCACTTGCATATACATATAAACTGTATTTAATTAATGTAATTGGTTTGGAACAGTTTTAATTAAAATTAATTACTAAAGAAATATCAACTTTATGCTAGTGTCAATTAAGTTGATTTTAGAATTACTAATACTATTGTAAAGTTTAAATTTGCTAAGTGGTAGCGCCAACTAAACCTTATGTGTAGGTGTTAAAGCTATTTTTCCAAAATACACATATTTGTTTACATTTTCGGAAACAAAATTGCTAACCCAGAATATTTTATTTTACATTGAAGATGATTTTGACGCCGAAAATATTTAAAAACCGTTCGTATTTAAGAGCTTTGAGAAACCAAGCAATGTTTATTCAAGATGCAAGATTTCATGTTTGTTTGTGGTGTTGTTTAATTGGTTTTTGGTGGCGTCTCTGAGTGTGGAAATTGTGACCACATTATTGTATTGGGTCACCTGTAAACACCAAATGTAATCGTTAATAAATAAACAAATAAATATTGCACAACTTAATAAAAATCAGGCCATATACCTTCACTAGCCATGGGCATCTTCTTTAAAAGGTACTATAGTACTATACGTCAATAAATTTAAAATAGCTCATGCTGGTTAAAACCGGTAGAAAAGAATAATATTTCATACACATTTCTTGACGCATGCGTAACATCGATCTAATCGCAGTAGAATTTTAACTCGGCGTAGCGATAGGAAACTGTTTTTAACGCCTTTTAACGAGTTTCAGTAGCCATACAGTACTAACAGCCAGTTTCTTCATCAAAAGTAACAGCCAAAGTACTGTAACTTTGGCTGTTACTAACTGTTCTTTTGCACTGTTCTATTTTCAATCCTCGGCATTGAGGCGAGGGTTGGAAATCGAACAGCGCGGAGGAACAGTTGAATGCTAATTTTGCTGTTACTTTTGATGAAGAAACTGGCCGTAAAATTGCGTGAGTCAAAGTAATAAGTATCTATTTCAGTAAAAGTATATTTATATCATTATTTAGCTTGATTTGCGAGGTATTCAAGATGTTGGTTCTCTTCGGTGAACTAAGACGAAGACTCATTAGTTAAGGTATAGAGTTATAAGGAATGAGTGGGAAATCATCCAATGACTTCTCCCGCTCTGGGTGGAGCGGAAGGGCGTGTTAGACTTTTACTGACTAAAACCCACCCGTGTTCCTTCAGTTGCCTGTTGCCAACGTCCCGGTATCCCTTTCGGACTTTCCCGCAACCCTGGCAGGTTTTTATGACTCTTGAAGAATAGTTAAGCGGTATAGGTTACTAAATATATCTACGTCCATGGGCGTACTCAGGGGGGGTCAAGAGGGGGCAGCTGCCCCCCCCTGGAAACCTCGCAGAACATGTATGAACTCGCCTGATTACTAATCAAAGGGTAAACGGGGCCTTATGCTCTAACTTTTAAATAAGCCGCGCAGTAGACACTGGCAAAATGCACGGTGCAATTGCACGGCCTAAAAACCGCGCGCGACGATGGCACACTACATATTTCATACCTAATATTTCATGTAGGTGTGTTTGTGTAGTGTGTATGACAAAACAGCCGCGGACGATCCGACCTAAAAAATCTGACTTTCCCCCCACTAGGCCAGAAGCTGGGTACGCCCATGTGTATGTCTATTGTATTTCATTGTCAAGTAACATCATGTACCCTTTTACCATAACGTTATCTAAATTGTTATGAGTTTTATCGTATTCTAAGGCCGTTAATAACCACTTAACCTAGGGTAATTATACTTAATTGTTCCTTATCACCGGAAAAGATAGTGGATGTTGAGATAATTTTTTTGTGGCGTCTTAACACTTTGTCCATCAGAAAAATAGAATAATTTATTAATTAAATTTCCATAGAATGCCATCTATTAAATATTATATCTACCAGCACATGGTACCTATTTTTTTTTATTGGTTGCAAGTTACTAGAAGCCTTCTCAGATTAAAATAACTTGTTTCAAAATAAATTAATATGTTTTTGGTATTTTGGTCTACCAATCACTAGCTATCTCCATAAGGCTAAAATGATGTGAAAGAACAGATTTACTATTCAGACTTGTTATTCCAGCTTCAGCTACCTAACCATGGCCTCTATCTATAAGCGTCCTTAGTATCAGATCTGCGACTTGATAAGAAGAAGAAAATCATTAAACTTGTGACCTATTTTACTCTAAAGGTGCTTCCAAGCATTTTCTAAAGCCGGCGTCAGACACAGTCACATATTTGAACACTTATTTAAACACTTGTGAGGTACGGTAGTAAATATGTGATCAAACTTTGAACAAATACTCAAAAACCCGAGCCTCACAAGTGTTCAAATTTGTGTTGTCTGATGTCTGGCGCCGGTTTAACACTAAGGACCTTACCACAAAAACTTAGACACTTGTTCAACGCGTGTTCAATGTCAGTTTTATGTCAAACTCCATACAGAAATGTCATGTTTAAAAGGTGTTTAGGCTAAACAACTGATAAACACGGTTTTGTGGTAATAAGGTAATACATCAAATCAAGTCAAATCGTCAAATGTTTCTTTAGATTAGAAAATGTTTACTAATATTTATAAACATTTTTAACAGCAGCGTGTGAGCACCATAACTAATTTTATTTACGTCCACTGCTACAATAGTTTCTCTTGAGAGTTCCATTTATATTTAGATAAAAATAAAAAAAATATATATATTTAAATTTTTATTTTTCATTGTGGAGGCTTGTAAATGGCTTGTCGTCAATTACCTCATTCTTAACTCCGTGTTGATAGCTGTAAGCCACCCAAAGATAATAAAATAAATAATAAATAAATAAAATAAATGCTTACCTATATATTTCTCCTCCGACAGAGAAACAACCCTTCTCTTCGATGAAGACGATAGCGTTCCTCGCGACAAACAGAACGTAGCCATTGACATAGCTCACGAGCTCGCTCACCAGTGGTTCGGAAACCTCGTCACTATGAAGTGGTGGACCGATCTCTGGCTCAACGAGGGATTCGCGACTTATATCGAATATGTTGGAGTCGATCATGTAAGTGTCAGCAAGTATACTATTTTCCTTCAGACCAATTTTCGACTGCGGCGACCAATCGACCCTTCGGCGTGGGAGATATTATAGTGCAGGAGTGTGTGTGCAGACACAGGTGCAGTCTCTCTTCCCGCACTGTCACAGCCCGTTGAGCGGCGCCACACGAGGGGGCGAGGTGCGCGGGGGCATCACACGGCCAACTTATAAACTCCGAGCGACTACGCAGACATTCCTAGACAGCCATGGCTTTTTATTTCAGAATCTGTTGAAATCAAAAAAATGCTGATAAACAACATACCCCTTCCACTTTTCTTACTAGAATTGTGATGGACGTCTAGAGCGCTTTGTGGTTTTATTAAAAAGTGGTAATATTTAATCGGTTGGAACCATTTTAGCGTTTGTAATACGTCAATAATCAAATAAACTTGCAACATGGCTCGCAAGCTAGGCAACTTTGACATGTTTACAATAATTACAGAACGTTGAGCGGGTTGGCGCCGCGAGGCCATAAATCCGACCATTTTCAAACTAATTTTGACAGCTGTCAGTTGAACGGTTATTCCAGCTGTCAGTTGCACGGTTATTCTCAAAACCCTATCCTTTTCCCAGGTGGAACCCGAATGGAACATGTTCGAATCCTTCTCCCGTGACAAAATGGACCTCCTTCGATCCGACGCACTCAAGAACACCTCCCCTGTATCTCGCAAAGTAGAGGACGCTTCAGAGATATCGCAGAAGTTTGACGAAATATCGTATACTAAGGGAGCTAATCTTATACGGATGCTGAACCATACGATTTCTGAAGACCTGTTCCATAAGGGACTTGTTATTTATTTGAATCAGTGGTGAGTATCATACCATAATATTATGGAAAATTGAAAAGTTTTAGTTACATGCACGGAAAAATTCAAAAAAAAAAAAAAAATCTAATTGCTTTTTTATTTGTATTTCATTTGCGTGTAAAGGCTGCTGTAATTTTTAGAATGTTAATAAATGTACGTATAATAATGTTGCACTAAACACCAAGTCCTGCGATAGTTGCGGTCATAAAATGTGGTAGTAAGTTGATATGAGACTCAAATCCCACACTAAGTATATATTTATTAAAACTTTATGCACAAATAAAAAATTACTGTAAAAGTACTTATTTACCGTGCTACTCGCACATTTACTCGTATATTTATGACCGAGAGTGCGTCGACCCTTGGCGTTTTGTATTGGGTAAAATGTCTTGGCTCCTGCATACTACACATCTCTATACACCTTTTATATGAAACTCCACTTTTTTTTTATCATCACACAATGTGTCCTATTTCTGGGCAAATTCGAGTTTAACGTCTTTTAATCAGCTCTTAATTTTGCACCAGGAAATACACAAACGCCGAAGAGAACGACCTCTGGTACGCGATGGCCAAGGCTACTCCATCGGACCCGTCATTGAAAGACCTCAACGTGGTCGACTTCATGAACTCTTGGACCAAGCAGGCTGGGTACCCCGTCATTAATGTCAACAGGAACTATGAGAAGGGTCAAATTCAGTTTGAGCAGGTAAGCATTATGATATTCAACATCATTTGCTTTTATTTTATGTATCTACATATTATAGTATAACATCATCAGGTTTTACTAATGCACTTCTACTTAATAATAACGGGTGTAAAAATACGCTTAACGAAGCCGAAAGTCACTCGTTATTCCCGTCATTCATCATCTGCCTAGCCTTTTCCCAACTATGTTGGGGTCGGCTTCCAGTCTAACCGGATGCAGCTGAGTACCAGTATTTTACATGGAGCGACTGCCTATCTGACCTCCACAACCCAGTAACTGGGTAATACGATACCCCTTGGTTAGACTGGTTGTCAGACTTTCGTGCTTCTGACGACTCGTAACGACTGTCAAAGATCCACAAATGACAGCCGGGACCAACGGCTTAACTTGCTTTCCGAGGCACGGAGGAGTCTCGATATGTGAAAATGGTCACCCATCCACGGACCAACCCCGGCAAGCGTAGATTAACCTGATGTATTGACCCGAGCGGCTGTTATTACTTAGCCACGAGCTCCTCGTTATTCCCGTCATTGTGATATTTTTTTTGTTCTGGGCCATACCTGGGAACCTTCTGGTTACGGAGATATTGAAGGTCAAAGTCCTAACTTTTTCAAACGTTTTTTTTTTTACAGAAAGCAAGTTTTAACTTATGTAACATAATTTTAAATACCTCCACGATGCTTGTACCGTTGCATGCGCCCATAAACACGATGTTTTGCGTGCGTTACGTTGCGCACTACCATAAACAGCGATTTTCCACACCAAAAATAAAAGTCGTATAGCAGCAATTATTTTAGTGCAATGTTCCTTAATTCGATGTACAGAATGCGTAGTTGACAGCCGTCAACTACGCATACTACGCATTTAGTACTACGCATTTAGTATACAGGGTGTAAAAAGACCCATCACACAGCCATGTGATGGGTCTTTTTACACCCTGTATACTAATAACAAAGCGAGAGATGAGTTTGTTTTTTATTTTGTTTATTTGAATGCGCTAATCTCTAGAACTATCACTCAGATTTTAAAATTCTTTTTGCACTCGATAGCCCAATTCTTGGGGAAGGCTATTGGCTATTTAACATTACGCTAGGACCCTAAGGAGCCATGCAATAAGTCAGCGCGAGCAGGTGATGCGACGCGGAGGGTCGAGGGCTGAGGGAGTTTTATAAAAATGTGGCTGTCTTTTTAGTATACAGGGTGTTAGGGTGAACACCGTTATCCTTGCAACCAGTGGTTTGGTTTCATTTATAGAACGTAAAATCAATGGAAAATTACAACTTTTTTTTTCTTTTTTTAAATCTACAAATTTACATTTTACCACAAGAGACGCAAGTTCGTTGCCCTATGCGCTAAGGCAACGAACTTGCGTCTCAACACGGGCGGAGGGTGTGGGATGTGACCTCACCGACCGCGAGCGCGACCTCTCCCTGAGTCAGTCAGCTGTTTCACTAGAGAGCACGGTGTCGGATAGAAACTTTTTAAAATCTTTTAATGAAAATATTTCCTTTTTTTGTTGTGTTCGGTCATTTATTTTTATATTTAAGTCAACTACCCATGGTTTGAATGACAATACTGTTTACCCTTACAGCCTGTATTGTGTATCTTACGATTTCCACGCGATCTAAGTCGCGGGCAGAAGCTATTAATCCTAACTAATATTATAAATGCGAAAGTGAGTTTGTTTGTTTGTTACGCTTTCACGCTAAAACGGCTAAACAGATTTACATAAAATTTAGCACATGATTAGACCATGGCCTGGATTAGGACATAGGATACTTTTTATCCCGATATTTCCACGGGATCGACACTTACGCGGGTGAAACCGCGGGGCGCATCTAGTCTAGTTAATAATAATCACCCACACAAAACTAAATTATTTATTTACTTCATTGGAACAAGATAACATTATTCACTAATAATTCACTCATAATTATATTAAATAAAAATTATATAATTCACTCATTTATCTATCACAATTTATTGCGATCAACGTATTCTCAGTTCATGATTATCACCCATTGTTCCACAGCGCCTCTTCACGTCCGCATCAGACCCGTACCAGAAAATGGTAGACCAGCTGTGGCACATCCCCATCAGCTACACCATAGTGGACTCGCCCATAGACACGTGGACCACTAAACCCAAGTCCTGGCTCAAAGAACGCACCAGTACTGTCAATATACCCATCAATGCTACGCAGGCGTTGTATGTTAATGTTGATGCTATCGGTAAGTGTTTAGTCGTGAATCCTATTGTATTGTGGGGGCATCTACATCGCCACATGCGAACTACGTCACACCAAATCCTGCATCGCGCATTTAGAGTTTACCGCGCGATCAACGTAATATACAAGAATCCTACATCAATCATCGGGCAGTTGCCCGCCAGACACAACACCCGTCTGGTCGGAGGAACCTCCCTTTTCTATAGAGGATGATTGAACTCTACACCCTGTTCGTCATACCTCTTAAGTCTCTTATATATAATTAGGTTTCATGTTGGATTATATTCATAATTCAAACGCAATGAGAATTGTTACTGATTAAATCAATTTTATCAATAAAAAAATACTCAGCGTTTGTTAAGTTGACTTAAATGGATCAATCAAAATGTTTTGTAACTCATGAACTCAACCAAATGCAGTCTACTGGTAAGATTCACTAAAGCCTAATCAGGAGATATAGTACGGTCAGCAAGGTAAGTTAGCACTGTCAGTTTTACTAACACAAAAATAAAAAAGAACAATATTTTTTTTTTATAAAATGAAATGTCATTTTATAGTAAAGAGTTTGTTGTATTTAATAAGTAAAACAGAAAACAGTAGTTGTTCTGATGAAAAAAAACTTAACCGTCTTTTTTGCAATAAAACTGAAGTTGCAGCATATGAAAGTATATACGGTACTTATAACAAGCAAAAACATTTTTTTAAATGTTTGTGTATATGTCTGTGCCGGCTAATCTCCGAAATGGCTGACGGGACTTTCACTAGCATATAGCTGATATTATATTATGTAATAAACTGCATTATGTTCTTAATATTGTGAACAGCAACAGCGGCTTGCGTTCTCATAGTTTTTCTATCATTATTTTCACCTTGAAATTCATTTCCCAGGGTACTATCGAGTAAACTACGACAAGAAGAACTGGCAGTTGCTAAGTGAAGCTCTGAAAGCCGGCAGCATAAAATCCCCGATAACAAAGTCACAGCTTATCGACGATGCCTTCAATCTGGCCAAAGTCTCCCAGCTGAACTATAGTTATGCATTAGGTTTGACAACCTGTGTCATCAACGGCGAAGATTCAAAGATGGTCTGGGATCTGTTGTTGAATAATATGGCGTTTTTGAAGCATAATTTAAGGGCGACCTCTGGATATGTGCAATTCCAGGTGGGTTGGTTTATTTTTATGATTAAATATTTCTCTTTTATATTATTGGTTATACCTCCGACTGTTATTAACGAGACACAATAGTATTTTAATTGTTATCGGCCATTAGAAGGCCAATCGACAGTTGAGCGGATGCGGGATCAAGTTTTAGTCAAGACTGGTAACAGTGTTGTTTTTTTTTTTCATATACCTTGATTATTACGATAGTTCGCTCGAGGGAAATTAGGATTAATTTCCTTAATATTGTCCCAGTTTTCGTGGTCAGTAGCTTTGTCTGTCTGAAGCCTATCTGAGGCTAACTAGTTCAACTGTAGCCAAATTCATCTTTTATTTTATTTAAAAATTACCAAAATGTTGTACTTGCTTACCGGTGCCCAAGATACAGGTGGCAGATTGTAATCCTGAATACTTCACTTTTATGTGTATAAGTCATTAATTATAATAATTGTCACAATAATGGTGAAAATAATTATAAATGAGTGCACAATTTATTATATTTTGCAGTCCATACTTTTATGATGATATTTTATGGCATTTTTATACAAAATAAACTATCTTAAACTGAATAGGGTTCATTTTATATTGGACAATGAAAGCAAAAATGAAAAGAGGTTTCAACATCTAATTCAAAGATGGAAACCAAACTCTTTGATAAAATCATAACCAAGAAATTACCTACATTATTACATTATTTTCGTTTCCAGGACTACATGCGAATAATCCTAGCTAAACAGCTAGAACGCGTCAACTACGGCCTCTCGAAACCTAAAGACGACAACGAAGCATTCCTTATAGAGAACCTCCTAATGTGGGAGTGTTACGTCGAGTCACCGCGCTGCCTCACCTGGGCACGAGAGCAGTTCGACAACTGGACCAAACAGGCCGATATTAATAATAACCCGTAAGTAATAATAATAACAGATGTAGTTGTTCGACAATGACAGATGTAAAGTATATTTAAATCCTTGTTTCCATTTGATGTTATTGTCACTTAACCCTTCGTGTGCCGGAACGATCTACGTTCCGGCACACGAAGACACAATGGCTTTTTAATTGTGTCTGTAATTACGGCATACTAAAGGTTAAAAAAACATCAATTTTATTTATTTATTTATTTTATTATTTATGTACACAGTAAAATTTATAATAGATACGACATAATTAAAATATCAGTACAAAGGTACCGCTTATTTCTAAAGAAAATTCTTCCAGCACACGAAAGCGAAAGGAGAAATGAAAAAGAAATATAGACAATAGTGCGTAAGAACAAGAGAAAAACATGATTATGCGAATCTGTTAAAAAATATGAAGTTGTAGCGCAAACTGAACCTTATGTGTAGGCATTGGAGTTGGTTTTCCTAAAACTCGGGTTTGGCAAATAAATTGCGAACGCAGTTTAATTATATACTTCGACGGGGTTCTATAAGCCCCGTCGAAGAATGGACAGCAAACATGTCCATATATGGCAGGCCAAATATGGACATGTTTTTTTTTTATATAAATAAAATACTGCTATAGTCCTTAGTTATTCTAGTTAATACCGGGATAAAAAATATCCTATGTCCTATTCCAGATCATGGTCTACCCATGTGCCAAATTTCATCCAAATACGTTTAGCCGTTGTAGCGTGAAAGTGTAACTCTTTCGCATTTATAATATTAGTCAGGATACACAAGCGCGATGGTATAGTACATTACTGTTGCGGCCTGCAACTGGGCTGTTGATGGACGATCGTGACGTGAGTCTATCAATAGCTGGTTGTGGCCAAGGCTTGTATAGTACTTTTCTCAAACAATGCGCGGAAATTCAAACTAAGTAAATTAATTATAATTTCCAGAATCAATGACGAACAACGATAATTTTTCACGCGCCAATAATGTTCATTTGTTTCTTCTATAATTTAAACAGTTCTATTTGCAAGCCAAATCGAAATTCAAATAAAATCCTTGATACGCTGAAGTAAAAAGTTCGTTCCATTTTTAAATAACACAACTGCTATGAGTTTTCATAGTAATTTAATTGGCCGCTAAACACGACAGATATGGATTTTCATACTTACTTTGCCGGCCGCATCGTCATTTGTTTTTGAACAGTACGGCAATTTCGATTTATCTCGAAGAAGGTTGTCAAAATAATGCTCGAATTTCCAAGCATGTTTGAGAAAATACATAAAACGAAAAAGCGGCTGTAGTCCAAAATGCTGCGCCTATGCAGATTTTTTATTTATTCTGATGATTTATTGTTTAATTCCAGTATCCCGAGCTACCTGCGCTCGCTCGTGTACAACATGGTGCTGCGACACGGCGGGCGCCCGGAGTTCGACTTCTTATGGAACGTGTTCATGAACTCCACCGACCCCATCGTGAAGAGTCTCATCATCAACAACCTGCCCAGCACCAGAGAAGAGTCGCTTATTACTATGTGAGTATTACTCTATTTTTCCCCGACTATGGCATAAGAGGAAGGGTTATAAATCTCATTTTCTATTTATGTATATATGTAGTTTGAGTAAGTTTGTACCCTCATACAGCCTAAACTACTGTCAATAAAACCGAATGACACCTCATTTTTTTAAATCAGCACTCTCCAGAGACATCTCTCTTGATAGGTTTTGATACAGAGAATTCTCTAGGGTATAATGACGTCACTAAATCCATCTCACATCTCGATTATATTTCAGTAGTTTTTTTTTTTTTAATTTCGGTTCATAATCTGTTGCATTTACATATCATTGTCAAAACTAATATAGTATTTTAACTGTTCCTTTACGTCATAACTAATCAAAACGAATCTTTTCCATTCCTTAGTTCAATGTCCGAAATCCGAAAAGTATTTATAAATTTTGTTTTATTTTCACAGGCTTCTCGAAAAATCCCTATCAGAGATCCCCAAGCAGTACGCGGTCGCGGCCTGGAGCGTGGAGGCGCCGACGGGCACGCGCCTGGCGCAGGACTTCCTCATACAGAACTTCCACCAAGTGTACAACAAGTTCACAGAAATGGACGCCTTCACGTTCCCCGCAGTGTTGAGTGGATCCTTCGGGTTCATTTCTACGGAAGAAGAGCTTAGCAGGGTACGTAGGCTGATAGTTTAAACATTTGAAACCTTAATGAAACGTGTTAAAGTTCAAAATGAAAATCAAAGTTATTAAGATTGAATGACTGGTGACGTCGACCCATTCAAGTAAGGACGTACTGCATCCCGTCGCGTCAGTGCATCGTATTTAAAGAAAAGAAAATATTTATTTAGTTAAATAAACGACACTAAACCTAAGACAAAAAATAAACAAAAAAAAAATGCTATTTATTTTAATTTGGAAGAGTCATCGTCGTCTTATTGGACATCCCTTGATCATGAAACTGGTTTTTCAGAGAAAAAAAAACAACTAATTATTTATAAGCCAAAGCCAAAGGAATATGGTATAAAAGTATACAGAGTGAGCCTCCTCATATACCCTGGTTCGATGGATCGAAATTGAGTCGCTGTCAAATTGTTGCTGCGCATCGTTTGAGGTCAGCAACAACTTTGCTTATCTCATGAGAAAATCTGAGTCTCCTAACTGTGAGGTGTGCGGTGACACAGACGATGCACAGCATGTTCGGGTGGAGTGCGTCCGATATACAAACCAAAGAAACGCACTTCTCAACTTGATGAAATTGTCGGCAATGGATGTTGGAATGTTCCATGGTATTTTAGCTAAGCCTACGTCTGAAGCAGCAAAAATATTATATACTTTTTTAAATAAGAAATTAGATTAAGTTAATTTTTGTGTGATTAAGATTAGTTAATTTAGTTGAGGAGTTAGTAACTATTTGTAATAGCACGATGGGATTGACATCGTCACTTATGCGTACAAAAATCCCTTAAATAAATAAAGATTACAAAAAAAAAAAAAAAACTGAAAACTAAAAACCCATTTAATTGGTTATCAAACCTTAAATCAATGGTTAATTCGTGCAACCAATCATAGCAGCCAACTCAAAATTCGACAGCACAGTAATATGCCGAATTTTGAGTTGGCCAGAGGCTCAGACCGCGACTTGAAGCGACGCTGTGCGCACTTTTTAACAATTATCGAACTTATTTTCTTTACGAAAAGTTATAAATTTCAGTGCGAGTGTTGACACGTATTTAAGCTACGCTAAGATGCGCGGTACTGCGCAGCGCGTGTACCTTATTGTGTAGTCAATCAATTCGATATTGTATCGGTTCATAAAAAAGTGCGCATCGCGTCGCGTCTCGGTGTGAACTGACCTCAAACAAGTGTTAACAAATCCCTCTTTCCATCTTCCAGCTAAAAAGCTTCGCCCTCAAACATAAGGAGCAGCTGATGCCGATGTCCCAGACTCTTCAGAAGCTGGTGGACACGGCCACCTTCAGGATCGACTGGGTCAGGAAACACGCCACTGGCATCAGCAAGTGGTTCAAGGATTATGTTTCTGGTACGTCATAATAGGCGATCAGCTGTGTTGAATAAAAATCTTCATACGTCAAAAAAATTATGGTTAAACTGTCGCTAATCATTACTTTATCATTAAATTAGTCTATTTGTATCGACGGGGCAATTTCCCTTATTTTTAAGAACGTTCACATTCACATCTCAATCTGTCAAAAAAACCATCAATTTACCCAGTAAACTGAAATAGCAGTGTACTGCAGAATAAACAATTTTTCTTTCTTTCTTACTGATTTTTTTTTCTTTCTTTTTTTTTCCTTCGCACTTTTTCTCATAACACATCTGACATTGGCAGAATTGTCGACATCGGCACCATTGCCATAAATAAAAATAGAATAGAATAGAACATTTTTGACAAATTTGATAGATTGCGATTTGAATGTGAACGTTTTATAAGTAAGAGAATTGGCCCTCTGATGTTATTTTTTTACCGCGACAAAGGTTTGACATTCGAAAAGTAAATTGTGTTATTAATTGGTAGCCAACTTTAGAAAGGTTTATAATTATTATTATTATCATCTTTCTCCGCACAGGTAAATCCCCACTATCACGAGTAATTCCCATCTTACCTCCAATCGCCCGCTCGGACAACACCTCTGACGTCACACCTCCGTCTGACGTCACGACTGCTGCGCCCAACGTCACTGCGGCCGCGACCGACGCTCCGGCGACCAAGTAATACTATGACCACACCCTACTTGTAGGTAGATGTAGTGGACAGTAACGTTCCTATGTAGATAGATGTTGGTAAAAGGTTAAGACTGCGCATTTGGAAAGTTGGCAACGTCGCAAATAGCTGTCAAATATTTACCTGTTTTGATTAATTTGCCAATAATACTGTATGCAAATATGAAATATCACTCTGTAGTGCACTAAACAATTGATTGTGAAATGCAATAATTTATAACGAAACACTGAATATTTAGTGACATTATTTATGTAGCATTTGGAAACATTCTTTTTAAATCTAAAACTGCTACAAATAATTTCCATTTTTATTTATTTATTTTATTATTTATATACACACAGTAAAATACATAGAGTTACAACATAATTATAATATAAGTACAAATTAAGGTACTGCTTATTTTTATTCATAAAAACAGGTAAATATTTGACAGCTACTGACGACGTTGCCAACATGTAAAATGCAAGCGCTTTAAGTGCAGACCATTTCATTTTAAGAGATGAGAATGTTCCAAAGTCATTTAATTTGCCATGCCGAATATGATTGTCTTCCAGAGTGATTAATAATTATTTTATTAAATTTAAATTATTAATTTAAATTAAATGAAATACATCAGTTTCAATCAAAGGGTATTCTAAAGTAATTTTATTTCCTTATGAAATTGTGAACCTTAATTTAAGTGAATAAAGTTGAATATTAATTATTTCACTTCAATGGTCTGCACTGAACCTTTGGCAGTTATATGAAAGTCTACTTGCGCTTGCGCTTGATTAGACAACACAGTTGTGATAAGTAGTGGTTACCGCTTTACATCAAGTGAATAACCAGCAATTTACATCGCATACTTAAATAAATTAAATATACCTAGTAAAAACTGATCCGTGATTATTTATCTCCTCGGTCATATTGAGATTATCCATCCAACTCGAAATAAGGATCTCACATTAACAAATTTTCGGCTGAAACTAACTCCGAAACCTTAAAGGGCGTCATCTCCACGGACGAGAGAATATCGCCGCGATGGTATCGCCGCGTCGAGATTTATTCAAAGAGTTTATATTGAATTTGATGGCTCGGCGAGACTATTCCTGTGGTTCTCTCGCCAGATGGCGCCTGAGATGAAATAAAGAAAATAAAGTAAAAAATCTCTAGTACACACGGCTACACATCAAGCTATACATTTTCAGTATAAGCTGACCTCGCATTGTCCGGAAATCCTATACAATGCGAGAACAGCATAAACTGGAAATGTATAGCTTGATGTGTAGCCGTGTGTACAAACGCAGCCAGAGAGGCACCAAGTTTCAACCAGAATTTTCGTTGAAACAAATTGGTTCTACTATTTAAAATAGTATAATGTAAAATGATGTAAAAAAAATTAGATCTTACACTATTGGTAACTTTAAGTTGTTTGTCAAAAGTAATATTATTAATTCGATTTAGCAGTATACCTAAGAAGCGAACTAGTCGCTAAAATATAGTTCTCTGATGAATAAAAAATTCAAATAAATCATGTCTTCCTTTTTCATTTTATCTACCAAAAATTCAACTTTATAAACTTTTACATACAACAACGTAAATCAAATCATAATCCTATGTGGAACACCACAGAATAGTACAGAAGGCGTACTCCGCATTTTAGGTATAAAGCTACAAGTACGCGGTGGCCTCGTCTTGTCGGGCCAATTCAGTGAGCGTAACGTAGTCAGAACATATAAGAGTTACGCGATAGAGATGCAACTTCTAGGTGAATATAACTGTAGGTAAAAGGTACTGTAGGTACTGTAGGTGAGGCGCTTATTAAAGCGCTGTGCGACCTGGATTGCACTTTATTGTGTCGTAGCAAGAGTCGCTTTTTATTTAAATGATTTTGCGGAATGAACCATCTGTACTAATCTGTGACAATACACAATATGAATAATATCTATACTTAGGTATTACACCTACATTGTAAAAAGGCTCTTCGTCAGACAAATTCACATACTCTCATATTATTACTTCTCTGTAATCAGGACAGTATGTTCGAGATTTGATACTGACGAAAATATATGTAAATAAAATTAAGCATAATCGATAAAGTTACAACTCGATAATCGCTGCGAGTATCGATTCTTTTTAGTGCAATTTATTTTCTTAATCGATATTTTAAGCCTCCTGTCTTTCTCTATTGCTATTAATTTATGTATTTCTATGAACTTTTAAATACTTAAGATATTATTTATTAGCATTTATAGCTTTTAAAGTGTGTATTTTATAATATTTGCCAAATTAGATAGTGCATATGTGGAGCCAAAGCTAAATACATAATGTCACAAAAAATAATATTTTATTAGAATATATTATTCGGCAAAATCATTGTACTTATTGATTAATTTTAATAAAAAATATCGATAAATTATTTTTTAAATACTTATCTAAAATGTTGGTTTTGTATTTAAGTATCACGTTTTAGAATTAAGTATGTAGTACAATTTAATATATTTTATGTTTGATGTGTGGCCATACTATAAAATTATGATCTAGAAACTAGATCTGTATACTAAATACGCACAAGATTTTAACTTAGCCTGGTTAAGTTACACCTTTTGAAAGCTAAACACAAACAGCTATACTCCATTGGTTTAGGTAGGTAATTGAATAAAGGTAAACAAATCGTAAAAAGGGTTTTTTATAGGTAACACTTGTTTAAAAATACGATCACCAAATTAAATTTATTTTTGATTTTTATTAATGTATGTTATACTTGTATCATTTATTCTTAAACTACTTTTAGTTAAGTAGATTTATAATAATTATTATTTTGCAATCTGTCTATTGTAAAGAGCATATTATGACAGGTTCTCTAAACGTCAACGAATTATAACGTTTCTAAATTGAAGAGTACAACTGTGACGTAGCATGACTACTGAAGTGACAGGTATTACGTTTAGTCGGTTAACCTGACATTTGTTTACCTTTATTTAACTACCTAAACCAACAGAGTATAGGTCTACAATGATTATGGCTCTAGCCGGCTTTGTTAAGCCTAAGAATAATGGCAAATTGTCAAGAAGTTATTAAATTCAATCGCAATGTGGATAGTATGGGAAGTTGATATAAAAATGTTAACGTAAGATTGTATGGACAATATTTATAGCATTGGATGGAGTTACGGAAAAAAAGGAAAAAGTTTATGAAAATCTCAATAGTAGAAGATAACATTAAAAATACAAATATAATTAACAAAATAGAATTCAAAACGAAGTGTGCGAAAAACATATTATTGGCATGATAGTCACTAACTAAAAATAAGCAAAACGCTAGGGCCTTACTCTTAGAGATAAATTGTGCGTAGTAACCTACAAAAGAACACTATTATAAATAACGCCTTACATTCCCTTGTCGTTTGTATTTATAAAGTACAGTTGGCAACATAATCTACTTAAAAATCCTACTTTTAAATATACTTTTAATCTCACTGGAAATAAATGTGGGCTGTGGACTTTTATACCAAAAATCTAGAAGTATAGTAGAATCTAGGGTGTACATGCTAAGGTACACGTCTGCCTAACCCTTCGGGGAATTACACGCGTGATGTTATTTTATGATAAATGATAAATGATTTATTTCTGTAAGTAGGTTTGTACAAACACTTTTACACGTCAATCACATTTTTAAAACGAGATGAGGTCGGCGTTTCCTATCTGACTACTCTGAGAAGAAAGGCCGAAACAAACTCAGAGGTCACAGTCTCTTTTAAAGTCCAGACATAATCTTGGTCAGATTGTGTATAATGTGTTGTGTATATGTTAAATCTAGAAAAAAAATTAAATTAATTGTGTTGCTGACTGTAGGCACCTACTTTATAATTTATATAATTGTTCCTATTTATGATTTGAAACCACTCGAATTTAGATAATCTTATTTGTTAAAATGTATTTGTCTAAACTTTTATTATAAGTGTTTGCTTGTGAAGGCTTAATGTTGAATAAATATTTAATTATTATACAAGTATTTTATTACACCACTTAAAAAGTTCAGGGCCTTTTAACACAAAACTTTATAATTTCAAGTTACAATTTACACATTTGTAAATCTTACAAGTGTCTGTACCACAGAGAGTGTCTAATCCACATAATTGCAACAGAAAAACCTTACAAGTTGTAGTGGCAAGTCTACCATTCGCGCGGTCTCTCTCGCACGCCGCTCGAAGTCTCACTGAGAAACAGAGAGCGCGCGAAGTCTAGTGCGCTTTATCGCGACAATGTAGCCGTAGCATAACGCAATATTATATTCTACAATTTAAAATTTTTGTAGTCTTTATGTTTTGTGGTCAATAGTTTAAATATACTAAGTTTTAGACAAAGTTTCGAAGTACGCAGGAAAACTTATGTTACCATATGTCATACATTCTGTTTGTAAGACAATAATGACTCATCACCTGCCTAGCCTTTTCTCAATCATGTCCAATCTAACCGGCTGCCGATGATTACCAGTATTTTACATGAAGCAACTGCCCATTTGATCTCCACGACGCAGTAATTGGATAACATGATACCCTTTGGTAAGACTGGTTGTCAGACTTTCGGGCTTCAAACTACCTGTAACGACTATCAAAGAGCTAAGAACGACAGCTGGGATCAACAGCTTCAAAAACGTGCTTTCCTAGGGCTAGAAAAAAACTGTGTATACAGCATAAGCATACAGAGGGCCTAGACAAGTGAGAATCGCTTCGAAAGCGTTTCGTATTTCTACAACGACTTTCAACAGGATTCACAAGCTTTTCGATAGCATAAGTCAGTCCCACAGGTCAGTCCTATACATTTTTACCGTCCACCATCGTTATCGCTGTTATAATGTCACTTTGTCTAGGGCCTCAGGTGTTTTAAAACCGTGGTGTAATTAATTCATAGAATCACAGAGCACTATAGAATTTACCACTAGATGGCGCTAGAGAAGGGGATTTTGTGCACCCTCATCATTATTCCCGAAAACGGCTAGTACCATGTTTATTAAATTATTAACATTAAATATATCGAAATATAAGTTCATGTAATTATAGCCAAGAAAAAACAAGCTGTAAAAGCTTCAATAAATCGGTTTAAACACCGACAGTAAACTAAACTATCAGTATTCTCCTTTAAATCTATGGAGATAGAGTTTCAAACAGGGCTTGAAATACCGTTAAAAATATGGTATCGTTACAGCCTTCTGATGCGGGTATCGTTAACTAATAAATAACGTTATATTATTTACCGTTATATCTGGCACATTTTACCGTTAAACATACGTAACGTTAAAATCTAAGGTAACGATAATTTTATCGTTATAATTAGTTTTGTTACCGTCGCTCTCGTCCAATTGCAAAAGAATGTCAGATTGCATCGACGCTAAGACTGCCGTACGACTATTTGCGCGTTTAATAGATATTATCTTATCATTGCTATTCTGTGTTGTGCTTGTACTTGAGAATATACTTGGTTGGTTGGTTGGTCCACCATGTTCTGTAAGCGCGTACGACTGCCGTGAGCGGTGAGAGATATGAAGACGACAAACGAAATGGCAACAGCGCCGACAGGGTGTGAGAGTGAGAGGGGCGCGCGCGCACGCCGGCCGCGGCCGCCTTTGAGGCGGGCTGGCAACGTCGCTTAAAATAACAAAATAATACCGATAATTTTTTACCGCTATTTTTACAATAACGTTAAAAATACCGGTAATTTTTACCAAAAATGTTAACGTTATTATTATGTTATGCTACTAAGTAACGCTACCAAATTGTACCGATATCGAAGTATCTCTACGGAAATACCGTTACTTAACGTTACTTTTAATGTGAATTGGTATCGTTTTCAAGCCCTGGTTTCAAATACAAATGAAATCACCACTTACAGGCACTGCATTTTTATAAACATATACATAAATACTCGATACATTCTCGATGCCTCCCGCATGCCACGTCATTTTCCCTCCCTATCGTAAAGTATGGCAGCACCGACCATCAGCGCGAAAATCAATAATCTGCTTGTAAACAACTCGAACCAAATGTAGGGCAAACAAGTATCCTTACACAATTTTCATATTCCGCAATTATTGTTTCTTGTAACCTTTTCATTTAACCACATTTCAGTTCTTAGTGAGTGTAAAATAATTTAGCAAAGATGGATACAGCGAATGTTGGTTATTCTTATCATTTGCCATCAGGCGGCTGGAACTATAAGATTCGTAACACATTGTCGCAATTCAGTGATTTGTTCAGCGAATTTAATAAATATATCGCCCCGGCATATCATCACGATCGATGTGAAAGGTATTTTATAGTTTTCATTTTACAATTTTTTACCGCAGTACCTAACAATGTACCTAACTGCGTAATTGAATATTTACATATATACCTACCCTTATATCTAAGACGGGAATCTTTAATATATTTTTGGCATAATTATATTTTATAATAAGTACCCTACTCATCCACTAGGTACTTACTTATATATTTTGTTTTTTTTTATTATGACGCATTTAACTTTTAATTATTTTATTTATAGCTTACCACTAAGTAAGACATGTTTTATACATATTTTCAGGTCTGTTCAAATGAGAATATATTCGATGCACAAAGGGGAGTTTGTGATGGTATTTATTGCGTTTTTCGCTTGTTTCGGCTTAGGAGTATTTATAGGACTGGCAGGTAAGGAATTTTATATTATATTTTACTAGCGATGCGCTCCTGCTTCGCACGGTTGACAAAACATAGAGATTTTTTACTTATATGTAACTTTAATATTAACGTAACACATAAACCTTCCGAAATGAATTCTCTAAACGATAGTGAAAACTTCAGCAAAATCTGTTGCATGGTTTAGAAGAACAACGCGAACATACAGACAAACACGAAAAGCGACTTTAATTTATTATATGTATAGATTTAGATATAGATTTGTTAACCTGAAAACCTGAACCTGCGCGCTTCGTCCGGCCACTAATGATATGCTCCTTTTACGTTACATTGCATGTTACCTTTTATCAGTCTGTTCTATCGCTTGCAGTGTTTTCTTGATTTTATATTATTTCAATTATATAAATTAATCACAAAAAAGTCAAATGTATAAGTATTATAAACTTGCCGAAATTACATCTTGAAATAACTTATTAGAATACCTATCTGAAAATTAATTAGTTACATAAGTATATGTTTTTTAAATAATATTACTTACATACTTAAATTGTACGATTTTTATGCTTGTATTCAAAACCGCCAATAATAAACGAGCAATCACTATACATACCTAATAAACTAAACATATTATACTATACATCATATGCTATACATAATATAGTATACATAGGTACCTATTATTAACACCGAATTTAATTTGTTCATTATGCATTCTCTTTCCAACAAACTGTAAGTGGGTAACTATTTTAATCATCTTGTAATTAAAGTATTCAGTTCAATTGCTATACATAAATGAGTTTGCATTGGAACGAGCGGTTAATGGCACGATATTTTCATATGACTTCAAAATATTCAATTGCTCCATAACTTCCACAGTAGCATCATATAAAAATCTTATCTAATGCTTAACCTCCTCCTTTTTTGAAGTCGATGAAAAACTACACCACTGTAAATAATAAATTAAGGCACATCAGAAAGCGAAAATCTTCCAACCTAACAAAATTATCCTTAAACATTTTAGGGCCATCACCAACTATGACGACGTCAATCACAGCCTCCTCAGTGCTGACGAACGGTAGCACTATATACCAGGGCCCGTTCCACCTGCACAGCAAGGCCTTAGGTCTTCGCGCGCAGCAACTGTGGCTCATGGCGGAGATACTCACCAACAATGATGATGGTAAGACTTTGTAGTCCCTAGCATGATATACCAGACTAGAGCACTGTATACAAGGGCCCGTTCCACCTGCACAGCAAAGTTTTATATCTTTGTGCGCAGGAACTGTGGTTCATGGTGAAGATACTCACCAATAATGATGAGGGTAAGACTATCTAGTCTCTAGCACTATATACCAGGCTAGAGCACTATATACCAAGCTAGAGCTGTATATAAGGGCCCGTTCCACCTGCACAGCAAGGTTCTAGGCCTCCGCGTGCAGCAACTGTACCAACGGCACAGCAAAGCTGCAACTGTGGCTCATGGCGGAGATACACACCAACAGTAATGACGGTGTGGCGGTATCTACATCGCCACATGCGAACTACGCATCAAAGACCTGACGACACACAAAAATTCTGACGTCACATAAATCCTGCATCGCGCAATTAAAGTTTACCGTGCAGTGGACATATATACAATAAAATATAAGTAAAAAGCTTTTTAAAAACAAGCTTTAATGAACTAAAAAGTACTAAATAAAACTTACGTAAACAATAGAACGATATAGAGAAATAATATTTTCTTAAAACCTTGAGGCTCATCTTTAAGTTTAGTGTAAGAAGGACATTTACGCCTCAAGCTTTTAAGAAAATATTATAGTTCTATTGTTAACGTAAGTTTTATTTAGTACTTTTTAGTTCATTAAAGCTTGTTTTTAAAAAGATTTTTACTTATATTTTATTTTCTACTTTTTAGCATTAGGATTTGTTTAAATATCTGGTCTATCACCTTCACAAATCCAACGAATTAGGTTTTCCCATGGCCTCCTTCTAGCTCCATCATCAGGCCCTGAACACCACCTAGTGTCAAATTACTTGTTAATACAACATGACCAATGAGTCCAAACACGATGGTGCTATCTTGTTTGATTGAGGTTATCTCATGGCCACCTTCCGGCCCCATCATTAAGCCCTGAACACCACCTAGTGTCAAAGCACTTGTCAATACATAACCATCGAGTCCAAAAATGTTGGTGGCATCTGGTTTGATAGAGGAGTTCCCATGGCCACCTTGCGGCTCCATCATCAGGCCCAGAACACCACCTAGTGTCAAAGCACTTGTCAATACATAACCAATGAGTCCAAACACGATGGTGCTATCTTGTTTGGTTGAGGAGTTCCTATGGCCAACTTCCGACTCCATCATCAGACCAGCAAAACGGTATAACGGTAACGGTAACGCCAGCAATGATGACAGTATCTATTATTTTTCTAAAATAGTTTTCATGTGATCTCTTGCCAAGATCAGGGGGGCTACCACCGCCGCTTACAGCAGTATTATTTTAATCTTACTCAGTGCACTGAAGTAATATTAAAATAATACTGCTGTAAGAGCTGGTGGTAGGGGCCCAGAAGTCGTAGGAACAGACCAAAGTAAACGCTTCTTTTCAAAGACACATCTACGGTGTATTCCCAATGTGTTTATTCCCCTAGTAAAAAAAAAGAAACGAAAACACATGCAAAAAATTAATAAACAAGAGTGGTGCCTCTTGGCCTTGGCCCTGCGAGCTAGTGCTGTTAGTACCGGATACATGGCAACAGAAACAAAAGGAACACCCTAAAAAACAAGGATAGACGATTTGAGTTTCGACAAAAGGGATATTGACTGGGTAAAACAAAAGAAATATTAAGTCCTTCAGTCAGATAATTAAAGATAAGATAAAGATAAATTTATTTGCTCAAACATGTGTACACATACAGAAATAAAAAACGTGCATGCAGGATAACATTTAAAAAATACAGGTTCAGACATGTTTGCCACATATTATGGCGTGCAAATATGAATAATTGTGATTGTTTATAATAAAATTTCGGTAGTCAAGTCATTATGTTAATTTAGCAAACTTAAGTAAATTATAAATGTCAACAGTAAATAAAAATAATTCATAAAATCTATGTCAAAATAAATGGTTCTGTCAAAAATTCCTTAATATTATAGTATGCCTTGTCAGCTAGAAATGACTTTAGTTGTTTCTTCAATTGTATATCATTAAGCTCTCTCCAAGTTTTCGGTAACTTATTATAAATAATGGGGGTCATGCAAAACACACTTTTGCGCATAAGTGCAGTCCTACTACTATGCAGACAGAGCTGACTTTGATCTCGCCTGTTTCTAGGAAATTTATCTGCCATTCGCGAAAATAAATTACTATTATTTCTAACGTACATTACTGATTCTAGAATATACAGAGATGCCGATGTCAATATTTTATAGCGTATGAAATAATAAATAATAAAAAATATTAGACATGTTTTGCTTTATCATGTTAATAAAAAATGATTTAGATACAACGCATTAAAGTTGGGGAGGAGCTCGCTATGTCACAAGCCAGTATAAAATCTACCGACAAGTGACGTCATGCCACTTTTTAACTCAATGTATTGCCGTAATTTTTTGAATACGTAAAAAAATAAAAATAGGTTTATTTGTCACAGAAACACGTGCCTACAAAAAGATAACAGTACTTAATCAGAAAAATTAAACAAATTAGATCTAAATAGAAATATGAGATCAGGATTACTTATAAAAATAAAAAGTTGGCAGCTGCACGTCATGACTGTGACAACAGCAACAACATATTTATGCGTCGAATATTTTTAATAACATAGCCGAAGGACAAAAACAAGTCAACATTCAATAGCATTGGACCCTTGCCACTATTGACTGTCGAAAAAAGGCGACAAAAGAATGAGGTTACGGGAAGCAACAGGGAGCAACCAAAAACTTCTACAGTCAAACGGTTTCAGCAAAAAAAAAACTTACGTATTAGGCTATCATATCGGTAGAAATATAATAGTTAAGTTATACCATAACTTACACCTACTAAATTTCAGAAATGTAAAAATTTACTGGAAATAAAACACTTTTTTATTTATTTATTAAATGGTTTCTTTTTTCAGAGGAGATATTCGATAAGAGCTTCCAAGTTAGTATTTCAATAGAGGGCGTGTTGGCAGACCATAGTACGGAAGAATTATTGTCCGAAGCTGATTCTCCTAATAGGTAAGACATAATAATAATACAGTTTATTAGGTCAATTACCTACCTTACCTTAACTTGTCTAGATGAAGAAGCTGATGGTTGATAGAGAGAGATCAGAGGCTCTAGACAAAGTGACATTCTATCAGCAATAACGATGATGGAAAAGGCAAAAATGTATAGGACTGACATAAGCTATCGAAAAGCTTATGTCAATCTTGTTGAAAGTCGTTCTAGAAATACGGAACGCTTTCGAAGCGATTGTCACTTGTCTAGGCCCTCTGAATAACTGCGAAATCTTTGTAGGTACATTTCCTGGTAGAGACCAA
The DNA here is from genome assembly GCA_947363905.1 of Lithophane semibrunnea. Lineage (NCBI taxonomy): Eukaryota > Metazoa > Arthropoda > Insecta > Lepidoptera > Noctuidae > Lithophane > Lithophane semibrunnea. The sequence goes on along the minus strand of OX376194.1, from coordinate 2,573,177 downwards.
AATGTCTTAGCTTATAGCAGCTTTCTATTTAAAGTTTTGTAAGAAAGAAAAAAGCGATAATTAATGACATTACAACAAAAAACACCTTAAAACTATGGAACTGGAAAAAAACCAATGCCTATAATGCAAAAAGGGCTTTAGCTTAGCATAATGCACAGGTGACAACACAGGGTATAGCACCTGACGCTGATTTTCAGCTGCAGCCCACGAGCCATACGCTCGAATAATAAACACATAGGGAAGTTCAGTTGTCCGTTCAATAAATTAAAGAAGACCAGGGGGCCAAGTCTACTAATTTACAAACGTGTCAGTGGTCTCGCAATGATGAGTTTTTGACAGATTTTGTATGGCATATCTGTCAAAAACTGATCATTGTGAGACCACTGACACGTTTGTAAATTAGTAGATTTGGCCCCCTGAATATAAGACGGTAATTCATACATTCAGGGGGCCAAGTCTACTAATTCTAAGACTCGGAACGTCATTCTAAGACTCTGAACGTCATTCTAAGACTTTGAACGTCACTCAGTAAAAGTTTTAATTTTTGTCAGCATAAAGTTGTAATTTTTCAATTCCAGGACTCAACATCTCAAATGCAAGAAGCGTGTCTGTGACGAGGTTATGATCCTGCACATCTTGTGGCTGGACTACACCCACTATGTTTTTAATATTAACTTTTTTGGGCTCAAGGAGTTCCACCACCGATATGTTGTTAGGGACATTATATTCTATGTAAGTATACCCAGGTTGGACTAAGTTCAGTCTTAATTATCTTAAGTTATACTTATGAGGCAAGAAAAGCTTCCAGAAGGTTTTATTACAAGGCGGTTAGTGCCAGAATTTTTTCAAAGTAGGCCAAGAAATGCTAGCGGTCCGATATAAGGCCAACGCAGACGGGGACGGGATGGCAAAGGATTTTGCCGTCAGTCAGCGCACACCGCTTAGATACCGCGGCATTCCAGCGCCTTGACACGGCGCGCGCGCCCCGCGGTATGTCACAACCAGTGCCGGCGTCCTCGGCATGCCGTTGCCTACCGCAGTACGCCACGGCATCCCGCCGCGGGAGCCCGTGGCGCGTCTTTCAATGCAACGAAATCTCTTTCGATGAAATGGCATCATTTTAAAGCATAGCAATTTATGTCGTATTCTATATCGATAAAGTAGAATGTCCATTGGTAAAAATTTAAATCCCTTGCCGTCCTGGTCTGCGTAGGCCTATAAAGTTTTTTTGGGATACACTGGCCTGCAGACACGGTGAAAAATCGCAGTTCTGTGGAAGAATATAATAGATAAGGAACCAAGGTTTCATCCAGTTTTTGGATGTGGAAAGCTAAAATAGACACTGCAGAAGAATTTGAGGAGCTCGTGGCTAAGTAATAAAAGCCGCACGGGTCGATCCAACAGGTTAAGCTACGCTTGCTGAGGTTGGTCCGTGGATGGGTGACCATCTTTACATACCGAGACGAGGAGTCTGCAGCATGCACCTACGTGACTTATTTTTCTTCATGATTGGTCCTCGACCTTCAAGTAGTATCCTTGCTGAAATCGGCATCTTTACATACCGAGACTCCTCCGTGCCTCGGAAAGCACGTTAAGCCGTTGGTCCCGGCTGTCATTTGTAGATCTTTGACAGTCATTACGGGTCGTCAGAAGCCCGAAAATCTGTCAACCAGTCTTGCCAAGGGGATATTACCCAGTTACTGGGTTGTGGAGGCAGTCGCTCCATGTAAAATACTGGTATTCAGCTGCATCCGGTTAGACTGGAAGTCGACCCCAATATAGTTGGGAAAAGGCTAAGTAGATTGATTGCAGAAGAATTTGATCATCTCGAGAGAGGCTAGCCTCCCATAAATGCATGTCACAATTTCATAAATCTATCTAGATATACCTAAATAAGTACTTTTAAAAATTCGAAATAACCGTTACGGGCTTTTACTTCAATCAAATCCTTATCCCAACTAACCTAACCTAGCAAAAACTAACAATATCTTTTATTTCAGTTCAAGACCTACAATCCAGCATTTACACAAATGGAGACGTGGTTTAGATTTATATTTGTGATGACGTCATTCTTCATGACCGTAAGTTTGAACAAAATCTCTTTTGTTATTGGCGACCTATAGTCTGAAGTCAACCCCTTACCAACCAATGAGAAGATAGCATAGTTTTTACCCTCTAATTGCAGCCTCTTTGGTATAATAGTTGCAAGTGCAACTGCTGGTTGAGCTTTGTGCCCGCGGATTTATACCTTTTTGGGTGGGAAATTATCAAATAACTGTGGCGGTATCTACATCGCCACATGCGAACTACGCATCAAAAACCTGACGTGACACAAAAATCCTGACGTCACATAAATCATACGTCATACGATAAAATATAAACGCAAAAAAAAAATCAGGTGTTCCCTACATTTTTACCCGACTACGGCGAAGAAAAAAGGAGGGTTATGATTTTGACCGGTATGTATGTATGTATGTTCATCTGTTCCCTTCTATCTTCCAAACCACTTATCACAATTTGACAAATGAGGTATCGTTAAGTGGAAGCGTCGTGATTGTCCGCTGGTTATAGGCTACGTGAAGTAACATTAAATTAAAAATGGCGCCCTCTAGAGGACATAAAGTGAGGAACGTAAAAAAAAATATGGTTTAATCGTACCATGTTGGGTATCAAATGAAAGGGCTTAATGAGCACAAGCACATTTCAAAAATATATATATAATAACCCCAAAAGAATTTTAAAAAAAATCAAGTAATAAAAACTAATTATTACTTGTTTTTTTTTGTCAATTTAAGTAAACACAAATGTATGGAACAGCTGATTTTATTTCGCGATTTCTAGGTTGGTCCCATAGAAAAATTTGTTCAAAATGATGAGTACAATGACCCCTTTTCGGGTTTAGCATAAACAAAAAAATAGTTGTATACAAAAACCCAACATAAATCGTTGGGCAGTTGCCCGCCAGACACGACAACTTGAACTTACACCCTGTTCCTCATACTCCTAAATAACCGCTCTGGGTGGAGCGGGAGGGCGGGTCAGACTCTTACTGACTAATGTTCCTTCAGTTGCCTGTAAGATGCAAAAGGCCACGGTATCCCTTTCGGACTTTAGGGAATCGATCCCCTGCAAAGTGGCATTGGATATTGCAATTTTCAGAAGCCGGTCTGGATTTGCAGCTCAATTTATCAATAGGCTCGTCGAACTTCTAATACCAATAACTTGTGAAATGCTCTTTTTATCCTCTGCTTGCTCCCTTCAGGGGTTAAAGGTAAGGCTGTTATGACGATATCCTTTTTAAAAATTGGTTTTATTTTCAGTTCTGGTTTGCTTACATGATGCGAAAATATCCCATGTCCGACTGGTCAATAGAACAAAGATGGATCTATATTTTGTTGCCGTCCTTACTTACTTTCAACGGTAAGTACCAAAATAATAATTATCCTAACTAATCCATACGAATATTATAAATTCGAAAGTAAATCTCTGTCTCTGTCTGTATGTATGTTACCTTTTCACGCCTAAACCACTGAACGGATTTCGATATTTGGCATGGAGATAGATGGTATCCCGGGGAAGGACATAGGCTACTTTTTATCGACATACCACGCGTGTGAAGCCGCGGGCGGAAGCTAGTAATATTATAAATGTGAAAGTGAGTTTGTTTGTTACATTTCCACGCTAAATCGGGATATAAAGGATCCTTTTATCCCGATATTCCCACGGGATCGAGACTTACACGGGTGAAACCGCGGGGTTTAGCTAGCTATTAATAATAAACGATACAAAATGCGAAAGTCATGTGTGGAAAGGTGAAGTCCTTGAGCCTCCCCTATGATAATAGTGGATGTATGTAAAGACGGCGTATTTTAAAAAAGTGGGTGCAAGCCCCTCTTAACCACACCGTTTCTCCGGGCGTTGTAAACTGCAAATGCCATGATCCCCGACACATGTTCAACCACAGGTTTTAATATTACACGCACGTATCATGAATGTTCTAGACCCCACAGCGTTGAATTTTTTTGCCAGTAATTAAAAAAAAACTACTTTACCATATATTTTGACCGTGTAGGTTGCACTTTTCCTATGAAACAGCATACCTACTTACTTTTTTACTGAATTCATAGTAACAGTTTGCACGTCAATGATAAAACCCTGTATTTTACTCCACAATAAATCCTATACCATTAAATGAGCAATATTTCTATATATAATCACGTTCTCGAAAACGGCTCTGATTTCGATGAAAGTTGCAATCGATTCAAAAAATCAATCGAGGTCTCGTTTCTGGGAAAATTCGTTTTCTCGACTAGGTACTAATAGGATTATCTCACATCCAGTTTCTTTATTTGAACAACGTACCGTACATAGCCGTACCTATAGATATTCCTTCCGAGAGCGTAAGAAGAACCTACGTATAGCATTATATCAAAGCCATCGTTATTTAAAATGTCGGGACGCGTGCGCGATTACCCCGGAGACCGGTTTGCGTCGCCCCCTCGGCACATTGCACGATGCTCGATGCGACGAGCGATATTGAGTCAACTGCACGTACTACGTCAGTGGTAACACTTGAACTACGAAAAGCGCCCTTATTGCTAGTATGTAAAGGCACTGTCAATGCATGGACGTGCTGTTGACGTACACTGCACTTTACAGAGTACTCAATAGGAGCTGCACTCAATGTTCAAGACTTTTGATTCACTCGATATTGTGACTGTGAAGACGGTCTACAATACTGCCGATATAACTTGGCAGGCCTGAACATAGGCGCATATTACTTTTGCGCATGTTCTCTCACTCACACACGCCACATGTCATCATTTGGTTCCTAAAAAATGTTACTGCGCAGCCTTCTGCACGAAGTTATATCGGCCGTATTGTACGCTTGTCTACCCACATGTAGGTACTCAAGTTAGGACAGAATAAGTAAGGGCCTTTTTGTGAGCTCTCATCAAGCTAACGTTTCAAATTCCATTACTTATTTTCGCTCTTACTTAGTTTGGTATAGGATTTAGTCTTGCTTGACTGGCACTTCTCCTTTTTTTCCATCGATAGTTTCGATTTAATTGACGGCTGTTATTACTATCGATAGGTTAACTATAGGTATCTATTGACTGACAACACTATAGGCCGACCGCTTAACTAAGTCCGTTCCTGAGGTAGCTGCGTGGTGCGGGAGGGGTGACAGATAACATAAGTTGAGGAATCACTGAGCTCTCGCATCACGACACTACACCCCTCCCGCACTATAGTAGTGCCTTTGTTGTCGAATACCCAAAAAAAATTCACCGTCGTGCTCTCTTCTCAAAACTAGCTAGATTTTGAATAAACATGTGTGCACAAAACCCCCGCGAGCTACCGACTGTCCTACCGCACCTTGCTATTCCATAAATAGAAACCTTGCTAGCTGATTTTTTTAATCCATTATTGCCACAGTTCCCTCTCCTTTATGGAATACAATAGGGGACCAAGCTGCAACACAAATACCTTCGTAGCGAATATTGTGGTTATGAAATGTGCATTATGTGCAACGATCTCGATGCACGCAAACGATGCGGTGTAATCTATAGAATCTGTGGTTGAGAAATTATAGTGTCTTAGATATTTTTCTGCGATTAAAAAAAGAAAAGGTAAGATGATGATAGGTAGATAAGTATTTAAGTATACCTACTTATTGGAAAAAACAGTCGGATGCATGGCGTTGAGTTTCACCGTAGCAAAGCAAGGTGCAAAGAAAGTTGTGAAACGCATAGAGAAATTAGTTCTCATAGAGAAACAGTTAGGTACCTTGCTAAGTATAACAGCGAGGTTTTTTGAGGAATTAGTTGCACCTGCGAATAATAAAATTGACCTGACGGCCCTGTATCAACATTTTTTGGGGGCCTTTTTACCCGACTGTTGTGAAGCCAAAGCAGGGTACTGATTGTTTTTTTGTTTAACAAAATAAATTAAATAGCATAGGTACCAACTTGGAAGATTAAGTGGTAATTGTTATCTCACTAAGAGAATGCAAGCGCGAGCGAAGCGGGCTAGAAATTCGGAGCATTCTGTCTCGGAACCGGTTTCAAAGTGGAGCGAGCGAAGCGTGCTTGAAAATTAGAGCATTCTGGACCGGGAAAGGTTAAGTTTTGGTTACGATTTTACTAAAAGAATGCAAGAGCAACCGAAATAAACTCGAAAGCTGGAACATCATAACGGGGATAAGCAGGTTATGCTGTCATTGCGGTTTTAGTAAGAGAATGCAAGAGTGAACGAAGCGAGCTCAAAAATTCGAGTACCCTAACTTATTTTCTTATATAGGTTAGGTAAAATTTTCTGTATGATTTTTACTAAATGAATGCAAGAGCGTGAGAATTAGACCGCACTGCTATAAACAAATTACGTTAATTTTCATATTTCAATATGAAATCAATAAGGATTTGAATATTAATTTGGTTTTTAAATAATTTTTCGACTTTTTGCATCCACACGTCGCGTCGGGGGGACCTATAGCTTGGGGGCTCTGTTTCATTGTAGCGACGTCCCTGTTCTTACATCATCAACATTAACCAGAACAATACTGCGACCTTAACCTGACCATACTCGATTGAAGATGAGGTTTTTTTTTTTTTTTTTTTTTTTACGTGAATAATAAATTGTTAACATATTTTAAATTAACTGGACTCTCTCATTTCACATCAATTTAATAAGGTTTTTAAATGTATTCTTGTTGTAGTTTATGTAGTATTGTCTATGCATGTGATAACTTTAATATGTAATGTTCAACACAATGTAAATTGTTAATGAATGAATAAACAAACAAACAAACAATTATTTCTTTCCCTTCACCGGCTACTTAATTAGGACCATCAGCCAATTATCTGGCGGCCTAATATTACTGCAGTGTAGGAAAGAGATGAAGCTCTACAGGACGTATAGCTCCATCTCTTTCCCCCACGAAGTAAGATTCAAATAATACTGCTGTAAGCGGTGGTGGCAGGCCCCCTGAACCTACATCTCACAATAGGGATGAAGACAAACAAAATTTTTTTGGAAAAAAAAAATATTGGACACATATTTTTTATTTTTTTACGTAGGTAATCCAAAGATTACGGTGATACCTTAAGTTAAAATTTGCTATGACGTCACGAGTATGTAGATATTATACTTACTTGTGACCTAGCGACCCCTACTCCCCAACTTTAATGCGTTTTATCTAAGTAATTTTTTATTAATAAAGCAAAAAATATGTGTTTTATTTTTTTATTATCTAATCATCCCTATTTGCGCCACGAGATTAAGGTCCTCCTTATAAAACCACTAGCTGTTGTCCGCGACTTCGTCTGCGATACAGGATGAACTACTTATGTCCTCCTCCAGGTCTTGGTCTACCCCTGTGCCAAATTTCAACCAAATCTGTTCAGCCGCTTTAGCGTGAAAGCGTAACAAACAAACAAATGAACTCACATTCGCATTTATTATAATAATTAGGATGTTATAAGTGTGTGTAAAAAATAAAATAAAATAGTGTTGAAAAAAAAAAAACACTTCGTTTCACGTAAAATGGAAGGAGGTCAAATGGAAACCTTATTTGAAGTCAAAGTCAAAGTCAAAGTCAAATAATTTATTTCAAATAGGCACATATATGGCACTTTTGAACGTCAAACAAAGAAATAGAATTGATTCTAGTTGCCCCTTCCAAAAGGTAGTTTTCGTATGGAGAAGAATGGGCAAGAAACTCCATCGTTACTCTTTTAAAAATGTTTTACAATATTTTGTATACATTAATTATATAATTATATGTGAAGACGATGCACCTACAATAAGATTACTGTACTACGAAAGGTAAAAAGAATTATAAATGGAGCAATAATGAATAAATTAATTACCAGATACATGGTGCTCACATAATTACAAAGATTGTAAAAGTATACGATATTACAATAGTCCTAACATTGTTACAAGTAGTACTAATAAGTCAGTGCGTTGAAAAACTCCAAATTGAGATGGAAAAGCAAACCGTTAGAATAACAAACTCTGTAACAAAAAATATCCTGGAAATAATTGATGAGAGACTGGAACCATTGAAGAAAGAAAACGTTGTGTTAAAAGAAGAAATAGTAGAACTTCGAAACAAAGTTAAGAGTTTTGAGACGGAAAAGAAAAGAAACAACGTGATAATCTTTGGAGTAGAAGAAACAAATAAAACATTACCCATAGAAATAGTAAGATCTATCTTTATGGAAAAAATGATGATTAAAGTCGAGAAACATGAAATCATTAAAGCGCATAGATTAGGAATGAAGAAAAATAGAGTAAGACCGATTTTAGTCAGTTTCACTACTAACTGGAGGAAAGTCGAGATTTTGAAGAACAAGAGGTCACTACCTAAAGGAATTAGTATAAGTGAAGATTTTAGCAAAGAAACTCTAGCAAAAAGGAAGGAATTAATGCCAAAATTACAGGAAGAAAGGAAAAAAGGTCATATCGCTTACCTTAGGGAAGATAAACTTATCGTAAAAGAAACAAGTGAACAAAACCGAGATAAAAGGAAAAGACAGCCTTCTAATTCACCCACTGACAAAACGGCTGGCGATGCAAGAAACAATGCCTCCAAAAAACCTAACTTTAGAAATGCTTTCGAGGAAATGTATAGACCAAGATCAAAACCACTCACTGAAATTAAAGAAAACTAGGAATTAGCGCACTTCGGTACCAAACCATCAGATAAAAACGATAAAATAGCAACAACACACAGCAAAGAAAGATCCCCAACCCGGCCGGTCACCGTGGGGACTCATGACCACCACCCCCCTGGAAACAAACGATCATCTACAACAATCGCGAACAACGCTTCGAATACTAAAATAGGCCAAAAAATTTACATTTCCACACTCAATACCCTTTCACTTAAAACAGATGAAAAGCTGCAAGAACTACAAATCGCCTTAGAAAACATTAAATAGGATATATTGGGACTCGGCGAAGTACGCAGAACAGGAAGCAACATAGAGGAGTATAACGACTTCATCTTCTTTTATAAAGGCGAAACTAAAGGACAGTTTGGGATAGGTTTTTTAATTAAAATACACCTGAAGAAATATATTGAAGAAATTACTGGTATATCGGAAAGAATTGTTTCTAAACATACACCTACCGGGTTATAAGAACAAATGGACAATCATACAAATATATGCCCCAACAGAGATGGCAAAAAAGCATGACAAGGATATATTCTACATCGAACTAGCAAAGACTTTACAAAACACACACAAAAACGTTATAGTCATGGGAGACTTCAACGGAAAAATAGGAACTCGCAAACCGAATGAGGATAAAGTCATTGGCAAGTTCGGTATAGGTAATAGAAATAACAATGGGCAAAGGATGATAGACCTAGCACGGGAAAATAACCTTCGTATTATGAACAGTTTCTTTAAAAAGAATCCAAAACACAAATGGACTTGGTCTTCCCCTGACAACAAGTACAAAAATGAAATAGACTACATAGCAACAAACTACTTCAAACCATTCCATGATGTGGGCGTAATCAACTGCTTAAACTTCAATACTAACCATAGAATGGTGAGAACAACACTGGAAGTAAAATATCCTCCTAAAACAAGAATACAGTTTAAAGGAAAGTCAAGAAACCTACAAACAAGTTTTTGCAAGCCAACGCAAGAGTCTAGTCAACCCTTAAGCGAAATACAATATTTGTACGATGTTTTTCTCGATAAAGCCTTCTCCAAAGGAAAACACAAACAAACAGAGGGACGGCATATTAGTGAAAAATTAAAAATGCTCTTTCAACTAAGGAAGGACCTGTTCAAACGGAAGAAGGACAAAAGTGTAAGAACAGAAATAACAAAAATTAGCAAAGAAATAAGTCACCACCTTAAAAAGGAAAGAAATATTAAAAGAATACAATGCATAAACGACCACATAGCAAAAACAGGAGGTAACAAAAAAGCCCTAAAAGAACTAGGTAATAAAAAAGACTGGATCCCTTGCATAAAGAACAAATTTAGAGGAATTGAAACCGCTAGACAATCCATCATGTCAACAGCTACCGACTACTACAAAAACTTATACTCTACCCAACACAAAGAAGAAGAAATCAATCTAGACAGCGATAATGAAGACATCCCACAAATTTTAAAATCTGAAATAGAATTTGCAATCCATACACAAAAAGATGGCAAAGCGCCTGGCCTGGATTACGTAACTAACGAAGCTCTCAAAACAATCTCACCTGAAAACCTACATGAGGTGTGGTACCTTTTCAATAAAATTTTAACCACCGAAAATATTCCTGCCCAATGGACCAAGTCTGTTATAGTACTTATACACAAAAAAGGCGACAAAAATGATATCGGAAACTATAGACCTATAAGTTTGATGTCGAATCTGTACAAAGTGTTCTCGAAAATCATCCTTAATAGAGTAACGGCAAAACTCGATGAACAGCAACCCGAGGAACAGGCAGGCTTCAGAGCAAGATTTTCAACGACAGACCACATGCATACAATTAAACAACTAATAGAAAAAGCACAAGAGCACAACAAAGCTATATATTTAGCATTCGTAGACTATAGCAAAGCTTTTGATTCATTGGACCACAAAAGCATTTGGAAAGCCTTAAAACACCAAGGGATAGAACAGAAGTATATTCGAATTATTAAAAACATATACACAAATTCTACAGCTCAGATAAAACTCGAAACATTGGGAGAAGAATTTCCGATTCTAAGAGGAGTAAGACAAGGCGACCCTTTATCACCGAAGATATTTTCGGCTGTCTTGGAAGAGGTGTTTAGAACCATGGACTGGCAAAAATACGGCATCAATATCAATGGAAGATTACTAAACCACCTACGATTTGCAGACGACTTAGTTTTAATCTCTGATAACCATCTTACACTACAAAACATGTTGCAAGAGCGTGCAGAAGGAAGCATTAATGTGGGACTCTCAATGAACAAAGAGAAAACAAAACTGATGACAAACAGCACCGAAGAGACCATCAGTATACACGGAGAAAGTATAGAGTATGTGAACTCGTACATCTACTTGGGACAACTGATTTCGTTCACGAGGCAAATGGAGCAAGAAATAGAAAGACGTATAACCAGCACATGGAATAGGTACTGGTCACTCAAAGAGGTCATGAAAAATGCCCAATATCCTATATCCTCCAAAAGAAAACTTTTTAATACATGCATTCTTCCATGCCTCACATACGGCTATCAAGCGTGGGCATTGACTCAAAAAACCCTGCAGAAAATTACTTCTTGCCAAAGAGGCATGGAACGCAGCCTGCTGAACTTCAACATAATAGACAAAAAGAGAGCTACAGATCTGAGGAAAATTACAAAACTAAAGGATGCTACCTTCCATACAAAAACATTGAAATGGAGATGGGCTGGTCATATGCTCCGCGATAGGAACAACAAGTGGTCTAAAGCTGTAACGGAATGGCAAATTAGAGATGGATCAAAAAGAAATAGAGGAAGACCGCGTAAACGCTGGGACGATGACAAAGTGGAGATAGCTGGTGCCCTGTGGACTAGAGACACACGAGACCGCGACAAATGGCGGAGCCTGGGGGAGGCCTATGCGTTAAAGGACGCGCTGATTGACGAAGACACCGAAGTGCAATAGTTATGTTTTGTTTAATTTATTTTATACTGTAATTAGTTTTAGTTTTTCAGTAAATAAAGGCTTATTATTATTATAAGTGTGTGTACGTGTAAGTGTTGTTGTTTTTATATTGTTTGTTGTTCATACTGCGTATAAAAGTCTAAGTATGTACCTATTTTTACCCGACTACGGCGAAGAAAAAGGAGGGTTGTATGTATGTATGTTCATCTGTTCCCTTGTATCTTCTAAACCACTCATCACAATTTGACAAATAAGGTATCGTTAGAAGCGTCTTGATTGTCCGCTGGTTATAGGCTATGTGACGTGAAAATGGCGCCCTCTAGAGGAAATAAAGTCAGGAACTAAAAAAAAAATATTGTTTAATTGTACTATGTTGGGTATCAAATGAAAGGGCTTAATGAGCATATTTCAAAAATATATATATTATAACCCCAAAATAATTTAATTTTTTTTTTTTTTTTTTTCAGATCCCTTGTATCCCTTGAGATTTTTCCCGGGGGCCATCATGGCGCCTCTGATCGGGAACTTCTTCCAAACTGCATTTCTGGCCGTAGTTATGATATCGTGGCTCTCACAGTATCACGGACTTAGACAGGTACGTAAATAGTAGATATCTAAGGCTATTTTAGGACCTAGGGGACTATAGGTGGACCGATGACCTGGCGAAGGCCGCGGGAATATGCTGGATGCGAGAATCACAGGATCGGTCGAGGTGGCGGTGCTTGGGGGAAGGTTATGTCCAGCAGTGGTCGTCTTTCTGAAATGATGATGATGATGAAAACCCGAAAGATGCCAATCAGAACTCTAGTACTAAGCCTAGGCTGTCCGCCCGTCTGTCTGTCAGCATGCTGAATCACATGGACCGTAATAGGTAAACAGTTGAATTTTTCACAGATTGTGTATTTCTACAGGATGCAAGGGTAAACACTCTTGTCATTCAAACCATGGGTAGTTGACTTAAATATAAAAATAAATGACCCAGTAACAACAAAAAAACCTTATTTTCATAAAAATATTTTAAAAAGTAAATATCCGTCACTGTCCCGATACTCATGGCTACGCGTTCGACAGTGCTGCGAAACAGCTGACGGCCGGTCATGTAACGTCCCGCGCGCCCCGCCCGCCCCCGCCAACCGCCTGCCGCGGCCGGTCGTTGCCCTTGCGTGTAGGGTGAAATATTCTTGTGGAAAAATGTAGATTTTCTTAAAAAAAATAAATTGTATTTTTTCTATTGATTTTACGTTCTATAAATGAAACCAACCCACGGGTTTCAAGGATAACGGTGTTTACACTAACACCCTGTATAGCCGCTACTAACAACAAATAATAAAAATTAAAAGGGGTCCCCATACACGAAACGTAGTGTTAAATATTGTACGGTGGTACGGAACTTTTCGTGGCCAAATTTTGGTACGGGCTTACCTGATGGAAAGTACCTAGCAAGAATAGGTTACCTGCAACACCCGGAGATTTTCGATATAATCCGATCTGCATGGCCTTTTCCCAACTATATTGGGGTGGGCTTCCAGTCTAACCGGATGCAGCTGAATACCAGTATTTTACATAGAGCGACTGCCTATCTGATCTCCACAACCCAGTTACTGGGTAACATGATGCCCATTGGTAAGACTGGTTGTCAGACTTTCGGGCTTCTGACGACCCGTAACAACTGTCAAAGGTCTACAAATGACAGCCAGGACCAACGGCATAACGTGCTTTCCGAGACACGGAGGGGTCTTGGTATGTAAACATGGTCACCCATCCACGGACCAACCGCGGCAAGCGTAGCTTAACCTGATTGATCGACCCGTGCGGCTGTTATTTCTTAGCTACAAGCCCCTCACCGCAATCACACCTATCTAACTAATATTATAAACGCGAAAGTTTGTAAACTAATATTATAAACGCGAATGTTTGTAAGTACGGATGGATGGGTGTTTGTTACTCTTTCACGTAAAAACTACTGAATGGATTTGGATGAAATTTGGCAAACAGATAGTTTATAGCCTGGATTAACACATAGGATACTTTTTATCCTGATATTCCTACGGTATCGAGACTTACGCGGGTGAAACCGCGGGGCGCAGCTAGTCAACTATATTTATTTAATAAATTTATTGTATTTCATGCAGTCATAATTTATTTTCAGAATGACAGAGGCCTTGTCTCCTTCTACCTGTTCAAGTTCGTGCTGGTGGCTCTGTGCGTGATACCCGCCTTCATGCTCGGCAACTGGCAGAAGTTCAGCAGCTACCTGGACCCTACCTTCAACTACATGATGGACCCAGATTATCCAGTAAGTGTTACTAAGTATCTGGAAGTAGCGAAGGCTTGGGCTAGCAAAATTTGAAATACAAATACTGTCGTGCCAGCTTCACGAAGAAGAACATCACGCCTGCAAAGGCTGGCATAAGTTAAAAGTAGCGAAATTTGTCGCCAAATATTAGAATTTGTCGGTCACTGGTTCAAAAGTTATAAGGGTTTATAGGTGGCCGATCTGGAGAGCATCTCCCCAGCTTTTCGCGTTATATCACCTCAGTATATCTTCGAAACTAGGACCCGACTAAGTCTGTGATTTAACGAAAAATTGCGACTTATTAGTGAAAATTTTTGGGAGACAACCAATCGTCTCTAGATGCCCTAGCATTTTTGGGCCAAGCTGGGAAGATGCTGTCCAGATCGGCTACCTATAAACCCTTGTAACTTTTGAACCAGTAGCCGACAAATTCATCAGAATTTGTAACCGATTTTGGTTTCAAAAGCTTGGCAACAAATTTCGACTAATTAGCGACGAATTTTTTATGTTATCAAAATTAAAATCCCTGACGGTGGCCATGCTAGTGTCAGTCACACATTACTAAGCTATCGATGCAGTCAATTCTGCCATTAAGCGCTTCTAAGAATTTTAATCAGCTCTTACCTAATTACTGTTATTTTAACTTTCAGCTCGTGAAACTATGGTTCTTCTGTGCAATCACGATATACTTCTTATACCTAATAATATTGATCATAAAAGCGTATAGTGATTTGAGGAATATGCCATTTTTCGGTAAGTCCCGCAATAATATCTAATACCGAAATCCCACGATCCATGATTTTGCGGCCGGACACAGACGAGCCCGCACGACGCACGCGGGCAGGTGCACGTGCGGGGTGTCGCAGACATCGGTAGTTCCTCGGTGCGCGGTGCGTGGCGGTGTGTGGTCGTCTGCCGTGCGTGTCCGTCTGTAATATTGCCGATCGTCGGAATCCACCATTACCGCGCTAGCCTACATCTTCCGGGCGTATAATACGCAATAAAGTAAGAACTTGACAGTTTTTCTAATTTTTCTATGGTTGAGACCTTTTCCCAGTAGCCCACTACTAAGTTAATACGAAAACTGTAAAGTATTCTTTGAATAAAGTTGTATTTTACATTTTACCTACAGGACTACCCCGGAATTATGCTGTATTATTTGAAAAAAATATCCTCTCAACATCCATTAATTTCTTGCAGACATCCGACTCCGCTGCTTATCAATAGTGGTGGGTACTGTGACGTCCATCATTACAGTGCTGGCCCTACAGGGCTGGGGCCCCGCAGCTTTGCAGGACCACTGGGCTTGCCAGCCGAAGATACACTTCGACACCTCAGCACCTTTCATGGCCCTCTATGGACTGTTCAACTTTTATATTTACATTCTGGCCTATTTGTTCTCTCCTGGCGGCGGAAATATTCATGGTAAGAAATGTTTACTTTGTAAGCTTTTAATTGAAATCAGTAAAAATGTGGAAGAAACCTGTTTGGAGCTCGAAAATAAGGCTTTATGATTTTTTTAACTGGTAGCACTTACCTCATTATCTTGGGTTACCCAAACATGAAGATTTCATTTTTAATCTGGAAGCGTGTAGGTAGCTATCGTGTTTTTTGTTAACGTTTTAACGATACCACGACAGTTATAATAAGTAGGTACCCCATATTCCGGAGCCAAAACGAAAACGGAACCAAAAAAAAACTAAAATATACCATTGATGTGTTTCAGAAACGGCCATAACCAAAGACAACCCCGCATTCTCTATGATCAACGATTCAGACGAGGAGGTTATCTATGGTTCTGATGAAGAGAGCAGACGTCCACTCAACTCCCACCATAGGATTACTACTGATGAAGATCTATGAATAATTAATTATAAACTTAAAATAATATTTTCCGTAAATGTAATTTTTTCTTGTTATAAAATTCTAAAACTAATTAGATGAAGTTGTTTTAATTTAAGTATCGCTCCATGTTCCATGCTTAGGCAATTAGCATAGATTATGTAAGGTTATCGTTCTAATTTACCAAAGTAGGATCTAATTTAGGCCAAAGGCAACACCCATTACGCCCACTTAGACAAAGACAAAGACAGTGCTGCCGCCCGATGCTTACGAGTCATTCATTTCTAGTCATTTCTCAGCGAGCGGCTAGCTTGCCCAGTCTAACGCTCAAAATAATTCAAGCCTTCTAAATTGCCTCATCATAACTCCAAATAAAAGTAAATGCGTAGCATTTACACAAAGGCTAGTCTAGTCATTAGCTAGTTGTATATTTTCATCCCAAGTAGATACCAACCTAATTAATGTTGGTACCTATGGATAATTGGTCAACAAATTAGTCTTAGTAATATGTACATCTAAGTACATTTTAATAACTGAATCAGCATTCTGATGAAGTCGACAACCGCGGGATTCTATCAATTTCGCTCAAAAAGGGCGCGAAAAGAAGCCGGGCTCGATTGTTGTTCTATATCAACATAGTATTATCTGTATCCACAATCCTTTATCTATAAAATTATTTAAGATAGGCAGCTTCATTCGTAAAGTAGGTAGGTACTGTATTATTCAATGCTGTTTAAATTCATATCTGGGCATGGCGCTATGACGTAGCAAGAGATAGATATGTGAAGTTGCCCTCGGATAAAATAGAAAAACTAATAACCCCTATGAATGTATGAAGCATTTAGAGTAATAGGAAAACAATAAAATATTGATATTTATTTATTCACTCAACGTCAAATCACGATGGTTATTAGTCATGGAGGTAAGCCTAGCAAGCTGCCAACGGCAGCGGTGTCAATGACCTGAGTTCCTGGTTGTTTGTAACGTACCCAGCGTAGTGTTACTGAGAATTAAGTTACTAAGTAATCTCGGTAAGTTGCAATATGTCAGTTGCTACACTAGAAAATCGACCTACGCGTAAGTGGGTACTTAGTTGGTCATGTAGTATGGGCGTTTTCCTATTTATTTATAGGAGAAGCAACAGCTATAACAGATGGATAACAATCTTGATTAATTCATTACCAAGAGTTTTTTTTTTGTGTTAAACGCGCCTACTGCTTTTAGATCAAATCCGGGTCAGAGTTGGTGTCAAGCCAGGCAAAAATTACCATATCTCAAAGCCTACAATCCTTCCATGTGAGTAAAAAGGCAACAAGGTCCTCTTTCAAATTGGACATCAAACCGGCCCGGCAAACTACTAAGATTTTAAGATAGGCCTGCATGCTATTCGCTTACTCGATTTAAGGCTAGGTTTACCATAACGGAAGATGCGATCGTCGATTGTCGAACAATACTTACAAAAGCACTATAGCCTGTAGGTTCGAACTCTGCCAGAATTAAGGTCGTACTTATCCATACTAATATGATAAATTCGAAAGTAACTCTGTCTGTCTGTATGTTACCTTTTCACGCCTAAACCACTGCACGGATTACAATAAAATTTGGCAAGGAGATAGATGGCGAGATAGAAGGGAAGAACATAGGCTACTTTTTATCGACATACTACGCGGGCGAAGCCGCGGGCGGAAGCTAGTATGTAATACTTACTAGTTGGATCAAGCCAATCGGGACTGAGACTGAGAATAACTAGACATCAAGATAGAAATGACCCAAATGCCCAAGCAGCTAAGTACAACGTCTGATAACTTAGGTCTAAATATGAAATCCTGAATAATACATTACACGTCGTTTATTTTTTGTCTCATTGTAAAACTGTTAAAAAGAAAATAATATCTAGGTTAACAAATTCTACAGAATAAAAGCCCGACGAATAATATCATACCGATAAGGTGTAGTTATTTAAATGACGGGTAGTTTCAAAGTCCAAACCAGTAACCTAATTACGTAACACACTTTCAATCACAAGTCGAGTCAAGTATTGAAGGAAATTCCTTATCCATTGCTTCAAAGGTTGAAAAGAATCGCCTGGTCAACAACGTAAATAACGTAATAATAGCGGAATGAACTTGGCTGAACTGTCAAAATTAAAGACATTGCGATCAATTGGCATTATAAGTGTGTTACGCAATTACACCGTAGGTTGTTTCAGATCGATACAGACTGTCTCAAATCGATACAGACTGTCTCAAATTACTACAGACTGTCTCAAATCGATGCATATTATCTAAGATCGCTACAGCCTGCCCCAGATCGATACAGACTGACCCAGAACGATACCATCTATCTCAAATTACTATAGATCTCAAATCAACACAAAGTGCAACACACTGCCCCAAATCGATATAGACTGTCAGAGATCGATACAGAATGTTCCAGGTGGAGACTGTCCCAAAACGCAACACACTGTCCTAGATCGATACAGATCGTCAAAGATCGATACAAACTGTTCCAGATCGAAACTCTCCCAGATAGATACAGACTACCACAGATCGATACAGACTATCCCAGGTCGACAAAAACTGTCCCCGATAGATCCAGACTGCCCTAGAGCAAAACAGACTGCCCCAGATCGATGCAAACTCTCTGAAATCGATACATTTAGTCATAGATCGATACAGACTGTCTCAAATTACTACAGACTGTCTCAAATCTATACAAATTGTCTAAGATAGATACAGACTGTCCCAGATCGATACAGACTGATCCAGAAAGATACCATCCATCTCAAATTACTATAGATCTCAAATCAACACAAAGTGCAACACACTGCCCCAAATCGATATAGACTGTCAGAGATCGATACAGAATGTTCCAGGTGGAGACTGTCCCAAAACGCAACACACTGTCCTAGATCGATACATATCGTCAAAGATCGATACAGACTGTCCCAGATCGACACAAACCCTCTCAGATCGATACAATCATTCACAGATCGATACAGATCGTCAAAGATCGATACAGACTGTCCCAGATCGACACAAACCCTTTCAGATCGATACAATCATTCACAGATCGATACAGACTGTCTCAAATCGATACAGACTGTCTCACATCGATGCAGACTGTCTCAAATCGATACAAATTGTCTCATATCGATACAAAATGTCTCAAATTAATACAAACTGTCTCAAATCGATACAGTCAACCAAACATCGATACAAACCGTCTCAAATCGACACCAAACTGTCTCAAATCGATAGTCTACCTCAAACCGCAACACACTGTTCAAGATCGATACAGACCGTCAAAAATCAATATAGGCTGTTCCAGATCGATACAGATCGTCAAAGATCGATACAGACTGTCCCAGATCGACACAAACCCTCTCAGATCGATACAATCATTCACAGATCGATACAGACTGTCTCAAATCGATACAGTCAACCAAACATCGATACAAACCGTCTCAAATCGACACCAAACTGTCTCAAATCGATAGTCTACCTCAAACCGCAACACACTGTTCAAGATCGATACAGACCGTCAAAAATCGATATAGGCTGTCCTAGATCGATACAGATCGTCAAAGATCGATACAGACTGTCCCAGATCGACACAAACCCTCTCAGATCGATACAATCATTCACAGATCGATACAGACTGTCTCAAATCGATACAGACTGTCTCACATCGATGCAGACTGTCTCAAATTGATACAAATTGTCTCATATCGATACAAAATGTCTCAAATTAATACAAACTGTCTCAAATCGATACAGTCAACCAAACATCGATACAAACCGTCTCAAATCGACACCAAACTGTCTCAAATCGATAGTCTACCTCAAACCGCAACACACTGTTCAAGATCGATACAGACCGTCAAAAATCGATATAGGCTGTTCCAGATCGATACAGACTGTCTCAAATCGATACAAACTGCCTCAAATCAATACAAACTGTCTCAAATCAATACAGTTTTAAATCGATAGACTCTCAAATCGGTACAGACTACGATATAACGAAACAGACTGTCTCAAATTGATACAAGCTATCAGAGAACAAACCAAGCTGTTCTAGGCCGACTCAGTCTACCACAAACCAAAATTATATACCTAAATTCTATCCCAGACTAATACAGGCTTACCGAGACCGACACCGAATGAACCAGGATACAGGATGATCCAAGCAAGAAGGCTGCCGTAAAATAAAGCGTGTTCTGTAGTCACGTGCGCATAATTCAGTCACATGTGAGTTTTATAACAGCACGTGCTCATAAATGTCTTATTAAAAGCTTCTTTAAATCACAAAAATGAATTACAAGTGTAGAAATATTTACGTTATGGTCGAACGCACATTGATAAGTAATCTGCAGCATTTATATTGACGTCTAAACGAAACACTCTCCATAATTCACGTTGAAACAACACGCTTACCATGCAACCTAAACTAGACGACTTTAATATGCAATTTTTATTAACATCGCAAGATATCCAACGTGGAAAACACAAGAGAGGTATAGAAGTGACTGGAATTGGTGGGACTTGTGTTAAATAAACCGCCAATTTATTAAAAAGTAATAAAATTGGCCTCTGCACAGCCGTGCGCGTTGAAGAACGTGCAACGATTATCTGCCCGATTTGGTGATTGTCAATTTTTGACGAGCGACGTTTCAAATTGTAATTTTTAGGTCCCAAGTTCAAACTGGCCCCAGCCGGTTATCTGTTGAAACCATTTAAAATATTTCCATCACTGGAGAAAAGAAACAAAATATTCGCATCTGCCAAGAAGTAAAGTCATCACGTAAAATTAACGAAAGGAGTTACGACTGTTACGAGCTTTGTTCTAAATAAAAAGTAGAAGAAAAAAAGTAAATGTAATCATGATTGTAGCTCCTACACACAATGGATCAGATTGCAACATCTTTTCAACATCAGTCGCTCCCCTCTCATGGTATAGTTCCGCAAATGCAGTTAGTAAAACATCAATGAACATTACTGTCGAAGAGGGATCAACCTTTAGAGGAGCCGAGAAAGCCATTCCGAGCTAGACTAATGCGAAAATGATGCGTCAGTAACTCCGTGCATTTTGCGCTGCTAGGTCATCTTTTTTGATACACCACACTCGCAAGATTTAAGACCATCCTATAGAAATTAGTTTGCCCTACATCCTACTTTACACTAAGATCCGAATCCTCATATTATCGCATTTTTTGTAGACCTCCTAATTACACCCCTATGTATAAATAAACTTCTCGCATGACATTTTGCTCAGAATAAATGTAATACGAGGAGCTACAGCTAAATATAATACCACACTCTTATGAGGAAATCGTCAGCAGCAGTGATAATATTCACATTAACGCGTCAATATACGTAAACTTTAAAACTAGGTCTGTTAGTATCTGCCAGCGTATTTAAAAAAATGAACCTCAAAATATACACTTCAATTTGGCCGTTCGTTATTGGACGTTCTTTTGCAATATAATAATGGCTGATCTCACTATTTTCGAAATGCGCAAACGCATTCGCACTTTCGCACTGCACATAAATGATGTTTAGTTTTACTTAACAATATCTTTAACGTAAAGTATTGTTGAAAATATTCCATTACACAACTACTGGTGTCCGCCATTTTGTATCATCCCTAACACATACGTCTATCATACGTCTATCCGCCATTTTGTGGTGTTTCTGAGTTTTCGACAAAATGGCGAACACGGAACAGCAACAAACTAACATGGACATGAAAATAAATAAAACCTTATTCTTGACATTAAAATTTTAATCTCGAAGGAATAATAAATAATAATTAGCAATGTCCCTAATGATAATATTATTACAATTGGATATTCAATCTATGGATATAGTCTGTAAATTGTTCAAAGAATGCGTGTGCGCAATGAGAATGACGGGATGCGGTTGCAGCACAGCAGCGGGTAGAGGGCGCTGGCGCGCGCCGCAGGGCTCCGCGGGCAGCGCCTGCGGCGTGGCCGCCGTGCGCCGCAGCACTGCGCCGCCGCGCATCACGCACGTCACTCCCGCGCGAGGGTCACAGTTCTCATTTACACTAGAAGTCTCATCATCTGAGCACAAGTCAATCACTTCACAATCATTATCCAAACGCTTCAACGGGTCCAACATCATCTCCGAATCAGCTGGCTGATCGCAGTCCAGTCCATCTACAAAAACAATGTCCTTATCTTCCATCTGTGGTTTACTCTCTCTTTCTTTCCTCAAGTTCTCGAGGTATTCCTCTATTCTTTCTTCTGACATCCTATCTATATGCACTGTTACCGGTTTACATTTGAGGAGAAGCAACTGAGCTTTAATATCAAGTGTTTTTTTATTTCTTTGATTAGGAAACACATAGTTTCTGTTCCAGTAGCTCAAGGGCCGTCTGTACCTCACAGGGAACTGCTGGTTTTTTACTTTAACATTATAATTTTTACTAAAAGGAGTTGTGGTGCAGCAATACCTTTCAACCCTCTCCCTAGAGAAACTCAAGTCCCTCTGGGCATTTGTTTTAGCATTCCGTCTGTAAGCCAAGGAAGAAAATGGATATAGTATGGTCCGGTCAATGCTGGCAGTATTTCTAAGGTGCTTTGTGGTGATCTTTTGAGGCTTACTGTCAGCATCAGTATAAGAATTCACAGAATCCTCAAATTTTTGACCTGATGGATGAAGCTTTAAAGCAGAAAGAAACTCTGGTAACCCACCGCTACAAGTACTTGTTGGGGTGGTTTCATTATTACATAGCCTCTCATGTGCTCTCAGTATGTCAGGATTATCAAAGTGGCTGTCACAGTTATCACACAGGTATATATCAGTAGATTTAACTTGTGTGTCTTCAATGCTCTTGGGAGTTATTTTGTCATAATGTAGATTCTCATTTCTGAATGTTACAAGGAGTCTCCCATTGGGCCGGTAATACAAAGAAGTGGTGTGGTCTCTGTTGTCGACGTACCTGAGCCTGTTGCGCGGGTACCTCGCGAGCTGCGCAGAGAACACCAACAGGAATGCGCTCTTGTGATACTCGTAACATTTCCTCACTAAAAGCTTCAATTTTATGGCCCACTCCTTGGGTACCTCGCTGGGTCTCACAAAGGGGTGCGCAAACGCGACATCGTTAGGCCACCACGGTGGTTGGCGTATGTCTTTCGCAGTATCATGTCCCCAGGAACATGTCACCATGAATGTTATGAACTTCTCCAGCTCAGCCGCCGTGATCAGCGACAGTGCTGTCGGGTTGCCGTTAGCAAAAAGAAGCGGCAAGTTGGCGATCATGGTTCCCGCTGACGCTTATGGTCATCGAAACCTGAGGGAGGCCAGCGCTTGCGATGTCAGTCCGCGCAGGTACACAATAACGGTTATTGCGTTACAGTCCATTTTAGCGGTCGCAATCGGGAACATTTATCACTCATAAGGATCGCCACAATTGTAGGAATACTTTAAACACTATTACTAAACACTAATTGCAAATAAATTCACGAAATTGTTCAGAGCGAGAGCGCTAACTAAAAAGAGAAAGATCCATAGATCCACCACAGACTTCATATATCTTTGTTACGCCGATTTTGCTGCACACAGTGCACACTGTACAAGCTGAGCGTCGATCGAGACGCGGGACGCGAGTACGCGACACAAAACGATATCGAGTTTATAAAAAAAAAAACTCAATCTCTATCGTGTAGATTGTAGAAAACAGAAAAACAGCACGCACACGCACCACACACAATTCGTTCTTTCTTTCAATAATCCTCCATTTTGTATTTTTCAAATCATTCCAATTGGTGAATATTTTGATTTTATGGTCAACTAACCAATCACAATTCAGAAAAAATGAGTCCCTTTGATTTTTATTCTGTTCTATAAGTCATGTTGTATATCTTTTTGTTTTCTTGTCATCGAATTAATCTTCCAAACGCAAACTGAAGAAATAATTTGGAAAAAATTAAAATGTGATAATATTTTTTTTTGACAATTTTTATTTAGTTATTTATTTTCCCTGCATGTAATGATCTTGTGAGAAATGTGAGGATGATGTACGGTGGAGTTTCTTGCCAATTGGACTAGATTCAGTTCTATGTTGCCATCAGTTGTTTTTAACGTTCAAAAGTGCCTAATTGAAATAAATTATTTGACTTTGACCTTGAAAGTGTGTGTGGCTCTCGCCGAAAAAATTAGAATTCACTTTACAACTTTTTTATAACTGGTGAAATATTCACGACAAAACAATAATGTTGAAGTCTCCTGTCAAAAATTGTATGGAACATTGGTTGGTTTCGCGCGACCATCTGAGTCGAGTAACTGTGCGTTTGGCGTTTGCACTAGCAAACATGTTTTGTTGTGAATGTATCGCCAGTCCAAACGCACATTATCGATTCGGGACGACGCCTCTCGTTTACATTTAGTTATCTGAGCTCCGATGCTACATGCTGGTGCCACGCCGTCACGGTAAAGGAACGGAAATTTTTATGTGAGCGATATCATGTATAAGTAACCGTACGTATGCACTGGCGAAACATTCAAGACAAAACATGTTGAAATCTCTATTTTCTGTCAATGTTCCATACAATTTTATTAGAAACTAGCTGTTCGTGCCCGGCGTCGCCCGGGTGTAATTCCGACTTTTCCGGTGGAATAAAAAAAAAGGATTTAAAAAAAAGTCATAAGTGTTAAATCCATATATCTTTTGATTCTGCTGGTCGATTTTGATGAAATAAAGACTAAATGTTACTCACAATAAAGCTTCTTATTGTTCAGTAATTCAATTTGAAATCCAATGAGTGGCTTTTACGTGATGCGCTCACAAACGAACAAACAAACAGACAAAAATGTCAAAAAAATGTTTTTTTACTTTCTATTACTTATTTCTCGTGGCTTCCAGTACTTTTTTTGCAAAAATCTTTAATGCACAGACACGGACCGTTTACGATTTTATTATATGTATAGATTAGAGATTTACTAGATTTCAACATGTATTATCTTGAATGTTTCACCAGTGCAAACGCACGGAAAAGTACTTCCTTCTCCAAACAGCGGAGCTGATATATTGTGGTGCGGCAAGCCATCACCCAAATCAAACTATCGATAATCGATCTCTGGTAGTACGTCCCTTTCCGCCCTCTAATGTCAATGTCAAACATTTTAATGTCACCCGTGGAAATTTGGTTTGTCAATTGTGTCAATTTCGTGTGTAATCTCTTCCTCTGTTGTTATCGGTTTTAATTTATCAAGAAAATACAATAGAAACAAAAATAAAACAGATTAAAAAAAAAAATACTCCCATGATCTTCCTTGTTTTCTAATATTAAAAATGCATTCCCGAAATTAGAAAAAAATAAAATGGTCAGTACCTATCGACAAGTGTTTGCATTTCAAATTTTATTTGAAGAATATTCTAAGTCATAATTTGTTCAAATTGTTTCACAGGAGCACAACAGTGCTGATAGTTCTCCTAATTCTCCATCAAAGAAGTTTCCGGAAGTGACTGACTATCAGTAAGTATAATAATGCCTCCTTGAACCAAAACCAGAAGGTTGTTTTTTTTCTTTGTTCAAGGTTCTTGCCGTAAATACATACGACTGTTTGAAAGTCCACCGTTATTATTTATGACACCCAACTTAATTATTTTCTTTAAAGTATAGAAATGAATGTACACCACTGTCTTGTAATACTTAGATGATCGCTATTAATAAATCCTTATTTGTAACAGGTTGGACCTCCCAGCATGGAGTGTGGACAGCCTGAAGGTTATAGCTATCCAGCAGAGGTTGCCTCGTCCCCGCAGCTTGGCGTGGGCCATCCTGCTGAATGCTCTGCCTCCACCAAACATGGATATTGTATCCAGGTACCAGTGGAGAATTTGTTTTCTCATTTAAACTTATGTTTAATTACAATTAAAACAAATAATATGCTTATAGTGGCTACAAAATTATTGTTTGAAGTATCAATAATAGATTATTTTACTGAGACACCTACTGCCATGTTTCCAAGTCAGTATAAACACTATATATCACATAAATTAAGAAATGGAACAAAATTTTTACCGAATTATTTACCAGCACACAGCATGACCACTGAAGAAACGGGTTTTGTCAACTGAAGAATGGACAAGATGACAATTAAACAGTCACAATCTGTCATTTTGTCTATTCTCCCGTCGACAAAACCCGTTTCTATGGCAGTCATGCTACTCGTGCAGTTACATTATCCCAAAATTTATCTGTGTTAACACATTTATTTTGTGTTCTCACATACAATTTTTTGCAAATATATTCAGATCCTGAAACAGGGCATAAAATTCAAAATAATAATAGATAATTTAATTTAACATCTACAGCAGCTGAAGGAAACAATTCTGTTCTCTTTCCTTAGAAACTGGTTTTTCTACTACTGACTTTACAATATTGCTTTATTCCAAAGAGGAATGTGAATCAACAGTGGGTAACATTATGGTTGATCTGAGTCACACTCATTAAGTTTGTAAATATGAGTCATGATTATTTTGTGGATCTTAAACACTGTACACAAACAAATGACCATTTAAACAACACTATCTGTTAGTTGCCTGTTTACACTACAAATCACTTATTGCGTTAACGCTAAACATAATAATTATGTTTAGCGTTAACGCAATAAAAGAATAATGTAAAAGATGACAAGGACAGAATTATAATATATATTTTAATTATTAAAATATATATTATAATTCTGTCCTTGTCATCTTATAACAATTGACAGAAATAGAATGATATTTTAACCATGTTTACTGCTAAACGAATTTAGTGATTTGGGTTGTATGTGGGCCTAAGAGTAGTTCCAACTGCAGCCTTTTTACATTGATTCAGTCACGATGCGATATAGTTGCGGTTTACACAAATGTAACACGCGTTTGCATCGTAATAATATTTTGCTGCAAAATAAATTCGACGTGTGAAACCGCTCTTAGAAATGATTTCACGCCCTGCCCTGAGTTTCTTCACTTATATTTCAGACACGGAGAGAATGCGTTCCTGACACTTGTCATTTGAGTACAAAAGATACGACCGTGTTTTACGAATTTATACTTTATCAGCTGTCTGCGTAGTGCGTGTATGCGCACAGAATTATGCGCGCGTAATTCCGCTGATCAGGGGGCCTAAAACGGCTACATTAGCAATTCCTCTAAAAGCAAAGCATTGATGCCGATTCTCTTGTACACCGAACTAAACTAACTAAAATATCACTAAAATTCCTTACTTTTTACTATTAGAATCTAAGAGCTAGTCTGCTAAAAAAAATCTCTAAATTTAAAAATTATTTTGACACAATTATAATCGAATTTGACAATCGCGACTCTACTTGGTATCTACTTGTTTGCCTACCACGTGATTTTTTTTGAGCCGGAGATGCGCGCTATTTGGCCTTCTCGACGTATTTTATATGGAATTTTTCACTTTCTGGAAGAAAACAAAAAAAAGAATTACCAACATGTTGAGTATTTCGGGTTTGCGGTTTGCAAAGGGGGTCAAAATTTTCATTATTTTTGCGATAGGACACACCATTTTCGAGATATAAGCAAAAGAAAATAAAAAAAGATACAGTACCGTATTGCAACTGAATTCGAGGTGTTGGTTTGAATTTTAGTTCATGACATCTAATTTTATTCCACACATTTTTAATCGTGATTAAAAATAGTCAGAGTTAGTTAGAGGATTTTAGATATAGAACAAAAATTTTGGTTAAAACGTCAAATTCAGAATACCATTTTCACTAAATTATAGCTCAGTGCCATCTTAGTGCTGTCAAACTAAATTATAGTTAAGTTGTGTCACTTTAGTCTATTTTCAGAATGGGAAATCGTCGTTTGACAGGAATAAACTAAATTTTAGTGATTTTTAGTTTAGTTTAGAGAATTTGTGACAAGAGAATCGGCACCATTTCCTGAATTTCCAGCTGTCATTAGCAATTCCTCAAATTTGACACAAAAGCAATTCGTGTGTGGACCATTTTACGAATCTTCCTAAAAAACTGTCAAACAGATGAATTATTTATAATATGAATCGCACGCAGATCATATTATGAACTAGCTGTTCGTGCCCGGCGTCGCCCGGGTGTAATTCCTTCCGACTTTTCCGGTGAATTTTTTCATACAAACCTTGTCCAGATACGAATACAACAAAAAAAGTCAGCCCAATCGGCCGAGCCATTCTCTAGTGATGAACTTTCTTTCATACAGGCGACAATTGATTTTTTTATTTATAGATAACAGTGATGTACTTAAAATAATCTAAACGTGAATTCATGCAAGCCTAGTACTTTTTGTTAGGTTGCAGCTCGGAAACTGCACAATTTCTTGTGAACAGAATACCGTCAAGCATGCACATAAAACCTGGATAAAAAAAAAAAAAACATAAGTGTTAAATGCATATATCTTTTGATTCTGCAGGTCGATTTTGATGAAATAAAGACTAAATGTTACTCACAATAAAGCTTCTTATTGTTCAGTAATTCAATTCGGAATCCAATGAGTGGCTTTTACGTGATGCGCTCACAAACGAACAAACAAACAGACAAAAATTTCAAAAAATGTTTTTTTACTTTCTATTACTTATTTCTCGCGGCTTCCAGTACTTTTTTTGCAAAAATCTTTAATGTACAGACACGGACCGTTTACGATTTTATTATATGTATAGAAGATTGTCAGTTTGTGATATTTTACGATGATTCATATTATTTTCCTATTATCAAAGTGGCTGTTTTAAGCCCCCTGTACTGTTTTCCCGTTGATAAGGCACTTTCATAACATTGGTAACTTGCTACGATGGAGCAGAAATTCCACTCATATTTTAACCTTAACTTAACATCTATACTGACTGCTTTATCTTTCTTCTTTCAGTCTAAAATCTCATAGGAATTTCTACAATGATTTGAGTGACAAGCTTTCTATGGACCCGAGGGCGGTCATCGGCGACGACCCACTCTCACAGGATGATGAGGTTGGTAACAAATTCTTTTGCCATTCTATTGAGACTTGCTTGATTAAGTGGCGAAGTTGCGCACTGTGTTGATACAAAATGAACCTTATGTGGTACAAAATAAATTGCCAATTCCATAAATCTCTTCAGATTCGCGTCAGTTGAGTATGTTGGGTAGCCCGCATATCCTTCGCCATAACAATTACCACATGAATTTGCAGGCAGGTCGATGATCAGTGATAATTTTTCACTGAATTTCAAACCGTTATATAACCTCTTTTGCAGAGTTCAATAACTTGCACCACATGTTACGCTCGTCAAGGTGAAATAATATTTGTTTTAACTTTATTTATTTATCAGATATCTGTGATGTTCGTATTTAAGTCAAGTTATACCTATGCACCTGGCTGTAAATGTTGGAAGTAAAAAACTTATACTAGATGGCTCTGTATTAAAAAACAAAAACTTTTGACACATGAAACCTTGAAACATTTTTTTTTGGGCTTTACGCTTTTTCATTACGTGACGATTTCTACCAGTCAACTTCTACCGCTATCTGCGTTAAAGAACTTTGTTCGAAAAATGTTTGCCTTTGTCTGGGCCTTTGTACAATGTCATCTACACATACATAGATAACATCACGCCTGTATTCCCCGAAGGGTTAGGCAGAGCCAGAGCCGTACCTACCTATAGTACACCCACATTTCGCCAGTTATGTCTAAGTCCCATGTAATAAGGGGGGAACCTATTACCATCAACCAGGGACAAATCCAGGCTCCGGTCTGTAGAGCGTCATCTGTGTTACGCATCCACCTGTGTGACAGTATCTTTCTACTCCATGTGTCATTTTATTTAAACTCTAACACTGAACAATAAGTAATACTGTACAAAGGTGGAGTTAATGTCTGAGGCATTTTCTACCAGTCAACCTGAGTGATGCAGAGAGAATACGTGGTAGGTGCGTTTTATGCCTAGAGGGGAGGTTTTTATTCAGCAGTGGATGTGTTTCGGCTCAATGATGACTGTAGTATATGTTTTGTTTCAGAGCGTCTGGAAGCAACATTTCTGTGATAATGAGCTCAAAACGCTGATACTCCAAGATGTGGTCAGAACATTCCCTGAGGAGCTGTACTTCAGAGATAAAGATGTGCAGGATTTAATGGTAAGATTATGTTCCAATTTCAAAGCATCTAACTAAAGGGTCATTGTTCGAACGTAGCTAAGCAGAACCAGCGTGTCCTGTACCTCTGTATAGATATGTCGCAGGGAAATGAGATAACCAGGGATTTCACGAAATCCCTAGGGATACCACGAAATCACGGAAGATGTTGAATATTCTTGTTTATTACGTCTTCTCACTAAAAATGTTTTAGTGATATGTCGTTTCACTAAACTAAATCCAGAAAAATGTCAAAAAAAATATTCCGTGAAATACCTGGTTTCCTCATTTACCTGGCACAGATAACCTATGTTTACATTTATTGATTGATTGACATCTCAAGTACTCTTGAAATGAGAAAGTGTTGTACCTAATTGTTTCGTAAAAGACGAACTGCCTCGCTCATAACCTAGACGCAATTCAATTGGACCCGTCCTTCGGCTCCTCACAAAATGTACATTCCTCTAGTGACAAACTTTCCTATTAAACAGGCATTATTAGACTTTCAGGACAAGAAAGTTGATGTTACTATAGCTCCCTACTACTATAAAAACCTTATCTCTATACAATGTTTTTTTTTTTATATCCCATAACTCTAGGGTATGATTGAGACCATATCAAAGAACCAACTGGCATATGAATTATTCTTCAATCATCATTTTTTTTTTGTTTTAATTTTTCATACAAAATAATTCGACAAAGTCACGATTATTAATGTAAAACACCCTTACGTGAAATATGACAACGTCGCATTTTCTTAGCTTTAAATATGAATGATTGGTTTGAATAAAAATGAATTACTCTTATTTATCAATGAAACTTAGATACCTATACACATCGAGGGTCATTTTATATCTTCGAAACTATGCATTTTTGGACCACCTATTCTACGAGATTTTATGTTCTTTTTACTTAAATAATATAACCCTAGAATTATGGGATATCAAAAACAACACGTTGTACAGTCACGAGCAAAATTCAATAACCATTTTTTCGTGGAGCGACGATTGCAACTTTGAGATGATACCTATATCATAATAATATGGGTTCCAACATACTATGTTCGATATAACATAAAATTACAATCAATACGGTAGGAGAAAATCACTATTAAAAGTTGCTTAGTGTATACATATTATTGCTCGTGACTGTACATAGAAATAAATAAAATTGAAGTGTCTGTTTGTAATGTCAGTGCAGTTTTAATCCAACATTCCAGGACTCCATACAGACATATCTCTAAACGTCGGAAAGACTTAATCTGTACTATTCCACCCCCACGTACCGCCTTCTTAAAACGATTCTCTCTATATCTTGCTCCATCTCTCTATAATAAAATTAATGCAAAATGCCCAATCTTTAAACTTCCATTCTACAATTGTAAAAAAACTGTACAGACACTCCTTCTGGACCTCAATTATGATGACACTGAATTATTCCTCACAAATTAATCATGTTAACACACCCAACTACTCACGCACACACTCACATATACACACATGCACACTTAACACAATGCACCTACACAGACACACATATACCCACACACTCTAGATAAAACGTCTTGTATCAATATTAATAATAATAAATATAGTATAATTTTAAATACATTCATATTGTTTATGATTTTAATTTTGATTTTCATCTTGGTTTTTAATTTTAATTTTGTTTATAATTTTGGTTTGTTTTGATTCTATTTTGATTTTATATCAATTTTGATTTAATTTGATATTGATTCTGAATATGAATGGGTTTATGATTTTTTATTTTTTGTTTTTATTTTAGTTGAACTTATTGTCTTTTATCACGTTTATGTATTGTTGCTGTAAATTGTTGACATACTTATCTGTTATAGATAACTATTGCACACTTACAGTAACTACACTTATGTCCAGATTTGATGCTGTTTCAAACTTTAAATTTCAAACACATAATATTTATGTAATAATCCGCCATTAGGGGTACAGCACTGTCTCTCCTTAACACAGGCTAAATTCTAGTCTATCTAGGAGAACAGAACTTCACCCGTCTTTATTGTAAAGTTGTACCTAAAAATTACATATAAGCATCATTTGTAAACTTTGCAATCCCATTTTAAAATAAACTTTGAATTTGAATTTGAATGTCAACATAACAGTTTTTTACTAAATGCATATAATATGAAAGTGTATACGGTAGAATAACACAAAAAACTATTTTTAAAATTTTGTTTTTCTGTCTGTCTGTTTGTTCCGGCTAATCTCCGAAACGGCTGGACCGATTTGACGGGACCTTCACTGGCGGATAGCTATCCGCCAGTGAAGGTCCCGTCAAATCGGTTCGAACGGTTTTTATAACATCAGCTGATGTTATAAAAAAGTAACTTAGATTTATTTAAAAGAAAAATAATTAAGGTCCACGTGGGTGAAGCCGCGGGCAGCAGCTAGTCATAAATATTCTTCATACTTTTTCCATCCTTGTTCTGCATTGGCAAATTCGCATTCATCCAACATTCTCACCTTTGTCTATGATTGTAGGTCCGCATCCTATTCTTCTGGGCGCGTTCCCACTCCAACGTGGGCTATAGACAAGGTATGCACGAGATCCTAGCTCCGGTGTTGTTCGAACTGTACCTAGATAGGAAGTTTGCGCCTGATGATCTAGGGTGAGTCTTTATCTATCTACTATTTTTTCTGCAATTTTTATCTTGGCAGAGGCCTCAAAATATTCGGCCTCAAATTATAAAGTAAATGTTTTTTTTTTTCTTTCAGAGAGAAGTTAAAGTTTATACTAAAAGAAGACTGTTTAGAGCACGATAGCTAGTAAGTATTTATAAGAGGATTGTAGCGTTTTTTACTCGTGGTCTTCGCTAATATTTTTAAACGTAGTTCATTAATAATATTTTTACACGTAGTCCATCATTAATATTTTTACATGTAGTTCATTTATAATATTTTTACACTGTTCCATCACTAATATTTTTACACATAGTCTAACACTAATATTTTTTACACGTAGTCCATCACTAACATTTTTACACGTAGTTCATCACTAATATTTTTACACGTAGTCCATCACTAACAGTTTTACACGTAGTACATCACTAATATTTCTCGCATCTGAAATGCACAAACATGCTGTTCCAGAAACATTATCACATCTA
This sequence comes from Lithophane semibrunnea, assembly GCA_947363905.1. Classification (NCBI taxonomy): domain Eukaryota; kingdom Metazoa; phylum Arthropoda; class Insecta; order Lepidoptera; family Noctuidae; genus Lithophane; species Lithophane semibrunnea. The sequence goes on along the minus strand of OX376194.1, from coordinate 2,540,131 downwards.
TAGCCATGTCAATATTTTTTCCGTGCGCGAACTAGACTCGAGATCCATTCCCTGAAGTCCTGCGTCGAAAGGTCCATCGACCATGTTTCTCATTGGTGCCATAAACTTTTTCTTTACATTGATCAATATAGATAGTGCCATCCACGAAGACGCGCCCAACTCCGCTCCGCTCCTTACCAAAGTACAGTAATCGCGGAGTGGGGCGCGTCTTCGTGGATGGCACTATCTATAGGGTGTATCTTTTCGTTCGTAGTTGTTCATAATTATGAGTACAATAAATTACTGAAGAGATTTCGTATATGAATAGATACACCTTATATATATTATGTGATACGATTGAACGTAAAAATAGTTTGTTTAATACGTATTAACGTTGTTTCGTATTGATTTTGCGTCATTGGTCTAGTGGTCGCAAGCGCTACTGCTGAATCATTACGTCCTGGGTTCGATTTCCAGGTCAGGCAAAGTGTTATTGGGTTTTTCTATCTGGAATTTCGCAGTAGCAGCCTGGATTTGTGCGAGGTTGATGGCAATAGGCTCGCCCCCTTTTGCATGGGACTTAAACATAACTGGCGACATGTGGGTATACTTTAGGTACACCTCTGCCCAACCCTTTTGGAAAACACGGCGTGATGTTCTGTTATTAATGTTATTTTCAGCATGCTTTTCAGTGCAATAATGAAAGGGTTAGAAAGGTTCTACACAACGGGTGATATCGTTCCCACCTCATGTGGCAGACTACCCATCTCTAAAATATCTCATGTGAGTATTCAACAGGAAAAATAATATTAATTATGAATGTACAACTTTGTAAGATTGTACATTGCATGAGGAAAATAATATACAGTAGTCCTGAGTTTCTGAGAAAAGTTTATTGTTGTTATTTAAATAAATGTGCATAAAAGGATGCACCAGCAGGCGTAGCATGGCGCTTTCTATCTCTACGAAGAATAGACATAGCTTTTTCTATACAAAGTGATAGTTCGTATCTTCATTTTTGACATCGCACCTTAGAAATCCTTCTACAATCTGTCATTTTGTCTTTCATTTCTAACGATCTTTGTCTAGGTCTTTTTGTAGGTAGACTATTTTGGAAGAAAGTTTTCTATCCTTACTGTCAAAATACTGACAACCGATAAATCCTATGACAAAACAAAGAATTGTGAGTCGAATTATGTAAAAGAGTGAATTTCGTAAAAAGTGCTGTTGACTCTTTCTACTTTGCTGCCGTCGTACTGTCTACAGGAAACGTCATTTTTGTCTACTCTTACGTCGACAAAACGGTGCTAATGCTACGCCTGCAGGATAGATGGGCCAGGATCGTCACACAGTGGATGACTGACGAGATAGGCCTATGAAACGCTGGCGTGATGATTTGGACTCGTTACTGACCGATTGATCCGAGAAGATAAAGGATATAACACAATTGGAAAACTATGGGGGAGAGAGAGAGACAGAGACCTTTGCTTTATACCGGGTGTCCCTAGAAGTATGAATCAAATCATCAATCATCAAAATAAGTGCGTGGGCGTTGCAAACTTTCTAACCCTGAGAATGTCGGTACAATTTTTTACGGTTTAAAAGTTATGACCAACTTAATATCAGGGCTATAAAAATTTGTAGAGTTGTGGGACTTTCCTGTGATAACACTTTTACGTAGCTAGAAAAAATGTGTTCAATAAGAAGCCTTTACTACAAAAGCTTTGATCTGGCCAAAAATTTACTCAATTTTCGACCGATTTTCATGGGAAAAAGATCCACTAGCGAAAAAAAATTCTCAGGATTACAAAGGGACACCCTGTATATCGATAGTCGATACCCATCACCTCTGCGGAGTTTTGCTAGCTTATTTAATTTGACCCTGTATACCTTTTTATTATGAGAATATTTATGTTACAGAATCCTAACGAAGTAATAAGATATTTGGATAAAGTGAGAGAAGAATATTTAGTGCCGTTGGATCTGGATTTATCATTACATTTAGTTGAATGCAACATATCTATGGAGCTGTTTGGAATGTAAGTTCTCATCCAGAATAATATCATAAAGAAGTTTCATCAATTTGATAAACTCGAAGTAAAGTTACGCCACTCTTAAACCTCGAAAAATTTATGGTTACACTGAAGTTGGAAAACATCGTAAGGAAACCGACATGCCTGAGAGATATTTCTCAACGACTTGTGAAGCCAAGTCTCAAACCCGACTTAAAAACTGACACCACCAACAAAAATAAAATAAACATTTGCTTTATCTTTAGTACAGTGGTACCCAACTGATAAGGCGCGTCGTGAATCATCGTTCGCACAGAAAAGAAAGTATGGCCCCGAAGATTAATGAAAGAACTTAAAACTTACAATCAACCTTAGATCAATCTCATAAGGTTTATAATACACTGCAGCTGTTAGTTCCCGTCTCACTCGCAAGTATGGCGGCTGACTAACATGCCACGCGGCGCGCGCTAACATGGCGGCAGCTGCCGACCAATAGCGGTACAGGAAAAAGCAGCGCGGTGCGTGGAGCGTGCCGATTGGTCAATAGGACCCGCGCTTTGAAAATTCATCTTCTGCGCAGGTATATATCAGTTGGGTACAACTGTACGGGTTTATTAAAAAAAGCCTCAAAGAAGAGCAAAGGATTTTTTTTTGTCATTGAATAGTAAACTTTGTTATCAATGTCATAAAGTGCAAACAATACGCACGAACGCGTTAAGACGCCTCTGTAGTCGTTTGATGACAGCGTCGATGTTCGTACAACTTTGCACTGTACGTCACTAAAAACAAAGTTTATTTTTCAAAGTCATAAACCTCTGTCTACTCTAAGCATATTTTTTCTGACTTTGTTTCAGCCGATGGTTAAGACTGCTATTCGGGCGAGAATTCCCCAGATCTGAGATCCCCAATCTATGGGGCTTCCTGTTCGCCGACGGACCGATGTTCCCCAACCTGCATTACGTAATCGTCGCCATGCTAGTCTCCATGAGGAATACATGTGAGTTATTCACCACATATTCGGCTTACTTACATCCCACTTCTGATACAGGTCCTATTTTAACACATTAACGAACTCTTTACTGAACTTAGTACGTCTATGGGCGTTTGTCCATAGACTTAATAACAATAAAACTTCAATTGTGTCTCATTCAGTGTCCGCGAAAGAGTTAAGATAGTACCTATAGAAATGAATGAAAAATTATTGAGAATATTATATATAGTATTACAATAGGGAATATGCATGTGATTCAAATATGGGACAATTTTTTTTTTTTTAAACTATATTACTTCAGAATTATGCCTCCATCAATATTTTTTAATAAAATTTCTTTTTAAGCGAGAAATTAATTTTTTTAAAGTCCCAGAAATCTGTGAGTAATTCAAATACTTGAAAAGCTAAGAGCGGATGTGACGTAACAATCCGGGACAACAATCAAAATGTCAATGTCAAGTCAATCAACAAGTATCAAGTCAACGTCAAACGCTCCTACAAAAAGGAGCGTTTGACGTTGACCTGACAGTTGCTTGTCTGTTTTCACGGTCTGTGACGTCACCACACCAAGCGCGCCAAATGGAGGGCGTTTAAATAGCCCGGATCGGTTGGATATTAAAAAAAAAAATTAAGTACTTTAAATTGCTTTTTTGCCGTCGATTTTTTTTAAACTATTATTTGACTATAAAAAATACATGCATAATTCCCTATTTATTATTTTTCAAGTTATTTATCGCTTATGTAATGATTTACTTGCGCAAATGTAGGCTTGCGCAAGTAAATCGTTACGTGTGTTGGAAGATTTTTGTGCAAATTTCTTCCAACACACAACCCGATATACTTGCGCAAGTAAATCGTTACGTGGGTGGCTAGCATTATGTTTGCACCTGCCATGTTTTGTCCCTGCATCACACTAAGGTTGGCTGATAGAAATCGCCTCAGGCATTAAGTCCGCTTTTGTACTATATTTATTTACTTGAGCATAAACTTTAAATAAATAAATGAGAGTGTGTGTATAATTTATTACGTTTTATATTTATAAAAACCCAGACATTTATACAGAAATCCTCTATTTTAAAAGGGGTGAGCTGAATATTAAAGAATCACTTACGTTTGGAATGGTTTAATAACCAGTTTTCTTGTAAGTTGTTTGAATGAATGAATTACATATTATATGTGAAGACGATGCACCTAGAATAAGATTAGTGTACCACAATAGGTAAAAAGAATTAAAAAATGGAGCAATGACAAATAAATTAATTGATAGATACATGGTGTTCACATATTTACAAACATTTTAAAACTAAACGGTGTCAAAATATTTCTAACATTTTTACGAGTATAACTAACAAGTCAATGTGTGAGTTCAAGTAATCACAGAGTGTAAAAATCTATGACATACAAGTAATAAATTATACAACTAAATTAGCAACCAGTTTGATTTTGTCCAGACTCTAAATTGTCCTATGGAGCAAGACCAGCATGTTTACAAGCATTCTTATGATGGATATAATCCTCTAATTTGTAATAAGCTTGTCTACAAAGTGTACTTTTAATATGAGTTTTTTTTCTTTCATTTAATTGCAATATATCACAAGGTATTTTGTTATAGCATTTAACGCAGTACCCCATAAAGATGTTTGTACTTTAGCTAACCTGAAAAATGGCGGAACCTGAATCAACTATCAGAATATGTAAACCATATAGATATTTGTTCTGTTCGAAGATTGAACCACCAGCTACTGCGCTAACCATTCGTAAAATCTTTGTAGTAGGTAATTTATATAAACCATTTTTGAAGTGAAAACTTCTTTAGGCGCGTTGAATACTTTCTGGGTGAACAAAAATAATGGAACTCGCGTCATCGTCACCCTTGAAGAAATGTTTTTAGCGCCATCTACCGTCTACCGTTTGAACTACGTTGAGGTTACGCATTGTTGCTTAGTTTTCACTTCTATCGGCAGCCCCCAAAGACTGCCCCGCATGTTTTTTTTTACCTTGTCCCACTGCTGGGCAAAGGGATGATAAATTGTATTATTTTTATTATGTCCAGTACTAGACCCAGACCCAGGTGTGATCCTATCGGCACTGATGCGTCCAGTATGTCTCTGTGTGGGCTACGTATGCGCGCTAGCACTGCATCTACGCGCACCGCTAGATTATCCACGCCCGCCGCTTAGACAAGAAGTTAATCACAAGTAAGAAAATTATTTGCTTTTGTTTTTTTCCCTGGCATACGTTACGTTACCATTCACTTCCCTTTCGTTCATATCATCCCTCATACAAAGTCATAAGTCATCCATCTTTTCTTAGTTGAGTTCAGAGACCAACGTTTTTATACCCCGAACTTTTAACAACATAGTTAAATTGTCATTCGTCACCTATTAGTTAAACTTTTAAAGGACTACTATACTAAAATACTTCGAATCTAGTTCGCAGCTCTTCATAATTTCAGCCGAAAGACGTCCACTGCTGGACATAGGCCTTTCCCAAGCACCGACACTTCGATCGGTTCTTTGCTTCCCGCATCCAGCGGATTCCGGCGGCCCTCACAAGGTCATCGGTCCACCTTGCCTTCCAATGCTACGTCTTCCTGTACGCAGTCGCCAATCTACAACCTTTCGGCGCCATCGGCCATCTGTTCTGTGAGCAATGTGCCCTGCCACTTAAGTTTGGCAATTCTTCTGGCTATCTTGGTTACTTTAGTCCGCCCCCGGATCTCTTAAACACAGAAAATCGCAGCTCCAATAGAATTACGATTACTTCGGACCGTTATTTTTCGAATTTGCATGCAATGCACAAACGCTGTTTTATATAACGAGTCAGCAGGTGTCATGTTAGTGTCAAGCCATTTTGATCCTTACTACTTTTATGGTTATCTTGATCTGTCTGGAAATTAAACTGCCCAGTAAACGACTACCCAAGGGGCCCAGATTTATTCAAAATGGTCTCCAAATGTTTCCTCCACAGCAACACTGAATCACAAGCCTTAAAACCATGGAGCAGTATAGAGCACATTCCGTCGTCCTCGCGCGCGGTGTGCGCGGACGGCGACTCGGGCTCGGAGGGCGTGGCCGAGGGCGCCGACGTGGCGCGCGAGCTGGCGGCGCTGGCGCTGCTGCGCGCGCAGCTGCCGCGCGCCGCCGCCGCGCTCGCGCGCGCGCTGCCGCGCCCGCCGCCCGACGTGCAGCAGCCGCTGCAGCAGATATTACAGGTGCGGAAACTAACACAAAAATACGGTCACCCCGACCGTATTTCTGATGTGTTTGTGAAACAGATGTATAAAGATTAAGAAACTTATTTAAAGAAATGTCATATTTTACTTTATCGTCCATCTATTCTGATCCAGATCTGAGGCCCTAGACTAAGTGACATTCTATCAACAATAACGATGATGGAAAAGGTAAAAATGTATAGGACTGACTGACATAAGCTATCGAAAAGCTTATGTCAATCCTGATGAAAGTCGTTGTAGAAATACGAAACGCTTTCGAAGCGATTGTCACTTGTCTAGGCCCTCTGTTATGTTGGAAAACGTCATAATTTCGAAAATCACTGTAGCCTCTTTTTGTGCCATGTCGATTCAGTTAGAACAGAATTATTCTTTCTTCCGGTCAGTAATTTACCAGATTATATCTGTAAAATTGACCAACCAATGACCAATTTTTCTTTTCCTGAAATTACTCCACAGCTGGCAGCCCTCCTCCAGTGCCGGAACCACGCGCTAATCGACGTGGAAACAGCACTAGAAGCAGCCGAAGGTCAAACAACAGAGAAGGTAGGCCGTCGCCAATTAATCCCAGTAGCCATGATCAACAACAAACGAGGTCCGCCCAAACAGGTCATGAAGCCATTAAATAAAGTAAAGGAGGTCCAATTAAAAGTGTTTCATCTGGGAGAGTGCGTTAGCAGTGATCTGCCGTGTTTGGACCCTCTAAGACTGAGGACAGAGTGACTAAGGACCAAGTTCATGTTGTACAGTTATTATCATTGATTTTTAGGTTAATTGATTAGTTGTTTTCGTCGTGTGCGTATTCGGCGGTAAATATTGTAAAGCGTTTAGACTTAAGCCAGATTTACACGGTGTGATTTAATTGTCTGTGGCATACCATGAGTTGAAGCAACAGTAAAAGTTGCAGTTGCAATTGAAGTAAAAAATTACTTGCATCGTTAGACGATGCAACTATTTTTCATGCAAGAAACTTGCATCGTGTAAATGGGGCTTTATCTCATGTGGCTCTCTCCGAGTCTATGCACAATTTATCTGAGCGCTCAAGGACACAACAATGTTGCAATGGTCTCGCCATTGTAAGTTTCTGACAGATTTTGTATGGCAAATCAGACCATTGCAACATTTGTAAATTAGTAGACTTGCAGCTGGCCCCATGGCGCTTGTCTAGGTATAAGTGAAGTTAGCAGTTTATAGCTTTTAAACATGTTTATATTCATACCTTTCTAAGATTCTCAGTCTATGATATATTTATATATAATATTATGTAAAGATGCTGATAATATGTGAAATTATAAATGTGTGCGTGTGAGCGTGTATGCACAGAGCGGAGGTGTAGATTGGCATTCACTGTATTGTTCGCAGCGCTATGTCTTGGTCTTTTATTTGGTCTGAGCTTTGTCAGCGAAAATATTTGTTTTTTATGCGGACCGTTGTGTACCTCAAAAGCTCAAAAGCCTCAAAAATGTGAGGTGTCGATTTTATTCCTTATTTAAAATTTACGCATTTCGTTTCCTATTGTAACTTATTTTGTTTTCTTTGTTATGCGTTTCAAAACTTTATATTATTGTTTCGTAGAAAGAATATAAATTCATAGAAAATAGTTTAAATTAGACTAGTCACGTCACAAATAGTTTTAAGTATTATTTTAAAGTTATCAAATGGCGGAATGCAATGTTTAGTTTATAAAAGTTTGCCAATGGTATAAAGCTGCGTATGCATTTAATTTTACAGTCGTTTATCAACTAAGGTGATTATTATCAACGTGAGAATACGTATATTGTCAATACTCTATGGATATGTCTGTATGAATCTATGGTTTAAGGGTAGTGGTGTGACCAATAAATGCTTATGCGATTAATTGTATGATTAGAATACACTGTTTATACTAGTAGTTACCACGTTTGGAATGATTGAAATGTAGTAATTAATATTCATGGTGTTATCAATTATATAACAAGTGTGTCCCAATTTTGCTTAAGGAAAATATCTATTTCGTTTCATAGCTCCTGTATACAGGGTGTTAGGGTAAACACCGTTATCCTTGCAACCAGTGGTTTGGTTTCATTTATAGAACGTAAAATCAATGGAAAATTACAACGTTTTTTTTTAATTTTTTTAGATCTAAATTTTACCACAAGAGACGCAAGTTCGTTGCCCTATGCGCTAGGGCAACGAACTTGCGTCTCAACACGGGCGGGGGTACGGTATGTGACCTAACCGGCAGCGAGCGCGATCCCTCCCTTAGTCAGTCAGCCGTTTCGCTAGCAAGCACGGTGTCAGATAGAAACTTTTTAAAATCTTTTAATGAAAATAACGATATTTTTTTTTGTGTTCGGTCATTTATTTTATATATAAGTCAACTACCCATGGTTTGAATGACAAGAGTGTTTACCCTTACATCCTGTATTATAAAATAAAAGTAATTCCAATGTTTGCCGCGTCTTGGCCACACTGCCGTACCGATATCTAATCAGCAGTATTTGTACTATCCAGTATTTTACAATCGGTTCTACAGTTTTTTGCAGCCATAAGTTTTACCCAATGACAAGGACCGGGGCACTCTGCTTTACCCTTCGGGGAATACAGGCGTGATAATCATGAAAGGTGCAAGAATGCTTCGAGTGAATCATCATCATCTGCCTAGCCTTTTCCCAACTAAGTTGGGGTCGGCTTCCAGTCTAACCGGATGCAGCTGAATACCAGTATTTTAGATGGAGCGACTGCCTATCGGACCTCCACAACCTAGTAACTGGGTAATACGATACCCCTTGGTAAGACTGGTTGTCAGTCTTTCGGGCTTCTGACAACCCGTAACGACTGTCAAAGATCCACAAATGACAGCCGGAACCAACGGCTTAACGTGCTGTCCGAGACACGGAGGAGTCTCGATATGTAAAGATGGTCACCCTTCCATGGACCAACCCCGGCAAGCGTAGCTTAACCTGACGAATCGATCCGTGCGGCTGTTATTACTTAGCCACGAGATCCTCAATGCTTAGAGTGAATAAACTCAGTTAATTAATTAATGAACTACGTAACTGCCGCTAACCTAACTAATATTATAATTAATGCGAAAGTGAGTTTGTTGGTTTGTTACGCTTTCACGTTAAAACGGCTGAACGAATTTGGATGAAATTTGGCACATGGGTAGACCATGACCTGGAATAGGACAGAGAATAATTTTTATCCCGATGTTCCCACGAGTTCGAGACTAACGCGGGGCGCAGCTGGTGATACATATTATTATTTTTTTCAAAGATTCTATATTTGTGCTAAAAATATTTTGCATTATCATTTATTTTAGTTTCAATTCTAGTCCTATAAACAGGAAAATGGCAAATATGGCATTGAGCTCTTTGATGTTATGATTTCTTCATAAACTGGATTCTTCAGTAAAATACTAAAATTTTCACATAATGAATAAGTTGTTATACAAACCAACTATGAAAGCGCATTTATTGCAACGACATTGGGTTAGTTTCAAATAGGAATAGTTTAATAATTATATAATATTTTTTGTAAAAACTACCGTTTAATCTTACTATGATGTTACAGCTTCATTATATTGTAAAATTAAGCTTGTATGTAGATAAGTACTAGTATTAAGTGTGGCAGTTATGATAAATGTTAGTAGAATAATGCTTTCTATATTGGGCCAACGTTTGGCCAAAGCGTTTTCGACTGGCGGAGCATCTTTCTGGCAGAAATAAGGGCATTCGTATACAATTCACTACACTTTCAGTGTGAAATAATTTTAAACTTTATCTACATAAATTAAAAGACCAGTATAGCTTGAAAAGCAATCACACACCGCCGCGGGCGGCCGGCTTCTGCCATTCCGGTGTGAATCGGCCCATACTATAGTCAGTTTTGGCTCAAATGGTGGTCCAATGTAAAGTTAGCACAGAATTTATTTTGTGATAGTTAAATGCTTCATTTTATAATGTTTGAACAAATATTGGCTGTTATGAAAGAGTGATTTTCGTACAATAGAACTTAGTGCAAGATAAGTGTATATATGCTCCTTAGATGTAAGCCAAAGAACAAGATATTATACGTATAAAAATGTATAGGTGTATATGAGCCTTTGGAATTTATAAAAAGTAATTAAAATATATTTTTTCGTCAATGTTTTTTTTTTTTTGTCAACCTATCCATCTAATCAAGGTAGTAAGAATGATTGTTAAAAACACGTTGAACTTTATTATCAGCTAGAACTGAACCGACTGTCCACCAGATAGCACGATAGTCATCAACCCAATCAAGGTTCGGCTAATGCACAATAATTTATAGTTTGAGTCTAGAACCGTCGCAGTGTCGCTGCTTGGTTTAGACCAAGGAACATAAATATACGACCTGCGGCGAGGTTTGGACTTAGGAGGCTCGGTGAGTGAAATGCTAAGATCACCGTCCAAATTGTGTCATGTTAGTCACTTTGTTGGGAGTATTGTAGGCACAGAGCATAATATAGCTGCATGGATCCGGTTTGTCCGAGAATGGGTGATCATTCTCTTCATCTTTACATACCGTATTCAGCTGCATCCGGTTAGACTGGAAGCCGATCGCAACATAGGCTAGGCAGATTGATTGACCATTGATTGAGACTTTCGAGAGGTTCTTTTTTTTACAAAATTAATATTCTCAAAGTTTACCTACTTCGTCATGCGTAAAACGAATTTGGTGAGAAAAGTCTGTGGTTGAAAAGTTTCATGTCAGGTTACTGTCAATCATTTTCATATGTCAGTGTCACTGTCAAACGTAGTCAAACAAAATACGAACGGAGTCAACACGAACAGGAATCAGTAAAATGTTCAACTTTTAGCTATTTACAGTATTGTTTTCACACTCGTCATATAATTTAATTCCGCTAAAATGGCAGAACCAAAGGAAAAAGAGGAGAACCCTCTGGATATAGACGGGAGTAACTTTAACCCCGACATGTATTTAGACTGCTTGTTAAAATGTGCAACGTTGAAGCAAGTCATGGATAAAGAGGCTGAAGTGGTCACCCAGAGCCAGTTCCTACAGTCAGAGATGCAAACATTAGTCTACGAGAACTACAACAAGTTTATATCGGCTACAGAAACAGTGCGCAAAATGAGGACAGACTTCAAAATAATGCAAGAAGAAATGAACAAACTGACCGAAAACATGAACAAGATCACGTCATTTAGTGCCCAGATATCAGATTCCTTGAGAGAAAGTGGAAATAACGTAAGCAGATTATGTGGAACAAGGCAACTGTTGGATAAACTGCAATTCTTGTTCCTTTTGCCTTCTCAATTGAACAAAGCTATTGAAGATGGTAGATATGCCGATGCTGTCCACGAATTCACTCATGCTCAAAGAGTGCTACAAAAGTATGGCAATCAGCCCTCATTTCAAAGCATTCAAATGGAATGTTCAGAAATCATTTATGGTTTGAAGAAAACTTTGCGAGAAAGACTGCTTAGTCCTGAAACATCAGCATCTGAATTAGCTGAAAGTGTGGGTTTACTGAGACAACTGCAAGAAACAGACTCTTCTCTCCAGGACATATTCCTAAGCTGTTCTGAAAGTAGGCTCGACCAGCACCTACAAGGTTTAAGTGCAATGGTAGAAAGCACTGATATCTTAGAATGGGTTGAAAAATGCAATAACACTCTTTTAGCAGACCTTGGTATTATCATATCATGTTACCATGACATGTTCCAAGACAAAGACAGTACTAACATTCCAGATTTTGCTGACAAAATCATGTTACAAGTATTCCACCTTTTTGAGGAAGTTGTGAAGAAACCAGACAATATTGGAACTGAGATTTTGATCCGAGGACTTGATAAGTTCTTTAGAAAGTTACAGGCGATGACTGAGATCATTTCAAGTGATACTATGTCCAACAAAGCTATTGATGTTGTGATACAATGCATCAATCATAAAGCAACAATACAGTATCAATCAATCCAATCTCAGTTCAAAGATAGTCTTACTAAAGTAAGGCAATCTTTGGCAAGCAAAGGTACAGACACAACTGACCTGAAGGATATACTGAACTCTCTCCAAATATACTTGATGCAGAAAGTCCAAGCATCGCTTTTGGATCTCATGGCTTTCCTACAAAACAATCTCTCCTTTGGCCTTAAACCATGGTGTGCTAAAGCTGTTGCTGACACATGCTGGAAAGTTATTTCTGAGACCATGGTCAACCTCTCAGATATGGTCAAGAAGATGGCCTGCTTACAAACATCAAATAACAACATTCCCTTCGAGTTACTGTTAATATTAGCTAAGTTATGTTTAGAAATGCAAGAAAGTGGTGTTTCCACATTACACACCCACTTACTGAAGCTTTTGGAAGAATCTGCTCCTGGACTAACGGTTGAGAATAAAGACCAAAACAGTGCTATGGTGCATCTGTCTACAGCTGCTCAAGCTGCCTTGGATTCTGAGGTGGTATTTATTGGGCAGACAGCAGCACAGATGTTGAGGGTGTCTGTGCTAGCTAGAGACTGGTTGAGAGCCCCTGAACCGCGAGGCCCAAGGGCTGTATGCCGCAGAGTAGTTGAAACACTAGCAAGTGCAGACAGCGCCGCTTCACAACTCTTCCCGACAAGCATCAAACCATCAAGCGATTCCAGTCGACGCACTATCTGGTCTCGCGCCCCATCGTCATTCTCGCCTCTGAACAGAATATTCTCAGAAAGAATTGAAGTATTCAGTCCAGCTGGGGCTGACAGAGCTGCTCTATCGAATGGAGCATTGAAGGTGGCTCTGAAAGCGTTGGTCGAGTGCGTCAGACTGCGCACGTTCGGCAAGCATGGCCTCCAACAGTTACAAGTAGATGTCCATTTCCTCCAACAAAGGTTGTCTTGTATGGGCAATGATGAACGACTACTGAACGCACTGCTAGAAGATGCGCTTGCGTCTGCGCAACTGAGATGCGTAGACCCACAGCTAATGGAACCTAGCATTGTAGATATTATTTGTGAAAGAGGATAATTTTTATCCATTATTTACCAATTGATGTATATTTATGAATGTCTGAATATTGTATACCTAAGTAAAAATAAATACAGTAATAAATTTTAGACAATTTATTTATAACCCATTAATCAAAATTGCATCATCATATTAAAAATAATGATATCATCTACATATATAAAATTTTATGTTAAATGCTTCTAAAACATAAATCTCACAATACGGACTACTCTTTTATATTTTAGCAATTAATTACATTTTACACTGTTAGTCACGAGAGTAGGATAAACATTATTTAAAATTAAAAACAACATAATATATTATTACCATTAGAAACAGAGAAATTGATATATTTTGGTCCTAGTTCACTATAAATTTTGGGGAGTATCATTGTATGAATACTCATAGACTAACAAGACACCACACATTGGTCAAAATTCAGCGAAAAAATTCGACTCTGCTAACATCAAGCAATTAAACTTCAACGGTGATATATTTGAAGACTATTGAAACTAAATACCAAAAAATTACACAACATTTGTATTAACAATATGGCCTTCTGTACGCACGTTTTTTTTGCCGTGAAAAACTACGTTTTATTCGCCGTGTGTAGGCACGGTCGTCAGTGTTGTTTCACTATTATGGAAGCCTGTTGACGGACACGCTTTAATTTGGGCGCGGTTTATACACCGTACCGTAAAGAATCCTTGCCGTGTACAAAGGGCCTTACGGCAGAATAACTGATTTAAAGAATTGCTAAGAATGTATTGTAGCAATGCTTTATGTATATGGTAAAACAATTGGAAATATCTCAACAACTTAGTAAAGTGCTGTGGGAAATCCCGTATCCGGGGATATTCCGAATAATTAAATTTTCCTACTGTAGATACGGGCAACTTTTATGAAGCGACATCCTGATTGGCACTCTCGAGACTTAGTTGCAACATAATATTCGAAATATCCCTAATTCGCGATGCCTCCAACGCACCCTATGGTATTGAACTACATAACTTCATTTATATTATAAAATAGCAACTCCGGTATACTCTCGAAGTCTAAAAAATATCAGAATAGAGGTGCTGTGCTTATTAAATACTTCATTTATTTTTTAGAAAAATCTGGTATTCAAATTCTCTAATCCCTTATAATAATGATGAAAACATACTACGAAGCACTAAATAACCCAAACTCCGCGATCGGGAAGCTCAATAATTCATTATTATAAGCACTGTATACAATTACAATTCCATTCAAATCAATATTCAAAACAATTTCAATAATAAGCTCATTTAAAACCCACCAAACATTACTTATAAACTTCATTAAGAACTCTGTTATTCTAATATAAATTTTACAACATAAGTCTGCACCTTCTTGCAATATATTTAGGCTTATCATTTCGAAAACAATCAGATAAATCATTGAATGGCGAACATTTACAGTTTAACTGAAAATTACAGCATACTAACCGATAATGCCAACGAAAATTATTATCCCTAGATCTAATAAAACATAAATATTTACTCTTATACATACATAATATCTAAACTCTAGAACAAATTGACAAAATATACTTATTCTTTTAAGTTCTCATTTACATATAGACAAGATCAACGCCTACCTAAACGACTCACGATAAAAATATTGTTTGTTGATGTAACATTTCATCAAATGTGTAAAAATATTTTTATTTAACAATGGTCCGTTTGTTACGATTGTGAGCCTTGTGATGCGTGATATTATCTAAACATACTAGCGGTCCACTTACTAATAACATCCCGAAATTTAAGGGAACTTTCAGTCCAACTTCGAACTCGATCCAATCTCTATTATTAAAATATTTATTTATTATTTTTTTGCATAAGTTTCCGCATTTTCTCAGGCACGGGCACGCCGCGGTGCGCGGGCGTCCGTTTCGGTTTGACGCTGGATTTCGCCTCAGACTTTTCAGGTTTGGGTTTCCTCGCGGCGGCGGGAGTTTTTGTTTCTTTGTCAAGCGATTTCCTTGTAGGTTTTGCTTCACTTTTGTTCGGTTTAGTGTTAGTAGAGGTGCTGCTATCGCTTCGCGCGCTGGATTTCCTCGAAGCCGGAGCTTGCTTGGGCTTGTCGGCGACGCTGGACTTGCGGGGGGCTGGCTTGATGACGGGTTTGTCTTCAGGCGGCGGCTCGCGCCTTCGCCGTATCCGGGGCGGCGTGTGCGCGAGCGTGGTGTGGCGCGACAACAGCGCCGCGCTACTGAACAGCTGCCCGCAGTCGCATCGGTGCTCCGCCTCCAACGTTCCTGCGGAAATAAATATGAACGTTACAAAATAGAACATTTAAATTGCTATTAGTACTAAATATATGTATTGCATTCCACAATGTGAACTTAGGTCACAAATATATGATCATTCCGGGCCCAGTCGGGCACAGCAAAGTAAAAGAGAGGAAGAAGGCTTTAGTTGTTACTCGAATATCCTAAGTAATATTATAAATGCGAAAGTGAGTTTGTTTGTTTGTTACACTTTCACGCAAAACGGCTGAACGGATTTAGATGAATTTGGCGCATGGGTAGACCATGACCTGGAATAGGACATAGAATACTTTTTATCCCGATATTCCCATGGGATCGAGACGCGGGGCGTAGTTAGTCTACTATAACTAATCTATACTAATACTAATATTATAAAGCTGAAGAGTTTGTTTGTTTGTTTGAACGCGCTAATCTCAGGAACTACAGGTTGGAATTGAAAAAATCTTATACAATCACGCTACGACCAATAGGAGCGGAGCATAAATGAAATATGTTGCAAAAACGGGAAAAAATATTCTTTTTTGAGAGCTTTCGTTGCGTGCGCTGCGTAAACGGTTTATGTTACGTAAATATCATGTATGATGGAATTGTTCCTCTTTAAAGGTGCTAAAAGAAAGTCCGCGACAGCATATGTCTGTCTTTTAAGATTGACTCACTATAACCTTTTTTTATGGTAATCAAATTTGTTCTAAATTAATTAATTATTTGCGAAGGAGTTTTATCAACATAATATTAATTCTTAATCAAATAAATAGTTTTAACATCAAGGGTATTTATTTAACAGTAAAATACTTTTTAATTCATTCGAATCGGACATTTTATTTCGAAGTTATTACGAGTCTATAAATGCAATACGCGAACCGTTCGACGCCGGCGCCGCGCCTACGCGACGTTCCCTACTCTAAAGAGGAGAGGATGGGCACACGAGTAGAACATGACCTGGAATAGGACATAGGATACGTTTTATCCCTACCTTCTTACGGGATCGAGACCTACGCGGGTGAAACCGCGGGGCGTAAGGAATAAAAATTTATATTTTTTAAAGCTTTGATATTATAAAAGCAAGCATTTAGATAATGGAACTTGTTTTAGTTTATTTATGAATGTACAAATTTTTTTTTTTTTTTTTTAATTACTTCCAGTAATTTATTTTAGTACTTATTTTAGAAAAAATTATCACAAACTATAATGTTACTTACTTCTCTTGATCTGTTTCACGGGCGATGGTTTGTGCCTGGCAGTGACAGCTTTCCCCAAAGATTTCCTCTTTGCTATTCCACTCAGGGACTTTCTCTTATCAGCTAATGTTTTCTTTTGAGTTTTCCTTTCTGTAGTTTTAGGTGTGCGCTCTTGTGCGGGTTTCGATGTTTTTTCAGGAATGGTTTTTGGGAAAGAGTATTTTACAGTTTCGCTATCGTCAGAGTCCGTTGAAGGCACTGGTTCTAGTTTAGGTGCTTTAGATACATGTTTAACAGCTACCGGGTTGGGTTCGACGGCTTTTGGCTTCAGGCGCGGTATTTTGGGCGGGTGCTGTAATGACGTTCTTCTCCTAACTAGGTCTTTGGAGTTCGGCCGTTCTATTTGGAGTGAGCTGCGCTTGTTCGCTCTCACTTTCATGAAGACTTTCTCCTCGGCTGGCTCCTCCACTTTGAAGTTGGGATTGAGCATGTACCTAACTTCGTCATCGTCGCTCGATTCCACTGCTGGTTTAGTTTCTTCGGGAACGGAAACAGGAACTGTTGTTTTCAGACGTTTGGTTGCACTACCAGTAGATTTTTCTTTGATGGATGTTTTCTTTTTAGGTGTTTCATGAACTTTAATAGCTTCTTTAATTTCAACTTTCTTTATTTTCTCTGGGACTTCCGGCTTGGCTTCTATTTTGACAACTTCCGTTTCTGAGAAGTCTCTCTTTGCAGGAATAACTGGTGGCTCGACGGTTTTAATTTCTATTTTCTGAGGAACAATTTCTTTTTCTTTTTCTACTTCTTTTACAACTTCTACAGGTTTTTCTTCAACTGCTTTAGGTATTTCCTTAGGCAATTCTATCTTTTCAACAACCTCCGTTTTGTGCTCGTCTTCTTTTATATCTTCAATAATAACTAGTTTTGGAGAATCGACGTCATCTAATTTTTCTTCAATCTTTGGACTCTCACTCGCCTCTTCAACTGATTCAGCCGTTGCCTCAGATTGTTCCGCAGGTTTAGCTTGTTTCGACTGCCGTTTCTTTCGTTGACAGATGATGGTGTGTTTGTTCAGCGAGTGCTCGTTAGGGAACACCATGTAACAAAGTGAACACTCGTGTATTATGTCTCTGGTTGATAAGGAGCTCTTGACACTCTTGTCATCAGACTTTTCAGAGCTGGTCTCTACATGCTGCTCCTTGTGTTCGATCAAGTGATGTAGCTTCCTGAACGTTTTCTTACAAACTTCACACTGGTGCAATGTCACGGGCTTCTCAACGTTGTTAGGTACCACCGTTGGCGTAGTCTTCTGTCTGTTTATACCGTCATGGGTTTCCCTATGCTCCACTAAATGATGCAGTTTTCTGAATGACTTGTCGCATGGTTCGCAGCGGAAACCAGCGCTTGGATCTTCGCTTAGCTTAGTAGTAACCGGTTCTTTTTCAACCCTTGTGTCAGACTGCTCTGAAGAGCTCTTTCGTTGCGACCTCGCGGGTGCTGAACTAGGGTTATGAATAATGCGATGCTGAACCAGATGATGTAGCTTCCTGAACTCTTTCTTGCAAACCTCGCAGCTGTATACTGATTTGTTTACGAAAGGAGCTTCCTTCTCTATTTTCTTTGGCTCCTCTTTCTTGTGTTGTAATTTATGGCTGACCAAATAGGATAACTGCCTGAATGTTTTTCCGCAGAACTCGCAAACCAGATCATTACTTTTGGGGAATATTTTGGCTCTTGGTTTTCTAGATTCGTGAATTTTTCTGTCATCAATCTCCTTTTCATTCTTTTCAGCCTTTTCCTTGACTGGTGGTGTATCTTCTATGACTATAACATCGTCTTTATCCGATTTAGAAATGGAATCTTTGGATCTACGTTTCTTAGGAGTTTCTTTCCTGTAGACAAGAGGCTTGTCATCGTCAAGGTCCATATCATCAGATTGACTTCCTTGTGACTTGGAATCTGATTCTTGCGATGGTCTCATTCTTCTGGGGCTTCTCTTGTCCGAGCCAGATCGACTTGGCGAAGGGCCGGTGCAATGTTTCACGTGTTTAAACACAACGTTCTCAGTTCTAAATAATTTGTTACAAATCGGACAAACTATGTTCTCATTAATTTTTCCCATCGTCCAATTTTCTTTAATGATTTGACCATCGCTGTCTTCGTCATCATCTTCTTCATCGGTAGTTGTCACGGTATCACGTTTTGGGACTTTGGCATCTATTAACCGTGGCTTTTTTTGTGGGCTTGGCACTTTATTCTTTTCAACTCCTCCTTCGGGAAGAGGATATTTTCTCGGACGACCTCTTCCTCTTTTAACAGGAGTACTCTGTTGACTATCAGGAGTTGGAGAATCAATAATGTTCATGTTTTCTGATTGGTGTTCAAGTAACTCAGCTGCTTTCACCAAACTGTCTATAGCAGAGACTGCATTTTTATGAGCTACGCCGTTGTCGTTACGATTTACCGTTTCTTTGAGTGGATTTTTAATAACATCTGTTGTGTGCGTATATTTATCCTCCGCTGCTGTGTTAGAGCCAAGAAGATAATATTTCTTCCGCATGGGATATTTAACATTTTTATCTGTTTTATCGTCATCGGCTTTCCTTTTCTTTTTGGGCGACACTTCAAGTCCTAAATCTTTCGGTTCTATCAGTTCTAATTCAGGTTCGTCGACGGGAGTTAGAACTTGTTTTCTCTGATGCTTAGTTTTTATTTTAACCTCTTCTTGGGATTTCGAATCATCAGTAGTATCTAACACTTCGGATTCTAAAGAATCAAGAGTGCTAAGAGTGAAGCTATCTGGTTCGGTGCTTAGTTTTTTGGTAGGTGAAAGTTGTTGACCCTGTATATTTAATGAGCTGGGAACAAACTCCATGTTATCCATAAAAACCACTTTTACTGGTTTATCTTCAATTATAGTTATAGGGCATTCTTTCTGTCGTTTGGCTGATAAAGCTGATTGATAAGCTTTTTGTAACTTAGATTGATTTCTGGTAGAATCTTCAATAGCACCCAATTTGTTTGCAGCTTGCACTTTAGCCGGTTGGATAGGTTGGCGCGCATTCTGATATTTATACGGCATCTTGGGTTTATCGACACGTGCAATATCATTCCTAGAGTAAGTCTTTGGATATGGATCTTTCTCCACAACCGTCTGAATGACATTGTGCGGCTCTTTGTTATCGAAGTTCATAGTGAGACAATTCTCATACGTTATGGAATTGCGCCTCGCGAATTTGTCAAAATCTTTTTCTGTTATAATACCTTCTTTTTTAGCAGCATCAGTATTAGGTTTATCAGTGTTAGCATACGATAGTACCTTCTCCTTAGGTGGTAACTTAGCTGCTACAGTTTTCTTATTTATATCAATGTCCCCTGTAATAGGCTCATGCTCTATTATTTCATCTTCAGAATCAACCTCGATTACACTGTCCTTGATAATCTTTTGTTGAGTTTTATTTGGAAACGGTAAGAGATTTGGTATTTTAGTCGTTTTGATAGGAACTGATGGTTTTTCTTTTTCCGCTTTAGAAATTGTTTTGAGTTTAGGTTCAGCTAAAGGAACCACAGGTAATTCATGTGGAGGTCTTTCAATGAAAGGAATACCGTGTAATTCGTTCATCTTCATTTCTATTTCATCAAGTGTGGCTTGGTCAGTTGGCTGATAATTTCCTGGGAATTTACCAGTAGGTGGAGCATTCGAATCTTTTGCCGACGTCTGGTTGGGGTCATCTGAACCCGCTTTTGAAGTCCCAACTGTTCTGTGTATCATATCTTCAATCGTTTTATCAATCAAGTCTTGGTAATTGACTTCAGTTACTTGAGCTTCTTTCTTTAGACTGGTCGCAGATGACGCTTGCGATACTTCTTCGTTTTGAATATCATTTGTTACATCTTGTTTGCTGGAAGCTTTTTCAGTCTCAGCTTCCGATGTTTCTTTAACTGTCTCAACCTTTAAGGGAATCTTGCTTTCTTGAGTATTATTATCTTTATTTTGATTAGCTTTGCTCACAAAAGCCGCTTCGTTTTTAATAACTTTGTTGCCTTCTTGAGTTTTGGCTAAGGCTGCTGCTGCACTGCTTGATTGTTGCCTTTGACTGTCAATTTTTTGGAGAACATCTCTTCTGTTAAGATCGTTGGAATTTTTCAGCTGATTGCTACTGGTAGAAGGTACGGCAGGTGCGGGGGCTGTGTTTCTATTCTTTATTTTGTCTAAGAACTCTTTCCTGTTAGTAGCTGTCCATTTTCCAAAAGGCACCGCTTTCTTACTTCCGCCTGGTTTAGGTTCTTCCGAATCATCTTCGCCTTCATTTCTACTATCATTATTCGGAACACTGTCTGTTGACGTACTACTAACATCTTGTGTGCCTGAGCAACTAGGCTGTTCTTCTTTTGGCACTTGACTTACTTTAACATCCTTAACATTCACTTTGTCAGAAGTAGTTGCTTTAGGTGTAATCTTTATTTCTCGCTTTTCATCCTCTACGGTAGCCACTTGTGGCTTTACTTCAGAGGAGGTTCCAGCAGATTCTTGGGTTACAGGTTTTTGTTCTTTTACTTCACTGCTCGGTACTTTCTCACTGCTGCCTGGACATTTTCCAGAAGCTTCCACTTTAACATTGGTGGTACTGTCAACCTCCATTGGCACTACATTAGGTTGAGATTCAGCAATTCGAATAGGCTTTTTAGATTCCTTTTTAGGGGATTTTTGAAGCAGATTATTTTCTTTTTTGAGTACTGCCGTTTCTGTTTTGGCAATTGAGCGAGAAATATTAATGGTTGTCTTGTTGGCAGGCACTAATACTTCAGGCACAACTTTTGGTTTAATTTGAGGTTTTTCAGTTTTTACTGGTTTTTGGGATTCTTCCTTCATACTGAATGGTTGTGGTGATTCTTTATTCAGTACTGCATCTTTAGCAACTTCTTTCAAAGCAGTACCTGTTTCATTTAAGGGTTCAGGTTTCAATTCAACTTTCCCTTCTTCAACATCAATGGCTGTAAAAGGCTTTGTCGTTATAGAAGTGTCGTTGCTAGTAGGTTTTGTTACTTCTTTCTTCGTTTCTGGTTTCGCTATAGGTATTTTTGACTGATTGTTTTTAACAATGTCACCTAAAGGAGGCGTCCCATCGTTTTTAATTTGTTCTTTGTGCGTATCAGGAATTACTACCGAAGTTGAATCGGCTTGAATGTTTTCAGCATCTTTTTTATTATTGTCTTGAACTCTTTTTGATTCGTCTTCTTTATTCTTTGTTGCATCATTTAATTCAACTTTCTCGCTTTCTTGATCAATGCTTGTGATATTTTCATTTTTTGAATTATCCTTATCAGTTGCAGAAGTTGTTTCTTCAATTTTGGTTTCATCTAATTCACTATCATCAATAATAATAATTTCATCATTTTCTTGGTCTGTTATATCGTAAATAATTTCTTCAACTTTGGTCTCATCTTGTTTATCACATTGAGTATTGTCTTTAACTATCGCCTTATCACTCTTATCAGTTGCATCAATTTCAATGTCTTTATTAATTACTTGAATATGCTCAGAAATCTTAACTTCGGGTTGACTTAGTTGAATATCATCATTCACCTTTTCCACTTTATCATTATCGGTTTTAACGAGATCTTCAGTTTTTGCCTCACCTTTATCAACTACGTCTTCGGCAACTGCTTCTACAATTTCTAGGTCTTCTTCCATATCTTCTTCAATGTTTATTATATTTCCACTGTTTTCTTCTTTCTTTTCATTTACAATTTCACTTTGTATATTCTCGTTATATATTGCTTTAACTTTAGTTACATCTTTTTCAGTAGAATCAATGATATTCTCTTGTTCAGTTGGAACTAATGTGTCGTTGGCTACAGGTTTTTCTTTCGACACTTCATCATTACTTGGTTCCAACGGTTTAGGACTATCTTTATCAATATTCTTTTCTTCTATAGTTTCCTTCTTAGTTTCTTCAGCTACAGTAACTTTTTCAATTGATTCATCAATCACCATCTCCTTCTCAGGACTCACAATCTCATTAGTTTTATTGTCATCACCATCTTTATTTTTAGTTGGTGTTTCAGGTGTTCTTTGCTTACAACTATCAGTATGTACTTCTATTGTTTTCTTGACATTATCTGAATGCCTGTTAGGATGCAGCTGTTGGTCAACCATTGTTTTAGTTAATGGTATGGGCTCTTTATTTGGTGTAGAGTGGTATGTCATGGGAGTGAAACTGCCTATCACTGGAGATTTTCGTGATTCACTGAACTTTATCATTTTTCCGTTTATGTTGAATTCAGATTTTCCATCAGGCGAAGTTTCTTTATTTACTTCAAGTTCAACTTCAGTAATCTTAGTTGTTAAAATTGGTTCTTTTCTTGGTGCTTTAATTTTTCTCTCAGCAACTTTGTTGCAAGCAGACTCACTTATGACTTTATTGATATCCTTTATAGGCACATGTGATGATATTTTCTTATCAGCCATCTTCCCTTCTTTTGCAGGCTGTAAAGTAAAGTATGAAATGATGTAATAAATGATAGATTCTGTTACTTCATTTAAACAACTAATGGTTTATCATAATAAAACAATTCCTTACCACTTCTTTAGGTACTTCTATCTCTATTTCTTCATAAACTTCTAAATTACCCTCCGCATTTTCACTGAAATACATATAATCAATGTTACTAAATCTTCCTCACTATCAAAAATGAAAAACATGGTGAATCATCACATCAGACAACATAAACTTACATCAAAAATATATACAAGATTGCTCAGCACATTAACACCTTGTTTAGGTAAACTCAAGGTGCAGTGGGGGTCAGCTGACTTGAACAGTTCAACCTAATAAAATTGTTATCTCATCACGTTACATTTACTAATGAACAGGGTTCTCTTAATGTGCACTTAGGAATGAATGCCCATTATTACATTGATGACATGATTGGTCACGATGGTGATATGTTGTTAATTGCAGATGGGAGAGTACTGCTATTTACTATTCTTGCGGATCTGCTACGACCGCTGAGCATGGGGACTTGATCCCCAGGTCAATGGCAATATGCTCATCAAACTTAGACATAAATGGCGAACTTCGGGTGTGTTTTACTTAGACCTACCACATCAGGGAATACATATGTGACATCCTTATAACTTATCAAAGATCCAAACAAAAGTTTAAGTTTTATAACCAATTTTGAATGTGACTGTATATTAGAATGTATCAAGTTTTTATAGACAGTATTAATTATAATACTGTCTATAAAAACCTACTTGCAATCTCGTGTGCAATATGAAGTCATGATTTCATGTACTACTTGCATAAAAGAATAATAATAACTATTTTAACACCCCAGTACAATTTTACAGCTACTTTAATAATAGGTTTATATTTGAATTAGTAGTGCATTATTTATATTGTAGCTAAATATAGACTATCTTTTAAAAACTTTGCTTTGGAAAACTGGATCACAAGCACTGGAATTCAAGGGGACTTTCCACACCATTGGGACGATACAGACTAACGGTAAGTTGGAACAGGTGCTAACTCTATTCTTACAATTCTATCTCATTCATACAATAATTAGATTAAATTGTTCCTCAATAACAGCTTACCCAAATGATTTTTGATGAAATGTCCAAAATAATGTCCTACTAGTATAAGTATTCAGCTAAATGGATGCGGGAAGCACAGAACGGGTTGAAGTGGTGATGCTTGGGGGAGGCCTATGTCCAGCAGTGGACTTCTTGTGGATAAAATGATGGTCTTGTGGATAGTGATGCTAGTCAGCTATAGTAATTGGATTCATGAGCCATGTTACCAGAGAATTAAGTAATGACTTCAAAAAAGGCACAGCTAGGATAAAACAAATCTGGCAACAAAATTATTGTTGGTAGAAAATGTTCAACTCATCAAGTTTATAAATCAATCAATAATTTATCTGCAAATACACCTGTATTCCATGATTTTTGTAGGTTGAATCTTGTGTTATTGTGTACCTACACAACATTTTTAAAAACCAGAACACATGTTTTTTTTTTACAAAAATTAAACTATTAAAGGCAAAAATCCCCAGTTTCTGAAAACATGTTCAAGATTGTTTGTTTACAAGTCTCATGTCAAGTGGGATTTGTACACCTGTTGATATTTAGGTCAGAAAATCACAACAGTAAATGTGATTTTTAAGGTGGATCTGCAGTGCAGCATCTTTGAAGTAGCCTGCGAAATTCTAATTTTTTACATGTAAATACAAAGTTATGGTCACAAATCATATTTTGATCAAGAAACAGCTTGACACTGACCTGCAAATTGCAAAAAACGTAAGAAAATGAATTTCGCGGGATACTACAGCGGATGCACCTTAAGCAAGAGGTTTGCTGATCACAAGATGTCATCTGAGTTTATAAAACCAAGACATATTTAGTCTATTGGAATGGTTTGTCTCAAGAAAAATGCACTTAATATTATTTCGAATTAGTACTAAAAAAAAGCTAAAGATGCCAGCATTTGTAAGAGTGAAAGCAGAGAAACATCTTATTTCTAATTAGGTCAAATCATGTTTATGTTATAGTTACACCCAGAACAGTTTATTTATAGAAAAATAAGAATTTTGACTTTTTCTAAAAATAAGTATTCTACTTGATCTAACAAAATAAGATTGAAGTTAACATTTCTTAATTATTAACAACAAATGAATGAGTCATAGCCAAAATTGTAACTCAAACACTTTCAATGTTATACTAAACTTTCTGCTTGACAGATCATTCCCAACAAATTGTGTGTGTTTTTCACATTTATTTCCCATATAGGTCCTAATTGGCCATATTAGAATAGACATAGAGGCTCTTAGTGTTTACAAACAATTTCATTTGGAATTATTGTTAAAAGCTCAGAAGTATTAATCAGCCATAGCAAGCTAGGGTTTGTAAAGTTATTAAGACTCACCGCACTTTCAGGAATTTGAAGCTGGTCTGCTGCTGATCGTCATCAATTATCTGAACAGCGGCCAGCTCCTCCTGACCTTCCTTCCTATACAAGTACAATCCATTACCAATATCTATTGCATCTACGTTTTTACCATCAATTTGTAGCACCACTTCTGTATCTTTACTAGCTATGTCTGTCTCCTCATTTATCAAAGTAGACTCTATCATATTCTCATCAGACTTAAACTCCATTTCTTCTGGCTGCTTCAGTTCTGAATTAGACTTGTCATCATCAACATTGTCATCAATAACCAGCTCATCGCCATCATAAGAATTGTCATTATCATCAAATATGTCAACACCGCCTGATAATATGTTTGCTGCCTCAATCTGTTTACCAATTTTGTAGCTATCTAGCATATCACTTTTCTTTCCAATTGGCGACAGATTCGATATCAGCTCATCGGCGTTCGTCATGGTCCCTTCAGAGTCAGTGGTGGTACTAGCCAGCGATACATCTTTTATAGAAGAAATGTCGAATGTTGAATCAACAGAGTCAACTTCTGACAGAGAAAAGTACTTGGAGGAGCTCTCGTTGGCTGTCATGAAGGACTCACTCGGCGGGGACGTGGTGTCGAGCGTGGAGTCCCGCGAGCCCCCCGCTTCTCCCCGCAAGTGGCTCAACCTATCCATCTGCACACTTCATCTGCTGCGACAACAGGAAAACGACAATTTAGTAACAATGCACGTTATAATCACAGCGCGAATCCACTTCATCGATTATAAGAAAGCGAATGAAAACATTTGAAGGTTGGTCGATTAATTAGCACCTAGGTCAATAGCAAAGAACAGTGAAACTTTTAGAACAAACGATAATGATACTGTGACACTTTCGATAAAATTTTAATAAATCACATCATACCAAGTTATTATTTTAAGATATAGGTCTCAGACAAAACTCTTGAATAGAATTTGTATATTAAATTAATTGTAGAAGTTATAATAACAATTTTATTACAATTTTGTTAAAATAACACAACACATCAAAAGATTAAAGATGGACGCCAAATAGCAATGTTGCCGTTATTTTGCATGTCATTAGGTTGATAAAAAATTGCAAAATAAAATTCTTTACATTATTTTATTCGATGTTTTCCGAATCAAATCTTATAGAAATACACCACCTTTTATCTGAAAGTCAGAAATCAACCATGACTAGCCCATATTTTGCATTAAACGCTTCGCTTTTCGTAAATTTATTTTAGCATTTTTTAAGTTGGCAACAATTTTACTGTAATGGATGCTGCTGATAATGCAAAATACCTATCGCTTGGCAAAGTCAATGACCGCCACGGTTATGAAAGTATTTCAATTCCTATTTATCATAATGCGAAACATTGCGCGGTAAAAAATATTTCTTGAATTGATAAGCTCTCTAATGCGTTTAGAATAGTATGATTTGGTTTCACAGACGCAAAATGCATTGTGATTTGGAAATCGAATTTCCCGCTTCATTCCCTTATCAAATAATAATAATTAGGCCGATTTAGTGATGTGCGAGTCGCGGAGTCGGATTGATTCGAGTAACTCGAATCATATCGAAAACGAGTCAAATCGGATCGGGTTAAGTTTTTAACAAATCGAGCACAATACCTAAATAAAAATATTATGGACTCGAGTCAACTCGGTCGATCGAACGTGATTACTAATGCCCGGTTCTGTGGATCTAGCAGTCTAGCACGTTGTCGCATCCCACGAGTCACGCCCCGTTACCAGCGCCCGAACAAAGTCAACTCGAGTCAATTGTCAATTCGCAACTCGAGTTTCCCTATCAACATTTCCTATCAAAAAAATTCATCGTCATACCACTAAATGATTACTGCAATAATTATTAATCTACGACTACAACAGCTTTCTTTGCCACAATTATGTCAGTGTTGTTTATAAAGATTTTTTTAATGATTTTTAAACTTCTTGTCTTCTTTACAGTCTGAAACCCAAAATAACTTCATAAATGCACATGCATAATGCATAAAAATAATGAACGGTAAACGGTTATTCATTCATTTATTGCGTGTTTATCATGATGATTTTATTTCCAAACCGTTTTATTTTGTATTTGAAAACACATTTCAGCTGTCCACTTTCTTTGTAAATGCACAATCGCACATTCACTTTGTTGGTCTGACAGAATGTCAAATTGTCATTGTCAATGTCAAACAATGTCAAATCAAAAACGTTATTTTCGAAAGTTGGTTGCTGAACTGCGCTTTTAGCTTTATTTTATGTTTATTCGTTTTGAAAACTTCTCAAATAGTAAATAATGGCGCCCCGAGAAACTCCTAAACCCACGACAAAGGTGCAACGCTCCGCGAAAGAGATGCCTGCCAAAGGCAGGGCGTCACCAGTAGGGGCGATTAAAAAGAACATCCTGGTTAAAAAGACGGTGGATAAAACTCCCCTAAAAAGTAAGTAACAAATAGTGTAGTATTTGCTTTTGCCGTCTTCCATTTAAGGAGAAACAATAAAATTATGTATTTTCTTGTCAGTTTCTATTTGCTGAACCTAGAGATATACATCGTTGAACCCAGTTTTTTATTAGATAGTTAATCTTCAGCAATTATCTATGAGGCCGTCGTTCTCGTTGTATAGTCAGTTTGGTAGCAAAAGATCTCACAAACAACTGACAATTTCCCTAATTTTCATCATGTATTCATGTATTTTGTAGCTGTAAAGCATTTTAACATCTGTTGTAAGCTCTTTTGGATCACCTCAGTCATTGATAATTACAACCTTATTTTGGCATCCTCTTTCATTTTTAAATAGGTACTTACATTCTTTTCAGTCAACAACACCACTGAAGGAAAAGGAACGAGGCAGCGAACCAGCACCGTCCCAAAGGTTAATACTCCAAAACCAAAAGATAACAGATCAGTTCCCGTACCCAGCAGTGTGACCAAGAGTGGCAAGAAACCGTCCTGGAAGAGACGCCCCAAGCCTGCTCACTCCGGAGTCCCCATCCCAGAGAAGATGAGGAAGTTAATGGAGAAACAGTTTCTGGATTCAGAATTTGCACTATAAGCTGACATTGTGTCTAATTTTATGATTAATTTACTTTACAGTTTTACTTATACATATTTTCATGATTGTTTGCCTCAAAATGAAGCACCTACTCTTTAATATAGCTAGAGATATACTCCATTTGATATAAGATTAGACATTTAAACAAACCTTTTTACAGTCCATTCAACCAATTTTGACTTCTATACAGTAGGCATAAGGATGGCATTAAAAGCAAAAAAGCTTACACAATACCAACTGTCTACTGCAGCTGCTATTTGTCATGCCACCAATGCAATAGAAGTCAAAATCGGTTGAGCGGACTGTAAAAAAGGTTTATTTTAATGTCTAATCTTATTTGAAATAGAGTATAGTTGGTAGTAATGTGCAATTTGAGAGGCCTATGTCCAGCGTGACTGCTTTATGCTAATGTGGACTTGAGCAAACTTGCATGCATTTGAGTAACACTGGAAACAATAGCAAACATGATTGTGTTTTAAGAAAGATATTATTTCTTTTAGTAGGTACTTAGATTATATTCGTTTTTAATTACTTGACATTTAGATGTTTTTTTAAACTGGCTATGGTTGATAATACTTTTGAGATTGTGTCCTCATATTAATGAATCTATAAACTACACACTAAGACATGCCTTTTCAGTGTTGAAAAGTTGTTGACTAAGCTATTGGCAGCTTTTAATAATTTCAGGGAATTTTACTTGATGTTGGTATGTGTAATCTATTATACATTGGAATCAATTTTCACTCCTCCTCCTTAAGACCTAGGCCAAATATTTTATGATATGCGGATATCTCATGACCTAAAGAGGTGCCATAAAGAATATAAATTAAAAATCACAACTAATTAAAAAGTTACGCAAAAATCAAAAAATGGTATTCTGGTGTTACATGCAGAATAAATTGTAGTTAAATTGTAAAGGTGTAATATTTAAAATAAGTATTTTATAATAATTACAAATAACAATATTACACTATTACCATAGTGTTCAGGACTTTTAAAAAGGTACTGCTTGCCATAAACTTTTTGAAATGGTATCTTGCAATTTTTAAAGATATAAAAATACTTTAAAAATTGCAAGATGCTACTATAAATTGTATGTTCTTACTTAGTTTGCTTCTAATTAATAATGTATCATTATTAAATTAGAAAAAAAAACTAGGTTCTATAAAGAATTAAAATGCCCTAGAATAAGTACAAGATTTGTGCCAAAATTAGACTCTAAGGTGAAATAAAACAACAAATTTTCTCAGATTCACTTCAAACATATATTTTTTATTATGATTAAAATAAAAGCATGACATGCTATTAGACAAAATTACTCTAAAATTAAGAAAAGTGAATTTTTCTTAAGATTGTATTACATATCCCACTGAATAAGTTGCTATTGTATAATTGAGTACCTGGCTACTAAATACGGATTTATTATTACTTATGATTGTGTATACTTATTGCTAGTTATTTGTATGCTTAAGTATAGTGTAAGACTTTATGATAATAACTTTATATCATAATTCACTCATTTTCGTGTTTTCATTGATAATTTGGGATTTCCCAATCGGGCCAAACTAATAAATGGTCCTCTCTCTCCCACTTTTAGAAGTCAATAGATAAGGCTATAGACAAAATACCTTTTCTGTAAGCGTTAACGCCAACGGAAAGATCATATTGTATAGAGTTGACATTAGCTTTAGAAATGTCACGTGACTGCTGCTGTCAACTCCATACAATTTGATCTGTCCGTTGGCGTTAACGCTTACAGAAAAAGGATATTGTCTAGGCCCCGTAGAAAATAGCAAACAGGTGCAATAGCAAACATTACGAGTGGCGAAAAGCTAGAAAAAATGACTATGCTATCTGTGCCCATACTTTAGAACGATGCTCCAGTACTCAAGCATGATTAATTTAGAACTGATTGATTTCTTTCTTGGAGCTATTAATAAATCTATGAGATCATGCTTGACCATCGTTCTAAATAGAATGCGGGTGTCCCAATCTATTAGGTACTATACTCTATGGCGGGTCTTAAAACTTTAGCATTATCATTTAGTGCAGTATGCGTAGGTATGCAGCGCATCACGATCACGATTGTACCTCTAATAATGGATAGATGGCGTAACAGTCGCCTACCTACTAGCATAACGCCTGTACTTCTTGTAGGGGTAGGCAGAGGTGACCCAACTGAGAGTAACCCCATTTCACCTGTTATTCTGAAAAGTTCCAATGTAATATACAACGTGCCGCAGCTACAATGGCGACATTAATTTAACACACGTTTACGATTTCGCGTTAAACGTTATTATTTATTGATTTATTTTCAATTTTCTAAATTACCATCCTGGAGCAACCTGTACTTAAAGAACTGTAGCGAAGAGGTCATTTGCCCGGGTCACGGATCACATGTAGGCGAATAGAGGAAAGCCGCGCAATTTCTTAAAAATTATGCCGACAAAGCATAGTACCGATAGAACGTAAGCCAGCTGGTAGGTAGCTTCATGAAGGAATCTTTTACACAGAGTGATCTCAATTTTGGTTATGATTTTGTTATTTAGTTTGTTTGAAAATTAAAATTTTTCAATTTACGAATTATTTTATTTTATTATAATTTTTATGTCTACTGACCACTAGCCCTAACACACAGGGTGTTAAATTAATGTCGCTATTGTAGCGGCACGCTGTATAATACTAGCTTCCGCCTACGGCTTCGCCCGCGTGGTATGTCGATAAAAAATAGCCTATGTCCTTCCCCTAGAGTTCAAAGTAAGTAATTTATCCATACCAAATGTCATCACAATCGGTTCAGCTGTTTAGCTAAATCATAACAAACAAACAATCTCACGCATTTTTATTAATAAGTTGGGATGAATTTTATTTATTGCCATAAACCGTGCAGAAATAAACCATACTTCGGGCGGGCTGAATAAATGAAAGTGACATTCTATCAGCGATAACGATGATAGAAAAGGCAAAAAATTGTAGAACTGACTTATGCTATCGAAAAGTTCATGTCAATCTCGTTGTAGAAATACAAAACTATTTCGAAGCGATTGTCACTTGTCTAGGCCCTCTGGGCGGTCGCCCGGGGCCTCGCCGTAGGTGAGTATAATATGTTCCTTGCCCGGGGCGCCGGAGTATACAGGGTGCTGCGCGCACCAGCCACTTAATTTAAATACCTATCTCTTAGAAAAACTGAATTCAGCGCATAAACTTTAATGAAGGAACTTATTTCACAAAAGTGAGTATACCAGACAAGCTCTAGACGTGAAGATGAAGACCTGTAATTGGCTGTCAGATTATCAACCTGTTATATGTATATCACCATTGTATTTAACTGTTAAGTCTTCCAAAGTCTTTAAATAAATTAAATTAAATTATGAGTAAGAGTAGGTATTCAGCCATCTATCTACCACGACCTGTAACGTCATTTTGTTGCTTGTCTTGTTGTATCTTGTGTAGGATGACAGAGAGACTCACTGAGCGACAGGCGAGAAATTGCAACTCGTATTAGGCTCCCTGTATACTTTCCTATCTTCGCGTTTTGTTACTCGTAACGGTAAGTTCAAAAGTAAAAGGGCACCAAATGCATGACTCCGGTGTGCCTAGGTGGCCGCCGGCTCTGCCTTCTGTTGGTGGTGTTATTAGGTTTTTAAAAAACGAAATCGGTGGGTATGTACCTACCCTATTGGAGTACGAAAAGTATGGTTCTTCCCGCTTTTAGGTTCCTTTCATTCTGCAGCGTGTCGCCGCCGCGCCGGTCGCGTGCAGCGCTGCCGGTCGAGTTGAGTTGAAAAACGCGCACGCGCCACAGTGAAAACCACCATTAGGTTCCAAACAAATTGCGCCGGTCGCGTGCGCACGCAACCTGCGACACGCTGCAGAATGAAAGGAGCCTTACCTACATGGACTTCGAAAGTTTTATATAATGTTTTTTTTAATACATAGGTAATCTATTTATTTTGTATTTTGTTTACTTATTGTATTGTATTTTATGTTAGAGGAGCTCGTGGCTAAGTAATAACAGCCGCTCGGGTCGATCCATCAGGTTAAGCTACGCTTGCCGGGGTTGGTCCGTGGATGGGTGACCATTTTCACATATTGAGACTCCTCCGTGCCTCGGAAAGCACGTTAAGCCGTTGGTCCCGGCTGTCATTTGTGGATCTTTGACAGTCGTTACGAGTCGTCAGAAGCACGAAAGTCTGACAACCAGTCTAACCAAGGGGTATCGTATTACCCAGTTACTGGGTTGTGGAGGTCAGATAGATAGTCGCTCCATGTAAAATACTGGTATTCAGCTGCATCCGGTTAGACTGGAAGCCGACCCCAACATAGTTGGGAAAAGGCTAGGCAGATGATTGTATTTTATGTTTCTTTCAAGTTTTATTTTTATTTTATTACTATGTTGTCTTGTGGCAAATGCTGTGTATACCTATAATAGGCATTCATACCAGTATATTTTTATCTTACTGTTCCTATTTAATTGTTTTTGTATGTACTGCTGTTGGTGTGCCAAATAAATAAATAAATGGACTTGCTTAGGTACTTGAACTGCCGAAATGTGTGTACTACCTATATTTACCTACTTACATCTTTGGGAAAATACAGCCGTACGTAAGGTATGTTATGTAGGTAGGTACTAGCTTTTCCCAGCGGCTTCACCCGCGTTGACGACGGAAATTATGCCACAGGAATACTAAGGTAACCGGGATCAAAAGTTATCGGTTATAATTTAAACTATCTGTGTGCCACTGCCAAATTTCATCCAAATCCGTTCAGCCGTTTTTGTGTGATTGAGTAAAAAACACATTTATAATATTACTAGCTGTTGCCCGTGACTTCGTCTGCGATCCAGGATGTAAAGTAGCATATATCCTTCTCCATGTCATGGTCTACCGATGTGCCAAATTTCATCCAAATCCGTTCAGCGGTTTTAGCGTGACAGCGTAAGAAACAAACAAACTCACTTTCGCATTTATAATATTTAAGTAGTTAGGATTAGGATTTTATGTAGGATAGTAGAATTTTAATGCTTAGGTATTGTGGTACCTAAAATTCATTGCACGTGGAAAGGACCTCAATGGGGCTGCATTGCATCCTAAGCTGTTTATTGTATTAAAACTAAGGTTAATCTTAGTGCACTGGGCTCTTGGCATCCGGTGTCCGGTCATCAGGCTAATGATCGCTTGCAAAAGTACCTGAGTAGTGTAAGATTAGTAGGTAGGTATCTACCTATTTAGTTTTGTACCGCAGCTGTGCACTCCTAGGTATATAAAAAACAACAAAATTATTTAGACAGATCACCGTTACGACAAGGTACGACATACCTAATATTATTTTAATAGTCAGTAGTTTGTATGCTCTACTGCGGTTCATGAGGTCATCTCTCCCTTAGATCTTGTCGTGTTGGGATAGTCTAAGTCAGTCTAGAACTGTAAATTGACTGAACTTCTTCAAGCTCACTTCAGAATTAAAACCATGATTATAAAACATGACTATTTGTGTATTTTTAACGGTCATTGCATAATAGATTAACTAGAGCAAAATATCACGCTATTATAGCCCGTATGTTTCATAGTATTAATGCTTATAATTGCGAAAACTGCAGCACATTTTTAAATACCTCATAATGAATTCCACCTAGTAAATGATCGATGTAATTTGACGTCATCCGCCAAAAGATGTCGCCAATAAATTGTGTCTGGAAGATTGATGGACTTCCCATAAACACGGCTTGTGCTTGTATGTCTAAATGTTAGACAATAGGATAAACTAAAACTAATAAAACTTAAGGGGATGTCTAACGTAATGGTGTAGGTATTAATAATTGCTAAGTATTGGTAGTTAGGTAAATAATTGACAAATGCTTTTACTGACAAATGCTTGCACTGACTGGACAGGTCCACTCAAATCTGTGTGGTTCTTTCCTTAAAATAACATTTCAGACTCTAATCTACATGGTCCTCATATGGCCTGACCAAGATTATGTCTGGACTTTAAAGGAGACGGTGACCTCTGAGTTTTTTTCGGCCTTTCTTCTCAGAGTAGTCAGATAGGAAACCCCGACCTCATCTAGCTTATTTTTACAACTATTTAATATGACGTGTAAAAGTGATTCCAATATCCTATTTACAAAATAAACAATTTCATTTCATTTCATTGACTAAAATAAGATGAGGTGCAAAAAAAAATCTTTTCGCGTGTCGTTTGTTCAGTGCGAGATTATAGCGATTTGCAACTTCTAATTCTCCCTTAGGCTAAAAGTTGGTAAGTACGTCCCTGTACAGTCACGAGCAATAATATGTATACAATGGTGCCGATTCTCTTGTACACCGAACTAAACTAACTAAACTATCACTAAAATTCCTTACTTTTTACTATGAGAATCTTAGAGCTATTCTGCCAAAACAGATCTCTAAATTTAAAAATTATTTTGACAGAACTAAAATCGAATTTGACCATCGCGACTCCACTTGGTACCTACTTGTTTGCCTACCACGTGATTTTTTTTGAGCCGGAGATGCGCGCAGTGTGGCCGTCTCGACGTATTTTTCTATGGAATTTTTCACTTTTTGGAAGAAAACAAAAAAATTAAATTACCAACATGTTGAGTATTACGGGTTTGCGGGCTGCATAGGGGTCAAAATTTTCATTGTTTTTGCGATAGGACACACCGTTTTCGAGATATAAGCAAAAGAAAATAAAAAAAAGGTACAGTACCGTTTTGCAACTGAATTTGAGGTGTTGGTTTGAATTTTAGTTCATGACATCTAATTTTATTCCACACATTTTTAATCTATATCTATTCTATCTATACATATAACGTTCGGCTCGCTACCTGTCTGCGTCTGGGCGCTCCTTGCGTGGCTCCGCATCGCTGCCAATGCGGTGAAGGTGTCGACTGCCTCGGTCACCATGGCCTATCCTGCAGTAGAAGCGCAGGTCGGATAGCACGGCACGCCAGCATCAATGACATCATCCGTCGTGCTCTTGCCACCGCCGGGGTGCCAGCTGTTCTAGAACCCAATGGCTTGGCACGCGACGATGGGAAGAGACCAGACGGAATGACCATAATGCCTTGGAAGGTAGGTAGGCCTTTGGTGTGGGATGCAACGTGTGTCGACACCCTTGCGCCATCCCATCTTCCCAGCACGGCGGGCTGTGCTGGAGCTGCTGCTGCAGGTGCAGAAAACCTCAAACGGCGCAAATACTCCAATCTTATCGGGACGTATTTGTTCGAGCCGTTTGGGGTTGAAACCCTAGGGCCATGGGGTCCGAGTGCCCACTTGGTTTTTCAAGACATCGCCAAACGCTTGGTCGACTCTTCACGTGACCAGAGGGCTGGCCTATTTTTTGGGCAAAGAATCAGCATTGCCATACAACGTGGCAATGCTGCCAGCCTTTTGGGCACTTTTCCTGTTGACAGCGATGCGGACGAATTTTTTGATGCCCTTTGATAATTTTCCCTTGTACATAATTATTATTATAGATATTATAAGTCTTAGTTAGTTCTTAGTAACAACATAATAAGTTAGTTGAATTAGGTGTTAATACTTATTTATATTACTTCAGAAATAAATATATTCCCACAGTATTTTGGGACTTTTTACATATAATAAATCTGTAGACGAGGCGTTTCTGTAAAATGAAAAAAAAAAAAAAAAAATTGGTTGGTTGTCCAAGAATAACCAACAGATTCCATTTCTACCATTTTTGGAATTTTAGTCTGTTTGTCTGTTTGTCTGTCTGTCTGTTTGTATGTTGTGTAGTTTGATTGTTCCACTATCACGTAAAAAGTACGAAATCAATATGGTTAACTTTTATACTCAAATATTGTGTGTAACTCGATGTTTCAATTAGTTTTTGTTTCATCGCAATCGCTTCAAAATATCAAAAGATATATGAATTTAAAGTGTTCAAGAAGGAATTTTCATTACGTAATGTACATCCACGTAACGACATCTATTGACGCGAAATGATACTTACTTCTTAATTACTAGGTTTGTGAGATCGTGTGTTGTTATATGACCGTCATTTTCTTTGCGCGGAAACTTAACGCGATACATTGTGTATTTGTGTATAGAATATAACTCTAAAGTTAGATTAATTAAAATTTTCCAGATGCGTTTTTTATTTATTAGTTTAACATTAGTGCGATAGGTGGCGCTACCTATCTTTCAAATCTTGATAATCATGAAAGAATAGTGACAAATGTTAATTTCTTAAAAAATATAGGTATTTATTCTTTAATTTTTCACTTTTCTACATAGTCTATTTAGCTTACAGTGTTCGAACGTTTTCCCATATATTTTGACAGTATCATTTCGTGCTCGATAGATGGCGTTGTTCGTTTAATGTCATTTTCTGAATCGCGGTGTTAAGACTCTCCGTCTTAGAATGACTTTCGCCCAGATATTCCAAATAATTTTTAGTATAGGTATCTTTGTTTTTGACTTCTTTAGTGTCGATAATATAATAATATAATATAATATAATAAATAAATAAATAAATAATAAATTGTTGGTTGGGTTGGGTTGTCATTCGTTGAAAGTATTGATCAGTGATCTGATTGGTTTTGATTTGGTATTTTGGTTGGTTTCGTTCATTCAAATTAAGAAGTCAAGAAACGAGTCGTTACAGATCGATTCAAACTTAATGGCGGCTCGGAAGTTAGCTTTTAGCTGCGCAGTACCCCACCCCTCACCCCCGCTGTCACATGAAATTGTTACTGCGCAGCGACTCGCCTCATGTTCCGAGTCGCCATTAAGTTTGAATCGAACTGTACTATACTTCGTAATTTGTTCGTATGATTCGTGACCGCCGCTCATTCGATTCGATCGTTGTTGGCGTGTGTAAGGCCTCGGCCTTGAATCTTGCGGGCAGCGGGGCGGATGGCGGCTCGGAAGTTAACTTTTAGCTGCGCAGTACCCCACCCCTCACCCCCGCTGTCACATGAAATTGTTACTGCGCAGCGACTCGCCTCATGTTCCGAGCCGCCATTAAGTTTGAATCGAACTGTATTATACTTCGTAATTTGTTCGTATGATTCGTGACCATCGCTCATTCGATTCGATCGTTGTTGGCATGTGTAAGGCCTCGGCCTCGAATCTTGGGGGCAGCGGGGCGGCGGCGGCGGCGGCGCGGGAGCGGGGCGGGCATCAAAGACCCGTTCTCGAAACTAGCGGGCAGATCGCGCGTCACTATAGCCGCGTAGTGTTGTGTTCACGATTTTGTCGTCGAGATATTTGTTTTTATTCGCGAAAGAAATGGCTGAACAATGGCGGCAACATCTTTTTGATACAAATTTATTCCTAACGCTCAATTTATTGTGGGCAACAACACTGCAATGCAGACGCGCGGGCGGTCACCGCTTGAATGGAGTGCACCGCTCGCTGCCCGCCGCCTCGCCGCTGCCGCGCCGCTGTTTTCGAGAACCGGTCCATTTGATTTTACGCATAAGATCCTGCTGCGCCCGCGCCGCCGCCGCCGCCGCCGCCGCCGCCGCCGCCGCCGCCCCGCTGCCCGCAAGTTTCGAGGCAGAGGCCTTATGGTTGATTCGATTTGTTCGACTATCGGACAGCAATAAATACACAAATATTGGCACATGTTTCTGGGGAAAGTCAACAATATACATCGATAAATACGGTTCCCGAAGAAGAAGATGCCACACACTATCCAGTAGAGTTCTTAGAATCCCTTAACACATCCGGTCTTTCAGCACACAAAATTTGTTTAAAAGTCGGAGTGCCAATAATTCTTCTCAGAAATTTAAGGGGCCACCGTATGATGCTCTCAACTACAGTTTGGAGTTCGTGCAAACTTCGTTCGGTGCGCCGCCGTGTATGTGTGCGTGGTGAGATAAGAGATAAGTAGATATTATTATTTGCCATTCATTCTTATCGAGTCGTTCAATCGGCTTTTATATTTATTATTAATAATTAGGTATGTTCATTATTTGCTATATTTTTGTTGACTAATTTGGGGAATCGTTATTGAATGTATAGACTAGTAATGCGTTTTTTGGAAATTTCTTTACCATGTCAATATCTCGAGATATTAGATTACTATCTGCGCCCTTCGATTTCACCCGCGTAAGTCTTGATTCCGTAAGAATATCGGGATAAAAAGTATCCTATGTCCTATTCCAAGTAATGGTCTACCTATGTGCTAAATTTCATCTAAATCCGTTCAGCCGTTATAGCGTGAAAGAGTAACAAACAAATAAATAAACAAACAACCTCACTTTCGAATAGTTTAGAATTTATAATATTACTAGCTGCCCGCTCCGGCTTCGCACGGGTAGCACTAAGTACCTGCCTACCCTACCTACCTACCTAGCCTACATACCACTTAGGGGTATGAAAAATAGATTACGACCGATTCTTAGACCCACCGAATATACATATAAAATTTCATAACAATCGGTCAAGCCGTTTCGGAGGAGTATGGCAACTAACACTGTGACACGAGTTTTATATATCTACTAGCTGCGCCCCGCGGTTCCACCCGCGTAAGTCTCGATCCCGTGGGAATATCGGGATAAAAACTATCCTACGTATATATATATCTATTATAGTATATTGTATCTATTGGTAAGTTTAAGTACCTACTTATTATTTTGCACCAATGACAACCCCATTTTTTATGTCCACGCAATCACTGTCCATTCTAAGGTTGCCTGGAAGAGATCACAGAAAGCGATAAGGCCGCCCATTGTATGTTTTATAGTTTTAAATTTATTTATTTTCGCAATGTATTTTCTGGTGTACAATAAAGTATATATAAATAAATAAATAAATAATCCAGGTTATAAACTATCTGTTTGCCTTTCATCCAAATCCATTCAGCCGTTTTTACGTGATTGAGTAACAAACACACAAACTTTCACATTTATAATATTAGTAGGATTAGTGATATTATGTATATATATACATATCACTAATCCTACTAATATTATAAATGTTTATACTAGCATCCGCCCGCGGCGTCACCTGCGTGATAAAAGTAACCTATGTCCTTCCCTGGGCGGCCATCTATCTCCTTGCCAAATTTTATCGTAATCCGTTCAGTGGTTTGGGCGCGAAAAGGTAACATACAGACAGACAGACAGACAGACAGAGTTACTTTCAAGTTTATAATATTATAGTATGGATATAAAGTTAGGATCTCAAGATCTACGCCTCGTAGAGAAAATCTAGTAAGTAGATAGGTACTTACTTCATTCAAATAAGGTACATACCTAGTACACACGGCTACACATCAAGCTATACATTTCCAGTTTATGCTGATCTCGCATTGTATAGGATTTCCGTACAATGCGAGGTCAGCTTATACTGGAAATGTATAGCTTGATGTGTAGCCGTGTGTACCTATGCATCGTTATCGAGAGTGGCCTTGGAAATCGACAGACGAACGGGCGGCGCTAAAGTTGACCACCCACGGCGCGTAATTATAAATTATTAGGATTAGGATATATTTATTATTAGTGTCTTTATTTAAAGTCTGTACAAGTTTATTTATTTTCTTTAGGGTGGGTGGCCTCAACTTTAAAAAACTTAGGCTCTCTTTGTTATTTCAGTAAGTAGGTACTTATTTATTTCTTTTACCTACTAAACTTTAAATATTGTGACTAGGAAAAACTGAATACAAGTCAAATAATAAAAGTGTACATTAGCAAAGTACCTATTAGTAAAAGACAAAACTTTTGTTTAGGTTCTTACTTCAGAGATAATGATAATCCATAATTTAAAAAATATAAGTCGAATCGTGATGAAGTCGTGTAGGGTTAAGTAATTATCGACTGAACGAATTATTTACAAAAAATACAATTATCAGAATACATAATGTAGTCTCAAAGATCCACACAAAACACGCAGATTTATAGGATTTGGCTTGTTACCTTATGTTCTACCTGCGAGCCGGGTGCTTGGCACTAAAAGTGTATATAAACTTCAACGACTTTGAACTTTTCATTTTAGTTTTATCAATGTAATGTATATATACTATGTAATAGGAATTTCACAAAAAAGTTCGATCAAAAACCGTACCGAGGCCGAGACCATAAAGCCGCACTTGTCCAAACAAATCACCCTACCCCGGGTACGCTGGACAAACATCACTTTCAAGTGTTGAGTTCTTGATATAATTATGCCGTGTGGCGGTGGCGCACTGCCGCCGCACCGTCGCCGCGCCGCTGCCGGTAGCTTGCACTTTTGCAAGCAGCCGGCGATCAAGTGGAATGGTGCGGCGCGGTCGCGGCGTGGCTGTGGTGCCGTGTCAACAGTTTAGAGGCGCGGCGGCGGCGCTGTCGTGGCGTCGTGTGGACGGGCACTGGCGGTGACGATGACGCGAGTTCCATGATTTTTGTTCACCCAAAAAGTGCTCAACGCG
The DNA here is from genome assembly GCA_947363905.1 of Lithophane semibrunnea. NCBI lineage: Eukaryota > Metazoa > Arthropoda > Insecta > Lepidoptera > Noctuidae > Lithophane > Lithophane semibrunnea. The sequence continues at coordinate 2,499,107 of OX376194.1, read as the reverse complement.
CCTAAAGAAGTTTTCACTTCAAAAATGTCTTTATTTTCTTAGGCTGAGTTTATAAGTAAACAATTAGTAGCTAAAGAGGTACATATAACGTTATAATAGGTACCTATATCATTGGGTAATACTTACTGTGAGATAAGTAAGTACATCCCAAATCCCAACGTCCGGAGTCCATGTCTTCAACCAAATCAAAATCGTAAGAAATATTCCAAGTCCGTAAACAAAACAAAACTTCACTGATAAGATAACAAACACCCCGAAAGAATCCCACACAAACCCCGCGTGTAGTAGAGGCACGTTACGCTAATGTGCCTGTCGGAGCGATACAGACAGCTACCACGACGACGCACACATTGACACGCGTGAAGCGAATAAAATTCTATTGAATTTTTATGAGAAATTTGGATGTGTTCCGTAATACCAAAAATGATTAATGAAAACCTAATTTTTTTCCAATTCTTTATCGATAATTTGTAACTTGATAATATAGGCTGTGCTTCTGCTGTAACAATATTACAAATATTGTTGTTTATAATACAGAAAAAACAGTATGAAAACATGTCATTTACGCTGTAAAAATGTTCGAAATTCAATTCGCTATAACTTTACTTTAGGTAGGTTTTTGAAAAAAAAAAGGATTTAGAAGCCTATATAAATACTGTCTCAATCCGAATAACAACACAATATGGTGGAAATATTCTCAAATTGCAAATGATTTTGGTATTACGTTTGTATGGAGAATTCATCGGTCACCGTGTTCTTAAGTCCTCCCAAACTTTGCAACGGCACTCGGCTCATAGTCACCAATCACCAACAAAACGTCATCGAAGCCGAAATCTTAACAGGTTGCGGCGCCGGTGATGTTGTTTTTATTCCAAGAATTCCTCTCATTCCCAATAATTTCCCGTTTAGTTTTAAGCGTGTGCAATTCCCCGTCAGCCTATGTTACGCCATGACCATTAACAAAGCTCAGGGCCAGACATTATCCGTTGCGGGGGTGGATCTTAGTATTGGTTGCTTTTCCCACGGCCAACTTTATGTAGCTCTTTCGCGTGTGAGCAACCCTAGCAACTTTTTTGTGTACGCTCCAGGTGGTTCCACCGCTAAAATTTTATAAAGAGAAGCATTTTCTTAAATAAAAACACAAGTTTTTTGGCAGTTTCTTACTAGGAAAAATCACCAGCCCTGGTCGAAAGATTCCCCCTTTTTAAATGAAGGTACAACTTTTCTAAGCGACATATTATTGTTTTCCGACATCCATGCGAACGAAGTCGCGGGCACAGCTAGTCGTTATTAAAAATAGTCAGAGTTAGTTAGAGGATTTTAGATATAGAACAAAAATTTAGGTTAAAACGTCAAATTCAGAATAGCATTTTCACTAAATTAAAACTCAGTGCCATCTTAGTACTGTCAAACTAAATTATAGTTAAGTTGTGTCACTTTAGTCTATTTTCAGAATAGGAAATCGTCGTTTGACAGGAATAAACTAAATTTTAGTGATTTTTAGTTTAGTTTAGAGAATTTGTGACAAGAGAATCGACACCATTGTCACAGTTTCTAAAATATCTTACCATCTACCATTCCAAAAATATGTGTACAGTTTTTTTTTCTAAATTACCTAACTATCAAACTGTGTCAAAACTGGGTATACATTGGTTTCACAGTAATATAAACGAAACAAAATCAGTAAAAAGTTCACACTTGCAATGTAATTTTTAAGTATCCATGACAATTTCAATAATATGTAGGTATACAATTGTATACGTGTTATCTATAGAAATTGTCATGGATAAATTGAAGCGTAAACCTACTTTTTCCCGATTTTTTGACTTTCAATTTCAGCTTTTATTTTAAAATAAAGATTACATGGATACTTTTTGAAAATTAGAGAAAATTATCTTTTACCCGATTACGGTAAAGCAAAAAGGAGGGTTATGATTTTGACCGGTATGTATGAATGTATGTTCATCTGTTCCCTCATATCTTCTAAACGACTCATCACAATTTGACAAATGAGGTATCGTTGGAAGCGTCTTGATCGTCCACTGGTTATGTGACGACTAAATTAAAATGGCCTAGAGAACAAAGTCATGAACTAAAAAATATATTTTTTTAATCATACAATGTTGGGTTTCAAATGAAAGGGCTGAATTAGCACATTTTAAAAATATATATAAAATAACGCCAAAAAAATAAAAATAGTAAGTAGTAGTGCTAATTCAGCCCTTTCATTTGATACCCAACATTGTATGATTAAAAAAATTTTTTTTTACTATATTCATTTTTTTGAAATTTCCTTGGGTACATAATTATGTAATTAAAAGTTAATATTATTTTTTTGTAATATATTGTTAACGTAATTTTGATAAAAATGTGTAGTTAATTTTGACACAATTTAACGTTTACATAATTATTAGGCACCAGAGGCGTATTTTAAGACACAGCGCCCTTGCCTGAAAGGTTTGCCGCCCTATAAAAAAGGAAAAAAAAAAGCAACGAAACTAGTCCCGAGTCGCGTTGGAGTCGGACCGACCGACACTCCGCCGGTCAGTAAGGGCCGAGTCACATCGGAATGGCAGCGGCCCCCGGCGTCACCGCTGGCGGCCTCGCGCGACCTTCACACCCCGCACACCTAGTCTCCTCTTGACTAGTTTAGTTTCTACATTCGGCAAGCGGGCCGCCCGCGGTGCCGCGAGCGGCCTCGCGTCGCCGCGCCGCTGGCAGCTGCGGGCAGAACCACTGACAAGAGGCGCGTGGCGCGCGGCTGCTCGCGTCACCGTGGGTGGCCTCACGACCTTTTCAAGCGATACTGGTCTTTTCAGTATGTAGATAAAGTTTAAAATTATTTCACACTGAAAGTGCTCGCCGCGTCGCTGCCGGCAGCGGCCAACAGCGGGCCAGCGGCCCCCGCTCTCTGCTGGCGGACTCGCGCGACCTCCAGACCCCACGCGCCTAGTCTCCTCTTGACTAGTTTAGTTTCTACCTTTTCAAGCGATACATGGTCTTCTAAGTATGTAGATAAAGTTTAAAATTATTTCACACTGAAAGTGCTTGCCGCGTCGCTGCCGGCAGCGGCCAGCAACGGCCCCCGCTCTCCGCTGGCGGACTAACGCGACCTCCAGACCCCACGCGCCTAGTCTCCTCTTGACTAGTTTAGTTTCTACCTTTTCAAGCGATACATGGTCTTCTAAGTATGTAGATAAAGTTTAAAATTATTTCACACTGAAAGTGCTTGCCGCGTCGCTGCCGGCAGCGGCCAGCAACGGCCCCCGCTGTCCGCTGGCGGACTCGCGTGACCTCCAGACCCCACGCGCCTGGTCTCCTCTTGACTAGTTTAGTTTCTACCTATTCAACCGATACTGGTCTTTTAAGTATGTAGATAAAGTTTAAAATTATTTCACATTGAAAGTGCTCGCCGCGCGCTGCCGGCCGCTACCATTCCGATGTGACTCGGCCTATATACGATAGTCCCGCGTCTTGATGTCTATCAAATTTACAACCAAAGAGTTTTAATTTTTGATAAGTAGGCTTATTTTAAATTTCTTCAAAAAGAAAGACTAAAGCTGAGCGCGAGGTGCGGAATACGCCGCCCCTCGCAGCCTACCGCCCCGAGCCATGGCCCTTTTGGCCCTAGGGTAAATACACCCCTGTTAGGCACATATAGGTAGCATGCTTATTTTTGCGATTTAATGTTGCTTACATGAATTTGAATTAAGGGCGTTTCTATGTTATTGCTCGTGACTGTACGCCACTCGAGGATTCGTTCCTCTTCAGATGCACCTTTTCAAAAGCGCCTGTTTAGTCACGAACTCACGAATCAGTGACGCTAAACGCGGCGGCTACGGAAATAGCCTATTGGAAGGAGTTTATAATTCGTCTACCCATCAAGTAGAGTAACTTGATTTTCGCATTTTAAATGCAAAGCATCCCCAACTTAGGACCTCTCGCTCGTCATCATCAGTCCAAACTCCTGGGCTATTGCCGCTGCATTACCTTCCCTATTAAAAAAACAAGCCTTATCGGCTCCCATCATTTAAATAAGCTATTAACTTGCACTTTACACTGCCATAGAGTACCTATCATAAAATAAATGACGGTGTCAGCACATAATCAAATCGACTCAGAGATCGCTATCAAATATTCGCCTTAATGAAAAAATCATTTAGGATGCGCATCGCGAACACTTTATTTGAAAACCGTCTGGCGCCAGTACGTGCACGCCATTTTAAATTCGTCTCCTAGTTAGTTTATTACACAATGCATGTCATAGATTATTCCTAGGCATTGTAAAGCTGCCTGCGCGTTTAGATGTCTTATCGCTATTCCGGTTACTATGTGACCATAAAAATTAATCTTAAAAAAAAAAACGACTGTTTAAAACTGACTTCATTCCAATATGAATGTCTCAGTAGCGGTACCCTGTTACTTAAACCTCACTGGCAAATAATGGTTGGAATACTCTAATTTAGGCAGTTACATCTACAGCCTACAAATAAAAAAAATAAAAAATCTGGGGAGTTTGTTGCGCCACTTCTTCTTTCCAGCTAAAGCACTAGGAAGTGGTGAAGGGCGGGCGTTTTGGGGGACTGTCTTAGGTATGTAGTTTTGACGTTCGAAAAGTGCTGTATTCTCAGCCTAGTTTGAATAAATGACTTTTGATTTTGATTTTGAAAAAATCTTTGGTAATTGCAGACCTCATCGATAACTATCGCACTGAATTAGCACATCAGATTTAATTCAATTTGAAAACATACTGAATTAGCCGAGACCTTGGTAACTTTACCTACACCTATTGAATGAACACTTTGTTCTACTAAAATAGTCTTGCCAATCTAGTCTGGGATCAATTCACGAGATGAGATAATCTTGTAGAAGCAGGTTCTTTGACTGACTATGACTAATTCCTTCACAGAAGGCACCTATTTGCCAATAACGGGTTACGTTTAACGCGATAAAAAGTATCCTATGCCCACCGGTCATGGTCTTCCTGTCCCAAATTTCAATTTTCAACCGAATCCGTCCAGCCCATTTAACGTGAAAGCGTTACAAACAAACTCACTTTCGCGTTTATAATATTAGTTAGGATGCATGCTTGGAAGATGGTAAAGTTGGCTAAGTTGGGCACGAAAGCTAAAAAACATATGCTATTTACCTACATAATTATCCCCTCTAAGTTCTAACTGACTATCCGGGGTATGTAGTGAAACGACATTTGGCCATTTTGCATATAGCTTTAGGCAAAATGGCCAAATGTTCGTTTCACTGCAAGGGGTGTTCAATAAATAGTGAAAATGAGTATGACGCAATTATTTGTTACTAAATGTTATTTTATTTTTCGACGTAGTCACCTTTCAGGGACATACACTTTGTATATCTTTTTTCTAAAACTAAACTTCTCTTTCTAAAAAAAATATTTCTGATCCCTTAAAAAATCGTGACGGCGACTACTGCGTCATCATCTTCAAATTTCTGGCCCCTGAGATGTTCCTTTAACCGCAGAAATCGGTTAACAGCAATGGAGCAAGGTCCGGTGATTAGGATGTTCCATCAATTCGAAGCCAGCTTCTTAAATAGCAGCCATCGCAACTCTGGACTTATGTGCCGGGGCGTTATCATGGTGAAACAAAAAAACAACAGAACGTGTTCAGAAACGATGCAAAAAACTTCTATTTTTTTTAAACAAAAGAGAATTGATTGTTTTTTTTTATTATCATCATAATAATGACTGGGCTATGCCTGCCAGTATTTTTTTTTTCTTTCCAAGGAGAATGTATCGCATTATCACTATTTATTGAACACCCCTCGTAGTTCCTTAGTTAGTCAACTGTCACTAACGAGACTGCGTGTCGGCTGAGTGGTTGTAGTTTCTTCTACGAGTACCATCGCGGAAAAATTGTAGACTATCGTTAACATTCATTTAAAAATTCCTAGGTAGATAGGTACCTAATCAAGATTATAATTTGAAACTTCCCTTTAATATGTTGTCGGAATTTAATGACATTTCTGTCTTCATTTAGAATTAATGAGTACTTACCTACCTATTGCAAGCTCGTTTTTTAGCGAGTAGTATAATCTAACAAAGAATGGAAGTTCCTACTAAATTGTCTCCTAGTAGGTACGACCTACTATCCTAACTGCGTTCGTAATAAAAGTTAAAATAGTACTGCCTCGTTGGTCTAGTGGGCGCGTGCGCTACTGCTGAGCATGGACCTCTACCCTAGTTGCGTACACACGATCAATCAGAATCGGAATCGGTTTGAAATAAATTTCTAATCCTTTGCTTCATAAGTTCGAAAAAAAAAATTGCAAAACAACGTAAATAACGCAATGAATGTTGTTGAACTGTCAAAATCAAACAGATAGTCTAAAGGCTCTTACATACTGGCGCGATTCGCCGCGCGACGCGACGCCGCATTGTTCGCCGTGAAGTTTTCTCAGCAGGCGTAGCATGGCGCTTTCTATCTCTACGAAGAATAGACATAGCTTTTTCTATACAAAGTGACAGTTCGTTTCTTCATTTTTGACATCCACCGTAGAAATCTTTCTACAATCTGTCATTTTTTTCTTTCATTTCTAACGATCTTTGTCTAGGTCTTTTTGTAGGTAGACTATTTCGGAAGAAAGTTTTCTATCCTTACTGTCAAAATAACACTGAAATCCTATGACAAAACAAAGAATTCTGAGTCGAATTATGTAAACGAGTGAATTTCGTAAAAAGTGCAGTCGACTCTTTCTACTTTGCTGCCGTCTCGTACTGTCTACAGGAAACGTCATTTTTGTCTACTCTTCCGTCGACAAAACGGTGCTCATGCTACGCCTGCAGAAATTGTTTTGTTAAAATTCGCGTCGCGCGGCGATTCGCGCCAGTATGCAAGAGACTTTAATCGGTTACGAAAATAAGTTACGCAGCTAGATAGCTGGGTTCGATTCGTCGGTCGGACAAGGAGTTGCCTATTTTCAACAGGAATTTCTCAGTAGCAGCTCGAAGTCTGGATTTGTGGCCGGTTATTGGTAATAGGTTCGCCCTCAATTACATGGGACTTAAACATAACTGGCGAAATATGGGTGCACTACCTAGGTACATTTCTGCCTAACCCTTCGGAGATTACAAGCGCGATTTTATGTAAAGAATTGTTAATTACCTAGCTATAAACATTATATAATGGAGATACTGATTAATTGAACTAACATAGTTCAATTAATCAGCTATGTAGATGGATAATGGCGACATTTTAATGGCTTGATTTTCATTGATGGATGATTCTACGCATCTCATTTTCGGTTGTAAATTCTAATGATCACCTACCGCAATTGGTATTCACATAAAACCGCGGCTTCGTCCTCGTGTAGGTCGGATATTATAATATCCCATAGTAAAGTACGGAAATTGGGATAAAAAGTAGGTATGCTTTTTCCTTACCCAGGGGGCCAACCACCACCGCTTACAGCAGTATTATTAAATTTTTAAAACTATTTCAGTGTAGGAAAGAGATGAAGCTCTACAGGACGTATAGCTCCATCTCTTTCCCCCACTGAAGTAAGATTAAAATAATACTGCTGTAAGCGGTGGTGGTAGGCCCCCAGGTCATTAGTCCAATCGTGTGCCATCAAAATCAATTCAGCTCCTAAGGAGTGAAAAGGTAACAGACAGACAGACACTCTTACTTTCGCTTATATAATAATAGTATGGATAGACGAATAATCGACCAATTTATCCTCTTATGTCATTCTGATCCACCCATCCGTCATAAAAAGTTTATAATAATCAAACCCCGCCCACATATAGGAATCTTCGCGCCATGCGCCATGTTGGCTGCATTTACACCGTGATAAACCAATTTGTATTCGGAACACGTCTATGGGTGCCATTAACAATTAAGTTTAGCAGTGAGCATGATTTATACGCGGCTAGACTCCGCCTGTCCGGTATGATAGACGCCGATTCTATTCGACATACACTGAATTTTTATTGGGATGTCGATGTGGTGCAAGGGATAAGGTGTAGCCGTTTCTTTTCTTTAATCAAGGAGGAAGAATAAAAATAAAAAAAACTTTTATTTCAGACAACCTAATTAGTCCATATTAGTACTACAATTGACAGCATATTTAAACATTGACATCATAATCAAATTCCTTGACATCATAATCCCTGGCCGATTCGCTGAGTTACTCAATTGACGTGCAGCTCAGCGAACCGCCCGTAGATCATGCTGTCAAGTCGTGCTGCATTAGCTTCTACCTAAAGTTTTTCCAAGATCCGTGTCTTAGCATGGTCCCACCTGAAGACATTCATTCAATTAGTTACATTAATAGGTACAGAGGCGGACCTAAGTAACCGAAGGCCCTGGGGCAAAAACAACTGGGGGCCCTAAAAAAAATCAGCTGTTCCCTACTTTTATGTTCGCATAGCTCGTCAAAAATGAAGGGAACAGCTCCGGCCCCAGGGCACTGCCCCGGCTAGCCCCAAGGTAGCTAGGCCACTGAATAAGTAGTAATAAGTAATCCTGTATTGACAGTGTTCTGATGGATAAATAATGCTTATACAACCCGAAAAGGGGTCATTGTACTCATCATTTCGAACAACTTTTTCTATGGGAGCAACCTAGAAATCCCGAAAAAAAAATCTGCTGTTCCATACATTTGTGTTCACTTAAGTCGACAAAATGTAGGGAACAGCTGATTTTTTTTGCCAAAAGACGTCCACTGCTGGAAATAGGCCTCCCCCTAGCACCGCCACTTCGACCGGTTCTGTGTTTCAGTGCTTTCCCGCTGCCTTCACCGATCCGGACCGGGTCATCGGTCCACTTAGGGGGGGCCTTCCAACGGTGATTTTGGTAGCCGAATCTCTTCCGGGGATTCTTCTCACCCCTTGCCACACCATAGTCTTGACCGCTACCGTAGCCAAGGGTAGGCGGGCCGCCGGGTACTAGGGGCCATTTTTTTATAGTGCTTGGGGGTTGCCATGATCGCCACGCTTGGCAGGCGGGTTGGCGATCGCAGTATGATGTTAAAATGCATTCTCCACTGATTCTCCTTTTACGATACTCACAGAAAAAAATGCGATGGTGCGATTCTTTACGTTCAGCACCACACGGACACAAGGCACCTAACTTTAGTTAAATCGGTAGATTTTTTAAAGTAAAAAAATATAGGAGCGAAGTTTTTGACTTGCACCACACCCCCAGCGATGTATTTATTGACATCATTGTATGAAAATCGCGACGCGTCTTGTTTTAAAGACGCTTTAATCGCACTAATAGTATAGTACTTTCATGGTTTGATCCTATCAGTTAAATCATTCTGCACATGTAAATATGAGATAGATACGCAAAAACTGCTAGCAGCAAGAAGTTTTTTGCGTTGTAGACATTTAAATGACCTCCGCGTCATTGAAAACGATACTATGATCCAGCAGATAATCCACGAGGATGAAAAAAACTACAGCAAAAAATAACGACACAACATTTAGCTAAAGTATAGATACCTATTATCCTACGAAAATGATTAAGTGTCGTAGAGTCCCACTAGGCTAGGCCGACTGGCTACGGGGTTGCTACGGGTCTACGGCGATGCTACGGTGCTCACGGGGACGCTACGGGGCCTACGGCGTAGACCCTATTGGAATGTGTCAAATCCTGAATTATTTGTTTAACCTATTTTAAGATGAACAAGACCAAATGTTATTTTTTTATTACCGACTTCAAAAAAGGAGGAGGTACTACGTTCGGATGATAGTTTTTTTTTTATTAATGTTCACCGATTACTCCGCCGTTTGTGAACCGATTTTAAAAATTATTTTTTAGTTCAAAGAAAGGGTATACTCTCGAGATGGTCCCATATAAATTTTATTAAGTTTGCTTACGTAGTTTTTGAGCTAGCTTCAATATTACGTATTTTTCCCACAGTCTATGTAGACGATATAATTATTAGACTCCTTCACTGTTATTTACATAGCAGGTAGTAACTTGTGTGGGGTAGGTACCACCACTAAAAAGTGAAAAATAAAAACATTTTACAAAAAAAAACAACCGACTTCAAAAAAAACATTTCGGAAGCCGGTGGCAAAAAACGAAAATTAAAAAGCAAAGACACCGACTTCCGAAATTAAAGTTATTTTTCTCTTTTTTAGTGTTTTTTTTGAAGTCGGTTGTTTTTTTTTTGTAAAAAGTTTTTATTAAGAATTGTGTTAGGTAGTAGGTATCATATACCTAAACCTATGGTAAGGCAAACCTCGTGAACGGCTTTCAGTCCCGCAATCGATCACCCAATACGTGCAGTAGGTACCTAGTACACCTTTAATGCGAAAGTCTGTGTGTCTGTTACCTTTTCACGCCTTGACGGCTGAACGGATTTAGATGAAATTTAGCACACAGATAGACCATGACCTGGGTTAGGATATAGGATGATTGGAAATAAGTGGTCCTTGGAAGGGAAGGTATAGGATTGAGAAACTTGGCCGAAGGATTTCACCCACCACCTATTCCTTTGCATTACAAGCTTGATTTGCAAAAAGTCAACTAAAAAGGTGTAAACAAGACATCATAGGCAGACAAATTTAAAATCCAGAGTCACACGCTGTTCGATTTATGTAACACGTGTGACTCGGGATTTTTAATTTGTCTGTCTGTAATGTCTTGTATATACCTACCTATTTAGTTGTTTTTTTTGTCGTAGTTGGGTTTTATTTATATTTTTTTCGTAATTATCATGGTCATGGCGTGGTATACCGTTATCACTACGTTGAATTTCCTCTACGGGTGTGACGTCATCACTCAATCACTGTCGCTATGCATATATCTTCCTTGATAATTAATGTATAACGTGACTCAATAATACGTAATGAATTAACAGGATCACACAAATGAGTAAAATTACTCTTTTTCGTGACGTTCCTATGTTACGATTGGTTACCATGTTCCCCCCGGATTCCCCTTATAAGGTTCGATTGGTAAATCACATTGTCCCCTTTAGATCCTTTCGTCATGTTCTAAGGGCGCCGCGGTGGCATGGTTTTTCTTGATGGTCTATGATACCCTTTCCCGCCTTTTCCCGACTAAGGATCTATGAGTAATGAGGATGATGAAAAAGTATTTCACAAACCGATCTTTGGAATTATGAAATTCAAAGGGTTGAAAAAATGGTATGACATCAGAGGGCCAGGTCTCACAATGATCAGTTTTTGACAGATTTTGTATGGCATATCTGTCAAAAACTGATCATTGTGAGACCACTGACACGTTTTTAAATTAGTAGACTTGGCCCCCAGGTATCATACGGCATACATTACGGCATAGGAACTATTTGATGATACTCACCCTAGAAAAGGACATTGACTGCGTTGAATTTCCTGTTACGCGACAACGAATGAAACGTCATCAGAATAGAATATTCATTCAGAATCATCACTGTGGCTATGGATTTCTTTCCTAATATTGAATGGCTAATGTGTCTAAGTTAAATAAAGTCATGTTTATTAAATCAAAAGTAACAATACATGTGATAATAACAATTAGTCGCAAACGAAACATATTCACATAAAATAGGTAAATATAGCTTGTAATGCAAAAGAATGAGATATTACTTCGTCTATGGGTCGTATTTCCAAACGCCTATATACCTACCTTAACCTAAATATGCAGCTCCGATCATAGGTCAGTTTAAGCTCAATGACATGTCTGATAGGTACTGCTTAGGCATGGGTTCGATATATCAAAACGTAACTTATATCGAATATGTGTTTATTATCATACCATATCGATATCTAAATATACATAACCGTTTTCACAAAAACTTCATCGAGCTATGGCTTATCCAAAGCGCAACAACGAGAACGAACTACGAATAATGTCGAATAAGTAATAACGAACAAAACGCAAACTTCACATCACGAGCGATAAGACATCGACGGTTTTTATTCGCTTTGTCTCTGTCTTACCATTCAATGTTTTACTGGCGTAAAAGTGATGAAGCGAATATTACGTAACTTCGGCTAGTGATTGGTTATTTGGTTAATAATAGTGCGTGCGTAATATCTATATCCTAACGCGCTAGCAATAAGGTCTAGTTTCTATTTATTTAGTTACAACAAATATTCCATAAGTTAGCAACTTTCCGGCGGCTACTCGATATCAGGGAGCAAATCGTACTACTGATATCGATATCTGAAAACGGTTTTCGATATCGATATGAAAACTGAATATCGGTTACATATCCGTTAGCAACTAAATACGAAAACGCCCATGTCTAGCTACTGCTGTTGCTGGTTACGGCGCAGTGTTGCTTCTGCTGGTTCTCTTGTCCATGGTATATGATATGATACGTCCTCATACAAAAAAGAACATGTTCCATAGACTGCGTTGAATTTCCTCTAGGTAGGTACGGGTGCGACGTCATCAGTTCATCACTCAATCACTGTCACTATGCATATCTTCCCTGATAAATGTAGAACATGACTCAATAATACGTAATGAATGAACAGGATCACACAAATGAGTAAAATTACTCTTTTTCATGACGTTCCTATGTTACGGTTGGTTACCAAGTTCCCCCCGGATTCCCCTTATAAGGTTCGATTGGTAAATCACATTGTTCCCCTTTAGATCCTTTCGTCATGTTCTAAGGGCGCTGTGGTGTGGTTTTTCTTGATGGTCTATGATACCCTTGAACATACCGCTTACAGCAGTATTATTTTAATCTTACTTCAGTGGGGGAAAGCGATGGAGCTATTTGTCATGTAGAGCTTCATCTCTTTCCTACACTGAGGTAATATTAAAATAATGCTGCTTTAAGTGGTGGTGGTAGGCCCCCAGCAGTGGACTGCGATAGGCTGAGGTGATTGACATTCAGCAACAAAAACAAGTGAAAAGGACTAAAAGCACTTGAGTTGTTCTTTGTGCTAAGTTTTAACAGCTGATAAAAATTGTAAGTGACTCTTAAAATATTTAGATTAAGGCATATCAAATATCGATTGTCCAAAAACAATGGGCGAATGATTTAATGAGTTTATAATAAGTACAATGATGTTTTATTATCAAAGTTACAATCAGTAAGCAGCTTATAAGTTAAAGTGTTTAATCATAAAAACAGAGTGTGTTATCATATCATACTCTTTTGTATTGTAAAATAAGTGCCACTTCAACTGAACGCCAATTATCGTACACACGGCTACACATCAAGCTATACATTTCCAGTTTAAGCTGACCTCGCATTGTACGGAAATCCTATGCGAGATCAGCATAAACTGGAAATGTATAGCTTGGTGTGTAGCCGTGTGTAGGTACATCTACATAGGAACTCATGCAAACGCCGCGCCCGAGCGTAATAACGTTGGATTGTATTTTTGACAGATTGCCAGTGCAGTGGCGGACACAGAACATACATTGCGAATGAGATGCGAATGCGAACTTCTTAGAAATTACGGGAATTTTCCCTCGGATCCTGTTTTATAAATACATAAAGAAGTTGCGTTTACTTTTATAACTTTCATGATTAGTGATCGCGAAATAATAATCAGCCTTGCTTTCACGCCGCTAAAAGGGTGGAACGGATTTGGATGAAAGGCACATGGGTAGACCTTAAGCCGAGGATGTATTTCGTGGTTACGATGTTAGTCCCATGTTGAAAATTGTTCAGTTTGATATAAGTAGGTACGGGTCGAAACGGGAAGAACGGGTGATTGTTTTTTTTTTAAACACAAGGGTTAATAATAAAGCCATTTATTTCCGAACTTTGGGTACATCATTAGCTTGTTAACATAAAGTATTTGGGTATGGTTAACATAGTATGTCCTGCAGCTCGGTGTGCCTTTTGAAATAGGCCTCCTCTAAATGTCTCCATTGCGCTGTCTGCAGCAACTCTTGTCCAGTAAGGGCCCAGGGTTAGGCGGATGTCGTCTGCCCATCTTGTTTTTGGGCGTCCTCGGTTTCTAGTCCTGTCTCTTGGGTACCACAGGGTCACAGGGTTACTACTACTTTATTATTACTATGCCTACCCTTGTATCTAAAGAACTCGGTCACTCATTTCATCTTTTTGTTTGATCTGGGCATCGAACTGTCTCGTTGACTCGTGACTGAATCAGTGAGGTGATGAGGTGGCAAATTTTATGGATGGCTGTTTATTTGGAATTGGGCTAAAATGATAGATTTGACAGCTGCGATAATAAAAAACGTAAAATTAAAGGTTTATGGATCCCACCCGCATATTATTACAGGTTATGCATAGTACATACTTTGTTGATCAGCTGCGAATAACTCATCATTACAAATCATTGATGAAAACTGGGTTATTTTTTACATAGCACTGCTACATAGCAAATTAACAACACAATATTATGTATTGGTTAAAAGAAAAAAAATGCTAAGCACGTGCCGTCAAAAAAAATATGCCTTACTTTTTGGACTCCGTAGCTGTTAGGTAAAAATTGAGTAGGTAGGTACCCTAGTAATTTAAAAGCAATTTAATATAATAAATTTAATTTTAAAGCCTATACTAGTTTTTTTTTTCTTTACCTATCCAATTAGGTTGTACCTACCTAATATATACATAATATGCTTAGGTACAAATGAAGGAAAAGTGTCTGTTTGTAATGACAAAATAATAATTTTAAGAAAGAATAAACGACAAAAAAAAATACATCAGAAAAAAAAGTCTGTCTGTCTATGTGTTCCGGCTAATCTCCGAAACGGCTGGACCGATTTTGACGGGACTTTCACTGAGGAGTTTATTTTAGAAAAAATTAGAGTAAGGGAAGCCGCAGACAGCAGCTAATTATAAATAAAGAAAATGAGTTTACACAACGCTGCTCTCAAAACGGTGAAGGAAAACATCGTGAGGTAACCGGCATGTCCTAGAACCAAAAATTCGAAGACATGTGACATCTACCAACCCGCACTGGGCCCGCGTGGTGGACTACGGCCCACTCCCTCTCATAGAGAGGAGGCCTGTGTCCCAGCAGTAGGAACATTATAGGCTGATTATGCTATGAGTTTACACATGTCGAAAGTAAGTGAATATCTAGTTTAGTACAATATGCATTCAATTAAAATGATGTAAGTACTTAGGTTTATTCCCTACATAGATATCGTATGACGTAGATACCTAGAGCAGAGATACAATTATTTTCCCAGAGTTACGTAACTGACAATGTAAATACTACACACGGCTACACATCAAGCTATACATTTCCAGTATATGCTGACCTCGCATTATACGGAAATCCGATACATGCGAGATCAGCTTATACTGGACTTGTATAGCTTGATGTGTAGCTGTGTGTACAGTCGTTGCACAGAGGTTTCGGATCGGTCTTTTGAAAGAATCACAAAATACAAATAACAAATAACAAAATAAATGAGAGGTAACGGTGCCCCCTTCCCTGTGCAGATGACCACCACCGCGATGGTTTTAATGATTAGTTCACTTTATTTCGAGTCCCTTTACGTCGCGTCGATTCTGAGAGGTATTGCTATTTTACGCATTCTATAACCGTTACGTCGTGAGGTAGAAATCCCAGTTCCCCGGGTTTTATTCTCAAAGCCCGGACGCCTTTTGGAGATTTCCACGTGAAAACAAAAAAAAAAGGAGGTGGAGGGGAATACTTAGGAGTACAAGGTGTTCTTTTGTTTTTTGTAAAGGAGACCATTCATTTTGGGCTAAATTATGAAAGTGCCGGAACAAAAAAAAGTATATTCCGTTAGAACATGTTATTCTCTTCACTTTTCACACGATCAATCACAAACGGTTCCATTTTGACAGTTCAACAAAATTCATTGCGTTATTAAGAGGAAATAGGGTCTCGGTCTTTTCTCCATACAAAAAGTCATCATTGGAGGTTCGGCTCTCGTCTATTTCCTCCTCCAATATTGGACCAATTTGAAAGATATTTTATAAATTGAATAAGGGTTCGCGTTCAGGGTGCTGTTGAGGCTGCCCCGCTACTGCAGCGCGTCGGGGATGTTCGCGGATGCACATGTGGACTGCTTCTGTGCTACAATGCGTAAGCGCTGTGCATCCCTGGTGCGTGGGGTGTGGGGGTAGCAACAACAGTGTCCTGTCCCTAATCTCGAGCAGGCTGGATTGTCCGTACGTTAATCGCTGCATTTCCCATGGAATGGTGCAGCCGCGGTAATGCGTCGGATGGTGCTGCCGCTGTGTATATTGTTTTAGAATAATTAGGTATCTAAGTTACTAACATAGGATAAGTTTACTAACAAATGAGTCATGGTTACTTGGATAAAAAATTGAAATTGAAATAAGAAGGATATTTACTGTGCCCCTATATTTTTCTTTTTTCATTAATAGTTGTGTTACAATAGCTCTCTGATGACAGCGGCCTAAACAGGCAATTTTGACAATTTTCTGAGGGTTCTAGTGCTTCTACAGATAATGTATCATCAAACGAAAAACATAGGGCCATAGAACTATGTAGCTGATATTCATTTTACTCGGTTTTGTTAATGTTATTAGTAATTCATTTTTATTTATTTTACTTCGATGGTCCTAGTTTATCATTTATAACTTCCAGTTGCAGCTATAAATAGCTATATGTAGGCGGGCACGCCCTTTGTGCCTGGAGGCTTTTATTAAGTTAATTTATGTTTACATTTACTACTTATTTCTGCTTGAGTACATATAGTTCTCGTTTTTTATTTTTCTTTTTTTTGGTTGATATATTGGCGTGTGATAACTGACATATGGCTAATAATTAGATTTATGTTTTATGTTGCGTAATGTAAATGTTTTTGCAAACTTTTGTATAGAATCAAATTTTTCTAACTGAACAGACAGCTGTGCTACTGGGGAGTTTGTTGCGCCACTTCTTCTTCCCAGATAAAAGCACTAGGAAGTGGTGAAGGGTTGGCGTTTTGGGGGACTGTCTTATGTAATTTTGACGTTCGAAAAGTGCTGATTCTCAGCCTAGTTTGAATAAATGACTTTTGATTTGATTTGATTGATTGATTGACTGTAAAAAATCATTGCTCTTTGGTTTGGGTATAGGTCATAAACCAGAGAGAAAGCAGGCGAGAGCGTTTGTACGGGGAGGGGAGAGCAGACAAATTTTTCGAAAATATGAAGCGATGGATTAGCAATTGCTTCCGAAATTATTCAGATTATGACTAATCGTGGGTTACGAAATGTTAAATTAAAAAAACGGACCTTATAGGTAGCGCCCTATGGCGTAGCGTATTCGTATTGATCCTACAACGTGTAGCCAACATTACGGCATAGGAACCACAGAATAAATAATTAGTCTTGTGATAGGAACCATTTGATGAACCGCACTCTACCGATAAGTTTCTGAGCGGCCTCGGCTACTGTCACTTGTCATCCTGGCAGATAATAATACGAATTACAGAAAAAAAAATTGTATGTACCTAGTAGTAAGTAACTAAGTAACGTAACTCTGTATCTTACATTTTCTCGCCATAACGGCTGAACGGATTTCGATGAAATTGTGAACACACTTCTTGCACATTTTTTAGTTCAATAATTTTCAGCACTTAGAATTACGAATTGGAGTTTTGAATTAGTACCGACTCTCGAGGCGTGCCTACTGCAAATGGACAAGAAAGTGTCATAGGTAAAGTACTTATAGTTTATTCTATAAAACAATAACATGCCTATTGTTTAAATTCACACTTACTTTCAAGTTATAATGTATTAAAATATTTGTATAACAGCTTGCCTACTTACAGAATGTTTTTATACAAACGTCCCTCATGTTATATACTACAGCCCTATTGTAACGTAGACTTACCTACTTAGTTAGCATAAGCATAATCAGCCTATAACGTTCCCACTGCTGGGAAATAAGCGTCTTTTCTGTGAGAGCTCGGAGGCCATACCTAATCCACCACGCGGGCCCAGTGCGGATTGGTAGATGTCACATGTCTTCGAATTTTTGGTTCTGCTAGGACATGTCGGTTTCTTCACGATGTTTTCTTTCACCGTTTTGTGGTAATAAAATAAATTGCACAAAGTAAAGTGGCTGTCTGGGTTCACTACTGCCCACTAGTGCAGCCCTCACTACTACTATTACCTACTTCGGGTTATTGTTAAGTACCCAACGACACACGACAAGAAAGTGTCAAACTAAACGGGTAATAATGACCTTTGGTTAAGAGGCACAAGTCCTTATTTGAATCCTTTGGTCCTTTTCTTATCATTGTAAAAGGAGACTGAGGACGATTTCAGAACGATGAATAGTAGGGCAATAAAGGACCGTGGTCAAGCAACGTACACACGGCTACACATCAAACTGTGAAGCTATACATTTCCAGTATAAACTGGCCTCGAATTGTACGGAAATCTTATACAATGCGAGATCAGCTTATACATGTATAGCCGTGATGCTTAACCGTGTGTACAACTACAAGAGATTTAATTTATGCTCGTTTACGGTTGGATTTCCACTCTTGGCGCTGAACAGCGCGCTTATTTCAGGTTTTAATTTAGGTGTCGTTTAGTGTTAGTGAAGACGAAAGTTCAAGTTTCAGGAGAATGAATAATAGGGGTCTTAAAGGATCGTGGTCAAGCGACGTATTAATAAGGCAGGGGACAACATAGGACATTCTAAATGATATTCTACTTGTCTGAATTAAGGAAAAGACGGGACTATTTAGAATGTTTCTGTATCACAGAACTAAGTACACAGAATTCGTCTGCAGATTATAGTAGATACAGTAGAGACAAACGTATCGCGACCTAAGAGGTAACTTTTTATTTTAGAAATCTATGTAAATTGCTGAATGCTTTTCGGTTGTCTGAATTCAGAAATAGTCATTTGGAACATGTCCTTAATTTAATGGATGATTGATGTGGCTACGGGGCGCGAGTAGGTCAGGCGATACGAACAGTCTGGAGCAGTCAGAATCTGTTTAAACCTATCAAGTTTAGTCAACGTGAAAAGCCAATGCCCAAAATGGCAAAACACAGCAAAATCCATGCCTTTTTTCTGGTGGGCATTATTGAAACTAGAAATTAGGAAGGGGTTAGTTTTTTGTGATTTTGGGGGAAATTAAGTGCAATATAATACAACTAGCCAAATATTTACTACGAGAAATCATCAAAATCAGCCCAAACCGAGTTATATCAGGGTAATTTTTCCTTTATTTCAGGTTATATCAGGGTAACTTAGCCGATGTGCCATCGAAAAAGTAGAACATAGTAGTCTAAGAACCCATGACCTTGATTTTTAACATAAATAAAACTGCATTTTTTTTCTTCTAAAAGCTTCTGCTTGAGCCAGTAATTGAAGTCCAAGCTTGGACTGATTTTTACGCTTTGCCGCTATACTAAATTTCGTTGAAAATGTAGAGGCCGAAAAAAAAGCCACCAATTTTGGCTTATGGTTTTTTTAGGTTGTTCAATGCCCAGGCTAGCTCTAGGAGCAGAGAGAAAACAATAAGTAATTTTAACATCAAAACTTAACAATCCTCGTCATTTTTAACCGACTTCTTCAAAAAGGAGGAGGTTCTCAATTCGTCTGTATGTTTTTTTTTGGATGTTTGTTACGCGATTACTCCGCCAATTATGAATCGATTTTGATTATTTTTTTTGTTTGGTAGGTCATTGCTTCCGAGGTGGTACCATATAAATTTTATTAACTTTGCTTGCGTAGTTTTTGAGTTAGCTTCAATATTACGTATTTTTCCCATTTAGTTTATCTAGAACCTAGACGATATCTTAATTTTCTCCTTCACTGTTGTTTACATTGCAGGTAGTGGTATTCGTATTTGTGTGGGGTACGTTCCACAACTTAAAAGTGAAAAATAAAAACGTTTTACAAAAAAAACCCACTTCCAAAAAATACCCAAAAAAAGTCGGGTGTTTTTTTTGTCATTACAACCCAACTATGGAAAATAGTCTAATTTTGAGTGACATCCTTGTATGAACGCGACGAATTGCCCCAAGGCATTGAAGGAAAAAAGTTAGGGTAGGTACATTGCTATGAACAAAAAATTAAACGGGCTTAAGGCAAATGTACTAAGTTAGCCAAATAAGGTAAGGATGCATGCAAATTACAAAAACGTATGATTAGAATGTTGAGGACTACCCTAAGTATTCCTTTAAACACCGCTGCTACACCGGGGGAAGGGGCTGGCTCTATGAACAGCACCCTAAATCCGTAACACGCTCAGAACGACAATCCCTTCATCAATCGGTTAATTCAACCGATATTTACTGTATTCGACCAGACGGTGACTCATTTTGCGATGACCGATGAAAGACCGATGCCCATGAGAGCGAAGCCACTAGCCACAGTAGCCACCCGGCTAGGGACTTTCATCACATAGGCACATCAACGGATGAAACATCGAGAATGAAAGCAAAAATGAACCGTCTAATTACGCTTTTAGGGTGCATATTAACATAACTACCCCGTTCTGCCGGTAACTGTAAACCACACGCGTTAAGGTTTGTCCGAAAGTTCACCCTATCGTTAACCGAAATATAGCCATGATCACATCCAATCGCCATCACGGTGGGAGTAGACTTTTAGGTAAGGAAGGTAAAAAAAAAACCATATAGGTAAACGTAAGGTAGGACGCCCTCAGGCTAGGTGGACCGACGATCTTAGCAGGGTGCAATACGAGAGGCCTATGTCCAGCAGTGGACTGCTGTAGGCTGATGATCATGATGATTAAATCCCATACTGGTGCCGATTCTCTTGTCACAAATTCTCTAAACGAAACTAAAAATCACTAAAATTTAGTTTATTCCTGTCAAACGACGATTTCCCATTCTGAAAATAGACTAAAGTGACACAACTTAACTATAATTTAGTTTGACAGCACTAAGATGGCACTGAGTTTTAATTTAGTGAAAATGCTATTCTGAATTTGACGTTTTAACCAAAGTTTTTGTTCTATATAACATCTAAAATCTAAAATCCTCTAACTAACTCTTGACTATTTTTAATCACGATTAAAAATGTGTGGAATAAAATTAGATGTCATGAATTAAAATTCAAACCAGCACCTCGAATTCAGTTGCAAAACGGTACTGTATCTTTTTTTTATTTTCTTTTGCTTATATCTCGAAAATGGTGTGTCCTATCGTAAAAATAATGAAAATTTTGATCCCCTTTGCAACCCGCAATCCCGTAATACTCTACATGTTAGTATTTTTTTTTTTGTTATCTCTAAAAAGTGAAAAATCCCATAAAAAAATACGTCGAGACGGCAACATTGCGCGCCACTCCGGCTAAAAAAAATCACGTGGTAGGCAAACAAGTAAGTACCAAGTGGAGTCGCGATTGTCAAATTCAATTTTAGTTGTGTCAAAATAATTTTTAAATTTAGAGATTTTTTTTGGCAGAATAGCTCTAAGATTCTCATAGTAAAAAGTAAGGAATTTTAGTGATAGTTTAGTTCGGTGTAGGTACAAGAGAATCGGCACCAATGGCAAAAAAATCCGAGAGCCCTAAATAATCACCCGAGATTGATGAGTTGGCATAATCAGCCTATAATGTTCCCACTACTGGGACAGAGGCCTTCTCTCTTCGAGAGGGAGTGGGCTGTAATCTACCGCGTGGGTCCAGAGCGGGTTGGTAGATGTCACATGTCTTCAAATTTTTGGTTCTAGGACATGCGGGTTTCCTCACGATGTCTTTCTTCACCGTTTTGGGAGCAGTGGTGATGAAATTATTTACACAAAGTAAAGCGCCTGGCTGGGTTTGAACCCACGACCTACAACTCGTAAGTCGGGTAGGTACGTTACACTGGGCCACCACTGCACTGTGGGCCTAGACAAGTGACAATCGCTCTTATTTCTACAACGACTTTCAACAGGATTGACCTATGCTTTTCGATAGCTTATGTCAGTCCATTTTTACCTTTCCCATCATCGTTATCGCTGATAGAATGTCACTTTGTCTAGGGCCTCTGCTCATGATGTCACGGGCCACCGCTGCTGATGAGTTAGCGCGCCTATCAAAAACGAATGCCACCTTCTATAACGTAATTTACAACTTTATGAATGAACGTTCAAGGAAAACACGAGTTATCTAATAACTGTTATCTTAAATCTAGGAGTACCTAGACTTGATGACTGCAGCGGTTACCCGAGTGGTCCCCCCTCTCCCCCAGTTCCTTCTGCAATCAGCCACCGAATGACACCGCTGTCGTCCTATATGTAACAACAATTTGTTAGAATCATTCCTATAATATTTTGGTTCTAATCAATGGAAGTATTATGACAACCAGCCTAATAATTTACATCATCTCTCCATTATGTTATCATCTATTGTTCAATACATTCGTTCATTTAGGCAGTGTTCTTTTAACCCTGTAAATGCAGATGCTTTTACTTTTCATGAAAAGGAAATGTGGGGTACAAGATACCTCGAAAATATGACATGTTGGCAGAGGACAAGATAATGTAACCGATTTATTTGAGGCAGATTTTAGATATGTTATTTAAAAATAAATGAGCATGGTATGCGTACTGAATTCTTTAAAAATCCTAAAATAAAAATATGTGCACCTAAACGCGATAAATGAATGCAATTGTGCTGTCCCGCATATATTAATCCTTGTTTTCAAACCCGGTAATTGAGCGATATACACGCTTCATGGATACTGTCCATTCAATAGAAATACGACAGGTACTACTTGATTGAAAAATCCAAAACAACGGCGTTCGTCAACCCCATAGAATGCAGATATTTTATGTTCTGAATACTGATAGCGCATTATTATGCGGCCACTAAATATGCGATTAGTATCCTGAATACTATTAAAAATACTAATTAGGCGGAAGACTTTTGTCATGCTTAGTTCCAGTACAGAATAGTAGTTTCAGTATACTTACAAAAATCTTTTCATAATTTAAAAGCCACATTTCAGGACAAAATGAAATGAGTTCCATGTTTGGAGAAATTTTTCATGCTTACTAGTTTAATATTGAACCAACGAGGTCGACAAAATTGCATAGGTAGAACTATTACCAACCGTGAAAATGTAATAAAATAAAATACTTTAAGTACGTGTAAAGTATTCGTTGTTTTCAAATCAATTACGTACATACCATTTTGCTGTACCACGTTTTGTGGTTCAAATTGCAGGCTTTGAATTATTGTTGCGATTTTTAATAATGTATGTGACGAGAGTCTAAAATATTTGGTTAGATACTGAATATCAGGATAATTTTTCATCAAAGTCCCGAGGAAAATACGCTCAGTAGTAATGAAACCGAATGTGTCACTATTGGAGGGTTAATTCTCACGTCGATGACGCGTTAGGCCATTGAAAACGCAGTGCTCAAGATGTGGATGTGTAGTATATAAACTGCGGGCTGCCAGGCAGGAAGCATCGAAGTGTCCAACACTAATCATCTCATCTTTTATATTATCTCAAAAAATAATAAAGTGAAACATGAGATCTGCTGTGCTTACTACTATCTTCGCCATTTTGGCGGTAAACGGTGAGTTAAAAAAATAAAATAATCATTTAAGTGATTTTTTAAAGTTAATTCAATCAGTATTATTCATTAAAGTTTATAAAGTGGTGATAAGAAATAAAATAATAATTCCTTATAAAAAAAATAAAGTGTAAATATAATTATTAAAAATAATTGAGTGCTATAACAAATCAAAAACCATGAAGTATTCAATAGATTATAAAAATAATATTTTTGTGCTACAGACAACCATCATTTGAGTAAGTGCACGAGGATAAAAAAAGGAAATGAAATCGGGATTAGTTACGATTAGTATCCATTACAAAACACGAATTTATCGGCCAATCATAGGCTGCATTTAATTACAAGATTGAATCATAATTTCATAACATATAGCTTAAGTAGAGTGAGGCCGAATAATTATAGACTTATCATAAAACATAGGTACAGCACGTGAAGATAATCTACAGCTAGGTAATTGAAACATGCGAAAAACGCAGTATCTTCCTCTGGTGCGCCGGATCGCACAAACATCCGACAGCCGGACCAAACATTGTCTTAGCGAATACAAAACTCAAATAATTCGCTCTGCATTCTATCTCGGCCACGTACTCCAAACAGTTTGAAACTTAGATACTTGTAATTATCAATATGCATTTAATTAACACTGATAACGTTTCGGACTAAATTTCCTTTACATGTTTAATATCTCTGGCAGTTTTCACTCCCTAGAAAAGTGATCAAATTTTTATCGACTTTTAAGTCATCATCAATTACCTGGTAATTATTGCCCGATAATTTGCCATGGTATAAATGGTAAATTGTTTTTGTAATTTTTCATTAAGTTTTACCATTACATACCTATGCATTATGCAGCTAGCAATGCAAAAGGACATCGTTTTTATCGCACAATTATTTTGGCAGAATTTAACTATGTAACTTGTAAACCGCGGAACATAAACAGTAATTGGAATTTGCAAACCAAAACATCAACAACATCTCATGTGTTTGTTGTTTAAAACAAGCCTATAGGAAAGATCACTTGACGAACCGAACTGTGAAAGATATTCCGATCTTATTAAAAAGCTTTATCACGAGAACTAAACTGATAATATTAGGACACGTGAAAATTTCACATCACATAATTTTGACACAACAGCCGCTAGTTACTTGTATTTAACACGAAAACCTAGGCAAGGTGACTGGTCAACAGTCTAGAATAGATTGCCAAACCCATATTATGGCATTTTAGCACGCGAACTAGTCTAAATAATAACAATAACGAACTGAGTTGAAGGACGTTTTCCCTGATGGTAAATATAACATCGTGTGACAATTAGAAATAAACAAGTTGTCTACACGAAGCAGTTCATTCTCTTGTAAATCCAAGTTATAAATTAAAAGCGTTATACAAAATCAGTAGGTACTTTCAGGCCAACAGTCAGATTTTCCGCTTGTTATAATCTGAAACGTGACATACGAAAGTAGAATGATTTAGTGAGCATAACGCGTCAACTTTAGAATCATCAGCAGAGCCCGCAAAACTCATAGACTAGAAAAGAAATAACCAACCCAAATTAATAAGCCATTTCCAAAATATTGTACAAAAACATTAATAAGAAATCTGCATATCCTGAATAGGAAGAAATGCAAAAACATACACAGGCCACACTATATGGCCTTATTAAAATCAATCGCACTCAAAATTGCAACACCTAAGCTAACATAATCTGCATACTTGACCTCAAAATTTAAGTTAGATAATCTAACAGAGGTCAGGTTTTATTTGTCAAATCAATTTTCTCCTAAATGCACCGATCGTAAATCGATAAAAAAACATGTAATGTTATTAATTGACAAAGGAATTCGGCCCACTAGTCACGAATTTATCTAGCAAGAGATAAGTTAACGGACAAGGATATTTTAATAATAGACTGATCTACGCATTTTTTTCTACAGTTAACACGCTACATTTTAATATTGCGACAAAAACTAGACTTTATATTCGTCGTCAATATTATTTCAAATGCGAGTCTTTTATATGTAATTATTTAAACATGCATATTACTTCGCGTCACAAAGAGGGTCAACACTAAGCAGGTCCTATGAAAGAAGAGTAATCCGTCCTTCTCTAACATGTCAGGAATGAAAAGGATGATAAGAATATTCTTCTTCCCCTTTTAGGTAACACACCAGCAACAGGAAAGGGTAATTCTAGTTAATTGCATGCTAGATTTGATTTCTCTCATGTCATTTTATTTGTATTGAAAAGCATGTCGCATTTAAAGGGTTAACATGATAATTCTGTATGAGTTAATCATATTTTAAACTTAAATCTCTCTCATTTCCATTCATTCATCTTCACATCCATTGGTAATTCGCTTTTTTTATAATTGTCGTTCGTAAAGTTGTTGATTTTATATTAATTTCAACACCTAATAATATATAAAGCTACCGGCTATTGCCTCCTTGTATTATAAGATCGCATGCAAATTATTATCGATACGACTGACATATTTTTTGGTCATTAAATTCTGTGACATTTTTTGTTTTGTGATATCGTATTGCACATACATGTTTCAGTATCGATGTATTAAAAAACCGCTCTTTTTTAATTATATTAATTTAAATCGCCGTTTGATTGACAGTCGAATAAATCTACATGTGCATAGCTAAATCGCAAGCGAATTACGATATAATAAATTACCATACACATAGATTATGCATGACCTGTTTAGCATAATTGGATATTCTTGTTGTACAAAAAAATTATGATTGTCACAACCAAAAAGGATACTCCCGATTGCAGATAGAATAATGAATAGGTCGCCTTTGGATTTACAATTTATTGACGACTTTTATGTATTTATAATCTGCTAATTAGTAATCCCTTTGCGTTTGCTTTTAATGGCCTCTAACGATCAATGTTAGGTTAAATAACCATTTGAAAAGAAAAAAAAAACAATTAATTCTTATTATAATAATTGAATCATCTGACAGTCATAATAATTCATGTGTCAGAGCTGTATTAAAACATCCAAAAGATTGTTGATACGAATACCGATTTATTTATATTGTTTATTATATCACCTGCAAGAAAGGCGTAACAATGTCGCAGTATTATTAAAACATCAAAAGACATGAGATAATTCAATTATTATTATTTCATCTTGAATGTTTTGATAACATATGCTATGCCTGTATGGAAACAATACTCGGGAAACATTAACAGCGAGTCATATAAACTTCAAATAAACATTTGAATATCAGCATCAGAACGAATAGAATTGATTTGGGAATTACAGGTAGCATTGAGAGGGTTAAGTGTCACAATTGTTGACTACCTACAACTACTTCACTGGAATTTATGTAAACCATACAGTTTCTGGCTAGCATAATAATATGAAGCCAAACTCGCATGGATGGTACGGTTAGCAACGAAACTCGGTTTAAACTTACACACATATATCTTTACAATATTAAATATTTTAAAATTACTATTGTGCACAAAATAAAGAAGATAGGAAGCTACTCACCAAATCGTTACATCTTTGCTTCATAGGTCTCGATTTCTAGCATCCATGACAAAAATCATCACGGCTCACATTTTTCTTCCACAGTATCTCTAGTCCTCGGCTGGGGTTACAGAGCCTCCGATCAGAGGCGCTGGGCTGTCCTCCACCCCGCTTGCGGAGGTCGTCAACAGTCCCCCATTGCCATTGCTGCCCGCCAAGCTATCCCCATCTCGATTCCCGCTATGGAACTCATCGGCTACCAGAACCCACTGCCTGGTCCTCTTACAATCACCAATAATGGTCATTCAGGTAAAGTATTATACACCCATTTATTATTATCCCTTATATTATAATGCATAATATAGTATCAGTGATAGGTATTAAATAGAAAAATACATCAGACTTAAAACATATAGGGCTACCTTGGTGGTTTACTCATAAGCACGACTGAAGCTGCGCCCGAGCAATAGCAACAGACTTGCACCTAACAATATTCCTCTAAATTTCCAGTGGCACTCACCATCCCCAAATACAGTTCTGAAGAAGAAAAGAAAGGCTTCCGCCTGCCCTACATCTTCGGAGGACCCCTGGACAATGAGTACGAAATTGAAGGACTCCACTTCCACTGGGGAGACAAGAACAACCGAGGTTCCGAGCATACTCTTAATGATATGCGCCTGCCTTTGGAAATGCATATCATTCACAGGAACAAGAAGTACAGGAACCTCGCTGAAGCCCTCCAGCATCCCGATGGTCTTTGCGTGCTTGCTTTCTTCTACCAGGTAAGGGTGGTGAACAGAATTACTTATAAAAAGAGACAAGTACCCAGCACAAAACACAATCGTTTGATCAACAAGAGAGAACTATTAGAAACTGAAGAGCATATAAACGCTTTAGCAAACTATTGCATCAATTGCAGTCTACCTCATAATGTGACCATTCCTTACAATCATTAATAGCGCCTACAGCCCTCTTACACAACTCTTCACAAATCACCATCTTGTTCCAGGTCGTAGAATTCGACGCCAAGCTCCTCACCCCCATCGTCAAGAACTTGTCCGCCATCGAGAACTACAACACCTCCATGCAGCTGCCCCATACCTTCTCTCTGTCTTCCATCCTGTCTGGTCTTGACACCGAAAGGTTCTACACCTACAAGGGATCCCTGACCACACCCCCCTGCGCCGAAGCCGTCACATGGGTCGTGTTCTCCGACTACCTCCCCATCTCCGTGTTCCAGGTAAGAAAGAATAATGAGCTTTATTCATATTAGTAATAGGACTTTAAATGACTTCAGTCAGCTGGACACATCGTTGGTTCAAAGATATATCTACCTTCTTCAAATCTATCGGCATATACTCAAGACCTTTACCCCCCACAGATGGACAACTTCCGCGGCCTCCTCTCCAACCTGAACCTGCCCCTCGTTGACAACTTCAGGCAACTGCAACCACTCTTCGGAAGACGCATATTCGTCCGCATCACATCCAAGAACCCCAAATTCAAGAAGACCAAGCTCCATTACTCCAAGTGGGACTGGGTTGGACACAAGAAGGCCGAAAATGACGTCGCTGAGTTCGATGAATAAATAACCAATCAAATTGACTATCCCAACTCTAAACTAATCAATCACGATGTTATCAATACGGGTATATACGTAGGTAGTTCATTTTAATTGATACCAAATAGGTATTTGTTACCATTTTGTTTTTTTTACGTATTATAAATATGGTTGTGTGCACTGTATAATGTATATTTGTGTGAATAGAAGTATTATAGTGTAAGCTTGTTATTAATCTTTAAAATAAACATTAATTACAAAAAATTTATTTGGTTTTATTAGAAGAATATTAAGTATAGATACATATAAATATATGAAGAGGCCAATTGTTACAATAATTCCTGGAATATTTTAGTTAATTCGAGTAGTTATCTTGTCCAAACGTTGACTGTAAAAAAAAAACATTATTTTTAGTCACATTTTCATCCATTCAAATGAATAAAATTTAAACAGCGTACTCACTCAGTTTTTCACAAAACACACTGAACAACTCAAAAAATTATCATTAGTATAAAACAACATTATAAAACACTGGGTATAGACAATAAAACAATCCACACTTTTTTTTCATATAACACAGGACTAGGCTACAATTGTCTTTGCACATATAGCGCAGCACTATTCTATATTCCTGAAGCCGAAATACACGCATAACGCCAAGAATCACAGAAAACCACACTTCTCGCATATTCTGAACACATGCTTATGTTAAAAGTAATGGAATGGATCGAATACCTACTGCTTAATTAACATCAAAATAAATAGTGGAACGAATAAACAATTTTTTCATGGCCTTCAAAAATAAGTGGCAAAGTTTTTATTTATTTTTAATTATTAATTTTTTACATATCTGCCTACCTCCTTCGAATAAAACCGTGGTGGTAATAAACATGAGTTATCACGGTACAGTCAGCAAATCAAGTCGTGTAAATTAGGTAGGTACTTTTACACAACTTGATTTCCTGTCTGTACCGACTGAGCTTTCACAAATCATTTAGGTACTTACATAATTATACACAATTCGATATGCAATTACTTACACCACTATTCATCATTGCAATAGCTAAGAATAAGAAAAAACAAAATACTTATTTCAAGAACTTGTGTTATTTTAATTTTCCACCACCGTTGTATTTCTTTCAATATTGTTTTCAATTATCAAGATTTTAAAACTGAAGTGTAGGTACCTAAATCAATTTTTGTGCTAGCTGTAGATACCTGTTCGAATAAAAATCAAGACAATATATTTTTCAAGAATGATTGGTAACATTCCTAACAATCCCACGCTCGGGACATCACTACGTTAGTACTATTATTTTTTCTGTGACATCACTAGCCTCTAGTAGAGAATAGATACACTCATTTGATATTACTCGGACTCCCAATATAAGATGTATGATTAGCATGGAATGCAGTTCACATCCTTTCGCATTCGATTCTACATTGCGAGTACCGGTTGATACTGATCGATCGGTGGCGGTAAAATTAATTGCTAAAGGTCATCTATCATTGAGTCATGTCTTTAGTGTTGCTTGACGCTCCATCTCCACAGACGAGAGAATCGCGACGATAGTCACGCTGTGCCTTCAAATTACCGCCGCGATGATATCGCCGTGTGGAGATTGATTCATAGTTTCTATTAATTTGATGGCACGACGAGGCTATCGGCGCGATTTTTTCGCCCGTGATGGCGCCTTAGGGTCGTAGCACACGGATCAGCAAAGATATATAAAAGTACTCTGTGAGCAAAGTGCTCTCTTGATTAATTTTCATTGCGCAGCATAACATTATTTTCGTTGATGAAAAACAAAAAGTTGTAAGTGGGTGAGTATAGTTCCTACACTTTTTGAACAGGGGCGAACGCACGCCCCTGGCATTCACTTGCAAGCTATTTTCAACTCTATTTCAATCGCTATAGAACGAAAAAGGCTTGAGCATGTTTTGTTCACTGACGGGACCAACTAAAAATATTTGCCAAAACTAATAGGTGTGCTGGAAGAGATTTCTTTAGAAATAAGCATCACCTTTGTACGTTTTTTTCTGTTCTTTTCTTCTTGTCTGTTTATTATGTGTGTACATAAATAGTTAAATAAATAAATATTTAAAACTTATCACTATTTATTTCTTTTGTTAGTTAAGCAGCAAACAATCACTCAAAAACAGAAAACTCAAAAAAATAAAACAACAAACTGGTATTTCATATTCTATAATACAAGTTCAACAAATCTATACAATAAATGATTGATTAATACTCTGTAATTTTAGGCTGGAACCACAATAAAGTCGCATTGGAATAATTTATAAAAAAATATTTAGTGTCGACGATATATTAGGATAATTTTATGACACAAAATATTTGACAATGGCGCGATCAACTTTACTGAACTTCCAATCTTACATATTTGAATAATTTTATCACATTAAATAACGGGATCATTCGCTGTAACAGTTAAAATAAAAGTTTCTCGGAAGTGGAATGTATTAGTTAACTGCTTTAGTTGAAAAATAAAATTGCACACTGAAAACTGTAAGGCCGTGTATAGACTAGGCAACTTTTGACACACATTTTAACTATCAACACTTTGAAAAAAAAAGCACGCGATTTTTTGGGAAATCTTGTTGTTTGTGGCCATTCTACGTGTTTAGATAGAATCATCCCATTACCCTTTCAATAAATGGGCGGTTTAATCCTTTATTTTTGGGACATGAATTAACAAAAGTAGCTATAAAACAACCACTTTTATGACAACACATTGTCGCCATTTTGGCGATAGACCATGTTGAGCGTCAAATGTTGCCAAGAAAATAATCGGTTGAATGTGGATGGCTGGTCACATTAGTAGTTAGTTTGTAACGTTGGTACACGGCTGGCTTATATACAAGTGCCGTCTGTTGCACAGACAACGATATCATGCAATAAATTAGTTTTAGCGTACCAAGTCGTCGGGGTTGAACATGCCCTGAAACAAAGAAAAAAATATTAGATTGAATAGTTTTATGGGTCAATAATGCTGCGCCAGGATGAAAAAAGCGCCAGGGTAGCCCGCGAAATACACATTTTCTTATGTTTTTTGCATTTTGCATGTAAATATTAGGTTGTATGCTGATCAAAATATAATTCAACTGACTGGGTGAACAGATAGCACGAATGGCGCAGTGGTTGAGCGATTGACTGTTGAGCTAAGTGACGTGGGTTCCATTCTCGCACAATCTAATATTTGAGTAGCCTCAGGATTTTTTTATAACGCACCCCCGACATGAAATACATTTCCAATGAAACATTGATGGTTTTAAACAGTAAACATAATTATTTGAACCAAAATAGCATAATCAGCCTATAATATTCCCAATGCTGGGACACAGGCCTCCTATTTGTGAGATGAAAATTATTTGACGATACAGTTGATATGCAGTCTAATCGAGCGATTTTTTAACTGTGCACATCAATTAAACGAATCATCCAAGTTTTGGCTAAAAAACATGAAATTTGGTACACAAATAGATCATGACCTGGGTTAGGATATAGGAAACTTTCCATCCTGGTAGAATGAACCCGTTGGATAATGTCCGACCTCTACGCAGGCGAAGCCGCGCGCCAAAACTAGTAGAATATTTACCTTAGCACGTCGGAGGATGGAGTCCTTGCTAGCATCATACGGATGGTCCTTTGAGGGAATCTCAAGGACAGCGGGAACAGGGGCGACGTGGGAATCAATCACGTGCCGGATCAGCTCAGCCACGTTCTGGTTGATCAGGATGATGTCAATGTCATCACGCTTGATGAAACGCTTGAAGCACTCTTCGATTTCGCTTACTGGAGTATCTGCGGAATGTAGTAATGGAGGATTTAATTAATACATTTAAATAATGATGGGGTAGGCAGAGGTCAGTTATGTTTAACTTCCACTATGTAATAGGGGGCGAGCCTATTGCCATGTCATGGTCTGCCTTTTCCCAACTATGTTGGGATCGGCTTCCAGTCTAACTGGATGCAGCTGAATACCAGTATTTTACATGGAGCAACTGCCTATCTGATGTCCACAACCCAGTAACTGGGTAATACAATACCCCTTGCCATGTACTGGGCACAAATTCAGATTTGAGTCTGCTACTGAGAAATTCTATAATAATAATTCTTTAACACAGATCACAAGGAATCCATAGAGTAGTGTTAGTAAAAAAAAACTTAAAACAAATGGTAGTATCCTAATAATATTCTTCAGACCAATCTCAAACTCAAAGCATTTATTTCAAATAAACCAATTACAGGCACTTTTGAATTGTCAAGGGGTTGGTCAGTCAGAAAGATGAAGCTAGTTGCCCATTCCAAAGCATAGTAGGTTCCTATGGAGAAGAACGGGCAAGAAACTCCACGGACACTCTTTTAAATCAGAATATTGTTACAATATATTATATTGTTTACATCATTCATGTTGGAATTATACATGTGAGTACAATCTAGAAAAACGTGCAGGTTAAAAGTGTCCGTAAATAAAAGATAAAAACAATTCAAAAATTAAAATAAGCCGTGTAGCTAAGAGATGACCAGTCCCTACTGATGGCGCCCGTTCACGAACATGACGCATGGATCAGCACCATTCAGCTCAACCATTTTGAAGGGAACTTAATGCTTTATTAAACCAACTTCACAGTATCCACATAGTAAGTATTTTTGAAGACCGATTCAGTGACGCAGCATTGAGCAATTGCACCTAACGCACAACATGCACTGGAAATAAAGCTATTATTATGAAAAACTCAATAAATATGAAAAACACAGTGCCTGAACTGGGGATTGAACCCAGTAACGCATTCTCAGCCATTGTGCTTGCAACAACTATAACATAGGGGCTGTTAAGTGGAGGATTTACTGGATTGAAGACTTTCTTTATAAAAACAAAGCAAATGATCTTATCTTATGTTTCAAATTAATTTCAGGAACAATTCATCATTTCTGTCAGATATATACACATTGACATTGGTAAGTACATAATAACATTGGGATAAAAGAAAATTGAATAGGCGAATGATATGTTTTCTTTGATTGATGTTTTGTTTGACATTCACTTGCCTTCATGACCTTGGATGCTAATAAAATAACATCTTTATATCAAAATAAGATGACATCTCCGATTTACAAGACCAATTAGCATATCTATCAATTTTTTTTTGGAGTAATGTTTTTCCCATCTGGAATTTCTCCAGGTGGCAGCCCAGAGTCTGGATTCGTGCTTGGATGATGGCCATGGGTTCGCCCGCTGTTACACAGGACTTGAATGTCCTGTGAACCTCTGCCTAACCATGAGAGGAATACAGGCTTGGTGTAATGTTATCAAAAAAAAAATAAGTCCTTTATGAAGTGTACTGTGTAAGACATAATGCGGTGTTAATTAAAAACTGAAAACTTTGAAATTTTGTCACAATTACAAGTCATTCAAATAGAGGAGAAAAAATTTCAAGTAAATGAAAGGAAATGGAAATTTTTCGCAATTTTCATAATTCTCAAACAACTTTTAAATATTTTTTTACAAAATTTCTACATAATTTGGGTTAGGCCTTGATGACATCACTACATCTAATTGAACTACTTTTTTTAGGCACTGTTGAAGTAGTCTTACCTGTTTTATCAGGCAAATAAATTTATTTGTATCTTCGCTGATCTAGTTAAAATAGCCCAATAGCTCTTAGTGCAGAAACAACAAAGACAAACATATTATTACCCTCACAATGGAAATAATAATGATTCTATGGAATTAGTTTTCAGATAAAGCTTAAATTTGCCCATTTCTATTATTAATACAGAATACTGTGAAACAAACAAGGAATATATATTTTGTAAAATTGTTGTGTATCTGAGTTTGATTCTAGGTTTTTATCTTAGCCTCTTTACAGGGATTTAAAATAAATGAAATACTTACAGCATACATTTTGTTTGAAACCAACACTTACTTTTGTCAACCACCATGAAATTGGGGTGTCTGTTTTTGTTGATTTCACCGATCCCGCCCAGCAGGAAACCAACACAGGTGTCCTGGAATCAGATAATCGTTTCTAGAGTAAATAACGCACTAATTGCACGAAAATTTAGGAGTGATTTATTTTTCAAACAACGACATGGCCTTCAGAAAGTGGTTGCAAGATTTTCTTACCTCGTCTCCGATGACGCTGATTAGCTTTCCCTTCATGGCTAGCGCGATCATCGACATGATTAGTGTTTTTCTTGATTTTTATTGTTTTTAAAAGAAATAATGTGAACTGTGACAAGGGCTCGTCACCTGACTTGAATAGATTTTTTGCGGCGTTCGGTTGGTACGTGTGGGACAGATGGTTGCTTGTCAAAATTACACTTAGAAAAAAAAACTAAATCCGTTTATTCTAGGTAGTCGTACTGATACCAACTCCATTTACTTAGAAATTAGCCTTTTGGATAGATGAAAGATACTCAAAAACACACGATGCGGGGGAAATATCGCATGAGGCAAGGTGTTAATTATGAATATTTATGATTGTTGATGGCGTTGACTAGGGGAAAACCAAAGAAAGGAAGTGGGATGGATGGACTGTATGATAGATGCTGATGCGGCTAAAAAAGGCGAAACTAGAATACCTACCAAGACTAATAGAGAAGCATGGAAGGAAAATATATATTGTATCGACCCCATTTAATTAAATTGGGATATGGGATGAGGACAACTAGGACATGAGAATAATAAGTTATAACATGATTATAATTCTAGTCTGCATTTATTATTTTTGTTGTTGTAGTTTCTGAACGAACTAATGCTGTCACAGGAAAACGGCGTTCCAGTTTCCAGTTTCTATATCTTTAGCATAATAATTTGTGAGTCTTTGTTTAACCTTTCCGAATGCAGATCTTTTTTCTCTGTCTCTATGACTATGACATTTACTTCCAAGACGCTTCGAAGTTTTGACAATTTTGTTGATTTGTAAATTGCAAAGCAAATCGCATTTTCGTATTGAAAACCACATTGTTTTGATAGGAACAAGTTATTGTATTAGAATAGAATTAAGTTAAATAGACGCTCAAAACAATGTTGAATTTACGAAACTACGGTAGTAGTTCTGAGGACGAAGAAGACAATGAAACTGAGACTATTAAAGGAGAGAGCAACGAAAAGTTACTAGCGCATCTGAAACCAGTGGACACTAACTTCTCCGTAGCTAAATCAATGCAAATATGCGCAGCACCCGTCGTTATGCCTACAGTAAGTATATTTCATAAAGTACCTATTTGGAAATTCATAAGGTTCAAAAAGTTCATAAGTACAAAACACGTCGCCATCAATGTGTGTATTATTTCACATAGGGTTTTACAATTGTTTAGTGGTTTGTTGTTTAAAAGCGATAATACTTGCATTGGGGTTAAACATGGGCTAAGTACATCAGGTATGAACTAATTTTGTCTATACTAATTACATTTAATGTCGTGTTTAAAAGGTGTTTAGCCTATACACCTTTTGAACACGACATTCATGTATGAAGTTTGACGTAAGACTGGCATTAGACACGTTGATCGTTGAACAAGTGTCTATGTTTTTGTACCCTGGATGTTTGATATTTTATGTCAATGAACTGCTATAATTTAAACATTTAAATAACAACTAAAATTTTTCTATTCCAGAACAGCGATGACACTAGAATACTATTACCAAACAGTCAAGAGTTAATGCACAATCCTAAGTATGAAGAACTCTTTGCTCCCTCATTCGGTCCAGAGAATCCGTTTCAAACCCAACAAATGAGGGCTAATAGAAATATGCTATCTGGCTTTGTAGAAAAGGCACATATCAGTGACTTCCAGTTTGAAAATCAGAGGAGAACATTTACAAGTTATGGGCATGCTGTGGACCCGTCTACGGATGGTGATACGGGGAGTGGGGATGCCATAGTAGGTAAGTAGCGGGTGGGTGGTATATTACTGAACTTCACTGAAGACTCAAGTATTACGTAAAACTAGTTTCAACAAATCAAATGGCTTCTAGCAGAGACCTTAGTACACCCACATTTTGCCAGTTATGTTTAAGTCCCATTGAATACGGGGCGATCCTATTGCCACCAACTGGGCACAACTCCAGACACTGCTATTGAGAAATTCCTGGTGGAAAAACCCAATCACACTTTTCCTGACCTGGGAAAGAAACCCATGCCCAGGACCTCATGCTCAGCGGTAGCACTAGATCATTGAGGCAACCGGCTGATTTTTTTAACACAGTACTGAAAATGGCCACTTGGCTTAAGAGCTTGAATGGGATATTAGCCTCATCTACATTCCTACATCTGGTAATATAGGCACGCCGGTTGCGAGTACAGCCAGATGTCTAGGTTCTAGAGCAAAAAAGAACACAATGATTAATAAATTACTTCCATTTACAGTATCAGCGATGGTGGCGGCCCCTGAGGAAGCACTAGGCAAGTCAGTTTTCGAGACAATTAAAAAGAGACCCCTTGACAAGAAGAAGAGGACCAAAAATGATAACCCTGAGGATATCACCGGTTTCCTTGGACCCTGGGGAGGATATGTAGGGGAACAGAGGTAGGCAATTTATCTAGCTGAACCTTTGTTTCTTAAACTACTTTTTTCCTTTTATAATCAACTGGCTTCTGCCAGCGGCTTTGACCGCGTGGTGGATTACGGCCCACTCCCTCTCACAGAGAGGAGGCCTGTGTCCGAGTAGTGGAAACATTATAGGCTGATTATAGGTGATGAAATGAAGTACAGAGAGTAAAGTGCCTGTCTGGGTTCGAACTCACGACCTGCAACTCGTAAGTTTTGGCCGATACCTGCTCTATTTGTGCAGATTAAAAAATATTTTTCTTTTTTCTAAATAAACGTCGTGATTCTTTCAGGGTTATGAGGCCAGAAGGTGACGAGGCAAAAGAATTACAAGAGATTGTCGCCAAGAGACAAAAGAAAGGCAAAGTTGATGATGACAAACCTTTGGAGGAGAAATCTATATTCCATAGTGAGTTATAATGTTTATTACATACTATGAACACTATCTTTAATGTTGTGGTGGAAGCAGATTGCGATCAGAAGGTTGCGTGTTCAGATCACGTCGGGGTCACCAATTTAGAGGTATGAGGAACAGGGTATAAAGTTCACTCATCCTCTATAGAAAAGGGAGGATCCTCTGACCAAAGGGTGTTGT
This sequence comes from Lithophane semibrunnea, assembly GCA_947363905.1. Classification (NCBI taxonomy): domain Eukaryota; kingdom Metazoa; phylum Arthropoda; class Insecta; order Lepidoptera; family Noctuidae; genus Lithophane; species Lithophane semibrunnea. The sequence continues at coordinate 2,461,464 of OX376194.1, read as the reverse complement.
GTCTGGTAGGCAACTGCCCAACGATTGATGTTGGAATCTTGTTTAAATATCCATCGCTCGGTAAACTCTAATTGTGCGATGCAGGATTTTTATGTGACGTCAGGTCTTTGATGCGTAGTTCGCATGTGGCGATGTAGATGCCGCCACAATGTTAAGAACAAAATGACCAAACTGAGAGTTTTTCTCAACAATTAGGCCCTTTTGTATGCACACGTTTTTCGTGTGAAAAACTACAGTGTAATCGCCGTGTGTAGGCATGGTCGTTATTATTGTATGGATCACTAAGGAAACTTGTTGACGGACACGTTCTTTTCGTTTTTTTACCTATAAACCGCCGTACCGTAAAGAAATCGTGCAGTGTAAAAAGGGCCTTACTGTCTTAAAAGTGTATCTACAAGACAATTTTCACTACGTAGGTCGTAAATTTCCAATGTATTAACTATTTAGTCATCTTTCAGCAAGTTTAAGTTATATTCAAAATCCATTATAAAATTCTCCTAAATAACATTTTCCTGTTTTCGTCTGTTTCAGTTGACAACCCGACGGATTACCAGGGCAGGTCGTGGATCTCTCCGCCGCGCAGTGAGACACAGCTGCGAAGCGACACGCCGCCTGACAAGTGCTTCCTCCCTAAGGTATGTTTCTACCATCCTGACAACTATAGTCTATTTGAATACATATTTCTCATTGATATCATTGCCACTTAATAGTAGTATCAACTTTATAGTAGTGTAAATTAAGTTGATTTCAGAATGAATGAAAAAGCCATAAAAATGTACAAAGTTGTCGCGCAAACTGAACTTTATTTGTGGGTATTAAAATTGTTTACCAAAAACAATTATTTGTTTACATGTTTGGAAACTAAATCGCGTACGCAGTATAGATGTAGTAGGTAAACTTAGTAGACGTTTCATGACATTATTAAATTGTAATTGAAAAATCGTCTACGAAGATTGAGGTTGTAAAATAAACCTCAATTGTTACAAAATTGTAGTTTAAGATATCCAAAAACGTCTTTTTGGATATCTAAAACTACAATTTCGGGTTGAAATACTCAAATAATCTTGTTTTGAATGTTAAATATTGTTTTGGTATGTTAATGATAAGCACGCAGATTTTTTTTTCTAATACTGCCTTAAAGTCAAAAGTCAAAGTCAAAGTTTTATTAATGCGATTTTTGTTGATACAACAGGGTCTTTAAAATATTGTATAGTTGCTCAAAAATCAACCCTATAAGGCATGCATTGTTATGTGACAATAGCATGACTTATGACGTTGACCAGCCTCAGACAGCATTTGTCTGGCATTAATGGTGAAATGAACCTGGCGCAGCCGTGAGGCACACATTATTTTCACTTTTTTTTTTTGTATATTGTGTTTCACGAACTGTGTATTATTAATGATATTCTTTCTTTAAAGTTTGTATTTGTAAAAGTTAAAACTCTCAAAAATAAATAGTTTTACACAATAAATTCTATTCAACATTAATTCCAGGCCCACATCTACACATGGAAGGGTCACACGAAGGGCGTGGCCACAGTGCGCTGGTTCCCGGGCACTGCGCACCTCATGCTGTCGGCAGGCATGGACTGTCGGGTCAAGGTAATGTACCCACTTATTGTTGGCGACGTAACATACTCCTCGCGTCCTATTTAAAAGCGATCGCCGCGCGAATATTTTTTTGAACACTAGTTCGGTGAACCTGAGGTCGCGCAGCAGAGGGCGCTTTCCGGTTTTCCGAACAAAAAGTGACTTATGCATGCGACCGATCGCGTATTCGCGCGGCGATCGCTTTTAAGGACGAGGCCTGATACTCTTTGGTTTAGATATTTAATATTTTTGTAGTCGTTGATAACGGTATGGTCCAACAACCCCTTTTATTTTTTGTTGTTCCTAATAATTCCACAATCCACATTCGGTCCTTCGAGCCGGATGAATATAATATCAGCTCAAATAAATCAAATAGAATCAACCGTGAACAAGTGAACCGTGAACCGTGAACAAGATAGAATCAACATGTAACAAGTCTTCTTAAATGTCGATTGGAAACTAATAATTTAAATTCTTTTTTTGTGAAACACAGGACTATTTTTAGTTAAAGATTTGATTTTTCTGTAGATCGTCCATGCAATAAATAAATAACTTACCTACTTATGTCCCCTAATTAACTCGAATGCCTGGTCATTTTCACGGCGTACTCTCTGTTTCAGATATGGGAGGTGTACGGCGATCGTCGCTGCATAAGAACATACTTCGGTCATAGACAAGCTGTAAGAGATGTCAACTTCAACAACACTGGAGACAAATTCCTATCAGCTGGTTAGTATTCATGTCTTTGTGTGTTTCACCCTTATTAGCTTCCAATAAGTACCAACCAACTTCCAACAGGCTTAAATTCAGTGTTATAATTGCAATTCATTATTAATATTCTATTAAGTTAGTTAGCGATATTTCATAGTTCTATACAGTAATATTGCCAAAATAATCAAAACAGGTAAATATTTGACAGTTATTTGTGACGTTGCTAACTTTCAGAATAAACGCTCTAAGGGGATGAACTTTTGTACGGAACTTTGTCATTTTAACCGATGGGACATCCCATGGGGCACACGGCTTGTCAGCCAATAAAATTGTCGAATTGTCTCCCCCAGCCTACGACCGGTACATAAAGCTCTGGGACACAGAGACGGGCGAGTGTATATCGCGGTTCACGTCGCGCAAGGTGCCTTACTGTGCCAAGTTCAACCCTGACGAGGACAAACAGACCCTCTTCGTGGCCGGCACCTCCGATAAGAAGATTATTTGTGTGAGTATGAGTTAAAATGGAATAAACAGTACCAGAATGAATAATACCTACTTTTAAAATACTTTAGAAGCAAAATCTCTCCAAATACTTTCAATATCGCGCAACTAGCCTACTACCGCTTCAGGCGTATGATACGCCTCCTGCCAGGGTTGCGGGAAAGTCCGAAAGGGATACCGGGACCTTGGCAACAGGCAACTGAATGAACACGGGTGGGTTTTAGTCAGTAAAAGTCTGATACGCCCTTCCGCTCCGCCCAGAGCGGGAGAAGTCATTTGATGATATCCCCTCAATAAAAATAAAAAAAAGGCTTATGATACGCCTAGTTTCACTTCACTATATAAAGACAAAATAATGTATGCAGGGTGTCCCTCCCATAACTCGGTATTAATGAGACCATGTCAAAGAATGAACAGACACAAGCATTATTAAAAAAAAAAAATGCCCATTCTGTCAAGAAAAAATGAAAATTATAATGATAATTCAGTGTGTATTTATACGGTAACTGAAGTAACAGACGTAGATTCAAATTTTAAATGATGCTAATGATTATAATTCTGTAAATCCATATTTGTTACGGTCGCAAATAATATTTAGATCAACATACAACCTGATACTGGCCTGCAAATTGCAATAAACGCAAGAAAATTTGAATTTCGCGGGTTAACTTAACGCATCCACCTTAAAGCTGTTTCGCCGATTCGGATTTATATCAACCAAAACAACCACTGAAGTTTGCTGTAGTCATGGGTCTGACACATAACAAATCCTACAATACTAACAACTTCTATTATTGTTTGTCCAACAGTGGGACATTCGTAGCGGTGAAATAGTTCAAGAGTATGACAGACATTTAGGCGCCGTCAACACAATCACTTTCGTGGACGAGAACAGAAGATTTGTGACCACTTCAGATGACAAGAGTTTAAGGGTTTGGGAGTGGTGAGTACAACAGACTATTTTATTTTGATACGGATCGATAAGTACACTACAGTCACGGACTTTAATTGATTTCGTTGCTAGGTTACTGTTGCTAGACCTGCAATTGGTTGACTTTGGGTAGTGACTGCTGTCAAGTTTGTAGTTCTGGCTCTCAGGTTAGCCAACCGGTAAAGATATGAAATATAATTTTCATCTTTTAATCAAAAATCAAAATCAAAATATTTTATTTCACATAAACCTACATGGGCACTTATGAAACGTCAGAAGCTAGGTGCACGGTTCCAATTGGTCGTTTCCTATGGAGAAGAGCCGGCAAGAAACTCCATGGTTACTCTTTTAAAAATAATTGGCTTTTACAATACTTTCAAATTACAGTGTTGGTAGGCATGGGGGGACAATGTAGGCCTTTCAACAAGTAAGTACCAGGTACTTAACAAAAATAGAAGATGTTCAATAAATCTACAGTCCAATAAGCCTACAATGTTCTCACATTCACAAAATAGAAAATAATCTATCTAAAAGACTAATGATAATAAAATTAGAATTCATATAAAAATAAAAACCTATTTAAACCAATTGACGTGATTGCTATTACAACTGTAACAAATTGAATAATTATAATCCTGTCCACAAAAGCCACTAAGAGTTGAAATTAATTGGAGGTATATAATGTCAAATACAATGATTATACGAGGGTGGGTCAAAAAGTTCGCGGAATGGAGGGGTTAGAGAGGGGAGGGGGTAGTTATTTTTACCTGTCGCTACTTGTTGACTCAATACAATTATAAATACTAAGTTTCACCCTAATGGGTTCATTAACCTTTGAGATATCACTGGATAAACAAGTCAATCGGGAAGAAAATATAAACTATGGAGAAAATTGAGTATCGTGCCGTGATTAAGTTCCTCACTAAGCAAGGAAAAACGCCTCAGAACATTTTGGAAGAAATGACATCAGTTTACGGGGACTCTTGCCCTGGAAAAACAATAATTTACAAGTGGCATAGTCTTTTCAAGCAAGGCAGAGACTCAATTGAAGATGATCAGCGCTCAGGTCGGCCAATTGAGGCAACGTCCTCAAGCATTGTTGAAAAAGTTGAAAAACTTGTTCTAGAAGATGCAAGCCTAAAGAAGAAACAAATCGCAGAGATGACTGGAGTATCACCTACGACCATTTTGAATATTCTCCATGACCATCTTGGCATGTCTAAGGTCAGTGCAAGATGGGTGCCGAGAATGCTCACACCGCTTCAAAAACAGCAGCGTGTCGAGTGTTCGCGCGAGTTTTTGGAGCTGTGTAGTGAAAACGGGGATGAATTTATGAACCGAATTGTGACTGGAGATGAAACTTGGGTTCATCACTATGAACCTGAGTCGAAGCAGGAGTCAATGCAATGGCACAAAAAAGGTGCAGCACCGCCTAAGAAGTTTAAGGTGTCACAATCGGCCGGAAAGATCATGGCTACAGTTTTTTGGGATTCCGAGGGGATTTTATTGATCGATTATAAAGATAAAGGTGTCAATATCACGGGGAAATACTACGCTACACTACTGGAAAACTTAAAAGAAGCAATTAAAGAAAAGAGAAGGGGAAAATGGTCTCGAGGTGTGCTCCTTTTGCACGACAACGCACCCGTTCACAAGAGTCATGTTGCGATGGCTGCCTTACACAAGTGCGGCTTCGGAACTTTAAACCACCCTCCCTATAGTCCAGATTTGGCCCCTTGTGATTATTATTTGTTTCCAAACATGAAAAAAGAGCTTCGTGGAAAGAAATTTACGGATGACGAAGAAGTGAAGTCGGCAATTTCTGCTTATTTTGAAGGCCTTGACAAATCATTTTTTTTCGAAGGTATTAACAAATTATTTGAAAGGTCTGAAAAGTGTATTAGGGTTAATGGAGAATATATTGAAAAGGAAAAATAGTTTCATGTTTAATTTCATCCCCCTTCCCTTTCATTCCGCGAACTTTTTGACCTCCCCTCGTATATAATACAAAGATATATGACTATGCGTGTCGGGAACCGAATAAACCCGATTTCAATTACACGGCTAAAATACGAACAGTGCCAGGTCTCTCATCAATTAAAGTCCGTGACTGTACTAGCAGAGATGTTATGGACCTTCGATTTCGAAAGGTCGGAATTTCTGATTATTACCTCCGACTTCCGAGTTCGGCTCCGATAATAATTATGAATCGGAGTTATAACGAAGATCGAAATGCAGCGGTGCACGTGACTGACGGCACGTTGTGTCCCACGCGCGGCTGAGATGTCAGCACTACTGGAGGGGTCCGCTCGGGGCGACGTGTGCCGGGCGCGGTCCGAGGGGGGTCCTGGGGGTCATGACCCCCCCAAAATGTTTCAAGCTGTCGAGAGACTGAGTGATTTACGTTCTTTATTAACTAAAAACTGTAGGTACTTGAGCCACAGTGACCCCGATGGGCATACACAAAAAAAGTTTTAGAGTACTTATCAATAGGGAATATGCATGTGATTCAAATATGGGTCAAATATTTTTTTTTATAAACTATATTACTTCAGAATTATGCCTCCATCAATATTTTTGAATAAAATTTATTTTTGAGCAAGAAATTATTTTTTTTAAAGTCCCAGACAACTGTGGGTAATTCAAATACTTGAAAAGGCTAAGAGCGGATGTTACTTAACAATCTGGGATAACAATCAAAATGTCAATGTCAAGTCAATCAACAAGTGTCAAGTCAATGTCAAACGCTCATAGAAAAAGGAGTGTTTGACGTTGACTTGACAGTTGCTTGTCTGTTTTCACGGACTGTGACGTCACCACACCAAGCGCGCCAAATGGAGGGCGTTTAAATAGCCCGGATCGGTTGGATATTTTTAAACATTTTTTCAACTACTTTAAATTGCTTTTTAGCCGTCGAATTTTTTTTCACTATTATTTGACGATGTAAACTATCGAATAAAAATATTAAAAAAATACATGCATATTCCCTATTAGGTAAACATTTTCCTAAAAATATTCCTCGGCACCAATGGTGAGCCCCCCCCCAAATCTTGGGCTGCGACCGCGTCTGCTGCCGGGGGCGCGGGAAGTCCGGAAGGGATACCGTGGCCTCTGGCAACGTACAGGCAACTGATGAAAGAACACGGGTGGGTTTTAGTCAGTATGTGTCTGACACGCCCTCCCGCTCCGCCCAGAGCTGGAAAAGTTAGTAGATAATTTCCCACACAAAAAAAAGCGGTGCTCGTGACTACAGCGCGTACAAACTACTAACTTGTCTCCGTGTAATCATCATAGAATAGAATAGAATAATATTTAAATGCTTTTTTTTTGCGTCATTATTGTCATCATATTCATCATAATGGTATAACACAGGCAATTAAAACGCACCGTGTAAATCAGTCGTGTCTCGAAAAGACTAAAATAAATCTATACATATTATAAATTAAAGTCGCTTTTCGTGTTTGTCTATATGCCCGCGTTGTTCTTCTAAACCGCGCAACAGATTTTAATGAGGTTCACTTTTAGAGAATTTATACCGGAAGGTTTGTGTATAATACGTTAATATTAAAGTAAACTAAGAAATCTCGATGCGTTGTCAAGTCCAAAAACCGTGCGAAGTAGGAGCGGGTCGCTTGTATTTAACACTAGCTGCCGCCAGCGGTTTCGCCCGCGTGTAATCTTTATAAATTATAGCCTATGTTACTCAGGGTGAATGTAGCTTTCTAATGGTGAAAGAATTTTTGAAATCGGCGCAGTAGTTTTTGAGTTTATTCATTACAAACATACACACAAAAATACAAATCTTTCCTCTTTATAATATTATTTAATTTAATTTTATTAATAAATGCAGGCGCGATTGCCGATGCGGTCGACTTATTTAACCTAACACACGTGATAAGACATGTGACACGAATTCTGTCTCATCATGATAACTGGCTTTATCTAAACGCATGATTTTAATCTTATTTTAAGAAAAATAACGGAAATAAAATATGAATTAACAAAGTTGCTGTGTCATAGTGATTTACTATAAAAAAATCAAGTTATTTTTTTGCATTCTTGTTGTCTTTTATCTTTCACTTAAATATTTATATTTAATCAAATAATAATAGCGTTAACATTAAATATTAGGATCTATAGTAGGTACACTTGACTTATTCTAGTTTACAAAACAGGTAGGTGTTGCTACCAGCACCCTTACTAAGTTATGAAATAACTTGTATTAAGGGCAGTGGTACAAAAACTACTGGTACAAAACACTACATATTATACAAAATTATTTAAAAAACAAAAAACCCGCAAAAACGCATAACTTAAAAGAGAAAAACAAGCATTATAATCTGTAAAATTTTGGTATTACAGGCGGGGAACAAACAAAAGTTATACCATATTTCAGGTTATTGGTTTTTTTTTATTTCAATCTTTTTTTTTAAATTATATTTTTGGAATTACTTAACTACTAGCTTTTATTTGATAACAATATTGTAATTTATTTAAAAAAAAACCTTTCGCTCCCTTTTTTTTTTTGTTTGCAGATGAACTACTATATATAAAAAAATGTAGCCTATGTCACTCCCACAATTAAGACGAATCTAACGACACCTCAAAGAAAAACATTACCCTCCTTCTGGGGCAGTCGAGTAAAAAGTAAGTCCTCCGCCGCGTGTCTGTCTGTTCGCATTAAACTCAAAAACTACTGCAGCGATTTTCATGCTGTTTTCACGAATAGAGTGGTTCTCGAGGAAGGTTTTAGTATATAATAACCGACATACACGTGGGCGCAGCCGCGGTCATCAGCTAGTTGTATTTAAATTAGTTGTATGCAAAAGTCATGGTTATTTTCAATTCTTCCAACAACAATACACAATTTTATTATTTCTTAGGATATAAATGTTATCATAATTTAGTATTTTAAATAACTACTGGCATTTTCAACTAAGAATACACGTGTAATAACAGTAGCACGGATCAATCGATCAAGTTAAGCTACGCTTGCTACGGTCGGTCCATGGATGAGCGACCATCTTTACATACCAAGACCCCTCCGTTTCTCGGAAAGCACGTTAAGCTGTTGGTCCCGGCTGTCATTCGTGGATCTTTGATAGTCGTTACGGATCGTCAGAAGCCCGAAAGTCTGACAACCAGTCTTACCAAGGGGTATCGTGGTATCCAGTAACTGGGTTGTGGAGGTCAGGTCAGACAGGCAGCCGCTCCATGTAAAATACTAGTATTCAGCTGCATCCGGTTAGACTGAAAGCCGACCTCAACATAGTTGGGAAAAGGCTAGGCAGATGATGATGTCACGGATTTGCTAACTACTATAGAAATTGTAATAGTTTTATGAACTGCGAAATAATATTGTCAATCACATCATATGAAACGATTCAACAACCCGCACTGGGCCCGCGTGGTAGATTATGGCCCACTCTCTCTCACAGAGAGGACGTGTGTGTCCCAGTAGTGGGAATGTTATAGGTGGATGATGTTACATGAAACGAAATTGCCGTAAAAGAGGGTATTTGTCTAATATCATTTTTTTTAAAGCCATCTTCATATCTTTTCTGCTTTCCCAATTTATTTGCCAAATATCATTTATTTGCCAAATATGTAAATAAACACGAGTTTGAGGAAAAACAACTGTAATACCTGCACATAAGGTTCAGTTTGCGCTACAACTTCTTATTTTTTTATAACTTTTTCAACGGTACTAGTCAGTCTAAAATCAACTTTATTTACAATTACACAAAGTTGATGTTTGTTTAAGTGTGGAAATAACATCAATATTGGAAACAAGGATTTACATAGACCTTACGTGACTTTATTGAGGGTAGAAATAAAACAGTTCTACTAAGCCTAGAAACAAATGAACGCGGGTTAGTGTGGAGAGCGATGTTCCATTATTTAGGACAAACGCATTTATCAATTTTGCTGATCATATTTTTTTAAAGTGTAGTTTACAAATCGAAATAAAACAAGTGAACTTTGTGAATTTAGTGAACATTCTTGTGAATTATTAATTATCATTACTTAATTTTCCTGATACAGTGTTTTACTTCTTAAATATACATCGAAAGTCTTGTGAATTCAACATGGCTGATTCAAGTTCCTTTACGTCTTTATATGAGTTAGTAGACAGTCATTTGTCTCAATACAGCAGAACCATTGAGCAAGATCAAAACAGACCAATGTTCAATCTCCCACGGGGATCTGATACTAAGCCTAATTCAACTCCAAGATTACCTATTCCGACCTACAATTTGACCGAGGGTCCTATTGCCAATGTGCTATCAAAACAATTGATAAATATGCTAAAAGCTAAACAGCCTAAGCAAAAAGAAATTGTACAAGATATGAAATCTTTAGCATTTGAAGATAACACTCATGAAATTGACTTAGTGAAAGCTGTTCAAAAACCCATACAGGGGACTTTCAAAGACAGCAATGCCATCCGATCTTTGGATTTAGATTTCAAAGAGATTTTCAAGGACATAGTTCCTGAATTTACCTTACTATCACCAAGAGTTGATGAACTATTACCAATAAAAACAGACATAACGTACATACTGAAACAAAAAATTAAAACAGCAAAATGTTCAGCGTTTGGAAAAGTGTTAACTTCACGTTTAAAACCAGTACCTGCGGTATATTTCAGAGAAAAGGTTTTAACAAACATAGTCAGGTTTGATTTCAGTACTAAATCTCCTTGTGATTTGATGATGGAGAAGTCGAAATGGAAGCCGGTACATAGTGTTAGTAACTCATACAATCGTATGAGTGAATTTGTGACTTTTTTTGATTAATTTAGTCTGAGTACTGATGACTCTTGGGCTCAGCTGTAATATAAAAAAATCGTGAAGGTGGGTGAATGATTTATTTAATTTATTTTCAATATTAAAATAATAATCTCAGATCATTTAGGTACATTCCATCGCCACTTACTCAACTACCTACTGTAGAATTATTTATTTATTTATACAGTATGCAAGGGTAAACACCGTTGTCACTCAAACCATGGGTAGTTGACTTAAATATAAAAATAAATGACCCAGTAACAACAAATAAAAACCTTATTTTCATTAAAAGATTTTAAAAAGTAAATATCCGTCACTGTCCCGATACTCATGGATACGCGTTCGAGAGAGCTATGAAACAGCTGACGGCCGGTCATGTAACGTCTCGCGCGCCCCGCCCGCCGCCGCCAACCGCCGGCCGCCGTGTTGAGACGCAAGTTCGTTGCCCTTGCGCGTAGGGTGAAATATTCATGTGGAAAAATGTAGAATTTCTTTAAAAAAAAATATTTAAATTTCCATTGATTACGTTCTATAAATGAAACCAAACCACTGGTTTCAAGGATAACGGTGTTTACACTAACATCCTGTATATACTTTATTGTACACCAGAACATACATAGCAAAAAAAAATGTATTCTAAGTTGATTTTTGAGTGGCAAAGAAATAGGTTCTAAAAAAATTTGGGTGCAATGGAATTTGAATTTTGTCTTGTATGACATTGAGATTGTTGTTCCGAAATTTGATAATTATCTCAGATTGTGAATAATAGTTTTATTATTTTAGCTGGGGTTCGGTTTGTTACCATTTTGAGAGATGAAACCGTTGATTTCATTTAGGTAATGATAATTATTTGAGCCTAATTCTGAACAAAAACACGGCGCCAAAAACCAAAGAGTATAATTAAAATTACAATGTAATCAACGCTATAATTTCTAAACAAATGAATTACCAACTCTTTTCTTCCACAGGGACATACCAGTAGACATGAAATACATAGCAGATCCCTCAATGCACTCGCTACCAGCGGTCACCGTGTCACCTAACGGCAAATGGCTGGCGTGTCAGTCCATGGACAATAAAGTGATAGTGTTCAGTGCATTGAACAGGTTCAAGATGAACAGGAAGAAGACATTCAGCGGGCATATGGTGGCCGGGTACGCGTGCTCTGTTGACTTCTCGCCTGATATGAGGTAAGAGATATTTTTAAATTTCGAACGGCGTGGATGTGGAAAACATACTACGGCCCAATTGCACCACAAATTACGTGTAACGCCATATTTAAAACATGATTCTGTCTCTGTTATCTTCAAACGATTGTCAGAAACAGAACGATTTTTAGGGTTCCGTACCCAAAGGGTAAAACGGGACCCCTATTACTAAGACTCCGCTGTCTGTCTGTCCGTCTGTCACCAGGCTGTATCTCATGAACCGTGATAGTTAGACAGTTGAAATTTTTACAAATGATGTATTTCTGTTGTCGCTATAACAAAAAATACTAAAAAACAGAATAAAATAAATATTTAAGGGGGCTCCCATACAACAAACGTGATTTCTTTAGGCGTTCGAGTTTATCGCTTGAACGGCCTTACCACAAAAACTTAAAACACTTGAACGCGTGTGCAATGTCAATTTTATGTCAAACTCCATACAGAAATGTCATGTTTAAACGGTGTTTAGGCTAAACAACTGATAAACGCAGTTTTGTGGTAATAAGGTAAGTGTTTAGTTATTTGTGGTGCAAGCAGGCCTAACTTTACTTGGCGGTAAATATGATATTATTATGAATATTGAGTTTTGAGAATAGGTTTGGCTTTGCGGAGCATAGATTATACACTTTTGCAGAGTCTGTCACGTACGCCTACAATCATGTATTATTTCTTTCATATCTTCTTCATGTACGCTTGAGTTTACTTTTCACGCAGGACGTGCGTGGTTTCGCCGAATTTTTAATGCGTGCCATTGTGTTGTGTCTAGAGTTCGCGTGAACTTTGGATCTTTGCCGTTTTTCCTGCGGTAACGCGTAAATAAACGTTTTTTTTACCGCCAAACGCCTTAATAGGAAACCGGTTTAAAGCCTCATGCAGACTGGCACGACGCGACACTAACTAAACAATTTCTAAGAAAACTTCATGGTATAACAAGTACCGGTGTCGCGTCGCGCCAGTCTGTTAGAGGCTCAACGTAAATAAAATAATGTTTTTGTAAATGAGTGTTTTATACAGCTGTTTTTATTCAGTGTTTTGGAACAAAGCAAACACTTTGTTCTCATTATAATTAATTTGCGTAGTTTATTTTACGTGGAGGTGAGTAGGTAACTAAGTACCTACTAACATTTAACTTAATATGCATTGAAAATATATTTACCATTCTAAGCAAGTGGAATATTTACGCGTATTTCTGTAATGCTTTACTATGTTGAAAAGCAGCACAGGTGCGGCTATTATGAAGTATTATTGCCACCATTTTTCCAGTGTGAGAGAGAGACGGAGCTAGACAAGGCCGCTAGCACCATCCCGTTTTCGCAGTGGAATAATGATGGCATTAATACTTCATAATACTACCCCAGAAATACACACATAACATTGCTTCACGCCTATATTCCCCGAAGGGTTAGGCAGAGATGTACGTATAATACACCCACATTTCGCCAGTTATGTTTAATTCCCATGCAATAGGTTGTGAGCCTATTGCCATCAACCGGGCACAAATCCAGACTCCAGGCAGCCACTGAGGAATTTCAGATGGAAAAACCCAATAACACTTTGCCCGACTCGGGAATCGAACCCAGGACCTCATACTCAGCAGTAGCGCTTGCGACCAATGAGGCTGTTCGAGGCTGTTATGCTTTGTCACCCTAAAACCCTGCATTTCCTCAGAAATCAAGGGTATTCTCACACACAACTGCCATACCCAGTAACTGGGTTGTGAACGAATGAATGAATGAATATTTATTTTTTAGTTGTGGAGGTCAGATAGGTAGTCTCTCCGTGTAAAATACTGGTATTCAGCTGCATCCAGTTAGACTGGAAGCCGACTCCAACAAAGTTGGGTAAAAGCTTGGCTGATTGATTTCTCAAACACAACTAACTCCAAAAGTTGAGCACTTTGGAGTTGTAAAACTTGTCTTAGGAATGACAATGTATCTCCCATTTAAAACAATTAAGTGGACAATGGAAATTTTCTGATAATGATGCCATCATTATTTTCTCCAAGATCAATGTTATACATCTTATCGATTACGCAATCAAATAAAATACTTACACAAATCCCATCAACCGACAGATGATACAAGAAGCCAAATATTAAATAACAAACACCTACTATCTCTCTATTATGTAGTACAACGTAATGTACAAACTCCAATCAGCTGATCTATAGATCTATTTACAGCTATCACCTATCACTACATATGTCACTGTCTCATTATGTAAGAGGATTCATTAATATCTTGGTATTCGGAGATGCGATGCAAGTATGCGTCGCAATGGTCATATAATGATGTATGAAATACGTTTTTTGATGGCCTTATGTGACGTCATGCTCATGTGATCTTTGTGGGGTGGGGTTCCACTGAAAGATGGTATGTAAGGCGCCATCTCCAGAGACGAGAGCCGTGGCGATAGTCACGCTGTGCCTTCAAATTATGGCCGCGATAATATCGCCGTGTGATTCATAGTTTCTATTGAATTAATGGCACGGCGAAATTATCGCCTTCATTTTCTCACGCGTGTAAGGAGATGGCGTCTTTACCGCCTTACTAATAAACGTTGTATAGCTTCTGTATATTTACACAATGCGTTGTCTTCTTCTTTCAAAAGTCAAATTACTTTTGAAAGAAGAAGACAAAGTGTTGTGTATACAGGCGCTATACAACGTTTATTAATAAGGCGGTAATAAGTGTAGATTTTTTTTGCCGATTGTAGATTTTACAAAGACACATTGACGGGACACAAAATTGAGTTTGACTACACTTTGACCAGGGGGCCTAGCACCACCGCTTACAGCAGTATTATTTTAATCTTACTTCGTGGGGCAAAGAAATGAAGCTCTACAGGACGTATAGCTCCATCTCTTTCCCCCACGAAGTAAGATTAAAATAATACTGCTGTAAGCGGTGGTGGTAGGCCCCCTGTACTAATATTTGAAGCCCAACTAGGAAGGGTGCGCAAATCTTGGCTCACAGTAGTGCCAAGTCAAGTTATATTTAAGGTCAACATTGGCAGTACTCTATGTTTCGGGAGGCCTCCTTTAGTAGTTAGTAGTTATGCGTAGTTTTCCATCCGACATCGGTCTCTATGCTAACCATTAAAACGTCAATTACTTACAGCAAATCCGACAACTACATAATTGAGAAAAATATGATGAAGTAAATGGTGAAAGTATAACAATTTAAACAAATTCATTTTATGTACACTGACTGTATTTTGCAGTTAAGACTTTTATTAGAATCATAAAATGCAATCATTTTATTTTAACATTCATCATTACTTTCTCTAAACGGCGTTTATATCTTTCTCTGTATATTTCAGATAGCATTAATTACCATTTATTTACAAACAAATAAAAATTATGCTCTCTGGTAATGTTCAGACATAAAATTACAGAAACGTCGGTTTCTGTAATCTCTTTTAGATATTTCTGAAAGTTCATCACTTTAAGAATAACTTTCGTTTCTCTTGTAAGTGATCCTTCTGAAGTTCTTTTTTTAACATAAATTCTTGAAGCTGAACTTGCTGGTCAAAAATTTGTTTGCCTAATTTTCAATTGTCAAAAACTTTTTACATAAAATAAGTCTTTAGAGCCTGATTTACACGGTGCATTTTAATTGCCTGTAGCATAACATTAGTACCAAAAAAAGTTGCACCATCTAAACAGGGTTTATATACGATGCAAGTCGCTTGACTGGCATCATGTAAATGGGTCTTGAAAGCTTAACATCAATCCGCTGTAACTGCCACCATATCTTAGTTCCTCGCAGTACCTACTTTGCCTTGTACGTATGTTCTCATAACAGTGGCTCGCGCAACTTTCTCTCCTCGACCTCGCTCAATGGAACCGTACCAAGTCGCCTTAACCATAGGTACTATAGATTATGTTCAGAAGATCTAACATCCTCAGGAACACAAAGACAGATTAAACAAAGATCTTGTTTTATTTTCGCGATAGTTATGCTACGCTGAACTAGGTGAATAGGTCCCGTTTTTTGGCTCCCTGTCCAAACTTTGTCCGGCCTTTTTTTGCAAATGTCCGGTTTTATGTCAGGTTTTTTCTTAATTGTTGAAAGTTACGCAAAAGAGTTCAGTTTTTTTTTGCGATGTGCCGGATCTATGGGCACGTGATGGTCTAACTACTTTTCTTTTTTTGGCTTTATGGGGAATGTGGTCCTTTGCCGCGGAAAATTGGTCCTCTAGCATTATTGTTACTAGGTTATCTATAAAAATAAAAACGGATATGACTTTCAAATCTTGTAGACGCATTTGATTAAATTTCTAAATTAAAATGAATAAAAATAATTAAATTGCACTTTTGCAGATTGGCGTCCTAATTTTGAATATGTACCAATTTCAAAAGATTTCAGTTTCGGTCAAGTGTAAAATGAGCGCAATCTGAAAACCGGTTAAGTGTATGAAGTGCATCATGAAAAAAAAACAGAGTTTCTCAACATACTATTATGAATGTTGATTCAACACCATTTACTTTTATACTTATTCGCATCGAAATAACTTTAAAAATACACACGAGTACACTTGAAAGCACGTAAACAAAAACAAGAGACTAAAGATTAATACTGCAATAATAGTAAAATATTGCGTAGTGACAAGTCGTTGGCATTTTGCCCAAGAGTCGACACTGATCTTAAGAACTCATATTTAAGAGTCACGGTCAGTTATAGTTTGTTGATTTTTAAAAGGAGAAAAACATGAGGTATGCTATGGTAACCTGTACCTCTTATAGCAGTATTATTTTAATCTTACTTCAGTGGGGGAAGGAGATGGAGCTATACGTCCTGTACACCTTCATCTCTTTCCTACGCGCTGGGGGTTTCCTACGAGCTGGAGGTAGGCCCTGGCTTGTATAGAAGGCCGCTCATCAGTGGTAACAAAGCCAGCCTCCGTACTACGCTAGGCCAGGGAGCCAAGTCTACTAATTTACAAACGTGTCAGTGGTCTCACAATGATCAGTTTTTGACAGATATGCCATAGAAAATCTGTCAAAAACTCATCATTGCGAGACCACTGACACGTTTGTAAATTAGTAGACTTGGCCCCCAGCTCAAGTTCAAAGTGTTACCACCGACAGACGTGCGATCGCCTTTACACTAGTCCAGCTTGGAACATAATTTAGATTTATAATAATTGCAGGCAAATCTCTTGCCGTACCAAAGATCAATTCATTTATATAATCAGGCGCTTGGTTGGCGTTGATAACATTGTTTGGTATTTGGCACAGTTCATGTGCTATTATTTACGATACTTGACCGATAGACGGCCCGTTTTCAAACACAACCCTCAAGGTGACTCATCTAGATAATGGCGTTCAATTTTATAGGAACCTTACTAGAATACTTGATGGATATAGCTGGTCTTCAACAATATCATTAACCTGTGTAGGGATATAATTTATTACCTACATCGCGATTGCTCTCAAAACGGCGAAGGAAAACATTGAGAGGAAACCGGCATGTCTTAGAACCAAAAATTCGAAGACGTGTGACATCTGCCAACCCGCACTGGTCGTTTAGTTGACCCGCCATCGCCGCGTGAGCTCATGAATAAGGCTAAAATTAGTGGAACAAACGTGAATATAATAATATTGTTCATAATTTTATTCACCAAAATAAAAACACGTATAACAAAATTGAATAATGTCAATATTTACTAGAATAAATAATGGCTTAAAGTTTGGGACTATCTGCATTCGAATTAGTATCTTGGATTACAGTTTTGATCCCCGTAAATAAATTGTGAGCAAATCCATAAACGTTAATGTCACTTGAAAGTTATCCCCAACCTTGCTTCCAATCTGCAAGACTCGCAACGAATAAACTTGTCACGTTTTTCACATGTGCAAATGACTTTTAATTACACGCGACGTGGTATGAGGGTATTTTGTATTTCATCATTTTTTTATGCAAGTATCCAGGATGAAAAGTAGTCAAGGTCCTTCACCAGGTTACTTTCGCATTTATTATACAGCCTGTTAAGGTAAACGCCGTTATCCTTGAAACCAGTGGTTTGGTGTCACTTATAGAACGTAAAATCAATGGAAAATGAAGACTTTTTTTTTTCAAATTACATTTTACCACTACAGTATTTCACCCTTCCACCTATTCGCTAGGGCAATGAACTTGCGTCTCATTTCAACACGGGTGGGGGGCGCGGGATGTGACCTGACCGGCCGCGAGCGCGACCCCTCAGTCAGTCAGCTGTTTCGCTAGCGCGCACGGTGACGGACAGAAACTTTTTTTAAATTTTTAATGCAAAAACTTTTTTTTTACTCGGTCATTTGTTTTTATATTTAAGTCAACTACCCATGGTTTGAGTGACAACGGTGTTTACCATTACTTACCCTGTATAGTATGGAGTGTGGATAGACATAATATTAACACTGCATTGTTTTTCCTATTTCCTTAACTATATTGTAATTAAAAAATACAATAGACGCTGATATATTTAGTAACCTATTCCGCTTGACTATTCTTCAAGAGTCATAAAAACCCTGTAACCCTGTGTGTGTCTATTGTATTTTATAATGGATTTCCGCAAAGTCACGCCTGAATCAATTAACTATCTTATATTGTAATTATGATTTATCAACGTTGCAATTACAATTTCATCAACAAACAATGTGATTCAAGTATTTTTTAGCAACGGGAAAAATTCTTCCACGATGAGATTAATTAGTTATTGTAACACCGAATAAGACTGAAATCCATATCCAGCATGCTTGAGGATAATGCTATGAAGATGGTGAAATCATGTCCTTGTTCTGTTCATAAATAAGTTACCAAATGGTCTTCTGAGACGATCAATTACTTAGCTACTTGACTGTTGCAATGTTATAAATTATGACTGTATGCAATTCTAGATCGTATCTTTAGCGTTTAAATCTTATTCTGCAGTCCGGCCGTCGAGTGATTGCGTTCCTGACACCTGTCAGCTGGGCAATTTCTAGTAGTAATAAATATCAAATTCGCAAAACACATATTCGTTAGTATGAAACTGACAGGTGTCAAGAAAGCACAAACAGAAAAAAATAAATAGAATAGTCACAATAAAGACTACCTAATAACTGTCTTGAGTGATTCATGCTTGTATGCTATGGCACCAAAGTTGGCAAACGGCTTGTTAGTTGTAGTTTAAAGTGATTAGCAGACAGGAAGGCGCCATTATGACTCCTACTATAGGTTCTACGGTATATTATTAATCCATGAATTATTGTTGTAAGTATTGTCATCTTGTATGCCATTGTTTCCAAGTATATCGCCATCAAGCATCTTCATATCCTACTACTAAATCGTCGTTGTTCATGAATGACTTAACAAGGATGTCTACGTGTTGGGATATTTCCATGTCAGATGGGGAAACCAGTCTGTAAATTCAAAGATTTTTTTGTTGAGTTTATCGAAAATGATACTTTATTATGTTCTGTTCTTTGCAACAACAAACTATAAGGCGATAACTTCAAGTAAAAAAAATATAACTGAGTCCCAAATACCGTCCTTACCTTGCTTGTTTTTTCTTCATAATGTTATGTGCATTTTTATCAGCATCCGTTGTTTTCGTCTGTCTTCTCGGAATAAACATTATGCTGTCAGGCCATGCATTAAATTGATTGAATCTCCTACCAATGTATGGGCTTTAGTAAACTTGTCTCTTGTGTCTTGTGCCAGTACCATTTCGCATGGCTAATTTCCAGAGACAACATTAATGGTGACTGCTATTTATATGCGACTCGAAGGACCAACAATATTAAGATTCCATGACGTGCATTTCGTACAATTTCCATGATTGGTGTGGTGGTGACGTAAAGATATATATGGTTACGGCCACACCATGGTGGGCTGAAGACCTGCTTAAAATTTTTACTGCATCTATTGCGGTCTATTTACTGTACACATGTCATCATGGGTTTACTACCTAAGCACAAATCCGTAGTTTCGGGTTACGGGCGTTTCCTACACCATATCACTTACGGACATAAAATTTGTTCGGGGCCCGACGGACGCCGCGATTTGTCCGTTGTCCCTAATATTGATGTGTATAAATGACAACACGATTTGACAGTTGTCGCTAATCCATTTGTCACTTGTTTTGACGGATCAACTACTTTCGGACGGGCTCTTATTTTCGTTAACAGACTTAAAGAGTAGAACCCATGAGCTCGAAAGACCAATAACATGGTTGTAATTAGTGTGTCTAAGCTGCCAACACGTAACTATCTAAAGTGCAGTTTATTGAAGGCTGTGACCTATAGTGTTACAACTAAGAGGCGTGACTAAGTGAGACGTGTGTCTGTGAATGTTGTATGTTTTAAGGCTCTTTTTACCCAACTATGGTGAAGCAAAAAGGAGGGTTATGATTTTGACCGGAATGTATGTATGTTCATGTGTTCCCTTATATCTTCTAAACTACTCATCACAATTTGAGGTATCGTTGGAAGCGTGATCGTCCGCTGGCTATGTGACCTCACATTAAATAGGAGAAATGATTATGGTGCCCTCTAGAGGCCAAAAAGTCATGAACAAAAAATTTTTATAGGCTATGTGACGTCACATTAACTAATGATAATTGACAAATTAAAAATCCGGAGTCACACATAATCAGTTTGATTTATGCTCTTACACGTGTGACTCCGGATTTTTAATTTGTCTGCCTGTGATGTCTTGTTTACACACACCTTTTTAGCTGACTTTTTTTTTCGTGTTGGGTTTTAGTTTTATAACTTTTATTTTTATAAGTTATGGTGTCGATAAACCAGCTAACCGTCATCAATGCAAGGTCTGTTTGTTGTTTGTTAGTTGTTCAAGGTTTAAGAATTGGGTAAGAGTTCGAGACAAAAACAACAGTCTGTGACTGATTTTGTCTGGTCCTGGATAAAGGATTTTGAATAACAGATTCGGTAAACTACTGTTAAATATTTGAATACTCACATTAATGCGACAAACGTTATGAAATATGTATGTTATCGTTGTTAACTTCGTGGACTGTATTTTATTATTAAAACAGCTTGCTGTTAACACAATATTATATTTCTTCACTTTTACAAATTTACACGCCTCATGTCGGGCCAACGGGTGGAAACGGAAGAGAGCGATTTGACAGCTATTTTTACACAGGTAAAAAATGTGACATCTTGTGTTGCCATGAACATACTGCCGCCCCAGGCAAACAAACAGTATCTACTTAATTAAAGCAGTATATAATGTATTTAAGTTTCTAATGTATCTATCATAACTTTAGGTAAGTATGCAATATTATACATGTTAACACAATACTTATTATAATTACACCATAATAACAGGTACATGCTCTTTATGATACTATTTGTTGACTGCGTAACTAATTTTTATAATTAAATATAGAAATTGTACACACATCTAGGCATCCAACTTATTTTAACATAGACACATCTTAATTATTAGAAAATTACTTTTCTTAAATATAGAAATGGAACACACATCTAGGCATCTAGCTTATTTTAACATAGACACATCTTAATTTATTAGAAAATTACTTTTCAATAGGAAATACACTTATGCTTGCAATGACCTAGTATATAACTTACCACATTTAGGTATAAGTATAGTTGAATAAACATAAACAAATTACTTTTCTTTTAATTAACATTAACAAAATTACCCTTTTTTTTAAATTAACATAAACAAAATTATTTTTCAATAGGTAGTACACTTATGCTTTGCAATGACCTAGTGTATAATTTACCATTAGCAGTTTTTAGCTGCAAGGCCCGAACCTTGCCATCATTTCCAGGAAATACATTCACTACACGTGCCATAGGCCACGCCAAAGGAGGAACATTAGATTCTCTAATAAGTACAAGTGCACCTACCGTTACATTAGGCATAGATTGACACCATTTATTTCTATTCTGTAAAGTATTTAAATAATATTTATACCAAGCTTTCCAAAATCTTTGTTGTAATTGTATACATTGTTGCCAGAACCCCAGTCTACTTGCTGTGGTTTCAGAATTATCTACTTCAGGGTACATAGTTAGGGCTGTACCTATAAGAAAATGGCCGGGAGTCAGGTAACAGTAATCATTGACATCTTCAGAGAGAGGTAAAATAGGGCGCGAATTAAGGACGGCCTCTATCTGACATAAAACAGTGTGTAACTGCTCATAAGTTAATACAGCGTCTAATACAATCCTTTTCAAATGGTACTTCATACTTTTCACAGCCGCTTCTGCAAGCCCTGCAAATACCGGTGCATAACTAGGCGTAAAATGAAACTTAATGCCTTCTTTCGCGGCATAAGCTTGCACAAGCGTCTGGTGATCAGCAGAACTATTAAGCTTGTACAGCTCAGCTAGCTGGTTCCTTGCCCCACGAAAACAACCACCGTTATCGCAAAATACGTCGCTGGGCAAACCACGTCTACTGATGAACCTTTTGAAAGACGCTAGGAATGCATCAGTTGTCAAATCTGAAGTCAACTCTAAGTGAATTGCCTTTGTGACAAAACATACATATATGCATACGTAACCTTTACCGACTATAGCTTTTCTTACACGCGAATTCTTGACTTGGATTGGCCCAGCGAAGTCCATGCCTACTTTTTGAAATGGTCTGCATGATGTCACACGGTGTTGAGGCAAGGATCCCATTAATTGCTTCGCTGCACCAGCTTTGAGCCTAAAACAAACCAAGCATTTATGAGTAACTTTTTTTACTTGTCGCATGCCATTAATTAGCCAGTATTTCTGATTTAAGTTAGCTAGGAGTGACTTAGGTCCAGCATGCAACAACCTTACATGTTCACTCTGTATGATAAGTTCTGTTATTCGAGATTCTCGAGGTAGAATGATAGGATGTTTTTGCGCAATCGGTATATCCGAATTGTCTAAACGGCCGCCTACCCTGATCAGGCCATCTGTATCCATGAATGGATGTAGGTTTTGTAGTGGCCCTCGCACGGAGTTACCTTTCCGCAACAAGTCTATCCCTTCACAATAATGTGTTGATTGTTCGTGCTTGATTATTGAATGCAATGCATGTTGCAACTCATTAGGACTGAGAGTGCCTTTAAGTTTTGTATTATCTTTTAAGTTTCGACAAAACCTTTGCACATATGCAATTACCCTCGTCATCTTTCCTATGTCTGAATATTTATTTATTATTTGAAATATATTTTGCTGCATACCTGCTGCCAACACAATCTTATCCGGAAGAGTGGTCGTGGACTTCGCCTTCATTTCAGGTAAGTTTTCAGGTAAGTCTAACTTTTCAGTATCAAAGTTGTACCTCGATTGCAGAAACTTCGGTCCCTCCCACCAAAGGGCGCATGTTGGAAGCTCCTGAGGGCTGATACCCCTACTAATCAAATCAGCAGGGTTCTCTGCAGAAGGTACATACAGCCAGCGCCATCTACCGGTTTTTTGCTGAATTACTCCCACTCTGTTCGATACATAAGCCTGTAGTTTACAAAGTTCAGTTTGAATCCAAGCTAAAGTTATTTTGGAGTCGGTGAATAGGTAGACCTCATCAATTTGAATATTTTTATGTAAAGTATCATAAACTCGCTCCATTAAAATGGATAGAAGCAATGCAGCATTAAGCTCCAGCCTGGGTATCGTTAATGCGTTCGCACGTGGGTTTACTCGCGACTTCGAACAGAGTAAGGATAATTCAGCCCTACCTGTTTTGTCGACCACGCGTAGGTATATGCAGCACCCGTACCCCGTCGTGCTGGAGGCATCCGCGAAGCCAATCAGCTGCACTGCTGCTGCGCCGATAGTTGGGATGTGTCGGCCTAAATTGATAGGATGCATGGCAGCTAAGCTTCTAGCAAATTGAAGCCACTCGTCGACCAGCTCATTAGGTATATGTTCATCCCATCCAATATTATGCGACCATATTTTTTGAATGATACTTTTGGCCTTAATTACAATCGGACTAGCAAAACCCATGGGATCATAGAACTTTGATATATAGCTAAGAACTCCCCTTTTTGTCATTATATTTTCATCAAATGGTTCTGGGCTGTTTATTTTAAAACAATCCTTTTGAACATCAAGTGTAAGCCCCAAAGCTTTCATATTATAGTTGCCCTTCTGAAGGTCAAGCTCACTGAATTGTTGTTCAACCTCTGGTATGTCAGAGAGAACAGAAGGTGTGTTAGAAGCCCACTTATGCAAACTAAAGCTCCCATAGCTTAACATTTCACATAACTGCCGTTTAGCTTCAAGCAATTTATGCAAATCGGAACACGAATAAATTACGTCATCAACGTACATACAATTTTTAACTATAAATGATGCTAGCGGTAGTTCATGCTCATGCCTTTGTGCAAGCTCAAGTAAACAGCGCGTTGCCAAATAGCTTGAAGACTTCACACCATAAGTGACAGTGTCAAGACGCATACATTTTATAACCTGACTAGGGTCGTCACGCCAGAGAGTGTTCTGGAGCGAAGTGTGTTCCGGGTTTACCAGTATATTACGGAACATTTTCTTAATATCTGAACTCAAAGTGAATTCTCCAAATCGAAATAACAAAACAATATCAAATAATTCTTTCTGTACTGTAGGCCCATTCAATAAAATATCGTTCAATGAGATCCTTTTACTAGTTTTCATGGAAGCATCATACACAACCCTAGTACGAGTGCTTTTGCTTTGCTCATTTATAACCGCATGATGTGGCATAAAATAAATAGGATCTTCATAGAAATTGTAGGAGCCAATATCAACAAAGTGCCCATGACCAAGCTCTATGTACTCATCTATGAACTTTTGATAATCAGTAAGTAAATTAATGTTGGTTCGCAGTCTTTTTTCCAGACTGAGAAACCTGTGTAAAGCTAGGTCAAATGAATTCCATAGAGTCTCATTAATTTTGCAGGTTTCTAGCTTCAAAGGTAAATCAACTGTGAATTTTTTATTTTCAAGTTTTACTGAATTTATAAAGATATTTTCAGTTAATGTTTGCTCTGAATCCCTTTCTACTAGCAACTCCGGAACGCTCTCTACCTCCCAAAGCTTCCTGACACTGTCACTTACGTCAGTTTCGCACTTTGTACAAATTAGAGATACAACCTGATTTTTCATGATGCTAGATGCCATTGCTCCGGCAATGACATGGCCAAACTTCGTGTTTATGATGCCTGGATATGAAGATTGCTGCTGGTCACTCAGATCACTGCATGCATGCAAGCGCTGAGGTTCCTCAAGCGGCAGGAGGACCTGGATAAATATATCAGCACCAATTAGCATATTTATTTCCGAAGGTTGGTTAAAAGTTGTATCTGCCAAAGTGATACCAGCAGGGATTTGTATACCTTCTAAGCTGACTGGTGATTGAGGTAAGTTACAAGTGATTTTATCTACTACATGACAGTTAACTAGAGTATTAAATTGGGATGTCAAAGAATTTACTTTTAATGGAATACAATAGCTGACTTTGTTCTGGCTTTCTGTCACACCAATGAGGTTAATATCATTTCGCTCAGGAGTATATCCTAAGACCTTCACTGCCTTTGTAGTGATCAGCGATACCTGAGAACCTGAGTCTAGTATGCACTTTACATGCACTTCTCGTCCATCTTTTGCAAACAGCTTTACCCGTGCTGTAGGAATTAAAATATTATTAGGAAGGCCTCCAGATAGGAGGACCACTGGACCTGGACTGACTTCCTCATCGAGATGCAGCAGCGTATTATGAGTTTTCTTGCACTGCCCACACCTAAAGTGGTATTTACATTTGCCAGGGTGTGAATTTAAACATATGTTGCATAAAGTTTTTTCTTTTGCAAAGGAGACTCTCTCCTTGCTAGACTGTAATTTAAATTTTGGACATGAGTATAATTTATGATCTGAACACTTACAGTAGAGGCACTCCATTGCTGTCTTGGCTGTTGCTGCTAGAGCTACCTTACTCTTTCCTGGTGGCATGGTAGCACCCGGCCG
The DNA here is from genome assembly GCA_947363905.1 of Lithophane semibrunnea. Lineage (NCBI taxonomy): Eukaryota > Metazoa > Arthropoda > Insecta > Lepidoptera > Noctuidae > Lithophane > Lithophane semibrunnea. The sequence continues at coordinate 2,435,787 of OX376194.1, read as the reverse complement.
CTTTCCACCTTCTGCTTGCTCTGTCCGGATATCAGTGTTCTCTAGAGCAAGGGCTCGCCTGTCCAAATATGCTAAAAAATCCTCAACCGTAGGGTCCAGCTCTTGATCTCGCTCCAGCTGATAGGACCGGGAGCTGTAGAGGTCCAGCTTGCGCACCAAGATGCCCAGTAGGATAGGGTCCCAAGCTTCCACCTCTGCTTTCATATTGTGCAGAGCGCTTAGCGTCTGCCTCACTACAGAAACAAAATTCCTAATCTCGTTAGCATTAGGGAACTTGGTAAACTTGTCCAAGTCTAGGAGAGTGTTTACATGCTCATTTACAATCTTATACTTGTTATAAAATCGCTTGTCTAATAATTGCAAGGCATTGTCATAACTTTCACTGACAAGTGGAAGATTACTAATTAATTCGAAAGGAGGGCCCTGGAGGAATGATCGCAGGTAATACAATTTTTGGACGTTATCTAAGGATGGGTCGCTGTGGATTACAGATTTGAATATCTCTCTAAAGTTTACATAATCAGAATATTTGCCTGTAAAATTAGGTATATTGATATGAGGTAATCTAGTTCTAGAAACGACACTGTTACCTGACTCCGAGGTTTTCCCTTCCTTTTGTGTACCTTTTAACTTTATGTTTTCATTTAACACAGTCAGACAATGGAAATACTTGTTTTCCATGTCCCCAACATTTTCAATGTCGGACGAATCTAATGTCAAGATATCCTTGTTGTAATTTTCGTATTCTTTAAAAGCAGCTAATAATCTATCCCTCTTAGTTATCAGCGCTTCAACTGAGCTTATATTTAATTCGTTCGACTCGGCCACAAAAGAATGTAATCTGGTGATTGTACCTTTAGAATATCCCCTGCTTACTCGCCACTTTTTCAATAAGTCATCCATCTTATCAGCACAGCTTAATTAACAGCTTAACACAACAAAATTGACAGACTGTATTACAATAATGACTAGGTTTAAAACACTAGTAACCGCTTCAAAACAAAATTGCAGTAAAAATGTTATTTTCGGAGAACTTCAACTCAGGCGTCTTTGTCGTTTGTCGCGCAGAATAAGATGGCCGCTAGGGTGCGCGCACGTTGTGTACGCTGCCCGCCGAACTCCAGTAGTACCAACCTCACCGCACTTTTGCACCAATCCAATGCCAGCGGACCGGATCACGACGCCGCGTTCCAATAATGCAATTATCGAATTATCGCAAGTCTTGTATAGTACTATATAAAAATGTACTCTGTGAGAGTACTCGCCGTGTACTAATATTATAACAAGACTTGTATAGCTTGTATGCTCCACGTTCGCCGTTTTCTGCGTCGCGTGGCCTCGCAGCAACTCGCTGAATGTACTCGCCGTGTACTTACAATAATAGCAGCAAGTCTTATAAAACTTGTAGGTATGCACAGGCTTGTGTGCTCCACCTTCGCCACCTTATGTTGCGCCGCGTGTTCTCGCAGCGAATATCGCCGATTGTACTCGCCGTGAAGATTGTTTTCGTTGCAAACTGCCGACGGCTCGAAATGACCAATGTTAACTTCGTGGACTGTATTTTATTATTAAAACAGCTTGCTGTTAACACAATATTATATTTCTTCACTTTTACAAATTTACACGCCTCATGTCGGGCCAACGGGTGGAAACGGAAGAGAGCGATTTGACAGCTATTTTTACACAGGTAAAAAATGTGACATCTTGTGTTGCCATGAACAATCGTGTTATCATGGCTATCTTGTCTATGATTCCGCATTCGGGACTTCGTGGCCTCACACAAGGTTTTATATTTCAGTGTTCAGGGATTAGATCCAAGTTTGATGGAATATCTTGTGTATCAATTGCATTTTAATATTATAACAATTCGTGTTGAAGTCATGGCCGCAAAGTTCCTAAAGGAAACTTCTGGTCGTAGAAGCTCGATACTCTGGTAACCAGTCTTATCAACGGGTATCGTGTTACCCAGTAACTGGGTTGTAGAGCTCAAATAGGCAGTCGCTCCATGTTAAGTACTGGTATTCAGCTGTATATGGTTAGACTGGAAGCCGACCCCAACATAGTTGGGTAAAAGGCTAGGCAGCTGATAACACGCTAGATGGCTGTTTGTACCGGATAGGTTTATATCCGAATTCAGGATGATTCTCATAAATACACAATCGCTTTATGAAATCAAAGTTGATCTTAATTGTTGTTAACGACTATGTTCATACCTAATGTCATTATCATAATGAAATAACAAAATATTGATAAATCTGAAGATTTCTCATTGCTTGCATTCTCAAACAAACCGGCTTGTATTATTTTTATTGGATACGAACATTGGGACCAGAATTTGTTTTTCGTATCTCATCAACAAAATTAGAATAATTTAGACACTGATTGAAGTTCAGTGACCTATTAATAATTTGCACATTATTAAATTATTTTTTTATTTCTCTGATTCTTAGGTCAATGGTTCGCATCCGGATCGAAGGACCACGTTTCGTCATTTCAAAATACTTATTGTTTTTATATCATATTATGACCTCATGATAATTATAAAGAGGTATATATTTAAGTATAGGAGTAGCACGCTTCATAATCGCTACTACTAAAGGCATATTTTCTGATCTCTCATTTATATTAGGTACTAACTAATGCCCGCAGCTTCGCCCGCGTGGATGTCGGAAAATATCCCACTGGAACGTAGGGATTAAAAGGACCCTATGTGTTAATGTAGATTATAAACTATCTGTGTGCCTTTCATCAAAATTCGTACCGTCGTTTTTACGCCAATCCGGAACATACATTCAGACGAACATACAAACAGGTAAAAATAAAAAAAAAATATTTTCGGCATCAGATTCGTTCCTACACCTCGTAACAATTACTTTTTTCAAAAATATTAAATGTATAGTTTTGCCTTCGTAATTATTTTATTATATGTACCTAAACTCTATTTGAAATAATATCAGAAATTTAAACAAACCTTTTTACAGACCGTTCAACCGATTTTGACTTCTATTCCATAGGCATAAGGATGGCATTAAAAGCAAAAAAGGTTACACAATACCAACTGTCTACTGCAGCTTCCATTTGTCATGCCACCAACGCAATAGAAGTCAAAATCGGTTGAACGGACTGTAAAAAAGGTTTATTTAAATGTCTAATCTTATTTCAAATGGAGTATAAGTAAATGTAGAAATTGTCTTATTATTGAAATTGGTTTTTAACCGTTTTAGTTAAAGTTTTTTTTTTGAGGCACAAATCTTAAATATTATCATACTAAGTTAATTAACGTAAACTACTCTCTTAATGTACAATTACTATAAATATCAACCGTGTTATATTTGGCCATTCACAATTTTGCACTTGTGCATAATCCAGCACGTTGAGGTTTTGTGTTCCAAAGAACATTATCGATCATTCCGAGTCTATTTAAAACAATTACGTTCTAAGGCCGTGATAATTGGTAACTGAAACCAAATTAAACGATAATTATGAAACACGCAGTAATTATTTACTTAAAAAGAAACTTAATAGATGAAGTTAGTTTAATAATGATGATATTATATAAGTAGTAGCTTTACTAATTAATTGGCTCTATTAGGTTAATTAATCGCAGGAATCCGCGAGTGGCGGTGCTTGGGGGACCTAGTTCCAGCAATGGACGTTTTTCGCCTGAAATGACGATGATGGTTAGGTTAATGCGTGGCATAACTTCCCATGAGTAAAAGTTTTTGACCTCTTGCCAGATATAATTTTCCGATTAATTTAATTTTTGATATATTTTCTATTTAAAAAACCGATTTCAGGTCAATTTTATTGCACGGATGAAAGATATCTGACGTTAAAAATCAGTTCTGTAATTAATGGATGATAAGTCAATATAAGATATTTACTGACTCATTGTATATTGCAATGATTTATCACATCCTCACCTGGGCCACCAGCTTTTACAGCAGTATTATTTTAATATTACTTCAGTGTAGGAAAGAGATGAAGCTCTATAGGACGTATAGCTCCATCTCTTTCCCCCACGAAGTAAGATTAATATAATACTGCTGTAAGCGGCGGTGGTAGACCCCCTGATCGCACGTTTCAATGCTGCTCATCGTCGTGTGCTGTAGATCATTTAGATTTTGTCTGCCATTAGGATGTTCGACTGTTGGATAAGGTACTTCTTCCTCCGGTCCTCCAGTTAAAATCAGTCATCTAGTCTAGTTCAATGCAGTAGAAGGTAGCGTGGGTCCCCAAGTCCAAGTCTTCAAAAAAAGGACTATTTTGCTACATAATTGCCACCATTGGCATTTTCACAGACTTGGCTAGGCCTGCCGTACGTAACTGTTTACTCAATCTGCAATCTAATTCGATTTAAATTCGCACTTAAAAGAAATCATGCAAATATTCGTAAATGCCAATCTCGGTTAGCCCCAATATTAATATTTGTATTTCTTATCCAAAGCTTTTAAGCCTCGAATTTCGTGTATGACGAGTTTATGACGTAGTATCTTGCTATTTAATTTATACAAGAATGGACCATAACAGCACTTGCAAAGATACACTGCTAGACTGAAACAATCCTTCATCTTTTAAAAACAGTGCATTAGGTTTGTATAAAACGGTTTTGCAATTCACTGTGCGTGACTTAGCAGTTTGGTTTATTTATTCACAAAAATGACTGGTTTTAAAAGTAGCTATAATGATCATCGCAGGTATAACGGTGTGATGCGCAAGAATTTATATTGTAATAAAAACAGCTTTGTGGTAGTCAAATATAGTTATCGACCAGGCATAAATTAAGGGAAACTAAGATTAAGAGAGTTTTAGAAACCTTATGGCGCCATTTTCAAACTTCCCCTTATACTCATTTCTTACTTTATCCATTTAAGTTGCATGTTACTCAAAAATTGGTCCTTATGCACATATTCTCAAATTCTCATGAACTCATGACTGCCATTCTCGTCGTGTTTACCAAAGATTGGTAAATCGTTTTAACACGTGATCGTAACCTGAATCGCAGTGACTGACGTCGGAACTCTGCATAATTACGATCGTTCGCTGTATAAAATATACACAAATTTAATTTTTGTGAAACATTTCCATATTACAAGTTCCAAGTCCAAGTTTGTTTTGAACTGCGTATTTTTTTCGGTCGTATAATAAATAACCTTTTTCATGTTCTGGGAACTGAATTAAGTTATTAAGCTATATTGGAAAAGTAATTTATGATTCCTTCAATGATATGAGAAATAATTAAAAACCGTTAAGACTGCAGGGTGCGGAAAATATTCAATACTTACCTACATACGTTTACAATACTTAGCGGAATAATTGTCTATATTAATTAACATACATTTGCTCGAAGCTGTTAATTCAAAACCAGTTAAGTGTATTATCATTAGGTGGTCGCATCATCGGTATTACGAGGTCAACAATTTCATTGGAAACGATTTAGAGGTAAGTATAGAAACTCTAGTTTATACTAGAGTTGTGCCAGCAATGATGCCTCTTAATATCAGTTGAGTCATAAAGTCACCTAAAGGGCTATCCTTGGAGCTTCTCTACGTAATCGAATTAGAAACTAATAGAACCGCAGGAGAACCAAGGTGTCCGATATAGCCCGAAGAATTGCCAAACTTAAGTGGCCGTGGACAAGTACATTGCTCGCAGAACAGATGGCCGATGGGGCCGAAAGGTTCTAGAGTGGCGACCGCGTACCGGAAGACGTAGCGTTGGAAGGTCTCCCACAAGGTGGACCGATGACTTTGTGAAGGTAGCAGGAATCCGCTGGATGCGGAAAGCACAGAACCGGTCGAAGTTGTGGTGTTGTTGGAGGCCTATGTCCAGCTGTGGACGTCTTTCGGCTGAAATGATGATATCAGTTGTCATCATATCTAGGCTTCAACGCAAACCTTGGCATATGTACTGTGGTAGGTAGGTATGGTACCAGTTTTGTTCTACGGTCATCATAGGTATTAGGTATGTAGTAAATCCACCCAAGATTTTGAAATTCTCTGCTGCACAAAATTCTCACAAACGTCAAAAGTTCGCAACGCTCGGTTCTCGGGAATATAATAATTCTAATGATGAGAATTTGTTTGAATCCTTCCTGTAGCACGTTGTACTATGGAGGTTATTTATTTCTGTGTAGGTAAACTATACTAATATATCATTTGAGTCATTCAACAAGAGGATGCTCCGTGCCTATTTCGAAGAATTCGTTGACTTTCCTGTTGGGTATTTCTCAAAATGTAGTCCATTTTTTCTGAAGCGTATAAGGACCAATTTTAAACTTGTTTGTCACTGAAATAAGCGCTGGCTACAAAGCCAATTATAGAATTTACTAGGCTTTGAAAAAATCTAATAAATGCTTTAACAAAATCTAATAAATGCTTTGACAAAATCTAATAAATTTGCATTCCTACAGGTAAATAGGTAGGTATTGGAAATAAAAAAGCTGCCCGTGTAATATTCGTGTCAGTGTAGTATCTTATATGCAGCTATCTGAGTCGTATAGCGGTGTATGTCATTTTACTGCATAACTATAAAAAGACTATACGTGACCAATTTAAATTACTTTACTGGTGTTACGAATAATGGATCGTTTCAAAATATATCTTTATTATAATCAGTTGTTAACTAAATACGTTTTCTAGAAACATTTTCTCTTTGATGGTAAAGAAAACGGAGAATTGCTATGGTTTGACAAAATCTAAGAGAATTGCATTCCTACAGGTACAGTTCGTTTCCAACTTAATGGCGGCTCGGAACATGAGGCGAGTCGCTGCGCAGTAACAATTTCATGTGACAGCGGGGGTGAGGGGTGGGTGACTGCGCAACTAGTAGCTAACTTCCGAGGCGTCATTAAGTTTGAATCGAACTGAAATTAAAAAGCTACCGGTGTAATATTCGTGTCAGTGTAGTATCCTAAATGCATCTGACTCGAATATTAGACGCTTTTATTCTCTGCTACTTATTTTAAAATTTTGCTGTGCCTGTCAGGGTCCATAACTTTTCTATTTACTAATAAGTACTTACCAGCTGTATGTGTATATTATGGATTGCAATAAATATTAATTTGAATTGAAGCGAATAGCGGTATATGTTATTTTACTGCATAACTATATACACTACGTGACCAATTTAAATTACTACTGGTGTTACGAATAATGCAATCGTTTCAAAACATATCTTTATCAATCAGTTGTTAAGTAAAAACGTTTTCTAGAACCATTTTCTCTTCGATGGCAAAGAAAACGGAGAGATTTAATTGGTAGTCAATTAAGAGCTACGCTGACATTCCATTGTTTGTTTAATTTGTTATGCAACCGGCAATGTTAGGCTAAACAGCGTTTAGTTTGTTCCATACCCATCATAATATTGACTTAACATAACACATATGTACCTCAAACATTACACACTTTACTAATTAGGACACCAAATTCAATAGATGCAATACAAGCTTACTTTATAAATGTACTCGTCCCAAAGCTTGGGAAAAGGTATCCTGTCATAAAAACGTTTCTGAATACTGTGTTCTAAATAGGTATATATATTCACATTTGTAATCTTACATACCAAGATTCCTCCGTGCCTCGGAAAGCACGTTAAGCCGTTGGTCCCGGCTGTCATATTGTGGATCATTGACACTCGTTACGTGTCGTCAGAAGCCCGAAAGTCTGACAACCAGTCTTACCATGGGGTATCGTATTACCTAGTTACTGGGTTGTGGTCAGATAGGCATCCATGTAAAATACTGGTATTCAGTTGCATCCAGTTAGACTGGAAGCCGACCCCAACATAGTTGCAGGCTGCGGCTTCGCCCGTGAGGACCCTAATTCTTTTTCTAGAATAAATGTAGCCTAAGTTACTCCTTATAACAACAGCTATCTGCCAGTGAAAGTCCCGTCAAAATCGGTCCAGCCGTTTTGGAGACTTTGGCTGGACCGATTTTCATTGACAGACAAAAAAAAAATGTTATATGCATTTAGTAAGACACTTCAATTTTATTTATTTGTATAGATAGATAGAGAAGATATAGAATTAAATAAGTAAGACATAAAATAATTTCTGCAAGATATGCACTATCATAGCTTGGGTCACGTTTATCATAAAAGTTTAAATAAGGTATGATGACGATCATGATTACTGATATTATGCTTGCCACCGTGATTGTTTGCATAACGACTATCATTAATAGCACCCACGGCGAGTAATGGGTCTGTATAGAATGAGAACTAGATGGATTGTGAATATTATTACAGTACGACACAACTTAGATGTAGCATCGGTAAAAATTCATATAACTGATCACCATCCGAACTGAGTGTGCCTTCAAAATCTCCAATCTTGTTGCCCCACACTAAGAATTTCTTCCTGTATCGTGGGTGCGTTTACAAACACAGAAACTCACATACACTAACACCCAGACCCGGAACAACTACTTGCAGATCATACAAATATTTGTTCCGTGCGGGGATCGAACCCGCGACACGTTGCGCAGCAGTCCATCGCTCAGCCACTGCGCCAACCGTGTCGTCTAAATCTATATAACTGCTTTAGGTGAAGATGATCTTTACGCAAACGCAATAACTTGTAAAGTCATATAACCAAATTCATTCGTAAAATTGAAATTTATTTTGGATAAAGAAGGGTCTACGTGGGCGAAGCTGCATATTATTAGCATTTTCATTTAATTCGATTTTTGCGTCAGTCAACTGACTTTTTCATTTTAATGACTTTTTGGATCTGTTCATCCAGCAAAAGAAATGTATCAGAATACTAATGAACATAGATCAACGAGAGAGTTGTAGGCCACACTTTATCAAGCTACAAATTCTTACACTACCAGCAATATACATACTGCAAAGTTGTATATTTGTTAGGAAAAATAGGCACCTCTTCAAATCTAATATCGAGGTAAATGAAAACTATAACCGACGGAACAAAAATAAATTATTACTACCCATCACAAACTTAAAAGTTATCGGGAAAAGTCCATACTCAAGACTAGCTAATATATTTAATAAACTTCCGGAAAGTTTAAAATCCCTACCAAAAGACTCAATTTTCTCGAAACAGTTGAAATCTCTGTTAATAAAGAAAGGCTACTATACTGTTGAGGAATTTAAAACTGACAAATTGTGAATCGACTGACCGTGTATCAACATGCTTGACGTACCTATATGTGAAATAATAAATGACTTTATACTCCACAATAATTATGCTTAGGCCTATATGACTAAAAAGAGAGAAAGAAGTACTTATAATGATTTATTTGAAATAAAATGTAATAATTAATTAATTAATGTTTAGTTTAACGTAATGAATTGTAATAATTAGAATCAATATTATGTAATTTAATCATTTGCAGTGCCCTTACAGGGTGCATGTCTTAATACTGTGTCATGAAATTTTAATGCATGCCTACTAACCAGTGTTTTACATGTTAGCAAATAAATAAATAAATAAAATAAATATTTATTTAATACTTCAAGCACACAAATGTACAGAGGCAGACTTAATGCAATAGGCATTTTCTACCAGTCAACCTTTGGGTGATGCAGAGACAAACAGTGGTAGGTGCAATAACAAAAGTTTTATTATTTATTTATTTAAATACGTAAACCTATTAAAACTATAAATATTTATTTCACACGAGTTCACCCGTAATGTTTTTGAAGGATGAGTTAGCGTTTCACGTCGAAATTGCTTGTCATCGTTACTTTGAGTTACTGTCCTAGATTATAGTTATAGTTGATAACATTATAGTTTTGATAAACAGTATGTTAACTAACAAAGGGCGTTCCCGTTAACCTGCAATAGTATAGCGTCTATACATGCAAAAAAAAATATTACCGTTAAAAAAAAATATATATATATTTTTGTATAGAAAAATATTCACAAAATATATTAAATTGTTACGGAAAATAAACTCCCTGTACACGCCCATTTGTCACACTTGTTTTTCTACGTTGAAATACAAGTGTTCGTGTACAGAGTGTTTCTTTTACGTTTAAATTGAATCTTTTTGTGAACATTTCAATACATAAATAAAAAGATTTTTTTTTTTTTTTGAGTGGTAATATTTTTTTTATCATGTATAGACGCTATACTATTGCAGGTTAACGGGAACGCCCTTTGTTAGTTAACATACTGTATAATTACCATCCATACACCCGATATGTTATATCACAGAAAGTTCTACTTATTTTTTTTTTATTTGATGAGGATGAGTCGGTATCTGGCTGAAACTACAAAATGGTCCATAGTATATTATGCTGTAATACCTAATGTCGTAGGTCACGTCTACCTTTGATGCGTCATACTTACATAAATAATGTGTCATTGAATTGCACACGGTACCCCTAGACATATCTGAGAAGAATACTCATGTGCTAATTCATAATAAAAACCCTTTATTTTATTTTTAAAACATAACAACATCAAGTCTGTATTCCCCAAAGGGTTAGGCAGAGGTTTACCTATAGTAGAACCACATGTCGCCAGTTATGTTTAAGTCCCATGTAATAGGGCGCGAGTCTATTGCCATCAACTGGACATCCAGACTGCAACTGAGAAATTCCTGATGGAAAAACCTAATGACTATCCCAATAACCATTTGCTCAGCTGTAGCGCTTGCGACCACTACACTAACGACAACTATTTCAACACAACAACTACGACAACTATTTCATCACAACAACCACGACAACTATTTCAACACTACAACTACGACAACTATTTCAACACTACAATTACGACAACTATTTCAACACAACAACTACGACAACTATTTCAACACAACAACTACGACAACTATTTCAACACAACAACTACGACAACTATTTCAACACTACAACAACGACAACTATTTCAACACAAAAACTACAACTATTTCAACACAACAACTACGACAACTATTTCAACACAACAACAACTACAATTATTTTATTTATAGAGTATTCTTATAGAAAAACTTCCGATTGACGCAATCAATGGTCAATGGTCGATCGTTATCAAACAGTTCTATAGACAGAGCATTCAGCACGCGTGATTCCTTATCAAAATCATATTAGATTAGATTAGCAAGAACTACTGGCATTCAGACAATAAAAACATGACTGTCTTAGATAATACTGTGTCAGTAACATTTGTTACGTATGACCTACAATTTTATATAATGGTGTGCTTAAGATAGTACAAACAAATTGGACCTTTCACGCTTCTGAGATAATCATTTCACGATAATTTAGTAGTAAATGAAAACCAATGCTTTGTATTCTAGGCTTGCAGAAAAAATATCGAAATATCGATATTTTTTGTTCGATATATCGATATTTTCAGGCGATATTTATTATTTCGATATATCGATGTATCGATATAAAATATCAAGTATCGAAATGTATCAAAAACGATATATTTTCAATAGCAACACCGTTGTCGCCGCTGACTAAAACCGCTGGAATTCAGAACCGTAAAAATTATTTGTACTTTTTTTCCTAGTTTGGTATTTAAATGATTAAAAAACTTGAACTACAAAAAGTAAATTTTTTTGTGAAAATTTCACCGATATATCGATATTTTTTTTTCGATATACCTATCGAAATCGATATTGATATTTTTTTTAAATATCGATACGATATATATCGATACTTTTTTACACTTCTTGCATCCCTATTGTATTCGCTGTTTGCTATTTAGAAATGTAGAAATATGTTAAAAGGTTCGATAGTAACACAATGTAGCATATGACCTTAACGCTTTTCACTAACAATGTCTTTCAGATAGTACAAACAAATCGATCCGAGAGAGTTGTATTGCTGATTCTAATGTTTATAATTCTGTAAAACCGTATTTGTTACAGTCGCGAATCATTTTTTAATCAAAATACAACCTGATACTGACCTGCAAATTTCGCGGGAAATGAAATGAAATTGTTTATTCTGTAAATAGGATATTGGAATCACTTTTACATGTCATATTAAAAGGTTGTAAAAATAAGCTAGATAAGGTCGGCGTTTCTTATCTGACTACTCTGAGAAGAAAGGCCGAAACAAACTCAGGGGTCACCGTCTCTTTTAAAGTCCAGACATAATCTTGGTCAGGCCATATGAGGACCATGTAGATTAGAGTCTGAAATGGTCTTTTGAGGAAAGAACCACACAGATTTGAGTGGACCTGTCCAGTCAGTGCAAGCATTTGTCAGTAATAGTGGAGCTCAACTCGGAACTACCATGAAGGGCTAATGAAGCTTTTGCCTTAAAACGTTCGGATTAAATTAGTTTTGTTACCACAGACCGCTCCAGCCTATTGTACAGTCACGGACTTTAATTGATGAGCCACCTTCAAACTTTTCAATTTTGCAGTTTCATACATTCACGAGATTACACATTTAAACACGAACTCAAATCGCAAGCTAGTAAACAAGATGAGAAATAAATTACTTTTAATCAGAAATATCCATAGAGGTTGACTAATAAAGTCAACCTCTATGGATATTTCTGATTAAAAGTAATTCCGATTAAAAGTAATTTATTTGTCATCTTGTTTACTTTCATACATTCACGAGATTACACGATTAAACACGAACTCAAATCGCACGCTCGTAAACAAGATGATAAATAAATTACTTTTAATCGGAAATATCCATAGAGGTTGAATAATAAGTTCTTCCAATCTATTTGATACCGACCTCCTTTGAATCATAGCTCATTAACTCGATAATTATGAAAACATAACTGAAGACAGTGACAGTTGAAATATCAAGATGACAAATAAATTACTTTTAATCGGAAATAGTCTTATCCATAGAGGTTGACTAATAAGTTCTCAATAATAAAAATAAATACAACGTTGCATTAAGTTTATCCAATCTATTTGATATCGACCTCCTTTGAATCATAGCTCATTAACTCGATATTTATGAAAACATATCTGAAGAATTTATTTGTCATCTTGATATTTCAACTGTCACTGCAGTTGAAATATCAAGATGACAAATAAATTACTTTTAATCGGAAATAGTCTCATCCATAGAGGTTGACTAATAAGTTCTTAATGATAAGAATAAATACAATGTTGCATTAAGTTTATCCAATCTATTTGATACTGACCTCCTTTGAATCATAGCTCATTAACTCAATAATTCAGAAAACTTAACTGAAGACAGTGACAGTTGAAATACCGATGTCAGAGAATTTCTCCGTACGCAACAGTAAACTAGCAACAATTCTTTATCGTTGCTAGGTTACTGTTGCTAGACCTGCAATTGGTTGACTTTGAGTAGTCACTGCTGTCAAGTTTGTAGTTCTGCTTTCAGGTTAGCCAACCGGTAAAGATATGAAATATAATTTTCTTCTTTTATTACGAAGACATATGACTTTGCGTGTCGGGAACCGAATAAACCCGATTTGCATTACACGGCTAAAATGCGAACAGTGCCAGGTGGCTCATCAATTAAAGTCCGTGACTGTACCTACCACATCGGTGTTAAGTTTCGATTAAGCAGCTTGGCCCTAATATCGTGCATTGTTTGTTTGTGACCATGTTACCTTTTCCTAGCTACTTGTAATAAGTGGTTCTCCCTCAATTGGCTGGTAGGAGGTCAAATATCTAGGACAAACTCGTGACCTGGGTTTTAGGCCTTCTCTTCTTGTAGTATTTCTGTTTTGACATCAACATGTGAACCATAAGCGCTCATGTTTTTACACTGGTTTGTTGAAAATGGTCAAATTGTAAAATGAGATGAGACTGCTTGGCGAATGGACTGATTTTATATTGGACATGATTATTTAACCGAGATCATCAGTTCTGCGTTTAAAATAATACCTACCTAACATATTGCCAATGCGTTCTCAATATGAAAACCAATTGTGCGACATAAAATGCAGAACCACTTTGATGAAAAAGAGCTTTTTTGGAATGGCTTCGAAAATTTATAATAAAATACCCGATAGTATACATGCGCTCAAATATGTTAACCTAACACCATTAAGTAAATACCTATGTTTAACAAATAAAGATTCTGATTCTGCCTTTCTTTCGTTCTGCTAAAAAAGGCGAATTCTCGAAGAGAAAATATGTGAGGAAGCACTGTAGATCAAAATAATCATAGTTTTCCTTTCGTGTCCAATTGATTTGTCACTCGATCCGTAAATGTTTTGTAATCTACGGCCGCGGCGATCGACCTTTGCCACTGTTTTGGTTATAACTGGTATTGTATTTCGGGAACGTTATTCTTGGCAACAAAGTAGGGCTACGGTACGCAAATCAGGCGTGAATCCAAATAATGTGGGCGCTTAAAACTGCTAAAGCTCTTAAAATCACTAAACCAAATATAATTTATTCTCATTGAAATGAATTTATTTGATGTTCTAAATATAGGGCTATTTTGAATCAACACGTATTCTTAATTTCGTATTGCTTTTGTCGAATTGCTATAGTTTTGCACAATGAGCTGTTATGTAACGCATTTGGGTTTTTCCACTGCGGTGTTAGCAAAAGCTGATACCTTTATCTGTTTGAGGCAGTACAAACTAGTACTGGGTTCAAGGATATAATTACTACGTTTGTAAACAGGTCACTGGGCCATCTTGAAATATATGTTAATAACAAATTACATAATTATGAGGAGCTCGTGGGTGGCTAAGTAATAACAGCTGCACAGGTCGATCCGTCAGGTTAAGCTACGCTTGCCGGGGTTGGTCCGTGGATGGGTGACCATCTTTACATATCGAGACTCCACCGTGTCTCGGAAAGCACGTTAAGCTGTTGGTCCCGGCTGTCATTCGTGGATCTTTGACAGTCGTTACGGGTCGTCAGAAGCCCAAAAGTCTGACAACCAGTCTTACCAAGGAGTATCGTTACTGGGTTGTGGAGGACAGATAGGCAGTCGCTCCATGTAAAATATGGGTGTTAAACTTCTCATTTTTTGTTTTAAGAAGTTGGTCCGGAAAATCGTAGGCTAATATGATAGTTGCATCCGGTTAGACTGGCTGACTCCAAAATAGTTGGGAAAAGGCTAGGCAGATTGAATTGGACATAACAAAAGTACTGATCAGATTTAAAATCTGCGTTCACAATTTTTGGTTCTTCGATAGGCATGAAAAAAATTAAAGGTGACATATAATTGGCTTCCTGTACGGTTTATTTATTAACACCTTAAAATTGAACCATGTCCTAGGGCGTTGACCGATTGACCAACATAATGCCATAATTGGATTATTGGTTTACTTGCGGAAGTAAGATGGTCTGTTCCCGATTTTAAATAATTTCGTGTGTAGAGAGAGAATATGAAAGATTTTTGGCATAGCTTTTAGAATTTTTAGCCAAACATCTAAGGGTAAATAGTCTATTTTTTTATATACAGGGTTATCCTTACTTAATATTATAAATGCGAAAGTAACTCTGTTTGTCAGTCTGTCGTGCTTTCACGCCAAAACTACTGAACCGATTTAAATGAAATTTTGTACTCAGATAGTCAAGAGCCTGAGAAAGGATGTGACGTTGCAAATTGACATCTTAGGCGACATCTAGCGGTGGAGCTAGGTAGCTCCAGAGTTTCTCAATACTGGAGACAGAGCGTTGTTTTTGGGTTTCGATAATTAATTAGATGTTAATTGGGGAATTAAAAATTATTAACATACGGATGAAATCACCCAAATTTTATAGTCATGCAATGTCCAATAAAATTACAATTTAATTCTTATGATATGGTTTCGGAAGTGGATTGTCACTTGTCAAAGAATTCGGTTTTTAGTCTGTGGAGAGAACTTTCTCGAAGGTCGATATCGAGGAGTCAGGTCTTTGGTCCTGCGTGTGTGACGAGAAGGGTGTTCCTTCCCGATCCTGGTGACGCTACGCAATGATGGAGTTTTAACAGGTATGTTATTCGAGAGGCACCAGTTCTGTGATGATTAGACTGTGTTCGGCCAATAATCTTATTGGAAATATATCAGAGATGTTGTTTCAGTAGCCGAACCTGTCTGGCTTTTTATGCTAGCCTGAACTGATGCGAACGTGAAAGACGTGACGCCCTGGTGCCGTCCCGTGGTCTGGTGAAATAGCAGTTAGTCCCGACTAGTGGCGGGCAGTGTGCTGGGTTGACCCGGGCTTTGGCAGTTTTGAGGTTAGATCCTACGAGTGCTGGCAGTGTGGCCATCCCCGTATATTGGAAGGCCTTACCATCCGGTAGCTCGTCCAGGAAAGTGTCGCCGCTCCAGGTAACGATTAGCGTCATCGTTTTCCTTACGGATCCCGTAGGCCGCGTGTACGTGGGAACCCAGAGTTTTCTCTGTGGTTCCATGCCAAGGGACTTGACGTCAACTGACGTCAACTGACGTCAACTGACGTCAACTGAGAGTCCGTCGTGAACAGAGGGACAGTTAACACCTGCAAGTTTGTAGTAGACCCTTTGAGTGAGTGATACCCAGGTGACCATTTCCAAGTGATTTAGGCCTATGTGTAGTAAACTAGGTTATAAACCAGTTGTTCTAAATTTCATGTGTTAGGTTGTGTCTCAGGGGCTTTCCCCAAATGTTATAATTCCTTTTATGAGCACAACCATATTTAAGGTCACTTATTATTCGATTGAGCTAGAAGTTGTTAAGCGTTCATCTCACGGATCCTCACAAGCGACCTTGAGCTTGTCGATATTTAATCTCATGCTTGTATTTCTCCTAACACACCTTGTTACGGAGACGGGGTGTGTTAGAGGCTAATACCAGGTTAAAGGTTGGGAAAGTTCTAGTGTTTTAGTGGCTTGCCACAATTTTTGTAAACCTGTGTTATATAATTACAATAAACTTTGTAAAAAAGGTAATGGTTTAATTGGTTCTTTCCCTATTTATATATACCCAATAAATTTACTTTAGCACGGCAGGAAGCCGGGAGACAGTTGGCGCCCAATTGGTATATAATTATATGATTATATAAGGTGAACAATTAATAACGGTATCACTCACTTACTCAATACGTTCAGTTGACGGAATGTCATATTAGTTTAAGGCTAGTTTTTAAGTTTTAAGTGGTCAACGCACCACAATCAGAACACATTTTCTATTGTTTGAACCGTTAAGGTGTAGATGTGTATTTATGTCATTAACCTATTTTGTTTATTTGATCAGCACAGAGGCTGGACAAGTTGTTTGTGGTAAATTTTAATATTTAATTACCTATGTTGCAAATGTAGTTATAAAGGTTAATGACTAAGTCATCTTTTGAACTAGGAAAGTATAGAAGTTTGAGAATTATAAGATTACACTCTTGGTTTAAATGATAAGTATAATTGCACTTTTGGTAAAAGAATTGTTTATAATAAGTTAATTCTTGTTTGTAAAACATTGCAAAACTTATTTGTTTGAAATTCACATTTGAAAATACAACTTTGTAGCTCATATTGGTTTGTGAGGTTATTCAAGGACACAATAACAGTATCAATAATTATCATTTTTTCTTTTGGTTGTGCATTACAGGGAAATATAACTTAGTTTATGAATAAATAGTAACTATGACTTTATTGGAAAGCATAGAAGATTTATGACAACTGGTTGGTTACCTAAAAGATAGTCTTTATAGATCAAATCAGGATTCTCAAATAACAATTTGAGTTGTGTTACAGTCACTGGAATACAACAACAACATTTGTTTTCACTCATTGTGAAATAACTTTTAATTCACATTGACTTTGTCACGGTGACGTTTGAGGTTAAGTCTTGGTACGTTCGGAAACTTGAATCAGAATAGTGACATTTAGTGAAGGAAAACATTGCCTCACATTAAGTAATAGTAAATTCTTTATTTCTCTAGAAGTTAGAACATTATTAAAATGGATTTTGAAAAAGTATATTTTCATTCCCTTCTACGGGATGACCCTTAATTTATGAGCTTGTAGGGTTAAATGGTAAACCATTAGGCAGTTGGCACATAAAGGATATACCTGGAAAGCTGCGAGGTACACGCTATCGCACCTTAGTAATGCGCTCAAGGCGCGGACCCCCCCCCCCCCCGCCGAGCGGCGGGCGCGCGGCGCGCCAGCGCTCGCACAAAAAGCATAAACACTTGAGAAATACGAAACGCACTTCATTATCGTTAATTGGTTTGGGTTCTTGAATAAATAGACCACATACTTATGTATAAACAATAAGCGGGTAACTAAAATAGAACTTACAAATAGAGAATATTACGTAGTGGGCTTTGTTTTTTGTTTTGACCGTATCTCTAAAACTACTGGATCGATTTTTATGAAATTTTCGCAGGTTTTATTATAAATACGTAAGTAATCTAACAACAATAAGAGATTATGACATTGACAGAAAAAAATAGACAGATGTCACGGCAATTTTCACGTGACACACGCATCAAACTTCAACAATAAAAAAAAAAAAAAAAAAAGAGAAATTATGGTTTTTAATGAGTAAGTCGACTAGAATATCTATCTGCCCATAGACTTAAATTGCCACAGACGATAAAAACCCTTATTTATAAGTAGAAATAGAGATTTAAACCGCGGGAAACGCCTGGTACGTTAGTGTACCAGCGGTACTTGACGCCGATTGACGTTTGGTACATATTTGTACCAATGCAGCTTTACAGGTTAAAATTTACTAAAATAATCCAATGTTGCCCATTTTTTTATTTTTTTATTTCACAGTCGTCTTGATAGTGTCTATTGGCATTAATTTACAAATATAACAAATCAGTGACAGCACTGTTTAAGCCAGACAGGGGAAAAGATATTTGTTATGGAGCGGTTAGTAACTCCTAAAATAAGCCTTTACTGAGTTTTGTCTTTACCGAGATTGATGCATCGCCGGTAAGATATTTGTTATGGAGCGGGTTGTAACTCCTAAAATAGGCCTTTACTTATTTCTGTCTTACCGAGATAGTAGCATCGGTAAGATATTTGTTATGGAGCGGGTTGTAACTCCTAAAATAGGCCTTTACTTATTTCTGTCTTACCGAGATAGTAGCATCGGTAAGATATTTGTTATGGAGCGGCTTGTAACTCCTAAAATAAGCCTTTACTTAGTTTTGTCTTCACCGAGATAGCATTATGGTATCGGTGAGTTTTTTTTTTATATATTTGATAGCACAAAGTTGTTTATCAGATTCGAAGCCAGCTTCAGTTAGATAGCACTAGTTGCTTATCGCATTTTGAGCGGCCGGTGACTCATAAAATAAGCCATTCACCATTGTTTTCCGAAGGTTTACTTCTGGGAAGGTTGAATACGTCCTGCCTGGTGAGTTGTATGGACATTTATTGTCCAATTTATTATGTATCTGCTCGCAGAACATATTCTCCAGGAGGATCGTTATGTTTTTTGGTAACAATGCAGAGTTCCACTGGTACACAGACGGAATTCGGGGGTAATGTAAGGGGTGACTTCCTGCGATATGGATGCAGGTTGCTACTGATTGAAAGAGAGGTAAGATTAGGGATGTATGACAGATTGGGGGGGGATTATGCCCGGTTTGTAGGAAGTTCGTAGGTAGAATATGGTTCCTGGCAGTATGGTTTTATTTTGGATTGATTTTTGCTTATGATATGAAATATAAAAATATTAACATTTTTTTTTTTAGTCCCCTCTTGCTTCTAACCTTACAGTTTAGAAGTAGGTTAGCACTCTTCCGCTCTAGTTTATTTTGAGAATTAGTAGATTCATTTTTAGTGTTTTAACACCGAGGGCGGTGTGCGGTTTTTCGCGTAGCGAAAACCTTTTTTGTGGGAAGAGGGGCATTGTGACGTTGCAAATTGACATCTTAGGCGACATCTAGCGGTGGAGCTAGGTAGCTCCAGAGTTTCTCAATACTGGAGACAGAGCGTTGTTTTTGGGTTTCGATAATTAATTAGATGTTAATTGGGGAATTAAAAATTATTAACATACGGATGAAATCACCCAAATTTTATAGTCATGCAATGTCCAATAAAATTACAATTTAATTCTTATGATATGGTTTCGGAAGTGGATTGTCACTTGTCAAAGAATTCGGTTTTTAGTCTGTGGAGAGAACTTTCTCGAAGGTCGATATCGAGGAGTCAGGTCTTTGGTCCTGCGTGTGTGACGAGAAGGGTGTTCCTTCCCGATCCTGGTGACGCTACGCAATGATGGAGTTTTAACAGGTATGTTATTCGAGAGGCACCAGTTCTGTGATGATTAGACTGTGTTCGGCCAATAATCTTATTGGAAATATATCAGAGATGTTGTTTCAGTAGCCGAACCTGTCTGGCTTTTTATGCTAGCCTGAACTGATGCGAACGTGAAAGACGTGACGCCCTGGTGCCGTCCCGTGGTCTGGTGAAATAGCAGTTAGTCCCGACTAGTGGCGGGCAGTGTGCTGGGTTGACCCGGGCTTTGGCAGTTTTGAGGTTAGATCCTACGAGTGCTGGCAGTGTGGCCATCCCCGTATATTGGAAGGCCTTACCATCCGGTAGCTCGTCCAGGAAAGTGTCGCCGCTCCAGGTAACGATTAGCGTCATCGTTTTCCTTACGGATCCCGTAGGCCGCGTGTACGTGGGAACCCAGAGTTTTCTCTGTGGTTCCATGCCAAGGGACTTGACGTCAACTGACGTCAACTGACGTCAACTGACGTCAACTGAGAGTCCGTCGTGAACAGAGGGACAGTTAACACCTGCAAGTTTGTAGTAGACCCTTTGAGTGAGTGATACCCAGGTGACCATTTCCAAGTGATTTAGGCCTATGTGTAGTAAACTAGGTTATAAACCAGTTGTTCTAAATTTCATGTGTTAGGTTGTGTCTCAGGGGCTTTCCCCAAATGTTATAATTCCTTTTATGAGCACAACCATATTTAAGGTCACTTATTATTCGATTGAGCTAGAAGTTGTTAAGCGTTCATCTCACGGATCCTCACAAGCGACCTTGAGCTTGTCGATATTTAATCTCATGCTTGTATTTCTCCTAACACACCTTGTTACGGAGACGGGGTGTGTTAGAGGCTAATACCAGGTTAAAGGTTGGGAAAGTTCTAGTGTTTTAGTGGCTTGCCACAATTTTTGTAAACCTGTGTTATATAATTACAATAAACTTTGTAAAAAAGGTAATGGTTTAATTGGTTCTTTCCCTATTTATATATACCCAATAAATTTACTTTAGCACGGCAGGAAGCCGGGTGACAAGGACACAGGCTACTTTTTATCGACATACCACGCGGGCGAAGCCGCGGGCGGAAGCTAGTTGGTTATATCTTTAATACTCTTTTTATCTCGGCAATCCATGGATGTAGGAGAAGTCGTTTAGAACCCAATGACTCCTATGCAAATGTCAATAATTTTCGAGTCGATTGACATTCCTTTTTTTTTCATACATTTTAAAATATAAAATGTCAAATTACTCGATATTGGTTGCATTGCGTCATATGTTTGGTTGCAACTGACCTCTCCTACATCCCCTTATCGGATTGCCAACATAATAAAAATAACCCTGCATAACTGTAGCTATGTCCTGTCTTTAGGTATAGTTGGTAGGCTCATAGCAATAGCCTAGTGACGTATAGAATTGTTTGTCAGTTCTATGTAAATCTACAATTTTATTCTAAATTATTAAACTCATAATGCTGTAGTTGTGTTTGATTATTAAGATTGGAACTCATTAAGGTCACTCTAAATGAGAACGCTTTTAATCAATTTACTTAAGAAGCAGTTTTTTGATGCTTTTATTTTAATTATTATTTATAGGATATGTTTTTTATTTCAAGACTCCGAGATAACTTTTTAGTCCACGGCAATAATAACTTCATAATACTAATTAGTTTGTGTTAGTTTTTTTTTTAAATTATGATTTTGGTATGTAGATACCTACGTGTAAGATAGACAGAGCATTTGCTTAGACTGATTTCAATTTCAGATAAAACCAAGATATTTCAGGCTGCATACATAGCCTGAATCAACGCCTTAATTGCATGATACACGATCGATCACAATCTGAATCATTTTGAAGGATATTGCTAATCCATTGTTTCATATGTTCGACAAAATTGTCTGCTCAACAACGTAAATAACGCAATGAATGGTGTTCAACTGTCAAAATCAAAGCCATTGCTACTGTTATATTGTGTTA
The DNA here is from genome assembly GCA_947363905.1 of Lithophane semibrunnea. Taxonomy (NCBI): domain Eukaryota; kingdom Metazoa; phylum Arthropoda; class Insecta; order Lepidoptera; family Noctuidae; genus Lithophane; species Lithophane semibrunnea. The sequence goes on along the minus strand of OX376194.1, from coordinate 2,413,726 downwards.
CGCCGCTTTTCGTTTCCAATCACTGCAGTAATTATGCATATTGAACGTTTCACTGAAATATAACATGATTCAATTCAGCAGTAGTGCCTCTTGACTGAAGTGTTCAGGATGTTATTATAACCTTAGAATAATATGCGTTATTATTCTAAGATTATAACATTAATGTAGCCTCTCTTGTTGGATGTAACCTACATCTGTCTAATTCAAGCATTTCCTGCTTTTCTGCGAACACAATTTTATGTATCTACTATAAATGACTCCATGCCATGATGAATGGCTTGCCGTCATCATGTTTGTCGTGTCGTCACGATATTTGCATATCACGCATAAAATGACAATTGATCGCAATGGGTTTCATTTTGACAGTTCACTCATGTCCATTGCATTATTAACGTTGTTGAGCAGACCAATTTTTCACCTATGAAGCAATGGATTATCATCAATAAGCTTCAAAAATCTCGGATTTCGATTCAAAGTTTGTGACAACAGGAAAAACGAAGTCAAAAATATTCCATACAGGTACTTGGTACCTCATACTGTTCGATAGTTTTTGTTACAAATAATGTTTAGCTATCCGAAACTGTCAAACTTTCCCAATCAACCTTGAACCTAATGCTTTAGCGATAAAGCTTAAAATCTACTAAAGAAATTTGACAGATTGTAGTAGCTTATTATGCTAGCGAAGTGGCGACTACATAAATAAACTCACGCCTTCTTCCCATGGAGGTAGGCAGAAGCTACAGAACGCCACCTGAAACGTTCCTAACATAAGCTTGTTATTTATTTAACCGGGATGTACGTGTACCGTATTTATTTAACCGGGATGTATGTGTAGGTACCGTATTTATTTAACCGGGATGTACGTGTACCGTATTTATTTAACCGGGATGTACGTGTACCGTATTTATTTAACCGGGATGTACGTGTACCGTATTTATTTAACCGGGATGTACGTGTACCGTATTTATTTAACCGGGATGTACGTGTACCGTATTTTTTGGCTTACGCGTGTGCCACCCGGTGCCTTGGAGGAAACCACTCCCTACTATTTATTGGAACGTGATTGAGTGCCTAATTATGTAAAATAATTACAGCAAGACTTAGTAATAAAACTATATGTATGTAATGACTTTAGTACTTGCATTGCAGGCAGTTATTTAATTTTAGCACGTGTAACGTTTTTGTTGATAATGAATGTCAGTCTGTCCATCCGTTTTCGCGTTGTGACTGTTTTGAGGCAAATTTTTCTCAGGCCCGTTTTTGGGAATTCGAAAGGAATGTTTTGAGTATCAATGTGGATTAGGACAAGAACAAGAAGAAACGATGGATAGACTGTGTGGAAGATCATAGAAAGGGAATGACTACTGAGATGTCGAATTGACGACTAATAAGCGAAGTATGGAAAAAGAAGACATTGCGGCGACCCCAAATACATTGGGTTAAGGCATTGATAAGCTAAAAGGTTATGGACAAAAGAATGATGAAAAAAAACAATGAAAATGATATTCGCAGAAATAATTTCTTACCTTCTAAATATTACCTCTGAGTGCCAAACTGCACAGCAGTTTGTTGGTGGACGTAGCTCCTTTTTACCCGACTGCCCCAGAAGGAGGGTAATGTTTTTCGAGAGTATGTATGTAGGTATGTATGTATGTATGTTCATCTGTTCCCTCCTATCTTCCAAACCACTTATCACAATTTGACAAATGAGGTATCGTTAGAAGCGTCGTGATTGTCCGCTATGTTACATTATTACTTAATTTGGTCAAAATCATAACCCTTCTTTTTCTTCGCCGTAGTCGGGTAAAAATTAAAACCCAACTACGACTTAAAAGGTATAAACAAGACACCACAGACAGACAAATTAAAAATCCGGAGTTACACGTGTTAGGGCATAAATCGAACAGATTATGTGTGACTCCGGATTTTTAATTTGTCTGTCTGTGGTGTCTTGTTTATACCTTTTAAGTCGTAGTTGGCTTTTAGTTTTTATTACTTTTTTTTTTTCACCTTTAGTTACGCTAAACTATTCATGAATGAATTCTCAAATGAAACAAACATGCATGTTTTCAAATATTCACTAAACTGAGGCTTTGACGAATTCCATTTAAGAGTTGTTGTCAGACTTTCGGACTTCTGACGACCCGTAACGACTGTCAAAGATCCACGAATGACAGCCGGGACCAACGGCTTAACGTGCTTTCCGAGGCACGGAGGATTCTCGGTATGTAAAGATGGTCACCCATCCACGGACCAACCCAGGCAAGCGTAGCTTAACCTGACGGATCGACCCGTGCGGCTGTTATTACTTAGCCCCGAGCTCCTCTTGCTCCCGACAATCAGCATCAATCTGTATGCGGATGTAGCCGTCTTCCTGAAACCATTACTGCTCTTGCCAAGAAAATTGATTATGGCATCCTGTACCCTAATTGATTATGGCATCCTGTACCCTAATTGATTATGGCATCCTGTACCCTAATCGCGTAATAAAAGATCAATCACAATCTGAATCGTTTTGAAACAGATTGCTAATTCATTGCTTAATAAGTTCTAAAAAAAAATTCTATGAAATTAATTATTCAATTAATGTAGTTGAACTGTCAAATTAGTCTGAATCGTTTACGAAAATGTGTTGGTACGCAATTAGATAGCTGATATGCCTTATTTGGTATTTTTGTTGCTAAGCTAAGCATTAGAAAAAGTAGGTAGTACAGGCCTTTTTGATATCTTATTTATTCCTTATCGAAAGGGTCAAAAGACAACCAAAGTTCAGTTTATCACGTATTTTTTGTACTAAATATCGGGTTATTTTTCTAAAAATTTGAAGATATTTTTGAGAGATTTGGCTATGTATAACTAATAATTCTTTTTAGATCTAAATAATTTACTGTAAATGGACTAATTTATCACTTATCGATAAGTTTTGTCCTTTTCAAAGGACAAAACCTACCCACAACCCTATACCTACCTTCTTACAGTTCTTATGTTTGTTTTTGTTATTTCCTGAGAAGAACTCGTTATCTGCACACGTCACTGATGCAAGGTTCTCAACTTTGCATTCTTCGCTTTTGAATTATTATTTTTAACACAAGTCACAACGAACTGCAAACCCTCGTGGCATATTTAAAGAACATCACAAGGTATCACTCAATCTGCCGAGCTGCAACCTAGAAACCGACCCCAAAATAGTTGGGTTTTTCCCAACTGGGGTCGGTTTCCATTCTAACCGGATGCAGCTGAATACCAGTATATTACATGGAGCGACTGCTGCCTACCTCACCTCCACAACCCAGTTACTGGGTACACGATATCCCTGTGAAATCCTAATAATCCTAACTAATATTATAAATGCGAATGTGAGTTTGTATGTTACGCTTTCACACTAAAACGGTTGAACGGATTTGGATGAAATTTGACACATGGGTACGCCATGACCTGGATTAGGACATAGGATACTTTTTATCCCGATATTCGCACGGGATCGAGACTTACGCGGGTGAAACCGCGGGGCACAGCTCGTCGAAATAATAGATCAAGAGATTCGAGATTTCGATTTCACAGGGATACTTTCGTGATGAATCGACTGATATTTGTACCTGTCAATTCATTGATATCTATATCAGTCGATTTGGAACTTATGTATTACGAGCTTCTCATATCTACATGGTCCTCATATGGCCTGACCAAGATTATGTCTGGACTTTAAAGGAGACGGTGACCTCTGAGTTTGTTTCGGCCTTTCTTCTCAGAGTAGTCAGATAGGAAACGCCGACCTCATCTAGCTTATTTTTACAACTTTTTTATATGACGTGTAAAAGTGATTCCAATATCCTACTTACAGAATAAACAATTTCATTTTCATTTCTCTCGCCCGCGGCTTCGCCCGCGTGGTATGTCGATAAAAAGTAGCCTATGTCCTTCCCCGGGATACCATCTATCGCGTTCAGTGGTTTACGCGTGAAAAGGTAACATACAGACAGACAGAGTTATTTTCGAATTTATAATATTAGTAAGGATGTTGGAAGGTAACACAATCGGTAATCTTAACCGTGACACATTTTGTTTGTTTCTTTGGTTTTCGTCTATCTTCTAATACTGTCAAAATAGTGATCGATTGTTATCTAGTGAAGTGGCGACTATCTAAGAATTAAGGGATTAAGTACCGCATGTTTGTTAAGATTAGGTGTGATAAAATACCTAAGTATTTATTTTTGATATTTCTATTCCGGATTGTTACGTAACTAGCTGGTCCTTATGAAGAAACCTGAAGGTATAAACTAAACGAGCGAATGAACATTCTATTCTACCAAATTCTTAGAGCATTCTTTCGTTGGTCTATCACTACATATTATAAAACAAAGTCCTCCGCCGCGTCTGCCTATCTGTCTGTCTATTCGCGATAAACTCAGACCAACAAAACATTTGTTGAGGTCTGATGCGTCCGAGGCGATAAACTCAAAAATACTGCACCGATTTTCATGCTGTTTTCACCAATGGATAGAGTGGTTCTCGAGGAAGGTTTTAGTATATAATAACCGATATCCATCACCAGCAGCTAGTCCATACTAAAAATGTCAAGAATACCAAGAAAAGAAATACTAATGCTCTTGTTCTGCACCCTAATTACGTAACACACGCCATTCATTAATCCATTGCTTCATATGTTCGAAAAATGTGTCTGCTCAACAACGTAAATAACGCAATGAGTGTTGTTGAACTTTCAAAATGAAACGAATTGTGATTGATCATGTTGTGTGCAATAAGGGTGCTGGTTCTATGTTCGTTTGGTCTAAACCCACGTATTCATACTCAATTTACAAGCGTTAGTTAAGCCTACGTTTTTCTGTTTTTTTTTTAAGGCGGACATTTTAATTTGCTTCGATGTTTTTTGGATACGCGCGCGGTCCAGCCGGTAGCTTAGCGGTCTGCGTACGGAAGGTGAAACCATATCAATGAGTTTTCCTCGCATGGTTTTAATTATGGAGAAGTTATACCTACTTAGTAAGTGAATTACTAATTATGTAAAGTTCTTAATCTGTATCGAGCAAGATTCTTTGTAATTTTGGGTTGTCTGTGAATCCTTTACATTCCTATCATGTAGACAGATAAGTATTTTTCAAAATAATAAATGTGAGGAGGTTGCATCGGTCACTTTATACAGGGTGGCCGGAAAGTTGACATCCAAAAAAAAAAAGTTGGTCCCTCTTGTCGTGGGGAATCCGAATCACCCCTATGTATGTTCCGCGATTTTTTTAATTTATGACTTAAATTTTGAATTATGACTTAAATTTTCAACTTCAAATTAAAAATCTAAACAGGTGAGTTCATGGTTCCTAAGAAGGCTTTAAGAATGCGCCAGACTCTCAGTTTTCATAATCAAATAAAAAAGTAGTAATTAATGTGGCTACGTTGGCTAAAATTGGCCTTCAAAGACAGTGAGGTGGAAAATTCTCAAAAGTACCTAACAGAAAAAAAAATTGACCATTTTCTGGTTCCTAAGTCAAATTCCCAAAAAATCATAACTCGAAACTATGAAAAATCGCAGAACATACATGGGGGTGATTAGGAGGCATACCCCACGGCATGAGGGACCGAATTTTTTTTTTGGACGTCAGTGTTCCGGCCACCCTGTATAAAGGCATGCCCGAGACGTTTATCTCATAGATTTTCCATAGATGAGTGCTAGAAAGTGTCATTTTTAACTTATCATGTCAAGTTTATAAAAACATTTTAACGGTAAAAATACTCCAGCGATGGAATATTCAATATCGCGTATTATATAAAAACTGACTGAATCTGGTTTGAATGAAGATAGTAAAAATAATTCTAATTCTTGAATCGCTGGAGTGCTATCTAATAAATCATTGTTTTTCAAGAGATAAGTTAATAATTATAAATAATGACAATTACTTATATATTTTTTAATTTACATACAAAAAAAAATTTTTGTTAAACAAAAAATAATTATGGTATCTAGATAATTCATACCTAATTATTTTCAAGTTTATCACACATTAGTTTAGCTATGACATTGTTTTGAAGTAAATTAGTTATTGATAGGAACCAATGAATTGTTATCAGAAGTCACTTGTCACATAATTAAAAACAAAAATCCGATAAATTGATACTTACAAAATATTTGTTTGTAGTACTTGTTTATCACTGAAGGGTTACTGACATTTATGGTCTTTGAAACAAGAAGTCGTAAAAAAATAAGGTCTGTTTACAAGAACGTGTACCTAGTTAATTTATTCAAACCCAACTATAAAGTCTCCGAAGTTGATCAAGGTATGTTATTATTAGGTTTTCGACTCGTGGTCGGTTTGTTTGGTCCTTACATGAGAATGATTTTAAAACTAAAAAAGAAAGAAAGAACGAAAAATAAGTATATTTGTGTCACATCAACACGTGCTGACAAAAAGACAATTAACTCGAGTAACAGAACAATACCTTATTACTACAAAACCGTGTCTATCAGTTATTTAGCCAAAACACCGTTTAAAAATGACATTTCTGTATGGAGTTTGACATAAAACTGACGTTTAACACGCGTTGAACAAGTGTCTAAGTTTTTGTGGTAAGGCCAATTAAAAAAAAACAAAATCAAAACACACAAGTGAAACATTGAATTCAGGAGTATCGAACATTAATTTTACGTAGATCAACCTCCTACGTAAAATCAGAGCCTGATTTGTCTCAGGAAAGAACCTTAAAAAAGCCTTAAAAGCTTTAAGGCTTTTTTAGGGTTCTTTCCTTTTTTGGTAGTAGGCCATTAGTTTCCTCAAATCGACGAAAATCCTGCGTTTGTATACCCACAGCGTTTGGAACACCTGCACTGTTGGAGTGGGGTCTCATAGGCAACTAGAGTAGGATGTACCTTGTTACAGGTCACGTAGAGGGCTTGGGGCCGAGGACCGTACGCGACAGTAATAAATGTCAAACAAAATAAAAATTAAGTCTAGTAATAATCTTGGGAGTATAATACCTACCTACTGTAAAAAAAACTATCGGGTGAAATATGAAATCATTCCTAGTTATTGCATTATCTTCCTTATAGGTATTGCAGATTTGTTTTAAACAGGTATCTACCTACCTAGGCATCACATATTCTTCTAAAGGCTGTGATGTGAGTTTTGCAAATTGCAAGTCAGATAGAAAAGCTAGCGCGGACATAGTAGCACCCGTGTTTCTCTTCAATTACACTTGTGCCTTTTACCTGGCGGCCCCTAGAAAATAAATAAAGAATAGCTGCTTGTATTATTTCAATGCAAATGCTTAACATATAAGAGACACGTCATAACACTACGCTGAAAGTATGCAAACAAATGGGCAGGACCTTGGCCCCGAGGTCGGAACGACGCCGACGATTCCGTCGCCTCTATTTTGTATAGTTTTAGTAATTACTAGTTTGTTCGATATAAAATTATTTACTATCAAATTGTATACAAGGGCTCAGACCAATTTGCTTCGTTAATAGTCATAGGCAATGGACGTTATAGACGGAAGTATCTTACACTTGGATTCTGAATTGAAAATTGGCAAACTCAACTTTAGAATGAAGTGAATACTTCAATTTTCTTATAACTTCTCCCATGCCACAGGCAATAAGCCTAGTTTGGGAGCCAGGGCACCTGTTACTGTGTATATTGTATGTTATATCATGAATAAAAAAATAAAAATATTTTTTTTTTATTTTTATTTTTTTTATAAAAAAAAAAAATTGCAGAAATCCAAAGGTGCAGTTATAAACATGTAGAACCAGTGGTGGCCCAGTAGTATCGGCCTCGACTAACCGAGTCCCATCCAGGCACTTTACTTTGTGTATCTTCATATCACCCACTGCTCTCAAAACGGTGAAGAAAAACATCGTGAGGAAACAAGTGACATTCACCAACCCGATTCATTCATTCATTCGACCCCAATTCATGGTGGATTACGGCCCAGTCCCTCCCATAGAGAGCTGCCCTGTGTCCCAGCATTGGAAACGTTGTAGGCTGATTATGCTTTGCAAAAAACATAAGAAATGTTTAATTTCGCGGGCTAGCACCTTAAGAAATACTAAAGTAGACTTGACATTAGACGAGTTCAATTTCAAATTCTGAATTTAGAAACCGGATGTTTGAGACGCCTGAAACATTGACCCAATCGGTTTTGTCCTTTACAAAGGTCAAGTGCGTAGTACTACTCTTAAATCTGCAGTCGTTGCGCAGGTCTAAAAAGATGAATGAATTCCCAAGTTGGATAAATGTTATTGTGGGCATGCAAATACCTTCATAATTATCTACCTACTCATGTTAAGTGTATGTAATGCATAATCGTGTCCCACTCCATATCGATATTGTTGTTATGTTATGTTATCCGGAATTACATCAGCTAGATTGGTAATACAAACTCTATCGTACCATCATTGTAATAAAGTCGTTTTACCACTTCATTAAGATATTTCAAGCCTTTGATTGCTACTACTTAATCTGTAGGTACCACAAACTTGATATGCAAGAGTTATTTCAGTAAGGGATTCACCTAAGTTTGTCTATATAGAAGCGAGTTAGCAACAGTCACGTAGAAGTTGTATGTAGCGAAGTGAATCCGTCCAACGGTAATTTTTTTGCTTGGTCAGCCAACATTCGATTACCGATGAGGAAATGCAATAATGAACTAATATTGCTCGTACTACCGTTCTGCATGTTATTTTTGTTGCTGAGTCACGCTGTTTTCGTTAGTTACTACGAAAATAAAATGTTGTAGGGGATTTCCTACACCTAACTTAGGTAACCCATTTCTAATAAATGCTATTAGTTATTAGTAAGTCGTGCTGTACGGATGTTATTGCTATTTTTTGACGTTACAAATTTATCAACAGTCGGTCTCCAATGTTTATGTTATCATTTTAGGCGGACATATCTATTCAATAAGGAAAAAACAAGCATAACATCTCCTACATAACATCGTTTGTTACAGTTACCTCGTGTCCGGCGATGCGGACGGAAAGTGTTACATTTGGGACTGGAAGACCACGAAACTGTACAAGAAATGGAAGGCGCATGACGGCGTCTGCATCACGTCTCTCTGGCACCCTCACGAACCCAGCAAACTGCTCACGGCAGGCTGGGATGGCGTCATCAAGTACTGGGATTAAATAAAATGACTGAGCTCCATGATACCACGTTTTAATTTCAACCTAACATGAACCACGAACCGCAATAGAACAACAACAAAATATAAACATACATTTTTATAGCTTAGCTTTACATTATACTTTTTTTTAAATTATATCAAGCGCCCAATGTCATGGTCGATACACGGTCATGCCAAGGTCAAACTACGCAACTTGCGTATACTTGAAGGGCTCCTCGTACGCGATGTCTACCTTGTACTCCATGCTGCACTCGCGACACGTTCCATTCTTCATGAACTCATTGAAATTTATATTGTTCTCATGGAATGCTTCAGTTAGGGCTGTGATGAGGCTGTCGATCATCTCGGGCGTGTGGTAGGGGCCGGGCGCGAACCTCAGCCTCTCCTCGCCGCGCGCCACCGTCGGGTAGTTGATGGCTTGCACGTAGTGGCCCCTCTTCATCAGGGACTCGGCCACGGCCGCCACCTTGTCCGCGCCCGTGATAGGTACAGGTACGATGTGACTGACTGAAGGCATTTGTGGCAGACCAGCCACGAGGAGGGACAGCTTCAAGTATCGCACAATGGCTTGGTGCCTCCCCCGCAAGCTCCTGCCCTCCTCGCTTGCAAGGAGTCTAATGGCGGCTAACGAACCCGCCAGCACGGGCGGCGGTAGTGCCGTCGTGAAGATGAAGCCGGGGGCCAGAGATCTCACTGTGTCCACCAATAGGGAAGACCCAGCTATGTAGCCCCCAACATTGCCAAATGCTTTCCCTAGTGTTCCAGACACTATATCTATCTTGTGCTGGATCCCTCTCTCTTCTCCTATACCAGCACCATGTTCTCCATAAAGCCCCACAGCATGGACTTCATCAACAAATGTTAGAGCACCATACTCGTGGGCTATGTTACACATTTCATCTAAAGGACAGATCGCTCCACTCATCGAGTGGACAGTCTCAAATACGACTAGCTTGGGAACACCTTCTGGCGATTGAGACAACAGTTCTCTCAAGTGATTTGGATCATTGTGCCTGAATATCTGCTTTGGGGATCGCCCATTTCGAATTCCCTGTATCATAGATGCATGATTCCCAGCATCAGAAAAGATTAAACAGCCAGGTAGAATTTTTGCTAATGTAGACAATGTTGCATCATTTGCAACAAAACATGAACTAAATATTAATGCTGCCGGTTTCTTGTGCAGGTTGGCTATTTCAGTTTCAAGTTTCTCAGTCATCTGAGAGTTTCCAGCAATGTTCCTTGTTCCTCCTGCTCCAGTACCGTAAGACTTGATGGCATTGATGGCAGCATCTTGAACCACAGGATGGCGAGACGCGCCGAGATAGTCGTTCGCGCACCAGACGGTCACGCGATGGTTGTCGGGCCCCTCCAGTGCCTGCGGGTACACGCCATCCGCAGCCAATCGCGACACCTTCCTGAAGATGCGGTAAGAGTAGTCTCTCTTCTTGGCGCTGATCTGCTCGTGGAAGAATTTCTCGTAGTGGTACGACTGCGCGGGCTCCGTGATGTCCTCGGTCATCTCCTTGGGCGCCTCGGAGATGCCCACGTTCTGCTGGATGAAGGGGCACTTGGTCTCGTCAACGCCGAGAGAACGGAATCCGCGAGTTACTATGGGGCAGTAGTTTCCGTATTGTTTCATAAGACTAGCCCCGTAATTCTTTACGAAGGCCTGGTTCAACGATCCTATGAACGGGCACCGCATTTTTACTTTTTATGTAATCAATGACACACCAAACACTTGCGACACAAAGTACAGGTTTGTATTATGTTATTTAAATGAGATTTGTGTATGAACGTTGGCTCGCACTGTAGCCGAACGTCTCACAGTCTTCAGTCAACTGGTGGCACGGCCAACGGCACCTTTCATTTATAAAGTTGGTGTCGTCATATCGATCACGTTTGATACTTCATTCACTTCACTGAGAATTTTACGGAATTTTATTATGATTTCGTAAGAAAAATGTTGCCACGTAGAATTTTATTTTGACGTTTTCCGTCTAGTTGCCATTCACGAAATATATATAATTTTTTAACATGAAAACACTGAAGTTCTTGCGTGGCTTTCCATTATTTTTATTTCTAAAGCTGGTGATAGACGTGCGTACTTAAAGTACGCGGTAGTTCGCGACCTTACTCAGCTCACCGTAGGTGAACCACGTGAAGCTTGCTTAAAATTCCATTGTTGGATCGCCGTCAAACTTACTCAGCGGTTTTAAAGTCCGCGTACTTAGCATACTTACGCTTTTTGCAATTTGCAGCTGGACTAATGGGACTAACTTTAAAAGGGGTGATAGAGGTTTGAGCAAGTCCGCGTACTTATGGCTCGGCGAGCTTACTCACCCGTGTGTCACGATAAGTACGCAGAATTAAAACCCGCCGAGTAAGTTCGTCGGCGATCCAACAGGTTTGAAATTTTGCTCGTAGCCCGCCTTGGCTCGTCGTCTGTCACCGCCGCAAGCCGCCAGCCACATTGACAATTGAATTCTGAGAAAGCTTCACGTGTGCCACCGACGCGACGGCGAGCTGAGTAAACCGCGTACTTTAAGTATGCACGTCTGTCACCGACGGCGAACCGAGTAAGGTCGCGAACTTGAAAGATCGCGTACTTTAAGTACGCGCGTCTATCACCTACTTCAGAGTGCGTTTCATGTCATAGTTTCTATATGCCATAATGTTGGCTCTACTGCTACTGCTACTTTAAAAACAGACCTATTAGGTAGCGCCGTAGCATATTCTTGTTCATCGTACAGTAGACAAAACATTATGGCATAGGAACTACTTGATGAAACGGATTTATTGCCATATAAAAATACAGTTGCTGTTAAAGTGTCAGCTGTATGCACAGCTGACACTTACACACGCCTATTGTCACTGTCAACAAAGTGTCAAATTAACAACCAACAACAACCTCCCTCGTCAATTCAATTCAATCAATTCCAAATCCCAGAAAGTGAGGGTTTTAACTTTATGTTTTGGGCTAAATAAGAAACAGGACATGTTTTCCTTAAACGATCAATTGGAACTACGAAAAGTAACAATATCTAGTCTGATAACATGCATTTATTTACCGAGTATCATCACATTTATATCGTATAGAGGGATTCTTTACTCAGTCGGCAATGGCTCATCCTGCTTTATTTTGGGTCTTATTTTTGTGGCGGAGTTGTTGAAATCATTCTACTTGAACTCTAGTAATGATATCCACGGAAAGAAGAACAAGGCGAGCAAGAATACTGCTGGGGACATCCTGAAAGGATTCGTTTATCTGTTGTGTGCCAAGTTCACATACTTTATTGGGATAATATTGTTCGGAGCGCCTGTGCTTGAATGTCACGAGGAGACGTTGATGCTGTCATCGTTGCTTACTTTACTCACAGTATTTCCTATGTTACTTCATAGTGGGATCGAGTCATCTTTGCAGCTGTTGTTTGGAGTCAGAACATATGGAAAAGATACTATTATTGAGATGCTTGTCAGCAATGCCATGATGACAGTTTGTGGAGCGTGGGTGGGGGCTATAGTCATCCCTCTAGACTGGAACACTCCTTGGCAGAAGTGGCCGATACCATGCTACCTCGGTGCAGTAGGAGGATTCTTGCTTGCCAATGTACTAACAGTATTGAAAGTTACACTCATGAGTGGTGCACAGAAATATCCATCATTAAACATACTAGTTGAAATGCTAAATGCATTTAAGTTACCTAAATAAGCAGTAAATTGTATTATATTTTATGTATTCAATAAATTATTATTAAAATGCTTCAGTCTATAATATGTCAATTCTTTAAAGCATAATGTTTTTTTCTGTCCTCATCTACCATGACAAGCAGAATATCCAGCTCAACAGCCTATTGGATAGACTGTTGAGCCCTATCCTATATAGGATAGGCCCTATCCTGTATAACTGCTAGGTTTAAAATACTGCATAGATCACTGTTCCAAAGAGTTTTTTTTTATAAATATTTATGATTAAAAGTTATATTCTGCTGATTTAGGTGGTCTTTTGTTGGTGCTGCACCCTTTTCAGCTCCTATTGATAGCTAGGCTCCTTGAATTAAAAGATAGCTTTCAGGTCAGATTTACCTATGAAAATAAAATAACTTTTATTTCTGGGTCACCATTATAATGGAGTATACGTCCCGCACGCATCCCACTATGTGTAGTGTGCATATCAATTTTGCATTGCTGTGCATTTGTAACTATGTAAGAGGCCATGAGAACCATAATGGCCTAATTCAATGGACAAGCCTTTTGAAAACCATAGAAAACAAAAGAAGTATTTTTTTAATCAACAACCACTCTTCAGAGTACATACTTACATTACTTTTATATTTTAATAAACTTATCTGGAAAAAATCATAGACTCAACTTTAACTGGAAAAAATCAAGACCCAATATTGTAAAATAATTAGTTAGGCCACTATGGTTCTCATGGCCTCGTATATACTTAAAATTCAGCAAAACAAACAAAATAAAAGTACAACTATTGCGCCGATCCGAAATTAGATAAATCTAGTTCGTAAAATACCTACTGTGTAAGTACTTGTAAATGCTATATTATTTTTTATTGGCATTTTATGTTAGA